>CP098269.1:4800000-6194488 GCA_023658445.1 Epichloe bromicola
ATATTATTTACTAGTTTTATACTTTTAATAGTATAAATCTAGATTTTAATTATTAAAAATAGAAACTTATTAGAATTAATAATTAAGAGAATTTAAATAAACTTATAAGATATAAATTTAATAATAAAGTAGTAAAAAAATAGAAATAGCTAATATCTTAAGACTTACTTATTTATTAGAATTTAGTAAATCTATAAGCTATATATTATACCTAGAATTAAGTTAAATTCTATATCTAAAAAGCTAAAACTAGAGATTTACTTAATAAACCTAATAAATTAATAAGTAGGAAGGTATTAGAAAGGCTATTTTAAAATACTCTTAGTCTAGCTTATAGTACTATTATTATAAGAACTAGAAAAAGTATAAGAAAAGATAAAAATAATAAAGAAAAAGGAATTAAAAACTATTTTAAACCTAAAACTATTACTTAGAATATTAAACCCCTTAATTAGTTAATAAAGTTAAAACTAAAAGACTTACTACTAGGACCCTTAGAATACCTATAGAATCCTAAGGATTCTTATACTAAGACTAATAAATATAATATAGTAAGGATAATATAAGGGATTTAGAAATAATAATAAGTATTATAGTAAGCTATAAAGAAAATAGTATTAGGAATAGACTAGCTAGTAATAAGATTAATAACTAAAATTAAGAGCTTATAAAGTATAAGTGCCTTAGTAAGCTTAATACTATTAGTATAGAATACTAACTAAGGATTACTATATCTAACTAATAAATAAAGCTAGTATAATAGGTATTTATATACTAATAAAGGAATAACTAGACTATTAGTATAATTAATCCTACCCTAATACTAATAAGAACTACTATAACTATAGTTAGGACTATTAGTATAGCTAGGACTATTAGTATAACTAATATAGCTAGAATATTAGTAAGAATACTTATAACCCTAGCTAAGTCCTTACTAAACTTAGTAGTAAAAACTATACCCTTTAGATTAAGGTTAGTATACTAACTTTAGAAATTAAAGAAAGGGAAATCTAGTATTATACTAAAATTAGTATAACTAGTAAATAGAAATAGTAAAATAAAATATAGATTTAATATAGAAGATTATAGATATTAGGTATTTTAAGCCTTATAATAAACTAGAAGAGGCTAGTAATAACCTTATTATATATAATAGAAAGTAAACTATTTTCTATAATATTAAATTATAAATCTAGGTAGTTAAAGATTACTTATATTATACTAACCCTAGCTATTAGGATATTATTTAGAAGAAAATCTAGATATTATTCTAAGGGGATATAATAGTATAGCTTAATAAGGTAGAATATACTAAAGAGAATATTATAAAAGAGGTATTTTTCTATAAATTTATATTAAAGATCTTCTAGTATATAAAGGTAAATAGTAAGTTAACTTACTATTAGCTTTTAGTATATTTATATCTTAAGCTATATCTAGGATTATAATAGATATACCTAGTTCTAACTTAAAAGAATATAAGATTAGTGTATATTACTATAGTAAATAATAAGAGATATAATTTATATAACTACTTATATAGTAAAGGTTAGTTTATAAGTAAAAAAAGTAAAGGGAAGCTTAAGGTTTACTTTAATACTAAGATATCTAGTAGTAATTTAGAAAAAAATAAAAATAAAGTATTAGTAAACTAAAACTAGCTATTTAATAGATAATTCTCTTAAGAAAACTAGTATTATAAGTAAAATAAGTAAAATACCTAAAGATTTCTAGGATATTTCTAACTATAGCTATATAAGTATAATTAACCTCCTAAAGAATAAAACTAAAGACTATAGTAAAATAAGTCTTAAGAGAATAAAGGGAAAGAGTATATAAAAATTAAATAAACTTAATAAACTAAAGCACTAAACTAATAAAATAAGTAACTCTAAGACTATAGTTTTATAAAAAAAGAAAGTTAAGTATAGTAGCCTAGATAATTTTAGTAATAAGAAAAGAACTTTATAAGGGACTAGGAATATACTAATATTATAGTATATAATAATAATTCTAATATATAATAATATAAAACTTATCTCTAGAAATATAATTATTATATAGCTAAAGAAAAGGAGGTCCTAGAGAATAATAGTAAGGATAATTAAAAATAAGACTTAAATTTTATTAAAACTTATTTTATAGAAAATATTATAAAAGAGGTAAATAAGGCTATTACTAGAATAACCTTAAATAGGACTAGATAACTTACCCTAGAATAAGTAATTAAAGCTATAGTAAAACTATAAGAAGTTAAATATAATATAAAAAAAGCTAATATATATCTAAAGATTCCTATTAAATTTAATAATAAAGGTAAAAGTTACTAAGTTTATTTTAACTTAGGAATATTATTAATTTTAGTAAATAAGGTATAGCTATAATAGTATAGATTAAATATAAAGTAAGTAATATAGAAACTAAAGCTAGTATTTAGGGTTTAATCTTTCTTTTTTATTACTAAAATAACTATATTTAACTTTTATATTCTAGTAATAGTATATAAAATAGAAATTACTAGTTATTTTATAGTTATAGTAAATATAATACTAAATTTAGGACTAAAATTATTACTTAGAATAAATTTTACTTATAAATATAAGGCTAAAATTAATTTTATTTAATTAAAGGTAGTTTTTAGGTTAATTTATAGTATAATAATACTAGTAAAAATTTTCTAACTATTAAATAAAGTCCCTTACTAAAAGGTAGTTATTACTTATATAGTATTAATTTTACTAAAGGCTTATTTATATATACTAGTTAGTTAAAAGAATATATAGAAAAATTAGGAAATAAGTATATACTATATATAATTATATTTAGAGTATTTCCCTAATATACTATTTAATAAATCTAGTAAGAAATAGATAATTACCTATAACCTAACTAATAAAATTCTTACTATTAGAAAACACTAGAAAGATATATACCTAACTATAGCTAGTAAGTTTAATACTAATTACCTAGTTAATAATCCTTTTATATACTATACTTATTTTAGTAAGAATATTATAAAGAAAAAGGAAGATAAAGATAAGGATAGTAATAAATCTAATAAAAAGAAAAATAATCTTAATCTAAAGAAAGTTAATACTAGAGTAATATTATATAGGATTTTATACCTAGAGAAAATCCTATATATAACTAATAAATTAAGTATATAAATTACTAATATTAACTAGGAAGTAATAAGTAAACTAGTTTAACTAACTAATAAATATAATATTTATTATAATAGAGATATTATCCTTATACTAGAAAACTAGAAAATAAGAATTAATCTTATAGATAAATAGTAGTATTAAATAAGGCTAATTAAGCCTTATAAACTAGGAGAATAAAATATAATTAAACTTAATAAAGTATATAATAAACTCTACTTAAAAGGGAAAATATTATATTTAGATAAGCTAGTAGCTATAGTATACTTAGTATTTATAGTTTAGTAAGAAACTAGTTAGGAAAGAAAAGGGAGAGTTATAATTAATATAAGGCTACTTAATAATATAGTAATACTAGATATATACTCTTTACTAGACTAAAGTAATATTATAAATAATATATATAGTAAGAAGGTTTTTCTCTTTTTAATAAAATAGGATTTTTTACTAACTACTAGTTAGAAGTAACTATTAAGCCTATATAGTAGTTATATTAAATTAAGGTCTTAAAGTATTAAATATAGTATAATAGGATTTAAAAACTCCCTTATATTTACCTAAAGGTTTATAAATAGACTTTTCTAAAAGTATAAGTATTTTATATAAGTCTATATTAATAATATTATTATATTTTTAAATAGTCTTAAAGAGCATTTAAGCTATCTTAATATTATACTTAGAATTCTTAAAGAAAATAAGATAATAATTACTATAAAGAAGTTATTTATTAGTTATCCTACTATTTAACTACTAGGTTTTATTATTAATAGTAATAGAATAATTAATACTAATAATAGGCTTAAAGCTTTTTAGAAGATAATTTTCCTAAGTAATCTATTAAGTCTTAAAACCTTTATTAAAATAGCTAGATTTCTCTATAATAGAATTCTATAGTTTAATATATAAATCTAACTATTATAAACATAGAAAATAGTGCTATTAAGGGAATTCTATAAAAAGAATAAGAAAATTACTAGTATCTTAAAACTAGTATAGAAAAGAAAGATATAGTAAAAGATATTTTTACTAACTAAGTAGGAGAAAAAGGCTTTTAAAGATATTAAAGCGTTCTTAAGTAAGAAATAGACCTTATAGTATTATAATTTATAAAAGCTACTTTTCTTTAAAATTAATACCTATAAGAAAGGATTTAGGTTATATACTTTCTAATTATAAGAAGAATAGGATAGTTAAAGCGTCCCTAGGAGGGATATTAAAAATAACTAAATATAGCTAATTTTATTTCTTTCTAAGGTAATATTAAGTGTTAAGAAGTAGTATAGTTTAACTAAAGTAAAAGTAGCTATAATTATATAGAGTATTAGAAAGCTTTAGAAAATAGTCTAATCTAATAATATAATAGTTAATATATTAACTAAGTATTCCTTAGTAAAAGGGATTATTAAGTATACCTTATTATTAATAATAGATTTAAATAAGGCTAATCTAAAACTAGTAAAAGTTATAAATTATTTATTATAATTTAACCTTAAGGTAACTTATATACTAGGGATACTAAATATAATACTAGATATACTTTTAAGACTACTAGTAAAAGTAACTTACTAAGAGGTAGTATAGAAAAGCTAATATAATAAATTAGATATAAGCGCTTATTTTATAAGTAAGAAGTATATTATAACTATAATTATAGATAATAGTCTTAAAGCTAGAATTATTATAGGATATTAGTATAATTAAAAATTTAGCTAAATTATTATAGTAATATAAGCCTACTAAGAAAGGTAAGTAATAAAGAATACTAGAGTTAGACTAAAGATTTCTCTATATAAATAGGACTTATATAAGGATAGTTTATTATACTACTATAGTAAAGATAGATTTTTCTATCTCTATATTCTAACTATAGAGCTTAAATCTATTCTATAACTAGTTTATAATAAATAGTAATATTTTAGAATTACTTAAATAGTAGTAAAGCTTTAATTAGTCTATTTTTTATATATAAGTTAGTAGATTTATAATTATATAGCTTATTATATAGTATATTAGGGAAATATAATTAATTATTTAAAGCTACCTAAGGAGTTATAGCTATTATAGCTAAAGCTAATACTATTTTATATAATCTTACTTAATTTTATTATAGATATACTAGAAGTATTAGCTACTAATATAATATAGTAAATAAAAGGATATACTATATATACTATATATAATTTATTATATTTAGTAAACTACCTATTTAGTAAGAGAACCCTTCTAATACTAGAATATATAATATATCTAGTGGAGATTTAGGTAGAATTACTCCTTTATATCTTATATATTATAAACTAGGGATTACTAAGATAAATTATTAGTAATAAGAACCTAAAGTTATATCTAATATATAGAAAGAGATATTTAGGTATATAGGAGTTAAACTTCTTATAAGTATAGTGTATTACCTATAGATAAATAAAATAGCTAAAAGAAAGAACTAAATAGTAATAATTATAATATATTACTATATAGTAATAAATCTAGATATAATATAAACTATAATACTCCTAGTACTATAGTATTAATTAAATAATACTATAGCTATAAGTATAAGGTAAGCTTCTAATAAGCTACTATATAGGTTTTATTCTCTAAGTATTATTAATTTTCTTTCCTAAATAATATAATTAATATAAGAACTAGTATAAATAATATAGTAGTGCTATAAAAGTTATACTAGTATAAGGCCTAACTAGTAATTATAATAGTAGCTACCCTTACTAAGATTTAGTATAATAACTATTATAAACTAGTTAATATTAATATAGGAGATATAGTTTATTTATAATTGTGAGGCCCCGCCCATAACACAGCGTGCACACCCCATAGGCATGCTAGACCTAGGGCTAGGTCCACGTGACACTAGCGAGCCGCTAGATAAAAGCCAGTGACTCGCGTACATAACACTTAGACCTAGTAAGCTTTAGTAAATATATAAGTGCCTCTATACCTCTTGCCTAGCTATCCTTTATTCTTATAATTCTAAAGCTTCTCCTACTAGCTACCTAAGAGTAATATAGGGAGGAGAACTACCTAATCCGTAAGAGTAATATTAGATAATAACTAAGGGCTACTAGATAAGGGTAATACTATAGCTAAGAATATGCCCTATTCTATAGGTACTATAATTAAAGATATACCCCTTACTATCCGCGCCTAAGCCATAGTAATAGTAGAGCGAATTACCTAGCTTAAGGAACTCTAGAAACTATAGAAAAGAGAGTAAGAGCTCTAAGATCTATTATAGTATAATATAGGAGAAGAATAATTAAAAAGGTAATAAAAAGCTAGTACTTCCTTAAGCTATAGTAGCTAAGAGGTTAAAGTTTAGAATATTACTAACCTCTAATACCCTATAAACCTATAGAGATATAAGATATAGATTAATAACCTAAACTATGCCTTTAATAGGGTAAAGAAAAAGTTCTAATATAACTACTAGAAGATCCTTTTTACACTTAACTATATATATATTAATTATAGGGTAAGATAGGATAGATACCTTAAAGAATAGTAGGCTAATAGCTAGGATAACCTTAAAGATAACTAGGATGAATTTTAGACCTAGATACTCACGCTACTTTAGGACTCTGCTAATTATAATGTATAAATAGCAACGCAATTAGAGAATATAAAGTAATGTAAGGGTTAAAGCCTTATTAAGTTTAGTATCTTCTTAGATTTACTAGAGAAATACCTAGAAAGAGCCCTAGAAAAGACTTATACCCTTATATTCTTTATAAAGTTACTCCCTAACCTATAGGATTATATTAACCTATATACCTCTATTACTAATAAGACTTAAGAAGAGGTTATATAACTTACCTAGTGATTCTAGGAGGCTATGCTAAAGAATAAGTAAAAATCTAAGTAATTAGGAGATAAAGGCCTATATAAGAACCCTTAGTACTATAGGAATAACTCCCTATAAGGTTATAGACCTTATAAAGATTAAAGGAATAAGGACTAGGAGAAGGGCCTAGCTACCTACCTAAATACTACTAAACCTAGGGATAAGATATAGTGTTATAACTATAATAGTATAGGATACCTTATATATTACTATAAGAAACCTAAGAAAGAGCCCTAAGAAGGCCTAGAAAACTCCCTAAGGTAAAAGTAGATGCCCTTACCTCTACCTCTAACACTAAGGTGCTAATAGGGCATTAGTTTTACACACTAGTTACTATCTATAGGCATAAAGACATTAAAATAGTAGCTAATCTAGATAGTTATGCTAAGATTAAGATAATTAGCGTTAAGTTTATAAGAACCTATAAACTTAACTAGGCTAAGGCCATAGTACCTATTATTAAGGCAGTAGGAGCCCTTATAGTCCCTTAATATAGTGTCTATAAGGTACCTATTATAATTAAGAACTTAAGAGGAGAAGAAAGGGACCTTAAGCTACTATATATAGCTATAGATAGAGACCTAAGAGTAAGGGGAAGCCCTATATTAATTAGAATATATACCCTTATAGAAGAACGCATATACCTTTACCTCTATTTATAGAAATAGTGGTTTAAGAAAGGAAAAGTAGCCTTTTTGCTATTAACTCCCTATAAATTCGCGAAAGTAATGTGTAATAAGACTATTATATATGCTATTATAGGGGTTATAGAAGATAAGTTTATTGCCCTTAAAGATAATAAGGAGGTAAGAGCGTATAGAACTATTAAAGATATTCCCCTAGAACTATATAAGTTTAAAGATATATTTATATTAGATAAGGTAGGAAGCTTACTATTAAGAAAAGAGACTAACCATGTGATTAACCTAGTACCTAGGGCTATACCTCTATATAGACTAATCTACTCTCTTTCCTAAAGCAAGCTAAGGGAACTCTATAAATATATTAATAAAAACCTATAGAAAGGCTAGATAAGACCCTCTAAGAGCCCTATAGGCATGCCTATTCTATTTATGCTAAAGAAAGATAGGACGCTCTGGTTATACGTGGATTATTAGGGACTTAATAGAGTAATATAGAAGAATTGCTACGCTCTCCCCCTGATTTCGGAGATCCTAGACTGGTGCTAAGGAGCTTACTACTTCTTAAAAATTAATATTAAGGATATATACTATTAAATTTGTATTAAAGGAGGCAATAAGTAAAAGACTATATTTTATACCTATTATAGACACTATAAATACCTTATAATGCCCTTTAGGTTAACTAATGCCCTAGCTACTTTTTAAAGTTATATTTATAAAGCGCTTTATAAGCTAGTTAACACTATTTATATAGTGTATCTAGATAATATCCTTATCTTTTTAAAGATATAGGAGGAACACACTATATATATTAAGGAAGTTTTAGAACGTATAAGATTAGCGGAGTTATATGTAAAACCCTTAAAGTGTTTATTCTACTAGGAGTTAGTGAAGTTCCTAGGGTTTATCCTATTAGTTAATAGGATCTTAATAGATACTTACTAGGTTAATATAATCTAAGAATAGAAAGAGCCTATAAGCTTTAAGGATATATAGTCCTTCCTTAGGTTCTATAACTTCTACTAATAGTTTATCTATAGATACTCTAGGATTATAGTACCTCTTTATATATTAATAAAAGGTAGTTAAAATAGTATCTAGACTAGGAAGTTTATATTTAGAGCAAAGGAATAGCTAGTGTTTAACTAGCTAAAAGAGGCCTTCTAGTAAGCGCCTCTCCTCTGTTATTATAACCTAAGTTAACTAGTGCGTATTAAGATAGATACTTTAATCTTTATAATAGTAGGAATCCTATCTTAATAGGATAATAAGGGCTATTAGCATCTAGTGGCATTTTAGTTAAGGAAATTCATAGACACTAAGCGTAATTATAGCATAGCTAATTAAGAGCTACTTACTATAGTAGAGTTATTTAAATACTAGTAATACTATATTAAGGGCGTGGCAAGCCTAGTTAAAGTCCTATTAGACTACTATAACCTATAGACCTTTATAAGGTAGTAGAAGTTAAATAGAAGGTAGGTAAGATAGTGTATGTTCCTTTACCCCTTCTACTTTATAATTAGGTATAGACCTAGGAAAAGTAACCTAGTAAATACACTATTAAGAAGGTCTAATTATAAGGGTAAACCCCTAATAAATAGGGCACTATTACTAGAACTTTAAAGGAAGATAGTACTTACTAAAATAGTAAAAGAAGAGAAACTAATATATTAAAGAAGATATAGTAAGATGCCTTTAGGGGAGGAAAATACCCTAGTCTTAGGCATAGAGAGGCTTAATAAGATATCTTTAGGGGAGGAAAATGCCCTAGCCCCTATAGAGAGAATAGCTAGAGTAGCCTAGTTAAGAAGCTAGTTAGCCACTATAGATCTAGTAAAAGGTTAGCTAACTAAAGGGGATTTTAAGGAGAAGGTAGTGTGTGTCTAAGACATTAGTATAGTATAAGAGATATAGAGGACTATTATGTTACTAGATCCCTACTAATCTAGGCTAAATAAACTATTAGTATAACTACTATAGAAGGCATAGGATTAAGACCTAGATCTGCAGAGATAGAATAGTAAGATTAATAACTCCCTAGTAAAAGGGAAGGGAAAGGCTAGTCTATGGTTACGTAGTATAGGGGGTTTTCTATTATACTAAGACTAGGTAGTTATTCCCTAGGAGCCTATCTTATAATAGGAGCTTCTATAGCTACACTATAATAATCCGCTAGTAGGTTACTTTAGGACTAAGCGCACTCTAGAGCTACTAAAGCATTACTTTTAGTAGCTAGCTATAAGTAAGTCTATTTTAAACTATATTATAAGCTATAGGGTTTACTAATAGGTAGTAGCTAGAAGGCATTGCCTATATAGAAGCCTTAAATTACTGCTAATACTAAGGTAATTATAGATAGAAATCTTAATAGACTTTGTTATAGGGTTACCTATTACATAAGTAAGTAAGTAAGAGACTAATATAATCCTAGTGATTATAGACTAATTTACTAAGTATTCTATCTTCCTACCTATAACTACTACTATTAATATAGCTAAATTAGTAGGACTTTTCTATAAAGAGATTAAGCTGCGATTCAGAGCCCTAGAGGGTATTATATCTAATAGAGGTTTGGTCTTTACAAGCTAATTCTAGTTAGACCTATACTACCTATCTTAGGTAAAGCGGAGGCTTTCTATAGTATTTTACCCCTAAACTAATAGGTAGATAGAAAGAATAAACTAAGTACTTAAGCACTACCTTTAATATTTTATTATAGAGAACTAATAGATATAGCCTAAGCTACTCCTAATAGCTTAATTCGCCTATAATAATGCGGTAAATAGGAGCACTAGCTACTCCCTAAACTATTTACTTATAGGCTATTTACCTAAGTTTTATCTAGCTTTTAGGGGTAAGAGCTAGGAAGGGGAGGTACTAGAAGCACACGCGTGCGTTATAAAGCTATATAAAGTTAGAGAGTGTCTAAAGGAGAACTAGGCTAAAGCTACTAAAACCTAGGCAAAGTACTATAACTAGTGTTACTAGCTATTAACGCTATATTAAGGTAACCTAGTACTACTATTAGTAAAGAATATTAGGCTTAAGGATATAAAATAGAAGCTAACCCCTAGATTTATTAGGCCTTTTTAAGTACTTAATGCTGTAGGGAAATAAGTGTATAGACTAGTATTACCTAAGAAGTATAGATAGCTATATAATATATTTTATATAAGCCTATTAGAGCTATAGAATTACTATAAAGATACTAGGGATAAGGATATACTAATACTAGACCTTAAGGATAAAGAAGATAAGTATAAAGTTAAGGAAGTTAAGGACTATAAGAAGACTTATAAAGGTAATAAATACCTAGTAAAATAGAAGGGTTAGCTAAGTAAATATAACTAATAGGTTCTAGTAGAAGACATAGAAGGCACTTAATATATAATTTAAGTATTTTACTAAAGTAGATCACATAAGAAAGGTAGTGATATATAGGCGAGTTATAGGCAAAGAGATATAGAGTTATAATAAAAAAGGCCTAGCCTTATTAGCCACTATTACACTCCTATATAAACTACCTTAGACTACCTACTAAATAATAAAAGAAAACACACCTAAAGCGTAGGGAGGGTTAAGGGGAACCCCTTTATTATTACCCCCTTATAGAAAAAAGCCTAACCCCTGCGAATAAGATACTTAGCGCTATTCTTATCCTTAGCAATTACCTAGCGTATTACTAGCGTAAAATAATATTTTACTATCCCCTAGGGGATATACCCTAGATCTAAGTATTATAGGTATAAAGTTATTTTTGTATTCTATATAATCTTAAGTTTATAGTAGTTTAGCTATAGAAGAATTAGTAAATATATAGTAAGGTAGGGTAGAATAACTATAATACTTATATACCCTAGAATTAGGCTAGGGAATATTATAATAAGTAGCTACTATTATAATACTATATACTATTAGTATATAATAGAGGTATACTACTACTAAATATAAGCAAGAGACTAGCAAATACATAGTAAAGAGACAAACCTAATAGACCTTTGTAGCCCTAGTTAAGCTAAAAGCAATATAGTGTAATATGTTTATGTGATTAAACCCTATTATTAGATAGAGGTAATACTTAGTAATATAGAAGTAAGAGGCCTCTAAAAATAGGTAGTCCTTAGGGTCTTCCTCTACTATATTACTACAGATATCTATAAGTATTTAGGCCTAGTCTAAAACTATAAGGAGGTTAATAAAATTACCCCTTATTATAGCTATAGCCTATAGGAATTTATTAGTAAAATAAGACTAAAAGATATAGGAAGAGTAGTATACTTATAGTCTTATAAGAATTACTATAGTTATAGTATTAGGTATAATACTTAGAATGTTTTATCTTTTAAGAATTTATAAATAGATTATAGGGAAATTAATAGTTAATCTATAGTAATATAGGCTTAGCTAGGGGATATTTCTTAAACTTAGCGTATCTAGTGTATAAATAATATATATAGCTATATTCTTTTAAAGGAATATACTTATTCTTTATAATAAATATATGATAATTAAGGACTAAGAAGGGATAGAAACTAAAGGCATAAGGAATAATTAAAGAATTACTATAGTTATAGAAGAGAAGAGTACGTAATATAATGAAGAATTATAGGTGAATTTATAGTTAAACCCTATCTATTATTTATTATTATTTTAGAGGCTATTGCTAGTTAGCAAATAGCTATAAAGTAGCTAGTAAAAGCTATTTAGAAGCCTAGCTATAAGTAGGGAGGCAATTATAAGGCCCTGCCTATAACATAGCGTGCACACCCTATAGGCATGCTAGGCCTAGGGCTAGGTCTACGTAACACTGGTGAGCCGCTAGATAAAAGCCAGCGACTCGCGCGCATAACACTTAGACCTAGCAAGCTTTAGTAAATACACAAGTGCCCCTATACCTCTTGCCTAGCTATCCTTTGTTCTCACAATAATTATATAAGAAATATAAATTACCTAGGAAACTAAAGAAAAAATAGTTACTATAAAAGGTAGGACTATATAAGGTACTAAAAAGGTAAACCTATTAGTATATTAATTAAATTTCCCCTTAGATTTATAAGTCTATTTAGTGGTTTTTATAATATAAATATAGAAGCTAGTATAAGAAAAGAACCTATTTAATAAGGAAAAAGTAGCTTTACTACTAATTATATTTAATAATCTAGAGAAAGTAAACTATTAGAAAATTAAATAAATCTATAGTTATTAGGTTAAAATTTCTAAAAGAAATAAAACTATAAAAGTAAAATTCCTTATCTAATAGAAGGGATTTACTACTAAAGATAACTAATAAATAGCTAAAAGTAAGATATAAATTAATATAGCTAAGATAGTAGAAGAATACCTTAAGAAAAACCTAATTAATTAGTAAAGGGAGTATATAAAAAAGGTATAAATTTACCTATAAAATAATAATAGTAAAGAAAAAGAGGTATTTTATAAGAAATTAGATTTAAAAAGTTAGGGTAAAGTTATAAGGCCTTTTTAAATATATATTATCTATTATACTAACTAGGGGAAGCTTACTATACTCTTACTTTATATTATTCCCTAATACTTTACTAGCTTTATATAGTTAAATTTAATATAAGTATAGTTATTTTTATTTTAGTTTTATTTTCCTTTATAGTATTTATATCTAAGAATAATATTATATATAATATAAAAGTCTAAAAACTATTAGAACTAGAGCTAAATTAGCTATAGGAAATATAAGAGTGTAATAATTACTAAAAGTACTAAGACCTTATAATATTATACTAAAAGTTAAATATAAGTCTTATAGGTAATATATAAACCTATATAATAATCCTTTAGCTATACTAGACTTTATTTTATTTAATAATAAGGTTAGTATATAAAACTAAATACTCTATAAGTAAATATAGGTAGTTTATTTATATATTTAAGTACTAGTATTAGAATAATAAAACTAGTTATTAGAATAGCTTATAGTTACTAATTTAGTATAATAGTAATTTACTACTAATAGTAAAAAAGCTAAATATAATTAGTAAAGTAATAAGATTTTAGTGTAGCTAGGAACTATAACTTACTATAAGAGAGTAAAGTTCTAAAACTACCTTTTAGATTAAGTAAACTAAAATAACTAATTATACTAATTTTTACTCCTAATATAATAAGTTATATAATTATAGCTATAATAGTATTAAGATAAATCTAGTATATAATAAAATAAGTTAGATAAACTATTACTATTAGTAAAAAAAGGTAGTAAAAGTACTAATAAAGTAGCTAAAGTTATATAAGTAATAGTTAATAAAGAGAAGTAAATAAAGAATAATAATAACATAGTAGATATTATATTAGATTTATCTATAGAAAGGTAAATAAGGAATTAAGCTATATAGGATTTAATTAGAGAGAATTATATAAGAAAGAAAAGAAAAGAATTAGTATAAAAAAATAAATCTAGAAACTTACTAACTAAAGAAAGTAAAGAGAGTAGTAAGATTTAACTTAACTTAATTAAAAGTAGGATTTTTAAGCTAGAATTAGAACTTAAAAGTAATAAAAATACTAAGTTTAAGGAAATAAAGGTTAATAATAATATATTAGAAAGTAAATTTAATAAGAAAGTTAAAAAGATACTTATAGAGTACCTTATTAGACTATTATAAGTTTATAAATAAATAGTAGAATTTAATTTTAAGCTACTATTTACTAGATTTAGAAAGCTTAGATTAAGAGTAAATACTTAAATACTAATACCTAATATTAGTATAGTAGTATATAAAAGAGTAATAGAAGAATTTAATATAGTATATAAAGAAAGAAGTATAAAAGAAGGTAATTTTAGTAAATTTAAATATATAATAGTAAGTTACTAGAAAAAGATATAGGATATTAGGAATATAATATAAACTTATATATATAAATTTACCCTTAAGGGCACTAAAATAGTATTTAATAGTTTAGAAGTAAATTTAAAAATATATATTTTATATTATAGTAAAATATAATTATCTAAATTTTTACTATTTTTAAAGAATAAAAGGTTACTTTAATAATAAAGTAAGTAGTAATAAGATAAGTAAAAAGCTTATATATTAAGTTACTATTAATATAATAAAGTATAAAGTAATAAAAAAGTAAAGAACTAGGTAAAAATAGTAGTAGTAGCTATATATAATAGTATATTATCTCTACTACTATAAGCTAATATATTAGCTCTTTATTTTATAAATAAATATAGTATAGTAAATAGTATAATTATAGGAGCGCTAGCTAGTATTAGGTATATAAATATACTTTATATTAGTATAGAAAATAAGCTAGTGCTAAAATTATCTAAATCTTAGTAAACTAAGGAGATAGATAAGTAATATAAATAAAGTAAAATTAATAACTTAGTTAATAAAGTTAATACTATTAGTAAGTAAATTAATAAAATAAAAAAGAATTTAAAAAGTTTTAAAAGTAAGTTTAAATAAGTATTAGAAATATTAAAAAGCTATAAAAAAGATCTCCTAGTGTAATTTAAGTAAAATTTTAGTTAATATTAATAAATAACTTAATACTTTAAAAAAGAATATAGCTAAAAAGACTAAGAATAAGAAAAAGATTATAGAATTATTATCTATAGTATTAAAGATATTAAAAGAAATACTAGCTTAGGAGGTAAAAATTAAAAGACTTATAAATAAGTAAAAAATATTTAAAGAGAATATAGAGAAAATAGAGAAAATAAAACTAGCTTTAGTAAAGCTAATCCCTATAATAGAAACCCTAGAAAAATAGATTTAGATATTACTAGCTTTAAAGATACTAATATAGCTAACACTAGTTTTAGTAATATTAGCTTTAGTAACACTAGCCTTAGGTAAAACTAATAGATAATAAGGTAAATTATATTAGGGAATACTAAAATTAGGTAATAAGTAACCTTAGGGTAAAATAGGAGCTTTACTAATATTAACTAAAAGGCCTAAACTACTAGGGAAGCCTAGTTTAAATATATAGGTAGTTTAGCTAGATACCTAATAAATAACACTAAGAATACTTATATTATAGAGAATAAATAAGATATTACTAATACTATTAGGAAAATAAATAAAAAGGGTAGTAATCTCTAGGTAAATAGTATTACTAACTATAAGGGTAATAACTACTATAGTAATAAAGCTATAAGCTAAGGAGAATAAATTTACTAGATTACTAGATTAAATAAATAGTGTTATAGACTGGCCCCTAGGCGACTGCGATAGGGCGTTAATATAGTTTTAAGAAACTTAGGGGAAGAAGAAGAAAACTATATAGCTAATCCCCCTTACTCCCCTTATATCCCCTAGGTGTCTTATATTAGCCCCCTTTTTATCCCTTACTACCCCCCTACCTATATATACTATACTATTACTTAGGTAAAGCCTAAGCCCTTTATATATACCCTTACTAACCTATTACCCTTAGCCCTCTACCTGCCTATTATTATGCTAATACTAACTTACTATAACTAGGTTATATAGTATAGCTATTTCTAATATTACCCCTTATAGGTAAAATATATTATATGCTTACTATTATTATTATCTATTAAGAGTAGGGGTATACGTTATGTTCTACGCTACCCCTTATTATTATTATCTAATTATAGGTAAGGTGCGTGTTATATCCTACCTAACCCCTTATTATTATTATAATAATACTAGCCCTACCTCTACTTGCTTATAACTTATCTAATATAGGCATAATAACCTATATAAATATCCTACTTCTTTCTATAATATAACCTTACTTTCCTTATATAATAACCTTCTAAAAATACTATAACTTTATTATACTTTCTTATCCTATTATATTTTATTTTACGCTATTACCCTATTATTCCTATATTAAAAATACCCTACCCCTAAGATATAATTACTATACTATAAACTAAATAAGTAGCTACTACCCCTATTCTTATAATACCCCTAGCCTAAGCTATTAGTAAGTTCCTTATAGAAGGAGACTTATATAATAAGTAATATACTATACCTTCCTTACTTTAGCGCCCTTATAGGCTATATATTAAATAATCCCTTACTACTAGTATTATAGATTATTGCTTTACTAAGAGTAAGGAGTCTTATTCCCTATATTATTAGAATTATATTACCTATATCTAGCTAATTAGGTACTTATTTACGGACTTATAACTCTAATATACTCTTAAGGACCTTAAAGCTAAAATTATTAAGGGAGAGTATATTATTACTACTAGTGTTAATAAGATAGAGATAACTAAGAAGAAGATACCTATGCTATCTTAGAAGTTCTATTCCTTTATAAGTAAGTAGACTATATTACTAAATTAAGCGTAGTTTAATCTAGCCCTAGTCTAGTTTACCCTTAGCCCTTTCCCTTTAACTAATATACTTACTATAAATATAACTAGACTTAAAGTTATTCCCTTTATTAGTAGTAGCCCCTTAGCTAAATATAGTATAGGAAACTCTATATAGTAAGTTACTAGTGTCTTATTCTAATAAGGATAATAAGTTATTTAGAATATAAATACTATATATAAAGAACTCTATAAATAAAATATAGCCCTCCTTAAAGTGCTTTCCTCTTACTACTATAGTAGTAACTAATATAGCTAATATATTAAAGTAGGTAATAAATTACCTTCTTACTACTATTAATAGTATTCCTATCTCTTATCTAGGTTAAACCTTATTAACCCTTATATTAGACTTACTTATCCCCTAGCTAGAGCTAGTAGTTACTTAACCTATTTTCCTACTAATAAGTTTAAGAGTAATACCCCTTCCCTATATATTTACTTTAATCTCCCTAATTATTATTTTACTTATACTATCTAGAACCTAGGCATAACCTAAGGTTAGTAGCTATAACTAGTAGGTAGAATAACCTATAGCCCCTATATAAGTAGCTTAGGGTTAAACTATATTACCTTATAGTATACTACTATTAATATAAGTTTATTTAGTAGTAAGTCTAATCTTTATAATATAGTAATATAAATAGTTTAGATAGAAGTAAGTAGTAGTAAGGATATACCTATATTACTAAAGCTTTTAATAGGTAAATAAGTTTTCTAAAATTAATTTAGTCTATTATAGAATTATATATCCCCTTACTTTACCTTAAATTTTTTAAGGGCTTATATTTTTACTATACTCTCTAGTAGCTTCTATATTAGTTATAAGTACCCTATTTATTTAACTAAAATATTATACCTTTTACCACGCCCTAGCGTATTTTAAGCTACTAGTATTTATTTTACCTAGTATTCCTCTATAAGTTTATTATTATCTTCTACTAGTACCTATTATAGACTTAGATAGGAATTCTATAGTATTTAACTTAGAAGAGGGTTCTCTACTACTTATTTAATAAGGTTAATATAGAAGACTAGGTATATGCCCCTTAGTATATCTAGGTAAACTATAAGCAGTAATAGTACCTCTACTACTATATATTTTATAGCTACCTAATCTAATTTCTATAAGGGTTAGTTTATCTTAATATTTCTAAGTAAAAGCTATACCTTATTCCTAACTTAAAAGCATTTTACTAGATATCTTAATACTAATATAGTATCCTACTATTATTACTATATATAAGTAATTATAGCCTAAGCTAGAAGGGTTCTCTCCTAGAGATAATTTAGGAAATAGATAGCCCTCCCCTTTAGAGTTATAGTAGAAATAGATAAGTTAGGTTATAATTAAATAGGTTTAAGGTTATAGCTATTAAGTAGTTAGTTTAGGCTTACCCTAGTAACTAAAAATAGCCTATTATTTATTATAAGTTAGTAAGTAGTAAGGTGCTTAGGCTAATTATACTATAAAAAGGAGATAGCTACTTATAATATTACTTATACCTCCTAGTTTGCCTATTTTATACTACTATTAGTCTATAAGTAATAGAATATAGAGAGTAACTAATTTATTTTTACTAAGGAGTATAGAGTTATCTAGAACTTTCCTAACTAGTCTAATTCTTAATCTATAATAATAAACTATAGAAACCCCTAAAACCTTTACTAAACTACCTTAAATTATTTTACACACTTCTTAGCTCTAATTAAAGTTATAGCCTCTAACTAAATAAACTTAGAAAGCCTATTTATAATTACTATAAGGTACTAGGGTCTCTCTTAAGATAACGCTAGTAAGTTTATTATAAAATTAATAGAGATTTATAACTAGAACTAGTCTAGGATTAGTAAGGGCCTAAGTAATTGTGAGGCCCCGCCCATAACACAGCGTGCACACCCCACAGGCATACTAGGCCTAGGGCTAGGTCTACATAACACTAGTAAGCCGCTAGATAAAAGCTAGCGACTCGCGTGTATAATACTTAGACCTAGTAAGCTTTAGTAAATATATAAGTGCCCTATACCTCTTACCTAGCTATCCTTTATTCTTATAATTCTAAAGCTTCTCCTACTAGCTACCTAAGAGTAATATAGGGGGGAGAACTACCTAATTTATAAAAGTAATATTAAATAATAACTAAGGGCTACTAAATAAAGGTAATACTATAGCTAAGAATATACCTTATTCTATAGGTATTATAATTAAAGATATACCCCTTACTATTTATACCTAAGCTATAGTAATAGTAAAGTAAATTACCTAGCTTAAGAAACTCTAGAAACTATAGAAAAGAGAGTAAGAGCTCTAAGATCTATTATAGTATAATACTAAAGAAGAATAATTAAAAAGGTAGTAAAGAGCTAGTACTTTCTTAAGCTATAGTAACTAAGAGATTAAAGTTTAGAATATTACTAACCTCTAATATCCTATAAACCTATAGAGATATAAGATATAGATTAATAACCTAAACTATGCCTTTAATAAGGTAAAGAAAAAGTTCTAATATAATTACTAGAAAATCCTTTTTATACTTAATTATATATATATTAATTATAGGGTAAGATAGGATAAATACCTTAAAGAATAGTAAGCTAATAGCTAGAATAACCTTAAAGATAACTAGGATAAATTTTAGACCTAGATACTTATACTACTTTAAGACTTTACTAATTATAATATATAAATAGTAATATAATTAGAGAATATAAAGTAATATAAGGGTTAAAGCCTTATTAAGTTTAGTATCTTCTTAGATTTACTAGAGAAACACCTAGAAAGAGCCCTAGAAAAGACTTATACCCTTATATTCTTTATAAAGTTACTCCCTAACCTATAGGATTATATTAACTTATATACCTCTATTACTAATAAGACTTAAGAAGAGGTTATATAACTTACCTAGTAATTCTAAAAGGCTATACTAAAAAATAAGTAAAAATCTAAGTAATTAGGAGATAAAGGCTTATATAAAAACCCTTAGCACTATAGGAATAACTCCCTATAAGGTTATAGACCTTATAAAAATTAAAGGAATAAGAACTAGGAGAAAGGCCTAGCTACTTACCTAAATACTACTAAACCTAGGGATAAGATATAGTATTATAACTATAATAGTATAGAATACCTTATATATTATTATAAGAAACCTAAGAAAGAGCCCTAAGAAAGCCTAGAAAACTCCCTAAGGTAGAAGTAAATACCCTTACCTCTATCTCTAATACTAAGGTGCTAATAAGGTATTAGTTTTATACACTAGTTACTATCTATAGGTATAAAGATATTAAAATAGTAGCTAATCTAGATAGTTACGCTAAGATTAAGATAATTAGCGTTAAGTTTATAAGAACCTATAAACTTAACTAAGCTAAGGCTATAGTACCTATTATTAAGGTAGTAAGAGCTTTTATAGTCCCTTAATATAGTATCTATAAGGTACCTATTATAATTAAGGACTTAAGAGAAGAAAAAAGGGACCTTAAGCTACTATATATAGCTATAGATAAAGACCTAAGAGTAAGGGGAAGCCCTATATTAATTAGAATATATACCCTTATAGAAGAATATATATACCTTTACCTATATTTATAGGAATAGTAGTTTAAGAAAGAAAAAGTAGCCTTTTTATTATTAACTCCTTATAAATTTATAAAAGTAATATATAATAAGACTATTATATATACTATTATAGGGGTTATAGAAGATAAGTTTATTACCCTTAAAGATAATAAGGAGGTAAAAGTATATAAAACTATTAAAAATATTCCCCTAGAACTATATAAGTTTAAAGATATATTTATATTAAATAAAGTAAGAAGCTTATTATTAAGAAAAGAGACTAACTATATAATTAACCTAGTACCTAGGGCTATACCCCTATATAGACTAATCTACCCTCTCTCCTAAAGTAAGCTAAAAAAACTCTATAAATATATTAATAAAAACCTATAGAAAGGCTAGATAGGACCCTCTAAGAGCCCTATAGGTATACCTATTCTATTTATACTAAAGAAAGATAGAATACTCTAGTTATATATAGATTATTAGGGACTTAATAAAGTAATATAGAAGAATTACTACGCTCTCCCCCTAATTTTAAAGATCCTAAACTAGTGCTAAAGAGCTTATTACTTCTTAAAAATTAATATTA
This sequence comes from Epichloe bromicola, assembly GCA_023658445.1. Taxonomy (NCBI): domain Eukaryota; kingdom Fungi; phylum Ascomycota; class Sordariomycetes; order Hypocreales; family Clavicipitaceae; genus Epichloe; species Epichloe bromicola. The sequence continues at coordinate 4,821,168 of CP098269.1, forward strand.
AGAATATATACTATTAAATTTATATTAAAGGAGATAATAAGTAAAAGACTATATTTTATACCTATTATAAACACTATAAATACCTTATAATACCCTTTAGATTAACTAATACTTTAGCTACTTTTTAAAGTTATATTTATAAAGCACTCTATAGGCTAGTTAATACTATTTATATAGTATATCTAAATAATATCCTTATCTTTTTAAAGATATAGAAGGAATATACTATATATATTAAGAAAGTTTTAGAATATATAAGATTAGTAAAGTTATATATAAAACCCTTAAAGTATTTATTTTACTAGGAGTTAGTAAAGTTCTTAGGGTTTATTCTATTAGTTAATAGGATCTTAATAAATACTTACTAGGTTAATATAATCTAAGAATAGAAAGAGCCTATAAGCTTTAAGGATATATAGTCTTTTCTTAGGTTCTATAACTTCTACTAATAGTTTATTTATAAATACTCTAGGATTATAGTATATCTTTATATATTAATAAAAGGTAGTTAAAATAGTACCTAGACTAGGAAGTTTATATTTAAAGTAAAGAAATAGCTAGTATTTAACTAGCTAAAAGAGGCCTTCTAGTAAGTACCTTTTCTTTATTATTATAACCTAAGTTAACTAGTGTATATTAAGATAAATACTTTAATCTTTATAATAGTAGGAATCCTATCTTAATAGAATAATAAGGGCTATTAGTATCTAGTAGTATTTTAGTTAAGGAAATTTATAAACACTAAGTATAATTATAGTATAGCTAATTAAGAGCTACTTACTATAGTAGAGTTATTTAAATACTAGTAATACTATATTAAGGGTGTAGTAAGCCTAGTTAAAGTCCTATTAGACTACTATAACCTATAGATCTTTATAAGGTAGTAGAAGTTAAATAGAAGGTAAGTAAGATAGTATATATTCCTTTGCCTCTTCTACTTTATAATTAGGTATAGACCTAGGAAAAGTAACCTAGTAAATATACTATTAAGAAGGTCTAATTATAAGGGTAAACCCCTAATAAATAAGGCACTATTACTAGAACTTTAAAGGAAGATAGTACTTACTAAAATAGTAGAAAAAGAGAAACTAATATATTAAAGATATAGTAAGATACCTTTAGGGGAGGAAAATACCCTAGTCTTAGGTGTAGAGAGGCTTAATAAAATATCTTTAGGGGAGGAAAATGCCCTAGCCCTTATAGAAAAAATAGCTAGAGTAGCCTAGTTAAGAAGCTAGTTAGCTACTATAAATCTAGTAAAAGATTAGCTAACTAAAGGGGATTTTAAGGAGAAGGTAGTGTGTGTCTAAGATATTAGTGTAGTATAAGAAATATAGGGGACTATTATATTACTAAATCCCTACTAATCTAGGCTAAATAAACTATTAGTATAACTACTATAGAAGGTATAGGATTAAGACCTAGATCTATAAAGATAGAATAGTAAGATTAATAACTCCCTAGTAAAAGAGAAGGGAAAGGCTAGTCTATAGTTATATAGTATAGGGGGTCTTCTATTATACTAAGACTAGGTAGTTATTCCCTAGGAGCCTATCTTATAATAGAAGCTTTTATAGCTATACTATAATAATCTACTAGTAAGTTACTTTAGGACTAAGTAAACTCTAAAGCTACTAAAGTATTACTTTTAGTAGCTAGCTATAAGTAAGTCTATTTTAAACTATATTATAAGCTATAGGGTTTACTAATAAGTAGTAGCTAGAAGGCATTACCTATATAAAAGCCTTAAATCACTACTAATACTAAGGTAACTATAGATAGAGATCTTAATAGACTTTATTATAGGGTTACCTATTATATAAGTAGGTAAGTAAGAGACTAATATAATCCTAGTAATTATAGACTAATTTACTAAGTATTCTATCTTCCTACCTATAACTACTACTATTAATATAGCTAAATTAGCAGAACTTTTCTATAAAGAGATTAAGCTATAATTTAGAGCCCTAGAGGGCATTATATCTAATAGAGGTCTAGTCTTTATAAGCTAATTCTAGTTAGACCTATACTACTTATCTTAGGTAAAGCAAAGGCTTTCTATAGTATTTTACCCCTAAACTAATAGGTAGATAGAAAGAATAAACTAAGTACTTAAGCACTACCTTTAATATTTTATTATAGAAAACTAATAAATATAGCCTAAGCTACTTCTAATAGCTTAATTTACCTATAATAATATAGTAAATAAAAGCACTAGCTACTCTCTAAACTATTTACTTATAGGCTATTTACCTAAGTTTTATCTAGCTCTTAGGGGTAAGAGCTAGGAAGGTAAGGTACTAGAAGTATATATATATATTATAAAGCTATATAAAGTTAGAGAGTATCTAAAGGAAAACTAGGCTAAAGCTACTAAAACCTAGGTAAAGTACTATAACTAGCGTTACTAGCTATTAATACTATATTAAGGTAACCTAGTACTACTATTAGTAAAGAATATTAGGCTTAAGGATATAAAATAAAAGCTAACCCCTAGATTTATTAGGCCTTTTTAAGTACTTAATACTATAGGGAAATAAGTATATAAACTAGTATTACCTAAGAAGTATAGATAGCTATATAATATATTTTATATAAGCCTATTAGAGCTATAGAATTACTATAAAGACACTAGGGATAAGAATATACTAATACTAGACCTTAAGAATAAAGAAAATAAGTATAAAGTTAAGAAAGTTAAAGACTATAAGAAGACCTATAAAGGTAATAAATACCTAGTAAAATAGAAGGGTTAGCTAAGTAAATATAACTAATAGATTCTAGTAGAAAATATAGAAGGCACTTAATATATAATTTAAGTATTTTACTAAAGCAAATTATATAAGAAAGGTAGTAATATATAGGTAAGTTATAGGTAAAGAGATATAAAGTTATAATAAAAAAGGCCTAGCCTTATTAGCTACTATTATACTCCTATATAAACTACCTTAGACTACTTACTAAATAATAAAAGAAAATATACCTAAAGCATAAGGAGAGTTAAGGAAAACCTCTTTATTATTACCCCCTTATAGTAAAAAGCCTAACCCCTATAAATAAGATACTTAGCGCTATTCTTATCCTTAGTAATTACCTAGTATATTACTAGTATAAAATAATATTTTACTATCCCCTAGGGAATATATCCTAGGTCTAAGTATTATAGGTATAAAGTTATTTTTATATTCTATATAATCTTAAGTTTATAGTAGTTTAGCTATAGAAGAATTAGTAAATATATAGTAAGGTAAGGTAAAATAACTATAATACTTATATACCCTAAAATTAGGCTTAGGAATATTATAATAAGTAGCTACTATTATAATACTATATACTATTAGTATATAATAAAGGTATACTACTATTAAATATAAGTAAGAGATTAGTAAATATATAGTAAAGAGATAAACCTAATAAACCTTTATAGCCCTAGTTAAGCTAAAAGTAATATAGTGTAATATATTTATATAGTTAAACCCTATTATTAAATAAAGGTAATACTTAGTAATATAAAAGTAAGAGGCCTCTAAAAATAGGTAGTCCTTAGGGTCTTCCTTTATTATATTACTATAAATATCTATAAGTATTTAGGCCTAGTCTAAAACTATAAGGAGGTTAATAAAATTACCCCTTATTATAGCTATAGCCTATAGGAATTTATTAGTAAAATAAGACTAAAAGATATAGGAAAAGTAGTATACTTATAGTCTTATAAGAATTACTATAGTTATAGTATTAGGTATAATACTTAGAATATTTTATCTTTTAAGAATCTATAAATAAATTATAGGGAAATTAATAGTTAATCTATAGTAATATAGGCTTAGCTAGGGGATATTTCTTAAACTTAGTATATCTAGTGTGTAAATAATATATATAGCTATATTCTTTTAAAGAAATATACTTATCTTCTATAATAAATATATAATAATTAAGGACTAAGAAGGGATAGAAACTAAAGGTATAAGAAATAATTAAAAAATTACTATAATTATAGAAGGGAAGAGTATATAATATAATAAAGAATTATAGGTAAATTTATAGTTAAACCCTATCTATTATTTATTATTATTTTAGAGGCTATTACTAGTTAGTAAATAGCTATAAAATAGCTAGTAAAAGCTATTTAGGAGCCTAGCTATAAGTAAGGAGGTAATTATAAGGCCCTGCCTATAATATAGCGTGCACACCCTATAGGTATACTAGGCCTAGGGCTAGGTCTACGTGACACTAGCAAGCCGCTAGATAAAAGCCAGTAACTCGCGCGCATAACACTTAGACCTAGCAAGCTTTAGTAAATACACAAGTGCCCTATATCTCTTGCCTAGCTATCCTTTGTTCTCATAGTAATCCCTAGCGTTATAGATAGCTCTTATAGCTACTAAAATAGTAATAATTCTAGATAAACCTTGTAATATCCTATGTTATTTTATCCTAGTGGAATTACTATTATAAAATCTAAAATATAGTGTTATAGCTTAGGTATCCTATAGTAAGTAAATTGTAGTATTATTAGATAAGTATTATTATTAAAGGCTTTTACTTAGGAACCTAGGTACGCCCTTAGAACTAAAGCGCTCTATAAGTGCTTATAGAATAATCTACTACCTATTCCCTTATTTATACTTTAGGGGGGAACTTCTATACCCCTTTCTAAATAGCTTTTAACTAAATACTATAGGTAGGGTTTAAGGTAATAGCCTAGTCCTAAAGTAACTATAAGTGCTTAGAGGTAAAGAGAACCTCTCTTACTAGTAATACTACCTCTTACTACCCTTCTAGTACTAGTAAAAGTCTAGTAATAGTAAGGGGCTATAAGATATATCCTATTCTTAAGGCCCCTTCTTTCTAGTCCTATTCCTACTAAGAAAGGGCATCTAGGCATTAAGCCTATATACTAGGTCTATAATAAAGATAGAAGTTAAATAATATAAGTATATCTACCTAATAGGCTTGCTATTCTATTATTAAATAAGGGGTTATAAAGTATTTAAGATTCTTATAATCTATATAAATTAAGAATAGCTAGGAAACACCCTATAGCTTCGCTAACTATACCTTAAGGTATAATATAATAGCTAGTAACTCCTTATTATAAATTATATAGTTTCTCTATATAAGCATAAGGCTAGTAGAATAGTAAGTAACTAAGTATAAAACGCTATCTAGTCCTTACTATAAGAGATAACTACCTAGGGTAGTACCTAAGTAGTTAGCCTTTACTATAGTAAGGTAATTAGGGTCCTATTACACTAAGACTAGGTATAAAATAAAGGCATTCTTAAGTCTCTTAAAAGCCTTATTCTCCTTAGGTCTCTATTAAAAGGGGATATTTCTCTTAGTTAGTTAGATTAGTAGCGCTACTAGTTCTAAAAAATCCCCTATAAAGTTATAGTAAAAGTTTATAAAGCCTAGGAAGCTATATACTTCTTATAACTTTATAGGGGTAGCCTATTCCCTTATAGCTATAACCTTTATAGAATTAGAATAAATAGATTATCCTATTATAATAATATACCCTAAGTACTAAACCTTCTTTATAGTAAACACTAACTTATTAAGGTCTAGGTATAACCCTATAGCCCTTAAGTAGCCTAAGATAAGGTAAACCTGTCACGACTTAAGGGTCGAAAGATAATAGAACAGAGTGATAGCTTAGATTCACAGTCGCAGCTAGAAAGGTGCTACCTAGGGGCAGGTGCGTAAAGGTTTTAAGCTCTAACCTTCTATAAGAATATAGGCGGTCCTTACTAAATACCTCGCCCTACGCTCACGTAACTATCTAGCTACTAGCTAGCCCCTCCCTAGCCTAGTAGGTCCGAGGTCCTGCTAGTGCTCTATCATGTGATGATCCTGTCTCTGTCCCTTACGCTCCTGACAAAACCTTAGCTATATAGTCCTTCTTTAAGCCCCCTAAGTAAACTAAAATATTATCTAAATAAGCTATAATAAAATCTCCTAGTATATCTCCTAAGGACTTATTAATATAATACTAAAAGGTTATAGGTATACTAGCTAAACTAAAGGGATAGACTAACTACTTAAATAGTCTAAACCTTATCTAAAACGCTATTAGGTACTTATTACCCTTAGTAATTTATAATTTATAGAAAGCGGTATAAATATTAACCTTTATAAACTAATATACCTAGGATAAGGAGTAAAGTGTTTCCTTAATTAAGGGGAGGGGGTAATAGTTCTATATAGTAATTTTATTAAGAGCCTAGTAATTAATATAAAAATGCTAACCCTTATTTAACTTCTTAATAAGTAAAACTAGGGCTATAGCTAAGAAGGAGCTAGTATAAATCTATCCCTTATCTATTAAGTTTATAATCTAATACTATACCTTAAGAAGTTAATCTCTTAGTATATTATATAGTAGGCCCTATAGAAGCTTTAGCTTAGACCTATCTAGGGCCCTATGTAGATAAATATAGTGGTTAAGAGAACCCCTATAAAGGGGAAGGCTATTAGCCTTTACTTTATTAAAAAGGTCTGTAAAGTCCACTAGCTCCCTAGGTAGTATTAATATATCTAGCGTTTCTAGCTTCTCCTTAGGGGCTATAAGCTATAATACTATTATTATCTCCCTAAGACTAGTAGTAATAAACCTTATTATAATATCCTTAGTCTAGTGTGCTTTATATGCTTCTATAGTATAAAGGGAACTAATAATCCCCTACACTAGAGTCTCCCCACTACACTTAGAGACCTTATATACCTATAAACCCCTTACTAATCTAATAACTAGTAGCTAGTCTACTATATAGACTACTACCTTATAGTGTTCTAACTATAGTAAGCTAAATATAATATCCTAAGTAAGGCCTAGGATAATATAAAAATACACTAATAACTCCTAGCTATTAATATTAATTCTAGTGTAGACTATATATATAATTAAAGAGATATCCTCCCTCTATTACTAGCCTTTCTTCTTTATTTCCACTATAGTGTAAACCTGCCTCTATTTAGGTAACTATATAAGCTCTAGGCCTAGCTATGTGAGGCCCCGCTCACAACACAGCGTGCACACTATAAGAACAAAGGATAGCTAGGCAAGAGGTATAGGGGCACTTGTGTATTTACTAAAGCTTACTAGGTCTAAGTATGTTATATATACGAGTCGCTAGCTTATAGCTAGTAGCTTACTAGTATTACGTAGACCTAGCCCTAGGGCGTGGCTTATCTATAGGGTGCGCTAGTGTAATACACCTATATTATAAGTAAGGCCTTATAATTACCCCCCCTTTTCTAGCTAGGCTCCTAAATAGCTTTAGATCCCTACCTAAGATATAGCTATTTACTAGTTAGTAATAATAATAAGATTGCTACATTAGGCTTTTATAATAATAATAAATAGGGGTCTATCCTATAGTAATGTAGATATCTGTTTAGTATAAATTTACTATTAAATTCCTATTATATTATATGTTTTTTCCTCCTATAAACATATTATTTTAACCTAAGGTAAATTTTAATCTTATAGTATACTCTCTCTTAATTTATTAATTACTACTCTCTTACCACTAATATATTAATAATTCCCTTAAAATAGTATAGTTATATACACTATCTTTATACTATATATATAGAGTTTAAAAAGAATCTACCTATAGAGCCTATACTACTATAGATTAGTTATCTTTTCCCCTACCTTTTAGTAGTAAATCTATCTAAAGAGAAGTAGTCTAAGTAATATATTTAGTGTATTAAGCGTAGTAACCTTTATAATATAATAGTCCCCCCTCTTTCTATACCTCTTTAGTTCCCTTTTACTAACTTTTACTAGCTAATAGCTATAATAGTAAGTAATTTTAATAATCTCCTATCCCTCTTAGACTAGGTCTAAACTTTACTAGATACCTATAGGGATAGTAATACTATAGATAATAATAATAATAATTTTATCTTTATAAAAGAGACTTACTAGTATTTTACTAAGCTTTTAGCTAAGTTAATGCTTAGTTTTAATTATACTAATATAGTATACTATATTACATTTAGTCTAACTAGTGCTATAAAGTATTACTAGGTTTATTATTATTTCCTTACTTATTTACTAGTACTTTACTAATCCTTCTATGTAAAATACCTCTATTTTATACTAGTAGTATATGGTTTTATAGTAATAATTACTTATTACTATATTTCTAGGCCTTGCCCTAGGGATTATAAGTATTCCTATAATATATTTAGTAGTTCTTTGCTAATATTTCTATAGGCAAACTACTACTAGCTCCTAACTGCCTAGGAGGCAAAAATAGTCTTATATCTCCGTTCCTATAACCTAGGCAGAGTATTGTTTGTAGTTAGTGTAGTGTGTTTTAGAGTTTTTATATTTAATTTTATAGCTAGCTTATTATTAAAGATATTATGCTATAAATTACGTAATCTTATAGAGATAAATCCTAAGAAAATCCTATATATAAAAGTGGGCCTAAAAGTGGGCCGTGCGGCCACAAATTAGAAACACTACATTTGTAGTGTATTTTAAGTCCTAAAATGTAGTGAAATGTAGTTTTTCTAATTTATAGTCAAAGGACCCACTTTTAGACCCACTCTTATATATAACTACATTGTAGTTTTTTAGTTATCTATCTAAAAAAAGAAGTTTTATATCTCTATATATTTTCTAAGATTAGATATATATTATTTGTTAAAAAGAAAATACACTACAAATCCATTGTAGTGCAATACTCTGAACCTAGGGTATATGGCCTAGCTTATATTAAAGCACTAGTTTTTTTACGCTATTTCCCTAGTAATTAAGGAGAATAAGAATACTAGGAGTATCTTGTTTATAGGACTTAGGTGTTAACGTATAGTAATACTACTATAGAGGGATTTTCTCTTATTTTAGCTACCCTTTAGGCGCATTTTCCTTTATTATTTTATAAGTAGTCTAAGGATTTTTCTTTTATTCTAGTTTAGAGTATTATAGTGGCTAATAAGGCTAGGCCTTTTTTATAAGGACTTTATACCTCTTTACTTATAACTTACCTATATATTACTACCTTTCTTATATAATCTACTTTAGTAAAATACTTAAATTATATATTAAGCACTTTCTATATCTTCTACTAGAACCTATTAGTTATATTTACTTAGCTAACCCTTTTATTTTACTAGGTATTTATTATCTTTATAGGTTTTCTTATAGTTCTTAACTTCCTTAACTTTATACTTATTTTCTTTATTCTTAAGGTTTAGTATTAGTATATCCTTATCTCTAGTGTCTTTATAGTAATTCTATAGCTTTAATAGGCTTATATAAAATATATTATATAGCTATCTATACTTCTTAGGTAATACTAGTTTATATACTTATTTCCCTATAGTATTAAGTACTTAAAAAGGCCTAGTAAATCTAGGGATTAGCTTTTATTTTATATTCTTAAGCCTAATATTCTTTACTAATAGTAGTACTAGGTTACCTTAATATAGTATTAATAGCTAGTAATACTAGTTATAGTACTTTACCTAGGTTTTAGTAGCTTTAGCCTAGTTTTCCTTTAGATACTCTCTAACTTTATATAGCTTTATAATATATATATATACTTTTAGTACCTCCTTTTTCTAGCTCTTATCCCTAAGAGCTAGATAAAACTTAAGTAAATAGCCTATAAGTAAGTAGTTTAGGGAGTAGCTAATACTTTTATTTACTATATTATTATAGGTAAATTAAGCTATTAGAAGTAGCTTAGGCTATATTTATTAGTTCTTTATAATAAAACATTAAAGGTAGTGCTTAAGTACTTAGTTTATTTTTTTTATTTACCTATTAATTTAGGGGTAAAATACTATAAAAAGCCTTTACTTTACCTAAGATAGGTAGTATAAGTCTAACTAGAATTAGCTTATAAAGACTAAACTTCTATTAGATATAATACCCTTTAGGGCTTTAAATTATAGCTTAATCTCTTTATAGAAAAGTTTTACTAATTTAGCTATATTAATAATAGTAGTTATAGGTAGGAAGATAAAATACTTAGTAAATTAGTCTATAATTACTAGGATTATATTAGTCTTTTACTTACTTACTTATATAATAGGTAACCCTATAATAAAGTCTATTAAGATCTTTATTTATAGTTACCTTAGTATTAGTAGTAATTTAAGGCTTTTATATAAGTAATACCTTCTAGCTACTACCTATTAGCAAACCCTATAGCTTATAATATAGTCTAAAATAGACTTACTTATAGCTAGCTACTAAAAGTAATACTTTAGTAGCTTTAGAGTATACTTAGTCCTAAAGTAACCTACTAGTAAATTATTATAGTGTAGCTATAAAAGCTTTTATTATAAAATAAGCTCCTAGGGAATAACTACCTAGTCTTAGTATAATAAAAGATTTCTTATACTATATAACTATAGACTAGCCTTTCCTTTTCCTTTTACTAAGGAGTTATTAATTTTACTATTTTATCTCTATAAATCTAAGTCTTAATCCTATACCTTCTATAGTAATTATACTAATAGTTTATTTAGCCTAGACTAGTAAGGATCTAGTAATATAATAGTCCCTTATATATCTTATACTATACTAATATCTTAGATATACACTACCTTCTCCTTAAAATCCCCTTTAGTTAGCTAATCTTTTACTAGATTTATAGTAGCTAACTAGCTTCTTAACTAGGCTACTCTAGCTATTCTCTTTATAAGGGCTAGGGTATTTTCCTTCCCTAAAGATATCTTATTAAGCCTCTCTATACCTAAGACTAGGGTATTTTCCTTCCCTAAAGGTATCTTACTATATTTTCTTTAATATATTAGTTTCTCTTCTTTTACTATTTTAGTAAGTACTATCTTTCTTTAAAGTTCTAGTAATAGTACCTTATTTATTAGGGGTTTGCCCTTATAATTAAACCTTCTTAATAGTGTATTTACTAGGTTACTTTTCCTAAGTCTATACCTAATTATAAAGTAAAAGAAATAAAGGAATATATACTATCTTACTTATCTTTTATTTAACTTTTACTACCTTATAAAAGTCTATAGGTTATAGTAGTCTAATAAAACTTTAACTAGGCTTACTATACCCTTAATATAGTATTACTAGTATTTAAATAACTCTACTATAGTAAGTAGCTCTTAATTAGCTATACTATAATTATACTTAGTATTTATAAATTTCCTTAACTAAAATACTACTAAATACTAATAGCTTTTATTATCCTATTAAGATAGAATTTCTATTATTATAAAGATTAAAGTATTTATCTTAATACACACTAGTTAACTTAGGTTATAATAATAAAGAAAAGGCACTTACTAGAAGGCCTCTTTTAGCTAGTTAAATACTAGCTATTTCTTTACTTTAAATATAAACTTCCTAGTCTAAATACTATTTTAACTACCTTTTATTAATATATAAAGAGATACTATAATCCTAGAGTATTTATAAATAAACTATTAGTAAAAGTTATAAAACCTAAGAAAAGACTATATATTCTTAAAGCTTATAAGCTTTTTTTATTCTTAGATTATATTAACCTAGTAAGTATTTATTAAGATTTTATTAATTAATAAAATAAACCTTAGAAACTTTACTAACTTCTAGTAAAATAAATACTTTAAGGGTTTTATATATAACTTTACTAATCTTATATATTCTAAAACTTCCTTAATATATATAGTATATTCCTTCTATATCTTTAAAAAGATAAGGATATTATCTAGATATACTATATAAATAGTATTAACTAGCTTATAAAGTACTTTATAAATATAACTTTAAAAAGTAGCTAAGGTATTAGTTAACCTAAAGGGTATTATAAGGTATTTATAGTATTTATAATAGGTATAAAATATAGTCTTTTACTTATTACTTTCTTTAATATAAATTTAATAGTATATATTCTTAATATTAATTTTTAAGAAGTAATAAGCTTCTTAGCACTAGTCTAGGATCTCTAAAATTAGGGGAAAAGTATAGTAATTCTTTTATATTACTTTATTAAGTCCCTAATAATTTATATATAATTAGAGTATTCTATTCTTCTTTAGTATAAATAAAATAAGTATACCTATAAGGCTCTTAGAGGGTCTTATCTAGCTTTTTTATAGGTTTTTATTAATATATTTATAAAGTTTCTTTAGCTTACTTTAGAAAAGAGAGTAAATTAGTCTATATAAGGGTATAGCCTTAGGTACTAGGTTAATTATATAGTTAGTCTTTTTTCTTAATAGTAAGCTTTCTACCTTATTTAATATAAATATATCTTTAAACTTATATAGTTTTAAAGGGATATCTTTAATAGTTTTATATACTTTTACCTTCTTATTCTCTTTAAGAGTAATAAACTTATCTTCTATAACCCTTATAATAATATATATAATAGTCTTATTATATATTACTTTTATAAATTTATAAGGAGTTAATAGTAAAAAGGCTACTTTTCCTTTCTTAAACTACTATTCTTATAAATATAAGTAAAGATATATATATTCTTCTATAAGGGTATATATTCTAATTAATATAAGGCTTCCCCTTACTCTTAGGTCTTTATCTATAGCTATATATAGTAGCTTAAGGTCCTTTTCTTCTTCTCTTAAGTCCTTAATTATAATAAGTACCTTATAAATACTATATTAAGGAACTATAAAAGCTCCTACTACCTTAATAATAAGTACTATAGCCTTAGCCTAGTTAAGTTTATAGGTTCTTATAAACTTAATACTAATTATATTAATCTTAGTGTAACTATTTAGATTAGCTACTATTTTAATATTTTTATACTTATAGATAGTAACTAGTATATAAAACTAATACCTTATTAGTACCTTAGTATTAGAGGTAAAGGTAAGGGTATTTACTTTTACCTTAGGGAGTTTTCTAGGCTTTTTTAGGACTTTTTCTAAGGTTTCTTATAATAATATATAAGGTATCCTATATTATTATAGTTATAATACTATATTTTATCCCTAGGTTTAGTAGTATTTAGGTAGGTAGCTAGGCCTTTTTTCTAGTTTTTATTTCTTTAATCTTTATAAGGTTTATAACCTTATAAGGAGTTATTCCTATAGTGCTAGGGGTTTTTATATAGGCCTTTATTTTCTAATTACTTAGGCTTTTACTTATTCTTTAGCATAGCCTTCTAAAATTACTAGGTAAGTTATATAACCTTTTCTTAAGTCTTATTAGTAATAAAGGTATATAGGTTAATATAGTCCTATAGGTTAGGAAGTAGCTTTATAAAGAATATAAAGGTATAAGTCTTTTCTAGGGCTCTTTCTAGGTATTTCTCTAGTAAATCTAAGAAGATACTAAACTTAATAAGGCTTTAACTCTTATATTACTTTATATTCTCTAATTATATTACTATTTATATATTATAATTAGTAAAGTCCTAAAGTAGTATAAGTATTTAGGTCTAAAATTTATCCTAGTTATCTTTAAGGTTATCCTAGCTATTAGCTTACTATTCCTTAAGGTATTTATCCTATCTTACCCTATAATTAATATATATATAGTTAAGTATAAAAAGAATTTTCTAGTAGTTATATTAGAACTTCTTCTTTACCTTATTAAAGGTATAGTTTAGGTTATTAATCTATATCTTATACCTCTATAGGTTTATAGGGTATTAGAGATTAGTAATATTCTAAACTTTAATCTCTTAGCTACTATAGCTTAAGGAAGTGCTAGCTTTTTACTACCTTTTTAATTATTCTTCTTTAGTATTATACTATAATAAATCTTAGAGCTCTTACTCTCTTTCCTATAGTTTCTAGAGTTTCTTAAGCTAGGTAATTTACTTTACTATTACTATAGCTTAGGTATAAATAGTAAGGGGTATATCTTTAGTTATAATACCTATAGAATATAGTATATTCTTAGCTATAGTATTACCCTTATTTAGTAGCCCTTAGTTATTATCTAATATTACTCTTATAAATTAAGTAGTTCTTCCTTTTATATTACTCTTAGATAGCTAGTAAAAGAAGCTTTAGAATTATAAGAATAAAGAATAGCTAGGTAAGAGGTATAGAGGTACTTATATATTTACTAAAGCTTACTAGGTCTAAGTGTATTATATATATAAGTTACTAGCTTATAGCTAGTAGCTTACTAGCGTTACGTAGACCTAGCCCTAGGGCGTGGCTTATCTGCGGGGTGCGCTAGTGTAGTGCACCTGTGTTGTGAGTGGGGCCTCACACACACCCTATAGGCATACTAGGCCTAGGGCTAGGTCTACGTAACACTAGCGAGCCACTAGATAAAAGCCAGTGACTCGCGCGCATAATACATAGACCTAGTAAGCTTTAGTAAATATATAAGTACCCCTATACCTCTTACCTAGCTATTCTTTATTCTTATAATTCTAAAGCTTCTTTTACTAGCTACCTAAGAGTAATATAAGGGAGAGAACTACCTAATCTATAAGAGCTATATTAGATAATAACTAAGGGCTACTAGATAAGGGTAATACTATAGCTAAGAATATACTATATTCTATAAGTACTATAACTAAAGATATACCCCTTACTATTTATACCTAAGCTATAGTAATAATAAAGTAAATTACCTAGCTTAAGGAACTCTAGAAACTATAAAAAAAAGAGTAAGAGCTCTAAGATCTATTATAGTATAATACTAAAGAAAAATAATTAAAAAGGTAGTAAAGAGCTAGCACTTCCTTAAGCTATAGTAGCTAAGAGGTTAAAGTTTAGAATATTACTAACCTTTAATACCCTATAAACCTATAGAGGTATAAGATATAGATTAATAACCTAAACTATACCTTTAATAAGGTAAAGAAAAAGTTCTAATATAACTACTAGAAAATTCTTTTTATACTTAACTATATATATATTAATTATAGGGTAAGATAGGATAAATACCTTAAGGAATAGTAAGCTAATAGCTAGGATAACCTTAAAGATAACTAGGATAAATTTTAGACCTAGATACTTATATTACTTTAGGACTTTACTAATTATAATATATAAATAGTAATATAATTAGAGAATATAAAGTAATATAAGGGTTAAAGCCCTATTAAGTTTAGTATCTTCTTAGATTTACTAAAGAAATACCTAGAAAAAGCCCTAGAAAAGACTTATATCCTTATATTCTTTATAAAGTTACTCCCTAACCTATAGGATTATATTAACCTATATATCTTTATTACTAATAAGACTTAAAAAGAGGTTATATAACTTACCTAGTAATTTTAGAAGGCTATACTAAAGAATAAGTAAAAACCTAAGTAATTAGGAGATAAAGGCCTATATAAAAACCCTTAGTACTATAGGAATAACTCCTTATAAGGTTATAAACCTTATAAAGATTAAAGAAATAAAAACTAAGAGAAAGGCCTAGCTACTTACCTAAACACTACTAAACCTAGGGATAAGATATAGTATTATAACTATAATAATATAGGATACCTTATATATTATTATAAGAAACCTAAGAAAAAGTCCTAAGAAAGCCTAAAAAACTCCCTAAGGTAAAAGTAAATACCCTTACCTCTACCTCTAATACTAAGGTACTAATAAGGTATTATTTTTATACACTAGTTACTATCTATAAGTATAAAAATATTAAAATAGTAGCTAATCTAAATAGTTATACTAAGATTAATATAATTAGTATTAAGTTTATAAAAACCTATAAACTTAACTAGGCTAAGGCTATAGTACTTATTATTAAGGTAGTAAAAGCCCTTATAGGCCTTTAATATAATATTTATAAGGTACTTATTATAATTAAGGACTTAAGAGAAAAAGAAAAGGACCTTAAGCTACTATATATAGCTATAGATAAAAACCTAAGAGTAAGGGGAAGCCCTATATTAATTAGAATATATACCCTTATAGAAAAATATATATATCTTTACTTATATTTATAAAAATAGTAATTTAAAAAAGAAAAAGTAGTCTTTTTATTATTAACTCCTTATAAATTTATAAAAGTAATATATAATAAGACTATTATATATACTATTATAGGGATTATAAAAGATAAGTTTATTACCCTTAAAGATAATAAGAAAGTAAAAGTATATAAAACTATTAAAAATATCCCCCTAAAACTATATAAGTTTAAAGATATATTTATATTAGATAAAGTAAGAAGCTTACTATTAAAAAAAAAACTAACTATATAATTAACCTAGTACCTAAGGCTATACCCCTATATAGACTAATCTACTCTCTTTCCTAAAGTAAGCTAAAGAAGCTCTATAAATATATTAATAAAAACCTATAAAAGGCTAGATAAAACCCTCTAAAAGCCCTATAGGTATATCTATTCTATTTATACTAAAGAAGAATAGAATACTCTAATTATATATAAATTATTAAGGACTTAATAAAGTAATATAAAAGAATTACTATACTCTCCCCCTAATTTTAGAGATTCTAAACTAGTACTAAGGAACTTATTACTTCTTAAAAATTAATATTAAGGATATATACTATTAAATTAATATTAAAGGAGATAATAAGTAAAAAACTATATTTTATACCTATTATAAATACTATAAATACCTTATAATACCCTTTAGGTTAACTAATATCCTAGCTACTTTCTAAAGTTATATTTATAAAGCACTCTATAGGCTAGTTAATATTACTTATATAGTATATCTAAATAATTTTCTTATTTTCTTAAAAATATAGAAGAAATACACTACTTATATTAAGGAAGTTTTAGAATATATAAGATTAGTAAAGTTATATATAAAACCCTTAAAGTATTTATTTTACTAAGAGTTAGTAAAGTTCCTAGAGTTTATTTTAT
Source organism: Epichloe bromicola (assembly GCA_023658445.1). Taxonomy (NCBI): domain Eukaryota; kingdom Fungi; phylum Ascomycota; class Sordariomycetes; order Hypocreales; family Clavicipitaceae; genus Epichloe; species Epichloe bromicola. The sequence continues at coordinate 4,837,930 of CP098269.1, forward strand.
TAGTTAATAGGATCTTAATAAATACTTACTAGGTTAATATAATCTAAGAATAGAAAAAGCCTATAAGCTTTAAGAATATATAGTCTTTTCTTAGGTTTTATAACTTTTACTAATAGTTTATCTATAAATACTCTAGGATTATAGTATCTCTTTATATATTAATAAAATATAGTAAAAATAGTATTTAGACTAGGAAGTTTATATTTAGAGTAAAGGAATAGCTAGTATTTAACTAGCTAAAAGAGGCCTTTTAGTAAGTGTCTCTTCTCTATTATTATAACCTAAGTTAACTAGTATATATTAAGATAAATACTTTAATCTTTATAATAGTAGGAATTCTATCTTAATAGAATAATAAGGGCTATTAGTATCTAGTAGTATTTTAGTTAAGGAAATTTATAAATACTAAGTATAATTATAGTATAGCTAATTAAGAGCTACTTACTATAGTAAAGTTATTTAAATACTAGTAATACTATATTAAGGGTATAATAAGCCTAGTTAAAGTCCTATTAGACTACTATAACCTATAGACTTTTATAAGGTAGTAGAAGTTAAATAAAAGGTAAGTAAAATAGTATATATTCCTTTATCTCTTTTACTTTATAATTAGGTATAGACCTAGGAAAAGTAACCTAGTAAATATACTATTAAGAAAGTCTAATTATAAGGGTAAACCCCTAATAAATAAGGCACTATTACTAGAACTTTAAAGGAAGATAGCACTTACTAAAATAGTAGAAAAAGAGATACCTACTAAAAGGGTAGAAGAAAAGAAACTAATATATTAAAGAAAATATAGTAAGATACCTTTAGGGGAGGAAAATACCTTAGTCTTAGGTATAAAGAGGCTTAATAAGATATCTTTAGGGGAGGAAAATACCCTAGCCCTTATAGAGAGAATAGCTAGAGTAGCCTAGTTAAGAAGCTAGTTAGCTACTATAAATCTAGTAAAAGATTAGCTAACTAAAAGGAATTTTAAGGAGAAGGTAGTATATATCTAAGATATTAGTATAGTATAAGAGATATAGGGGACTATTATATTACTAGATCCTTACTAATCTAGGCTAAATAAACTATTAGTATAACTACTATAGAAGGTATAGGATTAAGACCTAGATTTATAAAGATAGAATAGTAAGATTAATAACTCCCTAGTAAAAGGGAAGGGAAAGGCTAGTTTATAGTTATATAGTATAGGGGGTTTTCTATTATACTAAGACTAAGTAGTTATTCCCTAGAAGCCTATTCTATAATAGGAGCTTTTATAATTATATTATAATAATTTACTAGTAAGTTACTTTAGGACTAAGTATACTCTAGAGCTACTAAAGTATTATTTTTAGTAGCTAGTTATAAGTAAGTCTATTTTAGACTATATTATAAGCTATAGGGTTTACTAATAGGTAGTAGCTAGAAGGTATTACCTATATAGAAGCCTTAAATTACTACTAATACTAAGGTAACTATAGGTAAAGATCTTAATAGACTTTATTATAGAGTTACCTATTATATAAGTAAGTAAGTAAAAGACTAATATAATCCTAGTAATTATAGACTAATTTACTAAGTATTCTATTTTCCTACCTATAACTACTACTATTAATATAGCTAAATTAGTAAGACTTTTCTATAAAGAAATTAAGCTATAATTTAGAGCCCTAGAAGGTATTATATCTAATAGAGGTTTAGTATTTATAAGCTAGTTCTAGTTAGACTTATACTACTTATCTTAGGTAAAGTAAAGGCTTTTTATAGTATTTTACCTCTAAACTAATAGGTAAATAGAAAAAATAAACTAAGTACTTAAGCACTACCTTTAATATTTTATTATAAAAAACTAATAAATATAGCCTAAGCTACTTCTAATAGCTTAATTTACCTATAATAATATATTAAATAAGAGTACTAACTACTCCCTAAATTACTTACTTATAGGCTATTTACCTAAGTTTTATCTAGCTCTTAGAGGTAAGAGCTAGGAAGGGAAGGTACTAGAAGTATATATATATATTATAAAGCTATATAAAGTTAGAGAGTATCTAAAGAAAAACTAGGCTAAAGCTACTAAAACCTAGGTAAAGTATTATAACTAGTATTACTAGCTATTAATACTATATTAAGGTAATCTAGTACTATTATTAGTAAAGAATATTAGGCTTAAGGATATAAAATAAAAGCTAATCCCTAGATTTATTAAACCTTTTTAAGTACTTAATACTATAGGAAAATAAGTATATAGACTAGTATTACTAGAAAAATATAGTTAGCTATATAATATATTCTATATTAGCTTACTAGAGCTATAAAACTACTATAAAGACACTAGAGAAAAGAAAATACTAATACTAGATCTTAAAGATAAAGATAATAAATATAAAGTTAAGGAGATTAAAGATTATAAAAAAACCTATAAAGGTAATAAATACCTTATAAAATAGAAGGGATAGCCTAGTAAATATAACTAATAAGTCCTAGTAAAAGTAATAAAGAGAGTGTAATATATAATTTAGGTATTTTACTAAAGTAAAATAAATAAGAAAGATAGTAAGATATAAGTAAAATATAGCTAAAAAGATATAGAGTTATAATAAAAAAGGCCTAGCCTTATTAGTTACTATTACACTCCTATATAAACTACCTTAGACTACTTACTAAATAATAAAAGAAAATATACCTAAAGTATAGGGAGGGTTAAGGGAAACCCCTTTATTATTACCCCCTTATAGAAAAAAGCCTAACCCCTATAAATAAGATACTTAGTGCTATTCTTATCCTTAGTAATTACCTAGTATATTACTAGTATAAAATAATATTTTACTATTCTCTAGGGAATATATTCTAGGTCTAAGTATTATAGATATAAAGTTATTTTTATATTCTATATAATCTTAAGTTTATAGTAATTTAGCTATAGAAGAATTAGTAAATATATAGTAAGGTAGGGTAGAATAGCTATAATACTTATATACCCTAGAATTAGGCTTAGGAATATTATAATAAGTAGCTACTATTATAATACTATATACTATTAGTATATAATAAAGATATACTACTACTAAATATAAGTAAGAGACTAGTAAATATATAGTAAAGAGATAAACCTAATAAACCTTTATAGCCCTAGTTAAGCTAAAAGTAATATAGTATAATATATTTATATAGTTAAACCCTATTATTAAATAAAGGTAATATTTAGTAATATAGAAGTAAAAGGCCTTTAAAAATAGGTGGTTTTTAGGGTCTTCCTTTACTATATTACTATAAATATTTATAAGTATTTAGGCCTAGTCTAAAACTATAAGGAGGTTAATAAAATTACCCCTTATTATAGCTATAGCCTATAGGAATTTATTAGTAAAATAAGACTAAAAGATATAGAAAGAGTAGTATATATATAGTCTTATAAAAATTACTATAGTTATAGTATTAGGTATAGCGCTTAGAATATTTTATCTTTTAAGAATCTATAAATAAATTATAGGGAAATTAATAGTTAATTTATAGTAATATAGGCTTAGCTAGGGGATATTTCTTAAACTTAGCGTACCTAGTATATAAATAATATATATAGCTATATTCTTTTAAGGGAATATACTTATCTTTTATAATAAATATATAGTAATTAAGGACTAGGAAAGGATAGAAACTAAAAGCATAAGAAATAATTAAAAAATTACTATAGTTATAGAAAGGAAGAGTGTATAATATAATAAAGAATTATAGGTAAATTTATAGTTAAACCCTATCTATTATTTATTATTATTTTAGAGGCTATTACTAGTTAGTAAATAGCTATAGAGTAGCTAGTAAAAGCTATTTAGAAGCCTAGCTATAAGTAAGGAGGTAATTATAAGGCCCTGCTTATAACATAGCGTGCACACCCTATAGGTATACTAGGCCTAGGGCTAGGTTTACATAACACTAGCAAGCCACTAGATAAAAGCCAGCGACTCGCGCGTATAACACTTAGACCTAGCAAGCTTTAGTAAATATACAAGTGCCCCTATACCTCTTGCCTAGCTATCCTTTGTCCTCACAAGCTATCTCGCTACTAATTGACTTATAGCACTATAATAATTATAGCTATAGTTAATCTAAACACTAATATAAGAATATATATTAAAGAGAATAAGGACTAAGAATAGTAGCTAATCTATATAATAAGTAATATCCCTTTCCTCCTTTATACACTATTTATACATATTTATTATTATAGTAGCTAGCTAGCCCCCCTACTCTTATATAAGACTTTACTTAGGGGCTACTCTTTTTCTAGAGAGTAAGTATTAATTTCCTTATTAGCGCTCTTCTTATCTACCCTATAGGTATTAATATTAACTTATAGTTAGTAAGGTAAAAGGAAGGAGCACTCCTAAATATAGTAGTCCTTAGAGCTATAATATAAATAACACCCCTTCTAGTAGCGTTTAGCTAACTTAGCCTCTAATACTTATTCTCTAAGGTAAGTATTTTAATATTAACTATAATACTATAATACTAAGTAACTATAGTATTATAGTTATCCTAGCTTATACTATAGCTAATACTAACCTCCCTTAAGCGCTTATTAAGTGTATATTAGAGTTTAGCTAGTTTTATATTATAAGTCTAATAAGTCCTTTTTACTATAGCTAGTTTCTCCTTAAAGTAAATAAAAAATATAGTAAAAGACTCCCCTAGGCCTTGCTTTATCTAGTTAAGTTCTATAAGGGCTATTTCCTATTTATAAGGGTTAGTAAATAAGGACTTAAGATAGCTTAAAAAGGTAACTAGATTAAAAGTATAAAGATTACCTTACTTAAAAAAGGTAGTAATCTAAGCCTAGACTTAGGAGGATAAATTCTAGTAAATAAGTATTTACTTATTTTTATTTATATTAATAAAGTCCTTATTTACCTAAAGCTTATATTCTATAAGAAGCTTCTAAGTAGTAAATAAGGCCTTATTATTATTATATAGGTTACCTAAGGGAATTAGCTTTTACTTTACCTAGGGGACTAAAGGGACTAAATTAGAGGTAGTAGGCTATATAGGTTATACTATAGAAGCCCCTAGTTAGTATATAGTCTATAGTTAGGTTATATATATAGTGTTATATACTATAACCTACTCCTAGAGGCACTTAAGCTCTATGCCTTATTTAGTTATTAGATATTAGAGCGTATTAAACTAGGTAAGGTAAGTTATAGGTAGCACTATAGTATCTAAGAGAGATATTACTATACCTAGATTATATTAGTCTTATAGGTAAAGTGTATCTAATATATCTATTAGGTTATTTATTATATTTTTTAGTAGCTATCTCTAAGGACTAAAGGAAGTTTCTTAATTATTATAAACTAGCCCCTAGGTAACTATAATTAGGTATTAATATAGTATTAAGAAACTTAGGGAAAGAAGAAGAAAACTATATAGCTAATCCCCCCTACTTCTCTTATATCCACTAGGTATCTTATATTAGCCCCCTTTTTATCCCCTACTACCCCCCTGCTTGCATGCACTATACTATTGCTTAGGCAAAGCCTAAGCCCTTCACAAATAGATATAGAATATTAAGGTATAAATTTAGGGTATATAGAATAATAAGGGAATAGAGAAATTTAGTAATTACTAAGAGAAAATAATAAAATATAGTAAAGATAAAATACTAATAATAAAATAGGAAGAATTTATTATTTAATATAATAAATTTAATTATAAGATTAAGGGATATATATTATAAGGAGAGTTATATAATATTAAGTAATATTATAAAATAATAACTATAGATATAATAATTAGCATACTAAATGTGTTTTTCTTTTATATAACTTTAATAACTATATATTTTAATATTATTTACTTTAGATAGTAGCTAAATTTAGTTATAGTTTAACTATATATAACTAGGATAGTTATCTTTTTAGCGTGCCTAGCACTTATTATATAGTAAAATATATATAGTCTATAAAGGCTACTATATAAAAGCTAGATTTAATATCTTAGTTTAGGAATTTAACTTACTTTATATATATTATATTACCTCTAATAGTAGCTTTTATAAGTAAACTTAGTATAACTTACAACCTACTAAATCCGTTGGCCCCTCTGACGGATTCGACTATCTATCGTGCAAAGCCAGCACGTAACAATACTAGTAAAAAATATACCTTTTACTATTTATACTTATACTATAGTAATAGTAAAGTAAATTACTTAGCTAGAAGAGCTTTAGTAATTATAAAAAAGAGAGTAAGAACTCTAGGATTTATTATAGCTAAATATAAGGAAAGAATACCTAAAAATATAGTAAGGAGCTAGTACTTCCTTAAGCCTTAGTAACTAAGAGGTTAAAGTCTAGAATATTACTAACCTCTAATACCTTATAAATCTATAGAGATATAAAATATAGATAAATAACCTAAACTATACCTTTAATAAAGTAAAGAAAAAGTACTAATATAATTACTAGAAAATCCTTTTTATACTTAACTATATATATATTAACTATAAGGTAAAATAAAATAAATACCTTAAGGAATAGTAAGCTAATAGCTATAATAACCTTAAAGACAGAGCATTGTAGTACAATACAATACAATACACAATACAACACATTAGAAATTTTACAATATAATACAATACATGTATTATTTGTATTGTTTTGTATTTTTTTTCTTTTTTTTAATTTAAGATTAAATTCCTTTTTATAAACTATAATAAGGTATATATAGTTAATATAATAGCTAATAATAGCTAATAATAGCTAATAATAGCTAATAATAGTCAAAAATTGTTAATAATAGCTTATAATATTCTTAGTGTTAAGGTTTAATAAAAAAATAGAAAATAAATTATATAAATAAGAATATTAGTAAGTATAAGGGATTTACTATAGAAAAGGCTAGACTTTTTAGTTTTTTAGTATTTTAAGGTTTTTTAAAATATTAATAAAATAAAATAAGTTTCTCTTTTAAGTTTTTTAATAATAGTAATAATAATAGTAATAATAATAGTAATAATAATAGTAATAATAATAGTAATAATAATAGTAATAATAATAGTAATAATAATAGTAATAATAATAGTAATAATAATAGTAAAAATAATAGTAAAAATTATATAGAATATAAGAAAACATTATAAATATTAAAAAAGTATATTAAGGGAAAACTAAACTAAACTAGGTAAAAACCCTTATAATAACCTACTTAAAGGTCTAAATTAGAATCAATATTATCTTTAAAGGAAGATTTAGTATAAGAAAAGAAAAGAGAAGAAAAGAGAAGTGGGGTAATAGTGTAGTGAAAAAAATTTCGCTCCACTTTAATAACTAATCTATTTAATTCACTCTAATATGCTTATATAATACAACGCCCCACCCTGGACCCACTTTTCGGACCTACTTTTCATTTAGATTATATAAGATAAGATAAGACTATTATATATAGAAATATATATAATATTCTTTTTTTTTAATATTTTTTTCTATTTAAAATTCTAATTTTAATTCTAAAAAAACTAAATTTTATTTTATTAAAAATTAATTTAATTAGTTATAAAGCTTTTCTTAGAAATTATATTATTATTATATAATCTTAACTAGTATAATTCTTATCTTATCTTTCTTATAATTAAACTTAGGTTTTTATTAAATTAAAGTTATTTTTTAATAAATACTTATTTTTATAAGTAATTATATAAAATTCTAAATAATATATATATAGCTTAAACTTTTATATAGATTTTTATTATATATATATAAATTACTAAAAAGTATAATTATTAAATTTAAATATTTAGTCTTAATTAATATAACTTTTTAAAAAGTTTTTATTAGTTTATTTACTTTTTTTTTAGGTAAAAACTCTTTAAAAGTTAAAATATTTTGTTTAATTATAAAAAAAACCTTAATAGCTAAGTAATCTTTTATTAAATAAATTAAAATTTTCTTTTTTAATAAAAAGTTACTATATATAATAATCTTTTTTAAGAGTTTATATTATATTAATTAGTAAATATTAATAATTTTCTTTAGGGTAAATATTATACTTTAAGCTAGAAAAGTATATAAAAAATACTATTAATTCTAAAAAAATATATATATAAATAATATAACCTTTTAAATATAGATAAAAATTTAGTTTATTAAGTATAGCTAAAAATAGCTATATTAAGTTATTATATACCTAATATTAGCTAATTATTTAAAATAAGCTAAAACTTTATTGATTGATTTTTTAAATTTTTTTTGGGGGTCATAGGTTGTGGCTAATGCATCTAATAAAATAAGACAATGATAATTACTAGCGATACCTAGCTAGTATAATAATTAACTTATAAGTAATCTTAACTGTAGTAATAAATAAAACCCTAATAGAAATAAGCTTTAAGGTTATAAATACAGGGGGGGCTATAAGGTTAGATTAAAGTTTATAATAAACTTTATAGCTACGTTAGCGTAAGAGTTATAGTTTGTAACCGTAGTTAAACTTAAATTTATTTAAGTTTTACTTATAGTATAAATTAATATAATTCCCCCTTTCTCTATAACTATATTTGTTCTTACTCTACACCTCTTCTATCTTATACCTTATAACTTATACTCACTTAAATATAACTTATTCTAACTTACCTCTAATTTAATTTGCTTTACTTAAAATTAGTAAATGTAATTAATCCTTTTTACAAGAGACGCACTACACCTATTACTACTAGGTAGGTCCTATGTAACTAATTAACTGATTTACTCCTAACTAATTAACCTATAGTATAGCTAAGGGTAACTAAAAGCTAGGGGCTATAACCACTAGGCTATAGAACCTAAGGGCTATCTAAAAAGCTAAGGAAAATCCTAATTAAAAGGAAATTAAGAAAATAGAAGGAAATTTAGAGAAATTTAAGAAAAGTAAGAAGAAAAAGGGAAATAAGAAACTAGTAAGAAAGGCTAGATATCTAGAAAAAATATTAAAAAATATGGAGCTTTAATTTAAGCAGTTTTACCTCGTACTCAGGAGGGAGCTAAAACTTTATAAGTATAAAAGAAAAAAAATATATTATAAAAAAAATAAGGATTTAATAATTAAATTATTAAGAAAATCTAGTATATTTTAGATATATATACTACCCTATTCCTTTTATAATATATTATATTGTATTGTATTATATTATATTATATTGTATTGTATTATATTATATTGTATTATATTATATTGTATTATATTATATTATATTGTATTATATTGTATTATATTGTATTGTATTGTATTGTATTTTTCATACAATACAATACAATACATCGAAGGGCCAAAAAATACAATACAATACAATACTACAAAGCTCTGCTTAAAGATAACTAGAATAAATTCTAGACTTGAATACTTATATTACTTATATTACTTTAAGACTTTATAAACTATAATATATAAATAGTAATATAATTAAAGGATATAAAGTAGTATAAGGGTTAAAGCCTTATTAAGTTTAGTATTTTCTTAGATTTACTAGAGAAATACCTAGAAAAAGCCCTAGAAAAAACTTATACTCTTATATTCTTTATAAAGCTACTCCCTAACCTATAGGACTATATTAACCTATATATCTCTATTACTAATAAGACTTAAGAAAAGGTTATATAACTTACCTAGTAATTTTAAAAGGCTATACTAAAAAGTAAGTAAAAGTTTAAGTATTTAGAAGATAAAAGCTTATATAAGAACCCTTAGTAATATAGAAATAACTCCTTATAAGGTTATAAACCTTATAAAGATTAAGGGAATAAGAATAAGAAAAAAGGCCTAGTTACTTACTTAAATAATACTAAACCTAGGGATAAAAGGTAGTATTTTAACTATAATAATATAGGATATATTATATATTATTATAAAAAACCTAAAAGAAAGTCCTAAGAAAGCCTAGAAAATACCCTAAGGTAAAAGTAAATACCCTTATCTTTATCTCTAATACTAAGGTACTGTCACGACTTAAGGGTCAAAAGATAATAGAATAGAGTAATAGCTTAGATTCACAGTCGCAGCTAGAAAGGTACTACCTAGGGGCAGGTGTGTAAAGGTTTTAAGCTCTAACCTTCTATAAGAATATAGGCAGTTCTTACTAAATACCTCGCCCTATACTTATATAACTATCTAGCTACTAGCTAACCCCTCCCTAACCTAGTAAGTCTAAGGTCTTACTAATACTCTATTATATAATAATCCTATCTCTATCCCTTACACTTCTAATATAATACCCTCTCTTTATATAATTATCCTTAATTATATAATAAGCTACTTACTAAGGGCATTTACACTATATAGTCCTAGGGGCTATAGTTAATAGAGGGTTTAGGTTAGGTATAATATATTATAGCGTAATATATTATTAAAAATAATAATACTAATAATACTAGGGTATAAATATTATTATTCCCCTATTTATTAATCCTAAATAGTAACCTATTTACTACTCTAATATAGTAAAGTAAATGCTCTTTACCTTATACTAATAGTTTTAAAAGAGTATATACCCTATATTAAATTTTATAATTAGGTTAAATAAATAGGGTATTAGACACTATATATATAAATAGACTTATCCGCGGGTCTTAGTAATATAGTAGTGCGGTTACTATATATTTGTAACTATTAGTATATTTATAAATAGTAATAATAATAGTAAATATTATAATCCCCGCTTTAGCTATACGTAGTGCGTAGATTACTTAGGGGGTCTATAGTTAATATAAAAGGGACTAAATCTTCCTCCCTTATATATATACTTCCTTTCCCTTATATACTATCTAACTATTATAAGTTTTTTTATCTTTACTTATCTTCCCTTTACTACTTTATTACTACTAACCTATAGCTAGCTTATAATATCTAAAATCTATTTATTAACTTTTACTTTACTACTAGGTTTACCTCTATAGGATAAACCCTTAGGGAAGTTACTAAAGAAATTACCTTAAAAGAGAATAATATCTAAAATTTCTATTTAAGTTTACTACTTCCCTACTAGGTTATTACTACTAACTTATAGCTAGTAATACTAAAATTCTATATATATAGTGTAGTTAGTAAGTTACTATATAAAATATATAGCTTAAGAAATAGTACCTATACTATTCCTTAGTATCTTAAGGAAAATAAACCTTTTCCTATAAAGTATAATAACTCTTATAGTATAATCTTACTACTTCTTTACTTCTTATACTTACTAACCTATAGTAGTAAACTTAGCTAAATATACCTATTACACCTAAAATAATAAGATATATATTAGAGTATAACTACTTATTCTAAGTCTTTAGTTTTAAGATACTAACCTACTACTAGTGCCTTACTTAAATTATATAGCTTTATAAAAAGCTATTTAATATTATTAAAGCTATACCTAAGGGAGATTACTACTACCTTAATAAAGTAAGTGTATCCCTAGTTCTCTTTATTGAAATGTAGGGAGCTGATGCCAGCTAGCAATAGCGTGTACAAGTGCAAGCTCTACGGTCTAGGACTAATAGAGCCACAACGTTGATTCTTATTAACGTAATGTAACGGAAGTGGTAGTAGTTATTAACTAATAGAATTTAATTTAGATTACTTTATAGTAACTAATAGAGCAATAGAATTAATTTTTAGTTAGTTTATTTAGGCAATGCGGCTATTAGTTAAGAGGCCTAGCTAACTAGCTAGATTAAAAAGATCTTCTTCCTCTTATAGACTTACTAACTATATTAGCGAGCCTAGGCCACTAGCGGGGTCTTGCAAGCTACTTTTTATTTTCTATAAAATTTATTTATATATAAAATCTAAAAAATTAACTTACTACTATATATACTAGTAACCTATATACACTAAATTTTAGTCTAAAAATATTACTATATAAAAAGAAAGCCCTATCTTCTAGTAATAATTTACTATATATAAGACTTTTATATAACCTCTAGTTAAAGAGAAAATCGCTATTAAAGATAGCTATAGAGTAAGCTACTTACATTACTACTATAGGGTAGTTTGCTTATATTACCCTAGCTTACTTAATTACTTATAGTTAGGGTTGTGGGCACACTCGTGCCTATAACACTAATTAAATTAGTTATTCACACGGTTAGTTGTAGCTATTAATAGCTACAACGTGGTTATTTGTAACTACCTTTGCAACCGTTAACAGCTGCAGTGCAGCTGTTAAGCTTGCAGTGTAAGCTTAGTAATATAAAGGTTCTTTAACTAGAAAGGGCTAAAAATAGGTCTTATTTTTAACACTCTTAACTTAATTACTACTAATACACTAATAGTCTCTTATTTATACTAAGTAAAAACTATATAATACTCTCCTAAAGACTAAAAACACTAATAAGCATAGGTATATTTATTATACTTAGGTAGCTACTAAAGTAGCCTAGGAAGCTAAGTATAATAAGCGTACTACTATAGCATAGCTAGCTAATATTACTAACCTTAAGGTCTAAATTAATATTATAAACTACCTTTACTATATATATAAGAATATTCTAATAGTAAGTCTCTTAAATATCTATAGGCACTTCTTTACTAACTTACTAGTAGTTTACTTCTTATACCTCTAGGCTTCCTACTTATATTAGTCCCTTTAAGTTACCTAAAGAGCTCTATATCTTTATATATAAGGAAGGTAACTTTTCTAATAATAAGGCCCTAGTGCCTCTAAAGGCTTTTATATCTATTATTACTATAGTCTCTAAGGAAAATAAGGGTAAGGGTAGGAATAAGGAAATACTTTTTAAGTAATTATTACTAGGTAGTTATATTATAATTATAAGAGTAATATAATTATATTTTTTTAGAATATTACCCTATATTATTTACTATATTTATAGGGTATTACCTTATATTATTTACTAAGGGTAGTTTTACTACTATAACCTAGCTACCTAGTTACCGCTTATAGTTATAGATAATATCCTTTATAATAAAATCCCTCTTTAATACCTATAAATTCTCTAAGCTATTATAGCCTTTCTATTTAACTAGGTACTTATAATACCTATTATTATAATAATATAAGATAATTCTTTTTACCTTAAACTCTTACTTATTATTCTTAATATTATCTTATAGTAAAGAAGTATTTACTATATTACTTAGGTCCCCTTTAAAGGGTTTAAGGCTTATAATATTAAATATATTCTATAACCGCGTTCTAGTAGGTAATTCTAGCTAGTAAGCTAGTCTATAACTCCTAACTACCCTTATAATCTTATAAGAGCCTAGGTACTTTATAGTTAACTTCCTACTTAGCTATCTTAGGTTAATATTCTTTATAAATAGTAGAATATAATTACTAACTTTAAACCTCTTTAGGGTCCTTTTCTAGTTATAGTATTTCTTATATTAAGCTTATAAGTTAATTAGAAGCTATTTAATTATAGCGTGTTTCTCTCTTAGTAATAATACTCTACTCTTAGCCTAATTATTTATAAGTAGAATATTAGGTACTACTTACTATAGGCCCCTAGGGTTATATCCTTATAATGCCTCTACTAGTATATAGCTATAAGTTATATAATTACTAGTGTTATATATAAATTATACTATTAGTAGGTTATTAGCCTAGTTAGTTTATTTAGCGTAGGAGAAAGCCCTTAAATAATATTCTAGAACCTAGTTTAATTACTTTATTTACTTGTTTATTTATAGGTAAAAAGTAGTGCTTAGTAGCTGCTTAGTTATAATAAGATAGCAAAAGGTTATCTAAAATCCACTTATAAATATAAAACCTTAGTCTATTATAATACCTTCTAGGGCTTTATAATCTCTAAAGATATATTCTAGGAATATAGTTACTAACCTATTGCTTATTAGTTATATTAAAATAGGGATATAAATACTATACTTTGTAAAATAGTCTATAATTACTAAGATTATATTATAGGTTTAGTTAGTATCCTTAACTAGTAGTAATCTAGTAATAAAATCTATTAATAGTTCTTAAAAGAGGTAATCTAGCTCTAGTAAAGTAGCTAGCTTACTATATAGCTTATAGTGCCTTAGCTTTAAAACTTAATAATTTATATAAGTACTAATATATACCTTAATATCTTTCTTTATTATTAGCTAGTAGTACTAACTTATAATTTAATAAAGTATCCTACTAACTCTATAATACCTAGTAATAAGGTTATTATATATTAATAGTAAAATCTTTTTCTTATACCCTAGGGAATATAAACTTAACTCTTAAATATTAATAGCTTAGAGGGTCTAATTAACTATATTTATAATACTTCTAAGTTACTACTCTTAAGTAGCTTTCTCTAATATATAGTAAACTTATTATTTTACTATATACCTAATAATAATACTTAAATTAGAATATCTAATTCTAAGCTATTATCCTAAGTATTAGAGTTAAACTTAGAAGAGATTCTCTAAATAGCTTAGATTCTTACTATAATATCTCTATAAGTAGCTAGCTTATAAGTTACTTCTAGTCTTATAAGTACACTATAGTTAAGCAGTGTTTCTAAGGGGCGCCCTTACTACTTACTAGTAACTATACTAGCTAGAATACCTCTTTTAGTAATATCTAGTCTTATAGCTTCCTTAAAAATATAGCTAAGTTATATTTTCTTAAAACCCTAGATATTTCTATTACTATTATAGGGTCTTTATAACTAACTATTTACTATATTAAATAATAATATAATAGAGCCTATAGTATTTCTATTACTACTATAGAGTTCCTATTAATTAATATTTATAAACTTAGATAAGAAGTTTAGTAGCTATAAGGTTACTACCTTTGCTTTCCTATCCTTACTTATATAATCTACCCTCCTTAATAATATATTAGTAGGGTTTAACTTACTAGCCCTATATTTAATCCTAAAGTTAAATAAGTATAGCTTATTAAGCGCTATTACTTACTTACTAGTTAGCTATAGCTTTATAGCTAGGTACTTATAGTTTAAGTAATCTATTACTACTATAATTAGATAAGTTAAGTACACTAGGTAATACCTCTATACCCTAAAAGCCTCTTAGATTATTAATAATTTAGTATCTAGTATAAGGTAGTATAACTTAGTATTAGTTAACTTCCTTAATATATATATAACTAGGTACTAGTAACCTAGCACTAATATTATAAGTATTACTCTAATAGTAAAACCTAATATATTTATCTTTACTCTTAATAAAGTAAGTAAGTTAAAGTATATTAAAATTAGTACTTCCTAGAATAACTTCTAGAGTTCCCTAAATATAGCTAGCTTATAGGGTTCTAGCTTAAAGGTTACTAGTTATCCCCCCTTAAGTTAGTTAGTTAATAAAATAACTACTTTACTATACTACTTAATAAAATATTAATAAAATCTAGTAAACCTAAGAAATAATTAGATATCTAGGACGCTATAAGGTATTAGCTATATTATAATTACTTCTACCCTTAATAGTTCTATTATAATACCTTTCTTAGATATAATAAATCCTAAGAATTTAACCTCTATAATTAAAAATTAACACTTCTTAAGGTTAATAAAAAGCTTTATATTATAGAGTCTACTTAGGACTTATTTAACATAGCTTATATAAGTAGCTATATTACTACTATAGATTAGGATATTATCTAGGTAGATAATATAGATATTATCTATAATATCCTTAAGGACTTTATTAATATACTCCTAGAAAGTTACTAGTATATTAACTAATCTAAATAGCATTATAAGATACTTAAAGTGCCTATATTTATAATAAAATACTATCTTTTACTTATTGCCTAAGTGGATATATAGCTAGTAGTATATATCTATTAAGTTAAGTTTTATCTAGATAACCACGCCCTTTATGTAATTAAGGATTTTAGTAATTAGTAATAAGGGGGACTTATTCTTAATAGTAATCTTATTTAAGCCCCTATAATCTATATAAAGCCTTAATTTCCCTCCTTTCTTTAGGATAAATAAAATTAGGGCCCTAGCTAGGCTAATAGATTTTCTAATCTATCCCTTTTGCTATATATTTATAAGATACTCCCTAAGTACCTCTAGCTCTTTCTTAGCTAAGTTATATATTAGCCCCTAAGGTAGTATTTTTCTCTTTTCTAGTTTAATTATATAAGTATAGCCCCCTAGTTTAGAAAGTATTCTTACTAAATCCTTATTAAATATATTTTTAAATTCTAAGTATTTCTCTAGGAGCTCTAGTTTATTTATATTATTACTTAGCCCTTACTTAGTTATAGGTTACTTATTACTTAGACTATCTAAGGATCTTAGGTTAGCTATAATATATTACTTATATAACTTATAGGTATACTCTAAGACTATTACTACTTTCTTACTACTTATTTCCTAAATTAGCTTTAGTAAGTTTACTAGTAAGTTCTTTTCTAGTTCTTTTCCCTTCCTATTCTTTAGGCTATTTAAGATAACTTTTACTAAACCTAATACTAGAGTAACTACTAACTATTTTAATACTCTATATACTCTTTACTTACCCTAAGTATATAAAAGGCACTTCTTTATTACTAGGTATTTTTAAAACTTCTTTTTCTAATATATTACTATAGGTTTATATTCTCTAATCTAGTCTATACCTAGTAGTAGCCTTTCTTTAGTATTAGTAATAAAGTAGCTAACTTAGTAGACCTTTATAAACCCTATACTATCCTTTATTAATACTAATCTTCTTAGAATTCCTTAATATAAAACTATATTCTTACTTATACTTTTAAGGTTTTAATCTATTTTTTTAACTCTTTTCTAATTTTTCTTAGATAATAACTTTAGGTATATAGTTAAGGATTATACGCCTAAATCTATTAGCGCCTTCACCACTACCTACTAGTGATCTTATTGAAATGTAGGGAGCTAATGCCAGCTAGCAACAGCTGTATAAGTGCAAGCTCTACGGTCTAGGACTAATAGAGCTATAACGTTAATTCTTATTAACATAACGTAATAGAAGTGGTAGTAGTTATTAACTAATAGAATTTAATTTAGATCACTTTATAGTAACTAATAGAGTAATAGAATTGATTTTTAGTTGGTTTATTTAGGCAATGCGGCTATTAGTTAAGAGGCCTAGCTAACTAGCTAGATTAAAAAGATCTTCTTCCTCTTATAGACTTATTAACTATATTAGCAGGCCTAGGCCGCTAGCGGGGTCTTATAAGCCACTTTTTATTTTCCACAAAATTTATTTATATGTAAAATCTAAAAAATTAACTTACTACTATATATACTAGTAACCTATATACACTAAATTTTAGTCTAAAAAATATTACTATATAAAAAGAAAGCCCTATCTTCTAGTAATAATTTACTATATATAAGACTTTTATATAACCTCTAGTTAAAGAGAAAATCGCTATTAAAGATAGCTATAGAGTAAGCTACTTATATTACTACTATAGGGTAGTTTGCTTATATTACCCTAGCTTACTTAATTACTTATAGTTAGGGTTGTGGGCACACTCGTGCCTATAACACTAATTAAATTAGTTATTCACACGGTTAGTTGTAGCTATTAATAGCTACAACGTGGTTATTTGTAACTACCTTTGCAACCGTTAACAGCTGCAGTGCAGCTGTTAAGCTTGTAGTGTAAACTTAGTAATATAAAGGTTCTTTGACTAGAAAGGGCTAAAAATAGGTCTTATTTTTAACAGATCTTATTATAGAGATATATAGACTCTAACTCTTAGGTCTACTAATTTGTCTATAATAAGCCCCCTATCCTAGGTTTATGTGGATAAAAGCAGTATCTTATTAGGATTAGATACTTTATTACTACTATTATTATGCTTCTCTATAGTATATTTATTACTCTTATAAATAAAGTAGTCTAATAAATAGTAAGCTATTAAGATATATCTAGACTTCTTATATTTATAATATATAATAAGTAATCTTCCTACTTACCTTTTATTCTATTACTATAAGTTATCTATAAGTAAAGTTAATTACTATTACTTCTTCTTATAGTCTTAACTCTTCTTATAACTCTATATTAGTTTTATTACTACCTTTACTTTCTTACCTTAGCCTTATAGCTAGCTCTAAGTAGTTAGAAACTCTTAGCTAAGTATTTACTTTCTTATAGTATTATTAAGGCTATTAATAAATATATAGATTCTTAGTTATATTAGAATTAGTTTAAGTAAGTTAGATTTAACCTTAGTCTAATTCCTAATAAAGGCTTAAAATAATTAGCTATTACCTTACTAAAGATTTAGTAGTAACTTAGTTACTTCTAAGTACCTAATGTCCTTATCTATTATTCTAGTCTTTAGCTATATAATAAAGCTTACCTAATTATAGTCCTTATATTCTATATAACTATCTATAGCTATATAATATATTTATTATTACTTTATATTATTAGTAAGGTATTTACTAGTATAGGCTACCTTTATTATATTATTATAAAAGGTATATTAGTCTAATTTAAATAATATATTTAAGTTTACTAGGAAATTCTAGAGGTTTTTATAAGTATTCCCCTTATATAATAGTATCTATAGCTATATCTTTATAATACTATATTAGTATATATTTACTACTTACTTAATACCTATTAGTAAAGTAAGTATAGAAGTAGTTAGTCTAACCTAAGGGGGTGGATTTATAAGTCCTTACCAGGTTCTAGCTAATAGTAAGTTTACCTAAAGCTTCCTAATTTTTACTTCTATTTATAGAATTTCTTATATTTTCTATATATATTATAGCTTAGCTTATACTATATTATAATACTACTATACTACCTCCTTAATACTATTATTCTTAATGCTAGTATTATTATCTAGATTAGTCTTAGGTAGTATCTAATATACTTAATTATTAGTATTTATTATTTAAGTATTTACTATATTACTACTACCTTACTTATCTATAGTATTACTACTAGAGGGTGTAAGTATATTTTATATAGATATTCTCTAGGGTACTAATATTATAATCTAGCTAATAGTTTATTACCCTAAAGGGATTAAGAGCTTAATTTATTATAACTTAAGGGTTAAAAAATAATAGAATAAAGTAATAGCTTAGATTTATAGTTATAGCTAGAAAGGTACTACCTAGGGGTAGGTATATAAAGGTTTTAAGCTCTAACCTTTTATAAGAATATAGGTAGTCCTTACTAAATACCTTGCCCTATGCTTATATAACTATCTAGCTACTAGCTAACCCCTCCCTAACCTAGTAAGTCCAAGGTCCTGCTAATGCTCCATCATATAATGATCCTGTCTCTGTCCCTCACGCTCCTAACAGGTACTAATAAGGTATTAGTTTTATATACTAGTTACTATTTATAAGTATAAAGATATTAAAATAGTAGCTAATCTAAATAGTTATACTAAGATTAATATAATTAGTATTAAGTTTATAAGAACTTATAAACTTAACTAAGCTAAGGCTATAGTACTTATATAAGGCCCCACTTATAACACAGGTGCACCACACTAGCGCACCTCGCAGATAAGCTATACCCTAGGGCTAGGTCTACGTAACGCTAGTAAGCCACTAGCTATAAGCTAGTGACTTACATATATAATACACTTAGACCTAGTAAGCTTTAGTAAATACATAAGTATCTCTATACCTCTTACCTAGCTATCCTTTATTCTTATAATTCTAAAGCTTCTCCTACTAGCTACCTAAGAGTAATATAGGGAGAAGAACTACCTAATTTATAAGAGTAATATTAGATAATAACTAAGGGCTACTAAATAAGGGTAATACTATAGCTAAGAATATACTATATTCTATAGGTACTATAACTAAAAATACACCTCTTACTATTTATACCTAAGCTATAGTAATAGTAAAGTAAATTACCTAGCTTAAGGAACTCTAGAAACTATAGGAAAGAGAGTAAGAGCTTTAAGATTTATTATAATATAATACTAGAGAAGAATAATTAAAAAGGTAGTAAAAAGCTAGCACTTCCTTAAGCTATAGTAGCTAAGAGGTTAAAGTTTAGAATATTACTAATCTCTAATACCCTATAAACCTATAGAGGTATAAGATATAGATTAATAACCTAAACTATGCCTTTAATAAGGTAAAGAAGAAGTTTTAATATAACTACTAGAAAATCCTTTTTATACTTAACTATATATATATTAATTATAAGGTAAGATAGGATAGATACCTTAAGGCATAGTAGGCTAATAGCTAGGATAACCTTAAAGATAACTAGAATAAATTTTAGACCTAGACACTTATACTACTTTAGGACTCTACTAATTATAACATATAAATAGTAATATAATTAGAGAATATAAAGTAATATAAGGGTTAAAGCCTTATTAAGTTTAGTATTTTCTTAGATTTACTAGAGAAACACCTAGAAAGAGCCCTAGAAAAGACTTATACCCTTATATTCTTTATAAAGTTACTCCCTAACCTATAGGATTATATTAACCTATATACCTCTATTACTAATAAGACTTAAGAAAAGATTATATAACTTACCTAGTAATTCTAGGAGGCTATACTAAAGAATAAGTAAAAATCTAAGTAATTAGAAGATAAAGGCCTATATAAGAACCCTTAGCACTATAGGAATAACTCCCTATAAGGTTATAGACCTTATAAAGATTAAAGGAATAAGAACTAGGAGAAAGGCCTAGTTACTTACTTAAACACTACTAAACCTAGGGATAAGATATAGTATTATAACTATAATAGTATAGAATACCTTATATATTACTATAAGAAACCTAAGAAAGAGTTCTAAGAAGGCCTAGAAAACTCCCTAAGGTAAAAGTAAATACCCTTACCTCTACCTCTAATACTAAGGTACTAATAGGGTATTAGTTTTATACACTAGTTACTATCTATAGGTATAAAGATATTAAAATAGTGGCTAATCTAGATAGTTATACTAAGATTAATATAATTAGCATTAAGTTTATAAGAACCTATAAACTTAACTAGGCTAAGGCTATAGTACCTATTATTAAGGTAGTAGGAGCCCTTATAGTCTCTTAATATAGTATCTATAAGGTACCTATTATAATTAAGGACTTAAGAGAAGAAGAAAGGGACCTTAAGCTACTATATATAGCTATAGATAGAGACCTAAGAGTAAGGGAAAGCCCTATATTAATTAGAATATATACCCTTATAGAAGAATATATATACCTTTACCTATATTTATAGGAATAGTAGTTTAAGAAAGGAAAAGTAGCCTTTTTACTATTAACTCCCTATAAATTTATAAAAGTAATATATAATAAGACTATTATATATACTATTATAGGGGTTATAGAAGATAAGTTTATTACCCTTAAAGATAATAAGAAAGTAAAAGTATATAGAACTATTAAAGATATCCCCCTAGAACTATATAAGTTTAAAGATATATTTATATTAGATAAGGTAAGAAGCTTACTATTAAAAAAAAGACTAACTATATAATTAACCTAGTACCTAGGGCTATACCTCTATATAGACTAATTTACTCTCTTTCCTAAAGTAAGCTAAAGGAACTCTATAAATATATTAATAAAAACCTATAGAAAGGCTAGATAAAACCCTCTAAGAGCCCTATAGGTATACCTATTTTATTTATACTAAAGAAAAATAAAATACTCTAATTATATATAAATTATTAGGGACTTAATAGAGTAATATAAAAGAATTACTACACTCTCCCCCTAATTTTAGAGATCCTAGACTAGTGCTAAGAAGCTTATTACTTTTTAAAAATTAATATTAAGAATATATACTATTAAATTTATATTAAAGGAGGTAATAAGTAAAAGACTATATTATATACCTATTATAAATACTATAAATACCTTATAATACCCTTTAGGTTAACTAATACCCTAGCTACTTTTTAAAATTATATTTATAAAGCACTCTATAGGCTAGTTAATACTATTTATATAGTGTATTTAAATAATATCCTTATTTTTTCAAAGATATAGGAAGAATATACTATATATATTAAGAAAGTTTTAGAATATATAAGATTAGTAAAGTTATATATAAAACCCTTAAAGTATTTATTTTACTAGGAGTTAGTAAAGTTCCTAGGGTTTATTCTATTAATTAATAGAATCTTAATAAATACTTACTAGGTTAATATAATCTAAGAATAAAAGGAGCCTATAAGCTTTAAGGATATATAGTCTTTCCTTAGGTTTTATAACTTTTACTAATAGTTTATTTATAAATACTCTAGGATTATAGTATCTCTTTATATATTAATAAAAGGTAGTTAAAATAGTATCTAGACTAGGAAGTTTATATTTAGAGTAAAGGAATAGCTAGTGTTTAACTAGCTAAAAGAGGCCTTCTAGTAAGCGCCTCTCCTTTATTATTATAACCTAAGTTAACTAGTATATATTAAGATAAATACTTTAATCTTTATAATAGTAGGAATCCTATCTTAATAGGATAATAAGGGCTATTAGTATCTAGTAGTATTTTAGTTAAGGAAATTTATAGACACTAAGTATAATTATAGTATAGCTAATTAAAAGCTACTTACTATAGTAAAGTTATTTAAATACTAGTAATACTATATTAAGGGTGTAGTAAGCCTAGTTAAAGTCCTATTAAACTACTATAACTTATAGACCTTTATAAGGTAGTAAAAGTTAAATAAAAGGTAAGTAAGATAGTGTATATTCCTTTACCCCTTTTACTTTATAATTAGGCATAAACCTAGGAAAAGTAACCTTATTATGTGGTAGAACACGTGCAGTACATAGAGGCTGCTATACAAAAGCTAGATTTAATATCTTAGTTTAGGAATTTAACTTACTTTATATATATTATATTAACCCTAATAGTAGCTTTTATAAGTAAACTTAGTATAACTTATAACCTATTAAATCTATTAGCCCCTCTAATAGAATTAACCCTTTATTATATAAAGCTAGCATATAATAAGTAGTAGTAATTAGAGATTCTTTTATTATACCCTTTTAGTAGCCTAGAAATAACCTATATATTTAAAACTAACTATTTATAATAGTAATACACTAATCCTTAGGGTATCTTCCTACTCTCTAAAAATAAACTACATATTATTTACTAGTTTTATACTTTTAATAGTATAAATCTAGATTTTAATTATTAAAAATAGAAACTTATTAGGATTAATAATTAAGGGAATCTAAACTAACTTATAAGATATAAATTTAATAATAAAGTAGTAGAAAAATAGGAATAGCTAATATATTAAGACCCCCCTATTTATTAGAATTTAGTAGATTTATAAGCTATATATTATACCTAGAATTAAGTTAAATCCTATATCTAAAAAGCTAAAACTAGAGGCCTACTTAATAAACCTAATAAATTAATAGGTAGTAAGGTATTAGAAAGGCTATTTTAAGACGCTCTTAGTCTAGCTTATAGTATTACTACTATAGGAACTAGGAGTAGTATAAGAAAAGATAAAAATAATAAAGAAAAGGGAATTATAAACTATCCTAAAACTAATACTATTACTTAGGATATTAAACCCCTTAATTAGTTAATAAAGTTAAATCTAAAAGACCTACTACTAGGACCCTTAGAATGCCTAAAGGATCCTAAGGATTCTTATACTAAGACTAGTAAATATAATATAGTAAGGATAATATAGGGGATTTAGGAATAGTAATAGGTATTATAGTAAGCTATAGAGAAGATAGTATTAGGGATAGACTAGCTAGTAATAAGATTAATAACTAAAATCAGGAGCTTATAAAGCGTAAGTACCTTAGTAGGTTTAACACTATTAGTATAGAATACTAACTAAGAATTACTATATCTAGCTAATAAACAGGGTTAGTATAATAGGTATCTATATACTAATAGAGGAATAACTAGACTATTAGTATAATTATTCCTACCCTAATACTAATAAGAACTACTATAACTATAGCTAGGACTATTAGTATAGCTAGGACTATTAGTATAGCTAGGACTATTAGCATAACTAATATAGCTAGAATATTAGTAAGAATACTTATAACCTTAGCTAAGTCCTTACTAGACTTAGTAGTAAGGACTATACCCTTTAGACTAAGGTTAGTATACTAATTCTAGAAATTAAAGAAAAATAAACCTAGTATTACACTAAAATTAGTATAACTAGTAAATAGAAATAGCGGAATAGAATATAGATTTAATATAGAAGATTATAGATATTAGGTATTTTAAGCCTTATAATAAACTAGAAGAGGCTAGTAATAACCTTATTATATATAATAGAAAGCAGACTATTTTCTATAATATTAAATTATAGATCTAGGTAGTTAAAGATTACTTATATTATACTAATCCTAGCTATTAGAATATTATTTAGAAGAAAATCTAGATATTATTCTAAGGGGATATAATAGTATAGTATAAATAATATCTTAACTTAGTAGAATAGAATACTATATTTAGTAGAATACTAACTATATTTATAGCTATATAAAAGGAATTTAGTATTTAGGTTTAGGATATAATAGTATAGCTTAATAAGGTAGAATATACTAAAGAGAATATTATAAAAGAGGTATCTTTTTATAAATTTATATTAAAGATCTTCTAGTATATAAGGGTAAATAGTAAGTTAACTAACTATTAGCTTTTAGTGTGTTTATATCTTAAGCTATATCTAGGATTATAATAGATATACCTAGTTCTAACTTAAATAGACATAAGATTAGTGTATATTACTATAGTAGATAATAAGAGATATAATCTATATAACTACTTATATAGTAAAGATTAGTCTATAAGTAAAAAAGGTAAAGGGAAGCTTAAGGTCTATTTTAATACTAAGATATCTAGTAGTAATTTAGAAGAAGATAAGGATAAAGCATAAGTAAACTAGAACTAGCTATTTAATAGATAATTCTCTTAAGAAATCTAGTATTATAGGTAGAATAAGTAAAATACCTAAAGATTTCTAGGATATTTCTAACTATAGCTATATAGGTATAATTAACCTCCTAAAGGATAAAACTAGAGACTATAGTAAAATAGATCTTAAGAGAATAAAGGGGGAGAGTGTGTAAAAATTAGGTAGACTTAATAGACTAAAGCACTAAACTAATAAAATAAGTAACCCTAAGACTATAATCCTATAAGAAAAGAAGGCTAAGTATAGTAGCCTAGATAATTTTAGTAATAGGAAAAGGGCTCTATAAGGGACTAGGGATATACTAATATTATAGTGTATAATAATAATTCTAATATATAATAATATAAAACCTATCTCTAGGAATACAGTTATTACATAGCTAAAGAAGGGGAGGTCCTAGAGAATAATAATAAGGATAATTAAGAATAAGACTTAAATTTTATTAAAACTTATTTTATAGAAAATACCCTAAAAGAGGTAAATAAGGCTATTACTAGGATAACCTTAAATAGGACTAGATAACTTGCCTTAGGATAAGTAATTAAAGCTATAGTAAGACTATAAGAAGTTAAATATAATAGAAAAAGGGCTAATATATATCTAAAGATTCCTATTAAATTTAATAATAAGGGTAAAAGTTACTAAGTTTATCTTAACTTAAGAATATTATTAATTTTAGTGGATAAGGTATAGCTATAATAGCATAGATTAAATATAAAGTAAGTAACATAAGAACTAAAGCTAGTATCTAGGGTTTAATCTTCCTTTTTTATTACTAAAATAGCTATATTTAACTTTTATATTCTAGGGATAGCGTATAGAATAGAAATTACTAGCTATTTTATAGTTATAGTAAATATAATACTAAATTTAGGACTAAAATTATTACTTAGAATAAATTTTACTTATAAATATAGGGCTAAAATTAATTTTATCTAACTAAAGGTAGTTTTTAGGTTAGTTTATAGTATAATAGTACTAGTAGAAATCTTCTAACTATTAAATAAGGTCTCTTACTAAAAGGTAGTTACTACTTATATAGTATTAATTTTACTAAAAACTTATTTATATATACCTATTAGTTAGAAAAATACATAGAAAAATTAGGAAATAAGTGTATACTATATATAATTATATTTAGAGTATTTCCCTAATATACTATTTAATAGATCTAGTAAGGGATAGATAATTATCTATAATCTAACTAATAAAATTATTACTATTAGAAAACACTAGAAGGTTATATACCTAACTATAGCTAGTGAGGTTAACACTAATTACCTAGTTAATAATCCTTTTATATACTATGCCTATTTTAGTAAGGATATTATAGAGAAAAAGGAAGATAAAGATAAGGATAGTAATAAATCTAATAAAGAGAAAGATAATCTTAATCTAAAGAAAGTTAATACTAGAGTGCTATTATATAGGATTTTAT
Source organism: Epichloe bromicola (assembly GCA_023658445.1). Taxonomy (NCBI): domain Eukaryota; kingdom Fungi; phylum Ascomycota; class Sordariomycetes; order Hypocreales; family Clavicipitaceae; genus Epichloe; species Epichloe bromicola. Next base: position 4,864,198 of record CP098269.1, read on the forward strand.
ACCTAGAGAAAATCCTATATATAACTAATAAATTTAGCGTATAAATTACTAATATTAACTAGAAAGCAGTAAGTAAACTAGTTTAACTAACTAATAAATATAATATTTATTATAATAGAGGTATTATCCCTATGCTAGAAGACTAGAAGATAAGAATTAATCTTATAGATAGATAGTAATATTAAATAAGGCTAATTAGGCCTTATAGACTAGGAGGATAGAATATAACTAAACTTAATAAAGTATATAATAAACTCTACCTAAAAGGGAAAATATTATATTTAGATAAGCTAGTAGCTATAGTATACCTAGTATTTATAGTTTAGTAAGAAACTAGTTAGAAAAGAAAAGAGAGAGTTATAATTAATATAAGGCTACTTAATAATATAGTAGTACTAGATATATACCCTCTACTAGACTAAAGTAATATTATAGATAATATATATAGTAAGAAGGTTTTTTCTTTTTTTAATAAAATAGGATTTTTTCACTAACTACTAGTTAGAAGTAACTATTAAGCCTATATAGTAGTTATATTAAATTAAGGTCTTAAAGCGTTAAATATAGTATTAATAGGATTTAAGAACTCCCCTATATTTACCTAAAGGTTTATAAATAGACTTTTCTAAAAGTATAAGTATTTTATATAAGTCTATATTAATAATATTATTATATTTTTAGATAGTCTTAAAGAGCATTTAAGCTATCTTAATATTATACTTAGGATTCTTAAAGAAAATAGGATAATAATTATTATAAAGAAGTTATTTATTAGTTATCCTACTATTTAACTACTAGGTTTTATTATTAATAGTAATAGGATTATTAACACTAATAATAGGCTTAAAGCTTTTTAAAAGATAATTTTCCTAAGTAATCTATTAAGTCTTAAAACCTTTATTAGGATAGCTAGATTTCTCTATAATAGAATTCTATAGTTTAATATATAAATCTAACTATTATAAATGCGGAAAATAGCGCTATTAAGGGAATTCTATAAAAAGGATAAGAAAATTATTAGTATCTTAAAACTAGTATAAAAAAGGAAGATATAGTAAAAGATATTTTTACTAAGTAGGAGAAAAAGGCTTTTAAAGATATTAAAGCGTTCCTAAGTAAGAAATAAACCCTATAGTATTATAATCTATAAAAGCTACTTTTCCTTAAAATTAATGCCTATAAGGAAGGATTTAGGTTATATACTTTCTAATTATAAGAAGAATAGAATAGTTAGAGTATCCCTAGAAGGGATATTAAAAATAACTAAATATAGCTAATTTTATTTCTTTCTAAGGTAATATTAAGTGTTAAGAAGCGGTATAGTTTAACTAAGGTAGAAGTGGCTATAATTATATAGAGTATTAGAAAACTTTAGAAAATAGTCTAATCTAATAATATAATAGTTAATATATTAACTAACTATTCCCTAATAAAAGGAATTATTAAGTATACCTTATTATTAATAATAGATTTAGATAAGGCTAATCTAAAACTAGTAAAAGTCGCGAATTATTTATTATAATTTAACCTTAAGGTAACTTATATACTAGGGATACTAAATATAGTACTAGATATGCTTTTAAGACTACTAGTAGAAGTAACCTACTAGGAGGTAGCATAGAAAAGCTAATATAATAAATTAGATATAAGCGCTTATTTTATAAGTAAGGAGTATATTATAACCGTAATTATAGATAATAGTCTTAAAGCTAGAATTATTATAGGATATTAGTATAATTAAAAGTTTAGCTAAATTATTATAGTAATATAAGCTTACTAAGAAAGGTAAGTAATAAAGAATACTAGAGTTAGACTAAAGATTCCTTTATATAGGTAGGACTTATATAAGAATAGTTTATTATACTACTATAGTAAAGATAGATTTTTCTATCTTTATATTCTAATTATAGAGGTTAAATCTATCTTATAACTAGTCTATAATAAATAGTAATATTTTAGAATTACTTAAATAATAGTGGAGCTTTATTTAGTCTGCTTTTTACGTATAAGTTAGTAAATTTGTAATTATATAGCCTATTATATAGTGTATTAGGAAAACATAATTAATTATTTAAAGCTACCTAGGGAGTTATAGCTATTATAGCTAAAGCTAATACTATTTTATATAATCTTACTTAATTTTATTATAAATATACTAGAAGTATTAGCTACTAATATAATATAGTAAATAAAAGGATATACTATATATAATTTATTATATTTAGTAAACTACTTATTTAGTAAGAGAACCCTTTTAATACTAGGATATATAATATATCTAGCGGAGATTTAGGTAGAATTACTCCTTTATGCCTTATATATTATAGACTAGGGATTACTAAGATAAATTATTAGTAATAGGGACCTAAAGTTTATATTTAATATATAGAAAGAGATATTTAGGTATATAGGAGTTAAACTCCTTATAGGCATAGCGTATTATTTATAGATAGATAGAATAGCTAAAAGAAAAAACTAGATAGTAATAATTATAATATATTATTATATAGTAATAGACCTAGATATAATATAGACTATAATACTCCTAGCACTATAGTATTAATTAAATAACACTATAGCTATAAGAATAGGGCAAGCTTCTAATAAGTTACTATATAGGTTTTATTCTCTAAGTATTATTAATCTTCTTTCCCTAAATAATATAATTAACATAGGAACTAGCATAAATAATATAGTAGTGCTATAAAAGTTATACTAGTATAAGGCCTAACTAGTAATTATAATAGTAGCTACCCTTACTAAAATTTAGTATAATAACCGCTATAAACTAGTTAATATTAACGTAGGAGATATAGTTTATTTATAATTATATAAGGGATATAAATTACCTAGGAAACCTAAGAAAAAATAATTACTATAAAAGGCAGGACTATATAAGGTACTAGAAAAGGTAAACCTATTAGTATATTAATTAGATTTCCCCCTAAATTTATAAGTCTATCTAGTAGTTTCTATAGTATAGATATAGAAGCTAGTGTAAGAAAAGGACCTATTTAATAAGGAAGAACTAGCTCCACTACTAATTATATTTAATAATCTAGAGGAAGTAGACTATTAGAAGATTAAATAAATCTATAGTTATTAGGTTAAAATCTCTAAAAGAAATAAAACTATAAAAGTAGAATTCCTTATCTAATAGAAGGGATTTACTACTAAGGATAACTAATAAATAGCTAAAAGCAAGATATAGGTTAACATAGCTAAGATGATAGAAAAATACCTTAAAAAAAACCTAGTTAATTAGGAAAGAGAGTATATAAAGAGAGGCATAAATTTGCCTATAAAGTAATAATAGTAAAGGAATAGAGATATTTTATAAGTAGTTAGATTTAACTAGTTAGGGCAAAGCTATAAGGCCTTTTCTTATATATATATTTTATCGCGCTAACTAGGGGAAGCTTACTACACTCTTACTTTACATTATCCTCTAATACCCCACCACTTTTATGTAGTTAAATCTAATATAAGCATAGTTAAATTTACTTTAGCCCTATCTTATTCTTACTATACTCTTACTTTACATTATTCCCTAATACCCTACTAGTTTTATATAGTTAAATTTAATATAAGTATAGTTAAATTTACTTTAGCCTTATCTTATTTAATAGTATCTAGTCCTAAAGATAATATTATATATAATAAGGAGTTCTAAAGACTATAAGACCTAGAGCTAAACTAGCTATAGGAAATATAGGAGTGTAATAATTATAAGGAATATTAAGTAAAAGATAAAAATATTATACTAGAAGTTAAATATAAGCTATATAAGTAACGTGCAAATCCATACTATAACCCATTAGCTATACTAGATTTTATGCTATTTAATAATAAGGTTAGCATATAGGACTAAACACTCTATAAGCAAATATAGGTAGGACATTTATATATTTAAGTACTAGCTCTAATATAATAAAACTAATTATTAGAATAGCTTATAGTTACTAATTTAGCATAATAGTAATCCACCACTAGTAAGAAAAGAGCTAAATATAACTAGTAAATTAATAAGCTTTTAGCGGAACTAGGAACCATAACCTATTATAAGAAGAAGAAGTTCTCTAAACGCTATTTAGATTAAATAGTATAATATAACTAGCTAGAAAAGTTTCTTTACCTAATATAGCGAATTACATAACTATAGTAGTAGTAGTACCTAGATAAATTAAGGATAAGATAAGATAAATTAGATATACTATTACTATTAGTAGAAGGACATAATAATAATACTAATAAAGTGGCTAAGGTTATATAGGATATAGTTAAGATTAAGGAATAAACTAGGGAGGATAATAATAATATAGTAAGTATTATATTAGATATATTTATAGAAAGGTAGGAAAAGGATTAAGCTATATAAGATTTAATTAAAGAGAATTATATAAGGAAGGAAAGGAGAGATTTAGTAAAGAAGAAGAATAATAAATCTATTAATACACTAAGCAAAGAAAGCAGTAAGGTAAAGGATTCTAATCTAACTTAACTAAGAATAAAATTCCCTAAACTAGAATTAAAACCTAAGAGTAATAAAGACACTAATTTCATAGAAATAGAGGGTAATAATAGTAGTTTAGAAAGTGAAAATAATAAGGAGGTTAATAAGATACTAGCGGAGTACCTTATTAGACTGTTATAGGTCTACGCGCGAATTATAGAGCTTGATTTTAAGCTATTATTTCTTAGATTTAGAAAACTAGGATTACAGAGAAATATATATATACTAATGCCTAATATTAGCGTAGTAGCGCGTAAGAGAGTAATAGAAAAATTTAATATAGTATATAAGAGAAGAAGTATAAAAGGAGTTAATTTTAGTAGATTTAGATATACTAAATTAGGCTATAAGAAAGAGGCCTAGGATATTAGGGATGTAATATAGGCTTATACACATAAATTCGCCCTTAAAGGCGCTAGAATAGTATTTAATAAGTTAGAAGTTAATTTAAAGGATATATATTTTACATTATAGTAAAATATAATTATCTAAATTTTTACTATTTTTAAAGAATAAAAGGCTACTTTAATCGTAAAGTAAGCAGTAGTAAGATAGGTAGGAAAGCCTATAAATTAGATTATAGTTAATCTAATAGAGTGTAAAGTAATAAAAAAAGCAAAGAATTAGGTAAAAATAGTAGCGGCAGCTTTCTATAATAGTATAATAGTTAAACATAGGTAATAGTTAGCTATATATAATAGCATATTATCTTTGCTACTATAAGCTAATATATTAGCTCTCTATTTTATAGATAAGTATAGCATAGTAAACGGCATAATCACAGGCGTATTAGCAAGTATTAGACAGGTAGATCTACTCTATATTAATAAAGAAAAGGAGTTAGCTTAGTAATTATTAGAATCCTAGTAGGATAAAGAGAGAAGTAAATAATATAAGCGAAGTAAAATTAATAATTTAGTAGATTAAGTTAATAAAGTAGAAAATTATATTAATAAAATAGAAAAAGAAGTTAGTATAGTTAAAGATTAAATAGATATATTAAATAAAGCTATTAAAGAATTAGTAAAGGAGGTTTATAATCTAATAGAATTAATAAAAGAGGAATCTAGAAGCTTTAAGAGTAAGTTTAAATAAATATTAGATATATTAAAAGCCTAGAAAAAGAGAATCTTAAATTTTAAGTTAGGCAAAATATTAGTTAATATTAATAAGTAATTTAACGCTTTAAAACAGGATATAGTTAAGAAGAATAAATATAAGAAAAAGATTATAGAATTAGTGTCTATAGTAATAGGAATATTAAAAGAGATATAGAAATAGGAGGTAAAAATTAAGAATCTTACTAATAAGTAGAAAACATTTAAGGAGGATATAAAGAAAATAAGATTAGCTCTAGTAAGGCTAATTCTAGCAATAGGAACCCTAGAGAAATAGATTTAGGTAATATTAGCTCTAGTAACACTAGCTTTAGGCAAAACTAATAAATAATAAGGCAAATTACGTTAAGGAACACCAAAAATAGGTAATAAGTAACCCTATAGTAAAATAGGACCTCTAGTAACACTAAGCAAAAGGCGTAAATTACTAGGAAAGCCTAGCCTAAATACATAGGAAGCTTAGATAAATACTTAATAAATAACGCTAAAAACGCCTATATTATAGGAAGTAAGTAAGATATTACTAGCATTATTAGGATAGCGGATAAAAGGGGCATTAACCTTAGGGCAGATAGTATTACTAACTATGCGTGTAACTGCTACTAGGGTAACTAAGCTATAAGTTAAGGAGAATGAATTTGCTAGATTACTAGATTAAATAAATAGATATAGAATATTAGGGTATAAATTTAGGGTATATAGATTAATAAGGGAATAGAGGAATTTAGTAATTACTAAAAGGAAATAATAAAACACAGCGGAGATAGAGTACTAATAATAGGATAGGAAGAATTTATTATTTAATATAATAAATTTAATTATAGGATTAAGGAATATATATTATAAGGAGAGTTATATAATATTAAGTAATATTATAAAATAATAACTATAGATATAATAATTAGCGTGCTAAACGCGTTTTTCTTTTATATAACTTTAATAACTATATATTTTAATATTATTTACTTTAGATAGTAGCTAAATTTAGTTATAGTTTAACCACATATAACTAGGATAGTTATCTTTTTAGCGTGCCTAGTACTTATTATGTGGCAGAATACGTGTAGTATATAGAGGCTACTATACAAAAGCTAGATTTAATATCTTAGTTTAGGAATTTAACTTACTTTATATATATTATATTACCCCTAATAGTAGCTTTTATAAGTAAACTTAGTATAACTTATAACCTGTTGAATCCGTTAGCCCCTCTGACGGAATCGACCTTCTATCGTGCAAAGCCAGCACGTAACAAACCTAGTAAATACACTATTAAGAAGGTCTAATTATAAGGGCAAACCCCTAATAAATAAGGCACTATTACTAGAACTTTAAAGGAAGATAGTACTTACTAAAATAGTAGAAGAAAAGAAACTAATATATTAAAGAAAATATAATAAGATACCTTTAGGGGAGGAAAATACCCTAGTCTTAGGCATAGAGAGGCTTAATAAGATATCTTTAGGGAAGGAAAATGCCCTAGCCCCTATAGAGAGAATAGCTAGAGTAGCCTAATTAAGAAGCTAGTTAACTACTATAAATCTAGTAAAAGGTTAGCTAACTAAAGGGGATTTTAAGGAGAAGGTAGCGTATATCTAAGATATTAGCGTAGTATAAGAGATATAGGGGACTATTATATTACTAGATCCTTACTAATCTAGGCTAAATAAACTATTAGTATAACTACTATAGAAGGCATAGGATTAAGACCTAGATTTATAAAGATAAAATAGTAAGATTAATAACTCCCTAGTAAAAGGGAAGGGAAAGGCTAGTCTATAGTTATATAGTATAGGGGGTCTTCTATTATACTATGACTAGGTAGTTATTCCCTAGGAGCCTATCTTATAATAGGAGCTTCTATAGCTATACTATAATAATCTACTAGTAAGTTACTTTAGGACTAAGTGCACTTTAAAGCTACTAAAGTATTACTTTTAGTAGCTAGCTATAAGTAAGTTTATTTTAGACTATATTATAAGCTATAGGGTTTACTAATAGGTAGTAGCTAGAAGGTATTGCTTATATAAAAGCCTTAAATCACTACTAATACTAAGGTAACTATAAATAAAGATCTTAATAGACTTTATTATAGGGTTACCTATTATATAAGTAAGTAAGTAAAAGACTAATATAATCCTAGTAATTATAGACTAATTTACTAAGTATTCTATCTTCCTACCTATAACTACTACTATTAATATAGCTAAATTAGTAGAACTTTTCTATAAAGAGATTAAGCTATAATTTAGAGCCCTAGAGGGTATTATATCTAATAGAGGTTTAGTCTTTATAAGCTAATTTTAGTTAGACCTATACTACCTATCTTAGGTAAAGTAAAGGCTTTCTATAGTATTTTACCCCTAAACTAATAGGTAAATAAAAAAAAATAAACTAAGTACTTAAGCACTACCTTTAATATTTTATTATAAAGAACTAATAAATATAGCCTAAGCTACTCCTAATAGCTTAATTTGCCTATAATAATATAGTAAATAGGAGCACTAGCTACTTCCTAAACTATTTACTTATAGGCTATTTACCTAAGTTTTATTTAGCTCTTAGGGGTAAGAGCTAGGAAGGGGAGGTACTAGAAGTATATATATATATTATAAAGCTATATAAAGTTAGAGAGTATCTAAAGGAGAACTAGGCTAAAGCTACTAAAACCTAGGTAAAGTACTATAACTAGTATTACTAGCTATTAATACTATATTAAGGTAATCTAGTATTACTATTAGTAAAGAATATTAGGCTTAAGAATATAAAATAGAAGCTAATCCCTAGATTTATTAGGCCTTTTTAAGTATTTAATACTATAGGGAAATAAGTATATAGACTAGTATTACCTAAGAAGTATAGATAACTATATAATATATTTTATATAAGCCTATTAGAGCTATAGAATTACTATAAAGACACTAGGGATAAGGATATACTAATACTAAACCTTAAGGAGAAAGAAGATAAGTATAAAGTTAAGGAAGTTAAGGACTATAAGAAAACCTATAAAGGTAATAAATACCTAGTAAAATAGAAAGGTTAGCTAAGTAAATATAACTAATAGGTTTTAGTAAAAGATATAGAAAGTGCTTAATATATAATTTAAGTGTTTTACTAAAGTAGATTATATAAGAAAGGTAGTAATATATAAGTAAGTTATAGGTAAAGAGGCATAAAGTCCTTATAAAAAAGGCCTAGCCTTATTAGCTACTATAATACTCTAAACTAGAATAAAAGAAAAAATCCTTAGACTACCTATAAAATAATAAAGGAAAATATACCTAAAGGGTAGCTAAAATAAGAGAAAATCCCTCTATAGTAGCACTACTATATATTAATACCTAAGTCCTATAAATAAGATACTCCTTAGTATTCTTATTCTCCTTAATTACTAGGGAAATAGCGTAAAAAAACTAATGCTTTAATATAAGCTAGGCTATATACCCTAGGTTATAGGAATAGAGATATAAGACTATTTTTACCTCCTAGGTAGTTAGGAGCTAGTAGTAGTTTACCTATAGAAATATTAGTAAAGAACTACTAAATATATTATAAGGATACTTATAATCCCTAGGGTAAGGCCTAGAAATATAGTAATAAGTAATTATTACTATAAAACCACATACTACTAGTATAAAATAGAGGTATTTTACATAGAAGAATTAGTAAAATACTAGTAAATAGGTAAGGAAATAATAATAAACCTAGTAATACTTTATAGCACTAGTTAGACTAAATATAATATAGTATACTATATTAGTATAATTAAAACTAAGTATTAACTTAGCTAAAAGCTTAGTAAAATACTAGTAAGTTTTCTTTATAAAGATAAAATTATTATTATTATTATCTATAGTATTACTATCCCTATAGGTATCTAGTAAAGTTTAGACCTAGTTTAAGAGAGATAAGAGATTATTAAAATTACTTACTATTATAGCTATTAGCTAGTAAAAGTTAGTAAAAAGGAACTAAAGAGATATAGAAAAAGGGGGGACTACTATATTATAAAGGTTACTACGCTTAATACACTAAATATATTACTTAGACTACTTCTCTTTAGATAGATTTACTACTAAAAGGTAGGGGAAAAGATAACTAATCTATAGTAATATAAGCTCTATAGGTAAATTCTTTTTAAACTCTATATATATAGTATAAAGGTAGTGTATATAACTACACTATTTTAAGGGAATTATTAATATATTAGTGGTAAGAGAGTAGTAATTAATAAATTAAGAGAGAGCATACTATAAGATTAAAATTTACCTAGGGTTAAAATAATATATTTATAGGAGGAAAAAACATATAATATAATAGGAATTTAATAGTAAATTTATACTAAATAGATATTTACATTACTATAGGATAGACCCCTATTTATTATTATTATAATAACCTAATATAGCAATCTTATTATTATTACTAACTAGTAAATAGCTATATCTTAGGTAGGGATCTAAAGCTATTCAGGAGCCTAGCTAGAAAAGGGAGGGTAATTATAAGGCCTTACTTATAATATAAGTACACTACACTAGCGCACCCTATAGATAAGCTATGCCCTAGGGCTAGGTTTATATAACGCTAGTAAGCCACTAGCTATAAGCTAGTGACTCGCATATATAACACACTTAGACCTAGTAAGCTTTAGTAAATACACAAGTGCCCCTATACCTCTTGCCTAGCTATCCTTTGTTCTCACAACTTATTATTAAGATAGTAAAAGCCTTTATAATCTCTTAATATAGTATTTATAAAGTACTTATTATAATTAAGGGCTTAAAAGAAAAAGGAAAAAACCTTAAGCTACTATATATAATTATAAATAAAAACCTAAGAGTAAGGGAAAGCCTTATATTAATTAGAATATATACTCTTATAAAAGAATATATATACCTTTACTTATATTTATAGAAATAGTAATTTAAGAAAAGAAAAGTAGCCTTTTTATTATTAACTTCTTATAAATTTATAAAGATAATATATAATAAAACTATTATATATACTATTATAAAAGTTATAAAAGATAAGTTTATTACCCTTAAAGATAATAAAAAAGTAAAAGTATATAAAACTATTAAAAATATCCCTTAAGAACTATATAAGTTTAAAGATATATTTATATTAAATAAGGTAAGAAGCTTATTATTAAGAAAAAAGACTAATTATATAATTAACCTAGTACTAAGGGCTATGCTTTTATATAGACTAATTTACTCTCTTTTCTAAAGTAAGCTAAAGAAGCTTTATAAACATATTAATAATAACTTATAAAAAAGCTAGATAAAACTCTCTAAAAGCCTTATAAGTATACTTATTTTATTTATACTAAAGATAAAATACTTTATTAATATATAAATTATTAGAAACTTAATAAAGTAATATAAAAGAATTACTATACTCTCCCCCTAATTTTAAAGATTTTTAACTAGTACTAAGAAGCTTAATACTTCTTAAAAATTAATATTAAGAATATATACTATTAAATTTATATTAAAGAAAGTAATAAGTAAAAACCTATATTTTATACTTATTATAAGCACTATAAATACCTTATAATACCCTTTAGGTTAACTAATACCTTAGCTACTTTTAAAGCTATATTTATAAAGTACTTTATAAGCTAGTTAATACTATTTATATAGTATATTTAAATAATATTTTTATTTTCTTAAAAATATAAAAGGAGTATACTATATATATTAAGGAAGTTTTAGAATATATAAGATTAGTAAAGTTATATATAAAACCCTTAAAGTGCTTATTTTACTAGAAGTGTTATAGACTAGCCCCTAGGCGACTGCAATAGGGCGTTAATATAATATTAAGAAACTTAAGGGAAGAAGAAAAAAACTACATAGCTAATCCCCCCTACCCCCCTTATATCCCCTAGGTATCTTATATTAGCCCCTTTTTTATTCCCTACTACTCCCTTACTTATATATACTATACTATTACTTAAGCAAAGCCTAAGCTTTTTATATATACCTTTACTTATTTATTAGCTCTTTACTTACTTATTATTGATTTTTTAAATTTTTTTGGGGGTCATAGGTTGTGGCCAATGCATCTAATAAAATAAGATAACAATAATTTACTAGCGATACCTAGCTAGTATAATAATTAACTTATAAGTAATCTTAACTATAGTAATAAATAAAACCCTAATAAAAACAAGCTTTAAGGTTATAAATACAAGGGGGGCTATAAGGTTAGATTAAAGTTTATAATAAACTTTGTGGTTACATTAGCGCAAGAGTTATAGTTCGCGACCGTAGTAAAACTTAAATTTATTTAAGTTTTACTTATAGTATAAATTAACGTGATTTCCTCTTTCTCTATGACTATGTTTGTTCTCACTCTCTGTGTAATACCTCTTCTATCTTATACCTTATAACTTATACTTACTTAAACATAACTTATTCTAACTTACCTTAAATCTAATTTACTTTACTTAAAATTAGTAAATATAATTAATCCTTTTTACAAAAGACACACTACACCTAAATTACTAGGTAGGTTATAGGTTACTAATTAACCAATTAACCCCTAACTAATCTAACTATAGTATAGCTAAAGGTAATAAAAAGGGCACTGCCTTATCTAAAATCTTAAATACTATAGTAAAAGAGAAGAAAAGTAAAGGGAAAGGAAGTAAAGATAAATTAAACCTAGAGATAATTAATAGTATTTATAATATAAGGGAAAAAGTACTAAAAAATAAGGGTAAAATTTAATAATAAGATTTATAAGGTAGATAAGAAGAAGATAAAAGAATAAGGCATTAGGGTGTAACAAACTAAGCAGTTTTACCTCGTACTCGGGAGGGGTACTTACTTATTATTATACTATTACTAACCTATTATAACTAGGTTATATAGTATACTTATTATTATTATTACCCCTTATAGGTAAAACACACTATATACCTATTATTATTATTATTTATTAAGAGTAAGGGTATATATTATATCCTATATAGCCCCTTATTATTATTATCTAATTATAAGTAAGGTATATATTATATTTTACCTAACCTCTTATTATTATTATAATAATACTAGCTTTACCCTTACTTACTTATAACTTATCTAATATAAGTATAATTACCTATATAAATATTTTACTTATTTTTATAATATAACCTTACTTTCCTTATATAATAACCTTCTAAAAATACTATAATTCTATTATACTTTCTTATTCTATTCTATTTTACTTTATATTATTACCCTATTGTTTCTATATTAAAGATACCTTACCCTTAAGATATAACTACTATACTACTATCTAAATAAGTAGCTACTACCTTTATTTTTATAATACCTTTAGCCTAAGCTATTAGTAAGTTTCTTATAGAAAAAAACTTAGATAATAAGTAATATACTATACTCTCTTTACTTTAGCACTCTTATAAGCCTTATATTAAATAATCCCTTACTACTAGTATAATAGGTTATTACCTTACTAAAAGTAAGAAATCCTACCCCTTATATTATTAGAATTATATTACCTATATTTAGCTAACTAAGTACTTATTTATAAACTTATAACTCTAATATACTTTTAAGAACCTTAAAGCTAAAATTACTAAGAGAGAGTATATTATTACCCTTAGTATTAATAAGATAAAGATAACTAAAAAGAAAATACTTATACTATCTTAAAAGTTTTATTTTTTATAAGTAAGTAAACTATATTACTAAATTAAGTATAGTTTAATCTAGCTTTAGTTTAGTTTACTCTTAGCTCTTTTTCTTTAACTAATATACTTATTATAAATATAACCAAACTTAAAGTTATTTCCTTTATTAGTAGTAGCCTTTTATTTAAATATAGTATAAAAAACTCTATATAGTAAGTTACTAATATTCTATTCTAATAAGGATAATAAGTTATTTAAAGTATAAATACTATATATAAAGAACTTTATAAGTAAAATATAGCCTTTTTAAAGCACTTTCCTCTTACTACTATAATAGTAACTAATATAGCTAATATATTAAAGTAAGTAATAAATTACCTTTTTACTATTATTAATAGTATTCCTACTTTTTTTCTAGGTTAAACCTTATTAACCCTTATACTAGACTTACTTATTCCTTAGCTAAAGCTAGTAATTACTTAACTTATCTTTTTACTAATAAGTCTAAGAGTAATACCCTTTTTTCTTCTTCTTATATTTACTTTAATCTCTCTAATTATTATTTTACTTATACTATCTAAAACTTAGGTATAACCTAAGGTTAGTAGCTATAACTAGTAAGTAAAATAACCTATAGCTTTTATATAAGTAGCTTAGGGTTAAACTATTTTACTTTATAATATACTATTATTAATATAAGTTTATTTAGTAATAAGTCTAATCTTTATAATATAGTAGTATAAATAGTTTAGATAAAAGTAAGTAATAATAAGAATATACTTATATTACTAAAGCTTTTAATAAGTAAATAAGTTTTCTAAAATTAATTTAGTTTATTATAGAATTATATATTTCTTTACTTTACCTTAAATTTATTAAAAGCTTATATCTTTACTATACTCTTTAGTAGCTCTTATATTAGTTATAAATACCTTATTCCCCTCCCGAGTACGAGGTAAAACTGCTTAAATTAAAGCTCTATATTTTTTAACATCTTTTCTAGATATCTAGCCTTTTTTACTAGTTTCTTATTTCCCTTCTTCTTCTTACTTTTCTTAAATTCCTTTATATTTCCTTCTTTTTTCTTAATTTCCTTTTAATTAGGATTTTCCTTAGCTTTTTAGATAGCCCTTAGGTTCTATAGCCTAGTGGTTATAGCCCCTAGCTTTTGGTTGCCCTTAGCTATGCTATAGGTTAATTAGTTAGGGGTAAATTAGTTAATTAGTTACGCAGGACTTACCTAGTGCGAATTAGATTTAAGGTAAGTTAGAATAAGTTATGTTTAAGTCAGTATAAGTTATAAGGTATAAGATAGAAAAGGTGTAGAGTAGGAATAAACATAGTTATAAAGAAAGGGGGAATTACGTTAATTTATACTATAAGTAAAACTTAAACAATTTAAGTTTAACTATGGTTATAAACTATAACTCTTGCGCTAACGTAGCTATAAAGTTTATTGTAAACTTTAATCTAACCTTATAGCCCCCCCTGTATTTGTAACCTTAAAGCTTGTTTCTATTAGGGTTCTATTTATTACTATAGTTAAGATTACTTATAAGTTAATTATTATACTAGCTAGGTATCGCTAGTAATTATTGTTGTCTTATTTTATTAGATGCATTAGCCACAACCTATGACCCCTAAAAAAATTTAAAAAATCAATAAATACCTTATTTACTTAACTGAAATATTATACCTTTTACTATACTTTAGTATATTTTAAGCTACTAGTATTTATTTTAATTAGTACTTCTTTATAAGTTTATTATTACTTTCTACTAGTACTTATTATAAACTTAGATAGAAATCTTATAGTATTTAACTTAAAAAAGAGTTTTTATTACTTTTTTAATAAGGTTAATATAAAAAACTAGGTATATAGCCTTAGTATATTTAGATAAACTATAAGTAATAATAATACCTTTATTACTATATATTTTATAGCTACCTAATTTAATTTCTATAAGGGTTAGTTTATCTTAATATTTCTAAGTAAAAGCAGTATTTTACTAAATATCTTAATACTAATATAATATTTTACTATTATTACTATATATAAGTAATTATAGCCTAAGCTAGAAAGGTTTTTTCTTAGAGATAATTTAGAAAATAAATAGCCTTTTCTTTTAGAGTTATAGTAAAAGTAAATAAATTAGATTATAATTAAATAAGTTTAAGGTTATAGCTATTAAGTAGTTAGTTTAGGCTTACCTTAGTAACTAAAAATAGCCTATTATTAATTATAAGTTAGTAAGTAATAAGGTACTTAGGCTAATTATACTATAAAAAGGAGATTATTACTTATAATATTACTTATACTTTCTAGTTTACTTATTTTATACTACTATTAGTTTATAAGTAATAGAATATAAAAAGTAACTAACTTATACTTACTAAAGAGTATAGAGTTATCTAAAACTTACCTAATTAATCTAATTCTTAATCTATAATAATAGACTATAGAAATCTCTAAAACCTTTACTAAATTACCTTAAATTATTTTATATACTTCTTAGCTTTAATTAAAGTTATAGCCTCTAACTAAATAAACTTAGAAAGCCTATTTATAATTACTATAAAGTACTAGGGTCTCTTTAGAGATAATATTAGTAAGTTTATTATAAAATTAATAGAGATTTATAACTAAAACTAATTAAGAATTAGTAAGAGCTTTAGTAATCCCTAGTATTATAAATAACTCTTATAGCTACTAAAGTAGTGATAATTTTAGATAAACCTTATAATATCCTATATTATTCTATTCTAGTAAAATTACTATTATAAAATTTAAAATATAGTATTATAGCCTAGGTATTTTATAGTAGGTAAATTATAGTATTACTAAATAAGTATTATTATTAAAGGCTTTTACTTAGAAACCTAAGTATACTCCTAGAACTAAAGTACTTTATAAGTACTTATAGAATAATCTACTACTTATTCCCTTATTTATACTTTAGGGGGGAACTTCTAAGCTTTTTTTCTAAATAGCTTCTAACTAAATACTATAAGTAAAATCTAAGGTAATAGCCTAGTCCTTAAGTAATTATAAGTACTTAAAGGTAAAGAGAATCTCTTTTACTAGTAGTATTACTTTCTAATACCTTTCTAGTGCTAGTAAAAGTCTAGTAATAGTAAGAGGCTATAAGATATATTTTATTCTTAAGGCTTTTTCTTTTTAGTCCTATTCTCTTTAAGAAAGGGTATTTAAGTATTAAGCCTATATACTAGGTTTATAATAAAAATAGAAGTTAAATAATATAAGTATATTTACCTAATAAGCTTACTATTCTAATATTAAGTAAGAAGTTATAAAGTATTCTAAATTCTTATAATTTATATAAATTAAGAATAGCTAGGAAATACCCTATAGCTTTACTAACTATACCTTAAGATATAATATAATAGCTAGTAACTTCTTATTATAAATTATATAGTTTCTTTATATAAGTATAAGGCTAGTAAAATAGTAAGTAACTAAGTATATAATATTATTTAGTCCTTACTATAAGAGGTAACTACTTAGGGTAATACCTAAGTAGTTAGCCTTTACTACAGTAAGGTAATTAAGGTTTTATTATACTAAGACTAAGTATAAAATAAAGGTATTCTTAAGTCTCTTAAAAGCCTTATTTTTCTTAGGTTCTTATTAAAAGAGAATATTTCTTTTAGTTAGTTAGATTAGTAATACTACTAGTTCTAAAAAGTCCCTTATAAAGTTATAGTAATAGTTTATAAAGCCTAAGAAACTATATACTCCTTATAACTTTATAAAAGCTACCTATTCCCTTATAGCTATAACCTTTATAGAATTAGGATAAATAAATTACCTTACTATAATAATTAGAGTATTACACTATAATATGTAGTGTAGTGTAGTTTTTATAGTGTAGTGTAGTTTACTACACTACACTACACTATAAACTACATTACACTACACTATAAGGGAAAAAAAACTACACTATAAATATAAGAATTTCCTAAAAACTACACTAACTATACTATAAATAATACTCTAATTAAAATAATAATAATAGAAAATAGATTTATTATCCCTAGGCCCCTAAAGCTAGAATTATAAAGTATACTATATTTAGCCTTTATAAAAAGGAATAGATAAAACTTTATAATAAAGTAAATTAGCTTCTTAGGCTAGTATATTTAAATTTATAAAAAAAGTATATTATTACCTATTATTTTATAGTATAGTGTAGTTTTTATAGTGTAGTGTAGTTTACTATACTACACTACACTATAAACTACACTATACTATACTATAAGGGAGAAAAAACTACACTATAAATATAAGAATTTCCTAAAAACTACACTAACTACACTACAAACAATACTCTGTGTAGACCTAGCTATCTATAGTTTTTTAACCACTAATTAGTGTTAGAGTTACTAAGACTATTACAATAAATACACTAGTGTATAAAAGGGGTCTCTTTAAAGGTATAATAATTATTAGTTATAAAGCTATCTAGAGGGTTATATAGCCACAAGAAAAGAGGGATTATGAGTTACGTAAGTGCCTTATGTATAGGTATAGCTAATTATAACGCGGCGTTGCTGCACGTGCTCCACTTTCCTCGGTGGTCAACCCGCGGTTGACCTTGTTGTCGCAACAGTAATTATATTAAGGTAATTATATTAAGGACTTGCTTGTTAACTATACCTTAGTTTAGATACCTTATGCTCCTATTATTACTATATAACGCTATTGCTATTATCTTTAGCTTTTCCTTTCTCTTTAGAAGCCTCTTTAGCTTCTCCTTTATCTTAGAAGAATTCCCCTTCTTACTAAGAAATAATAGTATTACTATATATGCTTTATCTTAGGTTCTTTAGGAGTCTTCTCTTTTTAGGACTTATAGAGAGAGATAGGAGAAATTATTATAGTAAAGGTAATTATAGTAGTAGTAGTACTTTTATAGTATTACTACCTATATTATTATAACCTATAGCCTTAATTTCTATAGATTTCTTACTTAGTAGTTTTACTATAAATTATATATTCTTCATAACTAATTAATTAATTAATTAGAATATTAATAATATAATATTTTTTCTCTTTAAATAAAAGGTTAATAAGCTTTATAATATATAAATCCTTATTATTATTAATTTAAGCTAGTAAATTACTTTTATTAAAGTAAATATCCCTTATATAAACTATCTTTTACTTATTAGAAATCTAGATCTTATAAAGGTAATACTTTAGTCCCTCTATACCTATAAGTTTACTAATCTTAGCTCTTAAGGCTATTTTTTAAGACTTTATATAATATTTATTAGGAATCTATATATATATATATTATTTACCCTAGATAGCTAAGTTATATAGTTAGTCCTAGTACTCCTACTACTTAGTTAAAAGGGAAAACCCTAAATTAGGAAGAAAAACCCCCTTATGTTTATTTTTAGGTTAGCGTAGACCTTGCCACGGGCCTGCGCTACATTAGATATAACTAGTTGTAGATGTTTGGCGCTAGCTTATGCTAGCCTTATCTTATAGAAAATAAAAAGAAAAATTAAAAAGTATATAATAATAAGTGTATTTAGTTCTTATTAATACTAGTCTAGCCCTATTATAAATCTATTTTATGCCTCTTTACTTTGTTTTATAGTGTAGTGGATTCTGATTTGTAGTGATAATTCACTTCTTCTATATATATATAAAGTATCCCTAAGTTTATAAGTAATAAATTAAGGTATTATTTTAAAGACTTAATATCTTAAAAAGAGTCTCTTATAGTAAGTTACTATCCCTAGTTTTATTTATAGGAAGTAAATTAGTAATCTTAGCTATATATCTTATAGTAAAAGGCTATAGTAGTTTAGAAAGTTATAACTTAATTATTATAGATCTTACTACTTTTATTAGAGTTTAACCTATATATTCTATAATACCTTAATATATAAGAATATAAGAAGTACTAGTATAAAAGATAATTCCTTTTTTTTAATAGTAAATCTTAAACTTCTCTCTAAGGAATTCTATTATATTATCTATATAAAAGTATTTTATAGTATAATCTCTGCCTATATTCTCTATAGTAGTCTTCTAAGCTATAATAGCTTTAATTATATTTACCTTATTAATAGTTAGAATTACCTAGTAAAAATATATATAAATATTAATTAAATATAATATATAGTTTTTACTACTAAATCCTTTTAGCTTATATTTAATAAAGTCCTAGAATATATATAAAAGGAAATATATACTATTATTTAAGTTATTATAATTAATTTACTAAGAAGCTTTTACTAGTAAGTATACTAGATATTATAAATTTACTAGTAATTAAGGGATAATTAAGATTCTAGCCTCTTTATAAGCCTTAATAATATAGTCTTTACTTATATATCTAAGTTACTTATAAAGTAACCTAAATTTAACTTATTTTATAATTAAATTACTTATAAAAGCTATAAAATTAAATTAGGGTTTTTTATCCTAAAGTACTAGAGTTATAGTATTAGATTTCTATTAGTATTAACTAATTAGTAATTCTATACCCTTTAAGATTAAAAGGTCCTTATAACTATCTATTATAATACCTCCTTTTTTAAGAAGTTTTAGTAAGATTATATTAACCTTTACCTTTAGTGTATATTAAGTATTAGATAGCTTTAGAAAGCTATTACTAACTAGAAGATATATACTTCTAATTTTATTTATATAAAAATACTAACTATTACTTACTATTATTAGCTTTATATTTATATTAGTATTTGAATATAGAAACTACTTTATATTATTAAATATATATATATTATATCTAGTATTTAGAATATAATTATTCTTTATAAAATACTCTTTAGTATTTATATATATAGATAGTATATTATTATTTAATACTATTAGTAAGAGATTTATCCCTACTATAATAATATCTAGAGATATAGTAAATATTATATTCTTTATAGTTTTCTTTCTCTAGTTAGAAATAAGCTTAGAATAAAGCTTTTAGTAACTATTCTTTATATATACTATTCTCCTTAGGGAAATTTAATATCTATACTCTAATTTTATAATCTCCAAGGTATTATTCTTTTTAGACTAATTACCTTTACTTTTAGTTTTCTAATTATTATTTATCTCTTTAGTTTAAGTATTAAAGTTTATCTTTTAATCTTTCTATAGCTTATTAGCTTTATATAATAAATATATAAGTATATTATTTTTTATTAAAAGTACCTTAGAGAAACCTTTTATTTTCTAAGAGATATAGGCTTTAGGTATTAAATCTTTTACTACCTTAATTATTTATAATACCTATATAATATTTAGAATTTCCTATATTTTATTAAATTAATTTTATAGATTCTAGTAGTAATTAAGCTAGGTTTATATAGTTAAGAAGTTTAATCTCTTAGACTTTAAGAATTTATAAAGTAGTTTAATAATAGCTAAATTAGCTTTAAAACTATAGTTATACCTAATTAATTTTATTATTTTAGTTACTAGAATAGTCTTAGTCTAGCTAGTATAAGTTAGGTTTTTCTAAACCTAAGAAAAAAGGCTTTACTAAATAATAGATATAAGAATAGTATAATATTTATTTATTATAGGGGAATATAAAATCTCCCTAGTAAAATACTTTATTAATTATATAATATAAACTTATATTTTAACTAAAATCTCCTATTCTTTATAATTCTCTACCCCTTTAAAGAGTAAAATAACTATAATTTAAAAGAACTAATTTTTTATTATATTATTATACTTCTCTAGTTATACTAAAGTTACTAAAGTTACCTATATAGCTAACTTTACTATAAAGCTTATATTATTAATTACTTTATTAACTATATTATAATTTATAAAGGTAATAAAAAATTTATATATTAAAATTTATATACTTCTATTACTATAATTACTTAATACTAATTATTATTAATTTAGTTAAGTAAAAGTTATAGTAGTAGCTCTCTCTTAGTTAAATTACTATATAGCTACTAATATATAAAGATATAAAGTTAATAATATAAGGTATTTTTAAATACCTTATTTTATTTTATCTTAGCTTAGTAAGTAATACTTTACTAGAATTTACTATACTTACTTTACTTACTTTACTAATATTTACTATACCTTATAATAATAATTACTACCTAGATAGTAATAGATTTAGATTATTAGTTTTAGGTGCCTAAGGTAGTTTTATAAGGAATATCCTATCCTAGCTTACTATTTACTAAGATTTACCTAAAAAGGTCTAACTTTTTTAAAATTATTTCTAATTTTAAATATATATTCATTTATACTAATATATTATAAATACTATACTTATAACCTATTAATTAATATTATAAAGGTTATATATTTAAATCTTACTTATATAAAAAGAGATTTTTTTTTAAATAAGGTATAATTAATTAATTTAATTATACCTTATAAGGTTATTATATATTAAAAAGAGAAAGGATTTTACTACCCCTTAAGTTATATAATTAATGCGTTTTGAAATATATTAAAGCTTCTAGTATAAAATATATATAACTTCTTAATAGTAAAAAAAAATAGCTAAGTATAAAAAAGTGTAATAGGAAGCGCTAGGCTTATAACCTATAAGATAGTGTAAAAAGTAATAATAATATATTTAGCTATCTAGGCTATTTATATATGTGGCAAAATAAGGCTATAGGTATAAGAGCATAGAGGGTCTTTGCCCTAAGTCCTAAGGTACCGTAATCTATAGCCTCGAATGGGGAAGGTATTATAAGTGATGCCTAAGATGTGAGGCTGCTATATCCAACATTATACTACATGTGTGAATAGCCTAGATAGCTAAATACATTATCATCATTTTCCACACCGTCTCACAACTACTTACCTAAGAGGTAGTAGATTGGAGTTTAAAACATTTATACTATGCCCCCTACGTAGTATCTATTAAGTAGCGTATAAGGATCTAGTTGTCTCTCTATTCTTTTATCTACCTGACCAAAGTCGTGACATCAAGATCAATAAGCGGCTTTAGCTTGAACCAAGGGAGCTGTGCCAATCTGTCGAGAAAGAAGATTGCATCTTGACAAGTCAGTCTGCCAGCCCAGAGACAACTTATAACCGATCCGGTTCCTTACCTCGCTCGGATTCCTCCGTAGCGAGCCGGGCAACAAGCTACGTCGCCATGCGACGAGGGAACAAAAGCCCTGGGCTCGCTCACACGTCAACCAGTGTCAGCAAAACGTAGTATTCAGTCAACGCTCCCATTCTCCGGGCAGACACACAAACAAACCGCCCGAGTCGTCGGAAACGGCCATCCGGAAACCATTCCTAGATGAAGGATGCTATCGGGGTTGGCTGAGATGGCTGCCGTGAGGCCATCTATCGAATCTTGATCCATGATGTCGTCTCGCACGGGCAGTGTCGAGCGTTGCACTCTGCCCGGTTGTATACGCAGCATAGGCTGCTTCGTGCGTGCGTCAAAGCCAAGTTCATGTGTAGGAAGTACCTGTGATGAAAGCTGACAAGTCCCAGTTACGTACGGGGAGGAGGCCACCAACGCTGCTTCAACTGGGCGCTCAGACAGACTTCTTCTCTTTGAAAGACTGTACCGGAACAGAATGAGAAGGCTCCTTAATATGCTACCTCGGTGCCTTGTTTTCCTTTCTTCCCCTTTAAGCCTGTGAATATCCCGAACTAGGTGCCATCGTCTCGTTATCGAGCACGACTAAGAGCAATGAAGACGTCGACATCAGAAGCTCGAGATATTCGCGTACTCGCCTCGTCCGCGTCTTCACCCACTAATCTTGCATGTTGTTTCTCGAAAAGCAAAAGAAAAACATCTTGGGTGTTTTTCGTTCCACATCTTACGTCCGTTCCATCGAACTGCCCAGATCTGTTCAGCAATGCCACTTCGCACAACGCTGTCTATATCGTCTCCCTTGCAGCACCCATCATCCAGGCCATTATTCCAAAGCACATCCATCCCTTCAAAACTCCATACAGACGAATCTGCCGCTTGAGAATCCCCATTGTTCTCCGTTCCTTCGGGGGGTCGTCCGAATAGCCGTTTCATAGCTCGTCATTTCGTCTACGTGGCAGAGCCCAGATTTGTCCAAGCCTAAGTAAAGTCGACTGCCCTCTGATGATGTTTCTGGCTTTAAATTTCAAGGACATGGCCCTTCCTAGGACATGGCCCGGCCGTGTGAATATATATCGAGTGTCGACGAATTCTGTATTCCGTCATGACGACCACTTTGAAATCAACAAGTAAAACATGCACGTTTCCACACAACCTGCCGCGAACCAATATAAGCTCATACATACACGTATCTATACACACAGACACATCGATAAGTCGCCACACTATACCTGTCAACACATGGTACGTTGCAGAAACCATTGGACCAATACAGAACCTCAACTCCATCGCAAGTTGACGTCCCGGAATATGAGCTACCCTACACCAGAAATAGTCATCAAATCCATTTCGATTGCATCCATGTCCAACCTCGACAAGTCATCGCAAACAGACAATTAATTTACCACTATTAGCCACGGAGCCTACACCCCCACCCGTGATAGTCAGTATCACCTCGTCTATTCACTGCGTCGCGTCAAGTTGAATTTTCTCACCACGTTCGTATGCATTCCTTTGTCCGTTTCAGTAATTAGCACCGCCATCGACCCCGATGCAATCAATCTCGGCGAAGAAAAGTCAACTACGCAACACAATTCCGCAAGTCCGCAAAAATGTCCAGCCGCAGAAGCCCGTGCGACCAGCCCATGTCTCATGTAGATAGTCATATGCTGTGCCTGTGACGACGTCCTCGTCCTGCAATCCCGCCCGGCAGTTCCCCCCGAAGATGAAGAACACGAACATGGGATGGGGGATTGCATTGCCGAGTACGTGTTCCGTACGAGGAACCACGTTCGTCAGCCCGTCAGTCGATGCATCTGCAAGTGAGCACAGAGCGCCGACGAAAACACATTTCGGCCCAATGCCGTTCTAGTCTTCTACTCGGCACTTTCGTCCCTTCAACGAAACGCCATTATTGTTGCAAGGCAATCAGCTAGCAGCGGCCTTGGCTCAGTAGCGAACAAACTGGCGTGGCTTAGCCGAGCCGCCAACTGGATAAAACCGTCTTTCTGCATTTCTTGGCACCGATCGATGTGGGTTTTGGAGGAGCAATTTCTTTCTTCCACGAACGAGCTTTCGGATGCACCCCAGACCCTGGACAGATATGTACATGGCGGCTAAACAGACAATGCCGTGGATATGGAGTTACCGACGGCATAAGGGAGGGAAAGGGAAAAAAAAAAAAAGAAAAAGGGAAAGAAAGAAAAAGGCTCGTCATTGTCGCAACCACCCACGCCCTCGGGTGGAACGGCTCACTCTCGGTAATATTGCACAACCATGACTGATTTGAGTAATTTCGTTTCGTTTCTTGGCGGCGGACAGAAAGAATTGACCGCAACAGGCTTGGTACATATGTACATACATATGCATCCCGTATTTGGGCGAATCAAGAGCTCCTGTTGTTCCCCCGTAAAAGCTTATCAAGGGAACCCCGCTGCTCCGCCGTGCTGTGCGAGCCACGGTCTGGTAGTATCATGGTATTTATTCAACTCATGCATTTTTTCCCTTCTGCCTGATTGTGCATGTAGCACTCGGCAGTCATGGCAATGTTTGCCCGATCTTTTTCGGTCGTGCTGCTGTCGTGTTGCCGTCGTGCTGCTGACGTGCTGCTGAATATTATCTAGGGCCATCCTTGGCAAGCCCGGCATAACCCGGGCTTTCCGCCGGTGACATTTTTTTTTAGGTACATATGTATCTTGTCGTCATTTCTTCCGTCTTAGCCGAGCACCGCTCTCCTGCAACATCTCCGTGTCCTTTCCTCTTCTTTCTGCATGCCGCCAGCTTTTGCCCGTTTTCGGCCCCAGTGAGATTAGACGAGTTGGGGGGATCAGAGAGGAGGAAAGGTCCCTTGAAAGAAGCGAGAAAGGGGGTGCGCTTATGTATGGGCTGGACTAAATGCACATGGCAAAGAACGAGCTGTATTATACATGTACTCGCTCCGTACCCCGTACCCCGTACCCCGTACATATGAACAAAACATGAGCGCGGAAAACAAAAGCCAAAGTGGAAAAGTGGAGGGGGGTGTCCTCAACAAGCAGCTTTCCTTTGTTCTTCGTGGAAGTTTGACTAGTGCAGGATACCGTCCGTTATCTCGACATGACACACGCCACAGTCCAGTGACAGGTTTGCGATCCCTCGTGGTGTGTATGCTTGTGGGATGGCATGTCCAGTACGGAGTGTGGGAGGGGATGCGTCCGTACTCCATGTCCGCACTCTTCCCGTACGATCCAGTCGGCCAACTGTACGGAAAACCATCGCCCGAGAGAAGAAGACAGATCCGAGAGGGGTCGTCGTCATGGGGTTGTCGAGATTGAGTGCCGGTCCTGTCGCCCACTCCTAAAGTCCCCTGGCCCGGTTGAAACCCCCCGGTTGGTCCGACTCACCCCCTTCCCCCTTCCCCTCTTCTTCCCATGCCGACATCGAAATGAATGGGTGGACGATTCGACGGCCGTGGGCAGATCTCTCTCATTACTCAGGGCTTGCTTTTTTGCCTGCCGTGGCCCGTTGTGTAGGTTGTAGGCCGGCTCTTCGCTTCTTGCGGTCCGTACAACGGACGGATCACCCTTTCACCCTTCTCACCCTTCTCACCACTTGATATTAGGTATCATGACCCATTACCCAAGCTGCCAAGTGCTACAGAGTGATACCCGCGCGGCTGTCCCACTCATCAAAGCCCGAAAGCCCGGCTTCCCACCCGGCAGATGCTATTAGTCGATGCAGATGTATCGTGTACTCCGTACATGTACGTGGCATCGCGAGCAGAGCACAGTCAGATGCTCGCTCCGCAACTCCGTCGTGACGAACCCGACTGGCTAAACCACCCAACGTGGACAATGCCGGCCCTTGCCGGTTCTTGTTGGTCGCTGTCATCGCATGTATGTACAAAGTGAGGCGGCGGAAAGTGAATGAGACTCTCGACTCTCGTATGTGTCTATCTTGTCCCATCCGTTCTCAACCCGCTCGTTGAAACAACGCACACTCCCGATGCAAGTCAAAAGTTCTGAGCGCCCAGAACACATGCCACGCATACGGAGACATACTCCGTACTCCGTACGTTGTACACATGCAAGTGCCACCCGCCCGTCCAGGCAGGCCATGTGCCGTCACCTACCGTCTGCGTAGCATCGCATCACAGGAGACTTGCATCATTGTCAGGGTGTCTGTGGCATTGATGATGAATAAATACTTCATCGCTGCTGCCTGCGACCCGAGAATCTGGAACTGGCCCATATTCGAGGCAGATTGCTACGCAAGCCGGCGAATCGAATCGGCTGAGATTCTTATTAAGCGACCTCGTCTTCTTCGTTGCGGAGGCGCGCAATGGTAACAAAGCCTTGGCAGGGTCGGACCCAACAAAAAACCCCTCACACACGGTTCACACACGGTTCACACACGGTTCACACACGGTTCATTCACGCGGATGAGATGAAGTGCTGATTCCTGGTAATAAAGAAAATCTGCATCGGTGACATGCCAGCGTTGCCGCCAGCACATCAATCCCAGGGCCAGGATCCCAAAGGTAGAGAGTCTCTACTCACACCGTACCATGTTCATGTTGGCTTGACCATTGCTAGGATGACCCGCATGTCGTGTTGGTCAGTCGTTTTCTTGTTGTCCATGCGCGATGCCAATGCTCATGCGACTCCCCAGATAAATCATTGATTGCTGCCTGACGGCAGACACACAAACAAGTCATGGCGATGATGTGCGGTTCCATATTACAGCACCGTCTTGAC
Organism: Epichloe bromicola; assembly: GCA_023658445.1. Taxonomy (NCBI): domain Eukaryota; kingdom Fungi; phylum Ascomycota; class Sordariomycetes; order Hypocreales; family Clavicipitaceae; genus Epichloe; species Epichloe bromicola. Next base: position 4,891,311 of record CP098269.1, read on the forward strand.
CATTGCGTCGGGGGTCGGCCGAAATAGCAGACGACGCCCACAAAACCTGCGACGCCGTAATAAAGCCCATCTGGTTGGTATCCAGACCTACCTGTCTACGGTACCAACTGACAGATCTCCATCCACCACCGCCAAACTCTCTCTGTGGAGTCAAACGCGGCCAAAAGAGCGGCCTGAAATGGCAGGTTACTTTCTCAGGACCCGACAGTCTGGTTCAAAAGTCAACTTTGCCCCCCTGCAATCACGGCCAGAACAACTGAATACGGGAGGGGGTGCCGGTTGGTGTCTGTCGATGACAGAAACTACTCCGAGTACTCCGGACAGAAGTTCTCAATACCCTCGTAGAGAATCTTGACGATACGTACGTGATTGTCTGAACCAACATAGTACATGGAATAGCGCGGGCCCGCCTGTATGCCACCGCTCGCCAATGCTGTAGTGAGAAAATTGACATCGACGATTGTGAAGAAGAAGTGGCACGAGGAATCACGTCACTAATTCTGAGAACTGTTGCAATCGGATCCCCCGGCCGCTGAGCCGCGGGACCCAATTTTACCATTGCCGAGACAATGGCAGGAGGAGAAGAAAGAAGAAGGGAGAGAAACCGAGACCGGGACAATGTGTATTAATGCAGCAACCAACGTCGACAAAAGTAACTTATTGTCAGGGAGACCTCCTTGAGGCATCGGATGTGTGGATGCAGCCTGCGCAATGACTGGGTTGAAACCCTCGATGAGACAACGGTGGAGACAATGTATCAGAAGTACCTCCGTAGACTAGTCATTACCATAGCGCACTGTGTACACTTCAGGTACAAAAGTCAGGTGCCGTCTGCACCTCTGATTGATCAAATCGAACCTTTTCCATCAGCTACACCGACCCCTACCTTGACACTTATGTAATCCGTACCAACAGTGCTTGCTTACTGCTCCAACGTTGAGCATTAGGGTCTGCGGGCTTGGCAAGGAGAAAGAATCCCACCGCCCGTGCCAGTGAGCGTGAGCCACGGCAAGCAAATTGCTCGAGACCCGCCATCGAATGAGCCTAAACGGTGAAGTAGACTATTGAAACTCTCTCGACGCAGTATGAACAAGCGCTTGTTTTGGCGAATTTGTAAAGTAGTGCGGGCCAAACAAGTCAGATCTGACCCGCTCCATCTTTTTTTCAGGGCAGTCCAGGTTCGTCTGTTGTTGTTGTTTTTTTTTGCGGACCACTGTCAATCAGTTCTGCTGTATGTGGCAATAACAGTGCCGCGTTGCGATGACCCTCTGCGGTTGTCATGTTTGATCTCCAGTGAGGGCCACATGATGTGACGCTTTGTGCCGGTAGTATTACACGAATGCTGCCGAACAACGTCAGGATCAGAAACAGGATCAGGATGAGGATGAGGATCAGGATCGGAATCAGAATCAAAAGCGCACCATCAATGAATGTTCTGCCGGCTAGCCTGGCAGTACCAGCCGGGGTGTGTCAAGCCAGGGGGTTGCCACGCGAAGCCTGCATCACCACCACATTCACGAGCTAGTGGTTGCAAGCGCCTAGTTCGATTTCGTTTTAGAACAACCCCCAGATATTTTCTCCGTGCTCGTGCTTCCCAGGGTCCTCGGAAGGGCAAAAGAAGAAGGGACAAGAATGGTGTGTGTTGTGTGTCAAGTTATGTATGGACAAAATCGCGGTCGGTTGCCCTTTCCAGTTAGTCTCCGGCTGGCCAGACAAGAACCCTGTCGTAATATAGCCTGGGTGACCTTGACCTCTCTCTGCGTTGTAATTAATTAAGCATCTGCCGCGCAGCAACTCTCTGTTGTCCGAGGATGTGTGTCATTGGTCATTGCTTGCATCGGTCTCTGAACAAGTAGCAATGTGGTAGTACTTTGGGATTACCCGAAGCCGACTTCGAATCTCTCTCACACCACTTCTGGCCCACTCGTCACGTACTACTCCGTACTCCGTAGTATCAGCAGGCTTCTGCATACCGGTACTTTTCCGATTGGGAAGGCGCCGAACGTGGTGTGCTTAAATAAGATGCCAGGGGATAGCGCTGGAGCCTGTCTGGGGCGACAAAGCAAGCCATGACTGACCGACGGGAAAGTTTTACACTAGAACTGTTCTATGCGTCAATATGAGCAAGCAGCAAGGAGCGGTTGACCCGCACGGGGTCCTCGTCGTCTTGTTGTATCTTGTTGACTCTCAACACCATTGTTGGTTGGTAGATGCCGAGCTGATGCATACAATGCGCCGGTCGGCCATGACCATGCTCTTCTTTCTCATGGCCATGACCGCGGTCGTGAGGGTCGACACCCCCTTCCAATGTCATTGCGCGGCAGAGGCCCGGCAGAGGCCCATTCCCATTCGTTGACACCTCAGCTGACCCATTCAGAAACAAGTTGAGCCGCTTGGGCTTCCACGTTCTCAATCCTGAGAGGTTACCGACTGAACGGAACTGCGACGTCGCAGTTGACGAGTCGCTTTGTTCAGAAACGAAGGTACCTCCCAAATTTGCGAGGCAACGTCGGAGTGGAGTCTGGACGGCGCAAAGCCTGCAAATTGCCGGCCAACAGGGCAACAGGGCAACAGGGCAACAGAAGAGGGAATCCGCCTATGTACATAGTCACCTGCGCCCAGTTTGTTGACTCGTTGCCGCACATCCAGTTATATGTAATACGGAGTAATCCGTACTCCGTGCCAAGCCTTGAATTTGCCACGACTGTATGTAATACGGAGCAACTCGTGTCGCTTCCGCAAAGCACCCCGCCCGTGACCGTGACCGAGACCGAGACCGCCCCTGGCGGGCAAGCAAAAAAGGGCACTTTCATATCGGATCGATGCAACCATGGGCGGGCTGACCAGTTTCCTGAACAAGAAAGCGCAGACAGGAATTCATTGGCCCTTTGAGAGTGAAGACGAATGGTTCGCCTTCTTCTTCTCGAGGCCTTCTGACACCCAGCTAATCCGCGCTATTGGACTCTATTGGACGTGACCCCCAGTTTGCTTGAGTGGGCCGGGCGCCGTACCCGTTCGCGTCATCTTCAGATCAAGACATTCATTCGAAATTGCCTTGTCGTGGCGTCGTGACAGTCAGTCAGGCAGACAAAGCAAACCCCCATTTTTGGGCAACCCATCATTGACTAAAAAGGGAATGAAAATCTGAGACAAATCAGGTGCATCGCTGGCTGAGACAGTGAAGGCAGCCGGGCTGCGAGCGCTCGAGCTGATTGACTGCTTGACCCGGTTTAGTATGCATATCGAGTAGATAAATGTTCGCTTCATCATCGTCGCGTTCGGGATGGCCTGCATTCTAGTAGACAGGAGATCGAGCGCCGGCCGACGCGGTCCCGACATCCGAAAGTTTTGTTCTTCATCTTCATCTCCAATTGAACTGTCGCGTAATTATTGGTCGCGACGTCATGTACTCAACCCACCACCACTGAGATCTTGGCAGATTTCGGCCATGAAGGGACCTGAATCGGGACCGAAGCCACCAAAGTAGTTCCTCCCCTCCAGTCCTCCAGGGGATGTAATGCGTAAGGTCGAGGATTTCGCGACAGACACATCACAGATCCCTGTTCCAATCTATCTGCTTGAACGACCACAGTATCTTCTTCGACCGAAGGCGGCTATGCCCTGCAAATGTCTGAAAATGATGACAGCAATATTAATATCTCCAGCCCTGGCCTAAGAATAGCCTTGGCGCACTAATTCATTGAAGGATCCGAGATTGCGCTGACATTTGCATCTTGCTGAACATAGTTATTCCTGCTGACAATGGTGACTCCAACGATAAGAGTTGCTTCCTCGCACCAGTAATGACAATGCGCTGGATGCCCAGTGTTTCAAACACAAATCGTCGGTATAGGTCCGGGTGACAGATATCACCCCATTCAATGAATAAGCCCTGCAAAAGTAAATATTGACCGGTTCTTCGGGCCTGTTCCGCCGACTCGTCGTCAATGCTGTTCATTCATGGCCAAATCAGATCAGACGCGAATACTCCGGCCGGTGTCAGTGACGATGTGATCGGAGACGATGCTATATCTGGGAATCAGTGGCCGACTTTGCTCCAGATCAGCTTCAGAACTGGACAGCGTGGACCCTCCGGCTTTCGCAGTTGCGGGGGCCAAAAGGAAGCAAGGGGGTGCCACGGCGGGATCAAGTCGATGCCGAACTGGGTTACTGATGGTGCGTAAGCGTGACGAGCTGTATAACGACCTGTGAGACACATTTTCTATTCTTATCTTGCCAGGTAAGGGCTCCTTTCAGCAATAACTGCTTAGCGGTGGAACAGTCAGGACGGCTGACAACTGGAGCTAGATGGGATCCTTCTTCGGAAGCGACTTGTTTGTCTTGTTGGGCTGCGTCAACTGTGTGTGCTCGATGCAATCGACGTCTTCAATGTTGCCTTTCAAATGCATGCCATCGAATTTCGCCTGCAGTGATGCAATTCAAGTTATTGGCAGTCTACGTAGGCTTGGCAACCCGTGGGTGGAATTCTTCCGTGACGCCTGAAGTGAGCAACACGGAGACGGTGCCCAGGCTAGCCCCCGAGTGTGATGGCTATTTTCAACGAGAGTAGGCATATGCTTGATTTCTCCGCCGCATCTGCTGCTTGTCAACAATGAAATTCCATCAACACTTGGAATTGAGTGAGAACTCGGAGGGCAGGGTGCGTGCGGATTACAAGAGCCTCAAGATCGTCCGTCACACCCCCATCGGATGAATTTTAATCGATCCACCCCAAGAAGGCCGCAACGGCCACTGACTGGGGCACCGAGACCAAGCCGCAATAGTCTCTTGACGTAACGTATCGGTAGTGACCGGCCGCCTGTCACAAAGCCGTGGAGCGCTGAGCCGTCGCATCTGAGACGCACCAAAAACGGAAGATGCAAGTCAATGCGACCTTGATTGGTACATATACCAGACCCCCGACGATGGGAAATCGGCCTTGGATTATTAGTGATGTTCCTGGGCAACGCATGTCACCATGTGAGGGACACAGCCAAGCGTTTGTCATACCCCCAGTGACAACATATGTACATACTAGCGTTTTCGTCTTGATGATTGTTTTTACAACCATGGAATATTCTCAAGGGTTTGGCTTTCAAGCGACGAGCTGCCCGCCCAGGCTGTGGGAACCACGTTCCACCAATTAAATTACCTGAAAGCGGCTCGGGTTCGTCATTGTCAGCATTAACGGGGGTCTATTATCCACCCTCTGAGGTCCATCTTCACATGAATCAACCGCACGCCCTCTCGGATGGCCTTGGCGGTTGGTTCTTTCTGGAGGTTGATTTACCGTGAGATGTGAGAGGTGTCGTGTGCTCAGCGCGGCACAGTGTTGCATTCTCACTGCAACCAATAAGTCGTGGATGAAAGCCAACCTCGCAATCAGTGCCCAGCTTCATCTTGATCTCTCGAGGTGCATCACTGTCTCATGACCGAGGCGCGCCGCCTGTACCAACAGTAGGGCGGTACGATGCTGGAACTGCGCTGTGTCCTCTGTGCCACACAATTCCCAAGGGACCGGAAGACCTTCCGAACACAATTCCTTGATGGTTCTCCGACTCCCCTGCTCGGTGTGGGTACCTGGATGGAGGAATGGTAGGCCGCGGAAAGTACCTTTTAGCCCTTGTGAATGCAAAGCGACTTCATGTTGATTGGGGCTGCTACCAGCCATGATAACCGACTGAAAATCAAGAACCCGGTCTTAATGGGATTCCTGCCGCACTGCTCTGTAAATATTGCTGGTGCTGAATCAGGCAAATATAGCATTTCGAGTCCTCGCTCAGAATGGCACAAGTGGTCCAACCTGGGCATCCCCGAAGTTTTGGCCCGATGCAGATATTGTCGCTGCTCTTACTCACCAAAGCATGGCCGATGGCTCGGTACGCTGTTTTGTCTATGCCTAGAACAGAACATGGAGTTCTTCGAACGAGATGCTTCCGTCACAACCAAGCCAGAATCAAGCTGAGAGTTCTCCAGGTTTTTTTTTCCCAAGGCATCCATGTTCTGCACACAGGCAACTGAAAGAAAAATGCGGCTGCGCGTTGGCAGGTAGCACACCCCCCCTTCTTCTAGAGCTTCGAAAAACACATGAAGAATTGTTTGATGGCGGGGCACCCCTCCCCTGGCCTTGCTCGGTGTTCTCTCCAGCTGACCAGGATGTGCGGCGCAATGCAAAAGCGAATTCAAGATAGACCCCCCCAAAAAAAAAAAAAAAAAAGGCCTGCCGAAACATCGATGCCGTTGTGAGATTGATACTAGCGATTGCCTACTCAGCACAATTACCCGCTATGTCATGCCATCTATGCCGACCGCCACCATCTTGAGCAGGCTGCAGTCCGCAAGCCATCTCGTGGAGTCATGCCATGAGAGGCAAAACACGTGCTGTGGCCACCCCGGGAGCTGTGGCACTCAGACCCTTTCTGGCACTTTTTGGTGACATGCTCCGGGCCGGTTTGTAACACGCAGAGCTCAGCTCCGACGTGGGACTTTTGGGTTGTCGCTAGGGCGGCTCTGTGTACCTGGAGCCTGCCGAACTTATTAGGTCGTTGGATTCCTCGTACAGTCGTCGACAACTCAAAAGCAGCCCACACCCCAATCCGTGGCTTGCCCTATTCTTACTTGTGCATTGTAATACTTTGCAAACTGGGGCATTTGTTTTCTCCAGTCTTCTTGAAGATCTCACTAGTCCCTCATAAGACTAGCAAAATCGTCTCAGACACCAAAAAAGAGAAGTCATCGTCTTGAAGCAAAACGTACTCCAACGACGGCATCATTCCCACCACGCTTCTCGAAAGGAAGCAAAATCATTGATGCCGAGAGATTGTTACATTGGGTATTGGATTTGCTGGCCACACTCGAGATAATACGGTTTTGCCTGGGTTGAAAGGATCAAGTCTCGACAGCGTCGAACCCGCCTCAGGTTACCACCGACCTTGTCTGACAGTTTTCTCAATGGGGAGTCTATCAAGTTTCGAGCCTCGTCAGCGTTTGGATCTTCCAAACACCCCGCCTGAGCTGGCGAGCCCCAGTGCTTCATCATTCTCTTCTCGATCTTCACCGTCGACGGAACAAGCCTGGGTTCATAGAAGCACAACGTCACTGCTCATGTCTATTTATGACAAGGCATCTGGTGCCGACGCATCCATGGCATCTGGACATCGAGAATCCAGTCAAGATCGATCAGAGTCGGGCAACCAAGCTTCTTCACGGCAACAGCTGCCATCATTACAAAGCCTGTTCGGCCCACCATCCGCCTTCCGGCCTCTTCATTCATCGGGTGGGAGGGAGACACCGTATCTTGCGCAGTCACCACTTGACCGACCGCGTTTCTCTCCAAGTATCGGCCCTGGTGCAAATTCGTATTTTCCTTCGTCATCTTCTCCCCCGATCTCACAACCACGTAGCACATACGATGCACGACAAGATGCTCAATCTTGGATTCGCTCGTACTCTGGACCGCGATCTCCCAAGTTCCTCGAGCAACAGCGAAGTAGATCTGACTCTCGACCTGAATCCGAAAGCAGCAAGTGGTCCGCACAGCAGGACACAAGCTATACTCTAGTTTCAAGAGACGCATCCTTCCAATCTCCAGAGGATCGACCACGAACCCAACTTCCTACTTCCAAGGACTCACACAGAGACAAGTCAACCCACAAAGTGGTAAAATCGACTTCCAGCGGGCCGCCAACCCCAGACAGCTCTGCAGTTTCCGAAGGGGTGCCCACTAAAGATGGCCTCGGGCCAAAGATCTGGACCGGATCCCATTTCTTGCCACGATTCGTTCGTGCGGCAGAAGTTCCTGGCGAAGGCATGTGCTATTTCTATGACGACGGAGGCCACTGCAAGACTGTCATTGACGGAGAAGCCGTGAATGCTCACTGGGGGGTTACAAAGGCAGGCAAGCCCCGCAAAAGGCTGGCCATTGCCTGCATTACTTGCAGAGAGAAGAAGATCAAGTGCGACCCTGACTATCCAAGATGCGTTCAGTGTGAAAAGTTTGGACGAGTTTGCAAGTTCAAGAACGCGTGAGTTGTCTCAAGGTATAACCGTCGAACACGTCATTCAACATGCTGATAATTTCTTAGCCCAAGAGGTGGACACAACACGTCTCCATCTACACCACCTGCCGAGCTCGATGAGAAACGCAAAGCAAATGATATATCGAGGCGGGATGACTTGGGACGATCGCCTAGTCGATCGTCTTCTATTGTGTCGCCTCGCGTGGTGTTGCAGGAGCCGACCCCAGAGACTGGATACGCCAATAAGAGGGTTAGACTTGGACCGGATGCATTTGCAACAAATGGCGAGCCTCCCGTTGGGATGCTCAGACCGATGAATCATTATAAGTCGTCGCTCTCCGCAGAAAGACCTGCATTAGATATACCTCGGATTCCGGATGATGTTCTGCACAGAGCTTGGCGAACAGATCCATTTGTCTCTGATCCTCAGTCAATCAGCACTGGTCTGTCGCAGTTTTTCGGACATATCGACAACGCTATCGTGATTCGTTTTTTGCCAGAAGATATTTTCAAATCTTGGGTGTCCAACTCTGTGCACCAAAGAGCTCCCGAGGACATGATGCTGCTGTATAGTGTCTTGGCTATTGGGGTTGCTCTGTCTGGAGGACCCAAACACATTGCGTATGAGTACGCGCAGGTTGCGCATTATGCCCAGAAATCTTTGACTGAACCTTGTCTTCAATTGATCCAGAGTAGAATACTTTTGGCCTTGTACAACATTGCGGCGTCTCGGCTCTGGGAAGCCAACGAACTCGTTTCATCGGCCACCGCCACTGCTGCTTGTTTGCAACTGAATCAGGAACTCGATCACTCAAGAGATGCCAGACTCAAGAATTACCCATTTGGAATGACCAGGACGGGCTATGCCGAATCCAGAAGACGAACTCTCTGGTCTTTGTTTATGCTGGAGCGACTCAGCCCGCTTTTCCCGGACCGCGCAACGATGATCCACGGAGAGGACATCTTTATTCGATTGCCGTCTGATTCGGAGACTTTCGAGAAGCAGGGGGACGCTTGCATGCCAATGTTCAATCCCTACGAAACGAGTGTTGGTGCCTTTGGCGACAGACCGTCCGACATTACATGCCACCTTATTGAGATGATTCACATTTGGTCATCTTGTCAGTCGACAATCCATCGGTTAGCCAGTAGACCTAATGTGTCTGATGCCGAAGGCGAAGGATTGAGGATTCGTAACCTGACGAAAAGAGTAAACGACTGGCACACGACTTTACCATCGAGACTTTCATTTGGTGGCTCCAACCTCGAGTCTGCTGCTTTTTCTGGCAAAGTCGGGTCATTCTTGACCATGCATTTGCTCTGTCACCACGCCCTCATTCAACTCAACCGTTATCATTTGTCAGTGGGTAAATTGTCAGTCGAGTACCGCACTAGCCACTTTCAAAAATGTCGCGAAAACGCAAGAAGCGTTGTGGATATCGTCTACTGCTTAGATCGTATCTTGCGAATTCGTCCAGCTATCTTGAACACACCCCCACCAGCCATGGCCATGGTGGTGACAACAGCCATGGATGTCTTGACTTCGACCGGATCTTTGGGCGCAATCAATGATACTATTGATCATGTGAGGGTGGCAATAACGTCAGTCGACAGCACTGCTCAGATTTGGGAGCAAGCCCGTATATGCCAGCAACTTTTGGACCAACGCTTGCAGAACCTGTACCGGATCCGTGAACAGGCCTCTCTTACGGTATCCGCCGATGATTTCCAGGTTGGAAACTTCTCCGGTGATGAATCTGAGCAGTCTCGATGGCAGATTTATCGGCCACTTGAACAGACCTATCCTCTGGATATGGATGTGGTCTGTTGCTCCCCAAACTGAGTCATCCCCATATATTTTCTTCGATCTTTCTAAATTTTCTGCATGTATCGGAGTTGTATTGTTGGTTTTGTTGAACGCTATTTGTATTCATATGTTCATGGGAGGCTGGCAGCACCGGTCACGGCTGAGATCAGCCCATCCTGGAATTGCGTCGTCATGATTATGATTCATGTCTTGTATTTGAACAAATTTTTGTGGTTGGCAACGAACAAGAGTCGGAATGACGCAATCCTCAAGGATGTTGGTTTTTGTGTTTTGTTTTTGGGGCCTTCGCATGTTGGGTGGTATGGATCGCCAAGAGGCACTGATACAGACAGCCAAAATGTATGAAGTATGCACATACACTGAGTATCCGTAAATACAGACACAAAACGATATGTGACGATAAACCTTGAGTGTATCGCAAATATATGCTTGAATGTGTGAGAAGTGGCAGCACGGGTTCATGCCAAGGTTGTGAGTGTGAGGTAGGAACGCACAATTGGATTGAAGGTGTTCTGGTAGGCTTTACTATCCAATCAGACCGCCCCATTGGCGGACGAAGGCTGCTTAGCTCATCAGTGATCACCAATTTCAAGGACGAAGAAGGCCACCTATCTTCCTACCCAAGGCTCCTTCCTCATTTTGCACAATGCGACACTTCCTGTAAATAGAAAGTCATCAGTGAGGAGTAAATTTGCAGTTGCTTACGCAAAAGGCATCATGTTCACGTGATCTGAAGAATGATTTTTCCAGATAATCCCGCCGCTTACCTACTTGGTTCGAATGGTATGTCGACTCAAGTCAACGTCCGAGCTAGGGTAACTGAAACTAACTTGAGCAATCTTCTCTCCAGGCCCTGTACATGCCGTGAAATACTCAGCATCACCTGGGTCTTATATCTTGACAGGATCTGCAGATCGTACAATACGGCTCTACAACCCTTTCCCTGGCACTAATGTGCAAGGGCCATCACCTAGTGGGAAAGCTCCTGTTCCACAGGGCCGACTCATCCAGACCTATGCAGCCCATGGATATGAAGTTCTCAGTCTAGATGTAGCACACGATAACGAAAGTTTCATATCTGGAGGCGGGGACCGGGCCGTCTTCCTCTGGGATGTCGCCACAGCAGTGACGACCAGACGTTTTGGCGGCAACGCTCATGGACACACTGCGCGCATCAACTGTGTGCGTTTCGCTGGCGACGGGGGCTCGTTGGTTGTGAGCGGCGGCTTTGATACATCTACTCGAATATGGGATGTGAAGAGTGGCAGCGTAAAACCCATACAGGTGCTCAGTGAGGCCCGAGATGCGATCACCTGCCTGGTCGTTCGTGGCCCCGAGGTTGTGACTGGTAGCGTTGATGGTCGCGTTCGAAGCTACGATGTGAGGATGGGCAAATGTACGACGGACGTCATGGGTGCGAGTCTCACGAGCTTGGATATGACAAAGGATGGGAAATCCATGCTGGTGGGCACCTTAGACAGCAAGATACGACTGATGGATCGCGACAATGGGTCTTGCCTGCGAGCATATGCCGATCCGATGTGGAAAAACGAAGATATTCGAGTTCAGTCGCTGCTAGGGCACAGGGAGAGATATGTGGTGGCTGGTGATGAAATGGCCGTTGAACCTGACGGCAACGGCGAGGGCAGGGTGTGGGTTTGGGACTTGCTCACGGGCAAAACTGTCGCTAAACTCACTGTGCCCTGGGGACCGCCCGGATATGAGCAAAAGAAGAAGACCGTGGGAAAAGATGGCCGCGAGAGAATACGCAATAATGTTGTCAGCTGCATGGCGTGGAGGGAAGATGGATGGGGAGACCAGTTCTGCGCAGGTGCTTCGTCAGGGGTTGTAACGGTATATAGTTTATCATAATATACATAGGGTAGTGACCTAAGCACAGACAAATAAGAAAAAAAAAAAGGTCAAACTCCTCAAGGTGTCCCCTTTTCGCTAAGTCATTCATATTGGTACACGATGTTCAAGCCACGAACCGACTCCAGGCGACCCTTGTGCCGTCTCAAGAAGCCGAGTGCCCCAGTTCTAGCAAGTGCGCCATTAACACCAAAAATCCCAAACTAGATCGATCCCCATTATCACATTGATGCATTGTGAATCATACTGGTTTTCCAAGTCGAGCTGATCACGGGAGGGGCATCTAACAATTGTAATGGGGCTGGATTTTCACTCAGTCAATAGAACTAGCCCATTCCGACATATTTAAACCAGTTGGGTCTGCAATCTTCGTGATGAAGGAATGCTTCGCCGTCGGTCAGTCGACCCGTAACGCAACCACTGCATTTGGGAGAATTGGGACAGTTGAAGAATGGAATGTGTTGATAACCGATATCGCGAAACCTAACAAGTCAGTCAGTTGGGCTAGCTTGAAGAGGATTTAGGGACAATGCAGCTCACCAATGAACCTTGCTTTTGTCCTCGAACAGCCCAACGCCAATGCTGTGGACAGGAGCATCACCCCAGCGCTCGTAGAAAAAGCCGCCTGCACGGTCAAGATGGTTGAAGTAATCCTCATACGGCTTGCTTCTGAAAAAGTCCATGTCTGCAATCTCAAAATTACTCCAAAAGTGACACGTAGAGAACCCTTGAGCACCTTTGTTGTGTGCTGGCCTCCGCTGGTCATCTGTGAGCCATTTAACGGCGCTGTTCTCATGAAGGTAGTTCGGATGATCGGCAAGGAACTTAATAGTCTCGGGCCACAAGGTCGGCAGGGTTTTGGGTTCGTCATACAGCATAATGGTGAAGCCGTAGGTCTTGTTGTTGTCCTGCATGTATCGAAATACATCATAGTCAACATCGCAAAAGAAGTGAACTTTCGGTTCGACACGCCAATACCATCGAACGTTTTCAAGCGCTGGGTGTTTGTAAAACATGCCGCTATTCCATCGGCACATTTGATGATATGATATCATTTTGGCGTACTGAACACCCTCCTTTTCGAGAATAGATGTGGACTCGTCGTACAATTGCTGGTCGATCCAGGATGGAGTTGCCCAGTGTTCCTTTGGAATCAGCTCTGCAGACTGTAAGTAAGACTGACTTAGTTCTGCGTGAAGGCAGAGTCGTCTGACGTACCATAATTGCACTTGGCCTTGGTGGCTGCCTGAGTCTTTTTCTTAAACTCTTCTGAGAAGGGCTCGTCATTGAAGAACGTCCACGGATAATTGAACTTGTGATTCCATGTCCTCTCCAAGTCTTCCATTGACGAGACCATATCATCGGCCTCTGAGTTCCGCACGAGTGCCAAGAGGGTTGCATTAATGCGGTCGGTATCTACAGCGTCAGGTGCATACGTTGCGGAGGTACGAACGAGAACTCCTGGCGGTTCTCCCGTAGCTGCAAGTTCATACTCAAGTTAGATATATGTTGATCGAGGCGGAATGGAACCGAGTAAATAACGAACGATCTAGATTGGGATCTCTTTCAAAATTGACATATCGCTCTCCTGGACCGCGCAGTCCTGACGAAGGACGGAGGATCTGGTAGAGAAAAAAGCACCAGAGCACGGCTGCGGCAAACAGCAAGACCCGAACGGGTCGTGCGATAGCCATGACTTGCGCGGTAGCAAATTGTTGCAGCCGATGAGTCGAAGAGCCAGTTGGCTGCGATAGAATTCAGTCACGGAGGATGCCCGACGTTCGTCATTGATGGGGTTGAGCCGAGATGAAGATGAGGTGGCTCGAAGCTCGTTCGCCAAACTTCCGAGGTGCTTGCTACTGTACTGGTAAAGGGGTTGCTTGTTGCTTGTTGCTTGTTGCTCGCATCTTGTCGTTTTGATGTCAAACTGGTCACGCTAAAACAGGACCCCCACCAATGTTACCCAGGTACCTAGGTACATAGGTACTTTCATTTGTTCTTTCTTACAACAGACCGTCCCTGCCCGTAGCCCGCACGACGCGTCAAGTTCATCAATGCACGAAAACCAGACCTGATGATGATTGATGAAACCCCGATTATGTATGTTCTTTTCGTGCTGCCAAATTGCACTTGCGCCCCACGGTCTCACACCTGAGAGCTGAAGATGGAAGAAATTGCCCGACATGTCTTTTGCATCTCGGCTTGGGTCCCTAACTCGTGAGCTCATCGAAGCATCCGCTCCATCTTTACATGAGGTAATATACCGCAGAATTAGTAACCATCGGTGCTGTATCCATGATGCTGATGACTCTGGTAGACACAAACAAGGAGTCATGAAAGATTGAGCGATGCTGTTTTGAGGAAGCTCAAGTCGCACACGTTCCTGCAAACAAATCACTTCGAGGTAGAAAATGCGCTGCTTGGGCTTGATGAACGCTTCCGCGTGAACAATCGAGATGAATTAGCCGATGCCTTGCTTGAAAGGTTGAGAGGCCTACAGAGCTACCCATCAAGATGGTACCCGGAAATTTTGCACTTGTTCTTGAAGCTATCTGATCAGCCAACTTTCAAATCCGACGTCCGTGACCTCGAATTACTGGAGACCAAGGCCGACACAGCCACGGCGAACTTGCGCTGGGAAGACATCGCAAAGGAGGACGGCTGGGATGAAGATATCGCCTTATGGAGATCCATTGACTTTAGCGATGAGTCAGATGACGAAGCCTTCGAACAAGACTCAACTGGTGAATCAGAAGCAACGTCCCTCGTTGGCGACGGTGAGCAAGGGTCACGAGCTGCCGAATCCTATGTAATTCAGCCCGAAGACACATCAACATTCAAGAAAGTCCAGGCGTCGCAAAAATGGAGAAGCACAATGGCGTCCGAGGAGTCTTTGAGGCAAACAAAAAAGGTCGCAGTCTCCGAGGTGCAAGTTATCCGAGATATCCTCTTCATGTTGCAAGGACTCGATTGCACACTGTTCAGCCGTGTCGGTGTTGCCGTACCTTACTTCCAGCTTGAAAATATGGAATGGGAGCCCTTCAGAGCAATGATGCACAGCTTTTCGGATTATGGCACTCACCTACGAACGCTAAGGCACTTTGTAGGAGAGCGCCAGGATGTGCCTCATCTACAAGCGTTCCAGGATTGCATTTCGGACAGGCTACGACAGCTCGACCTTCATATTTCTGATCTACAGAGGCAGTTGACTGCACCTACAACCGATGTCGTTTTGAGTCTCGTCAAGACCAAGACAGAGCTCGTGCCGTGGCTCGATCCACTGTTTTCCTTGGCCGAAATAGTCTCAAAAATCGAGTCCGAACCACAACCAAACCCCTTCCGGTACCTGGAGCTTGTATTTGACGAATCGTGCCTGGCGCAGCTAAGCGGAAAATCTGGCCTCTTCGAATTCTTTGCCCGCATCTTTGCCGAGTGCTTCCGAGTATATTTACGGCCAATTCGGCTCTGGATGGACGAGGGAAAGTTGTTGTCCGCTAGCGACCTGTTCTTTGTTGCCGAGGCATCATCTCCCACGCCCTTGGGCAAAACTTGGAAAGATAGATATCATCTACGCAAAGCTCCCGATGGAGCTCTGCACGCCCCAACTTTCCTCCGAACCGCAGTCGGAAACATATACAATGCCGGAAAAAATATCGTTGTGCTTAAATTGCTGGGCAAGCACGACGCGACCATCTCATCTAAGCAAAGAGTTGAGCCACCACTCGATTACGACGCGATATGCCCAGCTGGACAAGAACTGGTGCCGTTTTCTGAGCTTTTTGACACTGCTTTCGATCGATGGATTCAAAGCAAGTACCGAGCGACATCAACAATACTAAGAAGCTCTCTTTTTGAGGACTGGTCGCTTTCCCCCACGTTGGATACTCTGCATGAGGTTTATCTCATGTCAAACGGTTCGACCGCAGCCGCTTTCTCGGAGGGCATCTTCGGCAAATTGGACGAGCTGATGACCGACTGGTCAGACCGCTACGCATTAACAGCAGCAGCACAGGATTGTTTTGCCGCCATTGTTGACCCAGGCCGCCTGACCGTCTGTGTAGAGCCAACACAGCAGCGCCTTCACCCGATCATGTGCCGTAACTCAGTGAGGACGATACTCAGCGGAATCAGGGTGGACTACAGACTTCCCTGGCCCTTACAGATGGGTTTGACTGCTACCAGCCTCGAGCACTACCAGTCTCTCTTTACTATTCTACTACAATTTAAGCGCGCAACGTATGCCCTCCATAAACCCAAAATCCTGGACAACTACTGGACAGACCATGACAATTGGAACGTCACAGCAGTCTTATACTCCACACGCATCAAACTCTTGTGGTTTTGCACTACCGTGCAGACGTATCTAACCACTCTTGTTCTCACACCGCTGGACTCACAGCTTCGACGAGATTTGGCCTCTGCTACTGATATGGATGAGTTGATTGCCGCTCACGACAGAGCTTTGAAGGCCATGGTAGACCAAGCCTGTCTGGGAAGCAGGTTGACCCCTATCCGCGACTGCATGCTAGATGTACTCGATCTAGCACTCAAGCTGGAACGCATCAGGAGTGGGGTGACGGACACGATAGATGATGTTGAGGCCAACAAACCATATCAAGAGCGCCTGGCAGACATCAAGATGGAAGTTGACAGACAGGTTCGCTTCATCTGGAGCGGTCTGCGCAGCGTTGCACGTGCGACGAGTGATGCGCATTCAACCAAGTGGGATATGCTCGCCGATATGCTGCAAGCAGGCGATGTAGATGAACAACAAACAAGCGTGTAGATGACAAAGGATCTATCGACCTGTTTTATCATATCATAGATAAGGATACATGAGTAAATATCAAGCAAGTGAACAATTGAGCAAATAAAACACACCCAGTGTCCAGACTGTCGCTACCATTATCCGCCCCTCAGTCTATCCGCAAAAAACTTCATAATCGGAAGCATCTCCTCTCTGTCTCGCGGCATACCCACCTCTTTCCTCTTCCACCTCACGACACTCACATTCCTAAATTCCCTCTTGACAAGATCCTCCTCCTCGGCACTTACCTGACACAGCAACACATGCGTATCGCTCTTCTCCCTCGCGCTCCTACTCGACACCATGCTCATCGGCAGCCCGCCGCCTATCGAAACAACCCCCTTGAACTCTCTTCCCGCAGGTCTCCCACGCCCTGACGCGGAGACATCCACCACCCTCTCGTTGGCCAACCTCGCCGCCAGTCCCAGGGCCAACGATCCTCCCTGCCCGAAGCCAAAGATCAGAATATCCGCCATCTCCCACCCGCACTTGTCCACGAGCACCCCGCGCACGAGCCCCTCGGCGACCAGCCCGGCGGCCTTTCCGAACCCCGGGTCGGCGTCGAGGTGCCCTGTTTCCGGGTCCAGCTGGAGGTCGTCGCCCCAGTGGTAGTGGTCGCCCGGGAGCCCGAGCAGGGACGGGGCGAGAGGGGACGTGCCGCGGACGGATATGGACAGGACGCCGGGGAGGGAGAGGTTGCGCGCGAAGGCGGCGAAGGGGACGTCGGAGTCGCCTAGGCCGTGGAGCAGGATGAGGAACGTGGTTGTTGATTCGGGGGGGGAGGGGAAGTGCAGGGTTGTGTGGAGTGGGAGGGGGGTGAAGTCGGATTGGGTGGGTATTCGGGGGGGCATTTTTTTATTTTTGCGTTTGTCTGAGGGATTGGATTGTTGTAGGGTTTGGTGGTTGAGTTGTTGTGGATGATGACGAGATGTTGGAGATGAGGCCTGGTTTGGTAGCGTGGGGGGTCCGAACGGAAGTGGACGGTGTGTGATGAATGTGTTGTGTGCACCGGGGCTCTGCTGATCTTCTAAATACATGGAAGGAGAGGAGGCGGGGATGATTTGAAAAGATTTTTTTTTGCGTATTTTCCAATTTCGGCTCCTGGGCTTTGGTCTGCATGTCGTGCGATTTTATCATTGATATGCATGTACACCATGGAGATTCCTTGGCTTCAAGTTTTTTCTTTTTAAATAGTTGAGCAAAGTATTCATTTCGACGAGTTTTCCCCTTTATTGACCGACGGCTTCCGTTAACACGCTGAGCTCAATTGTGTGCTCGTGCGTACGTATGCCGGCTATACCCAGCCGGAGGAACATTCAATGACATTTCGATATTGGCTGATTTAATATTTAATATTTAATTTCTTCATTTCTTCATTTGTTCAATATGCAATCCTGTACACCCATCACAAATCGCTCATCTACGCTTCATGGTATCTTCCTCCCCCAAGCTACGGACCTTGACCCTCGACGGCCCTGGCTTCATCTCCGCCCACTCGCCGTCAACCGCCCAAACACCAGCCTTGGTATAGTCACCGCTATCACTGCCGTCCATAAATGCGAATCTAAAGTATTCCGGCAAACCGAGTGTCCGGTTTCTAGACCACACAAACGTATTCTTGGCATCCACGTCCACAAAATAGGATCTGAACCGCTCCACATCGTTGACAAGAATGCTTATACCATCAAACTGCTTGAGCTCGGGGCTATCCCACGTGAAGCTGATGTTGGACGAAATTGCCGTGCTGTTGGATAGATCAATCTTGGGACTATGGATAACAGGCAGCGGGGTTCCCTTCTGCGCATCACCCTGCAAAGCGGCCGACGTTTGGAGGACGGGATCGAATCCCCATCGGGCGATACCGTTGATGAAGAGACCGACGAGAAGGCCCTGGTATAAGAGGGAGGGACGCATTTGCAAGCTCGTCCCTGGCAGGAGAAGAAGTGCCAGAATGTAGTGGTGAATGCGCAGGTTCAGTCCTGGCAAGACGAGGGCGATGATGATGCCGAGGAGGAAGATGGCGTAGAGTTTGATGTACTGGACGAGGCGGCCCTCTTGGCGGAAGAAGCGCATTTGCGCGGCTATGATGACGACGAGAATGATGACGATGATGGAGAGAGCGGCCTTGGCACCGGGCTGCTGGTTCAGATCGTGGTTGTTGAGGCGTTGGACGGGAATGAAGCTCAGCGTGTAATTGTCAAGCGCGCCAACCCAGCAGGCGCCCAGCCAGAGGATCGTCTTTTCCACCTGGGCGGTCAAACCGCGGAGAGTGCGTCGAACGCCCATCTTGTCGTACATGACCCATGCGACGAACATGGCTGGCAGAAACTTGCCCGATATGTTGGAAAATAATGCCGCGACAGACTTGTGCGGCGGCGGATCGAGGGCCATGCCCACGGTCCAGAAAATGCCGATGAACGATGAGAAGAAGAACAAGGCCGGCGAGGCGGTGAAGAGAGACAGGACGGCCGTGAAGACGACAGAAATTGCCAGCAAAGACCACCGTGTGTCCTGGGCATCGCATCGAATATGTGGCAGAAACTGGAACGAGCGCGGAAAATATGAGTCGAAGCTCGCGCTCGTGATGCCATTTCGCTGCGTGCTCAGGTACTTCTGGCTTCTGCCGACGAGCTTGACCACGCCGCACCCTCCATTGGCGTTGGAAATTACACCGGCGTGTATTGCAGAGCCACAAATGTACGAGTCCCCGCGATACATTGCATTCTCAGGCGCGACGTCGCTGGACGGTCCGCCGACGACAATCGGCTGGTAGACAAGCTCCTGGTCACCGACGGCGTGGGGATTCAGCACTTGGTAGCTCGCGCAGTTGGCGGAACAGCGAAAGGGGAATCCGCTGCCTTCAAATGGGCGGCAATCATTGCCATCGACGCCGCACGAGTTGCCCGATCCCCAGTACGTGGCACCGCATCCGATCGTCCGCGGCTGACCCCATGCCGCGATCTCGGTGGCCATCTCGCCCTTCCTTTTGACGAGCACAAAGGTGACCAGCCAGATGGAGAAGTAGAAAAACAGGAGCCAGAAGCGTCGTTTGAAAGTCGTCAGAAACTTGTCCACGAGGAACAATGGGTACTCTTGCACGATGGGAAACAAGGGACTGATTCGATACGGCTGCGGGTCTGGAGGACCGACGGACCATTTGCGAACGGCTCGCAGCATTCGGCGCACGGGATACGGCACCCATTTCCATCTCTTCCAGGCGTTCTCATCCTGTACAAAGCGCGGCGTGGGCGGGTCACTCTCATCTTGGACCTGGAGCGTGCCGCCGCTGGTATCGAGAGGTGCATCTGGATGTCCGGCATCCGTGGGATTGTTGCCGCCGCGCCCGCGCCGGCTGCTGTGGTGTTGACGATGGCGGTCGAAGTCGTCGTTGGTGTTGTCATGGTCGAAGTCGAGATCGACTTGACGCCGGTCCGGGTTCGTCATGAGAGGCTGGTCTTCTTCTTCGTCATCATGGTGACCGGCCATGTTTGATGCAGGAGACAGAAGAAGCCAACGTCGGAGACGAAACAGGCAGTTAGAACGAGGGAACGAGCGCAATCCGTCCTGACAGACTTGACAGACTTGACAGACTTGACAGACTTGACACGAGTCTGGTCTGGACGGCTTGGTGCGGGACGGAGAGTGGGTCGATCTGCGCAAGTTCCCAAACACGTATCAGACTTTACCGAGCAGACTACGGAGTATGTTGTATGTATGTAGGCTAGGCGAGAAAAGAAAGTTCCGCCGGTCTGGAAGCCAGCCTCGTGTCGCTGCCCCTTGATGAAGTCGCCGACATTCACGTCTGACAGAACATAACAGCCGCCATCCCTGTCAATCAATTCTCCGGTCGCGGATGAATGTCGGCAGCCTGTGGACAGCATCACACCACTTCTCTCTTCAAGGGGACCCCGCTTATCGGCTGGATGGCGGCTTTTCTCTTGCACGCCAAATTTCACATTGAGACTGGGACGAACCAAGCAGGGAAGGAGAGGTCTTTAGCTCACGACCCCAATCGGCAAGATCGACTGGCGTGTGCTTTCGACATATTTCACACCGGGAGATCTCGTCTCGCTTTTGCTGCAGTAGTCTTCTGGTGCCCCAGGCCCGCATTCTCTTTCACTCTTCCGGCGCCTGGGTCGTTGAACATGCGACAATGAGTGAGGCAAGGGCACACGAGTCTACAGAGATGCCTGCACGCATCATGTTCGAGATCTTGGAGACCACAATCACTGATGGCTGTATCGCTCGACTCGGCCGCCTGTCCATACCGGGGAGGAGGCGAATTGACACGCCGAATTACACTGCCATCACATCTCGAGGTGCAATCCCTCACCTGACCCCCGATAATGTAACCAAATACACAAATTTTACGTCCGCCTATATGGCCCTAGAAGACTGTAAGTGTCGCGGAAGCTCTGTGGTCGCGCCATTTCGTAAAAGCTCACAAGCGTGTAGTTGTTGAGCGAAAAGAGCCCCCTATTTACAACACGCCACAACATGACAGCCTCCGTCGGCTGCACAACTTCACAGCTTTGGCATCAGATCGAGCCACCGTCCTTGCTGCAAGGAGGTGTCCCTCGGTCATCACCCCCATGGGAAATGGAGCCAAGGCCGTGTCACTCTTCACATCAACTGGCTTTGCGAGTGTCAGCGTGGCTCAATATGGCGCGGCTGTCAAAAATCTGCAACCCGACGTGGTGGTTCCTCTGGCTGACACGTTGCACACAAGCACCACGCCAGCGTCAAAGAAGCTCATCAAGATGGTGGGGCGTACGGAAGAATGGGTCGATGAGTTTTTGCGCCAGTTCGAAAGCAGAGAGCACCTGCACGAACTGGGCATTGCTGTTTTTGCCCCTGTTCTGCCCGTCGAGCTCCCCATTCAGTGGGACTACTTGCGACACCTCGCCGACGATATCACGGCAAGTCTGTCTGGACTGGCTATCTACGACGTGAATCTGCTTCCGCAGCTCACGACTTATAAACCGTTGGGTCCTCTGCCAAAACTGTCACTCGACCAGCCCGAGTCACCGCATGATGTTCTACGTCAAATATCACTTGGTGTGGATATCTGTGCCCTTCCTTTTGTGAATAGCACCTCTGACGCTGGCATTGCCTTGACGTTTACATTTCCACCACCCGAGACTGAAGCCCCCCAGCCTCTAGGGATCAACATGTGGTCTGAAGAGCACAGCGTCGCAGTTGTGCCGCTTGAAGAGGGGTGTGAATGCTATGCGTGCACCCATCATCATCGGGCTTACCTGAAGCACTTGCTCAATGCCAAGGAGATGCTCGGCTGGATTCTGCTCCAAATCCACAATCACCACGTTATCGACGAATTTTTCAAAGGTGTAAGAACAGAGCTGTCCAAGGGAGTGGACAGCTTTGAGGAGAGCAGGAAGAGGTTTCTAGCGGCGTATGAGCCTAGACTTCCAGCGGGGACGGGCGAGCGTCCGAGGGCCCGGGGGTATCATTTCAAAAGCGAGGCTGGACAGGACAAAATTAACAAGCCTGCGTGGGTGGGTGGGTTTGAGGACAGAGGTATAAATGGGGATAGTGTAAATAACCATTAGACACGCCAAGGAAAACGGGTCGAAAAGTCAATGTGTCCATCTTGGTTTGACTGGTGGAACACCGAACAAGAACACAACACATGGAGAACTCATGGGAAACGCAAGTCAAACGCAATCGCGTCCTAGAATCAAGAGGTGGGGAAAGCGGCGTCTGGGTCAAATGCTTACTGGCGCGGCCTCTCGCGCTATCGATCAGTAGTCACGATGCATGAACTCCAAGGGCGTGTTGCAATGTCTGCCGAGGCTACCCTAACCCAACAATCGAGGGGAGATGAGACGAGGACCGAAATCGGATCTAGATGCCACAGCGGGACGGGTCGGTGAAAAAATCCAATGCAAGTGAAGAAGCGTTCTCTGCGGAGCCAACGGATCGAGAGTTTGCCACGTGGTGCAGAGGAGGCGCCGATTGCTCGACCACGGTGACTGACTTGTCCATCCCGCGCGATTGGAGAACCAATGTCGGAGACTTGGCTGCGGCTGGAGCATCAGTAATGGTTGTGATGCGCATGGCTGCTGCGGTTGGGGGCCGGAATATTGCAGTCAAAAAGCTATCTGATAGTCCATGTTTGAGACGTTGGAGAAGCTACGATTTTAAGATGACGGCAGTCCGATTGATTAACTCGACGGCTGGTCGTCAACCCTCGCAGCTGGCAGCTGGCACTGGCACTGGCAGGGCACGATGACGATTGGTCCATCCTTTCCTCTTCCCCACGACGTTGCCCTCTGCTCTCTGGAGTCATATTGTGGAGTCCCGGCAAGAACACAATCATTCTTCAAAAGAACCTTGGATAAGACAAAGGTCCCCGTCCTCGACAACCGCCAATGGGATACAACGACATGAGCACGGGGGGCTGCTGCCGCCGATCGCCCCTGGTCGATGATGAGCTTGTGGCCTCGGCCGCGACAAGGTACATGTACCGTACATATCGTTAATAGCAAGCCACGGGCACTGCAATCAATTTAGCAAAGAGGCGGGCAAGGTTCGGCCGTGTGTCGAGATGGGTTGGATGGTATTGATTTCCCAGATTAGGTCCGGTTTATCCACCCACCCCAGCCACCTCTCTTCTCTTGAGGTGAAGAGTTCACGGTTACATTATCTCTCCACTTGTTGGAGCTATCAGACGGCTATGCTTGTCACGACCAAAGTTACTAATTGCTGGGCCTGGCTAAGATATCCGATATCCATCTCCCATCTCCGACCCCATTACTCCGACCCATGGATGGATGGGGATAGGACCGCCCGTGGTGCGGGCGCGTGACGATTGCAACGAATTCGTCATGCGAGAGCCAAGAGGTATATAAGCCCAGTCACAGCCCCTGTGAAGCCAAGCCACGCTCCTCCTCTTCCTTTCCTCTTTTTTTCGTCACAAACCCGGCGAGGACCTAATACGCAATCATGCTTGCCAGGCTCAACGTTGCTGCCGTCATTCTGGCAGCTTCGCTCTCGGCCGTTTCGGGCCAGACATTCCAGCGACTGGGAACCTGCCCGAGCTTGGGATGCCTTCTCCCACCTGACCAGAGCGATTTTCTTCCTGGTCAGCTCTTCGACTTGCGAGTCGAAGTCCACGCGCCAGTCAATGGCTCCGAGGCCGCCCATGATGGCAAGCCTGACGAGAAGTTCAAGGTGACCATTGCCAAGGAGGGCAAGGAGCCCCAGGACATCACCAAGGTTTTCAAGATTGAGGAGCCCAAGGTGGAGAAGTGGACTTTCAAGTGGTACGAGGACTTGTTTGCCGAGGATGCCAAGACGCCCTCTGTCGTCAACGTCGCGTCCAAGGCCTATCGCAAGCTTTTTCTGAACGAACCCGGCAAATACATCGTCACCCTGGAATACTACAATGGCGAGAAGACGACTGCTGAATGGCTCGTCCGCCCCATTGTCAAAGAGCGCAAGGCTAAGAACGTCATCTTTTTCATTGGCGACGGCATGACCACCAACATGGTAAGCCGAGCTTGCGAATATTTTTTATCTATTTTTTTTTTTTTTTTTTTGGTTGTGTGGCAGGCAATTCTACAAAGAGACTGACGACTCGTAGATTACTGCCGCCCGATTGCTTGGACACAAGAGCATCAATGGCAAATACCAGACTCGCATGCAGATGGACGAGTTCCCCGTCCTTGGCCACCAAATGACCCATTCGATCGACAGCTATATCACTGATTCGGCCAATTCAGCCTCTGCTCTGTACTCCGGACACAAGAGCACTGTCAATGCCATGGGGTACGCCGACAGCGCACATTCCTTACCCGGCGCATGGCTAACAAATCATCTAGTGTCCACGCCGATTCTTCTCCCGACCCTTTTGATGACCCCAAAGTTGAGACAATTGTCGAGGTGTTCCGTCGAATTACTGTATGTTGGCGGAACGGAACTCTTTGCGAGTGAAATCTCGTGGAAAGGATGCGCTAACATGTACCACAGAAAGGTGCATGGGGTGCCGTTTCCACCGCGTTCCTGGCCGATGCTACTCCCATTGCCCTTACTGGCCACACGCGCCACCGTTACGAGTACGGACCTCTCATTGACCAGGCCCTCAACGGCGTGACCAACTACAGCTGGACCAACCACGGCGGCCCTGATGTCTTTTTCGGCGCCGGTGCCGAGCAATTTTACCCAGGCAAAGGTTCCTACCAGGGCAAGGACTACTACAAAGAATTTGCCAAGAAGGACTACACTGTCAGCTTGAACAAGACGGCTCTCGAAAAGATTGACGTGAGCAAGAGAGCTCTTGGCGTCTTCTGCCAGAGCAATCTCCCCGTCTGGCTGGACCGTAACATCTACCCCGAGAACCTCAAGAAGCTCAAGAACAACCCCAAAGGTGGCAACGACTCTGCCCTTGATCTTCCCGGACTCAGGGACATGACTCTCAAGGCCGTCGAGGTTCTCCACAAGCGTGGTGGTGACGAGGGTTTCTTCCTCATGTCTGAGGCTGCCTCAATTGACAAGCAGATGCATGCTTTAGACTACGACCGCGCCCTCGGTGACCTTTTGGAGCTGGACGACACTGTCCGCGCCACCGTCAAGAAGCTCAAGGAAATGGGCATTCTGGAAGAGACTCTGGTCGTTGTTTCAGCCGATCACGGCCACGGATTCGAGTAAGTTTCAAGCTTGGTCCACCTACCCGAGAAGATCCCCGAAAAAGGGAAGAAGAAAAGGACGAGAGAAAAAGAAAAGCATGCTCGGCTCTAGCTAACACGAGCATTATAGCGTTTGGGGATCTGCCGATACCGAGTACCTCGCCAAGCAGGAGGACCAGCGCACCAAACGCAACGCCATTGGTGTGTACGAGAAGTCTGGGCTGTCCAAGTACACCGAGAAGCCCAAGGACCTCAAGTACGGCACTGGCGTCAACTTTCCTGCCAATTGGGAGCCACGATACGCCATCGCCGGCGGTGTCGGAGCTGCCCCCGACCACCGCGAGGACTACAAGGTCCACAAGAATGGCCCTCGCACGCCCGCCGTCGAGAGTGCCGAAGGCTACATTGTCAACCCCAAGGACGCCGTCAACGGCATCGTCATCAACGGCACCCTGCCTACCAGCGAATCCTCGGGCGTCCACTCCCTGACCGATGTTCCCGTGTTCGCCATGGGACCTTGCCAGGAGACCTTTGGCGGTACCTTTAACAACGTCGACATGTTCTACAAGATGGCTGCTTGTCTGGGTCTGGCTCGTCCCAACACCAGCTGAAAGTCTAAGACGGCGTAATATCCGTTCATCCCCTTCCTTTTCTTCCCTTTCTTACTAAGAATTAGCGACAGAGGTAATAACCCTAGCGGACGTTGATGACGTGGTGAGAGAAGATTGGTAGAATAGTTGCATAGATTAGTGACCGGCGACGGTTGTAGAGCAGGGCTTGGCGGGCGTTACGAGGCCATTCCCAGCGTACCAGCAGCTGATTCAACGAGAGCAGAAAAGTAAAAAGTCGGGGAAAAACAAGAAAATTCATGTTACCAATGATTGTGTATAATGCTGCATGAAAAACCCGAGTTCAAATTGCCAGTGTATACGCCGAGCGCCCGCCAACGCCATAGTTTGGGAAAGTAATCTCAGCGAGGAAGGACAAGAAAAAGAGAAGAGAAGAGAAGATTCAAGATATTTTGTACCCAAAGCCTCATGCCGCAATACATGTCCATGTTGCTATTTACATTTCCGATGCTCCTCATGGCAAACCCACAATAACTCGATTCATCTTCCCAACATTTGTCCATGCAGATGCGTTTCTTTCCAATGACCCGCGGGGTCCTTCTAGGCCGCTTCGACGAGGTCCATTTGGGCCACCATGTCGACCAACTCATCCGAGTCAATCTCCTCCGTGGCACGATGACGTCTCTTGCTCAGCGCAGCCGTGTGCATCCACACGGCGTCCTTGTAATGAGCCAGCACCCTCGCGGGCCGAAGGATGTTGTCCCGCCGGAGCCCCCCGCCGACGACGATCTCGAGAGGTCCCGCGTACCTGTGGCAGAGATGGTCGATCCTATCAATGTTTCCCAGGCAGTCGCCGAGACCGCCGGCCGTCAACACGCCCTCGAAGCCCAACGAGATGAGGGTCTGGATCCCCTCCGAGGCACGCTTAGTGGCCGCGATGGGATCAAAGGCCCGGTGGAAGACGCATCCGTAGGGTCTCGCGAGCCGGATGAGCGTCGCGCAGTTTTCCTCGTCGATGGCGACGGCGACGGCGACGGCGACATCTGCCGGCTCCGGCTCCGGCTCCGGCTCCGGCTCCTCGGACGCTTTCAAGAGGCCGAAGACGAACCCGTCGCTTCGGCAGGGATCCATGAGGCCGGTGGCCTTGAACTCCCGGATGGAGTCGGCCATGGCGTCGACCTCGGCGCGGGTGTAGATGAAGTCCTGGGCCTTTTCGCCCCCCGGCGGCGGTCCCCTCGGCCGGATCATGATGCGCACGGGGATTTCCACCTGGGCTGCGACCCGCGCGAGCTCCGACACGGGCGGCGTCGTGCCGCCGAGATGGTACGAGTTGGGGGCGTTGAGCTCCACCCGCGAGGCACCTTGGGATTGCGCCTTGAGGATGGATTCCCCGGAGAAGACGGCGACTTCCAGAGGAATCTTGACAGCCATGGTGGTGATGTGTGTTTTTTTTTTCTTTTTCTCTTTTTTTTTTTTGGCCAAATACAAATTAGTTCTCGGGGAGGGGGGATGACGGGCCTCTAGGGGGTTTTCAGCAGATGAGTAAGTGGGGCGTGGCATGGCCAAACAGAACAGAGCAATTGCAATTGCTTCACTCACACGAGTTCAAACAGCCGTTTGTCAACTGCAGACATGGGTTGGGGATGCATCTCTTGGAATAGCTGCGCATTCTCGTGGGATCCATTCCCGTGTGCCACCGTCCTTGGTCTTATATAAAACACTTTCTGCGGTGTACACGAGCTGGCTGACGCCTTGCATCTGTGTATTCATTCATTGTCTGGCGTTTGACGGGAAACCCCCCGTGCCCACAGACCGAAGAGCGGTGAATCCAAGACAGCCTCATTCACAGACCATACAGATGCCCATACAGATGCCCATGAAGAATCTCTCCCCATGCAATGCGGGTGCAGACAAACAAACAGAGAAGTCTTTACAGTCCCACGTACACATGTCACAGAAAAGTCGATTCCGCGCTGCCGAGTCCGGGGCACGCACAGCGCTGTGCATGGATGGGTTCTTGGAGTAAACTTTTAGTAACCCCGCACCATGGACCCTGAAAAAAAAAAAAAAAAATCAAACAAGTTTAGCCAGGTCAAGAAGGGGCAAAATTTTCATCAACAGAGGCAGGAGTGGCCCTCCTTTTTTTTTTTTTTTTGCCCCTCTTAAACTGGGGACCTAATGACATCAACCCCACCATTGGCCACTTTGTACTCCGTACGGAAACATTGCCATGCGAATTGCCAATGGCCACATCTAAAAATCGGGCTGAAGCCCTCCTCACCGTCTGAAAATTTCCCTCTTCATTAAACCTCTCGTGGGCCTTTTAGGCGCCCGCCCACCAAGGCTAGTTATTGCTCCATTTAAAAGTGCGATTGTGCCTGGTCCTTGTTTGGGAAGCCCTTTTTAAGGCAACCTGTTTCAGCTTTGGGACATTTTCTTCACCTGCTTCCTGCTTCTTCCCTCTCATACCATCTGTTCTCGCCTTTCCCCCACAACACATCATCGCAACACACCTTATCAGCATCTGATACACACCCACGGTCCTTTCATTCTTATAACAGTCATCATGTCTGCCGAAAATGTCGATAACCCCCCTGTTTACTACGAGCAGCTCGATGACATCGAGGATGACTTTGAGCAGGTCGATCTTGAAATCCGTAAGTTCATCTTCTCCCGCTCTCCTTTCCCATCCAGCGCTGATTCCCCCGATTCCCCATTTTTGTCGCTATGCGATGGATGGGAGACGAATGTCCTATTCTGTCCTTCACCGGCAATCTGCATGCAACAAGCAGCCTCGGCCATGCCCTTCCAAGAACCTCGCGTACTAATGTCGCCCCTTCATCCAGTGCGCATCCAGGACAAGATGACTCGGGATTTGTATGCCAAGCGTGACAAGATCATCTCCAAGATCCCCAATTTCTGGTCCCTCGTATTCGAGCAAGCCCCTTCCGAGATCGATGAGTTCATTCAGCCCATCGATGCCAGCGTCATTGTCTCTGCCCTCATGAACCTCTCCGTCGAGCGCTTTGAGTTGCCCAACGGCCATCCCCGCAGTATCCTCATCAAGTTCGACTTCTCCGACAACGAGTACTTTGAGAAGACGACTCTGGAGAAGAAGTTCTGGTGGCGCCACGCCAAGGACGGCTGGGAGGGCTTCGTCTCGGAGCCCGTCGAGATCAAGTGGAAGCCTGGCAAAGATTTGACCAACGGCCTCCTCGACCTCGCCAAGAAGATCTACGAGGACGACAAGTCGGGCAAGACGGAGGAGAAGACGCCCGCCAAGAAAGAGCTTGTCAAGAAGCTCGAGGACACCAGCCTCGACACGGTCAGTTTCTTCAACTTCTTTGGTTTCCGGGGCCGCTTCATCACCGCCGAGGAGAGCGCAGCTGCCTCTAGGGTTGCGGACGAGAAGCGCAAGGCTCGCAAGGAGGGCAAGGAGATCGAGGAGAAGATGGAAGAGGACGAGGAAGAGGATGACGGCGAGTACGAGTTCGAGATCTTCCCCAACGGTGATGATGTCGCCGTCGCCATTGCCGAAGACTTGTACCCCGAGGCTATCCGCTACTTCCGGGACAGCGAGGAGCTTGCTGCCCTGAGCGACGCCGACTTTGAGGATGACGACGAGGAGATGGGCGAGGGCGACGGCGATGATCAGCCTCCCCAGAAGCGCAAGGCCTAAATTCATTGCATTCATTCACCTTTTTAGAAAGGATGTATGGACTGGTTGGGGGCGGTAAACAGACATGTTTGGAATGATGTAGTCTCCGAGGCTGCGGTAACGAGATGTAGACACATTTATGTCTACACCGTCCCGGATTTTCCTTTTTGTCTTTTTAATTAATTAATATTTCATCCATGTTGTTTTAGGACTGGACCTAGAAACAGATTACCCGCTCACAGAGTTGAGCACGCGAATGACTTGGATTTTCCAAATTTGAACTCTCACACCACGTGTGTCGTGACATCGCGATTGACATGTGAGTCCCAGGGTTTCATCACCCGTTGGCTGGAATTGTTCCACGGGGCAAGTAGCTCAATGTGACGGCGACCTAAGTTGACCATGACCACAGAAGTCGGGCTTGTACGAAACGGTGTACGGAGGATGATGTCGATGTCAGCACGGCGCCCGGTCGCATCGTGGCGAACATCAACTTCCACTTGACTCAGTCCCGAGTTAATCGTGAGTTCCGGCCGAGGGAGCATATAGGGGGTTGTCGTGTGGGGGGACACAGCTTAGTCATCTACTACTTGGCAACTTCCGTACTCTGGTTGCACTTTATGCGTGTGCCGTTTTCCGTCACGACGTCTTTTTTTCCCCTTTCCCCTTTTTTCTTTTAGAAACAGCGGGACTTGGGAGGGTCTTGACATGCAGTCCGAGTTGAAGGAGAGTGAAACAGACGAGACATGATGAACCTGGGGCGAAGTCGTGTTTTGCTCTTGGCTTGGTGGTATGAGGCAATGATTTTTTTTTTCAACGCCGGCCTCATAAATGTAATAAAGGAGAAGCCAGACCAGAGCAGACCGGACCGGAGCTCGCCGGTCTTAGCTCCCGCAACATCCGAGCCAGCCCTACTAGTGATGCGCCCCATAAAATAGAGTTTCGGCACTAGAGCGGCCCGCGGAGGACAGACTTGCCGTGGCCCGTGAAATACTTTCCTCTTGTTAGTCACGCCCAGGTATGCCTGTGTACAGAACTTGACGTGAGAGCAGGGGAACATGTTTCGATATATATTTTTTCCCCCTAGTTTGATATAAAAGGCGGAGAGGAGAGGCAAGAGGGAGCGAATTGCGAGATGTAATTGGGGGGGAAGGATGTAAAGGTGGTCACGTGACATACGTCACGGTTAAGCCGCGCGATGGCCAGCCAAGGTCCTGGTTACATGATCGCGGCCACCTGGCACAATTCATGTTGTGGCTGTTCCAATACCTTTGTTTTATAATATCAGATACTAGTGACTTAATTTATTCGCTCGTTGCCCCCCCTGCCAGGTACATTCGTTGTCGGTTCTGCATGCGCGGGACCATTTTCCTCGTAACAACGATACAACTTGCGCAGGATATTTGTTACATACGGACGGTTGCATTGCATATGTATTCTCATAGTACGAGGAACTATGCGCGCAGTGAGCAAATAATCAAATGCGTAGTAGCGACTAGGCCTAGAGCAGAGGAAGTACCTTCCATGGGTGTTTCCAATTGGCGAGGGTACTTACTTCTATGGTTTGTTCGACAGATAGCATGGTAAGGAGAACTTGACGCGTTCTATTGTAGCAGGCCTGATGAAGAAAGGACTTGATTAACAAGGTTGTTGACGTGAAGCAAGCTTGTGTTGCGATTTGAAATTTGGTGTGTATTCCTGTTCCTCCGTATAAGATGGGCATGGGGGAACCTCTTCCGTACAAGATGGGGAATGGAGGAAACTCTTCCATTTCAGGACTAGTCACCGCTGCGCATCTGATCATTCTTAATACTACTTACTGCGCGTTTATTGACTCTCGTCGCAGAGCCAATGAGTGGGCGACTTGTGGTGGCCTGATGTTGTCGGGCCTTTTCAGCTCCTCGTTACTTCTCGCTTGAGCGTGGATGGGCGGGTTTGTTTGGCCAATGTTTATCATCATGTTTCGTCGGTGCGCATTCGTCAGGGGGCAAGTACAAAAGCCGTGTTGTCGCCCCTGTCTGTGGGACACGAACAGGGCGTTTGGCTAATCTCTTGTCTCTCCCCGGCCGTATTTGCTTCAATCTATTACCTCGAGGCAATCACCAGCAGCGAGCGATGGGTACGTGTGATGAAATAAACTTTCCGACAGTTCCCGACGGCAGACAATGAACTCTGCTCTGCTTCATCAACCTCTACCATGTAAATCGTTCAATACTAACGTATACGCACCCCTTCAACATCAGCGGAACGCGTGGAAACAAGGCCTGAGCTCACGTCCGATGAGAAAAAGAGCGTCGGCGGCGACGTTATTGACGTGCGGGACGGCCACGGCCACGGCCACGAGATTGCCATTCTCAATCAAGATTACGAGGGCAAACCCACAGACGAGGAGTTT
The DNA here is from genome assembly GCA_023658445.1 of Epichloe bromicola. Classification (NCBI taxonomy): domain Eukaryota; kingdom Fungi; phylum Ascomycota; class Sordariomycetes; order Hypocreales; family Clavicipitaceae; genus Epichloe; species Epichloe bromicola. The sequence goes on from CP098269.1 coordinate 4,923,106, forward strand.
GCCGCTTTGCGTCGTGTTCCTGGTCGGATTCCTACCGTGGCTTACTTGCTCTGTGCTGTCGAATTTTGTGAGAGAGCTTCCTTCCTTGGTGAGTTCATCTGCTGACTGACGCGTTGTGGCTGCAATCAAGCTCTTGGTAAGTTTTGAGAGAAAGTCCGTCTGGCTAATATGACTCGACCTGGTTAGGATGCGCTCAGATCTGGACAAACTACATCAATCGACCACTGCCCAAAGGCGGCAACGGCTATGGCGCTGTCGCACCGGGAAGCACAAGCGGTATTCAGGGTGCCTTGGGCATGGGCGAGCAAATCGCTGTACGTACCAGCATGAGCTATGAATGTTGCACTTGGGTTTATTCGCATTAACGCTTCAATGGATATAGAATGCCACGACTCAGTCTTTCAGTCTGATAGCTTTCTGTCTTCCCTTGGCCGCTGGTTATCTTGCCGACAGCAAGTTTGGCCGATATCCCATGATTTTCTGGGGTGTCGTTATTTGCGGCATCGGGCATATTCTTATCGTGGCCGGCGGTGCCAAAGAACTCATTGACAATGGCACCGCGAAAATTCCCTTTTTCCTCGGCGTGTATGTTCTTGCTGTCGGAGCTGGTATGTTCTGTATTAGCAAAGTCAGTTCTGTTTTCATTTGGCTCACTCACGACTTCCCGCAGCCATGTTCAAACCCAACGTTACACCCCTTCTGCTCGACCAGATGAGATCTCACGTACCCAAGATCAGGATGCTCAGGTCGGGCGAACGAGTAATCGAGGACCCAGAACACGGCACCGAACGAGTCATGTTGTGGTTCTACATTGTCACCAACATTGGTGGCTTCATGTCCACGGCGACATCATACTCGGCAAAATATGTTGGCTGGTGGCTGGCATTCTTGCTTCCCCTCATTCTCTATCTCCCATTGCCTCTGCTCCTTGTATGGCTAAAGCCTCGTCTCATCTTGCGCAACCCGGGTGGCTCCGACTTGCCCAATGTCTTCCGAGCCGTTGGTCATTGTCTTGCCGGCCGAGGCATTCTCAGAATCGGCCGCAAGGGCTGGTGGGACAACGCAAAGCCTTCGGTCAGAGCCAGGAGGGGATTGTCCCTCGAGACTCACTACAGCGATGACTTCGTCGCAGATGTGCAGCGGACCATGCAGGCAACTGGCATGTTTTGCTTTTTCCCAGTCCAGTATTGGAACGATAACGGGTACGACGACTCCGTGGGCCCCTCGTGGTATCTGAATGATAGATTGTGCTGACTGCTGACACGGCTATGCAGCATCGGAAGCTCAGCAAACTTCTTGAGTACCATGCTTACCAGTGACGGCGTGCCCAATGATGTCGTTGGCAACTTCAACTGTCTCAGCATCATCGTTTTGGGGCCAGTCCTCAACGTAAGCTTCTCTTGTTGAGCACATGTTCTGTTTGTAGGGAAGACTTGGGCTGACCGGGACATTCTCTCAAGTATGTGCTATACCCCATGCTGCGCAAGGCCAAGATCCCCTACGGCCCCGTCGCTCGTGTCACAACTGGGTTTTTCATCAGCACTCTTGCTGGCATCGGGTATACCGTTCTGTGTTACAAAGCGTACCAGACGTCGCCCTGCGGTTGGTATGGTTCTACGGACCCCCGCTGTGTAGAGAATGAGCTGTTTTCCCCCATCTCGCTGTGGTGGCAGGCTGTCCCGTTCGCGCTGGGTGGATTCTCCGAACTTTTCATCAATGTCCCAGGTATGCGTGGAACGACATCTCTCCCCTCTTGCCCCTCTCCCCCTGAGAAAGAAAGAAACCGGGAACTGACACGCGACCGTTTCGCAGCCTATGGCATTGCGTACTCGCGAGCTCCGGTCAACATGAGAGGTCTGGTCTCAGCCATCAATCTGTTCAGCACTGGGTTCGCTTACATTGTGAACCTGGCCACGTCTGCCGTGATTGTTGACCCGTACTTGGTGTGGGACTTTGGCGGCCCGGCCATTATTGGCGGCGTTGTCACGGTTTTTTTTGTAAGTCCACGGGCAATGGATATTCATCAGTCTCTCCAAGGTCACGTTCTGACATGAGCTGCAGTGGTTCACCTTCAAGCACATTGATGAGGAGAAATATGTGTTGTCCACGACGCAGACTAGTGAGGTGGCGGGCGTTGTGGTTGTAGAGGATACCGAGGCAGCTCCTCAGCACAGGATTTAGAGCTGCTTTGAGCGCACATTCTGTTCGGGTAACAAATGACAGGCAGAACCTAGATACATTTCACATTTCATGGACCGGGCGTCACAAAAAGTTGCGAATTTGGGCACTGTTTATGCCATCCATTGACTGCGCCGAGTCTCAGCTGAAACCGTGTGGGATGTCGCTCTGGTCCACGATCCACGTACGCGGCCTGCCGTGGAACTGTCGTTTGATGCCGTGCTTCCAGTTGTCGTTCATAAACTTCAATTCCTCCTTGTTGATATTATGCCAGGAGCCCCTAGTTGCACTCTTGACGAGCTCTAAGAAATTCTTGTCCAAGAAAATCCCACTGCAGAGGCCCACTGTAGGTGAGTTGGCGAATGCTGCCATGTAGGGAAGTAGAAAGATGAACCAAGACCGTGCACCTCTGGCCTCCTAGTCCCATTTTCTGCTTGTTTTCATTTTCAAAAAAGCTGCTTTTCTGTCGTTATTCACATCCCTGGGGTGAAGACTTCATGCCCATTCAACTCCTGAAAATGCACAATCTTTTGGAAGTCGCGACATTTGTGATGCACGTTGAAGTCGACCCGATCTCCCGTCGGACGGCTTTCATCCTTCAGAAAGAGCACCGGAGTAATGTCTGAATAGCACATCAGGCTAAGTCGTAGGGTTTCTATACAATGATCAACGTGCATTCGACTCATCATCTCGTCTTCCCGTATCGAGGGATAGAGTCTGCCCCAGGATTTATCGAACAACCTCAGCGGCCAGGTGTATTTGCGCAGCTCATCCTTTTTTCAGAGGGTGTCAAGGGTGTCAGTTACGTGGACAAGGACAGGTAGTGCATGTGGAAGCAAGGGAATGAGGAGGGGACTCACGAGGCAATGCAGTTGGTGGAAGACCTCCAAAGTAGCACCATATGATGGATTGGCAGGATCGCTGCCAATGACCTCGACATGTTCGCCTGCGTTGGTTTGATTCAATGCCTCTATACCGGCCGTATCGACGGCGACGAGATGTTCTAGAAGATGAACAAATAAATAAAAGCCATCAACACTTGCCAAGCTTGAAACGACGGTTGGTTTATTTACTTACGCCTCCAGAGGCCCTCCCATGCCTTTTCACGTTGCAGAGTGGGCGGACCACGATATATCGACGAGTGATTGAAGAAATTGACAAAGTTCCCTTCCCAAAATTCCACAGCATGCCAAAGAGGAGCTAACAAGGAGTGCAAAAGCTGAGTCAGTAGGAGTAGGGGTCGGGGGGTCGACATCGCATGGTGGAGGGGACGGCCGTGAATGCTCACAGTATGGGGATAACTTCTTGGCACACTCGCGATGCGACGGTGACGGCCTGTTGCTTATGGCGACTGATGATGTGAGTATCAGCAGTAGAGTTAATATCAAGTTGCCGTAGTGAGCCAGCCTGGTTCTCTTGCGCAACCGCGCCAGATCGCCACGGCATCGCGTGTTGGCGCACCTGTCGCTCTCGTCCCCGCAACTTGGCGAATCTTCATTCGACTTGTCCAGGTCTGCGGGCTCGAGTCGCTCGTAGCGAATTTTCGGCGACGGCATCCCGAGGTAGAGGGTGGAATGCCAAGCTGCTGAACTGCTGTCTGTTGGCGTCGGAGAACTTGCTTGTCAGTTGATGAACGATGTTTAGATATCATATCCAATGAAGGACGTCGAGGTTGGGTCGATTTTGGTGGGGTTTGGTTGACATGCATAGTCCATCCATAACCGCCCTATTAGTAATTGCGGATTATGTACGGAATATATATATAGAGTCAAAAGTCCCCCTCTCTTCCTGGTCTTCTTGTGGAATCATCTCCCTCGCCCCTTTTCTGCTCACTCTACGCATACAGTACATACCCTCGCCGAACATGTGGTTTTCACCAAGTGTGGCCTCGGCCGTGACAATCTTGCTGGGCGCGTCCCTAATCTGTGCTGCTCCTGGTATGATGTTGATTGATTCGTTCGTTACCTGGCGCCGGCTAACGTCTCTGTCCCATTTTAGTCCCCAACGCCGCATCCCATGACCGCGATCTCGCCGGTCCTCAGGAGTATTCGCTTTTCAACCGCATTCAAGGGACCAATGCTGTGCCTGGGCCGTACGACAAAGAGGTGACTTCTGCCGACCGCCTTGCCGTTCTCGGAGAGTAGGCAGCACGCATGTACATACAGTCAATTGAAATGAAGAGTCACGTATGGGCCATTGCATCTCTCCCGTACAAAACTCCCTCTCCAGAGAACCTGCCATTCATTGAATTTGTGTATTTGTCCCCGCTTGCCAAATGTAGCTTGTTGTTGGGCGGCAAGGCGGGTGGGTGACCAGTGACCAGAGAGCTCTTTCCTCTTTCCCCTCGCAACCCGCCCCGCAGCCCCACTATCAGCCCAGAGGCCCCAGACCGCCCGCGATCATGCAATGCAACCTCAACCTCAACCTCAACCAACGCTGGAACTTTTGGACTTGCGACTTGGCTGGATGGGAGATAAAACATGTGTTCCATCATGACCGGCCTACGGAGTACTCACCTGCCTACTCTGGACGACCAACTAACCAACATCCCGTGTCTAGACGGGGCATTGGCCTCAAAACTCCTAACAGCAGATGACGAGATGGGGGCACACTTTCTCCTTCTCCCTTCTTTGCTCTATTGTTTTCACTTCTGTTGCATATTCTTCAATCTTGATATTTACATGAGATTCAAGTGCCAGCATCTATACTAGCAACTAATCTGCCAAAAAAAAAGAACCACTTTCCTCTTGCGAGCACCACTGTCAGCAGTTGCGTCCGGCACCATGAGTGACGACTCCTTCGGGCCTCAATTATGGCCGCAATTCGACTTCACCTTGTTGTTTGAGAACACCATCTTGACAATTCTTCCCACTAGTCTCTTGATCGTCGCTTCCATACTCTACTTGTTCCACTACTTCAAATCACCCGTGTATATTTCCGGAAGCATCTTGTTGTGGACGAAGCTCGTAAGTTGTTTTTGTTTTCATCCCAGAAAGCATGGCTGCTCGTGTCCGAGTTTACTGGGCCATGTTCAATCTAATCACGACCTTAGGCAGTATCGGGTGTGCTCCTAGGCATCCAAAGTGCTAGCCTCGTTCTCTGGGCCGTTTTGCCAGCTCTCCGCACCGACGCATCTCTCGTGGCGGCATCTCTTGCATGTGTTGGCAGCATTCTCATTGTCATTATGATCAATCTCGAACATCGACATTCACTTCAGTCATCTGCATTCGTCAGTCTCTTTCTCGGTCTAACGCTGCTGCTGGACATTGCCAAGGCTAGATCCGAGCTCTCCCGGCCCGACATGGTCAATATTGGAGCGTTATCGGCTGCTACAGCGGCTGTCAAGTTGATACTCTTGCTACTGGAAGAGATGTCTAAACGCAGGTATATCATGGATCCTGTATTACGGAGCTCAGCCAGCCGTGAAAACACCAGTGGATTCTGGAACCGATCATTGTTTATCTGGCTAAACTCGACGCTATTGTTTGGATTTCGAAATCTCCTCACTGTTGAGAATCTACACAATTTAGGCGACGAGTTCTCTGCAGAGACTCTCACAGCGAAATTTGAGCCTATCTGGTCAGAGTGTAAGCTACACACCCTTGGCCTCCCCTTGACGTCTTCCTGTCCCCCGTCTCTTCCTCCAACCAGACCTGGGCGGGGTTTCCTTCTTCTTCTGTTGGTTGCATGCTAAAGTCAACAGATAAAAATTCATCGCATGCTTTGATCAAGGCGTGTTTCATCACGCTTACCGGTCCGTTCTTCTCCGTCGTGATTCCGCGATTGGTCTTCACGGGATTCACGTTTAGTCAACCATTTCTATTAAAGAGCATTATAAGCTTTACAGGCGAAGATAATCCGTCTCAGAGCTTTAGGAACAGTCTGATCGGAGCTACTGTGATAATTTACATCGGTCAAGCGGTAATGTCTCTCCCAGTCTCTTCAACATGAGAAGTGCTAAACCAAATTAGATCTCCAGAGCAAGTTACAATCATTTTAACTACCGCCTCACCACTCGCCTCCGCGGAGTTCTTATCTCTGAAATATTCAAGAAAACCCTTGCAATAGAGCATGTCAATGCTAAGGAGTTTGCGGCGGCGACGTTGATGAGTACTGATATTGATGGAATTTCCGAAGGCATACCCAGATTTCACGAACTTTGGGCGTCCATCCTCGAGCTTGGTTTAGGCCTTTACTTCCTCTCGACGACAGTCGGCGCCGCAGCCTTTCTTGTAATATTTCCCGCCATCTGTAAGCCACTGCCCGCATACACGTCTAATGTTAACTCATAGCCCAGGACTAATCAAAAACACTAGTGTCGACAGTGGCCGGTCTTCTTCTCGGCAACCGCATGGGTCCTGCACGTGCTGCTTGGAACAAGGAGATTCAGAACCGTGTATCAACCACCGCAGGCGTCCTGTGCCAGCTAAAGGGCATCAAAATGGTTGGGCTGCATTCTACTGTGGCTGATCTGGTTCAGAGACTTCGAGAAAGTGAGATGAGACTTTCTTTGAGATTCCGCTCACTTTATGTCGTGTTAAGAGCTACAGGTTTGTCAGCAGCAGTACTGCCCGTGTCACTACACGCGCATGCAGTGCTAATGCCAATGAAGTCATGCTATGCTACCAAATCACGCCAGCTGTCGTTATAACTGCAGCTCTTTTTTGGACAAGACTTTCAGGCGGCCTGAGATCCGTTCAAACCTTCACCACTTTGGCATTTCTGGTCCTTACTGCGCTGCCGTTGGTAAAGATCATGCTATCATATACGACAATCACAACCACTCTGGCTTGCTTCCAACGCATTCAGTCATACCTGCTCCTACCCGAGCTAGAGGACAGACGCGAAACCATAAGCGATCTGGTACTACGAGCTAGGGGCGACAAAGAAGGAGGTACGCTTGAGAAAAATACGCTTGAGAAACGCGCTGTTGTACCAGCCAATAAACCATGCATCGAATTCAAGTTGCCTCAACCTCCCGTTGTATTTCTTGATGCATCAATTGCCCCCGCCTCTGGAAAAGAGCCCATACTGAAGCAAGTGAACTTTTCCATCACTCGGTCCGAACTTGCCGTGGTTCTTGGTCATACTGGCTCAGGAAAATCGACATTATTGCGGGCAATATTGGGAGAAGCAACCGTCACCAGTGGGCTTGTGTATGCTGAGCAGCGTTACATTGCGTATTGCGACCAAAGTCCGTGGCTTCGAGATGTGAGTATCCGAGAGAACATCCTTGGAGAGAGTAATGCCATGGAGAATGAACACGACAGAGAATGGTATGAAGTGGTCCTCGAAGCGTGCCTTCTTACTGAGGATATCCGCCAATTACCCCACGGCGACCAAACCAAAGCTGGGACTGGGGGTGCCAACCTGAGTGGCGGGCAGAGGCAGAGAGTTGTAAGTGAACGACGGACCTCCGTCTTCTTTTCCCCTTCTTTTTCCCTTCTGCCCCTTCATTCCACGTTGACATCATACTTTCCTTACCACCAAAGGCACTTGCGAGAGCCGTGTACTCCCAGGCCTCGATTTTCGTTTTAGACAATGTCTTTAGTGCTCTAGACAAGACCACATCGGATGCGATATTCCATCGCCTATTGGGCTCCGAGGGTTTGCTGAAAAGGACCACCAAAACAGTTGTAATGACTACAAACAGAGGTATGATATCACGGCTGAGCACCAGTCTCGTACCGTCGACGGTTCTAACAAAAGCGCGTTCATAGTTGAATATATTAGCGCAGCTGATCGCCTCTTGATTATTGACGACTTTGCATCCGTCAAGTCCATTCCAAACTCACGTCACATCGATTTCCATGACTTGGTCTCGAAGCAGCCGAATGAGACGACGAACGGAGCTTATGGAGATGAAGGACTGGCTGAAGATGTTAAAAATTGTTCGAAAATCAGCGGAACGGGCTTCAGTAATGACGCCTTGGTGCGTCAGCAGGGAGATATGGGCCTCTACTTGTTCTATCTGAAGTCAGTAAGCAAATGGCTGTGGTTGCTGTTTATGGTCGCAGTTATCCTCGTCACCGTGTGTCAAAGATTACCCGGTGAGTACACTGGAAAGAGGAAGTGCATTCTACCTGTGCGTAGCTGTCTGACCAAATGCGTACGCAGAAATATTTATTCGAATCTGGCTGGATGCTGCCCCAGACAATAGACTATATGTCATTGGGTACATCCTACTCAGCACATCCTGCTTCGTATTTACTTTGCTTACACTGGGGTAAGCTCATCTAGTGCTGCGTGTTTTGAACTATGACCCAGTGGATCTAACCAATTGTTAGCATGTTCTACCTGAAGATGGTCCCGGAGTCTTCTGAGAATTTGCACCGCAAACTATTGGACAATGTCATGGGGTGAGAAGCATGATGAGACTTTTTGTTGTGAGATTAGTATTTTTGACGTTGAATAGGTCGACCCTGTCCTTTCTTTCTTCGAGAAGCACTGGATCTCTTCTCAATTTGTAAGCACATGGACTCTCTTGGTGATTTGGTGCGATGGCGAAGCATGAAGCTAATCCCGGGAATGATGTAGATTCAGTCAAGATATGAGTCTTTTGAGTCAGGAGCTTCCCATGCAATTTTTTTTGTTTCTTTGGGGTATGTTCTGTAATGAATGAATGAGGACTGTCCGTTTGCCTAACTCTACTCTAGCGGTTATTCTACTTCTTACGGACATGGGCATCGTCGCATCCGGCGCGACTTACGTCGCCATCACCATCCCATTCTTGATTATAGCTCTCTATGTTATTCAGCATTTCTACCTCCGGACGTCGCGACAGATGCGGCACCTTGACTTGGAGGCCAAATCACCACTCTATACACAATTTACCGAGATATCCTCTGGCTTGCCACATATCCGGTGTTTTGGCTGGCGCGCGAAATATCAATCCCAGAGTCTTGGCCTGCTAGACTATTCCCAAAAGCCTTTCTACTACATGTTTTGTATACAGCGGTGGCTTGGGCTCGTGACGGACTTGTGCGTCCTGGGGGTGGCCACTATTCTAGTCTCCATCGCACTATGCGTCAGAGGCACCACGTCACAAAACGCCATCGGTCTTGCTCTGCTAAACGTCATGCAATTCGGAGACTCGACTAGAAACGTCATTGACTACTGGGTTAGTCTGGAGACATCTCTTGGTGCCATTGCACGTTTGCGGGCATTCATCCAAGAGACACCTACAGAACGCGACAGCAGCACAGGTCTGCCACCAGGATGCCTCACCCAGGGCGCCATTGAATTGATAGGCGTGACCTCTACGTACAAGTAAGCATTCCTCACATGAGCAGACGCTGATGCCCGCATGATACTAACCCGAATTCTTTTTCTTTTTTTCTGTGCGCAAAGTTCTTCATCTACTGTGCCCAAGGCTGCCCTAGAAAATGTATCACTGGACATAAAACCGGGCCAAAAAGTCGCGATAACCGGAAGAAGTGGGAGGTACGTTGTCACAATGAATCAGCCCCAGAATTAATGCAAAAGAAGAGAGAAAACGGAGGCTGATGATGCAGTCCAGTGGCAAGAGCTCCTTGATCTTGACTCTTCTGAATTTCTTGGATTACACGGGAGTCATCAAATTCGACGGGGTGGACCTATCCAGGATTCCGCGACAAGACCTGCGATCATTCATCACCACCATTTCCCAGGACGTCGTGGAGCTTCCTGGGACCGTTGTTGATAATCTCCTGCCGGGGACTACTAGGAAGAAGGCAGATGATGACAGCTGCCATATGGGAATGCTTGTCGAAGTTTTAGGAAGAGTTGGACTGCTAGAGTACATAGATTCCCACGGCGGCCTCGATACCCCTCTGGCAGAGATTGGATTCTCCCACGGCCAGAAGCAACTACTCGCGATTGCACGGGCAATGATGCACAGGCTGGTATACAACAGCAGGATCTTGCTGGTCGATGAGGCCACGAGCAACATGGATGGAAGGACGGCTGATGTCATGCATCGTGCTTTGAAGGACACTTTTAGCGATTGCACCGTTATTTCGATTTCGCATCGGCCGGAGAATGTGGCAGACATGGATCTTGTCGTGACGATAGATGATGGCAGGATCGTCTCTGTAGTCCAAAAGAGGTAGTAGTACTTGTCATACGAGTTCAAGTGACCCTGGAGGATGTGTACATGGCCTCTCTAAAGCGCTGTATCAGGGCATACACGGCACGCAAGGGGGACGAATTGTTGGAGCCGGAAATCATGACGCATTCTACCCGACAGGTGCTTCATTAGACTATCTCTCTCCATGAGCTTCGGACCAGCTATGTATGCTAATCAGAGCCCCGTGTTAGATGACTCCCTTCAAAAGCTTTTCAATCTCCTTCATGTTTGCCAGCTGCTCCTTGGTCAACGAGCTCCTGAACTCTGTGATTTTCTTTGCAATAACGTCTGGGGCGCCCTTGTCAGGCTTGGCAGTCTTTTGCGGAGGCCCTGGCGACTTGGAGGAATTTGTCAATGGTATCGAGGTGGTGGTAGGATTCACCCCGCTTGCGTTATTGTCAGGTATATTGGCTGCGGCGACCACCATGGTCATGGCGACTAGAGATTTTGAAAAAGTCTCGGCTTAGTACATGGAAAGGCAATGGAGAGGGTTTGGTGCAGGGGACCTCACGAGCGATGGTAGTTGCGGAAACTCGAACCATTGTTGAGGGTTTTGCAGAGAAGTTGAGTTGTTGGTGGGTGAAATGATCAGATGCGCTTCTCACAAGGTTTGGTCGACTTGATGGAGATTTGTCTCGTTTGTCGCGCGACTACTTGGCTCTTGAGGTGGTTCTGCGTTTATATTTAAATAGCCACGAGTCCTTGGTGAGAATCTCGTTAGTCATGATCAGAGGCGCGCATAATGGATTGCTCATCAAAAATCAGTGACCGGTCAGCTTCGCCTCTTTTTTTTTTTCATGCAATACTCGTGCGGCTTCGTCTGGACTCGGGGTACGTGAGTCGATTTTTTAAGAACAACTCGTTGCCCAATGTTTCGAATGAACGCCGTAGTAAATGCAGAACCGGTCTCGAAGGCCGTTTTCCTTGGACCTATTTCGCTTTGCTGGTCGATGAGCAAATGAGGAAGGGGCCACGGGCACGCTAGCAGCTCATGCAACGGCTCATGCAAAACGCGACATGACTTCCTTCCCGAAACAGCTAGCGATCTGAGACGACGACGACTGTTCCCAAGCAGCGACTTGGGGGTCTTCACTTCACTTTTGCATAATGCATGGATAGACACTGGATCTGGCATGACTGACGTCTCGTGCGACTTTCACATGATTTTCAACGAGACTGGTCTTTTTATGACTCAACCGGTTTTTTTTTTTTTTTTTTTTTTTTTGCCGAGGTGGAAAAGAAACGGCGCGCATAACCGCTACGTTGTGAGGCAAGCCAACTTGATAAGCGGAATCACCGTCGTTGGTGAGAATGAGGATTGGATTGGTCAGGAACCCGCGTCAGTACTACTGCAACATGTTTATAAATATTGGACTGCACCCGAGTGAAGAGTTCCAGTTGTTTGTCAAGTCCTCGACAGAAATATTTCACCGCTTGCTAAAGAAACCCGTTTTTGTTTTATCGCGCCCCCTATTCCCTCTTGTCTCAATAAAAAGTCATTGTAACCTGGACGGCAAGATAGTATTCGACCTTGATCGATGGTCATGATGCCCTCACAGAGACATGTCACCCTCTTCTTCCTGTCGATGAAATTACTGGTATTTCTCGGCTTGGTCAACGGCTTTACGCTCGGCCAGCCACGGTCGAAAAGTGCGCATGAAAACGAGCTCGGGGAGCGGAATCAAGCAGCCTCCATCACGTTACATACTTGGCAGAGCAGAGATTTGAAAATCCATTATCGAGGCACAGGTCAGAGTCCCGAGGCCGTCAAGAAGGCCGGGGGACTCATGCCTCACAACACAATCCCGGATGATATGGCGAGCAGTCTCGACCACCATGTGAAGGAAACGAGGGTCTCAAACTACGTGTCCACGTCTTCGGAGAAGAGGGTGGCCATACGATTTGCGCGTGACGAGATATTGCGTCCGGACCGTTCCCCGGTAGCATACGTTTACGGCTTAATGTCAACCCCGAACGCTGTGGATGTTGTGGCGTCTTATCATGCAGCGGGCACACCACTCAACGACAAATACTTGGGAGAGAAAGAACATGCGTACCTTGGCGGCATCAGGCAAGATCAGATCATGGAAGTGACAAAAATCACCAAGGAAAAAAATGGTCAATTCAAAGTCTGGCCAGCAGAAAAAGTCTCAACCTACAACCACAAGTATGACCAATTCTCGGGGGGGGGGGCGCTCAACCGGGGCTCCTCAAGCCGGCAGAAGGAACCTCGTTTACTACCGAGGCAGAAAAATTCTTGAACAATGAGGCAAATACCCGGGTAAGAAATAGTATAGACAAAGAATACGCCCTGATACCCAAAACAACACCTCCAGGTCCTCCAGCGGAAGCTAAGCCGGGCCACCCTGAGAGCCCAAAGGCAGAGAAGAAGCCTGCGGGTTCTGCGGATCCTGAAGGTATCAACGGTCCCAAGCTTGAAAAGCCAGCCAACGGAGGAAACACTGGCGGCCTGGAGCCAGGGAAGCCACCACCACACCCTGCGAGCAACCCGGGAGTGGCGCAGGACGAACTCATCAAGAAGTCAGACAAGATTGCGAAAAGGGAGTTTGAGGCATGGTCCAAGAAGTTCAGGGTCGAGACGATTGACGGTCCTTCTGGAAAACTTCGCCCGGCCGACCTGCATACAAAGTTCACCGCGCGACTAAAGTCAATCGCGCCACCACTACCCTCGAAAGTCAAGATGGGGGGCATAGCGGCCGGCGGCATGGGCCTGGCCTTGTGGGTGGAGCAGGTCTTCGACGTATTTTCCAAGAATTCAACCGCCTTGGACCGGGCCGCCGTCGTCACGTCCATCATTCCTTTTGCGGGATGCGTGATGAAACCGGCGGCGGGATCGATGGCGCCAGAGGTGGGCGTGAATCTATGCGTCTTTGCGGATTCCCTCATGTTCACGCCTGCCTTTCCGGTGGGTATAGCTCTTCACCAAATGGCTCAAGCGATAGACCTCCTCTGGACCGACTGGAACAGCTATCTGTCCCTCGAAGCACATCAACAGAAGCGGGACGACCTCTGGGAAGAACACGTTGCCTCCAGGGAGCAGTACATCAAGTCGGATGATTTCAAGAGAGCCGTCGAGGCGGCGTTTGATATCGAGGTTGTGGCCCTGATATACCCGGCGTCCATGGCCAAGGGCGCCCTACGTGCCGGACAAGATATCCTCAGCAAAGATTCCCTCCCGCCTTCGGAGCCGCCGCAGCAAGGAGGAGGCGGGCCCCAGCCAGCGGCGCTGGATGAAGAAATCCAGTCCAAGCTTTGCGAAGCCCTGACGACCAGACGGGAGAAGTTGCGAACAGACTACTTGGCAGCAATGAATCTGGAAAATGAGGTGCAGGCCGTGACCAAAGTCTACCTGGAAAGATGGAGAGTCAACATGGCTCTCGCAGCAATAATCCTGAACAGAGGGGAGCCGCTGGTGAACGCGATGAAGAGGAATGAGAAACTGCTGCTCAAGAGCCGGCCGACGATGAACTCCACAGAAATCTATACAAAGGCTCTCGGGTCGCGAATGGATGCCTTGCTTGGCGGCAAGTTTGACAAGACGCCATGCAATCTTGCTGCATCACAGGCATCACAGGCATCACAGGCATCACAGGCATCACAGGCACCATCACAAGCACCAACAGCTCCAGGCAGCGGCGCCACATTTCCTGGCATAGCTACGGGTGTTTATGCTCTTTTTAACGCCATCGCAAAGAGCTACCAACGTGTCTAATATGTATTGAACATGTGCGTGTTTGGGCGTCCCCATGCAAGTGAGAACCTCGCTTCGTGTACGTACTTCTCTTGTCTGTGGTGATACATAAACTTGGGAATTGTGAAAGCCTTGGGAGAAAAAGTCATGTTTTTACTGCTAGTATTATTCATAGCTAACTTATGCTTGGCCCTATCTTGAGCGCGCTAGCTTTTGCAAGACTGCGCCGACTTGGATCAGGCATTAAACCAACAATGTCCGACAATTCTGTGATTGTCTGTGACCACGTTATCCATCAAGGCCGCCTGCATTGATTGGAGTGGCCGATGCGAATCGTACAGCGCAAGCAAACAGTAAAAGCCTGCAGTGGAAGTTTGGGCAATTTTACCATGAGCCTTTGAAAGGAGCATGCAAGTACTCAAGTACTCGCAAGTGCGACATGGCTCACGTGAGTCGCCCCAAGTCAAAGCCCCGGCTTCGGATTCTCTCCTTTTCGTTGTATGTAGCTGCTTTTGCGGGCGAGTCATGAGCGGCATTCCCTCAACAAGTGGAACGGCTGGCCCCAAGGACGAGTTTTTCCAAGAATTATTGGAAAAGACGCCCATCATCGAGGCCATAGTCCGATCACAGCTAGGTGTTCACAAGTGCCGCGTCGCACATCGCGATGCTTGGGGCTGCGGAGGCTCTCACGTCGCAATCCCGTGTCGTCTCACCCCAAATCGCTCCGTATATTTCAGATTGCCTGTTCCCGACGCTGTTGGGGAAAAGGGCAATCCTGGAAATGTCAATGAATGCCTTTCCACTCAAATCGCGTCCTACCTGTGCATACACGAAAATTGCCCCGATGTGCCGATTCCGACCTTGCATTCATTTGGTCTCGACGACGGATCTGTTGTGAGCCAACAAACCTCTTTCCATTCTCTGGGTTACAGTCCACCCCCCCGACTAATTCGGTCAGTTTACTCACCCGTCAAAAAAAAACACTCCGTTCTGGGCGAGACTACGCTGGCGTGTGAAGCGCTTGATTCGTTTCCTGCGCGGCGCTGCAAAACCCATCAGCCACATTCTTCGAACTGGTCGTCACCAGCTCGGCCATGGGTTCTTGATTATAAGTGCAGCCCAAGGAGACTCGGTTGCTCTATCGTGGCTCGAGCGATGCGGCAACGCTGCCTATCGACAAAACCTGTTCCGGGGCCTCGCCCGTGCACAACTTTCCTTGGCCGCCATTCCGCTCCTGAGAATAGGATGCTTGAGCCTCCAGAGAGATGCCTCGATTGCCCTGAGGAACAGACCACTCACCGCTTACATTCTCGATGCCGAAACGAAAGGCGCTGTTCCCAGCATCCCACGACATCGAACCTATGGCGCATCCTCGGTATACATTGAGGATCTGATCTCGCTCCAAGACAATCTCCTAAGGAGTCAGAAGAATGCGATGGAGAGCGCCGACGACGGTCAGAGACAGCTTGCCGCACTCACCATGCTACGCGCCACGGCCCATCTTTTCACGTCGGAAGAATTCCGCGAGGGCCAATTCCCATTCATCTTCACCGAGATGCACATGCCGAATATATTTACCGACGAGCTGGGCAACGTCGAAACCATCATTGACGTCGAAACCGCAGCCCTTCCCCGCGAGATGCTGACCACGCCCAGATGGCTCCTGCTAGGTCACCACGAAGCTTGCTCCGAGATGACCTCTAGGGACATGCTGGATGAGTACCTCGCTATCTTCACAGACGAGGCCAACCGTCTTGCGCCGGAGTCTGTGAAACGATTCCCGGGCAATGAAGGCGCGATCCAGAACCAACTGTATGTTGCTGTTCCCCCGAGCACATCAAGCTGCTAACAAAGTGTTTTTAGGCGGCACGATGGCAGACAAGCGCGAGGCTTCTTCGGACCAGTACGACGGGGTAGTTGAAGAGGCTACGTGCGGGGTGTATGGCAAAGCCTCAGGATTGGCTAGTGCACTGTCGTCTGGCACCAAGGCGAAAGATAAAAGGGAAGGGCGAAAGGTTCAACGAGAGCGAGAAGAGGAAGGAGAAAAAGAAGGAGAAGGGCAGGAAGCTGCTAAGAAGTAGCACTGTGTGAAGGAAAAAGGCGACAAAGGTCCTGCTCATACTGGTTATAGTCAGACAACTTTTTAGCAACAACTTGCTCAGCTCCTTCCTTCCAGAACTGCGAGAAGTATTTTTCAGCCGTGGGTGATAAATGAGCTGAGAATCGGGGACAAAGGTGGTCGCCAATCAGATAGTAGGCCGCATCAATAGAGCTTAGGCAGAACCAAAACCAAGTACCCCCTGACTGCCACATATCCTCCATGATTCTCGTTAGTGGCCAGGCTAGTTGGGACCTAGATTCCTCTTCGGCAAGCGCCTGCATGAACTCTTGTCGGATGTGATTGTATTCAGTCAAGTTGTGGCATTCTCCCTCGTCTGTAAGATCAGCGATTCCACGCCCTGAGAGCCAATATGGCGCAGATAATGCTTCGGCAGGTAGAGCACACAGCCATTCCAGGTCAAGAAGGCAAGTGACATTCCAATCGTCATCCACGAAGATATTGCTCTGGTGAAAGTCCGTAAATTGAAGTGGGAATGGTCCATTTCTATATTCTCTTTTGATATAGTTGTGCGAGATGGCGCGAAGCAAGGTTCGAATCGCCATTTGGCCCCGACAGTCAGCCTCCTCATCAGCCGCACTTTTATTGCTGTAGAAGTAGTTGTCGTGAAGTGTGATCATGTCAGTGACAAATGATTCTGTGCAGGAAAAGGTGTCTCCGGGGTGCATTGACCGTTGGGCCCCAAAATTCTCCATAATCGTGGTAGCTGCAAGGGCCGGTCGGTTTGTTAGCGTTACAGTGCAATCATCATGGAACTGGAATGATCCTATCCTAGGCTGCGGTATCCTCGATAGCGACACGATGATGCGAGCTATGCCACGAAATAATCGATGGCGATGAGATGGGTCGTCTCGATGGTCAAGCCAAGTGCATGACAGCGCGCGCCCGGTATCCGAGCCGATATACTCTAGTAACATATATTGCACTGGTAGTTGTGTAGATATTGGATTCGGTACGTATCGTGAAAGGAGGGGACGTTGGAAGATGGACCGGCAAAGTCGCCAGATAATGCGTGGAATTCGAGCGTACCAAGACAACCGCGCTTCATGGGTAAACTGCCACTAGATTAGTAGTCGATGGGAAGAATAGGTACGGGATCCATACATGGTGATCAGAGATACTAAATCCATAGAGCTGAGGGATGCGGATATCAGGACAGTTTTCCTGCAACCAAGCATATGCACCAACCTCGGCTCGCAACTTTTCGTCAACGGCTCCAGGATAAGATGATTCGGCAAGTTTGAAGGGCATAGGACAACGCATAATGACTGTCTTGTTAAAAGGGCGCGACTTCACCTCAACGGGAATGCAGACATTGAAGCCGCCTCTGATCCACAGCCGTGGAAGTGCGACATGGCAGAGCGCCTCATTTTCAAGCCCGAGCTGTTGTTTTATGATGGTTGCGATGGTCTCTCGGTTGGTCCATAGACGGCCGTACAATTTTTTCAATAGTGCAACCTGTCCGTGGTGCTGAATGACGTTGAGATCTAGTCCCTTGGCCTCTTCAAAAGTCACCGCTTCGTCATCCAGCAGTTGAATTGTTGGTGGCATGGTGACAGATGCAAAAAAGTATCGACCTGGACCATGCGGATAGAGTTCAGGGGCGACAGAGGCGATTTCAACGACGGCGGGACCACACAGACCCACACAGACCCACACAGACCCATACAGACCGGTGTCGGAGCTATCCGCTCTCCACACTACGGATTACCGGAACATTCCCGCTGTGCCCCTTTAGTGGTGTCGCTGCGTCTTTTTTCGAACGGCACCCCGTTTGGCGAGCCGCTTACGCTTTGATCGGTATGATGGCCATTTCAATGTCTTGCTTGAACGCAAAATGTTTGTAAGCAGCATACCCACTCATGAACCATGAACTCTGGACAGAGCTTCTGAGAGAGCTCTTGAGACCGTTGTCTCCCCATCTCTGACGAACTTGCTGCATCTGCCATTATGCCATCTCCTTCCATCGTGAGCACGCTGTAACTGGATTTTTTTTTTGATGCAGATTCGCGAAAGAGAATTTGAGAATTTAGAGATGGCGAGGATGAAAGCCATCGCTGGAGGTCAGGTGGGAGGTTGTGGTTGGGCGTGGTTTGGTTTGGTCAATTTGGTGTTGAGGCTGGCTGGAAATGAATCACACTTGGGGATCAAGTAATTTTGTGCATTGTCATTATTTCGTCTTTCATCCATTAGTCTTGATACGCATTATTGCGAGGGTGTTGGGCGGTCGGCAGAAAGTGAACATTGATTGTGTTTATTTCGAAAATTCCGACATGTGCATATAGTACATGCATACGTTGCGTCTACTCCAATCCAATCCATTCGTCGTCCGACTCAGACGACTCTTCCGCTCCTCTATTCACGCCCATATTGATCATCGCATCATCACCCTTGGCTTTCGCTACCGCCACTTTCATCCCCTTATCTGACTCCTTGCCCGCCTGCCCTAGCAAATAGTCCACCATGTACACATTCTCATCTGCAAGCCGTCTTATCTCGTCTCTCATCTTGGCCATGGCGCGTGATACAATTCTCAGTTCCACATCCACTTTGCTCCTGTTGGCCGTCAGCCACGCGCCGTGCTTGTCAATCAGGGCCTTGATCCAAAGCAGGCAGAACTCAATGTGTGGCGATTGCTCCGTCTGGGCGGCCACGAATCGAAGCAGCCTTGATACGTAGACTATTGGCAGGTCTCCTACTGTAAGAGATATGTCAGACGCGGGAATGGCTTGGAACACGCGCTTGATCAGGCCGGCTTCGTTCAAGCGGAACGCCATGACCAGCGCTTTGATGTAGTCGCGTTCGGATTCCAGCACGTTCAGCGTTGAAGTTGGCGTGATTTCCATGTTTAGATCAAACGGGTCGAACTGGATGGCTGTGTCGAGACTGTAGATGAGGAGACCTTCGGTTGATACGGCGCAAAAGGCGGTTCCTGTGGGCGAGAAGGCGATGCCGTTGACACGGACGGCGGGCAACTTCTTGCGTGCTGATGGGTCGCCGCCTCGTTTGGAGCCTGGCAGGCTTGAATCGATGCGGTCTTCGCGGTCGGATGCCTCGCCTTGGTCGTCCAATTCGTCCGCCGGCCCGGCCTCGGTGAGTCGGTTGCTGTTGAGGAACTCTTGTGTTCCCGAGAGCGAGAGATTCACGCTGACCGTGAACTTTTTCAGTAGGACCATCGTCGTCACCGAATACAGACAGATGTACTTGCTGTTGCCGCCTGCGAGGAGACAGCTTCCATCGGTGCTGTATCGAATCGAATTGAAGCTCTTGGTTCCTGACACGTTGGCGGCCGTTCGTCGGTCGCCGAACTTTCGTCCCCCGGAAACGTCTCGGCGTCCGTCAAGGCCGGCGACCTGTTCGGCGTCGGCCACGGACCAGAATGTCAATTGACCGTCGAGCGTCGAGATGGCGAGTTGTAATGAGTCTGGACGGACGGCAATGTCCAATACGTCTGCCTGCAATTGGAGGGTTTCGCTCGTCTGCGTGCGATTGAAGATGGACCAGATCCGTGCTGTGCGATCCCAGCTTCCACTGATGAGAGAGTCACCGTTCGGTGAGAATGCCAACGCTGATACGGGTCCTTCGTGACCAGAGAGTCGGTCTAGCAGTTGGCCGGTTTGAACAGACCAGATATGGATGTCGAAAGAGTCTAGCGAACCGGCCGCGACGACCTCGCCGCTGGGGTCTACGGCCATGCAGGAGAATGATAGCCGCGTCGGTGCGGTGAATGTGCGGAAGTTTCTGTATCTGATCAGGTCCCATGCTCGGATCGAGCCGTCCAGACTAGATGTAAAGAGCACATTTCCTCTTTTGGCGAACTCACACGCCGTCACACCACTGGTGTGCTCGGTGAATGTGACGATGCAGAAGCCCGAGTCAATGTCCCAAACTTTGATCTTGCCATCGTCTGCCGTCGTGACGATCCGTTGTCCGTCAGGAGAGTAGACGAGAGAGTTCATTGAGTCAAAGTGACCCTGTTGTTTCAAGATGTAGGACTCTGACTGCCACTCCCATACCAAAAGCTGACCGAGTTTGGAGGCGCCGAATGCAAGCCACTCCCCGCTCTTGTTGATAGTGACAAAGTCGATGTCGTTTTGAGAGATGCTCAACTTGTGAATATTATTGAAGTCTGGCATTTCATATAGTCCGAAAATGCCGTTCGAGAAGCCTGCCACGAGAAGATTCGATCCGGGATGGAAGGCGGCACATCTGACGTGAGCACTTCCTTGCATGAAGTAGTGTTTCTGAACAATGCGCCAACGCATATCTGAGTCGTCATCCGGGTCCAGCATGTCTTCGTCTTCCGCGGGGTTGACGGGCTTCACGTAGCGCCAGTCAAACACGGCGCCATCTTTGCTGACAGTGTAAATGGTCTCTTGATCCTCAGAGAACCATGCGCCGATGACCGTCTGCTTGTGGCCGGACAGAACCGTCGGCGTAAAGCCATCCTCTTGGTTCACGCTCCATATTCGGGCCGTCAAGTCCTTGGACGCCGTCAGGAAGAATCGCGAGTCGCTTGACCATTCGACGTGTCGCACAATGTCGAAATGGCCCGTATGCCTGTGATGCCTTACGAATGGGGCGAACTCGAGTTCTCCATCGGCATTGGTATCAGGTGTGGACGGTACATGCCATACCTCGATCTTGCGCCCCAAACCCACGACAAAGTGTCTTCCGGAGGGGGAGAATGACAGCGCCGTGACTTGTGCGCGGAATGAGAAGTGATAGATGGCAATTCTTCGAGGGACATTCGTCAAGATGGCATGTCCATCCTCATCAACGGTGAGGAGAAGATTGCCGCGGGGTGTAAGCCCGATTCGTGCAATATTCTTGCGATGAGCAAACGGCAGGGTATGGGATTTATTCCTGCGCCACACCGGCATTAGCTGAGTATAATTGAGGTTCTGCGTCTGGCCAAAAGACTCACTCAACAAGATCGAAGACAGTCACTCGGTTGCCTACAGGTGAGAACAAATGGGTTCCGTCCGGGCTGAAGAGCAAATTGCCCTGGCAGTAGACGGTGCCCAGCAAGTTCGAGAACTGTCGCAAAGTCAGTAAACCATTTTTGCAGCGTCGAGCTCAAAAAACACTCATTGATTGTTAGCACATCTCGTTCGCAACGCCTTACCTTGAAGTCAGTCTTCATGTTTGTCGTCCACCTTCAAAGCCATCATGCTTGTAGATGCATCAAGAATTCTCCAACGTCAAAATTTCGACCAAATAGCTTATCGATAAGGCCAGTGCTGTGGTTCTTATCCTTTTGTACTCCACACTCCGTCCACACTCCGTACAAAGTACATTGTATACAATGGAAGGGCGCCGGCAGATAATTATTCCTGTATTCAAAAACTAGGCTCCATCGAGCCAAGCGTTGCGCACCGACCGTTGGGGCGCAGAAGGAAGAAGGGAGGGGAAAGGGGACCGACTGGGAGGCTGCCCGAAGGCAGCGCTAATCAGCCAATCAGACCGTGCAAGGGCAGCAAATTTGGATTGGCTGGGGGGCCATTAACGGGGGATGAGAGCATTTTGGTTCCCTGTGGTCTGGTGCCCCTGAAGTACATTGGTTGCTGTCATCCCAAGCTACAACCTCCACCTGCCTTGATCTTCGACCTCGTCCCCATCCATCCTTCAATTCGCCTCGTGTCTTGTTTGAACTTGACCTGCTTCCGTCTCCCTTCCCGAGGTGCCTCATTCTGCCTGCGTGCGTTCTGTTGAATCACCACCGACCCTTCTCTTCCAGCTACCTTTCCGACTCACAAATTCCTTTGTCCAAGATGGCCCCAGCTGCGGAAAGTGCCTCGCCGATTGGCATTGCCAATCTCCCCAACCAGCGACACAAGATTGTCGCCAAGAGGGGTGCTAGCTTCACTATTATGGTATGTTTTCATCTTTGCGGTGAAGACACTGAACTTGTCATCATTCACGTGAAGGATAAGAGACTGACTTGAATCGCTTCAGGTTGCTGGCGAATCTGGCCTTGGAAAGACCACCTTTATCAACACCCTGTTCTCCACTACCATTAAGAACTATGCCGACCACAAGCGTCGACACCAGAAGCAGGTCGACAAGACTGTCGAGATTGAGATCACCAAGGCTGAGCTTGAGGAGAAGTTTTTCAAGGGTAAGCATCAGCATCCAGTCGTCTTGCACTCTACTCCTACCCTGGCACAACTAATCGATCCGTTCTAGTCCGCTTGACCGTCATTGACACCCCTGGATTCGGCGACTACGTCAACAATCGTGACTCTTGGATGCCCATCATCGAGTTTCTTGACGACCAGCACGAATCCTACATGCTTCAGGAGCAGCAGCCTCGCCGTCAGGACAAAATCGACCTTCGTGTCCATGCCTGCCTCTACTTCATCCGCCCTACCGGCCACACCTTGAAGCCTCTCGACATCGAAGTTATGAAGAGACTCTGCTCTCGTGTCAACTTGATCCCCGTCATCGCCAAGGCTGATACCTTGAGCCCTGCTGATTTGGCCAAGTTCAAGCAAAGAGTAAGTCGCGCTGATGGGACAGCTGCCTCGGTCCTTCAATGTGTTCTATGACGCTAACTTGCCCAGATCATCTCCGTTATCGAGGCCCAGAACATCAAAATCTACCAGCCCCCGATCGAGGAGGACGATGAAGCTGCCGCTCAGCACGCCCGAAGCCTTATGGCCGCCATGCCCTTCGCCGTCATTGGTTCCGAGAAGGATGTCAAAGCCAGCGATGGTCGCATCGTCAAGGGCCGCCAATACTCCTGGGGTGTTGCCGAGGTGGAGAACGAAGACCACTGTGATTTCAAGAAGCTGCGATCCATCCTGATCCGAACCCACATGCTGGACCTTATTCACACCACCGAGGAGCTGCACTATGAGGCTTATCGCGCTCAGCAAATGGAGACGCGCAAGTTCGGCGAAGCCCGCCCTCGCAAGTTGGACAACCCGAAGTTCAAGGAGGAAGAGGAGGCCCTGCGCAAGCGTTTCACCGAACAAGTCAAGATCGAGGAGCAGCGATTCCGACAGTGGGAGCAGAAGCTCATTGCCGAGCGCGACCGCCTCAACAAGGATCTCGAACAGACCCACGCTCAGATCAAGCAGTTGGAAACCGAGCTCGAGCAGATGCAGGGCAGCGCCGTTCGAAGCCACGGTCGTCGTTAAGTTCAGAATGTTTTCACAAGCAAGCGATGTTGGTGTTGTTCAGGTTTGCCATTGTTTTTCTTTCGCTCGTGTGCTCCCGTCCTGGGGGCTTGGAGTTGGAAGGAGCATGGCATATCTCACAATGACGGTCTATCAATGCCACCAAGGAGGGAAAGAAACAGGCATTTATGAATGCTTACGAAATCTGCTAGTACCATTGGGGTTTTTTTCTGAGGACTCTAGCGTGTATTCACCCATCGGACTCGAGTAGTCAGCAATCAACAGAAGCATAGGGGTCACATTCTTGATTCTTGATGTCTCTTGGGTCTCTTGATGGACTGGGTAGTTAGGAAAGAAAAATATGGTCTCCTGAATTTCTTACTGCCAAGAATTGAGGGGCGTGAGGGCGTGGAATGCAACCTCTTTTCTCTTTTCTTCTCGTCATGTATGCAGCCTTATTTTTATTTGTGCGGTTTATACTCAAATCCCCGTTTCGCAGTCAGCTAGGTATTTGAAATTCAGTCACACGATTCCATGATTCAGGCCCGGCTGTAAATAACGCAATGTACATGTGCAACGAGCATTTGACATGCTTGTGTTTGGTTTGCTGTAGTTTGTCCGGTCTCTTGTCTGTCGGTCCTCATCTCAGAGAAATGCGCTAAACAAAAGCAAACAAGGCATTGAGAAAGAGGGAGGAAAAAGTGAAGTTTGAACGAGACTGCAGTAGACCCAACAGCACGAGTGTTCGAAAAATGAAAATCGAGTCAAGTCATCCCATGCGGTCTGACTGCCTACCACCCACGCTTTATCTAATATTCCCAATACGCTAACCCATGTGTCCTGATATGGCTCACTATCCGCTTCCGATTTCCCCGGAGCAATGCTGAACTGAAGACAAGTGTAAATGATTTTGCCAAAATCACCGGCCCCCCTCCTCTCCCACCGATGCCCAATATCTATCAAGCGGGATGCAGAAGTAGAAGAATAGTGTATCCAAGCTAGCTTAGACGGAATCCATGCTCGCTCTCGTCACGAGCTGTTCGTTCTTATTACCCAATCTTGATATTTGCAAGAAGGCATCTACGCCGTAGCCTTCTAAACTGTGCAGATGTAAATTCCCCGCCCAGTATTCGGCGTATACTCTACTCAGGGGGAGACCCATGCCTAATCGTAGACCGGGGGGTCTACTTGACAGAGAGGAAAGGGAGGAATGAGAGCTCTGGTAAGTGGGGGTTTTAAGGTCGGCGCGGCCTAATTCGTCCTCTATATGGAGTTCTTGCATGGTGGCCGCCATGCGAGGCACTTGGCCTAGATTCTCGAGTCGATGCTGTGAGTTGGGACCCTTGGAGAAGGACCATAGGTAGGGGAGTTCTGCGCGAGGGATGCCGCCGCCGCGGTCTGAGATGCGAAATATGACGTGTTCTTGGGCCTCGCATATGGTCACTTCGACGGGGGAAGGGGCCGGAGCCATGTTTCGTTTCTGGTGGCGCTCAATCACCGCTTGAACGGAGTTGCGGAGGAGCTCGCCGACAATGTATTCTATATGGCTGAGGATGTAAGGGAAGCTGGCGTCGAGGTGGCCTACGACGTTGATTTCGGGAATGGGCACGCCAGGGCCGTTGGTGGACCGGGCGAGGGCTGTGACGGCTTTGGCGCATCGCTCGATGACATCTTTGGCGGAGCAGCGGATGAAGACTTCGCCGATGAAGTCAGACTCGGAGAGTTTAGCGCCGGGTGAGAAGTACGGTGAGTTGAAGGTTTCTGTAAGGGAGAGGTGTTGCTCGGCGATGACACGACGGGAGATGCGCTGTTGGGTGTCCACGGCAAGCGTTAGCGGTGCAAGGGGGAAAGATTGGGGGGTATGAGGTTAGGAAGTGGCAATGGCAACATACGGATCGAAGTATAGTGTTCATGAATTTGTCGAGGTATTGGGGGTCCATGAGGCCGCCGCATTCGAGGATCCCCATGGCTAGCTTGGGGATCACAGTCAGGTGTCCCTTGAGGTTAAGGCTGATGATGTCGCAGAGCTTCTCGTTATCCTCCAGCGTCTTGATTTCTTTCATCTTCCGAAATTGGTCGAACGCATTGTAGTATAGGTCGTAGACTTCGTTGATGTGCGGGTTGGTGACGACGACGTAGGGCAGCTGCTGCATGTCACGGAGACGATGGGCTATTCTACATAATTACAAGAGTTAACTTTGGCGACAATGTCGAGAGCACATATGACAAAATGATGACACGGCCTTACCTTGCTGGAAGCTCTGTCCTAACATAGTTTGCCGAGCTGATGAGTCGCGATTCTGTCAAGGAGCGTCCAAAGACCATGAGCTGTCGCAAGCTGATGGGCCTTGCTTCTCTTGCTACCCATCTGCACGCAGAGACGATACGTCAGCATAACTTGCTGGATCGAGTTGGGAAGCCAAGTCAAAACATACTCATCTAGGACAGACACAGGACGCCATGTGCCATTGCTAGCTTTGCGCGACTGCTGTAGTAGCCCATGTCGTGGACACATGGTTGGTGAAGCCTCCCATCCTGGCCAAATGACAACAGCTCTTGCAGCTGTGCTCAGGGCATCACGTCCGTTCAGTCTGCATCGTTTCCTGGTGCTGCGAAGCGCGAGAGAGAGCATGATTTGGATTCCATGCAATTGATGACTTTTTTAATCCCCTTTGCGACGCTTTGGCTATGTTTGATTGTTGTACTTGCAGCCTGTGGTCGGGAATAGCTTGGGAGCGAGATCGGTCGTGTGCTCCTCTTGAAGGGAATCGGGCAAGAGCAGGTGGAGACTTTTGCAAGCCTGGGAAAGCGACGACGAACGATGCACAAATGTCCAGTATCAATTTATGGATATGAGGGAATTAGAAGGACGGGGGAAGAGGGGAATTGCAGGTTCGAAGGGGTCTAGAGGCGGGAGAGGGATCCATGTTATGCTGGATGAGGAGGAGCTGTCGTGGTCGCGCGGCACATGCATGAATGAATGATGAATGTAGCAGTGCAGTCAGTCTGGTAATAAATTAAGTAAAACAAAAAGCCCAACTGCCCCGAGGTGAGGGCCACGAACATGCCCAATTCTGGGGTCACGCGCCGCGAGTGATTTGCATCTGGACCATCTGGACCAGACTGACTTGCGGTAGAATGGAATGCACTACTGCACGTCTTAACTACAGCTTTTCTGCAATCTCACGAGCTGTGGGTTTTGCTGTCATTTGTCGTTTCCGGTGCGGTCTCGGGTGGGTGGCGAGCCGAGGGGCGCGGCCGTGCGGGATTGGCCCGGATTGTCGTCTGGAATGAGGGGACCAACCATTGCACTCGATCCTTCCAAGACCAAGCACTTATTATTACGTGTGTGTGACGAGACAGCGCTACAAGACTTTAGCTGCTGGTCTGTTTCCTAGCAGTGTCAACATGGTTGGATTTTCATCTCTGCGCAGAATGTGATAAATGATTTCCAGCTTTTAGGGTGTGATCCACGTAGGCGTAGTTGTTTAAAAGCTAGCGCACTCTAGATAGGGCTAGGTATAATTTAGCTATAGATATAGGTAAAGAGCTTACTTTATACTATCTATAGTACCTTTCCTTACTAATATATAAGGGGGTAAAGAGATTTTATATTACCTTAGTCTCTTATATATTATTAAAGGCTTTTTTCTTATAAAGAAGTTATTATTATTATTAGATAATTCCCTTTATTTTTATACTTTTTTTCTTTAAATATCTTTTTCTTAGTCTTAAAGTACTTTATAGCCTAGTTAATTTACTACTTCTTAGTATAATACTAGTATAAGGTAAACTAATAAGTAAATAATTTACTTACTAAAAAAGCTTTATAAAGCCTAGGTTAATAGTAAATTAAATAGTATAAAGTATAGTATAACTTAATTAACTTTATAAGATATTATCCTTACTTTATAAGATTATTACCCTTAGTATAAATAAATTATAAAATTAGTAAAATAAAAGTATTATAGCTTATAAAACTATTAGTAAGTATTCTTATAGGTAAAAAGCTATTCTAGTATATAATATAATAAGGTAAAGTATATACTTAAAATAAGTAATATAAATACTAAGCTACTTAAAAAAAAGTTTAGTATAATTAGAAAAAAGGTTATAATCTAGCTACTCTTAGTTACTAATAATATTACTTATAATACTTAGTATAATATCTTTTTAAAGAACTTACTAGCTAGGGATATTATTTTAGAAGTAAGTAATAATTAAGGCTTTATAGTAGTAGCCTAATCTCTTAAGGATTTAATAAATAAAGATAATAATTAATAAGGGACTAGTAAAATAGTTAAGAATAATAGTATTAATTAGCTTAAGACTATTAATCTAACTAAAGAGAATAATCCCTTTACCTTAGTATAATTAATATAACCTACTACTATACTTATATTAAAATAAATTTATTAGGTTATAGTAACTCTAAGCTCTAGAGGGTTAACCCTAAGCTTTACTAAAAGGGAATTATTACCTTTTTCTAGTAAATCTACCTTAAGTAATATACTAGTTTAGAGAATTTAGAAAAAAAATATAAATTAATTAATAGTAGAAGTAGTTTCTATAGTACTTAAGTTAGTATTTTCTTAAGTTTAGAAGTAAGAGTACTCTTATATATATACTATCTAGTATAATAACCTATTAAATAGTAAGTTTAAAAAGGTATTAAAAAACTATATATCTTTTTATAAAAGCTATAGTATTACTTAGATATTAAAAGTAATAAGCTAGGTTAAGGAAAATCTAAAGAATATAGTACTTTAAAATAAGCTTAGAAGTAAGGATAAAGAGGCTTTTATAACTATAGACTTTAGCTATTATTTATAAAGATAAAAAAAAGAGATTATTTATAAAGGTAAAGAAAGAGATTATAAAAGTAAAGAAAGAGATTTAGAAAGTAAGGTTATAAAGGTAAAGAAAAAGGCTAGAAAGTTATAGTAAAATTAGCTTAGGTATAAGAATTACTAGTATTTTTACTTATATAAAATTTGCACTACTTATAGTTTTATCTCCCTTACCTTATAGTTACTTACCTAATAACCTTATAACTACTTACCTAATAATTCCTTCTTTATTAAAGACTTCTATTCTTAGGGATCTTAATACCTCTCTCTTACTAGTATTACTAATAACTATAAAAGCCTCTCTTTATAATAATACTTTACTACACTATTAGAATTTCTCTTATATTAAAGCTATTTACTAGTTTATAAGCCTCTTTAATAAGCTAGTGTTTATTCTTATTTAATACCTCTAAGTTAAGCTTAGCTTACTTTTCTAGTGTAATACTACCTAACTTAATAAAGTTAAATAAGCTTATTATAGTATAAATAATCTTAATCTAATTTAAAAAGTTATACTTAGTAGTATTATAGTAAATTATCTTAAACTTTTACTTATAATACTTAAAGAGTTTCTTAACTACTACTTAAAGAATAGTATACTAAAGATTAAAAAGCTTAGCCCTTATTTTTAGCCTTTTTTTATTATTAGAATTCTTATTTAAATAATAGTAAATACTTATAAAGAGTATAAGTAAACTAGCTTAAGTATAAAATCCTATATTTATAAGGTAAAAATACTTTCTATATATTTAAAATAACCTAGTTAAAGTAGTTTAAAGTAGTAGTTTATTATAAATTAATCTCTTAGTACTTACTAATATATATATAAAGATATTATTATATAGACTTTAGCTATTATTTATAAAGGTAAAAGAAAGAGGTTATTTATAAAGGTAAAAGAAAAGGTTATAAAGGTAAAGGAAAAGGCTAGAAGGTTATAGTAAAATTAGCTTAGGCATAAGAATTACTAGTATTTTTACCTATATAAAATTTACACTACTTATAGTTTTATTTCCCTTACCTTATAGCTACTTACCTAATAACCTTATAGCTACTTACCTAATAACCTTATAACTACTTACCTAATAATTCCTTCTTTATTAAAGATTTCTATCCTTAGGGATCTTAATATCTCTCTTTTACTAGTATTACTAATAACTATAAAAGCCTCTCTTTATAATAATACTTTACTATACTATTAGACTTTCTTTTATATTAAAGCTATTTACTAGCTTATAAGTTTTTTTAATAAGCTAGTATTTATCCTTATTTAATACCTTTAAGTTAAGCTTACTTTACTTTTCTAGTATAATACTACCTAACTTAATAAAGTTAAATAAGCTTATTATAGTATAAATAATCTTAATCTAATCTAAAAAGTTATACTTAGTAATACTATAGTAAATTATCTTAAACTTTTACTTATAATACCTAAAGAGTTTTTTAATTATTACTTAAAAAATAGTATACTAAAGATTAAAAAGCTTAGCCCTTATTTTTAGCCTTTCTTTATTATTAGAATTCTTATTTAAATAATAGTAAATACTTATAAAGAGTATAAGTAAACTAGCTTAAGTATAAAATCCTATATCTATAAGGTAAAAATACTTTTTATATATTTAGAATAACCTAGTTAAAGTAGTTTAAAGTAGTAGTTTATTATAAATTAATCCCTTAGTACTTACTAATATATATATAAAGATATTATTATTAAAATTTATAGCTACTAGTATATTTTAAGATCTATTACTTTTTTAAAAGAAGAATTACTATTACTTTACTACTAGAATAAATATAGGTATATATATACTATTAATAATACTTATTATACTATAGAATATATATTTACTTAGATCTAATATAATATATATAAAAATATAATCTAGCTTTAGTTAATAAATTAAAGTAATATATAAATACCTTATTAGATTAATTAGCTTATAGAAAATCCTTAATACTAATAACTAGCTTAATTTAAAATAAAAAGCTATATTTTACTATAGCTTATTAAATACTATAATTTATAGGAAAATTATAACTATTTACTTAACTAACTAGTTTTTAGTAAGCCTAATATTTATATTATTTTAAAGCTATTAATAAA
Source organism: Epichloe bromicola (assembly GCA_023658445.1). NCBI lineage: Eukaryota > Fungi > Ascomycota > Sordariomycetes > Hypocreales > Clavicipitaceae > Epichloe > Epichloe bromicola. The sequence goes on from CP098269.1 coordinate 4,953,300, forward strand.
GGTTAAAAAATATAGCCTTTAATATATAGAAAATATTTTAAAACCCTAAATTAGTAAAAATATAAAGAACTTTCTTATAAAAAGCTATTAAGGTTATTAGTAATCTATACCTTATAGTTATAAGAGAATTAGTATTATTTTATAGTAAGTTTTAAATAAAAGAAATATTATAAAAAACTAATATAATAATAATAAGGCATAGGTTATTATTATTATTATTATCTTTAACTAAATTTAATAGAAATTACTTTAAAGAAAAGAAGTTTATTTTTATTAGTATATTAGAAAATATAAAGTATACTAGTTTAGCTAGAGAATATACTAATTTAACTAAAGTATATTAAAATATTTAGTATACTCTTTTTTACTATATTAGTAATAAAAATATAACTTTTTCTTAATAGCTTTTTACTTATAGCTATTTAACTAGCCTTTACTATCTTAGTATATTATAAATAAGGGCCTTTTAGAGGTATAGTAATTACCTAGGGTATATACTATAAAAATACTAACTAAATATAGAAAGGCCCTAGTTTTTATATCTAAAAATAACGAATTTTATATAACTACGCTAAATTTTAAATAACTACGCCTACGTGGATCACACCCTTAGGAAGGAGCTGCGGGTCAGGACTATTAGGGACTGAATGCAACTCTGAGTGGAAACATGGTCGTCGCCGCAACTGTGACTGCGGCCGACTGATGCGAAGACGCCGCCGCTTGCAAGTCGGGAGCACTGAATACATAATCGGGTTGTTGGGGGGAGGGGTTCGTTCACTCCTACCAGGTCATTCATTAATCACACGATGCGACCAGCTCTTGATGCTGTCGAGGGGAACACTTCAAACCTTCGCCGTCGTGAGCCAGCATTCTTCACAGCGTTCAAACACCAGACTCGAAGGTCGAGGTCGGAACAATCCAGGCGCTCAGTAACTACAAGTGCAGCACTTGGCCCTGAACTTGTATTCGATGTTTGCCTACATACTGCCGCGACGCGACACCCCGCACTGACACCGAGGTTTTCCCACTCTGCACTTGCCTCGCCCACCCACTATTATTACAGAGATGCCCAGCCCAACATGCACCAGAACCTCTGCCTTGATGAGCTAGCAGCGCTCCTAGCGGCGCTCCTAGCGGCGCCCTGCTGCTGTCGAATGCGTGATATGCCTGACGTCGCCATCGTCGTCGTATTCGCCGCCGCCGTCGTAGTCTTTCAACCCCCCGTTCCCCCATTACCATCAAAGACTCAACCTCGAAACGTGTCATTGCTCACATTCATCGCTTGCGCAGGCACTCCCGTCCGTACCTTCCCCTGCCGCAATTCTTCCACCGAATCGGTCGCCGCGTATTTGGAAAGGCTGTGCTGGGCCTCGTCGAATCTGCGGTAGACCTTGAAACCACGACCTCCGACTGCCGACTGCAAGACACTAGGACCTTCCTGACAACCCGCGATCAAGCCACGACTTGCACATCCGGCGTCGACGTCTCCTTTGTTCAGACCGATCCTTGCCTGCCATCCGTAGCCTTTGGCTGTGCGAATTCTTGAACAGAAAACTCGGGCGCTGTGGAGCTTCACGCCCTGCCGGCCGCCGTCAAGATGGTAAGAGATTCACGAGACAAAAAAAAAAAAAAAAAAAAAAAAGGTCTTCCATTTTGCGCTGCACCTTCCCTAAAGCCCTCATTGGATTTTCTGGCACCGATTGCCCCAAATTACATGCTTTTGTGCAGTCACGCCGCGGCTTGTCTGCTCTGGGCAATCGTCTTCAATCACGACTTGCCGTGATAGCATCCTCTTTCCTGCGTGCTTGCGTGTTCAAGTGGAAACGGCACAGTCATCGCATTGCTAGGTGCTTGGACAGTTATCGTGCGGCGCAGTTTCCCTACTCAATTCCCGTGGTGCTCATAAGACGGTTCTTCAGACAACGTCTACCCATCAACGTCGGCACGCCCCCAAGATATATCTATCTTGTGAGGTTGCTACCAGAACGCCTTTGGCACGGACTCGGCGCACGCTCATCATTCCTTTTCAATTCCTTGCTCGAAAATCTTTAGCCCATCATGTTCTGTGGCACCCGCTATCTGCCCTACCGCAGCAAATCGAAGACTGACAAATCGGTTGAAAATCAGAGCTACAATGTCGACTCCCCCAGTGAGATGGTGGTGGACACGGACGACTATGTCGGTGTCGCCAATGCTCCCGAGAAAGATTCCGTAGCCATCATCAACCCCGACGGCCCCGAGCAAGGCGATTCGGATCAGCAGCTCCAGGACCTTCCTCTAGCCAACGATTGTATGCTTCACGCCCACCGGTCGACCCTCGCATTGCATCTTCAAAGGCGAGACAATCAAGCTGACACGCAATATCTAGATGAGGCTATGAGAGAGGTGGCTTTGCCTCCCTTATCGGACGAACCCAAAATTCTCGACGATGCCTATAATACCTGGACCGTTGAAAACTGGAGAAATATGGGGAAGAAGGAGCATGGTCCCATTTTCCAGGCTGGTGGCTATCCATGGTGCGTTACAAAACTTGATCCCAAGCATATTGAATGAAGTCAATAGGTAAAGAAGCAGGCTGTGAAACCTGATTCTGACTATATCCTAGGCGAATTCTCCTCTTTCCTCACGGCAACAACACAGACCAGTGTTCTATATACCTAGAACACGGGTTCGAGGCAGATGCTATCCCCGATAACTGGAGCTGCTGTGTACAGTTTTCTCTGGTCTTGTGGAATCCCAACGATCCTAGCCTATACGCTCATCATGCAGCGCATCACAGATTCACAAAAGAGGAAGGCGACTGGGGGTTCACGCGCTTTGTAGAGCACAGGAGAATGTTTAATGTGCCGTGGAAGCACGGTATACGACCCCTCTGCGAAGATGACGTTGCCAACATAACAGCCTATGTGCGTATCGTCGAGGATGAGACTGGTGTTTTGTGGCACAACTTCATCAATTACGATTCTAAGAAGGAGACTGGTTACGTGGGTCTCAAGAACCAAGGCGCTACATGCTACCTTAACAGTCTGCTCCAGTCGCTGTATTTTACCAACGCTTTTCGCAAGGTATGACTATCTGAAGCGTTGTGTGACGAGCCATATCATTAATTCGAAGCAGGCCGTGTATGAGATTCCCACCGAGAACGATGAGAGTATGCACAACTCTGCTTACGCCCTTCAACGGCTATTTTATCAACTTCAAACTTCCGACCAAGCTGTTGGTACCAATGAATTGACAAAGTCATTTGGTTGGGAGACTCGTCACATTTTCGAGCAACAGGACGTTCAAGAATTGTCAAGAAAATTGATGGAACGAATGGAGGAGAAAATGAAGGGCACAAAGGCCGAAAATGTCCTCCCGGAGATGTTCAGCGGTAAGATCAAGACTTATATTTCATGCATCAACGTGGACTATGAATCAAGCCGCATCGAGGACTTTTGGGACATCCAGCTTAATGTCAGCGGCAACAATAACTTGCTCGAAAGTTTCCAGGACTATATTCAGGTCGAAAAAATGGATGGAGAAAATCAGTACTTTGCTGGGGACGAGCACAAGCTGCAGGACGCCAACAAGGGTGTCATCTTCACAAGCTTTCCAGACGTTCTTCACCTGCAACTCAAGCGATTTGAGTATGATATTCAAAGAGACATGATGATGAAGATCAACGACCGCTACGAGTTCCCGGACGTTTTTGACGCTGCGCCATATCTGATAGAGGATGCCGACAAGTCCGAGCCTTGGACCTATCAGTTGCACGGCGTCCTTGTTCACAGCGGCGATCTCAACGCCGGCCATTATTATGCATTCATCAAGCCTGAAAAGGATGGCTGGTTTTATAGGTATGATGATGACAAAGTAACCAGGGCCACTTCTCGAGAAGTGCTGGAAGAGAATTTCGGAGGAGAGTACAGGACCTCAAACGGACACCGTGCTCCTCTCCAGAAAAAGCCACCCGTCATTCGCCAGAATAGTGCCTACATGTTAGTGTATATTCGTCAGTCAAAGCTTGACAAGATTCTCTGTCAGGTGCAGAAGAACGACATTCCTCAGCACTTGCGTATGTGGCTTTCCCCTGTTCAATCTGGCAAATCCCTCCCCCCCCTCCGGCAATGCGTGCGCTGACCAGTCCTTGCAGAACAACGGGTTGAAGAAGAAAATGCGATGAAAGAGGCCCGCAGACGTGAGCAGAGAGAAGCTCACCTATACATGATGGCCAAGGTCATCACTGACGATACGTTCCGTCAGTATGGTGGCACTGACCTCTGTACCTTTGACCCCAATCAAGAAGTGGATGAGGCTTCACCGAGGTCTTATCGCATCCGCCGAACCATGACAATGGAAGAATTCACAGCTCAGGTGGCCGAGGACATGGGTCAAGACACTCGCAAAATTCGCCTTTGGCTGATGGTCAATCGACAAAACAAGACCATTCGGCCTGATCAACCGATAATGGATCTGCGCCCCACTGTCGAAGAAGTCTATAGTCGCTCTGCAGCCCATCGTGATAACAGTCTACGGGTTTGGGCAGAAGTGGCGGAAGAATTGGACTCTGACGGTCAGCCAATATGGCCATCCTACCAGAGCCAGTCAAACGGTGTAGTCGTCAAGAATGACACAATTCTCCTCTTCCTCAAACATTTTGACAGTGAACAACAGACGCTGCGGGGAATAGGACACGCGTATATTGGCAAGGAAAAGAAGGTTGACGACCTAGTACCTCAGATCTTAGAGAAGATGGGGTGGGGTGAAAAGCTGCCTGCAGATGATAAGCTCCTGCTTTGGGAGGTGAGCTTGGTTTCTCTCATCTTGGTCGTCGTCGCGGCACGGGACAAGAAAAGCAATGAGCTTTATGCTGACTCGAATAGGAAATCAAACCCACCATGATCGAGCCCCTGAAGGCGAAGCAGACATTGAAGGTTGCCGAGCTGCAAGATGGTGACATTATTTGCTTCCAAAGATCCTCTGCCCGCCAAGCAGAACAACTCCAATCACAGGAAAAGTCTCTGCAAGAGCCGTGAGTTGTTTCTCTTTGCTTGTTGTCATGCTATAAACCTCTGGTTTTGCACTTTACAAGCAACTGACATTGTGCAGATTACGCACATCGGACCGATTTGAGGATGCCCGTGAATACTATGACTTTTTGGAGAACAAGAGGACAGTGAGGTTCCACCCTCACCCGACCAGATGCGAGCAAGAACAGTATCAGCCATTCGACCTGGTGCTCAATTCAAAAATTAATTATGACAATCTATCAGAGCGCGTCGGAGCGTACTTGAATACTGAGCCGACCCATATTCGCTTGTGGACGGTGAACGCTGCGACAAACAACCCCAAGGCCCCGGTTCGGCGCGGTACCAACCCCAGCTTGAGACAAATACTGAATCCCATGGGCTCAAGCACTGTCAACCCTAGTCAAAGAGGAGATGCCTTTTACTTTGAGGTGTTGGAGATGAGCTTGGCCGAGTTGGATACCAAGAAGAGCATAAAGCTTACATGGCTGAGCGAGGGAATTACAAAAGAGGTGCGCAACGCCATTGTCACACCGTAGACATTTTTGAATGCCCCTTGACTGACAAACTAATAAATAGGATCACTTCGACTTGCTTGTTCCCAAGATTGGAACCATAGAAGACGTCATCCACGCACTGATCAAAAAGGCCCAAATACCTGACGAGCATGAAGGTGGGAGAATAAGGGTATACGAGGCGAGCGCAAACAGATTCTACCGTGAGCCGCGAAGAGAACATCCTGTTATGAACCTCAATGAGTACACGCAGATCTATGCCGAGCGAGTCACGGAAGAAGAGGCTGCTGCTGCGGAAGAGAACTTCATTCAAGTCTTTCATTTCCAGAATGAGGTCAACAGAGTCCACGGAGTGCCTTTCAAGTTTGTTCTGATAGAGGGCGAGAAATTCGCAGACACCAAGAAGCGTCTCGAGAAACGCACTGGCCTCAAGGGCAAGAGCTTTGAGAAGATTAAATTTGCGGTCGTCCGTCGATCGAACTACTCGAAACCGCAGTATCTCAATGATGGTAAGTTCTCCCTTACTACCCGCCCGCCAGCAGAACCTGGAATGGAATTGATTTGGAGTGATGACTAATGTAAGCGGCGGCAGATGATGAGTTATGGAACTTGGCAGCACCCGAGGACGACTTTCTCGGTCTGGACCACGTGGATAGGACCAGGTCTCTGAGAAACGGTGTCGGGGATTTGTTCCTTCGATGAGCGAAGCATGTTGACGCAAATGATACGCAGCTATACCAAACGCGGTATCGAGGGAAAAAAAAGGCGGCATTCTTTTGAATTGAGGTGGCGTCGGGGTATCTCAGCCATGGCGTACTTCACGGCTGACTTGTTTACGGTTTCGCATACCTAGTAGTGACCAACAAGAGAAGGGTAGAGACTCTGGATACACGGGGGCAGGTAGCTACGTTGGGCTATCAAACACTCAATTAGCTATACGGAAAACATGGCTTACACTCTGATGAAAGAGTTTGACAAGCGCACTCTGGCGTATTCTGGTGATGAAGTGTCCTGTGAAGCTGGCAAGTGCATGTAGTAATTGAGAAGTCGTTGCGCTCTATCATTTTGTTCTATCCTTGGACTTTCAGATGACTCACCTAGACTCACCTACTACGATGCGATTCGTCTGCCGTGTAAAAAAAAAAAAAAAAAAAAAACCCCAATTGAAAAAGACGACCAAAACAAAACTTACATTCACGCAACGCCATAATCTCTAGTGTCTGTCTCTCTACCAAGGAGAGGGGGGGGGGCAAAGAGTTCACGCATGCCTGTCCCGTCTATATTTGGCCAGGGGCCCTCGTTCGATCTCCTCCATGGAGAGATGAGCGCCGGCAGAACGCAACAAGTCGGCACAAATGTCGTTGCCAGACAAGGTTGCCAAAAAGAGAGGTGAGTTGTCGGCACGATTTCTCTCGTGGACGCTCGCGCCCCGCTTGAGGAGTTCCAGCATGATGTCGGTGTTGCCGCTGACGGCAGCCAGATGAACAGGCGTGTTGCCAGCATAGTCTGCCGTTTTGAGGAGATGGCTGCCGTCTCCGGCGAGCAGCTGCTTGACGACGGACATTTGACCGTTTTGGATGGCGTATCCGAGGGCGGTGAAAGCCGACTCGGTTGCGGTGAGACGCGATGCGGGATCCTCCAGGGGCGCGGCGGGGTGAGAAAAGGTCGGGTGGGCAATCTCGGTCATTTCGCCGCGCAGAGAGCGGGAGAAGTCGAGGGTGATGTCCTCGTTGGTGAGGCCGGGCAGGGCAAGCAGGTAGGAGAGCTTGGTGAGGGCGGCCTCGGCGGTGAGATCGAGGCCAAAGATGACGCCTGCGCGACCGAGCTGGGTGCCGGGGGCGTAGACGGGGGAGACGAAGCCGCTTACGCACTGGGAGACGTTGACGACGATGACGCCGCGCTCGACGGCTGCGCGGATGACGTGGGTGAGACGGCCGCCGGGGCCGCCGGGGACGTTGCCCATGCCAAAGGTTTCGAGGATCAGGCCCCTCAGGTCGGGGAGACGGAGCACGGCGTCGACCATCTCGGGCTTGATGCCGGGGAAGACGCGCAGGCAGGCGACGTGGGTCGTGTCCAGGTGCTTCTGGACCTGGAACTCGGCGATGGACGTGGGGCGCAGCACGAGAGACCAGTCGACGGTGATGCCGAGGCCGTTGACCTTGGCCAGCGGGTCGAGGTTGGGCGAGGCAAAGGCCTCGAAGGCGGCGGAGCTGACCTTTGTGGTCCGGTTGCCCCTGTACAGCTTGTGGTGGAAGAAGAGGCCGACCTCTGGTATGACGAAGGTGCCGGCGATGATGAGCGACCCGAGGAGGTTGTCGACGGCGTCGGACTGCAGCGCGAAGATGGGCGCCTGGGAACCCGTCAGGATGACGGGCTTGCCGAGGTTGGACATGATGAAGGAGAGGGCCGAGGCGGTGTAGGCGAGGGAGTCGGTGCCGTGGAGGATGACGAAGCCGTCGAAGAGGTGGTAGTTTTCCTTGACGCACGAGGCCATGGCGGCCCAGTCGGCGGCGGAGATGGAGGAGGAGTCGAGGAGGGGGGTGAATTCGAGGATGGAGTAGCGGATGTGGCGGTTGTGGGAGGTTGGTGGCGTGCGGAGGGAGTCGAGGGAGAGGAGATGACCTTGGCGGTAGGCTTGGAGCTTGACTTTATAGAGGGAGGAAGGGGTCAGCATTGCCATCACGGGTTTTGGTTTTGGTGGTTTGGTGTTGAGCGGGAGCGGGAGCGGGAGCGGGAGCGGGAGCGGGAGGTGAGGTTGGAGTTGCGGTTCAAGAAGGATATATCGGTGGGAACAAACGTGATGGCATCAAACGATGAGAACAAAGTGATTGCGAGGGGAGAAGGGGGGGGGGGACATACCATCTGCGCCGGACATGTCGTTAAAGGTCGGCCTCGGCGCCATGGCACTATCGAGGAAGCCCTCGCTGGGGGTCAGGCCATCGGGGCCTTCTTGCATACATATCGTGCCGCCGGTGCCGATGATGAGGACGCGCGACTCCGGCAGACCGGTGGATTGATCAGGGAGCGTCGAGGACGGCGCCATGGTCGGGTTTGTCGTGGGATTGTGAGGGCGAAGGAGGGAGGTGAAGGTGAGAATGGATGAAAGTGAGGTGGAGGCTGGGGTTGAGCGGCAGTCGGAGATGACGGCCCCAACCAACTAACGTGCAAAGTCAAGGGTCTACCGACAGAATGCCAAGAGTGAGAGAATAAGAAAGAAAAAAAACCTTTTTCGTCTCTTACAGGTCCGATGCCCGGGGGGCCGGCGGCACTTGCAATCGGCGGAGGCGCCGATTCGACGGGATGCGCGCGGATTGGATGCCGGCGGGGTTGGGGGCTTTTTTAGTCATTTGCTGCGTGGGGATTCGCTGGTGCGAGTTTGCGAGGGGTAATGGAAATTGAAATGCAGTGCAGTGGTGGGGTTCCGATGGGATGGATGGATGATGGATGATGGATGATGGATGATGGATGATGGATGATGGATGATGGATGATGGATGATGGATGATGGATGATGGATGATGGATGATGGATGATGGATGATGGATGATGGATGATGGATGGCGGGTTTGCGGATGAAGTATTGGGAGTGAGATGAGCGTGAGACGGAATGAGACAGGAATGAGAAGTGACAAGTGAGAAAGAAGTGAGACGGGAGAGAGTGAGAGCGAGAGTAAGAGTGAGAGTGAGAGTGAGGCTGCTGTGAGTAATAAGTGGCTCTGTTTTGTGGCTGTTTTGTGACTGTTTTGTGTGCGCGTCGACTTGCCCACCCCTGCATCTGTCTTATGGTAATCTAATCCAAGCTCATAACGATGATGGCTGTGGTCAATCAATCATGGGCCCAACACCCCGCATCATAGACTTGCTGATGATGTCTCTTCTCATGATTCGAGACTTGTCTTCTTCTCATCTCACCCACTAGACAGGGTGAGTGGTGAGATGAGAGATGGACCGCATGTATGTACATACGGATCCGTACGGAGTACAAGCGGAGCTTATGTACAATGTACATTGGAGAGCCCCCGCCACAATGGGGGCCCATCAATCATCTTGCGTCATTCAACCCAACATATAAACTCTCTCTCCTCAACCCTTTTGCCGCCACGTGCTTTTTGTCGCAAACCCTCCTTCGCAGTCGCACGACACTGGGAATTGTCTGTCCGTCTCTCTCGACGCGCCGCATCGCGCAGAGACCACCATCGCCAACGGCGATGCCATCCTAAAACTCATCCTATTCTCCGCCCGCCCGCCCGCGCGACCGCCCGCTTTGTTGGAAGAAGCATTGACGCCCTTGGCTCGGTTTTGAAATTCTTTGCTTCAACCCTCGCCGCAAGCCGCCTTTGCTCCCATGGCCGCCGCCACCATGGATCGCCCGTCCGAGAAGACGCCCAACGGCACATCGCCGTACACGTACGCCCTCAACCACCTCAGACCCAAGCATAGCTTCACAGGCTGCTCGCGCATATCCGACTATGAGCTGCTGGGCAAGCTGGGCGAAGGGACTTTCGGGTACGTCGTTTCCGGACCAACATGTCCAACGCGTAATGCGCTATTCATACGTGGTTGGGCTGGGTGTGCATGCATGATACTAAAACCAGGAAACCACAGCGAGGTTCACAAGGCCCGCTCGAAAAAGACGGGGGCCCTCATCGCGCTCAAGAAGATCATCATGCATCACGAAAAAGATGGGGTACGTATATGCTCCATTTCGATCCGCCCGCCTGTTCAAGGCAGAGAGAGAACCCGACGGCATGTTGACAAAAACGGGCTTACGCCTAGTTCCCCATCACTGCTCTGCGAGAGATCAAACTTTTGAAATTGTTGTCGCATAAAAATATACTTAGACTCGAAGACATGGCTGTTGAGCACCCTTCGCGACCAAGTGGGTTTCCAACCAACTAGCACCGAAAGACTGTTCGTTATTTATTAACTCGGATACAAGCCGATAAGCGAAAAAAGCCCATCATGTACATGGCCACGCCTTATATGGATCACGATTTGTCCGGGCTGCTCGACAATCCTTCGGTTCATTTCAAAGAAGCCCAGATCAAGTGCTATTTGAAGCAGTTGCTCGAGGGCCTCTGTTATCTCCACGACAATCACATCCTCCACCGAGACATGAAGGCAGCCAATCTCTTGATTGACAATCAGGGCTTGCTGCAGATCGCCGACTTCGGTTTGGCCAGACACTACGACGGGCCTACGCCACGGGCCGGCCGACCGATGGGTGACGGACGCAGAGATTATACGGGCCTGGTCGTCACGCGATGGTACCGACCGCCCGAGCTGTTGCTCCAGTTGAGACAGTATACCACGGCCATTGATGTGTGGGGTGTTGGGTAAGATTGAAATGCAGCCCCCCGTTACTCCCATCTTTTTTTTTTTTTTTTTTTCGACGGAGCAGCCCACAAGACTGACCGCGGATAGCTGCGTATTTGGCGAAATGCTTGTCGGAAAGCCCATTGTTGCCGGCGAGAGCGACGCCCATCAGCTCGACTTGATTTGGGATCTAATGGGGTCGCCCAGCGACGACGTAATGCCTGGATGGAAACAGCTCCCTGGCGGAGAGCATCTGTCGCCGCGACCTCGATCGGGGAATTTGTCCAACCGTTTCAGAGAGTATGTACCATGCCATACCATACCATATCATACCATACCATACCATACCATTACCATACCGGTGTCCCATTCAATCCAGCTCGACCGACTAACGTGGTGGCTAGGTACGGCTCTGGTGCCATTTCACTTCTGAGAGAGCTCCTCAAACTGGACTGGCGCACTCGGATCAACGCCGTAGATGCATTGGAACACCCCTACTTCAAAATGGCCCCGCTGCCCATGGCTCCCGAAGACATCCCAACGTACGAAGACAGCCACGAGCTCGACCGAAGAAAGTTTCACGATCGCAAAGCCAACCTGCCGCCTGCACCCAAGGGCGGCACAGTAGGTGTTGGTCCCGATGCGAATGGCGCCACGGCCGGCTTCAACACCGGAGATGGATACGGGCGGAACGGCGCCAATGGCAGCCGGTACAGAGACGACAGACGGCCAGCATGGCAAAGAGATCGCGGGCCACACGCTCGGCCCCCCCCGCAAGATCGACCGGGGAACAGGGACGAGGCGGAATTTCGGAGGAACCGTGTTCCCGGACGGGGTGGTCCGGGCCCAGGTGCTGCCGATGTAGACACTTATATCCCGGCATACCGAGGCGATGCGGGAGAGGGCGGTGGTGCTGCTGCCGGTGCTGGTCGACGGAGGGACGAGCGCCCGCCGCGGGATGACCGACGTCGGTATACCGACAAGGAGAGATGGAATGATCGCGATAGGAGGACGAGGAGTCGAAGCCGCTCACCCGCACACGAAAGGAGCAGAGAAGTATACCGTCGCTGAGGACAACAAGAACCAAAACGCAAGATTGAATTCGAAGACATCAGGACCCAGTGCAGCGCAGTGCAGCGCAGTTTTTTCAATATGAAACTTGTTTTTAATATTAGACGTTCAAAAGTTAAACGAGTAAAGAAGCGATCGTGGCGTGTATGAATGAGGGGAAACTTGGAATGGGGTATCTTGATTTCATCGTAGATAAAACAGGGAAACAAGTGGCGCGAGAGAAGAGACAAGGAAGTTATAACAATAATACAAGTACAAGATGGGAATACACTGCCATTCAATTGCCCAAGTGACGTGGCCACCTTCTGGAACAAAGAACAGGGCTACCCCAGATCACTGCTCGGAATCATCCTCTTCCTCATGAATCGTCTGCGCCTGCACACTAGAAATGTGTCGAAACCGCGCAGAGTTGGGCGACGGGGAAGAAGCCGCATCGGCCCAGCGCCAGTCTGGTTCTGGGCCGAGATGTGTTATCTCTCCTGCCGAGAGGTACTGGTCTTTGAGGTACTGGTCCTTGATGTACTGGCTTTCGAGGGCACTGTTCTTCTGATAGGCTTTGCGGGAGGCGTGCTGGTCGTGGTCTTGCATGTTGAGGGAGGTTGTCAGGATGGCGGAGGCGTTTGCTGTGAGGACGCCTGCTATGACGCCTATGAGGGCGGCTATGCTGAACTGTGGAGTGCAAGGGATTGATTATTAGCTTGATCTTCTTTCTCTCTTCCATGTTCTATGCGACGGGGATGAGAACGTTGATCTCGACGGTAGGAGAATATGAATGTTTGACATTAAACAAGAATGGGAAGGGCGGAGGGACAGAACAGCAACGTGTTTGTTTGAAAGTCTTACGAATGTGTACAGTGGCTATGCGATGCGATGGCTTCATTAGCACTCGTTTGCAAGTTGAAGAATGGATTTGATAGCAGAGGTTTCGAGGTGGTGGTTGGTTGTTGCGGAGAGGCGCCATTACCTCGAGACTGACGAGAAACCCTGCAGCGCCGGCAACCCAGCCGCCTGCATACGAGAGCACATGCGCTGCCGGCGCGAAAAGAGCTTGCAGACCCCCGGCGAGGTACGAGAAGGGAATCCACAGTGTGCGCAGGGGCAAGGCGATGCTGCTGATCAGGAGGGCTGTGTACCGCGCCCAGGGGAGGGACCAGATGGTCTTGACGACGTGGGTGAGGGTGGTGATGAATGAGGAGTTGGCGTCGCCCATTGTGTGTTGCGTCGCGCTGCGTCGCGATTGTCGCGATGAAACGTGTCTACATGTAGGACACGGAGTTGTAAGGGTTTTTTGGGTTGTTTGGACACAACATTACTTGAATTGGGGAAACTGGTTGAGGGAGAAGAGAGTGAAGGTTATATCATTGAATGCTGCATGGGCGGGAGGGGGGGGGGTGTCGATTGTGATTTGTGGAGGAAGGTCCGGTCCGCACTGGTGGCACGGCGCGGACGTTTTCCGCGATTCAACGCCATCTAAATAGCATCAATTTATCCCAAAAGACTACCGCCTGCGGCTCTACGATACACCGCCTCTTGAAGGGCAACCCCTGAGCCGTGGAACGCCATTCGGACATGACTCCGTCGCACTCCCCGGGCAATGATGCCGCACCGGCTGCAGACACGAACCCATCTTCAGCCCAGCTGGGAGCCAAGCCAATCAAGAGAAAGCATGGAGATGACCACGAGCCGTCCAAGACGCCGCGTGTCGAACGATGCGCTCCAGAAGAATATTCAGAGGGGGATTTGGATGAAGAAGACGTCTCTGATCAAGGATCAGATGAGGAATCAGAAGAAGAAGACGAGGATGATGATGATGATGATGATAATGATGATGTTGAAAACGATGAAGACGATGATGATGAAGATGATGAAGACGAAGACGAAGACGAAGCAGAAGAAGAAGAAGATATCCCCTCACATTGGCGCGCCATCCTCTCCTTCCACGACATGATCAAGGACCCCTCCTCCGCGGGCCCAAAATACAACGAGCTGGATGCGGAGCAGAAAATCATCATCGCCCTCGGCGTGCGCAACCTATTCCTCGCCACGTCGAGAAGCGGCTCTGTCAGGGACAGAGACAGGCAGATCCTGGAGAACATGAAGGGCGTGTTGGAGGAGGTCACTCACCCGGCGGTCGTGAAGGAGTCGGGCCTCGAGGTCTCGTTTTATCCGGGCAGGAAGCACTCCCAGCTGAGGCACATCCTGGACCTGGATACCAAGATTGGGGAGCATCCGCACAAGAGCTACTTTGCGCAGCTTGTGACGACGCCGAGGGTGTTTGCGGCGTTTGTTCAGCCCCGGGAGTAGAGGTGGATGGGTTGTTGCTCGGAGTTGAAGAAATGTTGGCATGCCCGTGACGGGGGGCTTGCTGTTGGAGCATTTCTGCGCTTTGGCCTCACGGTTGGTGAGATGAGAAGATGAATCGTATTTCATAATTGAACCAACAATACATAGCACACAGCCCCTTTCCTTGAACCGCTCAATCCACGTCATCCTCATGGAACACCAAAGCCCTCACCTCGATGCTCTCCCGAGCAGGCGCATCCTTCCTCGCGCCCGTATCCTCAAACGCCGTGTGCGGCACCCGTCTGGCCCGCCCATCCTTCTTGCTATCGAAGCACTTGATGAGGAGGACCTGCTCTGGCGACAGGCCAGACCTGTACACCCACTTATGGCTCGCATTATGTCTCACGGCATACGTCTCCCCCCTTCTGTCAGGATAAATCAGCTCCGTGACAACGAGGTCCGAGTCCGGCACGGAATCGGCCTCGGCAACGGCCAGCGGGTCCCGCTCGATCGTCCTGATGGGCCGCCACACGTTGATGATTTGCACGCGGCCCTTGAGGAGGGCATCTGCCTCGTCGGGGAGATGGTACCGTACGCGCGAGAGGGCCGCGTCGTAGGACTGGTCGATGTGGACGCGCTGGACTGGACCGCGGGCGGCGCTGTCTTTGCCCTGGCCGGGGGAATGGCGGCGAACGGTGTGGTCGAAGATGAAGACTTTCGACGCGCCGGTTCTTCAGCGATGCAGGCAGAGATGGTCAGTTTCACTGTTTCATGCGAGGTGGCATTGTTGTCTGCCTGATGCAGCGTGGGTTCGACAAGAAACAAGAATAAAAAACGGTGTAAATGGGAACAACAGTGCACATACGCATCCCTGAGTAGTCTCTCCGTTTCAGCATAGTATCCCGCCTTGATCTTGTCGTCGTCCAGAAAGGCCCTCTCGGAAGCTACATGCCCGTAAATCTGGAACCCGTTCTTGTCGAGCGAGTACCTGTCCTCCTCGCCCGCGATATCCTTGACAGTGATCTGGTGAGGCTCGAAGGGGCGATCGTATGTCTCTGGGCGATCAATATACGTAGGATGTGGCGGAGACCCGTCCTCGTTCTCTTTAAAGTAGTTCAGGACGGTCTTGACGTCGTGCCTCGGCACAGAGCGCTCTCGGGCGGCGACAGCGGCGGCCATGGTTTGGACGTGGACGTGAAGGGGAAGAGAGGTGTGAAAGATACGTGGATAATATGATGAACCGGTGATGATGAAACGTTGGCTAAGATGCAGCGTGCTGAGGTATATGAGATTGCTTTTGATTCCGGGGTTTATATAGAGCAGTCGGAGCGTTTGCCTCAGCACGCCATCTCATCATGGCCTTTGCCATTTCAGGGCCCGATTGATAATCATAACCAATGAGACTTGGTCTTCGTACAAGTTGGCAGTAACGCACTCTTTCGGTCTCACCCATGATTTCCAATCGGTGCGGAGTTTGGGGGGAGCAATTGCGGAGGTGAGATGGCGTCACTGGCGGCCAATGATGCGATGGGGCGAAGAAACGCGATGAAGAGATGCTCGTTCCCATCGGCCAACTCCAATCTGTCTACATTCTTTCCACCTCGGAACCAACACAGTCCACAAGCCCCAATACACTAGGTGCTAGCCTGGTTTATCTAGAAGTATCCAAACACACAGAGTTCAGATGTTGAAGAAACGGACGGACATATCTCGCTGGAAGGCTACCGGGTAAGATTATCCATCACTTTCATCTGTGCTCGATATATCCATGACATTCCCGACGTTGGCTCCATATTACTCGGACCCCACCAACCAACCGACCGACCAACCAACCAACCAACCACCACCACCTCCTACATCGCCTGCCTGCCCGCCTCTCGTCGGCACCGGTGTCTCTCGACTGCCATGCCCGAGCCAGAGCTGCACCGTCACGCGGCATTTCTCTCAACCGCCCACTCACCCAATCGAACCACTGCTCCCCTCATCCCCAGACGACCATGGGCAATAACCATTCGTCCGCTGCCAAGTCGGGCTCGTCGGGCTCGTCAGGCTTGCCGCCTGCTGCCCCGCCAAACGATGCTGCTAGCTCAACCACCAACACCTCGACTCCCGCCGACGGCCACTCTCATCTCCATCACCTATTGCCTCATCACCGGAAGGAAGCTCGCACCAATCCCATCGCTGCCCACGCCACTCACAGCTCAGCCGCCCCTCCAGAGCCCTCGCTCGCCCAGGCCACCGGCTCAACCATCGTCAACCGTCCCAAGAGCTTGCCCGGCACAGCTGTCTCATCATTGAGCGGCTCGCCACACAGCAACATATCAACCCCGTCGAAACCAACCGAGGCTCGTCCGGTCCGAGACGAGCCCTCCAAACCCGTCAATGTCCCTTTCGAATCCGGCTCGCTTCGCTCTCACAGAGAAGCTCAGATCTCTGCCGCCGAGCGAGCTGCCGGCATTGACCCGTACCTCGTCTCCAACAACAGCGTCACAGACATGTACCTGAGAGGACCACCTCGACTGCCTCTGCCGATCGAAGAGGAGGTTCACACACCTGGCTCCCCCATATTAGCCCCGGAGCAGGGACTCGCCGACGTAGAGCTGGGTGATTCCTCGGATGGCTTGACAAGGAAGAGCTCCGCCGTGAGTGCTACGACGTTTGACGACGACGAGTCCGAGGAATTGCGAGTGGACAAGACGAGACCTGTGGTCCCGACCAAGATTGAGTGGAAGCAAGGAGGAGACAAGATCTATGTCACAGGTACCATTTTTCAATGGAACCGCAAGCAGCGGCTGCATCCCGTGTAAGTGTCCCCCTTTCTATTGCCGCCTCCAAAGTCTCGGTGCGCAGTTACCTCCTCCGATGCAAGGACAAAATCTGATTATGCCATGGCGATCAAGTGAGGGAAAGCCAGGACATTTTGCCACCACGGTGTACATTCTCCCTGGAACACACCATCTTCGCTTCTTGGCCGATGGTATCATGCAAACCTCGCCCGACCTGCCAACAACAGTAGATTTCGGAAACAACCTCGTCAACTATATCGAAGTAAATCCCGACGCATTACTCAAAGCCAAGCCAAGCTCTGGCGTGTCCCAGGCCGACACAGACATCGATGCTTCCCAAACAGATTCACAAGCCAAGGAGCCAGCCAAGCCCAAGGGCAAACCTGTCCCTGCTCCCAATGCCTACGCCAGTCAGGTTCCGCAGTACCTAATCGACTTCGACCAACCCGAGGACTCGTCAGCGTATAGGAACGCTGTAGGAGCCATCGAGAAATTGCCAACACCGCCCAGTCTGCCTGGCTTCCTGGGCAAGCCCATCCTCAACGCCGCTACGCTCATGAAGGATGACAACTCGGTGCTGAACATGCCCAACCACACCGTCCTCAATCACTTGGCCACGAGCAGCATCAAGAACAACGTCCTGGCTGTGTCGGCGACGACGAGGTATCACAACAAGGTGAATCATTTTCCCTCGCCTCCCGTGCGAACAGACACGAGAACAATGCTTACATGTCCCTGTACGCAGTACGTCACCACGATAATGTACAAGCCCACATCGACGGATGAGGGCTGATTACGACTTTGCGTTTATGAGAGAATTCGGGTAAATGTCTTTTTATTTCAATACGGCGTTCTAGACTACAGCTCACAAATGGAGGTTTCTTTATTTTTTTATCATCAGAAGATGATTTATGCGGCACGATGATGGCGTTGAAAGTTTGATTAATAGTTTGGTTGAAGTAAATGGCATAGTCGACACGACTATTATAACAAAACAGCAGGTTTTCATGCAGGCGAGACCTTTTGTAGCTAGGCGCGGACCTTGGGTAGGTTCCTCAGACGAACAGGCTTTTTTGCCTCTTATGTGAAGCCACGAATATGTACATGGGGGGGAAAATAAAACAGAGACAACAAACAACAAGACCAAATGCACCCAACGCAACGCCGTCCCATGATTTTGCCATGCATTCATCACATCGTCCTCCCCCTCATCAACATCAATCCACTGGTGCTCAATCCCTCCATTCAACATATACCTCATCGGTCCGAAACCTCTGCGTACACACGCTCTCCTCCAACGGGGTCCTGAACCCCTCTTTGTACGCCAGCAAGCCCGCCTGCGCAATCATGATGCCATTGTCAATGCAGAACCTCTCGTCCGTAGCGTACACGCTGCCCCCTCTCTGCCGCGCCATCTCCCCCATCATATCCTGCAACCGCTCGTTGCACCCGACGCCACCTACAATCAAGACCTGGCTACTCCCCACGTGAGCCATGGCCCTCTCGGTGATTTCCACCAGCATGGCGAAGACCGTCTCCTGCAGAGAAAAGCATAGATCCTCGGCCGTGAAATCCGCCTCGTCCCCCGCGGCCTTGATCTGCGCGGCCAGCGCATCCGCACTCGCCAGGATGCCCGAGAAGGAGCAGTCCATCCCCTTGACTGTGTACGGCAGATGGAGGAGTCTGTCCGGCCTGCCCCTCTTGGCCATCTGCTCGATGTTGTAGCCCGGCGCAGGATCATTGCTTATCCCGAGGGTTCGCGCGAAGCGGTCCAGGCAGTTCCCCACGGCTATGTCGAGCGTCTCACCGAATATGCGGTACCGCTTCTCGGCGTACGCGATGACCTGGGAGTTGCCGCCGCTGACGTACAGGACGACGGGGTCCTGGGCGCCGGTGATGTGGCGCCCCATCTCGATGTGGCCGACGCAGTGGTTCACGCCGACGAGGGGCACGTCCCACAGCAGGGAGAGGGTTCGCGCGCCGACGGCGACGGAGGTGAGGGGCGCGCCCATGCCGGGACCCTGGGTGAAGCAGATGCAGGAGATGTCGGCGGGGGTGCATCCCGCGGCGGCGAGGGCGGACCGCGCGAGCCGGACGAAGTGCGCGCGGTGGTGGGCGGCCGTGTCCTTGGGGAGGAAGCCCGTTCCGGGGGGGGAGACGAATGTGTGGCGGAGGTTGGAGAGGATGGTGGTTCGGTCGGGCGTGTGCTGGATGATGCCGATGCCGAGCTTGTTGGCGGAGCCTTCGCAGCCGAGGGCTATGAAGCTGGGTTTTGGGCTGGGAGTCATGGTGAGGAATTGCGGGATGGTTTGGTTGTGGGGGGGACCAGAAATGATGGGTCGGATGAGATGAGGGGTTGGTGCTATAGGCAGTGTGTCATGGTGGAAGGTATCGAGGGCGTCCTTGGGAGAAGAGATGGATGGTGGTGGATGGGGGCTTGACGTTTGAACAAAAAAAAAAATGAGGCTCGAAAAGTACAACACCGGATGGCTTTGTCGTCGAGGAAGGCGGGGGAGGTTTGATGCTGATGGGAGGGGTCGGATGCCATTCTGGCTGGCGGGTGGGGCGCCGGGCAGGGGTCGCTTATTCTCATGGCCATCCTTCACATCAGTTCCTAGCAAAATACCCGAAACCACAGCCAACACAGATTTAAAAAAAAAAAAAAAAAAAAGAACCGTCACCGCCACCACCACTCAACATATCGTTTTATTCTCCCATATCCTTCTGAACACATTTATCACCACTGCTCTGCGATGCTCTTGCATCTTTGCGGTTTCCGAGGAAAGAAACGACCAGGCCCTCGGCAGATGATGTGTACCGAAATGCTACGCTTACGCTGACTTGGTACATCTGACGGCGGGCTTTTTTTCATCCGGCCGCGCACATGACTTCAGTGTCGCTTCGCGGCGTCTTCCGTCAGCTGGTCAAGCTTGGTCGTACTTCATGATTCGCGATACATGCCATGGAATCACGCGCTCGCCATTAAATTCATCTGGGCCCTGCTCAATCAGGTCGGTCTTGGATCTGACCATGTCTGGACAGCCACCCCAAAGCTTGAAGCGAGAAACAGGTGCTGAAACTTGGCCTGGCCGGATTGAAAACTTTCACTTCCAAGCAGAACCTTTCGCCAAGCAGCAGCCACAACTCTACTTCGAACTCGGATATCATATCACAGAGGAAAACGGAACGACCGATGCTAACGGGTCCAAGAACGACCCTGATTTGACTGGTTTTTGCATTCTCGCCTTGTGAGGGCTGTTCTGCGTCGTTCTTTTTGGTCTAAAAATGCCCAAGCAAAACATTCATCAACTCCCAACTCCGCGCAAAATGCCAGCCCGCCTAACCGTCCGTCCGTCCGCCCGACCTCCAAGCCTGTGCCGAGGAGAACAGAAAAGAATACTATACACTTCCAAAATCGTCCAGTCCAATATCTTTCGCAGTACAGAAAGGGAATCTCGGAGGTTCTTGTTCGGCGATACCCAGACTCGAGCCGACAGGAATTAACCAAAAAAACACAACACGGAGGCATCGTCGCTATGTACCGAGTCCCGTCCGCCTCCCAAAGCCATCGCTCATCATACAAACATCCTTCGCCGACTAATTGAGCAGCAAATGCGATCCGCAACAATCTTCTATGACGCCGCCTGCGCTTGAGCTGCTGCCGGCGCTGCCAACGGTGGCTGCGGTAATGCTCTGTTACCAACTGCCGCTGCTGCGACAGTCTCTGCATCAGGGGGCATCTGCGGCCGTACTCCGCGGACCATGCACGAATTAAGTCGAATGGTCGCTCGGAATTTAAGCGCGCGTGTATCATATGGATCGACTTCATATACCGGAGAATCGACATCATCATCGTCCGAATCATACTTCCATCGATCCGAGTATTCGTTGCTTTCCTGTCTCGGCGTTGTTGTCATTCCTCTACGATCAATCCATAGTCTCTGGAGTCGGCCAATACGACGTCGGAATGACGGTTGGTTCGTCTGTGGTTGAATATTGGATACGCCCGCCTTGAACTGGAAAACAGGGAGGCTTGCAAGCTTGTCAATGTCCATCGGCTCAGAAGGTATCTCATCAACATCCATCTCCTCAGAAGAGGATATTGATGCAGGGGGTGTCATTAAATATTGAGTCTTTGCTGGCCGGAACTTGAGCTCCATGCCCTGCTCCTTGACCGGCGATAATGGATCTCTAGTGAGGTCGATGTGGTTCTGATTCCATCGCCTGTGGTCTTGTACTTTGTTCTCGATTTCTTCTCGGAGTTCATTGTCCTTTTGGGCCAACTGATCAGCAAGCGATACCAGGTCTTGTTCGAGTGAACGACCATCCAATTTAACAGGCGCCCGGAGCTGTGTGGCCTGCTGTCTTTGAGCACTCGGGGGCTCGGCGGCCTTGCGCTTTTGTGGCTGGGATATCCCGGGTTAGCATCGAGCAAGATTGCATTGAAGAAGGAGGCGCCTTGATTGATTGCGCTTGTGCTTACCTTTTGATTCACAAGGTCTTCATCCTCGCCCTTAATTCCTAGTCTCAGCTTCATCTGTTTCAATCTGGCTCGTTCTTCAAAGACAGCACGGTCCATGTGCAACACTTCCCGCTTCATCATTTCACGCTCGAATGATAACAAGACAAGCTGGCGACCATCTTCGAGCTCGCGTCTAAGACGTTTTAGCGTCTCGGCGACCTTGTTATCGCGAGCTCTTGTCTTCCTGGTCAGTCTGGCTTCTCTTCGTCGGAAACAGACAAACGGATCCGTATCATCCGTCTCTTGATGTATCTCGAATTTGAGCGTTGGGTGCAAAGGCTTGTTGCCCACTGCAAGTCGACTGTTCTTCCAGTAATCATAAATCGCCTTGGCATGCTGGAGAATGGAAGTGGAATCAAGGTGGTTAAGAGACGGAACCATCATGTCGTAGGCGACAACAGTATTGTCAACCGAGGCAAATGGGGTCTGCTCAGCCGCGGTGTCCTCAAACACCTCCATGATCCGTTCAAAGTCATCTTCAGAGAGAGGGCCTCCAGGCGGGCTCTTTGCGTTGTATGATTTTAAGAATCCAGCATCCTCGCTGCTCATGTCATACTGACAGCTGATGCATTCCTCTACGGTTTGTGAAAACCGAATGTATGAGGATGGTTGATGGAAGTTACTGGGATATACTTCATCATAGTTGATGTCACTCTCCTGGGGTGGAGGGACCGGGATTTCCTGAGCATTGCTGACACCAGTTTCTTTAAGAATACTCTGAAGATGAAATTCCTACAGAGGCGGAGGGAAGGGGGGGGAAGCGATTAGCCAAGGGTGCTTCAAACGCATCTTGTCGTTGTCCAACTCCTCGAGAGCTTGATAACATTTGTAGATATCACGTGCACAAACACGTGATATCAGAGTGTAGGATAAGGGGGAGAATTATACTCACTTTTTCTTCAGCATGCTCGACACCAGTTGCAATTTGGATGTCGGTAGTAAGAGCTTCATACTCGGAAGGATCGATTTGATCCTCTCTGAGCACGGGAAGAGCGGTTTTCACACTCAACTTCTTGACTCTGACCTTGCGCGACGACATGGTGGCGGGTTGGACAAGGTCGGCGTCAAGCCAGCGGAAAATCCGCAAAAAAAAAAAAAATTGATCAAGTCATAAAATGAGGCATCGAAAGTCGCCTCTTGCCAAAATTAAGATGGAAAGGCGTTGTGGTGGCTTCTATTTGATGGCAAAGTTGTCACAGTCGACGGGGTGACGTTGGGATTGTTTTGCCGCGCGAAGAATTTTCACTGGGCGGAAAGATTGCAGTTGTCTGATGACGGCGACGAGTTAGGCAGAGGCAGAGTGTAAAAGTCACTGCACACGCTTGTTCCGTGGGAAGATACTTGTGGCGCTCGGGCCACCGCCTCCTTTTCCACCCCTCCTTGAGACCCATCTGGCAGCACTTTGGCACTTTAGTAGCGGGGCAATACCCGATGTATCGCCGCTGTCACTGCGCCACATATTCTCTGCGTTCTTCCTGGTTCTTTAGCCACAAAAGAAATGCTGCTTGCGTCAGTTGTTCCGTAAAAATAACCTATAGATTTTCGTACATTTTCGCGCCATGCATGTTGTAAGAGAAATGAAATTGAGAATGTAGAAAAACATGCAAGAGCACGCGTGCAAGAGCAGGGCTCTGCACACCCATGCTATACAAGCAAAAAAAAGCAGCATTAGCAGCATTAGCAGCATCAGTAGACTTTCAAAGGTTTGCGCAAAATAGAGGTCTTTCTACTTCCCAAAAGTCTTGGCGCACCTGCACCTTGTCCACAATTGTGCACCAAAATGGTCCGTGCACCCGGGGCCGATGACCCCCTCTAGTAATCCGCAAGTAAGCCTCTACCACAGCTGGTTTCGCAATAATTCAATTCAACCTTTGTTCAATCCATCGGCCTTGTTGCGCATGCACCAAGCGTCACCAAGCGTCGAAACCCTTGTTCCTACTTTTCACAACACTCGCCCACCGACCAAGTTTCTCTTCCGCACGCGTCATATCTGTTCGCCGCCCGACTAGTATACAGCCTGCTGTCCCGTCTCCATCTGTGCTTGTCCGTCAATATGGGCAACACGACCAGCCAGGTCCTGGACAATATCGTCCAGGGTTCCAACTGTGAGAATCCCTTGTTTCCCTGTCCCCCACACTCCACGGTCGCCATGTCCATTCAAACCGAACGAAAGGCAATTTTAACATGACTTTGTAGTCGACAGAGACGAAGTCGATCGATTACGAAAACGATTCATGAAACTCGACAAAGTATTCTAATCCCTCCCCGCTCCAACCAGATCATCGCTCTGCCATCCATACTAAGCAAAGTCTATCAGGACAACTCCGGCACCATCGAGCGAGACGAGTTCCTAAGTCTCCCACAAATCTCATCCAATCCCCTCGCCACACGGTTCGTACAACACACCCCCAAGAGAACTTACTCTCCTTCCCGTCGTGATTTTGGGGGAGCGGGATAATACTCTGGAATGAGCTGCTTCATCTCGCAAAGGTACTGAAATTCGGGCCCCACCCACAGAATGATCGCCATCTTTGACGAAGACGGCGGCGGTGACGTTGACTTCCAAGAATTCGTCTCGGGCCTGAGCGCATTCAGCAGCAAGGGCAACAAGGAGCAGAAACTCCAATTCGCGTTCAAAGTGTACGACATTGATCGCGACGGATACATTTCCAACGGAGAGCTCTTCATAGTCCTCAAGATGATGGTGGGCAGCAACCTTAAGGATCAGCAGCTGCAGCAAATCGTGGACAAGACGATCATGGAGGCGGATTTGGACAATGATGGCAAGATCAGCTTTGAGGAGTTTACCAAGATGGTGGAGAATACGGACGTCAGCATGAGCATGACGCTGGGTATGTTTTTTTCTCCTTGTCTACCCTTTCGGTGTGACTGTGTTGAGAGTGGACTTTCGTGTGAGGAGGATGCGATTTTCTTAACAAAGGATCTCGTTCTTGGGTGGAAAAAAATTGCGAGACCTCACGTGAGTTGGTTTGACTAACATTGATGTAGACCAGTTTTAAGAAACCCGAGCAGGCCTTGCGCAAAGGAAAGGAGTGGAGAGGACTGTGGTGCCCATCGTTGAAATACAGAGTCGCTGGGAGACTTTTGGGAGCATGAAGCATAGATTCAAGAAGATGATGATAAAGGACTGCCGGCATCGACGAATGAAAGTACGCACAACAGCGGGATCTTGCTTGTAACTCGCTTCGTCTTTGAACCAAAATTTGCGGGTCGCATGCCTATATATGGCATCGGTTACCTCAAATGGCGAAATCAGATGGCGCGGGTCGAATATGGGAATGACATGATGTCGTAGAACACAATGGTTGGAAAAGAGGCGACATGCCTAATGTGGTAATTCCCGACGATTCGGCAAGACGGGACGACGGATGAACAACAAGCCTCTACGGAGTACTCCGTACCTCTACCTCCATGTCAAAGAATGAAAGAGAGAGACTGGGTGAAAAGAAGGTGACACGCCCCAGCTTCCTTCCGCTTCAGCAACTGGACGGACGGGCGAGAATGTAAATCATGTTTGCTGCACAATGTAGGTAGGTGACGCTGTCATGCATGAGGCACGGCACGGCACCTTTCACAAACGTCTATTATACTCCGTAGCGGGAAGGCACATGAACTGTTTGATGTTGTTGTCTGAGTCACTCCGTGCAGACCGATTCTCGACTTCCTTGCCAGCACAGATTACAGATTGCTTTTCACGTCGCAATCATGTAGCCGTGCCAATGGCCCTCGTCAAGCCACGGCGCAACTGTTTTGTGACTGTCACCTTGGCTTCTTGCTTCTGACCGAGTTTCGACGGGGTGACAGGTCTCGTGGCTGAAACATTCTGCTGCACGAAGTTGACAAGTCGACGACAAGCAGCAACAAGCCCGTCCAATCTGTGCCGTGGCAATTGTCAAAAGTGGGCAAAATGCCGAGTCCTGGCTGACTGCCGGGGTTTTTTTTTTTTTTGGAAAGTGAAATAAGAAATGACTGGTTTCCGGACGGTGCTCGACCGATTCACGCGATACATGCCATGATGGTGAGTCCAGCCAATCATCGGCGCTGGAGCTATTCTGCGCGCCTCGGCCAGCAAAACGCCCGAGACGCGCCGTGTCGTCCGTCGGTCGATTGCATTTTCCTTCCCCAATTTCGATGACCCTTCGGCCGGGCAAACAGGTTCTCCATTTGTTGACGTGTCACGGGTTATAATTGTCCGAAGATCAAGTCGGAATTTTTAATGCGACAAAGGAACCGACTATTTTAGCGCAGGCAGGCCTGGCAGCAGATATTTCTGTCGAGATCACTATTAGTGCGTGGGTGCCGCTTTGTTGTTTTCCAACGCGACGTTCGCAAGTCGATTCCTTTCCCATTTCCCCGTCATTATTATTCGCTTCAGTAGCACACCGCTCTGGCTCCCTCTAATTACCCCCCCGGCACGTTCATGATGTAGAGCAATCATCAATTGCAAAACGAAAAAATTGCCGACATCATCACATCACCATTATGCCAAACCCTGCTGGTATATGTCCACTGCCTTGTACCATGCGCCTCAAGTTGAAGAAAAAGTGAGGTCAAGTGACGAAAAGTGACAAGTTTAGGCATCTCAAACATGACACCAGAGGGAGAATGGGAGAACGGGGCAGCCCTTCCCGGTTCCAACGCCACCATAATTTGCCGTGTTAGAGCGCCTGCGCTACTGATGACCGCCCGCGCCTCGCAAGCTGGTGACGACAACACCACGGACATCATAAGAACCCCTTCGCCAGTACACCAATGCAAGGTGAGAAGACTCTGCATGTCTCGATCCACTGCCGACACTCATCGCTTATAGCAGACATGAACCGTGATATTGTAGTACTGCCGCATTCCGTGCAGTAATGTATTCTCTATAATGCTGAACAATGTTGATATCAAGAGGGGCAAAGGACAAAGAAGAAGAAGAAGAAGAAGAAGAAGAAGAAGAAGAAGAAAAGAACAGGATCCAACAAGAACCCGTTGGTGATATCATGTGCCCAAGTCATTGAACCTGACGCAGGTCGAAAGCTCGTGCGGCTCGTGTGTGTATTTGGGCATGTATCTGTTGTGCGGGAGAGGGACATTAGAATACAACGGGGTGCTCATTTCGAAGCCTCTGCCTGGTTGTCGAATAGATCGAGGCACTCTTCTAGAACTGTATGTGAGGGGAGACAAGCAAAAGGTTAGTCTTTCGGGGTCATGGAATTGAGCGGACAGCGCTTGACGTTTGGGATTACACACCAGCTTCGATTTGCTCTTCCCATACGCCATACTGATAGTCTACTAGGCCGTGGCGCTCGACCCCATCGCACAGTCGAACGAGCTCATCACCCATTTTCTGGACGGTTTCTTCGGTCATGAGTCTCTGTGATCGCGAAACTTGCTCCCCGGACGTCATGAGCTCCTTCTGCTGAAAGGCGAGGGCTAGCCAAGCATGGTTGAAGTCGTTCCAGAGTCTGAGCCGGTCTTCGTGCAGGGCTGAGTTGTCCTGATGTAAGCCTGAGTACTGTCTGATTAGTTCCAACGTACTCTCTCTCTCCGTTATCGCCATGTTTCCTTTGGGGTCACAAAAGAATCTGATGGCTTCAGTGTTCTTACCCAGCTCCACTACCTGTGACAACATCCAAGTAGATACTCCCAACAGAGTTCCCGAAGCCCTTTCCAGCTGGCCTACGGAAATATCTTGGAAGACCATGCCCAGCTGTCGTCGGAAGTTTTCCCATTTTTCCAAAGCCGCATCTTCGTTGGAGGCAAAGTCTCGGTTTTCTGGAGCGCCAGGATGTGAACTGCTCGGTTGCTGCTGGTGGTGCAGTTCGTTGACGCCGGACATAGTCCTTGAATATGGCATGCTAGGGTTCTGCTGATGGTGCTGATGGACGTTGGGCGAGCTGCTCGAGCCGTGATCTGGTGCTTGCAATGGCGTTGCAGTGTTGCCAGCTGCCTCTGAGGTGAAGTAGGTTGACGAGACGTCGGCGGGCATTATCTGCATTGCTGCATGCTGCCGCGGTGTGAATTGCTGCGTGTCATAGACGGATTGTTGTGCTGCCGTATGTGGGACGTTGTACATCATCATGCTCGTACTATAGCTGCCCATTGCTGCCGCAGGGTTTCGCGTATCGCTTCCATAGTCGGTTCCGTATGCTAGCAAGGTGGTAGACATTGTTGGCGCAGAAAACCCAGACGAAGAGTCCTGATAGTAGTTGCTGTAATTACCAGACACTCCCATGCTTCTCGGGGTTGAGGTAGATAGATCCAGAGGTGCCGGACGGTATCTTTGTGTAGTACTGCCAGCAATCGAGCCTTCTTGTGTTGCCGGGATTTGCGGCGGATATTTTGAGTGTGAGGCCTGGTGAGCAGCTGAATGTTCGCCTCGCCCCTCACCTCGGCGAGGATGGTCCATACCACGGAGTTAGGACTCTCTATTCAGTCCTGTTCAATACGTCCTCGAGTTATAGATGTACACTATGCTGCAGGGGAAAGACGCAACGTGATCCCAACAACAACTCGACGAGGTAGACGCGCACAATGGGCCGACTTATTCTTGAATGGCGATACCAATCCTGTAGTGTGGCCGTTGTGTGCAATGTGTGACTAACCTGATACCACCAAGACATCAGGCGCTGAGATGAAAATCGATTCTCTACCAGGAGAAGACGCGAAACTCAACTGATTGTTGGATTCTCAACTCCAGTCTCGTGGGTGATGCGCATTCGCAGAGAGCTTTATGTATTCCAAGGTTTCGAGAGATACTTCCGAGTCGTGTGAGAAAACAAATGACGTTACAGTTTTCTTGCCGTCTCTGGAAAAACTCTAGGAGCATAGTTGTATTGTAGCCCAAGGGGTCATGTCATGTCAATGCCTTCGAGGGCGAGGGTCGACGGTGCTGTCAAGATAGGCTCGAGTTTGCCTTAGCCGGTTCTTTTTTTTTTTTTTTTTTTTTTTTTAGTTCGTGCCTAGAGAATACCTTGCAAATTCATGCCCTGATTTGCAGACTGCAAAGAGGCAACAGAGTCTCAGGAACGGATTCCAAGCTGCAGTTTCAAGGCCTCGCGGTAGCACGCCGAAGTAGGGTGGTACTATTCGAAAAGTACGAGGCTGCGAGCACAGCCTTGACGACTCGTGCTTAATATCAGTATTCCGGAGGGTTTATTAGTCCCGGTCCCTAGCTTGATAGTCCCTTCCCCCTGCAAGCTGCCCAATCTGCTAGGGTTGTTGCAAGACGACACTAGGGCGAAGCCAGACCGAGTCAGTGTTCAGACGCAACGTCTGGGGTATACCGTATCGGAGCCCAAAGAGGAGTTGTCAGTAAGTGTGATGCTCCAAGTACGGCTCAGGCAGACTTTGTCGACCGGGAAGAGACCAAACAACAAAGGCGGGCAAAATGGCAACTGAGATACTAGAGCATTGACAACATGAAGGATGTGGTTGGGGTCTTATACATCATACATCAGATTGACCGTTCCACCGGCTTGGGTCCACGCTCACAGCCGTGCAAGAGACCAAGACATCAGGTACGTGTATGTGACATTTCACTATATTCTTATGGGTACATGGAGTGTGTCATGCTTTGGAGGGCTGAGAGCTCTGGGTGCTCCGTACTCGACAGGATGGACTGGTATGGCAGCCCAGGCTGGCCCAGACATAATCACAAGGGCACGGATAACACACCACGGCCTAGGTGGGATGATTGATCCAGATTGTGACCCAGTGAGTGCATTGGGCGAGTTCTCACTAGAGTCCGGGACAGGAAAAACAAACAAGAAAAAGGCATGGCCGACGTCGTGCGGACGGGCGGAAGTTGGCAATACAACCAACTGAAGCGACCAGCACGAGATAGTTTGACGGTTGCAGCAACGCAACAGCAAATACCGTGTGGGCTGCTTTCCACGGGCCACGAAATTCACCGCACAATCCCATCGTGGCAGGAGAAATGATGGGCGGCATGGTAAGAACAACAAAGCGGACGTCTGGGGGCCAGACACATTTGTGGCTTGCAATGCGCACGTAAGAAGAGTGAAGAGAAGAGGATGGAGGTGAAGAGCGCGTCAAAGTGCTGATGACACAGATCGCCCTGCCGGTCAGTTGACGCGCCCGATCTGGTCTCTACTCATGCCCAGGAATCAAGACAAACTTGGAGAATGTGGTATCTCGTTGATTGTTAGCAAACATGCAATGCACGAAAGCTTTGCAGCAAGTGTCTTCCCAGACAAACCCATTCGAACTACCCATTCGAGGTTGTCTATGGGTTGAAATTGGCAGCTTCGCGGTACAGGAATGAAAATTTCTCTGCGCAGATGAACATCACTAAGCATGCCCTAGTAGAAACAGGCTGGCGGGGCGTGTCAGCAGCTCGATGAAGTTATGTACACCCACTGTACAAAGGCCTAAACAGCCAACTCCAAATGCCCGGCGACAGGGAGGGGGGTGCGCTTTGTTGGACGAGCAGACGTCGTTTTTCTCCAGATGAGATGCGAGCAACAGACTGAGACAGCACCCCATTAGCATTTCGCTGCAGCATCTTTCGGGCATTGGCGCCGACACGGATTTAGCTGTCCTAGATTGCCAAGGCCTTGTCGTGAAGCTGCCGTGCCACAGAACAGCCGCACAATGGGTAACATCTGAGCAAGCGCGGCCCTGCCACGAACTAGCGCGAAGAGTCTGGCCAGATGTAAAGAAGGAAAGACGAAGAAAAGAATCAGTGCCGGGATTGACAATCGATCATCGAACATGACAGGCCATCGTTGGAGGGAGATGTTCGAGGTTTGTTTATCAGAGAGATCATTTGTTTGTCCAGCTGCCTCCTGGTTGTATCAACACCGAGCTTAGAAACAACGTTGTATGAGGACTCTTGGTACATCTACCTGATGTGAAAGTGGATCGCATATCTCGATTGCTTTTGCTCGATCTGAGACATGGCCATCGGTCCAAGTGTTGGAGGGGTTGAATGAGTTGCCCTTGATTCCTGCTCTACTCTTTCTCAAAAGTGGGAACGTGCGAATTGCGTCTGCTTCCTACCGAACGTTAAAAAAATGGAGGAGAGAAAAATTAACCACAGCAAAAGGTCAGCTACTTCATGCATGTTTGACTGTTAAGTCATCTCTTGTTTTGCGTCCACTCACTGAGCACGATCCAGCGAGATGGCGGTTTGGAAGAGCTCATTCCAGCGGGGTTCGGCCGTAGGCAGGACGTGCATGTTAACCAGCGAGCTAGAGTGCTCGACTTGGTTCATGAGAGAGAGCAACTGATCAACTTGTTCGCGTGTCTTCATGTGGAAAGTGGGTGAAGATTCTAGACGGCGGCGAATCGAGAAAATGCCTGATCAGGGGATTTCCCTGGTTGCCAGCTGTCCCAGCTGTCCCAGCCGTAGTCCCAGCCGCCCTGCACGGGAAACCAACATCGTGGCGGCTGGCAGACTTTGCGTCCCCACATCCATGTTGCTCTCATCTTTCATCTTTCATCTTGCTATTAATCCCCTCATCTTTGCCGTACGCGATCTTGTCCCGAGACTGGCCCCCCAAAGAGCCCTGCACCTGGAACCCTACGGAGAGGCTCCGCCGCCAAAAAAATCATGATACATGGACAGAAAATGATCGAGCCTATTATGACGAAGAACTGGATGATGAGAGGGTTGCATGCAAGAAATTGTTAATAAAAGGCCGCAGCTTCGGCCGCCTAAAAACACCATGCAGCCTCTTTGTGTCACGACTATTTATGCAAAACATTGCTGCAGATGCGTTGCTCGAGGTACTCACAGTGCCCAGTCGCAATGTACTTGGCCGAGTGGCCCTCCACGGTATCAGGCCTGCACGACAACACGACCGATCCATCTCACCTATGAAAGCCAATGACGACGATTGTGTCAAGAAGCGGGAGTTCTAGTACAAGCTCGGAAACGCCGCGCATATATTCAAGTTCAGCGCCAGGCCCCTCTGAGTAGCATCTGAATGCTTTCGACCACGTTCCAACACGCTGTAGTGGACAATATCTCGAGTCAAAAATATAACAAGTTGATCTTTACACCGCATCAGAACCTACGCTGCGTCAATGGTCAGTGGTTACATTTAACGCAATGGCACGGCGGCAATCAGGAAAAAAAAAAAAAAAGCAAAGCAATGCTCAGACCACGACACGATGCATGGACACGTGATCGCCGGCACAGTTCTTTTGGGAGGCTCTGTCCAGGGTCATCACTCAGTGACTAGATTCAACGTCCTTCAACATTGGCCATTCAAATGCCTCGTTGGATCTTCTTTGACAGGGTTTGGTCCACCCTGTATCGTTGGCGCGCATATAACTATCAGATCATGCCAGGCGCCAGAGCCACTCGATAACGCCGATTGACGGGCCACAGCTAAGCGATTTTGGGCATCCTTCCAACAAGAAGACATGCCGGGCATTGTACCAGCGTGTCAGAACCGAATCAGTACGAAGGCTTCACACAGCAGCTGTGTGAGTGGATCACTTGGGCAGCTATCAGAAGATGCAGCTAACTTATAACCGCCGAGACTTGACCACCGACGCTGTTGGGGGTTCTCAAACCGACAGGTCGGCATTGTCGGCCCCTTGGAGCCACGTGTGTTGCAAAGCGGCGTACATATTTAGAGATCCGGTCCGAAACAGCACCCTTATATAGTTTTTTTTCTTCGCGATAAATGACCTCGGTCGACAAACTCGAAATGCCAATCTCTTGGCACAGGCTTTGAAAGCAGTTCCAGCGGAGCGGCTCATTTGACAGTCAAGATACGTGCCGTTGATAAGCCACATGGCATGTTTTGAACTGACTCTAACATGGCATCCAGGCTCTTAACGAATTTTGTAATATTGCTTTGGCAAAACGCCCGAGGACCCAGTGTGTCCAAGGCTACGGAGTACCGATAGTTGATTGGCTGAATTTGTTTCCTATTGGAGCTACTCCCGCCCATATTTGCCTTCAAATCTTGAACATTTGCACACGTTATATGAAGCCCCACGAGCGCATTGATGGCTTCCCCCCCCCGCTTCCTTCTTTGCAGAAGAAGAGACTCGATCTGTCCGAATCGAATCGGGTCCCAATAATTTTGTGGGAACCAAACGAACGAAGAAATTTCTTAATTTTTTTTTTTTCTTAAAAAAATACCTCTACTGACGGTCTGCGCTTCCTCCACATGACACTTTGCATCATAAAGTTCAACGCGCCATGCATTCTCGGCGCCATCATGCATCATGCGCCGGAGACGAGAGACTGGTCGCAGACGGAGCCTGTTCACGGACTCCGTCGCGTTTCACGAATGCTGTATGGGGCAGAACTTTATGCCTACGATAGAACTACCAACCATCGATACCTAGGAAGAGCGATTGATGATCGTTGAAGCATGGTTCTTGGCATTGTGTACACGATGCACGATGCACGAGGCCGAGCTGAGCTTCAGTCTCTCCGCTTCCGAGTTGTTTCATTGACCATTACAGCCGACACAGATGTTCGAATTGGCGCATTGTCTGTTTGTAGGCATACTGGCCGGCC
This sequence comes from Epichloe bromicola, assembly GCA_023658445.1. Lineage (NCBI taxonomy): Eukaryota > Fungi > Ascomycota > Sordariomycetes > Hypocreales > Clavicipitaceae > Epichloe > Epichloe bromicola. The sequence goes on from CP098269.1 coordinate 4,986,316, forward strand.
TTTAAGTTGTACTTCGATGCAGTTACCTTGGGTAGTAGGTAGGTCGATAGACTTCAACGATCTCGGGTAAATCAACATATCGTGCTGGTACTACTCGAGTAACAAGGGGGTCATTTACACGGCCACGTCTTTAAATCGGGAAAGATGGTATAGTCCCGTACAACTCAATTACACACAGTGTTCGAATTCGATGCCGTTTGGAGAACGTCCTTGTACGTTCAATGATGGGACGGAATGGCTCATTGGCAGTGGAAAAATAGATTGCGAGAATGTGTCTGTTAATAATATTCAGCGCTTCCGTGTAAACACACAACTGTTCGCCGCGGATAGATCTCACGGCAACTTCTTTAGTTTGGTTAAAGGCGCACCGCGCAAAAAGAAGATGGATACGTAGATAGTGCATCAATACTCTTTTTTACTATCCCAACTATAAGCGGGTAGTTTGTATAATACAATCCAGGTACACCTGGTAGAAAATACGCCTTCTTGGCGACAGAAATCTTTACGCCCGCCGCTTGTCTACTACACAGTGCCAACGATGCTGCGAGTCGGGAGAACAGCAACGGTTCCTACAGTAAGAAACTACCGCTTGACCCATGCTGGCATCTTACGGGCCTTGACATGCCCATGCTTCTTTCTTTCGACTGTTCTGGCGTCCCTGGTGATACAGCCGGCTGTTGAATCGGAGAGAAAGAAAAAAAGTCAGTGTTTGTGTCAACAAAAAAAGAACCAATAGGGTAACGTGACTGGCAGAATTTTTGTTGAGTTGAGGGACAATGAATGAAATATTACCATACCTCTTCTCAAAGCTGGTTTCAAAGCCGGCTCATGGGCGATTAATGCTTTTGCAACTGCGAGTGTAATTGCCTCAGCCTGTCCAGTTGTTCCACCACCTTCGACCAAAACCCAAACATTGTACTTGTCCAATCTTTCGGTTGCGGTCAGGGCCCAGACAGCGCTCTCGCGATCATGAACGCGACCAAAAGCTTCGTTCAGAGGCTTTCCGTTAATAAGCACCTCTCCCGCTCCCTCCACGACAAAGGCACGCGCCGTCGAGGCCTTCCGCTTGCCCACACCGACTGCTCGTCCGAACCTGTCAATTGTGATGGGGCTAGGTTTGTTGAGAAATGGGTTGATGTCACGCGCAAACTCCTGAAGAGCAATCCTGACCTCGGCTGGTCGTAGACTGGGCTCGATGAGGTTCAACCTTTTGGCCACTTGGAGAACTTTGGCGTAATGTGATGCCTTGATCGGCTCGCCCATTTGAGCTCGCATTTCTTCTAGCTTTGTCCAAGGTACTTGTGGTGCTTCGCTGGGTATCACGGTCGGTAGGTGGTGAAACCGGGTAAGGAGGCTCGATATTCGGATATATAGGTCATTGAACTGAGGCTCTCGAGAAAAGTACGAGGGGGTCGCTGGCATGGTGCGTGCGTGTGTAACGCCCCGGTAGGGAATCCGAGCAGACTCGACCACGGCGTTTGAATTGACTGCGTCGTCAACTCCGGCGGTGGTGTTGAGGGTTCTAATGCAAAGGGGAGCCGATTGCTTCCATGTCGGTCGATGCCACCGAGGGTTGGCAAGCTGCTTCGGGCACCTCAATTGCCGGAGGCCTTTTGCCAGGGTGGCCATGACTGCTGCCACGGCCACGAGATGCGCAATTCGTCGTCGTGAACTGCCGTTGGGACGACGTGATGCTGGGAATTGACCTCCTTGATCCAGCTACCGTCTAGGCTTTGACACCACGAGGAAGAAGGCGCAGAAGAAGAAGGACGAGTGTTCCATCGCCATCACGTGGAGATAAGATTGCATTGGTCAAGTTGCCGCGGATTGAGCCACGCACCCACCAGCCACGCCGGTTGCTAAGACAGCCTCCCTTGGCGCGGGGCACATCCTCCAGCTCCGCCCATTTATGAAAAAAATTTCCTCAGCGAGAACCGTCAAGCTTTTTATTCTGCTTTCATCTTCCCATCTTCAGTTTTTCGTATCTTTGAATAACTGAGAACATTCGTCAAGATGGCTTTCGGCACTCTCTACACCTCTTCTGTATGTTCCTGAAGCTACCTTGTTTGCTTGCTTTTCTTTCTTTCTATGCCTCTACAGATACGCAGAGCTTGTTCGCTGACCGACCAACTCTTTACCTTTTGCAGGACAACCCCCGCTCCATCGCCATCAAGGCGGTTGCAAAGGCCAACAACCTCGAGCTTAACATTTCTGAGGTCGAATTCGGCAAGCCTGTCGCCGAGCACAAGAAGGCCAACGGCCTTGGCAAAATCCCCGCCTTTGTTGGTGAGGACGGTTTCGCTCTGTCCGAATGCATTGCTGTCGCTATCTATGGTAAGCTTGTACTTTCTTTGCTTTCTGGTACTTTGATATCTTGTTCCAACAGCTTGTGCGTGTTGGGCTTTGCGTGTGATGACTTAGCTTTTATTTATACAGTTATCCCTGTCTGAAATATCTTTTCGTGTTGATAACGCCTAACTTCTGACCTTTGCCCAATATGCTTTGCACTTTGTTCTCCATTACATTGATGAAATGTTTGTGTGTTTTGGTCCATGGGACACTGACATTCCATTGCAGTCACCTCCCAGAATGAGAAGACAACTCTTCTCGGCAAGACCAAGCAAGAGTACGTTGTTCCTCTGCCAAGTTCATCTTCGTTTAACGAGGCCCAGGCCGTTGACACTGTCTCACTAGCTACGCTTCCATCCTGAGGTGGATGTCCTTCTTCAACTCCGAGATTATCACCTCCATTGTTAACTGGCTCTTGCCCCTTGTTGGCAAGCTGCCGTACAACAAGAAGAACGTTGATGATGCCTCCAAGGCTGCTGAGCAGGCCATCGATGTTGTTGAGCAGCATCTCCTGCACAATACCTTCCTTGCCGGCGAGCGCATGACTCTCGCTGACTTGTTCTGCGCCCCCCTCCTTAACCCTGGCTTCAAGTACTTCTTCGACAAGCAGTGGCGCCAGCAGCATCCCAACGTCACTCGATGGTACGATACCGTCGTCAACCAGCCCATCTACACCGATGTGGCCAAGAAGGTTGACTACCTTGAGAAGCCCGCTCTGACCAACGCTGCCCCCAAGAAGAAGCCTGAGGCTGCCAAGGAGGCTCCCCAGCCTGCCGCCAAGGCTGCTGCTGCCACCGCTACTGAAGAGGATGCTCCCGCTCCCAAGCCCAAGCACCCTTGCGACCTGCTTCCCCGCGCTACCTTCCCTCTCGACGAGTGGAAGCGTCACTTCTCCAATAACGAAACCCCTGAGGCCCTTAAGTGGTTCTGGGAGAACGTTCCTTTCGAGGAGTACTCTATCTGGCGATGTGACTACAAGTATAATGATGAGCTTACCTTGACTTTCATGTCTAACAACCTCATTGGTGGCTTCAACACTCGTCTGGAGGCCTCCCGCAAGTTCATCTTCGGCAGTGCTTCCGTTTACGGCGAGAGCAACGACTCCATCATCCAGGGTGCTTTCGTCATTCGAGGCCAGGAGTACGAGCCCGTCTTCGATGTCGCCCCTGATTGGGAGAGCTACAAGTTCACCAAGCTTGACCCTAAGAATGCCGAGGACCGTGCTTTCCTCGAAAACATGTGGTCATGGGAGAAGGGCATCACCGTCAACGGCAAGGAGTACCCTCACGCCTGCGGCAAGGTCTTCAAGTAAATGTAGCGACTGGACAAAACCGAGTAAAAACTTTATGATGATGATGGTACATTGATGAAGCGATTTGGGATGGGTTTAAAAGCGGAATGAAGACGAATCACGAAGTCTCGTTAGCTTTAGTTGGTTGTGTCATATCCAGTACAAGGATGGCTGCGAGGGACGCAAGGGCCGCATGAAAGCGGACGGGCTCTATTATCAATAGTCGCAATCAGTGAACAAACCATGACCGGTACGACGCTGCTTCCAGTCCGCTTATGTATTGTCGTGGAATGAAGTGAATGCAAAATCCAGTCTACAGGTTCTACCCCGGTATGCCGCAGCACTTTCCCAAGCCCGCACAATACGTCAGCTAGGAATGTTGCATACTTGAATTCCATCCATCTGGCTCTAGACCTGATGACAGATTCCATGGTCGAACCAACGCAATCGCCCCAAGCTCGTTTTATGTCCACGAAAAGAAGAAAAGCAACTATGCAACGTCTGAATAGTTAAAGAAGAAGAAGAAGAAGAAGAAGAAGAAGAAAGAGACGGCCCAACATCAAGATTCATTCGTCAACCTATAGCCTTGGTCCAGACCAAATGGGTTCTCTCTCATATACCTACTAACATCCGCCTGGTAGCAAAGTTGATTCAGGTAATCATGGACCTGCGGCAACACATTCGGCGGCTCAACATGCAAGCCCGCGAATTCAGGAATCGGCAAAATGTTGTACGGCTCACTGCGGCCCTTTTCAAACGAGTCGTCCACCAGGACCGTGTTCGATTGATCCCAGCGCCCGCCGGCGCCGGCCTCGGGATGAGAGTCCCTGACGTGGCGATCGTTCCACAGCTGGGAGAGGCGCTTGTACACCTGCACCCTTGCGTTGTAGTCGTCGTTTGAAAGGCCGAGCTTGTCCCGGGCCCATATCACGACGCACCTTCCGCGTTGCTCGGGCGTGAGGAGCTGGCAGACCATGTTGTTCACGTTTTGGGGCCGCGCGGAGGACCAGATGGCGAGGCGGAACGTGTCCAGGCAGTAGTTCAGGAAGGGGCGGGCGTGGGGGCGCTCCACGAAGCGGGATGGGTGATTGCGGGATGGGCGGAAGAGAAGCGTGCCGTTGAGGTCGAGGATGACGAGGATGCGGCGCGGGACGGGGAGGGAGGTCGGCCGGGGGAGGGTCCGCGTGAGGTACGTGGTTGAGGGGGAGGGGATCCCGCCGGATGACTTGGAGGGGGGCTGTCGGGGCCTGTCATCGTTTCGCGCTTGGTCATTTGCTGGACTGGATTTTGAAAGAATGGCGGTTTGGTCAGCTTTTTTTTTTTTTTTTTTTTTTGGGACGTGGAAGTTGGGTTTAGGAAGGGGGGTTGTGTGGGAGACGCACGCTTGTGGGATAAGTATGGTCTTTTTGGACTTTCGCTTGATCCCTTTTTCAGGGCGGGTTTGGATGCCGAATTTGGGTTTTGTTGGGGTTTTGGAAAGGATGGGTGTGAATGGGCCGGCGAGGGCATTCAGCTTTGCTGGTGGGGAGGGGGACGGGGCTTGCATTGCTGCAGAGAGGGCCATGGCCGGCGTGCGTCGGGGTCGAGAGGGCGGTTCCGATTGCATCTGGGGGTGGTGAGTGGTGAAGAGGGAGACGTATGTGGCCGATGAGTGTCTGGGAGTTGTTGTTGTTGGGTCGTCGGAATAATAGCGGCGGTGTTGTGACAGTCTGGGGGCGAGGAGGTTGCATGAGGTTTGGGTTTGGGTTTGGGCTTGGCGGGGATGAGATGGGCGATGAAGAACCGTCTTGACGAGTGGTTTTCGGGCGAGAGATGGCGGGACCAGGTTGCGGCGCATTGGGAGAGGCGGCGTTGAGGTTGAAGCGAAGTGAAGTTCAACTGAAATTCATCACGAGGTCGAGCGGGTCTGCAAGTAAGGGATCCCTGTTTGCATGTTTTTTACTACAGACATGCTTCTTATTGGCCATCTAATCTGTATGTGTATCATGGTTGGACGAGATTGAGCTGGTTCCCTTCCCTGTTATCGATAAGCATCCCGCTCTGAAAAAAAAAAAAAAGCGCCACTTCTAGCCAAACTGCATCCCGACTTGTCCATGACCAACCAAGGCCAACAACAGATCACACAGCGCTCCTCTCACACAACCCACAAGTCACCAAGCGCAATGCTGCCAAAACGCAAGCTTCCCTCCAACGGCCTAGAGCGCCGAGTGCGGCCCCGACGAGAAGACAACTGGGAGCCCGAGCCCGCCCCGGACCCATCAGACTCAGATGACGACAGCCCAGCAGAGGAGGAGGAGGAGGAGCGCATCGACCATGCCGAGAGCGGTTCCGAAGACGACAACCAAGAAGATTCTTCCGACCACGGTTCATCAGCGGCAAGTTCTCTCCTCCTCCACAAAACCCCCCCTTCATCTCAATCTAACCAATCCACAAAAAACAACAGTCCTCATCCGAAAGCGACCCCCCAAAAGTCCACCTCTCCTCCGTCTCCTTCGGAGCCCTCGCCCGCGCCCAAGCATCCCTCCCCAGCTCCCGGCGGCACGAATCCGATCCCGCGCCCCCAAACGACCAAGACGCCTCCTCGTCCCTCACCAAGTCCTTCAAGCCCCCCGCCAAGACACCCCCCGCCAAGCGCTCCTCCAAACACGCACCCCAGGAGCAAACCTCCAAAAGGCCCGTCACGCGCATCCGCGAGATCGTCCCCGACGCGCGCCGCAAACCCCGCGACCCCCGCTTCGACCCTCTCGTCGGCAAAGTAGACGAGGGCAAGGCCCGCAGGGCCTACGCCTTCCTGGACGAGTACCGCGAGAGCGAAATGGCCGAGCTGCGGGCTGAGATAAAAAAGACCAAGAACCCGCTTGACAAGGAGAGGCTGAAGAGGCAGCTCATGTCGATGGAGTCGAGGAAGAAGGCGCAGAAGAAGAAGGACGAGGAGCAGAATTTGCTGGCCGAGCATAGGCAGAAGGAGAAGGAGCTTGTTGCTCAGGGCAAAACGCCGTTTTATCTCAAGAGGAGTGAGCAGAAGAAGCAGTTGTTGATGAAGCGGTACGAGAAGATGAGTAAGGGCCAGGTGGATAGGGCGATTGAGAGGAAGAGGAAGAAGGTTGTTGGGAAGGAGAAGAAGGAGCTGGGGGGGTTGGTGAGGAGGAGGTAGGCTTTTTGTGCCATGATAGATACCCTCGTGATGGTTTTGTATGTAATACGTGGACGGGAAAGAAGAAATAGGATGTACGGCCAGTTCCATGGTGGTGTTTTACACATTTCCCCTGCTATTGTGCATGTTTTTTTTGTGTTTGTTTACAGAATGGAATATATATATATATACACTACACGTAGCCCGACCTCTTGACGCTCTCTTTGAACATGTCCTTGCAGGACACTTTACTCCCCAATCGCGCGCATAGCAAGAACGCACCGCTCAGCTTCCGATGCAAACTGTACGTTTCTTCCGGTGGAGGCGCCAGCCTCTCTCTTAACATGACGGGGATGAGACCCTTGACTCTCTCCGTGATGGTCTGGTCCTTGAAATCATACACGTCGGGTGCAGAGTTCATAAAGGGCTCTGCGAGCGTGAGCACGGATTGCGTGTGTGCTTCGAGCATGGTCCTGCTCTCGTGTCCGGTCAGGTATCCCAGGCTTTCGGACAAGTGCTTGACTGTGGCGCGGTCTGAGCGAGATGCCGCATCTAGCAGTTGGACGTACTGCCTCACGAAATCCTCGGGATACTCCCTGGAGGCTCCAAAGTCCAACAGCACCAGCTTGTTGAGCTGGGCATTGTACAGGAAATTCGTCCAGTTGGGATCCGTCTGCATGAATTTGAACTCGGTGATTTCTCGCAGGCACAGGCGCATGATCTGGGTGCCGATCCAGTCGCGCTGCTCTTGGGTGAAGGACTTGACGCGCGTAACGCCTTCGCCGTCCATGAAGTCCATGGTGAGCACCTGTTTCCCACTGGCCTCGAGGTGCACGTCGGGGGCTAGAAACACATCTTGTTCCCCCTTGAGGAGTTCTCTGTACCGGAGCACGCATTGTGCCTCGCGCTCGTAGTCGCATTCCCAGCCGAGTTCTAGTCGGGCGTTGTCGATGGTCTTGTTGAGGTAGAGGCCCTTGGGGAGTAGTTTCGTGGCGTTGAGGAGGATTCCCAAGTTGTCCAGGTCCGAGTTGATGGAGTCGGCGACGCCGGGGAATTGGATCTTGACGGCGACCCTTTTGCCGTTGGACTTGAGAGTGGCTTTGTGGACTTGTCCGATGGATGCGGCTGCGATGGGCGTCTCCTCAAAGTCGCTGAAACGATGGCGCCAGTCTTCGCCCAGGTTGCTCACGAGAACCTTGTCTCTTTGCCAGGCGGGCATGTAGTCTGCTCTGTCCTGGACACGCTGCAAAACCTCTTGAATCGGAGCCGGGAGCATCTTGGAGTCCTGGAAGCTCATCATTTGACCGAGCTTGAGCGCTGCGCCGCGCATCCGTGACAGTTTGGCCACCATTCGCTCCATGTTCTTGCCGCTGAGTAGGACGGAGCCTTGGCCGCCGCCTCTGAATGCTCGGCTCACGCTCTCCGTCATGGCACCACCTAGCATGCCGGCTGCGAGGCCGCCATAGTTCCAGAGGCGGCTGACCCGTGATGCTGGGACCGCGGATTCTCGCAGCGAGTGTGCCGGCGTCGTGGGCGTTGTGGGCGTTGTTTCGGCGCCAGCAAGGTCTTTGGCCAACTCGACCACATCTTCGTCTATCCTTGTTGACTGGGGCTTTGGCTCAGGCGTAATAGATGTCACCGATTGCGCAGAATCGGGGGACTCGAGAGACTCGGCCGTTGGGGATGTACTCGAAGTAGCAACAGGGCCTTGCGCTGGATGAGATTCTCCAGACTCTGTGGCTTCCACTTTTGGTAGTACAGGCGCGAGATTCGGCCAGTATCGCAGAGGATGATCCTTTGCAGGAACACCGGGCTCGTTACGGGTTTTTGCAGCAGCACCGTCCTTCTTTCGAAGTGAACTCAATATCGTCGAACCATGAGCGGTATGGAAAATGTTCACGTCGACGTCATCCGGAACGTCTCGTTGCTCTGCAGCGGCCCTGAGAGCCTCTTGCCTCTGTCTATATGCTTGGATAAAGGCAGTATTTGCAGAAGTTTCTTCGGGCTTGTTCTTGTTCTCTTTGATCTCGTGCTGTGCAAGGATGGGTTGCGGTGGCAATGGCGGCGCCGGCGAAGAAGGAGTGGTAGATGCTTCTGCATGCTCTGATACGAAGGCACCAGTGTCGGTATCTGCTAAGCCATTTTCTTCCGGGTTCTCTCTTCGTCGGATGCCCTTTACGCTGCTGCCCTCGGCATAGGCCACCGTAGTTCTATTGTCTCCTCGCCATTTCGCTGTCACGACCGACGTTTTGCTGTATGCGTCCAGCTGCCGCGCCCTGAGGGCAATGTGCTTGGCGGCGACGGACCGTGAGGCGCCAAGCAGCGCTGCAACATCAATGGCCAAGTCGACAAACCCCATGAAGACTCGTTGGGAGGCCTCTATCGACCGAGGCGCATCGGTACGAGAGCTGTAGCGAGCTGTGTGGTATTGGGCGGGAAAGCTGGAGGATAAGAAAACGGAGCTCCGAACAGGGTGGGTAATAACCGACTTTTCTTAATTTGGCCGTCGTGGTGACTTCATCAACGTTGACGCGCAAAGTATGCAGCTAAGCGGGGGTCAATGACAGGCACATTCACCACTCATTCCCGAAGACACATGCATGAGCGCACCACATTACGTCGCAGCAGTAATTGGACAAAAAATGTTGGTTGAATTCAGGCGCTTGATTATCTTTGTGCGAGCACTTAAACGAACAAGAGCCTCCAGCTCCGTGTTACATGCTTTGATATCAGTGTAGACTCCTCCCAGATGCTGGCGTCCAAATGCCCAAATGCCCAAATGCCCAAATGCCCAAATGCTCAAATGCTCAAATGCTGTAATCAGATAGATAGACGCCATATCGTCAACATGATGCAACGCGGTCCTTGTCCCCCGTTGAAAAAACGCCGTGAAATTGTGATGAAACAAATTCATTCCCTTCCTCCGTGAACATGGTATACGTAGAGCTCGAGTTCGAGTGCGAGCGTGAGTGTATTATTCATAACTGCTGATAAGAGAATCCAAGAGTGGCGGTAGGCCTTGCTCAACTGAGAACCCCATGTCTAGTTCTTTTCTGAACTCGGCCTGGTGGCGATCCGTAATAGTGAGCCTCTGGGTCTCATCGGGGTAGGCTGTCCGAAAGAACTTCCTGGTGTCTTTTTTTTTGGAGTTGCCATTTTGTTCAAGAGTCTTTGAGCTGCAGGAGTCAGGTCGCCGGAGACTCTAGGACTGCTAGGAAATTTAGGGACCTGTGAATTTGTGTCTTTTCCAGTGAGACCATGTCTTGCGCATTCCTTGTTGGACTTCGAGATGCGATCCACCATTCGCTCATGTAGTAGCTCCCGTTTGCGTTGGTCTTGCAACTTGAAGGGATTGTGTGCGTCACCAGGACCCAAATTTAGAGTCGGACGGGTCTTCTCGGTCCCAATCTCATCATCTTCGTCGTCGACAAAGGAGTACCCATTTACTTTTGGGGTCTCGCCTCCTCCTACAACACTGGAACATTGGTCGTGAGGGCGAGGTTTGCCGGCGATGGCATGTCTCACAGATGACATGGTGGGAGAGGGGGGGCGCTGTGGCACGTTTGGCTGAGGCATCCTGGTGTTGGCGTACTCTATCGATCTGGGAGCCATCCTGGAAGCCTCCTCGGCTCGTTGGGCGACGGTGACAACGCCATCCTCAAGGCCCTCGGGCTCAAACATGAGGCCATTATGGGGTGCAGCGTTCCAAGCATCTGGCCTTGCTGGTCGGTCGTCGCGATCCTTGATGGCTAGTCTTTTGCGTTCGAATCCATCGTCAACAAGACCCCGAGTAAGAGCCAATTTCTCGGACACTTCCTTCTGTTTGATCATTTGCTTGGACGGAAGCTTGTTCCCACGCCACAGCCAGTCATATTTGTCGGCCTTTTTCTGGTTTTGTTTGTCCACTAATCTGTAGAAGCTCTCGTTGTCTTCACTTGTATAAGTTGCCTGGAATTTTGATAGACTCATGTTGGTGTTAAGTCGAGGGTTGTTGGTGACCGCGGTTGGTGCAACAGATGAAGCAGGCGTATCTCCCACAAAGGTGGTTGGTGTGCGTCCCCCATCAATCATTGATTTAGCTGATGATGGCCTAACATGTCTCCCTGGAGTCATGACATGCTGGAGTCGGCGGCTGGCACTTGAGATCCAGGCCGTATCTTTGGATTCGAGTGCATCTAAATATTCTTGCTGAATTTCGGTCTCCAAGAGGCCAGGAAAGAAATCTCTGGCTATAATTTGGGACAGGGCCTCGGTATAGGAATCTTCATCCAGGACCTTCTTGGGGCGTTTGACCTTCTTCACCCGGGGCGGTGCCGGCATCACCTCTGTATCTGTCCTTTTCCTCACCAAGGCCGAGGAAGCCTTGCTGGATGATGGTGACGCCATGCGCGTGTTTGTGTTTGTGTTTGTGTTTGTCTTTATGTTGGGGTATTTTTTCATGTGGTTGGAGTTGAAGCGATGGAAGTGAGATGGACGACGACTTTGCAGGGGTGTTATGAAAGAGGCATAATTGAATGGCGTTGCAAAGAATCCAAGAGGTTTCTTTTGTAGTGTGAGTTTGCCGTCAAGGTTTGACCTGGCAGATGTTGGCAGCACTGCCTATACCATAACGAGTACGTATATGACTCTAGTTTGAAAATACAAATGAAAATAATCTTATTATTTCCCAATTTTGGAAAACTTCAGTGAACAAAACTGTAGTTTAATACTTTGACAGGAGGGAGCTTTTGGGCCAAGTGGTCACTGGTCAGGCCGGCAGCCTTGGGTACAACGGCAATCGGGTCGCTTTTCAAAGCCACGTGATTTACAAGGTCCACTTTTGGATTACATAATTGCGAGCTGACACCGGGCCGTTTGTGACGACAACCTTCCAACATGTTTGTTAATAACCCCCCAGAGAGACCCATCTTTCAGCTAAGATGCGTGATTAATTATGCTGCAAGAAAGAGTTTCGAGGTGGATCATGATGGAAAAACGCATGCCGAATATGACAATGAGGATTTCGCAGGTGTCGAGCACTTCTCACGGACAAAGATGCAACAAATGGCGGCTTACGAAGAAGGGTGTAACACTCGTTTTCCCCAAGCTGACGCTAAGACTTTTCTCTATGCCAGTCTATATATGAGTCGTGAAGAATCATGAACATGATGAACATGCTTTGGTCGCATAATATGCAAGGCACGGGTACACGCATGCGCGGCCCCGAACACAGCACCAAAGGCCAACCAGACTGTTCCAGCCAGCCTGTGGTTGGCTGCATGTACCCCCACTGTAGACATGACCCCACGACCCAGCCAAAAGCCCACCCACCAGGGCCACCACTTGACGTCCTCGTCCATTCACCCAAGACGCAAGACGTAATAATAAGACGCCGCTATTTTTTTTTCTTGGCTCGCCGTCGAGTGCGCTACAAGTCGTTCCTATCGCCTCCCGCATATTTTTTTCACTTCAAAACTGATAGACTTTGACAATCTTTACATGCCATTCTATGTTTATTTGCACCTAACACCCCGTTTTTGTCTTGCCTTTTGCTTGCTGCAGCGGCACCATCATAACTTCCATTGATTCGCCTCTCATCCGTCCCCCGCCCTCGGCCCTCCGTCACCATGTCCCAAGAAGCTGTTGATCTCAAAAACAAGGGCAACAAGGCCTTTGCCTCAGGCGACTACCTTGCCGCTGTCGATTTCTACTCAGCGGCTATCGAATTGAATGACAAAGAACCCACCTTCTACACCAATCGTGCCCAAGTGCGTATACAAAGTCTGCTGTGGTCTGCGATGTGCCATCTGCTCTCATGGTCGTGTCACTGACGTTCTCACCACTGTTTTGAACAATTATAGGCTTACATCAAAACCGAAGCATACGGATATGCTATCCGAGATGCCGGAAAGGCGCTGGAGCTGAATCCCACCATGGTCAAGGTTGGTACCACTTTAAGCATACTCTCAATCAGCCACCGCAAGACTTGAGCTTACCATGTTCCCCTCCTCAGGCTTTTTACCGACGTGGTCTTGCCCGAACCGCCATCCTTCGGCCCAAGGAAGCAATCGATGACTTTAAAGAATGTGTCCGATTAGATACCAACAACAAAGATGCAAGGCTCAAGCTGGAGGAATGCAAGAAGATCGTGCGCCAAATGGCCTTCTTTGCTGCTATCGAGGTTGGCGACGAACCCTCAGCGGCTGAGGGCCTCGATCTCGACTCTATGGCTATTGAAGAAGACTACGATGGCGTCCGACTTGGAAACGAAATGACACAAGAATTCATCGACGACATGATTGAACGGTTCAAGAATGGCAAGAAGATACACCGGAAGTACGTCTACCAAATCATTTTGGCAGTCAAGAAGATTGTCTACGACGAGGCTACCATGGTGGAGATGCATATCCCCGACGATGTCGAGCTCACAATCTGTGGCGATACCCATGGTTCGTATTTGGTTTCGTTTTCTCTTGGGAAATCTCGAGAACTGGCCTACAAGGTGCTGACAGAATGGCTTCAAGGTCAATACTTCGATCTAGTGGAGTTATTCCGCCGCAATGGATCGCCCAATGACAAGCACTGGTACTTGTTCAATGGCGACTTTGTCGACAGAGGCTCATGGTCCACTGAAATTGCCCTGCTGTTGTATGCCTTTAAATGGCTACGACCAAGCGGTTTCTTCCTGAATCGCGGCAACCACGAGACCGATGACATGAATCGCGTCTACGGATTCGAGGGAGAATGCAAGGCCAAATACAATGAAAGGTGCGTTCTGCGTGACCACGAGTTTGATTCATAGCCTGTATTCATCAAGGACACTAACCTATCTGGACAGAGTCTTCAAGCTCTTCTCAGAGAGTTTCTCTGCTCTTCCACTGGCCACGTTGGTCGGCAAGAAATATCTGGTCCTCCACGGCGGTCTGTTCTCTGATGATAGCGTAACACTGGACGATATTCGAAAGCTCAACCGACACAACCAAAGACAACCCGGCCAGTCCGGCCTCATGATGGAGATGCTGTGGACTGATCCGCAAGACGAACCTGGTCGAGGTCCCAGCAAACGAGGCGTCGGAATGCAATTCGGGCCCGACATCACCAAGAGGTTCTGCGAGAACAACGGCCTCGAAGCAGTAATTCGAAGTCATGAGGTTCGCATGGACGGTTACGAAGTCCAGCACGATGGAAGATGCATCACTGGTATGCACCAACCTGCTCCTTGAGCCTCTCCGTATTGCCCTGTCCCCCTCTTGTTTCTAACACGAATTTGCTAGTCTTCTCCGCACCCAAGTACTGCGACTCGACAGAAAACAGAGGTGCCTATATCAACGTCAAGTCGGATTACAAGCTTCGATACGAGCAGTTCGATGCTGTACCGCATCCGAATATTAGGCCAATGGTAAGGCCCCGACTGCAGCACCTCTCACCAGTTGCATATCTCTTTTTTGCTGACTCTTTGCCAGGCATATGCCCAAAGTTCTCTCATGTCGTCTCTGATGTAAAAACCCAACAATCATTCACAAGTACAGAGCTATTCTAAAGGTCCACGAGCAGCCACAGAACCCCCAAAAAAAAAAAAAAGTGTCAGGAAAGCATTGGATCCGGAGTCAGGAAAAGGGCGGCATTCCTTGGTGATACCTTTGTGCTTTCTCAATATTTCGGTTCTGGCATCGGGTGGTGCGTTGGAAAAGAAGAGAGATATCAAAGTACATAGATACCCGTCAAGATCTATAAAGAGTACTTTCGTCATTTCCCCTCTCTTTCTTGCTGTTGCCGTGAATGTCGGCGTACTTGGCTCTTAGCTCTGAAATAGCGCTTGCTGTCCAACCTGGCTCACCAAAAGGCCAAGCCAATTCGAAGACCCCTTCATGCGTAGTATATACTGCGTATCGCCATCGCTGCACCCCCTATACGCAGTAATGGCTGCCGCGAACGAGCTTAGATCTTCTCGGGGCAACCTCACCCAGCATGTCGAGTCTTGTGCTTTGAGGATATCAATGGGGATGGCTTGCCCCGTGAGGCCGAGGAATTGTTTCAACGCAGCAGTGAAGTAGGACTTGACCATGAGGTCGTCCAACTTGATGTCTTGAGGACCGTCGGTATCGAGTTCCAAATGTGCGTAAGCGAAGGGCTGTTCTTTGATGGTGCTGGTGAACAGTGTGTGAGCCGTCTCTTGGCCCCGTTTCGACGATGGGTTTGTGTACCCAATTTGTGAATCTGAAGACATGATGAAGTACTTCCGCCCTTGTTTCCCCCCATCTCTTCCTGTCTTTCTTTACAAGAACCTTGATTGCGCAGTTTAGAAGCTTACGAAAGTATAACAAGTCCCCGTCGAGTCATGGCTTTTTTTCCAGGCCAATTGTCGAATGAATCAATGCATATCGGATATAAGCATAACGGGATCCATCCACCAGCTGAGCAAGTGAGCTTCCTTCCGCGTCCGGACCAACATGCCGACCGACTTCATCATCGAGAACGCCTTCTCGTCGACTTGCGCCCGCCGATTTCCTCCGCGCGGACGATTCGCAGAAATACCATGTCCAACTTTGTTACGCCCGGCCAGCAGCGCTACCTGCGCGCCTGCATGGTGTGCTCCATCGTAATGACCTTTTCGGTACGAAACACACCCCCCGTCAGCAAGAAGCCGCTCGCAAATCGCTGTGCGAAACTCAAGGGGTGTCGAGCTCGCCCGAGTTGAACAAAGATGACAAGTTCTCTAACGTGGTCGTTCCTGATGCTCTAGCGCTTCCGCGAGGAAGGATGTCCCAACTGCGAAGAATTCTTGCACCTCGCTGGCTCGCAGGACCAGATTGAGAGCTGCACGTCGCAGGTCTTCGAGGGGCTGATGACGCTGGCGAACCCTGCGAAATCGTGGGTCGCCAAGTGGCAGCGCTTGGATGGCTATGTGGCGGGGGTGTATGCTATTAAAGTGTCGGGGCAGTTGCCGGATGAGATTCGGTCTACGCTGGAGGAGGAGTATAGGATACAGTACATCCCGTAGGTGATGCTTGGGGGGCCCGGGGATGGCCTTTGCGATTGATGCTGGAGTGGTGTGCTAATTTTCTTGATATAGGAGAGATGGTACCGAGACGGAGGCGGACAACTAGACTCGTGGGCATCTGAGTTGGGAACCTGGAACTTCAATGTCTTTCTCTTCTTTCTCTTCTTTCTCTTCTTTTTTTTTTGTCTCGAGGGCTTGAGCGAATATGGCGTTGGGATTGGTATACAAGACGAAAGAGAAAGGCTGGCATGGTAAGGAGTCATGATTCATGGTATCTTTGGAGTGTTAACTATCATAGTACACATGCACCTTGTATTCTGCTCAACAAACGCCCGCGTCCCGAATGTACATGCACAACTCCGTTTCAGCTGCTTCGCCGTTTCTTGCCCGATGATATGTTGAACCCGAAGCCCGCTGTCTCGCGCGACCTCTTCCTATCCATCTCCTCGCGCATGATTCTCTCCGCTTCAGTCATCTTCTTCGGTTGCTCTATTCTGCTGGTCTTCTTGGACCCGCTGGCCAGCGCGTTCTTTTTTACCTGAGAAAATACATTCTTTGTCTGCGGTTTGCCCCCGAGCTTCATCGACACGCCGCCGATACCAGCTGATTTCGGTTCTGGCGTGCTCTTTTCCTCTGTTTGAATAGTATCAGCTGACGCTGAAGGGTCTAATGACGACGACTCCTTCGCTTCTCCGGCAGGGTCCGATATAGTTTCGGCAACGGCCTTGGGTTTCGACCCAAACGACAACGTAATCTTCCCGCCATCTTGCCTCTTCAGCTCCCGTTCCTCGTCGTTGTCTCCCCTGTCTCCGCGCGTACTCGCATTCGCTTGTGCCCGCCGAATCTGCTCCTGTATCATGCGTTGCTCAAGCTGCTCATCACCTTGATCCTGCGCCTCCTTGCGCCGGAGTGCTTCCTGGCGTTTCAAAGCCTCTGGCGAATTGTCGATCCACGAGATGTGAATCCCCTTGTCTGTTTCTTCGACGCGGCAGATACCTTCCTTGCCGAGATGTTTGGCAAACTCGGTCAACGAGGGCCACTTGGTCGCGTTCATGTGGACGTGCTCCTTGTTCGAAATGTACTCTTGGTAGAAATGGTTGATCTGGACTTGCTTTTCGCCGTGTCCCGTCTTCAGTAGCTGCAGGAAGTCTTTTAGAAAATCGTCGCTATATTGGTTGATGAATTTCTTGGGATCCTCGCCCACGACGAGCATTTGTCGGACGTGGCTCTCCGACTGCGTGTGCATCTTGAATCCATTGGCGTCACGACATTGTTTTTCGCAGACTTGGCAGAACCACCGGAGGCGCTGGAGGCCTTTGCTTTTGAGCTTGTTGGCGAGATGCTTAGTCGAGCCAACTTCTGCCTTGGGCATGTTGGCGACGGGTATATACTGCGAGACGAGAATTTGGTGGTGGTGAGAGTTGGCTGTTGAAGAAGTTGAAAGTTGCCGAAGATGCTTGACATGCCTCAGGTGCGACTCCGTACATAACTCCGTGGGTAAGCCTTGCATGCCGAACATGGGGCTTATCTTATCACACGCCCCGTTTGATGCAAAGCACTATGTTAGCGGCGCTCTCACTCGGGCTGCTGCCCATCTCGCATTGTTGCTTCGCTCGCTTTCCCCTCTGACGTTTTCAACAGCCCAGTTCTACTTCGCACATCTACATCAAACTTTGTCGTCTATTTACTCCCTCTCCCTGGCGCCACTAACCAACGCGCACGACGATAGCTGTACCGCGCGCGAGAAAAGACAAGACAACAAAACAAAAACAACCGTAACTAGCCCACCATGTCTGAACGTAAAGTTCTTCAGGTACGTTTCGCTCGCATGCTCTCAAAATCAGCCTGGTCAGGATCGCTAACCATTCTCCGCAGAAATGGTACCCCCCCGACTTCGACCCCCGAACCCTCTCCCGCCAGCGCGGCAACAAATCAAAGAATAGCGGACCACGCTTCCAGACCGTGCGAATCATGGCGCCATTCAGCATGAAATGCACCACGTGCGGAGAATTCATCTACAAGGGCCGAAAGTTCAACTCGCAGAAGGAAACAAACATGGAGCAAAAATACCTGAACATTCAGATTTATCAGCTCCATATCAAATGCACGCGGTGCAGTGCCGAGATTATATTGCGGACGGACCCAAAAAACAACGACTACGCCATGGTCAAGGGAGCCATACGAAACGCGGAGCCGTGGAGAAATCGAGTGGCAGAAGAAGAGTCCGTTGACGAACGGCTCGATCGCCTGGAGCGAGAAGAAGCTGAGGCGGCGGGCGAAGAAGAGAAGAACGCCATGGCGGATCTGGAAGCCAAGAACGCCGATGCCAGACGCGAGATGGCTGCGGCGGACATGCTCGATGAGATTCGGCAGCGAAATGCCAGGATACATCGGTCCGAGAAGGATGGAATGGACTATGCCGATACCATCGTACGATCCGAGGACGAGGAGCGTGCCAGACAGGAGCGGGAAGATGAGGAGGCTGCTAGGAGGGCCTTTGCTGAGGCAAAAGCGAACGTGGAAGAAGTGGCAGTGGATACAGGAACGTGTGAACTCGGTACCGACACATCTGAGGCCTCGGCAGAGTCAATGCCCGCTGGCTTCAAAGTTCCTCCACTACCACCAGTACCTTCATTCAAACGGGTGGTGAAGAAGAAGAAGGATCACGCAACGTTATTGGGTATCAAAAAGAAGTGCTCATTGGTCTAAATATCTTAGAAATAAATGGATGTGGAGTTGAGGCAAATAGTTGCCAGGTATCTGTTGATGAACTTCAGGGTGCGTGGTAGCAATGACACAGATGATTATATTTTTATCACTTCACTTTTTGTCAACATGTCGCGGAAAAGTTGAAAATTTATATTCATATACCATCCATGCGCCGGTCATTTGGTCCCGAATATGTCACTCCTTTACAGAGTGCGAACAAACTCCCTTATTTCCGTATTCGCTACCCATGATTGATGGAACTGAAATTCTGCTCATAATCTCAAAACGCCGCCGTGTGTGATATGTCGTGATTGGTAGGCTCATCAAGAGCCGCCTGCGTATGTCACCGCAGATTCATCATCAGTTTGACATACGTTGGCAAGGGAAATGTAGAATGTTGACGGAGCAGCCAACGCCGCTTCATGACTAAAAATCGCGCGACATGTTGCCGTTGGTCAAAGAACTGCTCGTCGAGGAAGTGCTGCTTGTACTTGAGCGCGTGGGCGCAGAGCCGTTGGCCTCCATCTGTCGCTTGGTGTGGTCGTGCATGAACTGAGAGTAGCTTGTCAAGCTTCGTGGAGGAGGAGGCGAGACGGGCAAGGCAATGGTGTACGAGTCTTGCGCGGTAGGCATTTTTTGAGATGGAGGTTGTGGTAAATTTGGTGGAACTTTTGTGGATGAAGGTTGTACGGAGTGGTACGACGGAGAGATTTGAATTATTTTTTCGAAGTAATAGGGAGAATGCCCGCACGCTGGCTGATGAGGAAGTGGATGAAAGTGAATGGAAAACGTGGGAGGGTGGATTTTCAGGGTCTTTATAAAATCAGGAAGGGACCGCTCGGGTCTGGGTGGGTCGGTCTTGGCCCCATCTTCAAGGCCCAGACTCGAAATGGGGTGGGGATCGCCAGAGGGGATCCAGTGCTGGCTGGTGGGAGGGGTGTGTAGATTGGGGTGGCGTCATCAGCCCATCAGCACCTGCAGCCGAGTGGACCAGGCAGGACACCCCGGGAGCGGGAACAGGAGCCAGGAGCAGGGTCGCAAAAGGTTAGGGGCTGTGGAAGGAAGGAGCCACTGACATCGTACATAACTCGACCTATAATCGACACCCCAAAAAAAAAAAAAAAAAAAAAAAACCACAGCCCTCATGCCGCCGCACGCCTGTCAAATCCAAGCGAAAGCCATCCTATTCCCTTTTGTGGTTGAAGCAAAATGCTGATCGTGGTCACAGATGCGATGCGTACCCTAACCAGTGACGGACTACGAGGTGGCTCGCCCTGACACAACACACAACACACCGCCCACTGACACCACCCGCAAAACCATTCTTGAGAACAAGGTCATGATGGAATGTCTGTTAGTCGGCTGGATCCATCCGCCTCCCCGCCATCCCATTACAATTACAGCTTTGGCTGAACTGGACAAGTCGACAAGTGCATCGCTCCATCAGTGGCGGCGCGAGTGTGCAACCCTCGCTGTGATTCCTGTGAACCATGATGCCATGAAACCCACTCCCCACGGGCGAAGATGGGGACAATGACGGCAAACGTCTTTGCCTCCGCAAAAGAAATCCCACACCACGAAGCAGGTACCGGCATGCGCTATCCTCTAGTGAATTCTTCTAGTGTTGCAAGTCCTCACCACTTCTGAAAGCAGGACGCATCGCCCCGACCGGCGACGACTGAATCATTTGATCGACAATGACGCTCGCCTCGTTGTGGCCTGGGGCGCCCATGGCGGCGGCGCAACACGGCCCAGGCCTTGTTGACCAAGGGTGCCTGCCTGCCTGGGTGTGCCGTCCGCGTTTCAAAGCGCAGGTCCCTCGTCACCAGCGCCAAGCTTTCGCGAACTGTGTTTGGTTTGAATGGATTGGCATGTTTTGCTTCACATTTGAGCTCGTCATTGGGTGAACATTGGTGATGAGGAGGCGTCGGCGAAAAAGAGCAATGCTGCACAATTAGGACCCTGGCCTGGTGTGCCTGACAAACACAAAAACTCAATAATAGGCAGACAATGAAGTCATGTTGTGTCACGACTCCAGACTCTGCGTCCCCACCTGTCGAAGCCCTAGGGGTGCACCCTCTCATCAGTCACTGGAGTGAAACAGCCAGCTTCCTCACTGTCAGGGTGCATTTCCCATTTCCCTCAAACCACGAGGGACCGCCCCAGGGACCGCCCCAGGGACCGGCGAACATCTGTCATGAGATCACTGGCTACATGGCCGCATGCACTGAAAGAAGCTTATCGCCGTCTGACCGTCAGTGCCACCGGGGGTTTCTTGCCAGACGCCGACATTTACGCCAAACCCTGAAAGGAATAGTTAGCTGGCTCATTGCACATCATGGCATTCGGCGGCGATATCCATGGAGATGAGGGTTATTCGCCATCTTAGTACCAATTCCCCATGCGATATGTACGCAGCATGCCAGTCAAACTCTTGATTGCCAGAACCGGATAGATCTGGATGTGTATGTAGTTCCTTTGACCAGCGGAGAGATGCGAAGTCTGAATGAGGGCGACAGATGCAACTCAAAGCTTTTTCGCCAGCTCTTCGGTTCGAGTTTTTTTGCACCATCAATACCACCTGCGGCCTGCCCCAGCGTCAGCACCATGGCGGTAGCAACCAGTGAGACTAGGCAGACAGTTTGTGAACCATCAACAGGAAAGTGATGGCTGGAGTTCGTTTCGCCGAAACGGTGAGTGAGGTCAGTGGAGGACGGGGACGGGGACGCCCTCATTGCATACGTCAATGGCGGACCCACCGGGATCATCCAATGAGCGAATCTTCTCCACCCCCATCTGTCTGTGATGTCACTGGCAAGGCAAACCGTGCATCATGGCCCAAAACAAGGTTACATGTACCTAATACGTCCGTACTCCCAGCGTTTACGGGACATACGCAGCCTTCCGTTCAAGACGCACCGTCTTTCGTCTTTCGTCTTTCGTGCCACCGATTTGCGGGCATGATGAAGCAACAAGGTGGCGAATGAAGGGAAGGCAGCGTCATGGGACCTCGCAGTAACACACGTGGGGGTGACGAGTGCAGTCATTGTCAGAGCCTCATTACGTAGCCTTGCATTTCCATTCATTACGTACATACACCATGTGTTGGGCCCGAGATTTCTCACCCCTTTTTTTTTTTTTTGCCCCAACAAGACTGTTGCTCGGCCCAAGGGTATCACCACACGGCGGCATTTCGAGCCCCGGAAAACCAGCCGGACAAGTAACTACTCTGTTCTGTGGCACAAATCATCATTGTTTTTTTTTTTTTTTTTTTAACGTTGGCCGAACGGTCCCCACAACTATTCCAGTCAGGAACCAAAGAAAAGCCCGAGATCAAGAGATTCGCCAAACAACCTCGAGATCTCGCGCTAGAGGTGAGACCAGGCGGCTCCTTGTCCCACACCATTGTAATAGCCCCCAACCACCAACACGTGCGCCCGCATCGTCTTGTTTCTTGCATTCCAGATTCCAGACGAGGCCCGCAACTTTCCAAGAGGGAGTTTCCATTTTCTTTTCATTTAATTGCCAACTCTGCATCTTCATTTCGAAACCCATTTGTGTGCTGTGATAAAGATTGGCAACTTGGCAAAGATTTCCGCGGGTTCCTTGACATGATTGCGTAAAGTACGCATGCTGCAAGCCAAGCAGGCAGCAGAAACAATGGGGACACACCAAAGATATCGCGCACGCAGATTTCGCTTGGGAGTTTTCAAATGGCAAGTAGGATCTAACCGGATCCGGAAATGTTGCTCTCCAAGATAGGGGGAAGTATCTCTCTAATGTTTCTTCTTTCAAGTCTGCCCGTTCTATAACAGACTTCTCGTGTAACTATTTTTCAACGGCCACCACATCACAGGCACGCCGGAACATCAAGTCTTTGCATTTGTGATGCATAGAGAATCCTCTCAATTAGCACAACTTCATGTCCTTCACATCTTCGTGCAGAGCACCTGTCCGGATTTGGTCACATCATCCTCATTGATTGAAAACTCCTAATCGAAATTTGCGTGCCGTCATGTTGTCTCGGAACACCGTTCCTCTCGCAGCGCAGGGATCATGCTTGTCAAGTCGTCGTTGCGTGCACCGCAATGCTAGTACAATCCTCTATTGCGGTGTCATGTCACCTGGGTTTGACCAACTCTAAGCTGAGTGAGAGGACTGGTTCCAGTCAATTTCACTAATGTCCGGCGACCCTTCCGAGGTGACGTAGCTTGAAAGGGGGCAAGACTTGAGATCGAATTGTGCTTGGTGAACGTGGCAAGTTGAAGTTGGAACAACATCAAGTGTATTCGTGACGGCACTGGCATTTCTCATCGATGCGACATTGCGTTCTTGAACTGCAAAACTACTCGCCATCAATCACTAATGCCCTAGACACTAGGTTTCTTTTTTTTTAAAAAAAAGAATACGACATGATATCGGGTTCTGACCGATTGACGTTGATGACGGTTTGAAATCCTCGCTGCGTTGTTTTCTAAAAGGTCTTTCCAAAAACGAGTTCCTACTACGTAACTCTTGGGCTTCCTAACCTTGGATGAACTATACATGAAAACTGATACGGCAGTGTACCCCGGATTCGAAAACCCATAAATCTGCTCCTTCATGGCTCCCTCAATGGCCCACATCTTCAGTTGTTTTGTACCGCCAACTCATTGTCATGGCCCTTATTAATCCAAGAACATATCCTAGCCCTAGTCCGCCAAGGACATCAACCACATCTTCTCATTCACCTCTAGTGGTGTTTTATACCGCCAAACCACTGTCATGGCCCTTAATCCAAGAACATATCCTGGCCCTGGCCTGTCGAGGACATCAACCACATCTTCTCATTCACCTCTGGTGGTGTTTTGTACCGCCAAATCATTATCATAGCCCTTTAATCCAAGAACATATCGTAGCCCTAGTCCGCCGAAGACATCAGCCACATCTTCTCATTCACCTCTGCTCACACCCCAGTAGTGTTTCGTAATGTGCATATTATCTGCTCGAATCGGCTGTTGCCACCCTTGTTCATGATGTATCCAGTCCGCTAACACGAGCGTAATGAAGAAGTTGGTACAGTGTCGTATCGATTCATCGACTCGTACTAGCAAGCGGGAGACATGATTCCCCCGTAAAGACCCCAATAGTGTTTGCTCCATGGCATGGTCCAAGCTTGGCCGGGACGTGCCAAAGGGGGGTGAAGTGTCAACGTAGTAGACGATGATTTTGTGTTCGTCTATGGCTTGTCGTTGTTTCCTTCAGCAACGGGTCGTGAAGTCGTGTGTTGTCCTGTTGATGCTCTGCTGAGGTCATCGCAGTTATCATGTTTGTATGACTGATGGGGTTGCGATGGGGAGTTCTAGTGTCTTGCCCGCCGGACGACCTTTTTTTCTTTGAGTTTTTTTTTTTGAGCGTGAGTGGCCATGTGTGAGTCATGTCGCATTCGCCTCGCTCCCCGTATGTTAAGGTCATCCGCGACCTAGAATCATCATATGTATTCGACGTCTAGACGCATTTTCCATTTCCACATACTCTTGTTTGGTCACGTTTCTTGCTAGTATTGTCTCGCTTCAACGCGCTTCTGATCCGTGCCATTAGTCCACGTCTGTGCTGGGAAATTCGCGTGCGCCAGGCAGAGCACCATGAACTTCGCCGCGTATCCTTGCTTGCATCATGGGTTGGTAATGTGATTGGAACTTGGGGCACTAGACGTTGTGCAGTTATCGGGCAGAGGAGCTTTTTTTGGCATGTGCTTAAAACATGTACTTTGTGCTTGTGCTCTTGGGTTGGACGATAGGCTTGAAGTTGGGGGCATCTCTTGCGTATTGGAGCTGTTCTGCTCTTGTTTCTAGAGCACGTTGCGTCTATCTGGGTGCATGGGAATATGTGTCCATCGCGGCTGGGTTGAAATGCGTGGGAAACTGACTGTCCGACGGCGTAGATGTAGGCTGGTGAGATCAAGATGCCAATAATGATGCTGAGCGGTGTAGTGAGGATAAGTGTTGCGGCGTCACCTGGAAAGTAAATGATGGCTCAACTCGTCATCTCTAGGTTTGAGTCGTGTGTGTTTCTGGCGGCCTTTTCCGTCTCCCGATTGCGGTGCAAGTGAGGGCCTCGAATCTGCTCGTGATGATTGTAGTTGGTGATGCGAAGTCTGTTTCTTTTGGCACGAGAGCCTCGTCAAAGCAAACACAGCTGTTCGCCAGGCCACTGCCATCCATACTCCTCCAGCCAGTTTGTTGCAAGGCTCGTAACATAAGTATTGCGAGGATAGTTTTGAAGCCCCTCCATGGGGGCGCTATTGATTCAGTTGGACCTCTTGCCGTGATGCTAAGTGTCTCTTGCTGGTTCCTTTGGCAATAACGTGTCAGAGTATAGCGGACATGGTGACTGTCAACTGATATCAAGAACTCTAGACGTTCTGTAGACGTTCTGGAGACGATGGGGATTTGCATGATGGCATGGCTGTTTGAACCTTGGCTTTATCGCTGTTTAGTTTAGACCGGTGTGGTTGACGTAGATGTGGGGTGTGAGGAAGCATTTGTACATCCTGAACCCATCGTCTGCTTGTAAAACCCTCGGCTTAATCTTCTTCATCTGCGAATTGGCGATTTTGATGAGGCTCGCTGCAGCGTCGTATGTGAAGGAGGAGTCCAGCCCATTCTTGCGCCAACGGTTTCGCAGTGCCGGAAACGAGTTGGTGTATATGTGGGTATGTCTCCTGGTCAAGGCATAAATAGTGACTTTTTTTTCTCAAACAAAGGCGTGTCTTTGGAAGTATCATGGGGACATTGTTTGAATGGTGGTTCGGACGTGAATGGCCCCTTTCTGCATTGGTTGTATTTCCACGTTATTGTTAGGTGAGATTGCGAAATCTCTTCCTAGCTATGTATTCTGGATCCGGTAAAGAGAAGAGAGACTTCAACTTTAACTTGATGCTTGTGGAGTATGCTGTGCGTGTCAACATTGTGGGTGTGTGTTGTCGATCAGACTTGTTGTTGTGAGAACTGGGGAGTAAGGCGATGGACGAGTGGGAGCAGCACGCCTTCTTATACTTTTTTTTTTCAAAGAGACGCTCACAAGAGTGAATACATGACGCCTTGGAAGTTTGCAGAGTCACTCGACTTGCGGAGTAATGATCCAGACGTCGTGGGACGCGTAAGTTGAAGCCAAAGAGGTACGTAATCGCTGTCATGGCTGTCAAGTCGACGGGCCGTGACAAACTTGTCTGTTGTAGTCGTGAATCAGGAAACTTCTCTTCCATTGAGCATATCTGTCCGAGGAAGGAAACGGCGGTGATCCGCGTTGGTCAGACACATGCATGTTGCTATTCACGCCCACCTTGTGGTTGCCCCGGAATCTGCCCATGAGCTCGTCTACTGAAGCAGAGTGAGTCTCTGCCTCTGTTCGATCATGCCAAAAGAGCTTCCAAGTTCTGACACCCCCGCGCGGGGGTGTCACATAAGAACCATTCGCTGGTGTAGAAGACCGCCGGCGAGATCGGCTATTAAATTAAGGAAAGCACAGGGAAAGAGGGGAAAGGGGAAGAAGGGGAAGAAGAAAGGGAAGTTTTTCTTCTTCTTCTTCTTCTTCTCCAACAACTCTCCCATACCATGTGCGGCCACATGTAATCCGTCCTTGTCCAGCTCATGAAAATCACCATACAGGACTCGGACGAGAAGCAGTCCGGCACACGGTCCGCCTGAACGCCTCCGGGGTCATCGTTGCCTGCCGTCACGCAGAAAAATATGCCGCTGCGAAGCGAGTCGTCGAGCGCTCGACGAAGCGACAACATGTCGTTGAAGTGTGGCCTCTCGATTTATGCTCCTTTGACGGCGTTGTAACTTTCTCAGGCCACGTCTCGCGAGAGTCACGCCACAGATATATTCGCACAGCTCAGAAGGGTCCTCGATGTTGCTGACTGCTAGAACCTCCAAGCTGATCCAGCTCATGATGGCGCATCGTTTTC
Source organism: Epichloe bromicola (assembly GCA_023658445.1). Taxonomy (NCBI): domain Eukaryota; kingdom Fungi; phylum Ascomycota; class Sordariomycetes; order Hypocreales; family Clavicipitaceae; genus Epichloe; species Epichloe bromicola. Next base: position 5,012,729 of record CP098269.1, read on the forward strand.
AATGCAGCAAACTCTGGGTTGCGCAGGTCGCATCTGTTCAGGGGAACAGGGGTTCTTCTTGAACTTGACCCTCGCTGTAGGTCTGTTACTTTTTGCGCGACCTTGTGACAAGGGGTCTCGAACGTCGGTGGATGCTTCTTTTGCTGGAGATGATGTCTCACCAGCTCAGATCTAGTCCAGCCATCATAACCTCCAGCCTTCCCTCCTCGCAGTCACCGACTTTGCACCCCTCGCATAGTTTCCGTCTGTGCGGCTCGCCTTTCTTACCGCCGTAGGGTGGTGGGCTCACGTCGACATCAGACCACTTTTTCAAGCGGTAACTAACTCGCTCTGCATAAGACTCGGCGTCCAACTTTGGGCGACTCAAAGAATTGCATTGTTGACATCTTTGGTGATAGATCCTTGCGTTGTATCTACCACCGGCGTACATGCGAATGCGGATCGCAATCTTCTTGCTGGACCATCCGTTGGAGCTGCATGAAGCCTCGTGGCATACGAATCGACCCATGACACATGTAGAATACCATTCGATGGCGGTTTCATCATCATCAACGGGGTGAAATGCGAGGCTGAGGTCGTCTTCTTTCAGAAGTATTTCAACGCGGTCGTGCAGGTCTGGATACAGGGAACAGCTCATGCCTGTCTTTTTTTCCCTGGATGCCATGGAGGAGAAATGAGATGTGACTGGGGGGGCTGGTTGATGTAGTTTACTTGACGGCGTGGTGCAGAGCCTTGTCCTGTATGTGACTGGCTGTGTCGTTTGCGGAACGATGCAGCCGAGTCCTGACGATGTGCTCTATCATCTGAGAAAGAGGGAGAGGCGGCATTTTATGTGCGTGAATCAAGACAAAACGCATGACAAGAAACGGAAGAGAACAAACGGGAAAACGGGCCTGGGAAGTGAGGCAGGCGGCCGTGAGCTGTGCTTGGCAGCTGTCAACAGACGGCAACACCTTGAGTTCGACCATTACGATGCATCGCGAGCCACAGCTGCAGAGGCCTCGCGAGCAGCACCTCAACGTTTGTTAGCACTTTTATCATGGTATAAATTGGGAGAATCCTTATCAGTACCTCTTCTGTCAAGCCTTTCTCGTCTCCAAGGAGATGCCATTGATTGCTGCGACCAACATGTCGGATGCATGTGCATGTGCATGTGCATATGCATATGCAGTTGGTGTGTAGGTGGATAAGCGGCATATTATTCATTACTGTCAAGGTAGGGGTTGGTGTAGATAATAAAAATGGTTCACTTTTAGTTAATTAGAGGTGCAGATAGTACCTAACTTTTATACCTAAAAGGTATATAGTATACTATAGTAATAACTAGTCTATAGAGGTACTTCTAATATATTATCTCTATTATTATCTTAATAAGTGTTACGTGCTGGCTTTACACGATAGAAGGTCGATTCCGTCAGAGGGGCCAACGGATTTAACAGGTCATAAGTCGTACTAAGTTCACTTGTAAAAGCTACTATTAGGGGTAATGTAATATGTATAAAGTAAGTTAAATTCCTAAACTAAGATATTAAATCTAGCTTTTATATAGTAGCCTCTATATACTACATATATTCTACCACGTAATAAGTGCTAGGCACGCTAAAAAGATAACTATCCTAGTTATACATAGTTAAACTATAACTAAATTCAGCTACTATCTAAAGTAAATATTAAAACGTGTAGTTATTAAAGTTATATAAAAGAAAAACGCGTTTAGTGTGCTAATTATCGTATCTATAGTTATCATTTTATAATATTACTTAATATTACATAACTCTCCTTATAATATGTATCCCTTAATCCTATAATTAAATTTATTATATTAAATAATAAATTCTTCCTATCCTATTATTAGTACTCTATCTCTACTATGTTTTATTATTTCCTTTTAGTAATTACTAAATTCCTCTATTCCCTTATTAATCTATATACCCTAAATTCATGCCCTAATATTCTATATCTATTTATTTAATCTAGTAATCTAGCAAATTCGTCCTCCTTAACTCGTGGCTTAGTTACCCTAGTAGCGGTTACACGCATGGTTAGTGACGCTATCTGCCCTAAGGTTAATACCCCTTTTATCCGCTATCCTAATAATACTAGTAATATCTTACTTACTTCCTATAATATAGGTGTTTTTAGTGTTATTTATTAAGTATCTATCTAAGCTTCCTGCGTATTTAGGCTAGACTTTCCTAGTAATTTACGCCTTTTACTTAGTATTACTAGAGGTCCTATTTCACCATAGGGTTGCTTATTGCCTATTTTCAGTGTTCCTTAACGTAATTTGCCTTATTATCTATTAGTTTTGCCTAAAGCTAGTGTTACTAGAGCTAATATTACCTAAATCCGTTTCTCTAGGGTTCCTATTACTAGAATTAGCCTCGCTAGAGCTAATCTTATTTTCTTTATATCCTCCTTAAATGTTTTTTACTTATTAGTAAGATTCTTAATTTTTGCCTCCTATTCCTGTATCTCTTTTAACATTCCTATTACTATAGACACTAATTCTATAATCTTTTCCTTATATTTATTTTTCTTAACTATATCCTATTTTAAAGCATTAAATTACTTATTAATATTAACTAATGTTTTGCCTAATTTAAAATTTAAGATTCTCTCTTTCTAGGCTTTTAATATATCTAATATTTATTTAAACTTACTCTTAAAGCTTCTAGATTCCTCTTCTATTAATTCTATTAGATTATAAACCTCCTTTACTAATTCTTTAATAGCTTTATTTAATATGTCTATTTAATCTTTAACTATACTAACTTCTCTTTCTATTCTATTAATATAATTTTCCACTCTATTAACTTAATCCACTAAATTATTAATTTTGCTTTACTTATATTATTTATTTCTCTCTTTATCCCGCTAGGATTCTAATAATTACTAAGCTAACTCCTTTTCTATGTTAATGCAGAGCAGATCTACCTGTCTAATGCTTACTAATATACCCGTGATTATGCTATTTACCACGCTATACTTATCTACAAAACGGAGAGCTAATATATTAGCTTGTGGTAGTAAAGACAATATGCTATTATATGTAGCTAACTATTGCCTATGTTTAACTATTATACTGTTATAGAAAGCCACTACTACTGTTTTCACCTAATTCTTTGCTCTTCTTATTACTCCACACTCTATTAGATTAACTATAATCTAATTTATAGGCTTTCCTACCTATCTTACCGCTACTTACTTTATAATTAAAGTGGCCTTTTATTCTTTAAAAATAGCGAAAATTTGGATAATTATGTTTTACTATAATGTAAAATATATATCCTTTAAATTAACTTCTAACCTATTAAATACTATTCTAGCGCCTTTAAGGGCGAATTTATGCGCGTAGGCCTATATTATATCCCTAATATCCTAGGCCTCTTTCTTATAGCCTAATTTAGTATATCTAAATCTGCTAAAATTAACTCCTTTTATGCTTCTTCCCTTATATACTATGTTAAATTCTTCTATTACTCTCTTACGCGCTACTACGCTAATATTAGGCATTAGCATATATATGTTTCTTTGTAATCCTGGTTTTCTAAATCTAAGAAACAATAGCTTAAAATCAAGCTCTATAATTCACACGTGGACCTACGACAGTCTAATAAGGTACTCCGCTAGTATCTTATTAACCTCCTTATTATTTTTACTTTCTAAACCGCTGTTATTACCCTCTATTTCCGTAAAATTAGTGTCTTTATTACTCTTAGGTTCTAATTCTAGTTTAGGGGATTCTATTCTTAGTTAAGTTAGATTAGAATCCTCTATCTCACTACCTTCTTCGCTTAGTGTGTTAATAGATTCGTTATTCTTCTCCTTTACTAAATCTCTCCTTTCCTTCCTTATATAATTCTCTTTAATTAAATCTTATATAGCTTAATCCTTTTCCTACCTTTCTATAAACATATCTAACGTAATGCTTACTATATTATTATTATCCTCCCTAGTTTGTTTCTTAATCTTAACTATATCCTACATAACCTTAGCCACTTTATTAGTATTATTATTATGTCCTTCTGCTAATAGTAATAGTGTGTCTAATTTATCTTATCTTATCCTTAATTTGTCTAGGTACTACTACCACTATAGTTACGTAATTCGCTATATTAGGTAGAGAAACTTTTCTAGCTAGTTACGTCATACTATTTAATCTAAATAGCGTTTAGAGAACTTCTCCTTCTTATAATAGGTTATGGTTCCTAGTTCCGCTAAAAGCTTATTAATTTACTAGTTATATATAGCTCTTTCCTTACTAGTGGTGGATTGCTATTATGCTAAATCAGCAACTATAAGCTATCCTGATAATTAGTTTTGTTATATTAGAGCTAGTACTTAAATACATAAATATCCTGCCTATATTCGCTTATAGAGTGTTTAGTCCTATATACTAACCTTATTGTTAAATAGCATAAAATCTAGTATAGCTAATAGGTTATGGTATAGATTTACACGTTGCCTATATAGCTTATATTTAACTTCTAGTGTAATGTTTTTATCTTTTACTTAATATTCCTTATAATTATTACACTCCTATATTTCCTATAGCTAGTTTAGCTCTAGGTCTTGTAGTCTTTAGAACTCCTTATTATATATAATATTATCTTTAGGACTAGATACTATTAAATAAGATAAGGCTAAAGTAATTTTAACTATACTTATATTAAATTTAACTATATAAAACTAGTAGGGTATTAGGGAATAATATAAAGTAAGAGTATAGTAAGAATAAGATAGGGCTAAAGTAAATTTAACTACGCTTATATTAGATTTAACTACGCGAAAGTAGTGGGGTATTAGAGGATAATATAAAGTAAGAGTGTAGTAAGCTTCCCCTAGTCAGCGCAATGAAATATATATGTGAGAAAAAGCCTCGCGGCTTCGCCCTAACTAGTTAAATCTAACTACTTGCGAAATATCTCTATTCCTTTGCTGTTATTACTCTGTAGGCAAATTCATGCCCCTCTTTACATACTCTCTTTCCTAATTAACTAGGTTCTTTTTAAGGTATTCTTCTATTATCTTAGCCACGTTAACCCGCATCTCGCTTTTAGCTATCTATTAGTTATCCTTAGCGGTAAATCCCTTCTATTAGATAAGGAATTCCACTTTTATAGTCTTATTCCTTTTAGAGATTTTAACCTAATAACTATAGATTTATTTAATCTCCTAATAGTCTGCTTCCTCTAGATTATTAAACGTAATTAGCAGCAGAGCTGGTTCTTCCCTATTAAACAGGTCCTTTCCTTACGCCAGCTTCTATATCTACGCTATAGAAACCACTAGATAGACTTACGAATTTAGGGGGAATTCTAATTAATATGCTAATAGGTTTACCTTTTCTAGTACCTTATATAGTCCTACCTTTTATAGTAACTATTTCTTCTTAGGTTTCCTAGGTAATTCGTATCCCTTATGTAATTATAGATAAACCATATCTCCTGCGTTAATATTAACTAGTTCGTGGCGGTTATTATACCAAATTTTAGCAAGGGCAGCTGCTATTATAATTGCTAGTTAGGCCTTGTGCTAGTATAACTTCTATAGCACCGCTATATTATTTACGCTAGTTCCTGTGTTAATTATATTATTTAGGGAAAGAAGATTAATAATACTTAGAGGATAAAACCCGTATAGTAACTTATTAGGAGCCTGCCCTATACTTATAGCTATAGTGTTATTTAATTAATGCTATAGTGCTAGGAGTATTGCGGTCTATGTTATATCTAGATCTATTACTATGTGATAATGTATTACGATTATCACCATCTGGTTTTTTCTTTTAGCTATTCTATCTATCTGTGGATAATACACTATGCCTATAAGGAGTTTAACTCCTACACGCCTAAATATCTCTTTCTATATATTAGATATGAACTTTAGGTCCCTATCGCTAATAATTTATCTTAGTAATCCCTAGTCTGCGATATATAAGGTATAAAGGAGTAATTCCACCTAAATCTCCGCTAGATATATTATATGTCCTAGTATTAGAAGGGTTCTCTTGCTAAATAGGCAGTTCACCGGATATAATAAATTATATATAGCGTATCCTTCTATCTACCACATTATATTAGTAGCTAACACTTCCGGCATATCTATAACAAAATTAAGTAAGATTGTGTGAAATAGCGTCGGCTTTAGCTACAATAGCTATAACTCCCTAGGTAGCTTTAAATAATTAATTACGTTTTCCTAATACACTATGTAATAGGCTATATAATCGCGAATCTGCTAACTTATACGTGGAAAATAGACTAAATAAAGCTTCGCTGCTATTTAAGTGATTCTAAAATATTACTGTTTGTTATAGACTAGTTATAGGATAGATTTAACCTCTATGGTTAGAATGTAGAGACAGAAAAATCTATCTCCGCTATAGTAGTATAATAGACTATCCTTATGTAAGTCCTACCTATATAAAGGAATCTTTAGTCTAACTCTAGTATTCTTTACCACTTGCCTTTCTTAGTAGGCTTGTATTACTATAATAATTCAGCTGAACTTTTGATCATGCTAATATCCCGCGATAATTCTGGCTTTAAGACCGTCATCTATAATCGCGGTTATAATATACTCCTTACTCACGAAATAAGCGCTTGTATCTAATTTATTATATTAGCTTTTCTATACCGCCTTCTAGTAGGTTACTTCTACTAGTAGTCTTAAAAGCATATCTAGCACCACATTTAGTATCCCTAGCACGTGAGTCACCTTAAGGTTAAATTATGACAAATAATTCGCAACTTTTGCCAGTTTTAGATTAGCCTTATCCAAATCTATTATTAATAATAAGGTATACTTAATAATTCCTTTTGCTAGGGAATAGTCAGTTAATATGTTAACTATCGCGTTGTTAGATTAGACCATTTTCCGAAGTTTTCTAACACTCCACACAATTATAGCCACTTCTGCCTTAGTTAAACCATACCGCTTCTTAACACTTAATATCACCCTAGAAAGAAATAAAATTAGCTATATTTAGTTATTTTTAATGTCCCTTCTAGGGACGCTCTAACTATCCTATTCTTCTTATAATTAGAAAGCATATAACCTAAATCCTTCCTTGTAGGCGTTAATTTTAAGGAAAAGTGGCTTTTATAGATTGTAATGCCATAGGGTCTGTTTCTCACTTAGGAACGCTTTAATGTCTTTAAAAGCCTTTTTCTCCTACTTAGTTAGCAAAAACATCTTTTACTATATCTTCCTTTTTTATACTGGTTTTAAGATGCTAATAATTTTCTTATCCTTTTCATAGAATTCCCTTAATAGCGCCGTTTTCCACATTTATAATAGTTAGATTTGTATGTCAAACCATGGAATTCCATTACAGAGGAATCCGGCCATCCTAATAAAGGTTTTAAGACTTAATAGATCACTTAGGAAAATCATCTTCTAAAAAGCTTTAAGCCTATTATTAGTGTTAATAATCCCGTCACTATTAATAATAAAACCTAGTAGTTAAATAGCAGGATAACTAATAAATAACTTCTTCGCGGTAATTATTATCCTATTTTCTTTAAGAATCCTAAGTACAATATTAAGATAGCTTAAATGCTCTTTAAGACTATCTAAAAACACAATAATATTGTTAATATAGACTTATATAAAATACTTATACTTTTAGAAAAGTCTATCTATAAACCTTTAGGTAAACACAGGGGAGTTTTTAAATCCTATTAATGCTATATTTAACGCTTTAAGGCCTCGATTTAATATAACTACTATGCGGGCTTAATAGTCACTTCTAACTAGCAGTTAGTGAAAAAATCCTATTCTATTAAAAAGAGAAAAAACCTTCTTACTACGTGTATTATCTATAATATTACTTTAGTCTGGTAGAGGGTATATATCTAGCACTGCCACATTATTAAGCGGCCTTATGTTAATTATAACTCTCCTTTTTCTTTCCTAACTAGTTTCTCGCTAAACTATAAACGCTAGGCACGCTATAGCTACTAGCTTATCTAAATATAATATTTTCCCTTTTAGGTAGAGTTTGTTATATACTTTGTTAAGTTTAGTTATATCCTATCCTCCTAGTCTATAAGGCCTAATTAGCCTTATTTAATGCTGCTATCTGTCTATAAGATTAATTCTTATCTTCTAGTCTTCTAGCATAGGGACAATACCTCTGTTATAATAAATGTCGTATTTGTTGGTTAGTTAAACTAGTTTGCTCGCCGCTTCCTGGTTAATGTTGGTAATTTGTACACCAAATTTGTTAGTTATATACGGGATTTCCTCTAGGTATAAAATCCTATATAATAGCACTCTAGTATTAACTTTCTTTAGATTAAGATTGTCCTTCTCTTTATTAGATTTATTACTATCCTTGTCTTTATCTTCCTTTTTCTCTATAATATCCTTACTAAAATAGGCGTGGTATGCAAAAGGATTATTAACTAGGTAATTAGCGTTAACCTCACTAGCTGCGGTTAGGCGTATAACCTTCTAGTGTTTTCTAATAGTAACGATTTTATTAGTTAGATTATAGGTAATTATCTGTCCCTTACTAGATCTGTTAAACAGCGCATTAGGGAAATACTCTAAATATAATTACATATAGTACACACTTATTTCCTGATTTTTCTACGCATCCTTCTAACTAATAGGTACATATAAATAAGTCTTTAGCGGAATTAATACTATATAGGTAGTAACTACCTTTTAGTAAGGGACCCTGTTTAATAGTTAGAAGATTTCTACTAGTACTATTATGCTATAAACTAACCTAAAAACCACCTTTAGTTAGATAAAATCGATTTTAGCCCTATATTTATAAGCAAAATTCGTTCTAAGCAATAATTTCAGTCCTAAATTTAGCATTATATCTACTATAACTGTAAAATAGCTAGCGATTTCCGTTCCGTATGCCGTCCCTGGAATATAAAAGTTAAACGTGGCTGTTTTAGTAATAAAAAAGGAAGATTAAACCCTAGATACTAGCTTTGGTTCCTGCGTTACCTACTTCACGTTTAATCTATGCTATTATAGCTATGCCTTATCCGCTAAAATTAATAACATTCCTAAGTTAAGATAGACTTAGTGACTTTTGCCCTTATTATTGAATTTAATAGGAATCTTTAGATACGTATTAGCCCTTTTTCTATTATATTTAACTTCTTACAGTCTTACTATAGCTTTAATTACCTATCCTAGGGCAAGTTATCTAGTCCCGTTTAAGGTTATCCCAGTGATAGCCTTATTTGCCTCTTTTAGGGCATTTTCTACGAAATAAGTTTTAACAAAATTCAAGTCTTATCCTTAATTATCCTTGCTATTATCCTCCGGGACCTCCCCTTCTTTAGCTATATAATAACCGTATTCCTAGAGATAAGTTTTGTGTTATTATACGTTAGAATTATTATTATACACCACAATATTAGTATATTCCTAGTCCCTTATGGAACCCTTTTCTTATTACTAAAATTATCTAGGCCGCTATGCTTAGCCTCCTTTCCTTATAGGACTATAGTCTTAGGGTTACTTATTTTATTAGTTTAGTGCTTTAGTCTATTAAGTCTACCTAATTTCCACACGCTCTCCCCCTTTATTCTCTTAAGACCTATTCCACTATAGTCTCTAGTTTTATCCTTTAGGAGGTTAATTACACCTATATAGCCGCGGTTAGAAATATCCTAGAAATCTTCGGGTGTTCCGCTTATCCTACCTATAACGCTGGTTTCCTTAAGAGAATTATCTATTAAATAGCTAGTTCTAGTTTACTTATACTTTATCCTTGTCTTCTTCTAAATTACTACTAGATATCTTAGTATTAAAATAGACCTTAAGCTTCCCTTTGCCTTTTTCGCTTATAGACTAACCTTTACTATATAAATAGTTATGTAGATTGTGTCTCTTATTATCTACTATAGTAATATACGCTAATCTTATATCTATTTAAGTTAGAACTAGGCATATCTATTGCAATCCTAGATATAGCTTAAGATATAAACGCACTAAAAGCTAATAATTAGTTAACTCGCTATTTGCCCTTATATACTAGAAGATCTTTAATATAAATTCACAGAAAGATACCTCTTTTATAATATCCTCTTTAGTATATTCTGCCTTATTAAGCCACGCTATCGCGTCCTAAACCTAAATACCGAATTCCTTTTACATAGCTGCGAATATAGTTAGTATTCCACTAAATATAGTGTTCCGTTCTGCTAAATTAAGATATTATCTATACTATACTATTATGTCCCCTTGGAATAATATCTAGATTTTCTTCTAAATAATATCCTAATAGCTAGGATTAGCATAATATAAGTAATCTTTAACTACCTAGATCTATAATTCAATGTTATAGAAGATAGTCTGCTTTCCGTTATATGTGATAAGGTCATTGCTAGCCTCTTCTAGTTTATTATAAGGCTTAAAATGCCTAAATCTATAATCTTCCACGTTAAATCTGCATTCCGTTCCGCTATTTCTGTTCGCTGGTTATACTAATTTTAGTGTAACACTAGGTCTGTTCTTCTTTAATTTCTAGAATTAGCATACTAACCTTAGTCTAAAGGGTATAGTCCTTACTACTAAGTCTAGTAAGGACTTAGCTAAGGTTATAAGTATCCTTACTAATATTCTAGCTATATTAGTTACGCTAGCGGTCCTGGCTATACTAATAGTCCTAGCTGTGGTTATAGCAGTCCTTATTAGTATTAGGGTGGGAATAATTACACCGACAGTCCGGTTATTCCTCCGTTAGCATATAGATGCCTATCGTACTAACCCTGTTTATTAGCTAGATATAGTAATCCTTAGTTAGTATTCCGTGCTAACGGCGTTAAACCTGCTAAGGCACTTGCGCTTTACGAGCTCCTGATTTTAGTTATTAATCTTATTGCTAGCTAGTCTATCCCTAATACTATCTTCTCTATAGCTTACTATAATGCCTATTACTATTCCTAAATCCCTTATATTATCCTTACTATATTATATTTACTAGTCTTAGTATAAGAATCCTTAGGATCCTTTAGGCATTCTAAGGGTCCTAGTAGTGGGTCTTCTAGATTTAACTCTATTAACTAATTAGGGGGTTTAATGTCCTAAGTAGTAGTGTTAGTTTTAGGATAGTTTATAATCCCCTTTCCTTTATTATTTTTATCTTTTCCTATACTACTCCTAGTTCCTATAGTAGCAGTACTATAAGCTAGACTAAGAGCGTCTTAAAATAGCCTTTCTAATGCCTTACTACCTATTAATTTATTAGGTTTATTAAGTAGGCCTCTAGTCTTAGCTTTTTAGATATAGGATTTAACTTAATTCTAGGCGTAATATATAGCTTACGGATCTACTAAATTCTAATAAATAGGGGGGTCTTAATATATTAGCTATTCCCGTTTTTCTACTACTTCATTATTAAATTCGTATCTTATAAGTTAGTTTAGATCCTCTTAATCATTAATCCTAATAAGTTTCTATTTTTAATAATTAAAATCTAGATTTATACTATCAAAAGCATAAAACTAGTGAATAATATATAGTTTATTTTTAGAGAGTAGGAAGATACTCTAAGGATTAGCATATTACTATTATAAATAGTTAGTTTTAGATATATAGGTTATTTCTAGGCTACTAGAAGGGTGTAACAAAAGAATCTCTAATTACTACCACTTATTATATACTAGCTTTACACAATAGAAGGTTAATTCTATTAGAGGGGCTAATGGATTTAACAGGTTATAAGTTATACTAAGTTTACTTATAAAAGCTACTATTAGGGGTAATGTGATATGTATAAAGTAAGTTAAATTCCTAAACTAAGATATTAAATCTAGCTTTTGTATGGCAGCCTCTATGTACTGCACGTGTTCTGCCACGTAACAATAAGGGTTTTAACCTAGTTATTATATAGGCTATATCTATATATCTAATACCTTAAGGAGGTCTTCTTAATATACCTTCCCTAGCTAAGATATTTATTAAAGCTAGAGATTAAAAGTATAGGAAAAGATTATAAATAATTCCTAGTATTATAATTAGGTAGAAATCTCTTATAAGCTAATTCTATAGTAAAAGTCCTTATATATCTAACCTAAAAGTAGCTTTATAAAGCTATTTATAAGTATCTTAGAGGTTTTTATTTAATTAACCTTAATATTACCTATTATATATTATTCTTAAATCTATATTTAATTTATATTAAGGTACTTAAGACTAGTCTAAAGCCTTCTTTTTATATATTTAGTAATCTAAATTATTTACTTATTATTATACTAAATAATTAAGAGTAGTATTATATAGACCTTAATATTATAAAGTAATCTCCCTAGAGATATATACTTTTTTATACTATAATTTAGAGTAAAAAGCTTTACTTCTATACTTAAAGTTATTATATAATATTACTTACTTAACTTCTAATTAATTATAGTACTATATATAATAAGAATATAACCTTATATTAATTTCTAAGTATTAGGGTTATTACTAAGTAAAGTATTAATACTAGAGAATAGTATATTAAAACTATTTACTCTAGAGTAATAAATATATAGCTTCTTTATATTCTAAGTATATAAAATTACTTCTTTAGTAAGCTTAATATACTTTACTAATAGATTTATTATAAAAAAGATAAGCTTTAATACTATAAAAGCTATATTAAGTTTTCTAATAATATATAAATACACTAAAGAGCTAATAACTACTTTATAATAATTAATCTCTTTATTAGTAGCTTTACTAGTATTAGTAAGGATTATAGCTATAGGAAAAGAAATAAGGGATAAGCTCTTTAAATTACTATTAATAATATTAGGAATAAATTTCTAAGTAATCTTTTAAATATATAATTTCTATAATAACTATATCTCTTTAGTATTATAATTTCTAATAATTTTAATACCTAGAAACTACTTTAGGTTACCTTAGTTCTTAATATTAAAACTATTTATTAGTTATTTATAAAGCTCTTTAAATTCTACTTTAAATCTATTAGGGTATATTACTATAATATTATCTATATAGAAAAATAAAATAAATCCGCCCTTTATAAAGATATATAAGTCTTTCCTTTCTTATATAAATTCTAGCTTTAGTAGGAATTATATAAAATATAAGAACTATTATTAAGGAGCTTCCCTTAGTGTTACGTGGCAGAACACGTGCAGTACATAGAGGCTGCCATATAAAAGCTAGATTTAATATCTTAGTTTAGGAATCTAACTTACTTTATATATATCACATTACCCCTAATAGTAGCTTTTATAAGTAAACTTAGTATAACTTATAACCTATTAAATCTATTAGCCTCTCTAATAGAATTAACCTTTTATTATATAAAGCTAGTATATAATAAGTAGTAGTGTCAGGGAGACCTCCTTGAGGTATCGGATGTGTGAATGCAGCCTGCGCAATGACTAGGTTAAAACCCTCGATAAGACAACGGTGGAGACAATGTATTAGAAGTACCTCCGTAGACTAGTTATTAATATAGCGCACTATGTACCCTTTAGGTATAAAAGTCGGGTGCTATCTGCACCTCTGATTAACCGGAAATTAAACTATTTTTATTATCTATACTAACCCCTACCTTAACAGTTATAAGCCTAGGAGGCTTTAATTACCCTTATTGTTAATTATTATAGATAATATAAGCTCCGTTAACGTTATTAATTTAACGCTTACTAATATTAAGAGATAATCGCCCTTTATTATATTAATTAGTTAAACTACATAACCTATGCTTCCTTTTAACTAGTATAGTTTCCCTTTATAATACCTAAAGAAACTCTAAATATAGTGTTATTATTAGAGAAGGACTAGATTAAATAGTTTATATAAATTAAGAATTATATAGAATCCTATAGTATCTAGAAGTATATTAATCTAAATTAGGATAAACTACTTAAAGAACCTATAATACCTATATACCTATAAAGGGGTCTAAGACTAGAGATTATAGAGAATAACCCTAATACTATTAAAGATTAGAAGCTTACTTATAAAGATATAAAAAATAAATATAACTTCTAATATAGAGATTTATAAGTTAATCTTATAAAGTATTATAACCTATTAAAGTAAATACTAAAGATTAGGGAATATATCTATAAGACTCTCTTAAAGAATATTTAAGACTTCCTTAACTTTAATACTAAAGAGAAAGGAAAGGAGTTAGTCTATTAGCACTCTTAAAGGATATTAAAGCTTCTTTAAGATTAGTATAAGCTAAACACTTAAAAAATACTAATTCTTATAGAAATATACCTTAATAATCACTTATAAGCTAAGGGTACCTATAATTAGTATAAATAGGTAGTAATAATAGAGGTACTATAGAGAAATTATTAGGATCTAGAGACCTAATAGACTAAGGAGATAATACTATATAAGTTTATAATTCCTTTTTATAGTAAATTTAAATTATTTTAGAAAAAATAAAATAATTTACTTAATAAAGGTATAAACTAAAGCTTCCTTAAAGCTATTATAGAGTTTAAAAGAGATTATAAAGCTCTATAGAGTATACTAAAGTTAGCTAATACGCTTACTACTAATAGATTAAGTAGTTAAAGTAAATTAGAGAAAAAGAAGTGCCCTAGATATATAAATTATAATATTTATAATACCTTAAAGTAGTAGGAATCCTATAATTTATTTAAGGCTATATATAAGCTAGAGGCTATACTAAAGGACTAGGAAGTTAGGAAGAACTCTAAAGAGACTATTAAGAAGTATCTTAAGGAGAATCTATAAGAAAAGTCTAAGGTAATAAGTTAGAAACCAGAGAAGAAGAGTAGTAAGATATTTATACCTTTATAAAATCTAACTAATAACTTAGTTATAGTTACCCCTAGTAAGAAGACTATAAATATATTATTATTTATATACTCTAAATAAGGTTAATAAGTAAAGGAAAGTATAAATTTAATAACTAATACTATAGATAGCTTAGAATTAAGGCGGAATATAGTCCTCTATAACTCTAGAGCTAATGTTCACATATTTAATAATATCCACTAGTTTAATTAATCTGAATTTAATAGAAATATTATAATAGAGGTTAAAGCTAGAGGTATAATATATATAGCTTTAGGATAGGGCCTTATACGCATCTCTATTACGGATCCTGTATTATAGAACATAAGGATATTAGTATTAGAGACTATGTTATTTATTCTAGAATTCTATGTTAATCTAGTATTAGCAATAATTCTTATAAGGGTAGGTATCTTCTAGAATTAGAAGAAGTTATTTCTATATTAAGGGATAATGCCTATAGCTAAAGTCTATAATATTAATAAGCTTTATATATTATTAAGACTATTAGAGAATCTAAAGAAAGCCTATACTATATCTAGTAGAGCACTAAGACTACCTATAAAAGGAGATACAGACCTTTAGTATTAATAATATAGTTATCCTAGTGTTAAGGCATTTATAGAGCTTATAAATGCGGCTTTAGGCATTAAATTAATAGGTCCTAAGCTTATATAGTGTAAGATATATACTATAGGTAAGGCTAAGTAATAGAGATTATAGGTTATACCTAAAGGACTTCCTTAAGGACTAGGTTATAGTCTTTTAGTTAATCTAGATTACTATAACTCTCCTTATTAGAATAGTAAGAGGTATTAGTATATTTTTACCTACCTTATAACCTTAATATAGTTCTTCTATTTATTTAAGATAAAGGATAGGATTTATAATAGCTTCTATATAATAATAGTGTTCCTAAGCACTTAATTTAGGGTTTAACTATGCTTTTTATATAGTAATATTAAAAGAGCCCTCTTTATAGAAAATATAAGGGATAAGATAGCCTTTACTAGTATTATAATCTATAATTCAGCTCCCTTAATGCCTAGTTAGAATAGAAAGGTAGAGAGATCTAGGGGGGTGGTTAAGTAAAAAGCTTATACTTTAAGTCTTAAAGCTAACCTTCTATCTAATCTTAATAATAAGGTCTTTAATACTGTGGTTTATCTATTAAATTATATGCCTTTTAAATATTATAGTAAGTAAACTACACTATATAAACTTTAGTAGAATTAGGCTAGGAAAATAGTCCTTATATACTTAAATATAGTAGAGGTCTAGAAACCTTTAATTATATATCTATAAGCCTATAGATATAAAGCATTTCCTATAATAACAAAGGCTCTAGAGCACATTAAATTATATAATGTAATACTATAGTTAGAGTAGAAAGCTTATATTAGATACCTTATTAGTTATAGAGGCAAGTCCTAGTATATTATATAGGTGCCTTTGCTTTATAATTATAAGGTTATTATATTAGTATATATTTAATTTAATAAGAACTCCTTCTTTAAACTAGAAGAAAAGCTAGAATTAGCCTAAAAGGAGAAGATATTAATAATTACACTACTTAAGAAGCTTAAAGCTAATAATATTAATAAGGAAATCAGTTAAGACCTTATTAAAATAGAATTAGAAAATAAGAATTATAAGAATTACGCCTCTTTACCTATAAATATAGAAGGAGAAAATAAGTAGTTTAAAGCAGAAATACCTCCTTATATAATAGGGGAAAAAGATAACCTTTCTAGTGTACTTTTAACCCCTCCTAACTCTTCTTATAAGGCACTAGTTACTATAGAGAATATAGAGCTTTAGGTATAAGGTAATAATACGCTATTTTATAAAATTAATAAATTAGTATATAACGTAATAATTAAACACGTAGAGACTACTATAGAGACTAGTGAAATTACTAGCAAAGGCGGTAAGGTTATAGAGAATTATTATCCCTAGGATAATAGTATTAATTTAGATAATATTATTACTAGAAAACGCTAAAGAAAGGAGATATATAAAGCTAGGTAGGTATAGTTTACTTCTGCTTTTTCTATAGTATTATAAGGTATTTAATATAGTTTATAAATTAAAGATATACTACTAGAACCTACCTATTATTATTAAGCTATAGCTTTAGCCTATTATAACTACTAGAAGGAAGTAATTATAAAGGAGCTTTTAAAGCTTCTATCCTTAAACTACTAGGAGGATATACTAGATAAATTATTTAATCTAGAGAAGTAGAAGGAAATTATAGACCTTAGCTAGGTCTTTAAATATAAGACTAATAAAAAAGGAGTAGTTATAGAGTTTAAAGCTAGAATAGTTATTTAAGGTAACTAATAACTAAAGGATAACCTTAATAACTACGCTACTACACTTACTTTATAATCTCTATATATACTACTTATAGTCTACTACGCTAATAATCTTAATACCTAATAATATAATATTTAGAATGCCTTCCTATATATAGAGCTTAAAGAACCTATTTACTATAAGCCCCTAGAGGGTATAAACGCAAAAGGTTATCTCTAGAAGATAATAAGAGTGTTATATAGGCTAAGGGAAGCTCCTTAATAATAGTTCTTATATCTTATATAATTCCTATTAAAGCTAGACTTTATATAAGGAAGAGAAGACCTATATATCTTTATAAAGGGCGGATTTATCCTATTCTTCTATATAGATAATATTATAGTAATATACCCTAATAGATTTAAAGCAGAATTTAAAGAGCTTTATAAATAACTAATAAACAGCCTTAACATTAAGGACTAGGGTAATCTAAAGTGGTTCCTAGGTATTAAAATTATTAGAAATTGCGATACTAAAGAGATATAGTTATTATAGGAATTATATATTTAAAAGATCGCTTAGAAATTCATTCCTAATGTTATTAATAGCGATTTAAAGAGCTTATCCCCTACTCCTCTTCCTATAGCTATAATCCTTACTAATACTAGCGAAGCTACTAATAAAGAGATTAATTATTATAGAGTAGTTATTAGCTCTTTAGTGTATCTATATATTATTAGAAGACCTAATATAGCCTTTATAGTATTAAAGCTTACTTCTTTTATAATAAATCTATTAGTAAAGCATATTAAGCTTACTAAAGGAGTAATTTTATACGCTTAGAATATAAAGAAGCTATGTATTTACTACTTAGGAGTAGATAGTTTTAATACGCTATTCTCTAGCACTAATGCTTTACTTAGTAATAACCCTAATACTTAGAAATTAATATAAGGTTATGTCTTTATTATATATAGCGCTATAATTAATTAGAAATTAGGTAGGTAATATTACGTAATAACTTTAAGTATAGAAGCAGAGCTCTTTGCCCTAAATTATAGCGCAAAAGAGCGTATATCTCTAGGAAAACTACTTTATAATATTAAGGTCCACATATTACTACTCTTAATTATCTAGTGTAATAATAAGTAGATAATCTAGATTACTAAATATATAGAAGGAAGGCTTTAGACTAGCCTTAAGCACCTTAATATAAATTAAATATAGATTTAAGAATAATATATAATAGGTAATATTAAGGTTAATTAGATAAAGACCTCTAAGATACCTATGGATAGCTTTACAAAGCCACTTTTAGGTTAGATATATAGGGACTTCTGCTATAGAATTAGCTTATAAGAGATTCCTATCTAATTATAACACTAGAAATTATTCACAATCTCTTCCTACGCCTTTAATCTCTAGCTTTAATAGATATCTTAGCTAGGGGGGGTGTGTTAGGGAGACCTCCTTAAGGTATTAGATATGTGGATGTAGCCTGCGTAATAACTAGGTTAAAACCCTTAATAAGATAATAGTGGAGATAATGTATTAGAAGTACCTCCGTAGACTAGTCATTACTATAGCGCACTGTGTACCCTTCAGGTACAAAAGTCGGGTGCCGTCTGCACCTCTGATTGACCGGAAATCGAACCATTTTCATCATCTACACCGACCCCTACCTTGACAAGTAGTAATTAGAGATTTTTTTATTATACCCTTCTAGAAGCCTAGAAATAACCTATATATCTAAAACTAACTATTTATAATAGTAATATACTAATCCTTAGAGTATTTTCTTACTCTCTAAAAATAAACTATATATTATTTACTAGTTTTATGCTTTTAATAGCATAAATCTAGATTTTAATTATTAAAAATAGAAACTTATTAGGATTAATAATTAAGAGAATCTAAACTAACTTATAAAATATAAATTTAATAATAAAGTAGTAGAAAAATAGGAATAGCTAATATATTAAGACCCCCCTATTTATTAGAATTTAGTAGATTTATAAGCTATATATTATACTTAGAATTAAGTTAAATCCTATATCTAAAAAGCTAAAACTAGAGGCCTACTTAATAAACCTAATAAATTAATAAGTAGTAAGGTATTAGAAAGGCTATTTTAAGATACTCTTAGTCTAGCTTATAGTACTACTACTATAGGAACTAGGAAATATATAGGAAAAGATAAAAATAATAAAGAAAAGGGAATTATAAACTATCCTAAAACTAATACTACTACTTAGAATATTAAACCCCCTAATTAGTTAATAAAGTTAAATCTAGAAGACTTATTACTAGGACTCTTAGAATACCTAAAGAATCCTAAGGATTTTTATACTAAGACTAGTAAATATAATATAGTAAGAATAATATAAGGGATTTAGGAATAGTAATAGGTATTATAGTAAGCTATAGAGAAAATAGTATTAGGAATAGACTAGCTAGTAATAAGATTAATAACTAAAATTAGGAGCTTATAAAGCGTAAGTGCCTTAGTAAGTTTAATACTATTAGTATAAAATACTAACTAAGAATTACTATATCTAGCTAATAAATAAAGTTAGTATAATAGGTATCTATATACTAATAGAGATATAACTAGACTATTAGTGTAATTATTCCTACTCTAATACTAATAAGGACTACTATAACTATAGCTAGGACTGTTAGTATAGCTAGGACTACTAGTATAACTAATATAGCTAGAATATTAGTAAGGATACTTATAACCTTAGCTAAGTCCTTACTAGACTTAGTAGTAAGGACTATACTCTCTAGATTAAGGTTAGTATACTAATTCTAGAAATTAAAGAAAAATAAACCTAGTATTACACTAAAATTAGTATAACTAGTAAATAGAAATAGCAAAATAGAATGTAGATTTAATATAGAAGATTATAGATATTAGGTATTTTAAGCCTTATAATAAACTAGAAGAGGCTAGTAATAACCTTATTATATATAATAAAAAGTAGACTATCTTCTATAATATTAAATTATAGATCTAGGCAGTTAAAGATCACTTATATTATACTAATCCTAGCTATTAGGATATTATTTAGAAGAAAATCTAGATATTATTCTAAGGGAATATAATAGTATAGTATAGATAATATCTTAACTTAGTAAAATAGAACACTATATTTAGTAAAATACTAACTATATTTATAGCTATATAAAAGGAATTTAGTATTTAGGTTTAGAATATAATAGTGTAGCTTAATAAGGCAGAATATACTAAAGAGAATATTATAAAAAAGGTATCTTTCTATAAATTTATATTAAAGATCTTCTAGTATATAAGGGCAAATAGTAAGTTAACTAACTATTAGCTTTTAGTGTGTTTATATCTTAAGCTATATTTAGGATTATAATAGATATACCTAGTTCTAACTTAAATAGATATAAGATTAGTATATATTACTATAGTAGATAATAAGAGATATAATTTATATAACTACTTATATAGTAAAGGTTAGTTTATAAGTAAAAAAGGTAAAAGGAAGCTTAAGGTCTATTTTAATACTAAGATATCTAGTAGTAATTTAGAAGAAAATAAGGATAAAGCATAAGTAAACTAGAACTAGCTATTTAATAGATAATTCTCTTAAGGAAACTAGTATTATAAGTAAAATAAGTAAAATACCTAAAGATTTCTAGAATATTTCTAACTATAGCTATATAAGTATAATTAACCTCCTTGTGAGAACAAAGGATAGCTAGGCAAGAGGTATGGGGCACTTATGTATTTACTAAAGCTTGCTAGGTCTAAGTATTATGCGCGTAAGTCACTAGCTTTTATTTAGCGGCTCGCTAGTGTTATATAGACCTAGCCCTAGGCCTAGTATGCCTATAGGGTATGTATACTATATTATAGGCAGGGCCTTATAATTACCTCCCTACTTATAGCTAGGCTCCTAAATAGCTTTTACTAGCTACTTTATAGCTATTTACTAACTAGTAATAGCCTCTAAAATAATAATAAATAATAGATAGGGTTTAACTATAAATTTACCTATAATTCTTTATTATATTATATACTCTTCCTTTCTATAACTATAGTAATTTTTTAATTATTTCTTATACCTTTAGTTTCTATCCCTTTCTAGTCCTTAATTACTATATATTTATTATAGAAGATAAGTATATTCCTTTAAAAGAATATAGCTATATATATTATTTATATACTAGATATACTAAGTTTAAGAAATATCCCCTAGCTAAGCCTATATTACTATAAATTAACTATTAATTTCCCTATAATCTATTTATAAATCCTTAAAAAATAAAATATTCTAAGTACTATACCTAATACTATAACTATAGTAATTCTTATAAAACTATAAGTATACTACTTTTCCTATATCTTTTAGTCTTATTTTACTAATAAATTCCTATAGGCTATAGCTATAATAAGGGGTAATTTTATTAACCTTATAGTTTTAGACTAGGCCTAAATACTTATAAATATCTATAGTAATATAGTAAAGAAAGACCCTAAGGACTACCTATTTTTAGAGGCCTCTTACTTCTATATTACTAAGTGTTACCTTTATCTAATAATAGGGTTTAATTATATAAATATATTATACTATATTACTTTTAGCTTAACTAGGGCTATAAAGGTTTATTAGGTTTATCTCTTTACTATATATTTACTAGTCTCTTACTTATATTTAGTAGTAGTATACCTCTATTATATACTAATAGTATATAGTATTATAATAGTAGCTACTTATTATAATATTCCTAAGCCTAATTCTAGGGTATATAAGTATTATAGTTATTCTACCTTACTTTACTATATATTTACTAATTCTTCTATAGCTAAACTACTATAAACTTAAGATTATATAGAATATAAAAATAACTTTATATCTATAATACTTAGACTTAGGATATATCCCTTAGGGAATAATAAAATATTATTTTATACTAGTAATACGCTAGGTAATTACTAAGGATAAGAATAGCACTAAGTATCTTATTTATAGGGGTTAGGCTTTTTACTATAAGGGGGTAATAATAAAGGGGTTTCCCTTAACCCTCCCTATGCTTTAGGTATATTTTCTTTTATTATTTAGTAAGTAGTCTAAGGTAGTTTATATAGGAGTATAATAGTAGCTAATAAGGCTAGGCCTTTTTTATTATAACTCTATATCTCTTTGCCTATAACTTACCTATATATTACTACCTTTCTTATATAATCTACTTTAGTAAAACGCTTAAATTATATATTAAGCGCCTTTTATATCTTTTACTAGAACCTATTAGTTATATTTACTTAGCTAACCCTTTTATTTTACTAGGTATTTATTACCTTTATAGGTTTTCTTATAATTCTTAACTTCCTTAACTTTATACTTATCTTCTTTATCCTTAAGGTCTAGTATTAGTATATCCTTATCCCTAGTGTCTTTATAGTAATTCTATAGCTCTAATAGGCTTATATAAAATATATTATATAGCTATTTATACTTCTTAGGTAATACTAGTCTATATACTTATTTCCCTATAGTATTAAGTACTTAAAAAGGCCTAATAAATCTAGGGATTAGCTTCTATTTTATATCCTTAAGCCTAATATTCTTTACTAATAGTAGTACTAGGTTACCTTAATATAGTATTAATAGCTAGTAATACTAGTTATAGTACTTTACCTAGGTTTTAGTAGCTTTAGCCTAGTTTTCCTTTAAATACTCTCTAACTTTATATAGCTTTATAATATATATATATACTTCTAGCACCTTCCCTTCCTAGCTCTTACCCCTAAGAGCTAGATAAAACTTAGGTAAATAGCCTATAAGTAAATAGTTTAGGGAGTAGCTAGTACTCCTATTTACTATATTATTATAGGTAAATTAAGCTATTAGGAGTAGCTTAGGCTATATTTATTAGTTCTTTATAATAAAATATTAAAGGTAGTGCTTAAGTACTTAGTTTATTCTTTTTATTTACCTATTAGTTTAGGGGTAAAATACTATAAAAAGCCTCTGCTTTACCTAAGATAGGTAGTATAGGTCTAACTAGAATTAGCTTATAAAGACTAAACCTCTATTAGATATAATGCCCTCTAGGGCTCTAAATTATAGCTTAATCTTTTTATAGAAAAGTTCTACTAATTTAGCTATATTAATAGTAGTAGTTATAGGTAGGAAGATAGAATACTTAGTAAATTAGTCTATAATTACTAGGATTATATTAGTCTCTTGCTTACCTACTTATATAATAGGTAACCCTATAATAAAGTCTATTAAGATCTCTATTTATAGTTACCTTAGTATTAGTAGTAATTTAAGGCTTTTATATAGGTAATGCCTTCTAGCTACTACCTATTAGTAAACCCTATAGCTTATAATATAGTCTAAAATAGACTTACTTATAGCTAGCTACTAAAAGTAATACTTTAGTAGCTCTAGAGTATACTTAGTCCTAAAGTAACCTACTAGTAGATTATTATAGTATAGCTATAGAAGCTCCTATTATAAGATAGGCTCCTAGGGAATAACTACCTAGTCTTAGTATAATAGAAAACCCCCTATACTATATAACTATAGACTAGCCTTTCCCTTTCTTTTTACTAAGGAGTTATTAATCTTACTATTTTATCTCTATAGATCTAGGTCTTAATTCTATGCCTTCTATAGTAGTTACGCTAATGGTTTATTTAGCCTAGATTAGTAGGGATCTAGTAATGTAATAGTCCCCTATATCTCTTATACTATACTAATATCTTAGATATATATTACTTTCTCCTTAAAATCCCCTTTAGTTAGCTAATCTTTTACTAGATTTATAGTAGCTAACTAGCTTCTTAACTAGGCTACTCTAGCTATTCTCTCTATAAGGGCTAGGGTATTTTTCTTCCCTAAAGATATCTTATTAAGCCTCTCTATACCTAAGACTAGGGCATTTTCCTCCCCTAAAGGTATTTTACTATATCTTTTTTAATATATTAGTTTCTTTTCTTCTACTATTTTAGTAGGTACTATCTTCCTTTAAAGTTCTAGTAATAATACCCTATTTATTAGGGGTTTGCCCTTATAATTAGACCTTCTTAATAGTATATCTACTAGGTTACTTTTCCTAAGTCTATACCTAATTATAAAGTAGAAGGGGTAAAGGAATATATACTATCTTACCTACCTTCTATTTAGCTTTTACTACCTTATAAAGGTCTATAGGTTATAGTAGTTTAATAGGACTTTAACTAAGCTTACCATGCCCTTAATATAGTATTACTAGTGTTTAAATAACTCTACTATAGTAAGTAGCTCTTAATTAGCTATACTATAATTATACTTAGTATCTATAAATTTCCTTAACTAAAATACTACTAAATACTAATAGCCCTTATTATCCTATTAAGATAGGATTTCTACTATTATAAAGATTAAAGTATCTATCTTAATATACATTAGTTAACTTAGGTTATAATAATAGAGAAGAGGCACTTACTAGAAGGCCTCTTTTAGCTAGTTAAATACTAGCTATTCCTTTACTCTAAATATAAACTTCCTAGTCTAGATACTATTTTAACTACCTTTTATTAATATATAAAGAAATACTATAATTCTAGAGTATTTATAGATAAACTATTAGTAGAAGTTATAAAACCTAAGGAAGGACTATATATCCTTAAAGCTTATAGGCTTTTTCTATTCTTAGATTATATTAACCTAGTAAGTATCTATTAAGATCCTATTAACTAATAGAATAAACCCTAGGAACTTTACTAACTCCTAGTAGAATAAACACTTTAAGGGTTTTATATATAACTTTATTAATCTTATATATTCTAAAACTTCCTTAATATATATAGTATATTTCTCCTATATCTTTAAAAAAATAAGAATATTATCTAGATATACTATATAAATAGTATTAACTAGCTTATAAAGTACTTTATAAATATAACTTTAAAAAGTAGCTAGGGTATTAGTTAACCTAAAGGGTATTATAAGGTATTTATAGTGTCTATAATAGGTATAAAATTGTGAGAACAAAGGATAGCTAGGCAAGAGGTATAGGGGCACTTGTGTATTTACTGAAGCTTGCTAGGTCTAAGTGTTGTGCGCGCGAGTCGCTGGCTTTTATCTAGCGGCTCGCTAGTGTCACGTGGACCTAGCCCTAGGCCTAGCATGCCTGTGGGGTGTGTACGCTGTGTTGTGGGCGGGGCCTTATAATTGCCTCCCCACTTATAGCTAGGCTCCTGAATAGCTTTTGCTGGCTATTTTGTAGCTATTTACTAACTAGTAATAGCCTCTAAAATAATAATAAATAATAGATAGGGTTTAACTATAAATTTACCTATAATTCTTTATTATATTATACACTCTTCCCTTCTATAACTATAGCAATTTTTTAATTATTTCTTATACCTTTAGTTTCTATCCCTTCCTAGTCCTTAATTACTGCCTATTTATTATAGAAGATAAGCATATTCCTTTAAAAGAATGTAGCTATATATATTATTTGCGCACTAGATACGCCGAGTTTAAGAAACATCCCCTAGCTAAGCCCACATTACTATAGATTAACTATTAATTTCCCTGTAATCTATTTACAGATCCTTAAAAGATAAAATATTCTAAGCGCTATGCCTAATACTATAACTATAGCGATTCTTATAAGACTATAAGTATATTACTCTTCCTATATCTTTTAGTCTTATTTTACTAATAAATTCCTATAGGCTATAGCTATAATAAGGGGTGATTTTATTAACCTCCTTATAGTTTTAGACTAGGCCTAAATGCTTATAGATATCCGCAGTAATGCGGTAGAGGAAGACCCTAAGAACTGCCTATTTTCAGAGGCCTCTTACTTCTATATTACTAAGTGTTACCTCTATCTAATAATAGGGTTTAACTACGTAAACACATTACACTATATTGCTTTTAGCTTAACCAGGGCCGTAAAGGTCTATCAGGTTTGTCTCTTTACTATGTATTTACTAGTCTCTTACTTACGTTTAGTGGTAGCATGCCTCTATTACGTACTAATAGTATATAGTGTTATAATAGCAGCTGCTTATTATAATATTCCCTAGCCTAATTCTAGGGTGTGTAAGTATTATAGTTATTCTGCCCTACCTTACTATATATTCGCTAATTCTTCTATAGCTAAACTACCGCAAACTTAAGATCACGTAGAATACGAAAATGACTTTATACCTGCAACACTTAGACCTAGGGTATATCCTCTAGGGGATAGTAAAACATTATTTTACACTAGTAATGCGCTAGGTAATTGCTAAGGATAAGAATAGCGCTGAGTATCTTGTTTATAGGGGTTAGGCTTTTTTCTATAAGGGGGTAATAATAGAGGGGTTCCCCTTAACCCTCCCTATGCTTTAGGTGTGTTTTCTTTTGTTATTTAGTAGGTAGTCTAAGGTAGTTTATATAGGAGTGTAATAGTGGCTAATAAGGCTAGGCCTTTTTTATTATAACTCCGTGTCTCTTCGCCTATGACTTGCCTATGTGTCGCTACCTTTCTTATGCAATCTACTTTAGTAAAACGCTTAAATCGCATATTAAGCGCCTTCTATATCTTCTGCTAAAACCTATTAGTTATATTTGCTTAGCTAACCTTTCTATTTTACTAGGTATTTATTACCTTTATAGGTCTTCTTATAGTCCTTAACTTCCTTAACTTTATACTTATCTTCTTTATCCTTAAGGTCTGGCATTAGCATGTCCTTATCCCTAGTGTCTTTATAGCGATTCTATAGCTCTAATAGGCTCATATAAAATACATTATGTAGCTGTCTATACTTCTTAGGTAATGCTAGTCTATATGCTTATTTCCCTATAGCGTTAAGTACTTAAAAAGGCCTAATAAATCTAGGGGTTAGCTTCTATTTCGCATCCTTAAGCCTAATATTCTTTACTAATAGTAGTACTAGGTTGCCTTAATGTAGCGTTAATAGCTGGTGACACTGGTTGTAGTACTTTGCCTAGGTTTTAGTAGCTTTAGCCTAGTTCTCCTTTAGACGCTCTCTAACTTTATGTAGCTTTATAACGCGCGCGTGTGCTTCTAGCACCTCCCCTTCCTAGCTCTTGCCCCTAAGAGCTAGATAAAACTTAGGCAAATAGCCTATAAGTGAATAGTTTAGGGAGTAGCTAGTGCTCCTGTTTACTGCATTATTATAGGCGAATTAAGCTATTAGGAGTAGCTTAGGCTATATCTATTAGTTCTCCGCAATAAAACATTAAAGGTAGTGCTTAAGTACTTAGTTCGTTCTTTCTATCTACCTATTAGTTTAGGGGTAAAATACTATAGAAAGCCTCCGCTTTACCTAAGATAGGTAGCATAGGTCTGACTAGAATTAGCTTATGAAGACCGAATCTCTATTGGATACAATGCCCTCTAGGGCTCTAAATCATAGCTCGATCTCTTTATAGAAAAGTTCTACTAATTTAGCCACGTTAATAGTAGTAGTTATAGGTAGGAAAATAGAATACTTAGTAAATTAGTCTACAATTACTAGGATTACATTAGTCTCTTGCTTACCTACTTGCGCAATAGGTAACCCTATAACGAAGTCTATTAAGATTTCTGTCTATAGTTACCTTAGTATTAGCAGCGATTTAAGGCTTCTATATAGGTAATGCCTTCTAGCTACTACCTATTAGCAAACCCTATAGCTTGTAATATAGTCTAAAATAGACTTACTTATAGCTAGCTACTAAAAGTAATGCTTTAGTAGCTCTAGAGTGCGCTTAGTCCTAAAGTGACCCGCCAGCGGATTATTATAGTGTAGCTATAGAAGCTCCTATTATAAGATAGGCTCCTAGGGAATAACTACCTAGTCTTAGTATAATAGGAGACCCCCTATGCTACGCAACTATAGACTAGCCTTTCCCTTCCCTTTTACTAGGGAGTTATTAATCTTACTATTCTATCTCTATAGATCTAGGTCTTAATCCTATGCCTTCTATAGCAGTTACGCTAATGGTTTATTTAGCCCGGATTAGTAGGGATCTAGTGACGTAATAGTCCCCTATATCTCTTATACTACACTGACGTCTTAGACACACACTACCTTCTCCTTAAAATCCCCTTTAGTTAGCTAACCTTTCACTAGATCCACGGTGGCTAACTGGCTTCTTAACTAGGCTACTATAGCTATTCTCTCCGTAGGGGCTAGGGCATTTTCCTCCCCTAAAGACGTCTTATTAAGCCTCTCTACGCCTAAGACTAGGGCATTTTCCTCCCCTAAAGGTGTCTTACTATATCTTCTTTAATATATTAGTTTCTCTTCTTCTACTATTTTAGTAGGTACTATCTTCCTTTAAAGTTCTAGTAATAGTGCCCTATTTATTAGGGGTTCGCCCTTATAATCAGGCCTTCTTAACAGTGTATCCGCTAGGTTACTTTTCCTAGGTCTATGCCTAATCACAAAGTAGAAGGGGCAAAGGAACATACACTACCTTGCCTACCTTCTATTTAACTTCTACTACCTTATAAAGGTCTGCAGGTTATAGTGGTCTAATAGGACTTTAACTAGGCTTGCCACGCCCTTAATGTAGTATTGCCAGTGTTTAAATAACTCTACTATAGTAAGTAGCTCTTAATTAGCTATGCTATAATTACACTTAGTGTCTATGAATTTCCTTAACTAAAATACTACTAGATACTAACAGCCCTTATTATCCTATTAAAACAGGATTCCTACTATTATAAAGATTAAAGCATCTATCTTAATGCGCACCGGTTAACTCAGGTTATAATAACGGAGGAGAGGCGCTTGCTAGAAGGCCTCTTTTAGCTAGTTAAACACTAGCTATTCATTCGCTCTAAATATAAACTTCCTAGTCTAGATGCTATTTTAACTGCCTTTTATTAACGCATAAAGAGGTGCTATAATCCTAGAGTATCTGTAGATAAACTATTAGTAGAAGTTATAGAACCTAAGGAAGGACTATATATCCTTAAAGCTTATAGGCTCTTTCTATTCTTAGATTATATTAACCTAGTAAGTATCTATTAAGATCCCGTTAACTAATAGGATAAACCCTAGGAACTCCACTAACTCCTAGTAGAATAAACACTTTAAGGGTTTTATATATAACTCCGCTAATCTTATGCGTTCTAAAACTTCCTTAATATGTGTAGTGTGTTCCTCCTATGTCTTTAAAAAGATAAGGATATTATCTAGATACACTATATAAATAGTATTAACTAGCCTGTGGAGCGTTTTATAAATATAACTTTAAAAAGTAGCTAGGGCATTAGTTAACCTAAAGGGCATTATAAGGTATTTATAGTGTCTATAATAGGTATAAAACGTAGTCTTCCACTTATCGCCTCCTTTAATATAAATTCAATAGTACGCATCCTTAATATTAATTTTTAAGAAGTAGCGAGCTCCTTAGCACTAATCTAGGATCTCTGAAATTAGGGGGAGAGCGTAGCGATTCTTCTACGTTACCCTATTAAGTCCCTAATAATCCACGTATAACCAGAGCGTCCTATCTTTCTTTAGCACGAATAGAATAGGCATGCCTACAGGGCTCTTAGAGGGTCTTATCTGGCCTTTCTACAGGTTTTTGTTAATATATTCGCAGAGTTCTTTTAGCTTGCTTTAGGAGAGAGGGTAGATTAGTCCATACGGGGGTGTAGCCCTAGGTACTAGGTTAATTACGTAGTCGGTCTCTTTTCTTAATAGTAAGCTTCCTGCCTTATCTAATGCAAATATGTCTTTAAACTTATATAGTTCTAGGGGAATATCTTTAATAGTTCTATATGCTTTTGCCTCCTCGTCGTCTTTAAGGGCAATAAACTTATCTTCTATAACCCCTATAATAGCATACATAATAGTCTTATTACACATTACTTTTGCGAATTTACGGGGAGTTAATAGCAAAAAGGCTACTTTTCCTTTCTTAAACCACTATTCCTACGAATATAGGCAAAGGTATACGCGTTCTTCTATAAGGGTATGCATTCTAATTAATATAGGGCTTCCCCCTACTCTTAGGTCTCTATCTATAGCTACATATAGTAGCTTAAGGTCCCTTTCTTCTCCTCTTAAGTCCTTAATTATAATAGGTACCTTATAGACACTATATTAAGGGACTATAAGGGCTCCTACTGCCTTAATAATAGGTGCTATAGCCTTAGCCTGGTTAAGTTTGTAGGTTCTTACGAACTTAACGCTGATCACGTTAATCTTAGCGTAACTATCTAGATTAGCCGCTGTTTTAATGTCTTTATGCCTATAAATAGTAACTAGTGTGTGAAACCGACGCCCTATTAGCACCTTAGTGTTAGAGGTAGAGGTAAGGGCATCTACTTCTGCCTTAGGGAGTTTTCTAGGCCTTCTTAGGGCTCTTTCTTAGGTTTCTTATAGTGATATATAAGGTATCCTATGCTATTGTAGTTATAACACTATATCTTATCCCTAGGTTTAGCAGTGTTTAGGTAGGTAGCCAGGCCCTTCTCCTAGTCCTTGTTCCTTTAATCTTTATAAGGTCTACGACCTTATAGGGAGTTATTCCTGTGGTGCTAAGGGTTCTTATGCGGGCCTTTATCTCCTAATTACTTAGATTTTCGCTTGTTCTTTAGCATAGCCTCCTAGAATTGCTAGGTAAGTTATATAACCTCTTCTTAAGTCTTATTAGTAATAGAGGCATGCAGGTTAATATAATCCTATAGGTTAGGGAGTAACTTTATAAAGAACATAAGGGCATAAGTCTTTTCTAGGGCTTTTTCTAGGTATTTCTCTAGTAAATCTAAGAAGATACTAAACTTAATAAGGCTTTAACCCTCACGTTACTTCGCATTCTCTAATTGCGTCGCTATTTATGCGTTGTAATTAGCTAAGTCCTAAAGTAGCGTGAGTGTCTAGGTCTAAAATTTATCCTAGTTATCTTTAAGGTTATCCTAGCTATTAGCCTACTATTCTTTAAGGTATCTATCCTATCTTGCCCTATAATCAATATACATATAGTTAAGTGTAAAAAGGATCTTCTAGTAGTTACATTAGAACTTCTTCTTCGCCCTATTAAAGGCATAGTTTAGGTTATTAATCTATATCTTATATCTCTATAGGTTTGTGGGATATTAGAGGTTAGTAATATTCTGAACTTTAACCTCTTAGCTACTATAGCTTAAGGAAGTGCTAGCTTTTTACTACCTTTTTAATTATTCTTCTCCTACGTTATACTATAATAGATCTTAAAGCTCTTACTCTCTTTCCTATAGTTTCTAGAGTTCCTTAAGCTAGGTAATTTACTCTACTATTGCCACGGCTTAGGCGCGGATAGTAAGGGGTGTATCTTTGGTTATAGTACCTATGGAATAGGGTGTGTTCTTAGCTATAGTATTACCCTTATCTAGTAGCCCTTAGTTATTATCTAATATTGCTCTTGCGGATTAGGTGGTTCTCCCCCCTATATTACTCTTAGGTAGCTAGTAGGAGAAGCTTTAGAATTATAAGAATAAAGGATAGCTAGGCAAGAGGTATAGGGGCACTTATGTATTTACTAAAGCTTACTAGGTCTAAGTGTTATGCGCGCGAGTCACTGGCTTTTATCTAGCGGCTCGCTAGTGTCACGTGGACCTAGCCCTAGGCCTAGCATGCCTATGGGGTGTGCACGCTGTGTTGTGGGCGGGGCCTCACAAAAATATAGTCTTTTACTTATTACCTCCTTTAATATAAATTTAATAGTATATATCCTTAATATTAATTTTTAAGAAGTAGTAAGCTCCTTAGCACTAGTCTAGGATCTTTAAAATTAGGGGGAGAGCGTAGTAATTCTTCTATATTACTCTATTAAGTCCCTAATAATCTATATATAACTAGAGTATTCTATTTTTCTTTAGTATAAATAGAATAGGTATACCTATAGGGCTCTTAGAGAGTCTTATCTAGCTTTTTTATAGGTTTTTATTAATATATTTATAGAGTTCTTTTAGCTTACTTTAGGAGAGAGGGTAGATTAGTCTATATAGGGGTATAGCCCTAGGTACTAGGTTAATTATATAGTTAGTCTCTTTTCTTAATAGTAAGCTTCCTACCTTATCTAATATAAATATATTTTTAAACTTATATAGTTTTAGGGGAATATTTTTAATAGTTTTATATACTTTTACCTCCTTATTATCTTTAAGGGTAATAAACTTATCTTCTATAATCCCTATAATAGTATATATAATAGTCTTATTATATATTATTTTTATAAATTTATAGGGAGTTAATAGTAAAAAGACTACTTTTTCTTTCTTAAACTACTATTCCTATAAATATAGGTAAAGGTATATATATTCTTCTATAAGGGTATATATTCTAATTAATATAAGGCTTTCCCTTACTCTTAGGTCTCTATCTATAGCTATATATAGTAGCTTAAGGTCCCTTTCTTCTTCTCTTAAGTTCTTAATTATAATAGGTACCTTATAGATACTATATTAAGGGACTATAAGGGCTCCTACTACCTTAATAATAGGTACTATAGCCTTAGCCTAGTTAAGTTTATAGGTTCTTATAAACTTAATACTAATTATATTAATCTTAGCGTAACTATCTAGATTAGCTACTATTTTAATATCTTTATACCTATAGATAGTAACTAGTATATAAAACTAATACCCTATTAGTACCTTAGTATTAGAGATAGAGGTAAGGGTATTTACTTCTACCTTAGGGAGTTTTCTAGGCCTTCTTAGGGCTTTTTCTTAGGTTTCTTATAGTAATATATAAGGTATCCTATACTATTATAGTTATAATACTATATCTTATCCCTAGGTTTAGTAGTGTTTAGGTAGGTAGCTAGGCCCTTCTCCTAGTCCTTATTCCTTTAATCTTTATAAGGTTTATAACCTTATAAGGAGTTATTCCTATAGTGCTAAGGGTTCTTATATAGGCCTTTATCTCCTAATTACTTAGATTTTTACTTATTCTTTAGTATAGCCTCCTAGAATTACTAGGTAAGTTATATAACCTCTTCTTAAGTCTTATTAGTAATAAAGGTATATAGGTTAATATAATCCTATAGGTTAGGGAGTAACTTTATAAAGAATATAAAGGTATAAGTCTTTTCTAGGGCTCTTTCTAGGTATTTCTCTAGTAAATCTAAGAAAATACTAAACTTAATAGGGCTTTAACCCTTATATTACTTTATATTCTCTAATTATATTACTATTTATATATTATAATTAGTAGAGTCCTAAAGTAGTGTAAGTATCTAGGTCTAAAATTTATCCTAGTTATCTTTAAGGTTATCCTAGCTATTAGCCTACTATTCTTTAAGGTATCTATTCTATCTTACCTTATAATTAATATATATATAGTTAAGTGTAAAAAGGATTTTCTAGTAGTTATATTAGAACTTCTTCTTTACCCTATTAAAGGTATAGTTTAGGTTATTAATCTATATCTTATATCTCTATAGGTTTATAAGGTATTAAAGGTTAGTAATATTCTAAACTTTAACCTCTTAGCTACTATAGCTTAAGGAAGTACTAGCTTTTTACTATCTTTTTAATTATTCTTCTCTAATATTATACTATAATAGATCTTAAAGCTCTTACTTTCTTTCCTATAGTTTCTAGAGTTCCTTAAGCTAGGTAATTTACTCTACTATTACTATAGCTTAGATATAGATAATAAGGGGTATATCTTTAGTTATAGTACCTATAGAATAGGGTATATTCTTAGCTATAGTATTACCCTTATTTAGTAGCCCTTAGTTATTATCTAATATTACTCTTATAGATTAGGTAGTTTTTCTCCCTATATTACTCTTAGATAGCTGGTAAGAGAAGCTTTAGAATTATAAGAATAAAGGATAGCTAGGTAAGAGATATAGGGCACTTATATATTTACTAAAGCTTACTAGGTTTAAGTGTTATACGCGTAAGTCACTAGCTTTTATCTAGCGGCTTACTAGTGTTACGTGGACCTAGCCCTAGGCCTAGCATGCCTATGGGGTGTGCACGCTGTGTTGTGGGCGGGGCCTCACACTCCTAAAGGATAAAACTAAAGACTATAGTAAAATAAGTCTTAAGAGAATAAAGGGGAGAGTATATAGAAATTAGGTAAACTTAATAGACTAAAGCACTAAACTAATAAAATAAGTAACCCTAAGACTATAGTCCTATAAGGAAAGAAAGCTAAGTATAGTAGCCTAGATAATTTTAGTAATAGAAAAAGAGCTCTATAAGGGACTAGAAATATACTAATATTATAGTATATAATAATAATTCTAATGTATAATAATATAAAACTTATCTTTAGGAATATAGTTATTACATAGCTAAAGAAAGGGAGGTCCTAGAGAATAATAGTAAGGATAATTAAGGATAAGACTTAAATTTTATTAAAACTTATTTTATAGAAAATATCCTAAAAGAGGCAAATAAGGCTATTACTAGGATAACCTTAAATAGGACTAGATAACTTACCCTAGGATAAGTAATTAAAGCTATAGTAAGACTATAAGAAGTTAAATATAATAGAAAAAGGGCTAATATATATCTAAAGATTCCTATTAAATTTAATAATAAGGGCAAAAGTTACTAAGTCTATCTTAACTTAGGAATATTATTAATTTTAGTAGATAAGGTATAGCTATAATAGCATAGATTAAATGTAAAATAAGTAACGCAGGAACTAAAGCTAGTATCTAGGGTTTAATCTTCCTTTTTTATTACTAAAATAGCTATATTTAACTTTTATATTCTAGGGACAGCGTATAGAATAGAAATCACTAGCTATTTTATAGTTATAGTAAATATAATACTAAATTTAGGACTAAAATTATTACTTAGAATAAATTTTACTTATAAATATAAGGCTAAAATTAATTTTATCTAACTAAAGGTAGTTTTTAAGTTAGTTTATAGTATAATAGTACTAGTAGAAATCTTCTAACTATTAAATAAGGTCCCTTACTAAAAGATAGTTACTACCTATATAGTATTAATTTTACTAAAGACTTATTTATATATACCTATTAGTTAGAAGGATATATAGAAAAATTAGGAAATAAGTGTATACTATATATAATTATATTTAGAGTATTTCCCTAATATACTATTTAATAGATCTAGTAAGGGATAGATAATTACCTATAATCTAACTAATAAAATCATTACTATTAGAAAACACTAGAAGGTTATATACCTAACTATAGCTAGTAAGGTTAACGCTAATTACCTAGTTAATAATCCTTTCGCGTACTATGCCTATTTTAGTAAGGATATTATAGAGAAAAAGGAAGATAAAGATAAGGATAGTAATAAATCTAATAAAAAGAAGGATAATCTTAATCTAAAGAAAGTTAATACTAAAGTGCTATTATATAGGATTTTATACCTAGAGAAAATCCTATATATAACTAATAAATTTAGTATATAAATTACTAATATTAACTAGGAAGTAGCAAGTAAACTAGTTTAACTAACTAATAAATATAATATTTATTATAATAGAGGTATTATCCCTATACTAGAAGACTAGAAGATAAAAATTAATCTTATAGATAGATAGTAGTATTAAATAAGGCTAATTAGGCCTTATAAACTAGAAGGATAGGATATAACTAAACTTAATAAAGTATATAATAAACTCTACCTAAAAGGGAAAATATTATATTTAGATAAGCTAGTAGCTATAGTATACCTAGTGTTTATAGTTTAGTAAGAAACTAGTTAGAAAAGAAAAGAAAGAGTTATAATTAATATAAGGCTACTTAATAATATAGTAGTGCTAGATATATACCCTTTACTAGACTAAAGTAATATTATACATAATATATACGGTAAGAAGGTTTTTTCTCTTTTTAATAAAATAGGATTTTTTTACTAACTACTAGTTAGAAGTAACTATTAAGCTTGTATAGTAGTTATATTAAATTAAGGTCTTAAAGCATTAAATATAGTATTAATAGGATTTAAGAACTCCCCTATATTTACCTAAAGGTTTATAAATAGACTTTTCTAAAAGTATAAGTATTTTATATAAGTTTATATTAATAATATTATTATGTTTTTAAATAATCTTAAAGAGTATTTAAGCTATCTTAATATTATACTTAGGATTCTTAAAGAAAATAGAATAATAATTACTATAAAGAAGTTATTTATTAGTTATCCTACTATTTAACTACTAGGTTTTATTATTAATAGTAATAGGATTATTAATACTAATAATAGGCTTAAAGCTTTTTAGAAGATAATTTTCCTAAGTAATCTATTAAGTCTTAAAACCTTTATTAGGATAGCTAGATTTCTTTATAATAGAATTCTATAGTTTAACATATAAATCTAACTATTATAAATATAGAAAATAGCGCTATTAAGGGGATTCTGTGAAAAGAATAAGAAAATTATTAGTATCTTAAAACTAGTATAAAAAAGGAAGATATAGTAAAAGATATTTTTGCTAACTAAGTAGGAGAAAAAGGCTTTTAAAGATATTAAAGCGTTTCTAAGTAAGAAATAGACCTTATAGTATTATAATCTATAAAAGCTACTTTTCCTTAAAATTAATACCTATAAGGAAGGATTTAGGTTATATACTTTTTAATTATAAGAAGAATAGGATAGTTAGAGTGTCCCTAAAAGGATATTAAAAATAACTAAATATAGCTAATTTTATTTCTTTCTAAGGTAATATTAAGTATTAAGAAGTAGTATAGTTTAACTAAGGTAAAAGTAGCTATAATTATATAGAGTATTAGAAAACTTTAGAAAATAGTCTAATCTAATAATATAATAGTTAATATATTAACTAACTATTCCCTAGTAAAAGGGATTATTAAGTATACCTTATTATTAATAATAGATTTAGATAAAGCTAATCTAAAACTAGTAAAAGTTATAAATTATTTATTATAATTTAACCTTAAGGTAACTTATATACTAGGGATACTAAATATAGCACTAGATACACTTTTAAGACTACTAGTAAAAGTAACTTACTAGGAGGTAGTATAGAAAAGCTAATATAATAAATTAGATATAAGCGCTTATTTTATAAGTAAGAAGTATATTATAACTATAATTATAGATAATAGTCTTAAAGCTAGAATTATTATAGGATATTAGTATAATTAAAAGTTTAGCTAAATTATTATAGTAATATAAACCTACTAAGAAAGGTAAGTAGTAAAGAATACTAGAGTTAGACTAAAGATTCCTTTATATAAATAAGACTTATATAAGAATAGTCTATTATACTACTATAGTAAAGATAGATTTTTCTATCTTTATATTCTAACTATAGAGGTTAAATCTATTCTATAACTAGTCTATAATAAATAGTAATATTTTAGAATTACTTAAATAGTAGTAGAGCTTTATTTAGTCTATTTTCTATGTATAAGTTAGTAGATTTGTAATTATATAGCCTATTATATAGTGTATTAGAAAAACATAATTAATTATTTAAAGCTACCTAGGGAGTTATAGCTATTATAGCTAAAGCTAATGCTATTTTATATAATCTTACTTAATTTTATTATAGATATACTAGAAGTATTAGCTACTAATATAATATAGTAAATAGAAGGATATGCTATATATAATTTATTATATCTAGTAAACTGCCTATTTAGTAAGAGAACCCTTCTAATACTAGGATATATAATATATCTAGTGGAGATTTAGGTAGAATTACTCCTTTATGCCTTATATATTATAAACTAGGGATTACTAAGATAAATTATTAGTAATAAGGACCTTGTCACGACTTAAGGGTCAAAAGATAATAGAACAGAGTGATGGCTTAGATTCACAGTCGTAGCTAGAAAGGTACTACCTAGGGGCAGGTGCGTGAAGGTTTTAAGCTCTAACCTTCTATAAGAATATAGGCAGTCCTTACTAAATACCTCGCCCTACACTTACATAACTATCTAGCTACTAGCTATCCCCTCCCTAACCTAGTGGGTCTAAGGTCCTACTAGTGCTTTATTATATAATAATCCTATCTCTATCCCTTACGCTCCTAATATAATACCCCCTCTTTATATAATTATCCTTAATTATATAATAAGCTACTTACTTAGGGCGTTTACGCTATGTAGTCCTAGAGGCTATAGTTAATAGAGGGTTTAGGTTAGGTGTGATATATTATAGCGTAATATATTATTAAAAATAATAACACTAATAATACTAGGGTGTAAATATTATTATCCCCCTATCTATTAATACTAAATAGTAACCTATCTACTACTCTAATATAGTAAAGTAAATGCTCTTTGCCTTATACTAATAGTTCTAAGAGAGTGAACACCCTATATTAAATTTTATAATTAGGTTAAATAGATAGGGTATTAGATACTATGCGTATAAATAAACTTATTTATAGGTCTTAGCAATATAGTAGTGTGGTTATTATGTGTTTATAGCTACTAGTATATTTGTAAATAGTAATAATAATAGTAAATATTATAATCCCCGCGTTAGCTATACGCAGTGCGTAGATTACTTAGGGGGTCTATAGTTAATATAAAAGGGACTAGATCTTCCCCCCTTATATATACGCTTCCTTTCCCTTATATACTATCTAACTATTATAAGTTTCTTTATCTTTACTTATCTTCCCTTTACTACTTCCTTATTACTAACCTATAGCTAGCTTATAATATCTAAAATCTATTTATTAACTCCTACTCTACTACTAAGTCTACCTCTATAAGATAAACCCTTAGGGAAGTTACTAAAGAAGTTACCTTAAAAAAGAATAGTATCTAAAATTTCTATATAAGTTTACTACTTCCTTACTAGGTTATTACTACTAACTTATAGCTAGTAACACTAAAATTCTATATATATAGTGTAATTAGTAGGTTACTATATAGAATATATAGCCTAAGAATAGCACCTATATTATTCCTTAATATCTTAAGGAGAATAAACCTTTTCCTATAGAGTATAATAACTCTTATAGTATAATCTTACTACTTTTTTACTTCTTATAGTTACTAACCTATAGTAGTAAACTTAGCTAAATACACCTATTATGCCTAAAATAATAAGATATGCGTTAGAGTATAACTACCTATTCTAAATCTCTAGTTTTAAGACACTAACCTACTACTAGTGCCCTACTTAAATTATATAGCTTTATAAAAAGCTATTTAATATTATTAAAGCTATGCCTAAGGGAGATTACTACTACCTTAATAAAGTAAGTATATCCCTAGTTCTCTTAACTTAATTACTACTAATACACTAATAGTCTCTTATTTATACTAAGTAAAAACTATATAATACCCTCCTAAAGACTAAAAACACTAATAAGTATAAGCATATTTATTATGCTTAGGTGGCTACTAAAGTAGCCTAGGAAGCTAAGTATAATAAGCGCGCTACTATAGCGTAGCTAGTGTGAGGCCCCGCCCATAACACAGCGTGCACACCCTATAGGCATACTAGGCCTAGGGCTAGGTCAACGTAACACTAGTAAGCCACTAGATAAAAGCCAGCAACTCGCGCGCATAACACTTAGACCTAGTAAGCTTTAGTAAATATATAAGTACCCCTATATCTCTTACCTAGCTATCCTTTATTCTTATAATTCTAAAGCTTCTCCTACTAGCTACCTAAAAGTAATATAAGGGGGAGAACTACCTAATCTATAAGAGTAATATTAGATAATAACTAAGGGCCACTAAATAAGGGTAATACTATAGCTAAGAATATGCCCTATTCTATAGGTACTATAACTAAAGATATACCCCTTACTATCCGCGCCTAAGCTATAGTAATAGTAAAGTAAATTACCTAGCTTAAGGAACTCTAGAAACTATAGGAAAGAGAGTAAAAGCTCTAAGATCTATTATAGTATAATACTAGAGAAGAATAATTAAAAAGGTAGTAAAGAGCTAGCACTTCCTTAAGCTATAGTAGCTAAGAGGTTAAAGTTTAGAATATTACTAACCTCTAATATCCTATAAACCTATAGAGATATAAGATATAGATTAATAACCTAAACTATACTTTTAATAAGGTAAAGAAGAAGTTCTAATATAACTACTAGAAGATCCTTTTTATACTTAACTATATATATATTAATTATAGGGTAAGATAGGATAGATACCTTAAAGAATAGCAAGCTAATAGCTAGGATAACCTTAAAGATAACTAGGATAAATTTTAAACCTAGACACTTACGCTACTTTAGGACTTTACTAATTATAACATATAAATAGTAATGTAATTAGAGAATATAAAGTAATATAAGGGTTAAAGCCCTATTAAGTTTAGTATCTTCTTAGATTTACTAGAGAAATACCTAGAAAAAGCCCTAAAAAGACTTATACCCTTATATTCTTTATAAAGTTACTCCCTAACCTATAGGATTATATTAACCTATATACCTCTATTACTAATAAGACTTAAGAAGAGGTTATATAACTTACCTAGTAATTCTAGGAGGCTATACTAAAGAATAAGTAAAAATCTAAGTAATTAGGAGATAAAGGCCTATATAAGAACCCTTAGTACTATAGAAATAACTCCCTATAAGGTTATAGACCTTATAAAGATTAAAGGAATAAGGACTAGGAGAAAGGCCTAGCTACCTACCTAAATACTACTAAACCTAGGGATAAGATATAGTGTTATAACTATAATAGTATAGGACACCTTATATATTACTATAAGAAACCTAAGAAAAAGCCCTAAGAAGGCCTAGGAAACTCCCTAAGGTAGAAGTAAATACCCTTACCTCTACCTCTAATACTAAGGTACTAATAGAGTATTAGTTTTACACACTAGTTACTATCTATAAGTATAAAGATATTAAAATAGTAGCTAATCTAGATAGTTACACTAAGATTAATATAATTAGTATTAAGTTTATAAGAACCTATAAACTTAACTAGGCTAAGGCTATAGTACCTATTATTAAGGTAGTAAGAGCCCTTATAGTCCCTTAATATAGTGTCTATAAGGTACTTATTATAATTAAGGACTTAAGAGAAGAAAAAAGGGACCTTAAGCTACTATATATAGCTATAAATAGAGACCTAAGAGTAGGGGGAAGCCCTATATTAATTAGAATATATACCCTTATAGAAGAATATGTATACCTTTACCTATATTTATAGGAATAGTGGTTTAAGAAAGGAAAAGTAGCCTTTTTACTATTAACTCCCTATAAATTCATAAAAGTAATATATAATAAGACTATTATATATGCTATTATAAGGGTTATAGAAAATAAGTTTATTACCCTTAAAGATAATAAGGAGATAAAAGTATATAGAACTATTAAAGATATTCCCCTAGAACTATATAAGTTTAAAGATATATTTACATTAGATAAGGCAGGAAGCTTACTATTAAGAAAAGAGACTAATCACGTAATTAACCTAGTACCTAGGGCTATACCCCTGTATAGACTAATCTACCCTCTCTCCTAAAGTAAGCTAAAAGAACTCCACAAATATATTAATAAAAACCTATAGAAAGGCTAGATAAGACCCTCTAAGAGCCTTATAAGCGTGCCTATTCTATTTATACTAAAGAAAGATAGGACACTCTAGTTATATATAGATTATTAGGGACTTAATAAAGTAATATAGAAGAATTACTACGCTCTCCCCCTAATTTTAGAGATCCTAGACTAGTGCTAAGGAGCTTACTACTTCTTAAAAATTAATATTAAGGATATATACTATTAAATTTATATTAAAGAAGGTAATAAGTAGAAGACTATATTTTATACCTATTATAGACACTATAAATACCTTATAATACCCTTTAGGTTAACTAATACCCTAGCTACTTTTTAAAGTTATATTTATAAAGCGCTCTATAGGCTAGTTAATACTATTTATATAGTGTATCTAGATAATATCCTTATTTTTTTAAAGATATAGGAGAAATATACTATATATATTAAGGAAGTTTTAGAATATATAAGATTAGTAAAGTTATATATAAAACCCTTAAAGTATTTATTCTACTAGAAGTTAGTAAAGTTCCTAGGGTTTATTCTATTAGTTAATAGAATCTTAATAGATACTTACTAGGTTAATATAATCTAAGAATAGAAAGAGCCTATAAGCTTTAAGGATATATAGTCCTTCCTTAGGTTCTATAACTTCTACTAATAGTTTATCTATAAATACTCTAGGATTATAGTACCTCTTTATATATTAATAAAAGGTAGTTAAAATAGTATCTAAACTAGGAAGTTTATATTTAGAGTAAAGGAATAGCTAGTATTTAACTAGCTAAAAGAGGCCTTCTAGTAAGCGCCTTTTCTCTATTATTATAACCTAAGTTAACTAGTGCGTATTAAGATAGATACTTTAATCTTTATAATAGTAGGAATCCTATCTTAATAGGATAATAAGAGCTATTAGTATCTAGTAGTATTTTAGTTAAGGAAATTCATAGACACTAAGCGTAATTATAGTATAGCTAATTAAGAGCTACTTACTATAGTAAAGTTATTTAAACACTAGTAATACTATATTAAGGGCATAGTAAGCCTAGTTAAAGTCCTATTAGACTACTATAACTTATAGACCTTTATAAGGTAGTAGAAGTTAAATAGAAGGTAGGTAAGATAGTGTATATTCCTTTACCCCTTTTACTTTATAATTAGGTATAGACCTAGGAAAAGTAACCTAGTAGATACACTATTAAGAAGGTCTAATTATAAGGGCAAACCTCTAATAAATAAGGCACTATTACTAGAACTTTAAAGGAAGATAGTACCTACTAAAATAGTAGAAAAAGAGAAACTAATATATTAAAGAAAATATAGTAAGATGCCTTTAGGGGAGGAAAATGCTCTAGTCTTAGGTATAGAGAGGCTTAATAAGATATCTTTAGGGGAGGAAAATGCCCTAGCCCTTATAGAGAGAATAGCTAGAGTAGCCTAGTTAAGAAGCTAGTTAGCTACTATAAATCTAGTAAAAGATTAGCTAACTAAAGGGGATTTTAAGGAGAAAGTAATATATATCTAAGATATTAGCATAGCATAAGAGATATAGGGGACTATTATATTACTAGATCCCTACTAATCTAGGCTAAATAAACTATTAGCATAACTACTATAGAAGGCATAAGATTAAGACCTAGATCTATAAAGATAGAATAGTAAGATTAATAACTCCTTAGTAAAAGGGAAGGGAAAGGCTAGTCTATAGTTATATAGTATAGGGGGTCTTCTATTATACTAAGACTAGGTAGTTATTCCCTAGGAGCCTATCTTATAATAGGAGCTTCTATAGCTATACTATAATAATCCACTAGTAGGTTACTTTAGGACTAAGCGCACTCTAGAGCTACTAAAGTATTACTTTTAGTAGCTAGCTATAAGTAAGTCTATTTTAGACTATATTATAAGCTATAGGGTTTACTAATAGGTAGTAGCTAGAAGGCATTACTTATATAGAAGCCTTAAATCACTACTAATACTAAGGTAACTATAGATAGAAATCTTAATAGACTTTATTATAGGGTTACCTATTATATAAGTAGGTAAGTAAGAGACTAATATAATCCTAGTAATTATAGACTAATTTACTAAGTATTCTATCTTCCTACCTATAACTACTACTATTAATATAGCTAAATTAGCAGAACTTTTCCATAAAGAGATTAAGCTATAATTTAAAGCCCTAGAGGGTATTATATCTAATAGAGGTTTAGTCTTTATAAGCTAATTCTAGTTAGACCTATACTACCTATCTTAGGTAAAGTAAAGGCTTTCTATAGTATTTTACCCCTAAACTAATAGGTAAATAAAAAGAATAAACTAAGTACTTAAGCACTACCTTTAATATTTTATTATAGAGAACTAATAGATATAGCCTAAGCTACTCCTAATAGCTTAATTTACCTATAATAATATAGTAAATAGGAGCACTAGCTACTCCCTAAACTATTTACTTATAGGCTATTTACCTAAGTTTTATCTAGCTCTTAGGGGTAAGAGCTAGGAAGGGAAGGTGCTAGAAGTATATATATATATTATAAAGCTATATAAAGTTAGAGAGTATCTAAAGAAGAACTAGGCTAAAGCTACTAAAACCTAGGTAAAGTACTATAACTAGTGTTACTAGCTATTAATACTATATTAAGGTAACCTAGTACTACTATTAGTAAAGAATATTAGGCTTAAGGATATAAAATAGAAGCTAACCCCTAGATTTATTAGGCCTTTTTAAGTACTTAATACTATAAGGAAATAAGCGTATAGACTAGTATTACCTAAGTATAGATAGCTATATAATGTATTTTATATAAGCCTATTAGAGCTATAGAATCGCTATAAAAACGCTAGGGATAAGGATATACTAATACTAAATCTTAAGGATAAAGAAGATAAGTATAAAGTTAAGGAAGTTAAGGACTATAAGAAAACCTATAAAGGTAATAAATACCTAGTAAAATAGAAGGGTTAGCTAAGCAAATATAACTAATAGGTTCTAGTAGAAGATATAGAAGGCACTTAATATGTAATTTAAGCGTTTTACTAAAGTAAATTATATAAGAAAGGTAGTAATATATAGGTAAGTTATAGGCAAAGAGACATAGAGTTATAATAAAAAAGGCCTAGCCTTATTAGCTACTATTACACTCCTATATAAACTACCTTAGACTACTTACTAAATAATAAAAGAAAATATACCTAAAGCATAGGGAGGGTTAAGAGAAACCCCTTTATTATTACCCCCTTATAGAAAAAAGCCTAACCCCTATAAATAAGATACTTAGTGCTATTCTTATCCTTAGCGATT
Source organism: Epichloe bromicola (assembly GCA_023658445.1). NCBI lineage: Eukaryota > Fungi > Ascomycota > Sordariomycetes > Hypocreales > Clavicipitaceae > Epichloe > Epichloe bromicola. The sequence continues at coordinate 5,057,542 of CP098269.1, forward strand.
ACCTAGCGTATTACTAGTATAAAATAATATTTTACTATCCCCTAGGGGATATACCCTAGGTCTAAGTATTATAGGTATAAAGTTATTTTTATATTCTATATAATCTTAAGTTTATAGTAGTTTAGCTATAGAAGAATTAGTAAATATATAGTAAGGTAGGGTAAAATAACTATAATACTTATATACCCTAGAATTAGGCTAGGGAATATTATAATAAGTAGCTACTATTATAACACTATATACTATTAGTATGTAATAGAGGCGTGCTACTACTAAATATAAGTAAGAGACTAGTAAATATATAGTAAAGAGATAAACCTAATAGACCTTTATAGCCCTAGTTAAGCTAAAAGCAATATAGTGTAATGTGTTTACATAGTTAAACCCTATTATTAAATAGAGGTAATACTTAGTAATATAGAAGTAAGAGGCCTCTAAAAACAAATAGTCCTTAGGGTCTTCCTCTACTATATTACTATAGATATCTATAAGTATTTAGGCCTAGTCTAAAACTATAAGGAGGTTAATAAAATCACCCCTTATTATAGCTATAGCCTATAGGAATTTATTAGTAAAATAAGACTAAAAGATATAGGAAGAGTAGTATACTTATAGTCTTATAAGAATTACTATAGTTATAGTATTAGGCATAGCGCTTAGAATATTTTATTTTTTAAGGATTTATAAATAGATTACAGGGAAATCAATAGTTAATCTATAGTAATATAGGCTTAGCTAGGGGATGTTTCTTAAACTTAGCGTATCTAGTGCATAAATAATATATATAGCTATATTCTTTTAAAGGAATATGCTTATCTTCTATAATAAATATATAGTAATTAAGGACTAGGAAGGGATAGAAACTAAAGGTATAAGAAATAATTAAAAAATTACTATAGTTATAGAAGGGAAGAGTATGTAATATAATAAAGAATTATAGGTAAATTTATAGTTAAACCCTATCTATTATTTATTATTATTTTAGAGGCTATTACTAGTTAGTAAATAGCTACAAAGTAGCTAGTAAAAGCTGTTTAGAAGCCTAGCTATAAGTAAGGAGGTAATTATAAGGCCCTGCCTATAACATAGCGTGTATACCCTATAGGTATACTAGGCCTAAGGCTAGGTCTACATAACACTAGCAAGCCACTAGATAAAAGCTAGCAACTCGCGCGCACAACACTTAGACCTAGCAAGCTTCAGTAAATACACAAGTGCCCCCATACCTCTTGCCTAGCTATCCTTTGTTCTCACAGCTAGCTAATACCGCTAACCTTAAGGTCTAAATTAATATTATAAACTATCTTTACTATATATATAAGAATATCCTAATAGTAAGTCTCTTAAATATCTATAGGCACTTCTTTACTAACTTACTAGTAGTTTACTCCTTATACCTCTAGGCTTCCTGCTTATATTAGTCCTTCTAAGTTACCTAGAGAGCTCTATATCTTTATATTTAGGGAAGGTAACTCTTCTAATAATAAGGCCCCTGTGCCTCTAAAGACTCCTATGCCTATTATTACTATAGTCTCTAGGGAAAATAGGGGTAAGGGTAGGGATAAAGAAATGCTTTTTAAGTAATTATTACTAGGTAGTTATATTATAATTATAAGAGTAATATAATTATATCTTTTTAGAATATTACCCTACGTTATTTACTATATTTATAGGGTATTACCTTGTGTTATTTACTAAGGGCGGTTTTGCCGCCGTGACCTAGCTACCTAGTTACTGCTTATAGTTATAGATAATATCCCTTATAATAAAATCCCTCTTTAATACCTATAAATTCTCTAAGCTATTATAGCCCTTCTATTTAACTAGGTACTTATAATACCTACTATTATAATAATATAAGATAATTCTTTCTACCTTAAACTCTTACTTATTATCCTTAATATTATCTTATAGTAAAGAAGCATTTACTATATTACTTAGGTCCCCTTTAAAGGGTTTAAGGCTTATAATATTAAACACATTATATAACCACGTTCTAGTAGGTAATTCTAGCTAGTAAGCTAGTCTGTAACTCCTAACTACCCTTATAATCTTATAAGGGCCTAGGTACTTTATAGTTAACTTCTTACTTAGCTATCTTAGGTTAATATTCTTTATAAATAGTAAAATATAATTACTAACTTTAAACCTCTTTAGGGTCCTTTTTTAGTTATAGTATTTCTTATACTAAGCTTATAAGTTAATTAAAAGCTATTTAATTACTATATGTTTCTCTCTTAGTAATAATACTCTACTCTTAGCCTAATTATTTATAAGTGGAATATTAGGTACTACTTACTATAGGCCCCTAGGGTTATACCCTTATAATACCTCCACTAGTGTATAGCTATAGGTCGCGTGGTTACTAGTGTTATACGTAAATTATGCTATTAATAGGTTATTAGCCTAGTTAGTTTATTTAGCGTAGGAGAAAGCCCTTAAATAATATTCTAAGACCTAGTTTAATTATTCTATCTACCTATCTATTTATAGGTAAAAAGCAGTGCTTAGTAGCTACTTAGTTATAATAAGATAGTAAAAGGTTATCTAGAATCCGCTTATAAATATAAAACCTTAGTTTATTATAATACCTTCTAGGGCTTTATAATCTCTAAAGATATATTCTAGGAATATAGTAGCTAACCTATTGCTTATTAGTTATATTAAAATAGGGATATAGATACTATACTTTGTAAAATAGTCTATAATTACTAAGATTATATTATAAGTCTAGTTAGTGTCTTTAACCAGTGGTAATCTAGTAATAAAATCTATTAATAGTTCTTAAAAGGGGTAATCTAGCTCTAGTAAAGTAGCTAACTTACTATATAGCTTATAGTACCTTAGCTTTAAAACTTAATAGTTTATATAAGTACTAATATATACCTTTATATCTTTCTTTATTAATAGCTAGTAGTACTAACTTATAATTTAATAAAGCGTCTTACTAACTCTCTAATGCCTAGTAGCAGGGTTATTATATATTAGTAGTAAAATCTCTTTTCTTATCCCCTAGGGAATATAAACTTAACTCTTAAATATTAATAGCTTAGAGGGTCTAATTAACTATATCTATAATACTTCTAAGTCACTGCTCTTAAGTAGCTTTCTCTAATATATAGTAAACTTATTATTTCACTACGTACCTAATAATAATACTTAAATTAGAATATCTAATTCTAAGCTATTATCCTAAGTATTAGAGTTAAACTTAGAAAAGGTTCTCTATATAGCTTAGATCCTTACTATAATATCTCTATAAGTAGCTAGCTTATAAGTTACTTCTAGTCTTATAAATACACTATAGTTAAGCAGCATTTCTAAGGGGCGCCCTCGCCGCTTACTAGTAACTATACTAGCTAGAACACCCCTTTTAGTAATATCTAGTCTTATAGCTTCCTTAAAAATATAGCTAAGTTACATTTTCTTAAAACCCTAGATATTCCTATTACTATCGCAAGGTCTTTGTAACTAACTATCTACTATATTAAATAATAATATAATAGAGCTTATAGTGTTCCTATTACTACTATAGAGTTCTTATTAATTAGTATCTATAAACTTAGATAAGAAGTTTAGTAGCTATAAGGTTACTACCTCTGCTTTCCTATCCTTACTTATATAATCTACCCTTCTTAATAATATATTAGTAGGGTTTAACTTACTAGCCCTATGTTTAATCCTAAAGTTAAATAGGCATAGCTTATTAAGCACTATTACCTACCTACTAGTTAGCTATAGCTTTATAGCTAGGTACTTATAGTTTAAGTAATCTATTACTACTATAATTAGGTAAGTTAAGTACACTAGATAATACCTCTATGCCCTAAAAGCCTCTTAGATTGCTAATAATTTAGTATTTAGCGTAGGGTAGCGTAACTTAGTATTAGTTAACTTCCTTAATATATACGTAACTAGGTACTAGTAACCTAGCACTAATATTATAAGTATTACTCTAATAGCAAAACCTAATATATCTGTCTCTACTCTTAATAGAGTAAGTGGGTTAAAATACACTAAAATTAGTGCTTCCTAGAATAACCTCTAGAGTTCTCTAAACATAGCTAGCTTATAGGGTTCTAGCTTAAAGGTTACTAGTTATCCCCCCTTAAGTTAGTTTATTAATAGAATAACCACTTTACTATACTACTTAATAAAATATTAATAAAATCCAGTAAACCTAAGGAATAATTAGATATCTAGGATGCTATAAGGTATTAGCTATATTATAATTACTTCTACTCTTAATAGTTCTATTATAATACCTTTCTTAGATATAATAAATCCTAAGAATTTAACCTCTATAACTAAAAATTAACACTTCTTTAGGTTAATAAAAAGCTTTATATCACGGAGTCTACTTAGGACTTATTTAACGTAGCCTACGTAAGCAGCTATATTACTACTATAGATTAGGATATTGTCTAGGTAGATAATGTAAATATTATCTATAATATCCTTAAGGACCTTATTAATATACTCCTAGAAAGTCACTAGCGCATTAACTAATCTAAATAGCATTATAAGATACTTAAAGTGCCTATATCTATAATAAAACACTATCTTCCACTTATTACCTAAGCAAATATATAGCTAGTAATATATATCTATTAAGTTAAGTTTTATCTAGATAACCACGCCCTTTAAGTAATTAAGGATTTTAGTAATTAGTAGTAAGGGGGACTTATTCTTAATAGTAATCTTATTTAGGCCCCTATAATCCATATAAAGCCTTAATTTCCCTCCTTTCTTTAGAATAAATAAAATTAAGGCCTTAGCTAGGCTAACTAATCTTCTAATCTATCCCTTTTGCCACGTGTCTATAAGATACTCCCTAAGTACCTCTAGCTCTTTCTTAGCTAAGTTATATATTAGTCCCTAAGGTAGTGTTTTCCCTTCTTCTAATTTAATTATATAAGTATAGCCCCCTAGTTTAGGAAGTATTCCTACTAAATCCTTATTAAATATATCTTTAAATTCTAAGTATTCCTTTAGGAGCTCTAGTTTATCTATATTATTACTTAGCCCTTGCTTAGTTATAGGTTACTTATTACTTAGACTATCTAAGGATCTTAGGTTAGCTATAATATATTACTTATATAACTTATAGGTATGCTCTAAGACTATTACTACTTCCTTACTACTTATTTCCTAAATTAGCTTTAGTAAGTCTACTAGTAGGTTCTTTTCTAGTTCTTTTCCCTTCCTATTCTTTAGGCTATTTAAGATAACTTTTACTAAACCTAGCACTAAAGTAACTACTAACTATTTTAATACTTTATATACTCTTTACTTACCCTAAGCATATAAAAGGCACTCCCTTATTACTAGGTATCTCTAAAACTTCTCTTTCTAATATATTACTATAGGTTTATATTCTTTAATCTAGTCTATACCTAGTAGTAGCCCTTCTTTAGTATTAGTAATAAAGTAGCTAACTTAGTAGACCTTTATAAACCCTATACTATTCTTTATTAATACTAATCTCCTTAGAATTTCCTAATATAAAACTATATCCTTACTTATACTTTTAAGGTTTTAATCTATTTTTTTAACTCTTTTCTAATCCTCCTTAGATAATAACTTTAGGTATATAGTTAAGGATTATATACCTAAATCTATTAGCACCTTTACTACTACCTACCTATAATCTTATTATAGAGATATATAGACTCTAACTCTTAGGTTTACTAATTTATCTATAATAAGCCCCCTATCCTAGGTTTATATAGATAAAAGCGGTATCTTATTAGGATTAGATACTTTATTACTACTATTATTATGCTTCTTTATAGTGTGTTTATTACTCTTATAAATAAAGCAGTCTAATAAATAGTAAGCTATTAAGATATATCTAGGCTTCCTATATTTATAATATATAATAGGTAATCTTCCTACTTGCCCTTTATTCTATTACTATAAGTTATCTATAGGTAAAGTTAATTACTATTACTTCTTCTTATTATCTTAACTCTTCTTATAACTCTATATTAGTTTTATTACTACCTCTGCTTTCTTACCTTAGCCCTATAACTAGCTCTAAGTAGTTAGAAACTCCTAGCTAAGTATTTACTTCCTTATAGTATTATTAAGGCTATTAATAAATATATAGATTCTTAGTTATATTAGGATTAGTTTAGGTAGGTTAGATTTAACCTTAGTCTAATTCCTAATAAAGGCTTAAAATAATTAGCTATTACCTTACTAAAGATTTAGTAGTAACCTAGTTACTTCTAAGTATTTAGTATCCTTATCTATTATTCTAGTCTTTAGCTATATAATAAAGCTTACCTAATTATAGTCCTTATATTCTATATAACTATCTATAGCTATATAGTATATCTATTATTACTTTATATTATTAGTAAGGTATTTACTAGTATAGGCTACCTTTATTATATTATTATAAAAGGTATATTAGTCTAATTTAAATAATGTATTTAAGTTTACTAGGAAATTCTAGAGGTTTTTATAAGTATCCCCCTTATATAATAGTATTTATAGCTATATCTTAATAATACTATATTAGTATATATTTACTACTTACTTAGTGCCTATTAGTAAAGTAAGTATAGGAGTAGTTAGTCTAACCTAAGGAGGTGGATTTATAAGTCCTTACTAGGTTCTAACTAATAGTAGGTTTACCTAAAGCTCCCTAATTTTTACTTCTATTTATAGAATTTCCTATATTTTCTATATATATTATAGCTTAGCTTATATAATATTATAATACTATTACACTACCTCCTTAACGCTATTATTCTTAATTCTAGTATTATTATCTAGATTAGTCTTAGGTAGTATCTAATATACTTAATTATTAGTATTTATTATTTAAGTATTTACTATATTACTACTACCTTACTTATCTATAGTATTACTACTAGGGGGTATAGGTATATTTTATATAGATATTCTCTAGTATACTAATATTATAATCTAGCTAATAGTCTATTACCCTAAAGGGATTAAGAGCTTAATTTATTATAACTTAAGGGTTAAAAGATAATAGAATAGAGTAATAGCTTAGATTTATAGTTATAGCTAGAAAGGTACTACCTAAGGGCAGGTATATAAAGGTTTTAAGCTCTAACCTTCTATAAGAATATAAGCGGTCCTTACTAAATACCTTACCTTATGCTTACATAACTATCTAGCTACTAGCTATCCCCTCCCTAACCTAGTGGGTCTAAGGTCCTGCTAGTGCTCTATTATATGATAATCCTGTCTCTGTCCCTTACGCTCCTGATAGACCTAAAGTTTATATCTAATATATAGAAAGAGATATTTAGGTATATAGGAGTTAAACTCCTTATAGGTATAGTGTATTATCTATAGATAAATAGAATAGCTAAAAGAAAAAACTAGATAGTAATAATTATAATATATTACTATATAGTAATAGATCTAGATATAATATAGACTATAATACTCCTAGTACTATAGTATTAATTAAATAACACTATAGCTATAAGCATAGGGTAGGCTCCTAATAAGTTACTATATAGGTTTTATTCTCTAAGTATTATTAATCTTCTTTCCCTAAATAATATAATTAATATAGGAACTAGTATAAATAATATAGTAGTGCTATAAAAGTTATACTAGTATAAGGCCTAACTAGTAATTATAATAGTAACTACCCTTACTAAGATTTAGTATAATAACTACTATAAACTAGTTAATATTAATATAGGAGATATAGTTTATCTATAATTATATAAGGGATATAAATTACCTAGGAAACCTAAGAAAAAATAGTTACTATAAAAGGTAGGACTATATAAGGTGCTAGAAAAGGTAAACCTATTAGTATATTAATTAGATTTCCCCCTAAATTTACAAGTCTATCTAGTAGTTTCTATAGTATAGATATAAAAGCTAGTGTAAGGGAAAGACCTATTTAATAGGGAAGAACTAGCTTTACTACTAATTATATTTAATAATCTAGAGGAAGTAGACTATTAGGAGATTAAATAAATCTATAGTTATTAGGTTAAAATCTCTAAAAGAAATAAGACTATAAAAGTAGAATTCCTTATTTAATAGAAGGGATTTATCGCTAAGGATAACTAATAGATAGCTAAAAGTAAGATACGGATTAACGCGGCTAAGATAATAGAAAAATACCTTAAAAAGAACCTAGTTAATTAGTAAAAAAGTATATAAAGAAGGGTATAAATTTACCTATAGAATAATAATAGTAAAGGAATAGAGATATTTTGTAAGTAGTTAGATTTAACTAGTTAGGGCAAAGCTATAAGGCCTTTTCTTATATATATATTTTATTACGCTAACTAGGGGAAGCTTACTATACTCTTACTTTATATTATTCTCTAATACCCTACTACTTTTATATAGTTAAATTTAATATAAGTATAGTTATTTTTATTTTAGTCTTATTTTCCTTTATATTATTTATTTCTAAGAATAATATTATATATAATATAAAAGTCTAAAAACTATTAGAACTAGAGCTAAATTAGCTATAGGAAATATAAGAGTATAGTAATTACTAAAAGTACTAAGTAAGACCCTATAATATTATACTAGAAGTTAAATATAAGTTTTATAGGTAATATATAAACCTATATAATAACCCTTTAGCTACACTAGATTTTATTCTATTTAATAATAAGGTTAGTATATAGGACTAGATACTTTATAAGTAAATATAAGTAGCTTATTTATATATTTAAGTACTAGTATTAGAATAATAAAACTAGTTATTAGAATAGCTTATAGTTACTAATTTAGTATAATAGTAATCTACTATATATAGTAAAAGAGCTAAATATAACTAGTAAATTAATAAGATTTTAGTGTAGCTAGGAACTATAACTTACTATAAGAGGGTAAAGTTCTAAAATCACCTTTTAGATTAAGTAAACTAAAATAGCTAATTATACTAATTCTTACTCCTAATATAATAAGTTATATAATTATAGCTATAATAGTATTAAGATAAATCTAGTATATAATAAAATAAGGTAAATAAACTATTACTATTAGTAAAGAAAGGCAGCGGAAGCACTAATAAAGTAGCTAGAGTTATATAGGTAATAGTTAATAAAGAGAAGTAAATAGAGAATAATAATAATATAGTAGATATTATATTAGATTTATCTATAAAAAGGTAAATAAGGGATTAAGCTATATAGGATTTAATTAAAGAGAATTATATAAGAAAGAAAAGAAAAAAATTAGTATAAAAAGAAAATAAATCTAGAAACTTACTAAGAAAGGTAAGAGAGTAGTAAGATTTAACTTAACCTAATTAAGAGTAGGATCTTTTAAGCTAGAATTAGAACCTAAAAGTAATAAAGATACTAAGTTTAGGGAAATAGAGATTAATAATAGTATAGTAGAAAGTAAATTTAATAAGGAGGTTAAAGAGATACCTATAGAGTACTTTATTAGACTATTATAAGTCTATAAATAAATAGTAAAGCTTAATTTTAAGCTACTATTTACTAAATTTAGAAAGCCTAGATTAAGAGTAAACACTTAAATACTAATACCTAATATTAGTATAGTAGTGTGTAAGAGAGTAATAGAAGAATTTAATATAGTATATAAAGAAAGGAGTATAAAAGGAGTTAATTTTAGTAAATTTAAATATATAATAGTAAGTTACTAGAAAAAGATATAGGATATTAGGAATATAATATAAACTTATATATATAAATTTACCCTTAAGGGCGCTAAGATAGTGTTTAATAGTTTAGAAGTAAATTTAAAGGATATATACTTTATATTATAGTAAAATATAGTTATCTAAATTTTTACTATTTTTAAAAAGTAAAGGGTTACTTTAGTAATAAAGTAAGTAATAGTAAGATAGGTAGGAAAGCTTATATATTAGGTTACTATTAATCTAATAGAGTGTAAAGTAATAAGAAAAGTAAAGAACTAAGTAAAAATAGTAGTAGTAGCTTTTTATAATAGTATAATAGTTAAATATAAATAATAGATAGCTATATATAATAGTATATTATCTCTACTACTATAAGCTAATATATTAGCTCTTTATTTTATAGATAAATATAGTATAGTAAATAGTATAATTATAGGAGCGCTAGCTAGTATTAGATATATAGATTTGCTTTATATTAGTATAGAAAATAAGCTAGTACTAAAATTATCTAAATCTTAGTAAACTAAGGAGATAAATAGGTAATATAAATAGAGTAAAATTAATAACTTAATTAATAAAGTTAATACTATTAGTAAGTAAATTAATAAAATAGAAAAGGAGTTTACCCTTACTAAAAAGTAAGTAAATATAGTATTTAAAGCTATTAAAGAGTTAGTAAAGGAGGTATATAAGCTAATAATTATAATAGAAAAGGATTTAAAAAGTATTAAAAGTAAGTTTAAATAAGTATTAGAAATATTAAAGAGTTATAAAGAGAAGATCTCCTAGTATAATTTAAGTAAAATTCTAGTTAATATTAATAAATAACTTAATACTTTAAAAAGGGATATAGCTAAGAAAACTAAAGATAAGAAGAAGATTATAGAATTAGTATCTATAGTGTTAAAGATATTAAAGGTAATATAGGATTAGGAGGTAAAAATTAAGAATCTTATAAATAAGTAAAAAATATTTAAGGAGAATATAAGGAAAATAAGATTAGCTCTAGTAAGGCTAATTCTAGTAATAGGAACCCTAGGAAAATAGATTTAGATATTACTAGCTTTAGAGACTTTAATATAGCTAATACTAGTTTTAGTAATATTAGCTTTAGTAATACTAGCCTTAGGTAAAAGTAATAGGTAATAAGGTAAATTATATTAGGGAATACTAAAATTAGGTAATAAGTAACCTTAGGGTAAAATAGGACCTTTACTAACGCTAAGTAAGAGACCTAAACTACTAGGGAAGCCTAGTTTTAATATATAAGTAGTTTAGCTAAATACCTAATAAATAACGCTAAGGACGCCTATATTATAGGAAATAAATAAGATATTACTAATACTATTAGGAAAATAGATAAAAAGGGCAGTAACCCCTAGGTAAATAGTATTACTAACTATAAGGGTAATAACCACTATAGTAGTAAAGCTATAAGCTAAGGAAGATAAATTTGCTAGATTACTAGATTAAATAAATAATATAGAATATTAAGGCACGAATTAGGGGCATTTAGAATAATAAGGGAACGGAGGAATTTAGTAATTACTAAGAGGAAATAATAAAACATAGTAAAGATAGAGTCAGAGTATTGTTTATAATGTAGTTAGTGTAGTTTTTAGGAAATTCTTGTATTTGTAGTGTAGTTTTTTTTCCCTTATAGTGTAGTGTAGTGCAATACTCTGGATAGAGTACTAATAATAGGATAGGAAGATTTTATTATTTAATATAATAAATTTAATTATAGGATTAAGGAATACACATTATAAGGAGAGTTATATAATATTAAGTAATGTTATAAAATAATAACTATAAATACAATAATTAGCGCGCTAAACGCGTTTTTCTTATATATAACTTTAATAACTATATGTTTTAATATTATTTACTTTAGATAGTAGCTAAATTTAGTCATGGTTTAACTACGTATAACTAGGATAGTTATCTTTTTAGCGTGCCTAGCACTTGTTATATAGTAAAACACATATAGTATATAGAGGCTACTATATAAAAGCTAGATTTAATATCTTAGTTTAGGAATCTAACTTACTTTATATATATTACATTACCCCTAATAGTAGCTTTTATAAGTGAACTTAGTATGACTTATAACTTGTTAAATCCGTTGGCCCCTCTGACGAAATCGACCTTCTATCGTGCAAAGCTAGCACGTAACACTTAGCCTATATAATACTCTTATTATCTTCTAGAGATAACCTTTTATATTTATACTCTCTAAGGGCTTATAATAAATATATTCTTTAAGCTTTATATATAAAAAGGTATTCTAAATATTATATTATTAGGTATTAAGATTATTAGTATAGTAAACTATAAGTAGCATATATAGAGATTATAAAGTAAGTATAGTAATATAGTTATTAAGGTTATTCTTTAGTTATTAGTTACCTTAAATAACTATTCTAGCTTTAAACTCTATAACTACTCCTTTCTTATTAATTTTATATTTAAAGACCTAGCTAAGGTTTATAATTTCCTTTTACTTCTCTAGATTAAATAATTTATCTAGTATATTCTCCTAGTAGTTTAAGAATAGAAGCTTTAAAAGCTTCTTTATAATTACTTCTTTTTAGTAGTTATAATAGGCTAAAGCTATAGCTTAATAATAATAGGTAAGTTCTAGTAGTATATTTTTAATCTATAAACTATATTAAATACCTTATAATACTATAGAAAAAGTAAAAGTAAACTATACTTACCTAGCTTTATATATTTCCTTTCTTTAGTGTTTTCTAGTAATAATATTATCTAGATTAATACTATTATCCTAAGGATAATAATTCTTTATAGCCTTATTACCTTTACTAGTAATTTTACTAGTCTTTATAGTAGTCTTTATAGTAGTCTCTATATATTTAATTATTATATTATATATAAATTTATTAATTTTATAAAATAGTATATTATTACCTTATACCTAAAGCTTTATATTCTCTATAGTAACTAGTACCTTATAAGAAAAGTTAGGAGGGTTTAAAAGTATACTAAAAAGGTTATCTTTTTCCCCTATTATATAAGAAGGTATTTTTACTTTAAACTATTTATTTTCTCCTTCTATATTTAAAGGTAAAGAGATATAATTCTTATAATTCTTATTTTCTAATTTTATTCTAATAAAGTCTTAACTAATTTCCTTATTAATATTATTAGCTTTAAGCTCTTTAAGTAATATAATTATTAATATCTTCTCCTTTTAGGCTAATTCTAGCTTTTCTTCTAGTTTAAAGAAGGAGTTCTTATTAAATTAAATATATACTAATATAATAACCTTATAATTATAAAGTAAAGGCACTTATATAATATACTAGAACTTACCTTTATAACTAATAAGGTATCTAATATAAGCTTTTTTGTTACGTGCTAGAATTGACAAGTGGACTGCCACTTCGGATGTGGCCTCGTAGCTAAGGATGTGTGGCCTAGCACGTGACATAGAACCCCTATATTTAACGATAGCTCTGCCCTCTAGCTAGTTAAATAGGAAAACCTTAATACACTCCTTTTATTATATATTTTATATTATAACAAGTGGTAGCAATTGCTCTTTAATCATTACGCACCTCTAGCGCTTTTACTGCTTAATAAAAGCCACTAAACTAATAATTCGTTAACTAATACACTAATCCTATTAAAGCTATCCCTTTTACTAGGCTTAATAGCGCCCCTAGGTATCGCGCCTATCGTTAGATTCGTTAACCTTCGTGCCGACCTTTAATCCGTTAAATTGAAGACCTTTGACCCGTTGATTTGAAGACCTTTGATCCGTTGATCTAAAGACCTTTTGATCGTGCGAATTTAATTAGTCCGAAGACCTTTAACCTTTGATTCTTTAACCCTTAATTTCTTCGACCTTTGATTTAATTTAATCGATTTGTTGACCTTTGTCCTAACCGTTAATCCGATTAATTTGAAGACCTTTAATCCGTCAGTCCGAAGACCTTTGACCTTTGATTCTTTAACCTTCGATTTCTTCGACCTTCAATTTAATTCAATTAATTCGTTAACCTTCGTCCCGACCGTTAATCCGTTAATTTGAAGACCTTCGATCTAATTGATTTGAAGACCTTTAATCCGTTAGTCTAAAGACCTTCGACCTTCGATTCTTTAACCTTTGATTTCTTTAACCTTCGATTTAATTTAATTAATTCGTTAACCTTCGTCCCGACCGTTAATCCGTTGATTTGAAGACCTTTGACCTTCGATTTAATTCGATTGATTTGTTGACCCTTGTGCCAACCTTTAATCCGTTGATTCGAAGACCTTTGACCTTTAACCCGACCGTTAAATCTGATAAATACATTAATTCTAATCTAATAAAGCTAGCTATAATGCTTCCCTTACACTAGCTAGATTAGTGTGAGCAATAGTAATTATAGTAGCTTTACAAGCAGGATTATCAGCGCTAAACCTATAGCATCTGTAGGAAAACCTTCCCTTTAAGAAATCTAGTCTTTTAACATCTTAAGGATTTATGCCTAGCTAGTTAGCAATATTAACAGATTTAACAGCAGCTAGACTAATAGCTACAGCAGTAATTTTAGTGGCAATAAGACTAGCATTAACGGGATCTCTAGGACCTAAGGACCTGTTATCTATGGCAGCAGCAGTAATTACAGCAGTAATTATAGCAGCAAATTTAACAGCAACAGTAGCAAATTTAATAGTAGTAGTAGCAAATACAGAATCTTTAATAGTAGCTAGCTATAGAAGAGGATAAACGCGATAACCTTTAAAGGCAGCTAGCTATAGAAGAGGATAACTTCTAATAGCTTAAAGACCTTGTAATAGAAGCTTTTAAAGAACGCGATAACCTTTGAAGGCAGCTAGCCTATTAGCAAATTCGTTAGCCAATTTAACAGCCTAACCAAAGACCTCTACAAAGCTCGTTGCCTAACCCTCTGCAACGCTCGTTACCTAGCCCTTTGCAAAGCTTGTTGCCTAGACCTCTGTAACGCTCGTTACCTGGCCCTTTACAAAGCTCGTTACCTAACCCTCTGCAACGCTCGTTGACTAGCCAAGCTATTAACTATCAGATCTATTAGCCTAATTAATACGACTATCTGTACAACTACCAATCTAACAGCAACTCGGACTATCGACCTGACCGTCAACCTGACCGTTAACCTAACCGTCAACCTGACCGTTAACCTAACCGTCAATCCGACCGCTATAGTTACAGATCCCGTAGGTCAAGTTATCAATTCAATAACTAATTCAATAACCGATTTGATGACTGATTCGATGATCAATTCGATAACCGACCCGACAACCGATTTGATAACCAATTCGATGATCAATTCGATAACCAACCCGATGACCGATTTAATAACCGATTTGATAACCGCTAGACCTGACGATCTTTGATAATCTATCTAACTGAATTCCTTTGCAAGAGCCCGCTTCCTAGCTTATTACAAATTCGTTAGATCTTATTAGATAGCTAGGATAGCTATCTCTTTTATCCGTGGTGCCCGCATTTATTACGTGCTAGAATTAACAAGTGGACTGCCACTTCGGATATAGCCTCGTTGCTAAGGATGTGTGGCCTAGCACGTGACCTAGAACCCCTATATTTAATGATAGCTCTGCCCTCTAGCTAGTTGAATGGGAAAACCTTAATACACTCCTTTTATTATACATTTTATATCGTAACATTTTTACTCTAACTATAGTATTATATTATATAATTTAATATACTCTAAAGCCTTTATTATTATAGGAAACACTTTATATCTATAGGCTTATAGATATATAATTAAAGGTTTCTAGACCTTTACTATATTTAAGTATATAAGGACTATTTTCCTAGCCTAATCTTACTAAAGTTTATATAGTATAGTTTACTTCCTATAATATTTAAAAGGTATATAATTTAATAAATAAACTATAGTATTAAAGACTTTATTATTAAGATTAGATAGAAAATTAGCTTTAAGACTTAATATATAAGCTTTTTACTTAATTACCTCTTTAGATCTCTTTACCTTTTTATTCTAACTAAGTATTAAGGGAGCTAAATTATAAACTATAATACTAGTAAAGGCTATCTTATTCTTTATATTCTTTATAAAGAGGGCTTTCTTAATATTACTATATAAAAAGTATAGTTAAACCCTAAATTAAGTACTTAGAAATACTATTATTATATAAAAGCTATTATAAATCCTATTCTTTATCTTAAATAAATAGAAAAACTATATTAAGGTTATAAGGTAAGTAAAAATATATTAATACTTATTACTATTTTAGTAAGAAAAGTTATAGTAATCTAAATTAACTAAAAGACTATAACCTAGTCCTTAAGGAAGTCCTTTAGGTATAACCTATAATCTCTATTACTTAGCTTTACCTATAGTATATATCTTATACTATATAAGCTTAGGACTTATTAATTTAATACCTAAAGCTATATTTATAAGCTTTATAAATACCTTAATACTAGGATAACTATATTATTAATACTAAAGGTTTATATCTCCCTTTATAAGTAGTTTTAGTGCTTTACTAGATATAGTATAAGCTTCCTTTAGGTTCTCTAATAGTCTTAATAATATATAAAGCTTATTAATATTATAGACTTTAGCTATAGGTATTATCCCTTAATATAAGAATAACTTCTTCTAATTCTAGAAAATACTTACCTTTATAAGAATTATTACTAATACTAGATTAATATAGAATTCTAAAATAAATAATATAGTCTCTAATACTAATATTCTTATACTTTATAATATAAGGTCTATAATAAAGATATATATAAGGCCCTATTCTAAAGCTATATATATTATACCTCTTACTTTAACCTTTATTATAATATTTCTATTAAATTTAAATTAATTAAACTAGTAAATATTATTAAATATATAAATATTAGCTTTAGAGTTATAGAGAACTATATTTTACCTTAATTCTAAGCTATCTATAGTATTAGTTATTAAATTTATACTTTCCTTTACTTATTAACCTTATTTAAAGTATATAAATAATAATATATTTATAGTCTTCTTACTAAGGGTAACTATAACTAAGTTATTAGTTAGATTTTATAAAGATATAAATATCTTACTACTTTTTTTCTTTAGTTTCTAACTTATTACCTTAGACTTTTCTTATAGATTTTCTTTAAGATACTTCTTAATATTTTTTTAAAGTTCTTTTTAACTTCCTAGTTCTTTAGTATAGCCTCTAGCTTATATATAGCTTTAAATAAATTATAGAATTCCTATTACTTTAAGGTATTATAAATATTATAATTTATATATTTAAAGCACTTCTTTTTCTTTAATTTACTTTAATTACTTAATCTATTAGTAGTAAGTATATTAGCTAACTTTAGTATATTTTATAAAGTCTTATAATCTCTTTTAAACTTTATAATAGCTTTAAGGAAGCTTTAGTTTATACCTTTATTAATTAGATTATTTTATTTTTTCTAAAATAACTTAAATTTATTATAAAAAGGAATTATAAACTTATATAGTATTATCTCCTTAGTCTATTAGGTTTCTAGATTTTAATAATTTCTTTATAGTACCTTTATTATTATTACTTATTTATATTAATTATAAATACCTTTAGCTTATAAGTAATTATTAAGGTATATTTCTATAAGAATTAGTATTTTCTAAGTATTTAGCTTATATTAATCTTAAAGAAGCTTTAATATCTTTTAAGAGTACTAATAAACTAACTTCTTTCCTTTCTTTTTAGTATTAAAGTTAAGAGAGTCTTAAATATTCTTTAAAAAAGTCTTATAGATATATTTCCTAATCTTTAGTATTTACTTTAATAAGTTATAATACTTTATAAAATTAACTTATAAATCTTTATATTAGAAGTTATATTTATTTTTTATATTTTTATAAGTAAGCTTCTAATCTTTAATAATATTAGGGTTATTTATTATAATCTTTAGTCTTAGATCTCTTTATAAGTATATAAGTATTATAGATTCTTTAAGTAATTTATTCTAATTTAGATTAATATACTTTTAAATACTATGAGGCCCCGCTTACAACACAGCGTGCACACCCTATAGGCATACTAGGCCTAGGGCTAGGTCTACATAACACTAGTAAGCCGCTAAATAAAAGCTAGTAACTTACGCGTATAACACTTAGGCCTAGTAAGCTTTAGTAAATATATAAGTGCCCCTATACCTCTTACCTAGCTATCCTTTATTCTTATAATTCTAAAGCTTCTCTTACTAGCTACCTAAGAGTAATATAAAGGGAAGAACTACTTAATCTATAAGAGTAATATTAGATAATAACTAAGGGCTACTAGATAAGGGTAATACTATAGCTAAGAATATACTATATTCTATAGGTACTATAACTAAAAATACACCCCTTACTATTTATACCTAAGCTATAGTAATAGTAAAGTAAATTACCTAGCTTAAGGAACTCTAGAAACTATAGAAAAGAGAGTAAAAGCTCTAAGATCTATTATAGTATAATACTAGAGAAGAATAATTAAAAAGGTAGTAAAAAGCTAGCACTTCCTTAAGCTATAGTAGCTAAGAGATTAAAGTTTAGAATATTACTAACCTCTAATACCCTATAAACTTATAGAGATATAAGATATAGATTAATAACCTAAACTATACCTTTAATAAGGTAAAGAAGAAGTTCTAATATAATTACTAGAAAATCCTTTTTATACTTAACTATATATATATTAATTATAAGGTAAGATAGGATAGATACCTTAAGGAATAGTAGGCTAATAGCTAGGATAACCTTAAAGATAACTAGGATAAATTTTAGACCTAGATACTTACACTACTTTAGGACTTTACTAATTATAATATATAAATAGTAATATAATTAGAGAATATAAAGTAATATAAGGATTAAAGCCTTATTAAGTTTAGTATTTTCTTAGATTTACTAGAGAAATACCTAGAAAAAGCCCTAGAAAAGACTTATACCCTTATATTCTTTATAAAGCTACTCCTTAACCTATAGGACTATATTAACCTATATACCTCTATTACTAATAAGACTTAAGAAAAGGTTATATAACTTACCTAGTGATTTTAGGAGGCTATACTAAAGAATAAGTAAAAGCCTAAGTAATTAGGAGATAAAGGCTTATATAAGAACCCCTAGCACTATAGGAATAACTCCCTATAAGGTTATAGACCTTATAAAGATTAAAGAAATAAGGACTAGGAGAAGGGCCTAGCTACTTACCTAAATACTACTAAACCTAGGGATAAGATATAGTATTATAACTATAATAGTATAGAATACCTTATATATTATTATAAGAAACCTAAGAAAGAGTCCTAAGAAGGCCTAGAAAACTCCCTAAGGTAAAAGTAAATACCCTTACCTTTATCTCTAATACTAAGGTACTAATAAGGTATTAGTTTTATATACTAATTACTATCTATAGGCATAAAGATATTAAAATAGTGGCTAATCTAGATAGTTACACTAAGATTAATATAATTAATATTAAGTTTATAAGAACCTATAAACTTAACTAAGCTAAGGCTATAGTACTTATTATTAAGGTAGTAAAAGCCCTTATAGTCCCTTAATATAGTGTTTATAAGGTGCTTATTATAATTAAGGACTTAAGAGAAGAAGAAAAAGACCTTAAGCTACTATATATAGCTATAGATAGAGACCTAAGAGTAGGGGGAAGCCTTATATTAATTAGAATATATACCCTTATAGAAGAATATATATACCTTTACCTATATTTATAGGAATAGTAGTTTAAGAAAGAAAAAGTAGCCTTTTTACTATTAACTCCTTATAAATTTATAAAAGTAATGTATAATAAGACTATTATATATACTATTATAGGGGTTATAGAAAATAAGTTTATTACCCTTAAAGATAATAAGAAGGTAAAAGTATATAGAACTATTAAAGATATTCCCTTAGAACTATATAAGTTTAAAGATATATTTATATTAGATAAGGTAGGAAGCTTACTATTAAGAAAAAAAACTAACTATATAATTAACCTAGTACCTAAGGCTATACCCCTATATAGACTAATTTACCCTCTTTCCTAAAGTAAGCTAAAGAAGCTTTATAAATATATTAATAAAAACCTATAGAAAGGCTAGATAAGACCCTTTAAGAGCCTTATAGGTATACCTATTCTATTTATACTAAAGAAGGATAGGATACTCTAATTATATATAAATTATTAGGGACTTAATAGAGTAATATAGAAAAATTACTACACTCTCCCCCTAATTTTAGAGATCCTAGACTAGTACTAAGGAGCTTATTACTTCTTAAAAATTAATATTAAAGATATATACTATTAAATTTATATTAAAGGAGGTAATAAGTAAAAGACTATATTTTATACCTATTATAAATACTATAAATACCTTATAATACCCTTTAGATTAACTAATACCTTAGCTACTTTTTAAAGTTATATTTATAAAGCACTTTATAAGCTAGTTAATACTATTTATATAGTATATTTAGATAATATCCTTATTTTCTTAAAGATATAGGAGGAATATACTACTTATATTAAGGAAGTTTTAGAATATATAAGATCTATAAAGTTATATATAAAACCCTTAAAGTGTTTATTTTACTAGAAGTTAGTAAAGTTCCTAGGGTTTATTCTAATAGTTAATAAGATTTTAATAAATACTTACTAGGTTAATATAATCTAAGAATAAAAGAAGCCTATAAGCTTTAAGAATATATAGTCTTTCCTTAGGTTCTATAACTTTTACTAATAGTTTATTTATAAATACTCTAGGATTATAGTATCTCTTTATATATTAATAAAAGGTAGTTAAAATAGTATCTAAACTAGGAAGTTTATATTTAAAGTAAAGGAATAGCTAGTATTTAACTAGCTAAAAGAGGCCTTCTAGTAAGTACCTCTCCTCTATTATTATAACCTAAGTTAACTAGTATATATTAAGATAAATACTTTAATCTTTATAATAGTAGGAATCCTATCTTAATAGGATAATAAGGGCTATTAGTATCTAGTAGTATTTTAGTTAAGAAAATTTATAGACACTAAGCGTAATTATAGTATAGCTAATTAAGAGCTACTTACTATAGTAAAGTTATTTAAACACTAGTAATACTATATTAAGGGTGTAGTAAGCCTAGTTAAAGTCCTATTAGACTACTATAACCTATAGACCTTTATAAGGTAGTAGAAGTTAAATAAAAGGTAGGTAAGATAGTATATATTCCTTTACCCCTTTTACTTTATAATTAGGTATAGACCTAGGAAAAGTAACCTAGTAAATATACTATTAAGAAGGTTTAATTATAAGGGTAAACCCCTAATAAATAAGGCACTATTACTAGAACTTTAAAGGAAAATAGTACTTACTAAAATAGTAGAAAAAGAGATACTTACTAAAAGGGTAGAAGAAGAGAAACTAATATATTAAAGAAAATATAGTAAAATACCTTTAGGGGAGGAAAATACCCTAGTCTTAGGTATAGAGAGGCTTAATAAGATATCTTTAGGGGAGGAAAATGCCCTAGCCCCTATAGAGAGAATAGCTAGAGTAGCCTAGTTAAGAAGCTAGTTAGCTACTATAAATCTAGTAAAAGGTTAGCTAACTAAAGGGAATTTTAAGAAGAAGGTAATATATATCTAAGATATTAGTGTAGTATAAGAAATATAGGGGATTATTATATTACTAAATCCTTACTAATCTAGGCTAAATAAACTATTAGTATAACTACTATAGAAAGTATAGGATTAAGACCTAGATTTATAAAGATAGAATAGTAAGATTAATAACTCCCTAGTAAAAGGGAAGGGAAAGGCTAGTTTATAGTTATATAGTATAGGGGGTTTTCTATTATACTAAGACTAGGTAGTTATTCCCTAGGAGCCTATCTTATAATAGGAGCTTTTATAGCTATACTATAATAATTTACTAGTAAGTTACTTTAGGACTAAGTGTATTCTAAAGCTACTAAAGTATTATTTTTAGTAGCTAGCTATAAGTAAGTCTATTTTAGACTATATTATAAGCTATAGGGTTTATTAATAGGTAGTAGCTAGAAGGCATTACCTATATAAAAGCCTTAAATTACTACTAATACTAAGGTAACTATAGGTAGAGATCTTAATAGACTTTATTATAGGGTTACCTATTATATAAGTAAGTAAGTAAGAGACTAATATAATCCTAGTAATTATAGACTAATTTACTAAGTATTTTATCTTCCTACCTATAACTACTACTATTAATATAGCTAAATTAGTAAGACTTTTCTATAAAGAGATTAAGCTATAATTTAGAGCCCTAGAAGGTATTATATCTAATAGAGGTTTAGTATTTATAAGCTAATTCTAGTTAGACCTATACTACTTATCTTAGGTAAAGTAAAGGCTTTCTATAGTATTTTACCTCTAAACTAATAGGTAAATAGAAAGAATAAACTAAGTACTTAAGTACTACCTTTAATATTTTATTATAGAGAACTAATAGATATAGCCTAAGCTACTCCTAATAGCTTAATTTACTTATAATAATATAGTAAATAAAAGCACTAGCTACTCCTTAAACTACTTACTTATAGGCTATTTACCTAAGTTTTATCTAGCTCTTAGGGATAAGAGCTAGAAAAGGAAGGTGCTAGAAGTATATATATATATTATAAAGCTATATAAAGTTAGAGAGTATTTAAAGAAAAACTAGGCTAAAGCTACTAAAACCTAGGTAAAGTACTATAACTAGTGTTACTAGCTATTAATACTATATTAAGGTAATCTAGTACTACTATTAGTAAAGAATATTAGGCTTAAGGATATAAAACAAAAGCTAATCCCTAGATTTATTAGACTTTTTTAAGTACTTAATACTATAGGAAAATAAGTATATAGACTAGTAGACTAGTATTACTAGAAAAATATAGTTAGCTATATAATATATTTTATATTAGCCTACTAGAGCTATAGAACTACTATAAAGACACTAGAGAAGAGAAAATACTAATACTAGATCTTAAAGATAAAGATAATAAATATAAAGTTAAGGAGGTTAAAGACTATAAGAAAACCTATAAAGGTAATAAATACCTTATAAAATAGAAGGAATAGCCTAGTAAATATAACTAATAGGTCCTAGTAAAAGTAATAAAGGGGGTATAATATATAATCTAGGTATTTTACTAAAGTAAAATAAGAAGGGTAGTAAAATATAAGTAAAATATAGCTAAAGAGATATAAAGTTATAATAAAAAAGGCCTAGCCTTATTAGCTATTATTACACTCCTATATAAACTACCTTAGACTACTTACTAAATAATAAAAGAAAATATACCTAAAGTATAAGAAGGGTTAAAAGAAACCCCTTTATTATTACCCCCTTATAGAAAAAAGCCTAACCCCTATAAATAAAATACTTAGTATTATTCTTATCCTTAGTAATTACCTAGTATATTACTAGTATAAAATAATATTTTACTATCCCCTAGGGGATATATCCTAGGTCTAAGTATTATAGGTATAAAGTTATTTTTATATTCTATATAATCTTAAGTTTATAGTAGTTTAGCTATAAAAGAATTAGTAAATATATAGTAAAGTAAGGTAAAATAGCTATAATACTTATATACCCTAGAATTAGGCTTAGGAATATTATAATAAGTAACTACTATTATAAGACTATATACTATTAGTATATAATAAAGGTATACTACTACTAAATATAAGTAAAAGACTAGTAAATATATAGTAAAGAGATAAATCTAATAGACTTTTATAGCCTTAGTTAAGCTAAAAGTAATATAGTGTAATATATTTATATAGTTAAACCTTATTATTAGATAAAGGTAATATTTAGTAATATAAAAGTAAGAGGTCTCTAAAAATAAGTAGTCCTTAGGGTTTTTCTTTATTATATTACTATAGATATTTATAAGTATTTAGGCCTAGTCTAAAACTATAAAAAGGTTAATAAAATTACCCCTTATTATAGCTATAGCCTATAGGAATTTATTAGTAAAATAAGACTAAAAAATATAGAAAAAGTAGTATACTTATAGTCTTATAAGAATTACTATAGTTATAGTATTAGGTATAGTGCTTAGAATATTTTATCTTTTAAGAATCTATAAATAAATTATAAGGAAATTAATAGTTAATCTATAGTAATATAGGCTTAGCTAGGGGATATTTCTTAAACTTAGTATACCTAGTATATAAATAATATATATAGCTATATTCTTTTAAGGGAATATACTTATTTTCTATAATAAATATATAGTAATTAAGAACTAGGAAGGGATAGAAACTAAAAGTATAAGAAATAATTAAAAAATTACTATAGTTATAGAAGGGAAGAGTATATAATATAATAAAGAATTATAGGTAAATTTATAGTTAAACCCTATCTATTATTTATTATTATTTTAGAGGCTATTACTAGTTAGTAAATAGCTATAAAGTAGCTAGTAAAAGCTATTTAGGAGCCTAGCTATAAGTAAGGAGGTAATTATAAGGCCTTGCTTATAACACAGCGTGTATACCCTATAGGTATACTAGGCCTAGGGCTAGGTCTACGTAATACTAGTAAGCCGCTAGATAAAAGCTAGTGACTCGCGCGTATAACACTTAGGCCTAGTAAGCTTTAGTAAATACACAAGTGCCCCCATACCTCTTGCCTAGCTATCCTTTGTTCTCACAAATACTATAGGATTTTATATAATTCTTAATTTATATAAACTATTTAATCTAGTTTTTCTCTAATAATAATACTATATTTAGAGTTTCTTTAGGTATTATAAAAGGAAACTATACTAGTTAAAAAAAAGCATAGGTTATATACTTTAACTAATTATTATAATAAAAGGTAATTATCTCTTAATATTAGTAAGCGTTAAATTAATAATATTAATAGAGTTTATATTATCTATAATAATTAATAATAAGGGTAATTAAAGCCTCTTAGGCTTATAACTATTAAAGTAAGGGTTAGTATAAATAATAAAAATAGTTTACTTTTAGTTAATTAAAGGTATAGATAGTACTTAACTTTTATACCTAAAAGGTATATAGTATGCTATAGTAATAACTAGTCTATAGAGGTACTTCTAATATATTATCTCTACCGTTATCTTAACGAGGGTTTTAACCTAGTTATTACGCAGGCTGTATCCACACATCCGATACCTCAAGGAGGTCTCCCTGACAATTACACATCGTGGGAAGGCATGCAGCGTAAATTCATTGCTCCCTTTCCTGAACTTACATTCCGACATCTGTGGCGGTGCCGATTCATTAAGAACCGGGGACATGTGTTTTGCAACAGTGGCGAATGCTCGGTTGGTGACGACGGGTCATATTGATATGTGGAAAAAAATTTCTTCTCCTTTAGACAAACTTCTATTATTTAGACCATCCATAATGTTTATTTACTGGATGACTCGGGACGAGACATCATGCCCAGGAGAACAACTGAAATGACAATGAAGGCGGCTGTTCCTGTCGACCCGTGGCTCAAAAAGTCATTTAATCAATTATTAAATAAATCTGCATGGCTCCTGCCCCACAACGACTGCATGCAAGACGCACGGTAATTCGCATGTACCTGGTACTTGATGTACTTGATCCGTCGGGCCCGCACGACTTGTCTCGAGCTCCATCACTTTCCGCAGTCCTTTCCATCATCGTCATCGTGCTTCAAACATACATTTTAATCTTCCTTGTTACCTCGTCGCAGAGTAGCAAGCGTCCACCTGTCATCTACTCCCTACAGGCGCCATAACTGTTCAAATATCATCATTGACGCCTCCTGATTGCGCTGCTACGCGCAGCAACGTCTCCTCCATGGCGCTTGATCGCATCTGACCCCCCCCCCCATTCGCTCCTTTCCTGGCTCGAACCCCCGCGCGCCATGAATCGAAACAGCGACACCCTTCGCGCATTGCGTGATGCTGCTCAATACTGGTTCAAGTTCATCGCCAAGTGCATCTCCCAACGACTCGAGACCGAACGCTTCAGCGAATTTGTCCGCCTCGTCCACTCCCAGCATCGACTCACTCCCTTCCTAGTCGCAGAGCTGTTTCTACGCCCACAGCCCGACAATGAAGTGAGTCTCGACCCGCGAATTCCGCCATACGTTCAAGTTCTCAGCCAGCTCGGGTATGTTGATGCTCCCTCAATACTGCGTGCATTGTACAAGTACTCGTCGTTGCACGCGCAGCTCGCGTCAACGGCGCAAAACAATGCCCAGGACAGCAAGGATGACGGGCAGGGCCAAGCTGCCGTGAATGGTGAGAGGCAGCCGAGGCGTTGGAGGAGCTCTTCTTGGGCTGAAGAGGTCATGTTCTACCATGTCATCAAGACTATGGTCGAGGGCACTGCTTTCCGAAATACAAAAACTGCGCTGGAGTTGTGCCATGCCATCTCCAAATGGATGGAGCTGTTCACTCTGGTGTCGAACGCATTGGCTGCTGATGTCATGGGTGAGCTGCAGCAGAACTCCCAGCTACGGGACGAACTGGACGTTTCCCGAGGTGCCTTTGTTCCTCTGCTGCTGCGGTCGGTAGAAACGCCTTTGCTAGTCAAAGCCATTGGCAAGCCTCTCGCGAAACGTATGGATATTTGATCTTTTCTCCAAAGATGATTTCAGGCTGCTAACATTTGTTGACTAGAGATTCGTAAACACTTCTCAAACAGCTTGTCAAGCTTTATTCAGACGTTGCAGCCCACCCAGTTTGTTGATCGACTGGAAATCTTTCGTACAGAGACCCTGGCGAAATTGGACCCTGTTGACAAGAAGAGGCAGGCGGCTGCCAATGCTGCCATGGATGAACTGCTGGAGACGACAGTTGGGGTAGACAACTTTGTCATCCCAGATGTGCCCATCTCTACTACGAGAGCGGCATTATACGTCCACTTGAACGCTTCGGTACGTTCCAAAGCTGGCGTTGTGGCCGAAGTCTGCGCGCGGAAGCTAATTGTAACGTAGCTTGTTGGACGTCCCTTGATGGATAATAATTCTCTGGTATCCTACATACATAATCGATGTCAGGTATGTTGCTGAAGAACCTGTTGCTGATGAATGTATGAAGCGCAGCTGACTTGAATGCTGGTAATACAGGGCCAAACGCAGTCAGGCGCCATTGATCTGATCCTCGCTTCTTTCGACGTTCTTGCCAACACGGTGTTCCGCAGTGAGGCAGTCAAGGATGCCCATCTACTCAAGTCGTTCTTGATAAATAAAGTGCCACTGGTGCTCCGTCAGCTCTGCGCTGGTTTCGACACCAATTCTTCGGAATTTTGCATCACGGAAGCACTAAATCAAGTCGACACCAGCATCTTCCCCACCGCCTCTCTGATGTTCGACGAATCACGAAATAACAATCCATACACAGAGAGTGTCCGCGAGGAATTTTGTACGGCCTGTGCTCTCCACGGCCTGGTACAAAGAGAGCATGTGGAAAGGATCTTGGGCGAGACTTCCATGTCGTACGAGCCCTCACTCGAAAAACATTCCAAGGCCAAATTGGTCCAGGATTGCCTAGCAGACGCCGACAAGATGCAAGGATTAATAAGAGATCTGGAAAAGATGGATGGCAATGTTGGAGCCGTGGCTCAAGCCTTGGTGGAAGTTATGCGTCAGCTATGCCACAACAAAGAGACCATGTCTCTCAAGATGCTGTGCAGCCAACTGGCGCAGAAACCTCAGACATTGGATATACTCCTACTGTTTGAGAAGCTACCAGCTGTTCTGGAGCCACTGTGTCAGTTGCTGGATAACTGGCACTACGAGGAAGACCAGGGCGAGTATCAGCCAATCTACGAAGAGTTTGGATCCATCCTGCTGCTCATTCTGGCGTTTTCTTATAGATATGGCCTGACTGCCGCTGATATTGGCATCTCGTCTCCTGATTCGTGCGTCGCCAAGATACTGAGCAGAGCACATGTCAGCCGTGAGCGGGATGATCTGACAGACCTAGAAAAGGGACATGTCACTGGCTGGATTAAGGGTCTGTTTGATAGTGACTCTGGCGGCCTTGGAGATGATTTGATGTCTTCCTGCCCGCCACAAGACTTTCATTTACTCGTGGCTACCATATTCCAGAACATTGTCGTGGCCCACACCTATGGGTATCTCAACGACGAAGCCCTCAAGGGTGGCATCGAATGTGCGTATTTGAGTAATTCGTACAGTTTCTAGTTTTTCTTTTGTTCTCGACCAGGGATCCGCTAACTTCTTGGACACAGACCTAGTTGATACTTTTCTGCTACCATCCCTGGTTCCAGCCTTACGGTTCCTCGCAGACTATTTGTGGGTAGAGCAAAAAGAGCAAAAGGCCATCATAAAGATTCTCCAGCTTATCCTGCTGCCCACGTCGATTTCTGGAGAAGCAAGCGCCATGCTATCGTCAGTGCGGAACCTGGTTGCAAGCCCGCTAGAACATTCGCTACGAACCTATCAACGTCAGGATCCCAAAAATCAAGACATTGAGCCGCTTTTGAGAGCTCTCAAAGATAGCCTGCCTGTTTCACGGCGGACAGGAGGCGCGGATCACTGTGAGCTCGAATCGTGGGCCAACAGCTCGAGCACGGGGATCGCGGGAGCCCTGCGACAT
Source organism: Epichloe bromicola (assembly GCA_023658445.1). Classification (NCBI taxonomy): domain Eukaryota; kingdom Fungi; phylum Ascomycota; class Sordariomycetes; order Hypocreales; family Clavicipitaceae; genus Epichloe; species Epichloe bromicola. Next base: position 5,085,778 of record CP098269.1, read on the forward strand.
ACGGTGCAAGGGCTGGTGCAATGGGCGATGCATCCAGGAGCCAACACGATGCCGACATCTTACACACACAGGCAAGTCATTGCCGTGATGCGAGTCACGGGAGCAAAACGGACGCTGCGCTTACTTCTCGATGAGATTCGAAGTCAGTCCGAGGCTGGCGGCGCGAGCATTGTCTATGATGTAGTTGGGGCCATTGTCTGCGCGCCCAACGTGACAAACGAAGCGGCTCCCACGAACCAAATGATGGACGTATCTGGGAACGTGCCGACTGCAATACAACGGCCGCTGACACTTCGCCAAGTCCTTGGCTCGGCCGCGGAGCAGGCTCGTAAACTACAAAAGCAGGACGCCATGCTGGCAGACATAGTGGTGCGTCTTCACCGACGCGTCGAGGCACACATGGTCATGCCCCAGCCGCAGGTCATGCTCGAAGCACCAGGGATCCAGCTCGACCTCACAGCAGGTGGGACCGGCCTCGGTGACGTCGATGCCATGGCGGCGGCGGCAGCGGCAGCGGGCGTGGGAGGGGACAGCCTGGGCGGTGTCGACACGGTACATGTAGGATTAGACATGGGCTTGGGTGGGCCAGGGAGCGCGGGAGGAGGTCTGGATGCGAGCGATGGAGACTTGTTTGGAGGACTGGACACGAGCATGGATATGTTTGGATGGGACGGCATGGACCTGACGGGTAATTGATTGCCGAATTGTTGAGCATCGAGTGGGAAATACAACAAGTCATGTATTATGCCAGACGGATGAATGGCTGTCAATATGTCAATATGCGTTGCTCGCGGGGTTCACTCGATATCCGTAAGTCACTTGCCGCGTTGTAGCGTTGTGCGTTGTCCTCCCGCCGAGTATCGGCCCGGCACATGCAGGAACCAGACAACGTCATTGTGGGGAGACACCGCCCAATCTGCTGGTCACAAGGAGTCAAGCCTTTTCATTTCGCCATTCCTCCATTTCGCCATTTCTCCGACAGTAACGCTTTTGGGAAAGCGCCGGTCGGCCCGTGATATCAGTCCGTTGATTGGGATTCAGACCGTTGGCAATTCCCGGGACGGCTTAGGGAGTTTTATGTGAATGGTCTATTTCTACACCGCCGTCTGGTTTTTTTTTTTTTTTTTTTTTCCAACTCCCCAGTCGTGAGATGATGAATATCACGGGGGCCGCTTCGCTTGTCTGATTTTTATTCCATGTCCCATCTTCCCCTTTTTGGTTCTACTGATTTCAGCAACTGGTAATATTCGCTATGCGGGCTCCAAGCTTGGCGGTGCCATTCGCAGCGGCGGTGGCGGTATCACCGTCTGTGTACCCGACTCGTACGTCATCTCATTTCACTTTGATCTGGTCCTTTTTTTCTGGGTTTAAAGGGGAAGGGCTAGGGGAGGAGTGCGGAGGGTTCTCAATAGTTTGGAGATGGAGTCGTTGACGTTTCTTACATGACAGCTGAAGGTCAAGGCGTCGGGCAATGGGCAGATGCGTACGCCAGCGCCCGCGAATTCGTCGCGCAAATGACGCTGGAGGAAAAAGTCAACATCACGCGCGGCTACACTGACGAGAGCAACACGTGCGCGGGCAACACGGGATCCGTGCCGCGCCTGAACTGGCATGGCCTGTGTCTCATGGATGCAGGCAATGGGGTGAGGGCGACGGACATGGTCAGCGCGTGGCCGTCGGGTCTGCATGTCGGGGCGAGCTGGGATAGGAACCTTACGTACGAGAGGGGTTTGTGGATGGCGAGGGAGTTTAGAGCCAAGGGGGGTATGTTTTGACTCATCGGATAACTCTTCTTCTTCTTCTACGGGCGTGAGGGAGAGCGGAACGGGGTCCAAGGGGGATCGTCAACTGACATGGATAGCTAGTGAATATTGCGCTGGGCCCCAATGCCGGCCCCCTTGGGCGCACGCCTCTTGGCGGACGAAACTGGGAGGGTTTCTCGGTAGACCCGTACTTGTCGGGGCGGTTGAATGCCGAGACGATCGTGGGGATGCAAGATGCCGGAGTCATGGCGAATCTCAAGGTGCGCCTTCATCTTCTTTTACGACGGATGGAGACATCAATCACGATACTAACGCAGCAATGTAGCACCTCATCGCAAACGAGCAGGAGACATACCGGCGTCCGTATTTCGGCGTCGAAGCAGCGTCCTCCAACATTGACGACAAGACTCTACACGAGTACTACCTCTGGCCGTTCATGGACGGCGTCAGAGCTGGCGCCGCCTCCATCATGTGCTCCTACAATCGGATCAACAACACGTATGGCTGCGAAAACAGCAAACTCATGAATGGGGTGCTGAAAGGGGAGCTGGGCTTCCAAGGCTTCGTCATGCTCGACTGGAACGCCCAGCACACGCTGGACAGTGCCAACGCGGGACTGGACATGCTCATGCCGTCGGGGGGTTCTTGGGGCAACAACTTGACGGAGGCGGTGCGCAACGGCACTGTTGATGAGAAGAGGGTTGCGGACATGGCTACGAGGTATGGTTGCTTGTTTGCTTGCTTGCTTGCTTGCTTGCTTCCTCGGAACACGATCCGAGAAGAGCTGCGCGCTGGAATGGCTAAATTCTTTTTGGTCATGATAGAATTCTAGCCGCGTGGTACCTCGTCGGTCAGGACAAGGACTTCCCCACGCCAGGAGTGGGCATGAAGAACCTGACGGAGCCTCATGAGCCTATCGATGCGCGGGACATTCGATCGAAGCCTGTTCTCATGGAGGGTGCCCTCGCGGGACACGTGCTTGTGAAGAATGAAAAGCAGGCTTTGCCGTTGAGGGAGCCCAAGATGGTGTCCGTGTATGGGTACGATGCCACCGTGCCGGCGACCAAGAATGCCGACACGCTGTTTCAACTGGGATACATGTCCTCCAGGGAAATGGGGCAGGCTGTGCTCGGCAGGGAGCATCATTTTGATCAGGCAGCGAGGGGAGGGACTATCGTGGCAGGAGGACGAGCTGGGTCCAATGCACCGCCGTATATAAGCGATGTAGGTTTTTCTTTTTTCTTTTTTTCCTTTTTTCTTTTCTTTCTTTTCTTTCTTTTTTTCTCTTCTTTCCCCCCCCCCCATACTGAGTCGCCTCGTAGCCCCTGAGTGCCATTCAGCAAAGGGCAAAAAAGGACAACACATGGGTCAACTGGGAGTTGTCCTCGTCGAACCCCGACGTCAACGGCGCCTCGCAAGCCTGTCTCGTCTTCATCAACGCCATGGCCACGGAGGGCTGGGACCGCGAAGGCCTGCACGACGACTTCAGCGATGCTCTCGTCAAGAACGTCGCCGCCAAGTGCGCCAATACGATTGTTGTGATTCACGCAGCTGGTGTTCGGCTTGTCGACCAGTGGATCGAGCACCCCAACGTCACGGCCGTCGTCATCGCCCATCTGCCGGGCCAGGATAGCGGCAAAGCCCTCGTCGGCTTGCTGTGGGGAGAGGACAACTTCTCCGGCAAGCTCCCGTATACGCTTGCCAGGAACGAATCCGACTACCCCGTGTATGCGCCGTGCGGAAGGGGGCGGGATAATACGACGAGCCCGCAGTGCGACTACACAGAGGGGGTGTATCTCGACTACAGGGCCTTTGACGCGAGGAACATGACGCCCAGATACGAGTTCGGCTACGGCCTGAGCTACACGTCCTTTTCGTACAGCGACTTGGTGCTATCGACCGGCGAGGGGCTGTGCAAGTCGTCGAGCAGTGGCACGAACCTGTGGGACGTGGTTGCCACGGCGCAAGTCACGGTGAGGAATTCCGGGGCCGTGGCCGGCGAGGAGGTCGCTCAGTTGTATTTGGGCATTCCTGGGGCGCCGCCTAGGCAGCTCCGCGGGTTTGAAAAGGTGAAGCTTGCGCCGGGACAGGATGCCACGGCGCGCTTTGAGCTGACGAGGCGGGATTTGAGCGCGTGGCATGTTGGGATGCAGACGTGGGTGGTGCAGGACGGCGAGTACGAGGTGTTTGTGGGAGCGAGCAGTCGGGATATACGGCTGAACGGGGTGATTGCCGTGAATGATGAGTAGATGTTCAATTTCTCCATGCAACAATTGCGTTATAATGTAATGTGATGTAGATCAGAGGGACGAGATCCCCACCAATAACCAACTCCACGGATATCACGATTAATCTCACACGCTTGCTTCACCACCATGACTTCTTCTTCGGCTCCTCCTCCACTTTCGTTGCCGCCTCCCCAGTCTTGCGTGCCTTGTCGAGCACGCTGACCTTGGCTTCTAAATCGGCTATCTCGGCTGAAAGTCGACATGTGTTAGTTCTTTCTTTCTTTCCTTCTCTCTCCCCCCCCTCTTTCTCGGTTCTTGTTGTTATACGTCCATCATGTTACAATGCCTCGAGGGGGGGGGGGATTTAGGCAGGATTCGTACCGTCCGTCTTTTGTTGGTGCTCGTCCGTCTCGAGCTTCACCCAGCCCCAGTAAAAGAATTGGTAGGTGAAGACGGCGATGACCAGCGTTTTGGCAATCGGTCGAGCGAAGGTCTTGTAGAATTGGGACTGCTTACTCCTGTGCATTAGCTCTTCTCTTCTTCTTCTTCTTCTTCTTCCTGGCCATGATGATTGATGTCCTGTGAGGAAGCCGTTGTTTGTCAACGGAAATGCGAGTGCACCTACGGTCGGCCCAGGCTGTTTCGACGCCGTCGCATACGTCCGTCTTGGTAATCGCAGTGCTTGAAGCTGTGTCTGATGCGATACCGTCGTAGCGATCGGCCGAGCTATTCTTTGCATTGTCGTGGTGGGTGTGGAATCGCGAAATCGCGAACACTGCGAAGACAGAGCGACGTTGGCTACAAAAACGCCGCCTGCGTTCATGTCCCAGATGTTTTTTCGGAATTACCCAAGACCCACATGTAGATGCAAATGCGACGTGAGCGCTTTTTGGCCCGGGCTCTCCAACCATGAGCTTTGTCCTGTGGCGGTGCAGCTTCTCCCACCACCGTGGCGCATGGCTTCTCCTCACAGGGCTGCCCCTTCCCTCCCTTGCTTGAAGTTGACGACACATGTCCACGTCCATCCTTGTCCATCCCCAAGAAGCCAAGGACACGGGTTCGCACGATCCGTCGGTTTCAACTCACGTCCTGAACGAACACATCTACACCAACCGCTGCTAAACTGTGCGCTCATTGCCTTCATTCGAACCTCCTCAATTTCTATTTCATTTAAAAGAGATTTTTTAATTTACACAAGAACGTCAAGCTCCATCTGTTGATCAGAGCTCTCTTCGCTCCGCCCCTCCAAAATCCGTCTTATATTCCAACTATCTGAGATACGAATAATTCATCAACCACCCGACGCAATGGTACGCTGTCTTGTCAATCGGCCTGCGCTGCTCTCCGTCCCCCATTCATCCTACTTTGATCAGAACCATGGATTGACCAAGTTCAATCTCCTGCAGGCCCAAACACTCGAGCAGCGCCGACGAAACGCAAAGTTCGCCAAGGGCCAGGAGGCCCGTATGGGCAAGTCAGACGACCAGATCAAGAAGCGAGTCAAGGAGACGCCCAAGTCGCCCATCTCCCCTGTTTGGATCGGTTAGTTGCCGCTGTCATTCATTCTGTCATTGGGTTTCATCTGGTCACAATGCACATGGGCTGGCTTCCGCTTTATTTGATGGGATTCGCGAAGAGCCATGTTGGCCCGTCTAGCCCGCGATGCGCTTCCTGCAAACTTGGACGGAGTGAGATGCAATTGCGTTCCGCGGGTTGCACATGCAATAATCATCCAGGGCCCATTACGCTGGCACTCCTACCAAGCTCATCTTTGCACATTGAACCGGCGCGGTCTAACAAGGTCACAGGTGTTCTCGGCTTCATCGTCTTCGGCGGCCTACTTTTTGAGGGCCTCTCCCGCATGTTCAGCTAGGCAAACCTAGCTGGATCCATGCGAAAATCAACCTTGAAAAAAAAAAGAAGAAAAAAAGAGGAGGGGGGCAGGCGAAAAGTGAGGGCATACAGGAGAAAGCAGATCCAGTTGGCTCATGTGCACTGCTGAGCAATCACCATTTCAGCAATCTTAGGCATGTCAACAGCCAGTCCGATGAGTATGAAAGAATATCAAAAATATGTCTGACAAGCAAGTTTTCACTTGCCAGTTTTTTTTTTTTTGAATTGAGGCATTCGCATTTTGCGCCACATCGCGCAAGATGGTGTACAGTTATTAGTCTTCATCTCTCCTTTCTTTTCTTCCCTTGGCCAAGTCAATGCAGTTTTTTCCCGTCATTGACAGCATGTACATAAAGAGCAATCCTGCTACTTCTTTTGTATTTAGCGACAACACTGGGACCGCTTACGGGGTCTTTTTTTTTTAATCTCAGTCATATACTTTGCTCGCCTTCATCAGCCTTGTCTCTTCCCAGACATGATGAAGCAACGTCCATCAATTAATTGCAATTTTCCGCTATGCCTCGTTGCCGCCGTCAGACAGACGAATCTTCCAGAACGCATACTAAGACTAGTCTGAAATGAGTGAAGTCGCAAATATGGCACATGGCAACTCGGTGTGTTCGCAGTCGGCCGTATCAGACAGTAGTGCTACACATTTCGCATTCCGCAGTCTACTGCTGGTGTTTGTTGCGCGCGGCGGACAGTAGACACAGACGTGTCATTCAGCAGTGATAATTCCATCAAATAGCCCCGGGACCCATCGGGTTGATAATTGCTTGTCGTGGCAAGAGTGATAAGCGGCCATGTAATCGTTCATTCTCACATTTTGACGACTTGGCGAATTTGCACAACGACAAGCACTTTGTAAAGCGACAGAGTCAGATCCACGGACATGGGCTCGCTCGTAGCATTCGCCATTCAATCAAGGGCGAGGGTGAATGTAATCTGGCACCGACTACTCGACTCCCCGTCATGCAATGCACTTGTGCTCCGTCCCAAGTTTCTTGGGGCAAGAATGATTAGATCCATGGTATCAGTCCCTTTCGTCTCCTTTTCTTTCATCCATCATACACCGTGAGCCAAAAAGGCAAAAAAAAAAAAAAAAAAAAAAATGGATTCAATGATGCATAACCCTGCCCACCAAAATCATCATGCGGGCCAAGGCAAAGTTTTAATGGATAAGACGGGTCCAAAGTAAATCAAGCGCCGAGGCCCCTGCGCTGGCCAGTGCCTTCAGCTTTAGCCTTCATGCCCGCCTCGAATTGGCGCTGGATATCGGCCTCGGCCTTGATTGAGTCTGACTTGGTGTTGGTACTCGGGTCTGAAGTCGAGCCGCCGCCTTTCTTCCCACCACCAAGAAGTCTCATGAACTTGCTCTGGCGAAGAGAACCCCCTTCGAGTCCACCAACGTTCCATTGCTCCGCCGCTTCGACAGCGGACTTTTCCTTCTTCTTTGTGTTCTTCGCTTCTTTCGTCTTTTGTTTCTTTTTCGTGTCTTTTACAACCTCCGCCTCCGACTCGGATTCGCTGCTGCTCGTGTCATCTGAATCCGAGCTTTCCTTAACCGCGGCCTTCTTACTCTTCTTCGGTGTCAAACCCTCCTGTTTGATGGGAACATCTTTGGCGGCAACACTTTCTCGGCGGCGCTTCTTCGTGCCTTCCACTTTGGTGGCAGCAGCGGGCTTGACTGACACACCCCCGTCGGAGCCTGATGGAGCCGAGTTAGACTTGGATGAAGACGACGACGACGTCTTGGAAGAATCGTCACTATCGTCTCCGGAAGCAGAGGCTTCGTCGTCGTTCTCCTTCTTCGCGTCGGCCAACTGCATCACGCGCATTAGCCACGGGGTCCCGCCAGTTTGGGATTGGGAGTGTCAAATGAAGCATGCATATGCGTGCGTCTCCCTGTTGCTCGGAAAAGGACGATACGGCGCATTCGACCTCGGTTGAGAGCACATACCTTCTTGGCTTCCGTTAATTGTCTGTATTGTTCAGCAGCCTTCTTTGCCTCGGCGAGGAGTTTGTTGCCCTGTATTTCCAGCCTCTTGGATCTTTTGAGAAGCTGCTCTCGTTGCTTTTCCTGTCGTTCGGGCGCCTTGGCGAGAGCTTTGGCCTTCTTCAAGGCCCTCTTCTCCTCCTTGGTCTTGGAAACGAATTCATTGTTGACTTTGCGGCTTCGCTTCGCCTTCTTCTTGCTCAATTTCTTCTCTCTTTTTTTATCTGCAGGTGTCCCCCACCATGATGGGCGTCCATGTCAGCAATATCATTTTCAAGCATGTTTGAACGGTAGACTGTGTTTAGAATGCTTTGCAGAGCGGCTGCATACCTTTTTTCAGAGCCTTTCCGGTACCCATTTTGTTCCGACCCTGATTGAGGGATGGACTGGCAAGGAGAATAATACTGGTTCGCAATCACTGTGAACCCGACAATTGCGTGATGCGAATTTGCCTATTCCTCACAAAGGCTTTTTTTGGCCGTGCTTTGGAGGGGCGTGTTCAACTAGTTGTACAGGCCAAAAAAAAAAAAAAGACAAGCCCGGATTTTGCCGGGCGGTGAAACAGCTGGACCTCCAATGATCGACATCTCCAATCACGACTGAATCAACAAGTACACCCCACTGTACATAAACAGCCAGTGCAGTTCTGTTGGAACAAGCATGATATCAATTTTTATCGTATGTACGCGATTTCCTTGTGAGGGCTGACAGCGTGGCCTCTTATCACGTGGCTGCCCGCGACCTTGTAAATCGCGCGCTAGACCACCCCTCTGCCCATGGATATATCCCTTCGCCGGGGTGAAAGGACGTTCTTCTCAGGTAATGGGGCTCAAGAATATATCAGAACTGCGTCCTTGCTCGGGGAAAGATGCCGAATCCGACTCAACACGAGGCTGGAGAACACGAACTATTATAACAGGACTTTTTAATGCAGCATGTCTAGGAGACTCATTCTCAGAAACGACCACGCCACGTGCAGACGCAGTTACATCCAGAACATTATGCTTGTTTGCATATGTACTCACAAGTAGCACAGACGTTGCAAGTCGTTTACCGCTTTTGGCCAGGTGCGGGAACGACAAAAGCAAGCTGGTCCAAGTTGGAGAAGGGTATAAACGCGCTCTTTAACAAGCTAGATCTATAGATCTAAACAGGCGCAAGAGTCAAAAAAGAGCAACCCAAGGTCAATTCTACCTCACAGGCAGTCTGAACGCTATGCACACCAAGCGGCCTCTTCCTCTTAGGAGCTATTAGAGTTACTGTTATGTATGTCCCGCTTGGTGTGCATAGCGTTCAGACTGCCTGTGAGGTAGAATTGCACCTTGTTGGGTTGCTTTTTTTTTTGACTCTTGCGCTTGTTTGGATATAGCTTAGGGTGTGATCCACGAGCTAGTGCAAACTTTGCACTAATATTACAGGGTACAAATTATATATAGATTTATATAGGGCGGCTACTTTATACTATTATAGCCTACTTTTATAGCTTTTTTTTACTACCTTTATATAAGGGAACTATTATAATAATAGCTCTCCCCTTCTATAGCTTTAATATAATAGAATTATTATATTTTACTAGTAAATACTATATTAATTTAAATACTTATTATAACTATATCCTAAAGCACCTAATTATAAGTATCTAAATTCTTCTAAATTTATTAGACTAATAATTAAACCCTTTTCTTTCTTAAATTACTTCTTAAAGCTTACTATAAGTAATAGCTTAATAGTAATAAGATTACTATTATTTAAGATATTCTTAAAGGCTTTATTTCTATATTTATAAGGAAATTTCTAAGATATTAATAGACTATAAAAACTATTAAAAACTAATATAAGTAGCTAAAGAGTATTTAGTATACTTTTTATACTATAGAGAAGAGAAGTAGTATAATATATAATAAATAAAATAAGTAGCTTTATATAAGTAAGTAAATAGCTAATTATATTAGCTAAATATATAGGAGGTTTAGTAAATTTATTATAATAAAGCCTCTTATTATAAATAAAGCTATTATAAGAGAGAAGTAAGTAAAAGTTTTCTTAAAAGACTATAAAGCTAGTAATATAGTTATTAAAGCTTAAGATACTAAAAGCTTTACTACTACTATAAGGGTATAGGAAGAGTTATTAGAAAAGAGCTTTAATAACTCTAAAGATAATAAATTTAAGTCTTAAGGAGAGATTTCTAATATATAATACCCTAGTATTAAGGCTTATAATATTATTAAGCTTCTTAATAAAGAAAATTCCCTTAAGGATAATTAGTAATATTAAAGTTAGTCTTAAAGTAATATTATAAATTAAAGTATTAATAATATAGCTATTTCTTTAATACTAAACCTATACAGCTCTTAAATAAGCTTTACTAAGTCTATATATAATAGATTATAGCTAAATTTATTACTATAAAGTATATAGAAGTATTAGGCTATAGTATAGGTAAAAGAGCTCTTAAAGGTAATATTTACTATTCTTAGGCCTTAAATATAAGGCTTAAAAAGCTATATTATTACTCTAAGAGCTATAAGAGCTAATAATATTAAGAAGGTAGTTAAGGATTATTAATTATATAGTAAAGAGTTTAGAATAAGTATAATTATTAGAGTTATATTATAGTTAAAGTAAGATTAACTAAATTCTCTTATTTAAAACTTATTATTATTAAAAAAGGTAAAAAAAGTATAGATTAAGTTAAATTTTAGTATTAATACTATTCATTAGTAAAAGTAAGGCTTTTTATTAAGAAAGTCTATAGGTATATATATATTATTACTTTTTAACCTATAATATTATTATTATATTAGCTAGAATTCTATTAATAACACTATTAAATTTATTAAATATATATCTTTTTATCTAAATTACTCCTTTACTAAGTTCTCTAAAGCTACTATACTATCCTTTTCTAAACCTTATAGCCTATAAGGCCTATAAGAAGTAAAAATACTTATATAGTAGCTATTTTAAGCACTTAATACTTATCTTTAGGTAATAATTCTATCTCTTTTACTTTAAAGTTATAGGGCTTTTTCCTACCTAATTTAATAAAGTTAAAGAGAGCTATAATAGTATAAACTATCTTAATTTATATAAGAAAGTTATACTTAGTAGCACTATAGTAAATTATCTTTTACTTTTACTTATATTACCTAAAAACACACTCTATAACTACTTATAATTATATATACTAAAAGTTAAAAAGCTCCTTCTTATTATTAGGGTACTTATAAGCCTCTCTTTAGTTTTATAAATAATATTAAACCCTTAAATATAGTATAACTAGGCTATAATATAAGCTAAATCCTATATTACTAAGATAAAATTAGCCTTAAGGAATCTTAAAGGACTTTATAAATACTATTTATAATAAGGTATTATTATTAATAAAACCTTTAGTACTTACTAGTATATAAAGAAATAATTCCTTAAAGCTTATAGCTACTAGTATATTTTATAAGATATTATTTTTCCTTAACTAGTATTTTTATTACTATTTTTATAGAATAAAAGCTAGAATATATATACTATTAATAGCACTAATAGCACTATTAAATTAAAGAAACTTCTTATTTAGCTTTATAAATAATAAAACTAACTATAGCTTTAGCTAATAAATAAAGATTATATATAAATACCTTATTAGATTAATAAGCTTATAAAAAACTTAAGATACTAATACTTAGAATAGTAGAAATTAATACCTTTGTCACGACTTAAGGGTCGAAAGATGATAGAACAGAGTGATAGCTTAGATTCACAGTCGCAGCTAGAAAGGTACTACCTAGGGGCAGGTATATAAAGGTTTTAAGCTCTAACCTTCTATAAGAATATAGGTAGTCCTTACTAAATACCTTACCCTACGCTTATATAACTATCTAGCTACTAGCTATCCCCTCCCTAACCTAGTAGGTCTAAGGTCCTACTAGTGCTCTATTATATAATAATCCTATCTCTATCCCTTATACTTCTAATATAATACCCCCTCTTTATATAATTATCCTTAATTATATAATAAGCTACTTACTTAGGGCGTTTATACTATGTAGTCCTAGAGGCTATAGTTAATAGAGGGTTTAGGTTAGGTATAATATATTATAGCGTAATATATTATTAAAAATAATAATACTAATAATACTAGGGTATAAATATTATTATCCCCCTATCTATTAATACTAAATAGTAACCTATTTACTACTCTAATATAGCGAAGTAAATACTCTTTACCTTATACTAATAGTTCTAAGAGAGTAGATACCCTATATTAAATTTTATAATTAGGTTAAATAGATAGGGTATTAGATATTATATATATAAATAAACTTATTTATAGGTCTTAGTAATATAGTAGTGTGGTTACTATATGTTTATAGCTACTAGTATATTTATAGATAGTAATAATAATAGTAAATATTATAATCCCTATATTAGCTATATATAGTGTGTAGATTACTTAGGGGGTCTATAGTTAATATAAAAGGGACTAGATCTTCCCCCCTTATATATATACTTTCTTTCCCTTATATACTATCTAACTATTATAAGTTTCTTTATCTTTACTTATCTTCCCTTTACTACTTCCTTACTACTAACCTATAGCTAGCTTATAATATCTAAAATCTATTTATTAACTCCTACTTTACTACTAGGTCTACCTTTATAGAATAAACCCTTAGGGAAGTTACTAGAGAAGTTACCTTAAAAAAGAATAGTATTTAAAATTTCTATATAAGTTTATTACTTCCTTACTAGGTTATTACTACTAACTTATAGCTAGTAATACTAAAATTCTATATATATAGTGTAGTTAGTAGGTTACTATATAGAATATATAGCCTAAGAATAGTACCTATATTATTCCTTAGTATCTTAAGGAGAATAAACCTTTTCCTATAGAGTATAATAACTCTTATAGTATAATCTTACTACTTCTTTACTTCTTATAGTTACTAATCTATAGTAGTAAACTTAGCTAAATATACCTATTATACCTAAAATAATAAGATATATATTAGAGTATAACTACCTATTCTAAATCTCTAGTTTTAAGACACTAACCTACTACTAGTGCCCTACTTAAATTATATAGCTTTATAAAAAGCTATTTAATATTATTAAAGCTATACCTAAGGGAGATTACTACTACCTTAATAAAGTAAGTATATCCCTAGTTCTCTTAACTTAATTACTACTAATATACTAATAGTCTCTTATTTACACTAAGTAGAAACTATATAATACCCTCCTAAAGACTAAAAATACTAATAAGTATAGGTATATTTATTATACTTAGGTAGCTACTAAAGTAGCCTAGGAAGCTAAGTATAATAAGTATACTACTATAGTGTAGCTAGCTAATACTACTAATCTTAAGGTCTAAATTAATATTATAAACTATCTTTACTATATATATAAGAATATCCTAATAGTAAGTCTCTTAAATATCTATAGGCACTTCTTTATTAACTTACTAGTAGTTTACTTCTTATATCTCTAGGCTTCTTACTTATATTAGTTCTTCTAAGTTACCTAGAGAGCTTTATATCTTTATATATAGAGAAGGTAACTCTTCTAATAATAAAGCCCTTATACCTCTAAAGGCTCCTATACCTATTATCACTATAGTCTCTAGGGAAAATAGGAGTAAGGGTAGGGATAAAGAAATGCTTTTTAAGTAATTATTACTAGGTAGTTATATTATAATTATAAGAGTAATATAATTATATCTTTTTAGAATATTACCCTATATTATTTACTATATTTATAGGGTATTACCTTATATTATTTACTAAGGGTAGTTTTGCCGCTATAACCTAGCTACCTAGTTACTACTTATAGTTATAGATAATATCCCTTATAATAAAATCCCTCTTTAATACCTATAAATTCTCTAAGCTATTATAGCCCTTCTATTTAACTAGGTACTTATAACGCTTACTATTATAATAATATAAGATAATTCTTTTTACCTTAAACTCTTACTTATTATCCTTAATATTATTTTATAGTAAAGAAGTATTTACTATATTACTTAGGTTCTCTTTAAAGGGTTTAAGGCTTATAATATTAAATATATTATATAACCACATTCTAGTAGGTAATTCTAGCTAGTAAGCTAGTCTATAACTCCTAACTACCCTTATAATCTTATAAGGGCCTAGGTACTTTATAGTTAACTTCCTACTTAGCTATCTTAGGTTAATATTCTTTATAGATAGTAGAATATAATTACTAACTTTAAATCTCTTTAGGGTCCTTTTTTAGTTATAGTATTTCTTATACTAAGCTTATAAGTTAATTAGAAGCTATTTAATTACTATATATTTCTCTCTTAGTAATAATACTCTACTCTTAGCCTAATTATTTATAAGTAGAATATTAGGTATTACTTACTATAGGCCCCTAGGGTTATACCCTTATAATGCCTCCGCTAGTGTGTAGCTATAAGTTATATAGTTACTAGTATTATATGTAAATTATACTATTAATAGGTTATTAGCCTAGTTAGTTTATTTAGTGTAGGAGAAAGCCCTTAAATAATATTCTAGGACCTAGTTTAATTATTCTATCTACCTATCTATCTATAGGTAAAAAGCAGTGCTTAGTAGCTACTTAGTTATAATAAGATAGTAAAAGGTTATCTAGAATCCGCTTATAAATATAGAACCTTAGTTTATTATAATACCTTCTAGGGCTCTATAATCTCTAAAGATATATTCTAGGAATATAGTAGCTAACTTATTACTTATTAGTTATATTAAAATAGGGATATAGATACTATACTTTATAAAATAGTCTATAATTACTAAGATTATATTATAGGTCTAGTTAGTATCTTTAACTAGTAGTAATCTAGTAATAAAATCTATTAATAGTTTTTAAAAGGGGTAATCTAGCTCTAGTAGAGTAGCTAACTTACTATATAGCTTATAGTGCCTTAGCTTTAAAACTTAATAGTTTATATAGGTACTAATATATACCTTTATATCTTTCTTTATTAATAGCTAGTAGTACTAACTTATAATTTAATAAAGTATCCTACTAACTCCCTAATACCTAGTAGTAGGGTTATTATATATTAGTAGTAAAATCTCTTTTCTTATCCCCTAGGGAATATAAACTTAACTCTTAAATATTAATAGCTTAGAGGGTCTAATTAACTATATTTATAATACTTCTAAGTTACTACTCTTAAGTAGCTTTCTCTAATATATAGTAAACTTATTATTTTACTATATACCTAATAATAATACTTAAATTAGAATATCTAATTCTAAGCTATTATCCTAAGTATTAGAGTTAAACTTAGAAGAGGTTCTCTATATAGCTTAGATCCTTACTATAATATCTCTATAAGTAGCTAGCTTATAAGTTACTTCTAGTCTTATAGGTATACTATAGTTAAGCGGCGTTTCTAAGGGGCGCCCTTGCTACTTACTAGTAACTATACTAGCTAGAATACCCCTTTTAATAATATCTAGGCTTATAGCTTCCTTAAAAATATAGCTAAGTTATATTTTCTTAAAACCCTAGATATTCTTATTACTATTATAGGGTCTTTATAACTAACTATCTACTACATTAAATAATAATATAATAGAGCTTATAGTGTTCCTATTACTACTATAGAGTTCCTATTAATTAGTATCTATAAACTTAGATAAGAAGTTTAGTAGCTATAAGGTTACTATCTTTACTTTCCTATCCTTACTTATATAATCTACCTTTCTTAATAATATATTAGCAGGGTTTAACTTACTAGCCCTATATTTAATTCTAAAGTTAAATAGGCATAGCTTATTAAGCGCTATTACCTACTTACTAGTTAGCTATAGCTTTATAGCTAGGTACTTATAGTTTAAGTAATCTATTACTACTATAATTAGGTAAGTTAAGTACACTAGGTAATGCCTCTATACCCTAAAAGCCTCTTAGATTACTAATAATTTAGTATCTAGCGTAGGGTAGTGTAACTTAGTATTAGTTAACTTCCTTAATATATATATAACTAGGTACTAGTAACCTAGTACTAATATTATAAGTATTACTCTAATAGTAAAACCTAATATATCTATCTCTACTCTTAATAAAGTAAGTAGGTTAAAGTGCACTAAAATTAGTGCTTCCTAGAATAACCTTTAGAGTTCTCTAAATATAGCTAGCTTATAGGGTTCTAGCTTAAAGGTTACTAGTTACCCCCCCTTAAGTTAGTTTATTAATAGAATAACTACTTTACTATATTACTTAATAAAATATTAATAAAATCTAGTAAACCTAAGGAATAATTAGATATCTAGGACGCTATAAGGTATTAGCTATATTATAATTACTTCTACCCTTAATAGTTCTATTATAATACCTTTCTTAGATATAATAAATCCTAAGAATTTAACCTCTATAACTAAAAATTAACACTTCTTTAGGTTAATAAAAAGCTTTGTATTACGGAGTCTGCTTAGGACTTATTTAACGTAGCCTATATAAGCAGCTATATTACTACTATAGATTAGGATATTATCTAGGTAGATAATATAGATATTATCTATAATATCCTTAAGGACCTTATTAATATACTCCTAAAAAGTCACTAGTATATTAACTAATCTAAATAGTATTATAAGATACTTAAAGTGCCTATATCTATAATAGAACGCTATCTTCTACTTATTACCTAAGTAAATACGTAGCTAGTAGTATATATCTATTAAGTTAAGTTTTATCTAGATAACCGCGCCCTTTAAGTAATTAAGGATTTTAGTAATTAGTAGTAAGGGGGACTTATTCTTAATAGTAATCTTATTTAGGCCCCTATAATTCACATAAAGCCTTAATTTCCCTCCTTTCTTTAGAATAAATAAAATTAGGGCCCTAGCTAGGCTAACTAATCTTCTAATCTATCCCTTTTACTACATATCTATAAGATACTCCCTAAGCACCTCTAGCTCTTTCTTAGCTAAGTTATATATTAGTCCCTAAGGTAGTGTTTTCCCTTCTTCTAATTTAATTATATAAGTATAGCCCCCTAGTTTAGGAAGTATTCCTACTAAATCCTTATTAAATATATCTTTAAATTCTAAGTATTACTTTAGGAGCTCTAGTTTATCTATATTATTACTTAGCCCTTACTTAGTTATAGGTTACTTATTACTTAGATTATCTAAGGATCTTAGGTTAGCTATAATATATTACTTATATAACTTATAGGTATACTCTAAGACTATTACTACTTCCTTACTACTTATTTTCTAAATTAGCTTTAGTAAGTCTACTAGTAGGTTCTTTTTTAGTTCTTTTTCTTTCCTATTCTTTAGGCTATTTAAGATAACTTTTACTAAACCTAGTATTAAAGTAACTACTAACTATTTTAATACTTTATACACTCTTTACTTACCCTAAGTATATAAGAGGCACTCCCTTATTACTAGGTATCTCTAAAACTTCTCTTTCTAATATATTACTATAGGTTTATATTCTCTAATCTAGTCTATACCTAGTAGTAGCCCTTCTTTAGTATTAGTAATAAAGTAGCTAACTTAGTAGACCTTTATAAACCCTATACTATTCTTTATTAATACTAATCTCCTTAGAATTCCCTAATATAAAACTATATCCTTACTTATACTTTTAAGGTTTTAATCTATTTTTTAACTCTTTCTAATCCTCCTTAGATAATAACTTTAGGTATATAGTTAAGGATTATATACCTAAATCTATTAGTACCTTTACTACTACCTACTAGTAATCTTATTATAAAGATATATAGACTCTAACTCTTAGGTTTACTAATTTATCTATAATAAGCCCCCTATCCTAGGTTTATATAGATAAAAGCGGTATCTTATTAGGATTAGATACTTTATTACTACTATTATTATACTTCTCTATAGTATATTTATTACTCTTATAAATAGAGTAGTCTAATAAATAGTAAGCTATTAAGATATATCTAGGCTTCCTATATTTATAATATATAATAGGTAATCTTCTTACTTACCCTTTATTTTATTACTATAAGTTATCTATAGGTAAAGTTAATTACTATTACTTCTTCTTATTATCTTAACTCTTCTTATAACTTTATATTAGTTTTATTACTACCTTTACTTTCTTACCTTAGCCTTATAACTAGCTCTAAGTAATTAGAAACTCCTAGCTAAGTATTTACTTCCTTATAGTATTATTAAGGCTATTAATAAATATATAGATTCTTAGTTATATTAGGATTAGTTTAGGTAGGTTAGATTTAACCTTAGTCTAATTCCTAATAAAGGCTTAAAATAATTAGCTATTACCCTACTAAAGATTTAGTAATAACCTAGTTACTTCTAAGTATCTAGTGTCCTTATCTATTATTCTAGTCTTTAGCTATATAATAAAGCTTACCTAATTATAGTCCTTATATTCTATATAATTATCTATAGCTATATAGTATATTTATTATTACTTTATATTATTAGTAAGGTATTTACTAGTATAGGCTACCTTTATTATATTATTATAAAAGGTATATTAGTTTAATTTAAATAATATATTTAAGTCTACTAGGAAATTCTAAAGGTTTTTATAAGTATTCCCCTTATATAATAGTATCTATAGCTATATCTTAATAATACTATATTAGTATATATTTACTACTTACTTAGCACCTATTAGTAAAGTAAGTATAGGAGTAGTTAGTCTAACCTAAGAAGGTAGATTTATAGGTCCTTACTAGGTTCTAACTAATAGTAGGTTTACCTAAAGCTTTCTAATTTTTACTTCTATTTATAGAATTTCCTATATTTTCTATATATATTATAGCTTAGCTTATATAATATTATAATACTATTATACTACCTTCTTAATACTATTATTCTTAATTCTAGTATTATTATCTAGATTAGTCTTAGGTAGTATCTAATATACTTAATTATTAGTATCTATTATTTAAGTATTTACTACACTACTACTACCTTACTTATCTATAGTATTACTACTAGGGGGTATAGGTATATTTTATATAGATATTCTCTAGTATACTAATATTATAATATAGCTAATAGTCTATTACCCTAAAGGGATTAAGAGCTTAATTTATTATAACTTAAGGGTTAAAAGATAATAGAATAGAGTAATAGCTTAGATTTATAGTTATAGCTAGAAAGGTACTACCTAGGGGTAGGTATATAAAGGTTTTAAGCTCTAACCTTCTATAAGAATATAGGCAGTCCTTGCTAAATACCTTACCCTACGCTTATATAACTATCTAGCTACTAGCTATCCCCTCCCTAACCTAGTAGGTCTGAGGTCCTGCTAGTGCTCCATTATGTGATAATCCTGTCTCTGTCCCTTACGCTCCTAATATGCTTATATTTCTTTATAGCTTATTATATATATAAATCTATAAGAAAATTATTACCTTTTACTTAACTAATTAATATTATAAAGAGCCTACTAGGGTATTAATATAAAGCTAGTTATAAAGCTTAAAGAAGGTTTTCTTTAGTATTTAAAAGAGATTTATAAATTTAATAGCTAATAATAGCTAAAGAATTTATTTATAGAGATTTTATAATATAGTTAGTAATATATAAGTACCTCTAAGGCTTAGAAGGGTATTATAAGTATTACTATTATAGTTAATATACTTATAGAGATAATATAGCTTATATAAAGCTTTTTATAAGAAGCCTAGCTTTTAAAAACACTATAAAATTAATATTATAAGCTAAAGGTTATTATTAGTATCTTTATCTATAATAAATTAATTAATTAAGAGGTTATTAACCCTAAGAAATATTATTATAGCTTATAGCTAGGTATAAACTTTATACTAGTATAAACTTTATATATATACTATATAAAGTATATAGTTTATACCTAGAAATTAGTAGAATTTACTTCTTTCTTAGTATTTAATCCTATTATAGGTATTTATATAGCCCTAGTTAAAAAGATATATTATAAATAGGGAGGGATATAGTATTTATATAATTATAATAAAGTTCTATAAATTTCTATAGATCTTAGGTAATAAAAATAGCTAGCGCGTCTATTTATTTATATTTTGCACTTGTGTAAAGTTTGCACCGGCTCGTGGATCACACCCTTATTATAGAGGGGTACACCCTCACCCCCAGCAAGGCTAATAAGTCAGGCTCTCCTGTGGTCCGTCCAGCACATTAATCGCAACAGTGGTATACGGAGGGAAGCCGTCGTCAACTGCGTCATCCTTGACTGGAGGCTGAAGACAAAGAGAAGATGGCATGTGGATCCCCGGCTGAGATCTCATCGATGCTTGTTGGCAAAGAAGCTGTTATTCGTCTCGCCAAATACATAGAGACGCCCATCTTGATTCACATCCGATATTTGGGCACATAGTCTGTACTTTGCATCTAATAAGTGTTGAAAGCCTTCAAGCTGGTCTTCATAGTCGTATCCTCCTTCCAAAAGATGCTACTGCAAGTTACGGAGAGAACTTGACAGCTGAGAAGGCAGGAAGCGGCAGCCACGGGGATGAGCTGAGGCGAGAGCCTTTTGGTGCGGGAAGGAGGAAAAGAAAGGGGGGGGGGGGTGAGCAGCGATAACCGGATCGAAACCCCCGCCAGACACCCTTAGTGCAAGGGGCGGGGCGACCAGACATGCAATAATGCGCTCTGCTATTGCGTTGGCGATGTCAAGTTTATCATCCACGGCCGCCATGTTCAGGTCTCCGTTCCGAGCCATTGGAAACGGCGTAGCAACGCATGAACTTTTCACTCGGCGCCTAGGTGTCGTTTGCAGGGTTTTTTTTTTTTCTTCTTCTTTTTTTGTCTAAACAAGACACATGTCACCGGATCATGGCTTGCAGATTCGAACCCTTGCGATCTTGATGGGGTCCAAATTCGAGAAGGGCATGCTGTTCGAGACCGTACACTAGGCCCCGGGGGGGCTGTCACGGCGTGAATGACAGCATCTTTTCTGCAAGGGGGCCAAATATTGCCCAAGGCAGCCATGCTTTTCGGTGGCAGCTTTGGTGGGTCAAGGACTCAATGCGGTCTCGTGAGCTGACAATGGATCGCATTTCTCAGTGCCATATCCGCGTGAGAAGACTTGCGAGAAGTCACTCGAGCACTTTGTCCAGCGTTTGGCGGGGGAAAATCTACAGGCCGCGTCAAAGTATACTGAGTCGCCATGGAGTTTTTTTTAAAGAAAGTCACTCTATTGAGTATATATTTATCTCTGTCTGTGGAGCAAGGTGTAGCAAGTTGTAGAAGAGAAGAGAGTCATCAAGAGAACTTGACAGAAACATGGAACTGTAGCCCACGTCTTGGGCACATTTCATTCTTGCCACCAGTCCACAATGACCGGAACCCTTATCCGTACCGTGACCAACAAACTCTAGTATCAGCCCGTCGTCATGAGAGCGGTCTATCCGCCCGAGCATCCCATCTGCATTAGAGTGTATGCTTTCTCAGGCTGTGCTTCAGAGTTTCCGTGTCTCGCCAGACCTTATGCAGGTCTCAAGTCAGGCCCCCTCAGTTTCCCCCCGCAAGGGGCTCAGGAGTCAGAAGTCCACAACCAAAAGTATGTATAGAAGGAAAGAAGGAAAGAGGCGTCCGCCACACCCAAACCAACCCTGCCAAACACTGAGTCTCTAGTGTGTTATCGTACACATAATTTGAATCCTGGTGATAAGCTTCTTCACCACCGCTACTGCTGTAGGTCGGTGTAAAAGGACCATGCCCGTATGCCATATATTGTCGTTCCAAGTATTGGTCGTCTCCAACAAAGGTATCATTGCCACTGCTTCGTCGACTCTGGTCTTCATGCCCTCCGATTGCCATGCCCCACTTAACACTTCCCCACGGCAGGCCGGATAGCTCAGTGTCTAAGCTGAAGTCGGTTGGTGAAGGTATACGATAACAATTTCCAGCATGTTCTTGGTTGCGAATCTCTCTTTCTGTTTTTTCTTTGTTTTCTCGAGCTTTTTCGCCTGTGCCACAATGGTCAGTATATGCCAGAAGCATGTGCATATACACCTGGTTACTTACGAAACTTGCGCTGGGCAATACGGTTCTGAACGCGCCTTCTCTCCTCTGGATCCGTAATATCCGTCCAGTCTTCATCTTTGGAAATAGATTTTGATTTTCTTGAATGTGTGGCGGGAAGCTTTTTGGCGGATGATGTGCTGCTTGTACCGCGCTGTGAGCTGCGTCTCGTCATTTTGGCCGTCATATTTGGAGTTCCAGGGGAATGTCTTGATTCGATGTTTGGCGAGAGATCGCTTTCCGATCTGATTCGAGGGTGGCTTATATACTGATGGAGCAGGATCAACGACCGTTGATTCGGCCCTCCAGCTTGGTGAAAGTCGTCTTGTTTGACGCAGCGCCGAAATGTTTTTTTGAGGGGGGACGGGTGAAACAATGTAGATACAGGCTTCAAGAGTACCGATGTGAAGTATGCGCAAGTTTACGAATAGAGTGATGTTCTTCTAGAGAATGAAAGGATGTATGTTGTATCACTTGTCTCAGTCCATCAACAACGTGGTTGTGAAGTGCTGTGAACACAACCAAAAATGAAAATGAACTTCTGAACCTTTTTGTAATAAAGCAACGAGGGCTCGGGGTCTAATAATAAATCACCGTCCAGCCACTAAGCCATTACGGCCAAGGCACCAGGGCGTCCCATCTGACACTCCTCGATCTGCAATGACAACATACCCCCCCCAAATCATGAAATAACTGCCTGGAGGTGTGTGGCGGTCGGCACTGGGTCACGTCAACGATCCTTGGTGTTTGCTGTGTTGTAGGGCAGGCATACATTGCAGTACGCCGGGGAAATGGCGAGGTGACGCAGGCGGAGAGATTCTGGAGCCCCTATTGCCTGCCGGGAGCCAATGAAGGGGTGAAGGGAAGGTGTATGCAGGAACTGCTGCGTCTGGACTCTGGAGGGCTTCTAAACTCGACATAAGGATCCGTCGCAAGCTGAGATATTGCCAGGGGCTTGGGGCAGGCGGGCAGAATCCAGTATGGCTTGTGCTATCACCGCAAGAGTACAACAAGGAGGAGGGGTCAACACGACAGGAACGAGTGGGCGTCGGTGCGCGGCAACCCTGTTCGTGACGCGACGTGGGCTGGAAGAACAGCTTCAAGTTGGGAAACAATGGATGAAGGCATGCGATAAAGTCTAGGCTTTGGCAAGAACTCGGGCTGACAGAAATGGTGACGATGCATTTTGGGTGACAAACCGGACTGAACTGTGGTCGCGAAGAAGGCAGGAGCGTTCGGAGTCCTGACTGGCGTTTACAGGGCAGGTGCACAGACGGTTCCTGCTATGCCAAAGCTTTCAATGTTTCGTTATATAATTTTAAAAGAGGTCTTTGTTGATTTTTTGTGACTTTGGCTTTGGCTTTGGCTTTGGCAGTCGAACTTCTCAGAATTTGCTTCCACTGATACGTCCAGAAGAACACTTTTGATACCGCTTCCTAGGGCGTATCAACGGATGTGCAAGGGTCTCGGTGTTCTCTTGAGACCAAGACCGAATTGGACAAAGTGCCATTCTGCTCAACAACTCCCGCAACGCAAAGGGACGGCGTCGCTCGCGAATTCGTCAGGAATCTATCTGCAAGGCGTTACGCGCATAGCTGACCAAATCGGGCCATGAGGCGAAGCTAGAGAGCTAGAGAGTGCCGCGGGCCACAAGCTTGCCCTGTCTCTGGTCGTTGCGTTGACGAATGATATCTTGGAATCAAGCATGATGTTGGTGTGGGCCAAACCCAAACCAATAGTGCCTGTCCGGAAGTTTTTTTACTTTTTTTATTGTCTGTTGCTCTTTCATCCTCGGGCCAGTGGGCGATGAGACTCAGACTGGACACTCCAATCAGATTAGACGGCCAGAAAGCCCTCAGCCAACGCCAACCACCGCACGTCCTGGCGGCGAAGGGGGGATGCCTTGGGGGCACGCTCGTTACTTTGTAGACGAGTTACCCATCGGGCCATCACACAAGTGCCCGTTCTCGAAGGGTCAGAGAAACTTCGCATGACACGGTTGCCTTGCCAAGGCACGCATGCAGACGACGGTCAGAACTTCAGCCGCAAGCAGCCACGTTAATTTTTATTCGCTGGGGTTCTTGGGTGTGCGAAGCGTGTGATGAAGACCTTTTGCGGGTGGCGCACTCTGTCCCGTACAATGCTGTCGGATAAATGCATGTTTATCTTGATTCGGTCTGTTTGACGCAAAAACCATGGTGTTTTTGTCGGTCACTTCAGGTGCCACGACTCCAGATCGAACTGGTCTCGCAGGAGAAACTTGACGAGGGGAATTGCCCGAGAAATTCGAAAATGGCACACCACATCGCCTTTTGACGTATTCTATCGTCGTCAGCCCTACGAGCACGGAAGGACAGATGCAGGGCTCGGCAGTGTCAAAAACGCCCGATTTGTCGTTTTCGCTGCTGCCTGGATTGGGTGTAGCCGTTCGGGATGTGATAGGAAAGGAACGCATTCAATTTGGCGCATGTCCCTGCAGTCGGGAATGGGCAGGTAGGGCCCTTGAGCTTTGTGGGTGGACGCGTGCGTTGCCTGATTCATATTCCACGGCATGTTTGTCGAGGGTGTTGTTTCATACTCCCTCCTGATGCTTTGACGTTAGACACTCGGAATCAAGCGAGTTGGTTTGTGTGCCTGGGGGGATTTTGTGGACAATATTGGGTCGCCAAGTTGACCTTTGGTGAGGGGGTATTTTCTGTAAGGCGTTCACCTTTTCAAGAAGCTAAAGACATAGCGTGCAGAAAGAAAAGAAGCACCACGTAAGCCTTGATGACGGAGGCTCAAGCGCTGTGGCTCGAACAGGCCCATTGAGCCGCAAGAGATGACGCAGCGACGCTCGTCCAACGCAAGCATCATCGCCTCCGCTGTTATCTCGGCTCGTCAGACAGTCAGGGCGGACGAGTTCGGTTCAAAGAAGAAGTTTTTTGGGGGCCAGGCGGTGAACCCATTTTCAGCCCTGCCCAAAGAGTTTCAAGACTTGGCCGACGAACTGCTCATCGCCCGAGAAGGGATAATCTAGTAGTTTCGTACGACTAGGACCGAACGCGGCAAAGTACGGAGAATACGGGACAGACCTTCAGCCCAAACTGTGTTGATGATGTTCGTGCATGTAACCCACGCACATGGGGTCATGGTATCTGCAGTATCACGGTTGCGTCATCCGGTGAGAACATAGGAACATGAGCATGGATAGGGATGATGAAAAAAGGCCGAGACAACTTCTTCTTTTTTGGACGAGAAAGCTTCGCTTATGCCCATCGTCATTCACGAGCAAGGCAAAGCAGCAACTCGTCCCTGTGCTCCGTTCCGTTATTCTCACTGCCAAAGTCACAGCGTGACTGGGTCCAGCGCCCTTAACCTTTGGGCAGAATTTGGGGTCCTGTGCTCCCCAGGAATGGTTAAATAAATAGATTAGAGGCAATGTCACCTTACTGTCAGCAGAGCATGCCCTTTTCGTTGCAACTTTTCCCCATTAACCCGTGGGAATTACCCCATGCGTCTTCGTCTGCGATGCAAGTACAGGATGTTATGCACCTTGATACATATACTGCACGTGTGGCAGGAAACGCGATACAACGATGGACCGAGTGAGAAATTTGGGTTTCTTTCTTCTCCACTGATCTTCCCACCACTTTGCGTGGTCGTTTGTGACAGCCGGGCAGGTTGTTGCGAGCGGCGGTATCAGTGGTTGCGATGGAGGGGGCGGATATCTCTTTCCGCCACATTTGGACGGATACTGGCCCGGATGTCCCAGTATTTGGGGGGCTTGAAATTGGTAATATTTCTTTGGTAGTAGAGCTCGGGCAGGGGAACTTTTCGTGGGTGAGAGAGGTTGCTAGGAATGAGTAAAGAGAGGGTTGAGGTTTAGGTTTGTGGTAATTGGTGATGTTTTAAAAGCGTAGGGTAGGCAGGGCAAGAATTCTGTAGCTTTTGGACTGGCCATGAATCCAGGGATAGGGTCTAGGTCGCCTGGGCACCTTGTTTGGATTCATTTGTGATCATACCCAAAACGGGAACATGCCACAGCACGAGACTGCTAGAGGACGTGTCTTTAAGTTGAGGCCTTTCCGCGGCTTGCAAATGTCATGATACTGACATCCCGTAGGTGATTTCTCCATTCGGCACCTCGAGATCGTGTCATAGTGTTTGACGGCCCAACAGCCCCATTTTTGCTGAGGATACAAGATCTAAAATACAACGGCCATGCCGGCAAAATTTGCAGTACCGGGAATCCCTTATCAACCTTCTAGTCAGTCACACAACCACATTACATCTTCGCCATCATCTCAGCCTCCCGCTCTGCTCTGCGCTCTGTGGAGCGACGCTTGAAGCGAACCTCTGCCCTGCGACGCTCACCACCGTCAATCTTTCTTCCTTGGCGTTGCTCCCACATGCCTTCTGTGACTTTGACGACAGCGCCGGCTTCCTCTGGAAGTGGCGTGGCGTAGGGACCAGCTATTGACTTGAGACCGCGGACTGTGTAGCCCTTTGGTCGTGGTAGGCTTTCCGCAGCTGCGGCACCGCTGCCATCTTCGCCGCTCGGAACATTTACTACCCATTTCGCGTCACTGACGACCGAAGCGGGCGGTGTGGCTACCTTCAAGAGGGCCTGTCCGTCGTTGACGAATTTGAAGTCTCCTCCAGGGCCGAGCGCCCCCTTGCGGTACCGCTGCATCCATTGGAGCAAGTATCTTCGATTCCGTGGAGGCTCAATGCCGAGTTCTTTGAGTTCAAGCGACGTGAGGGAGAACAGAGATTCCCATGAGGGGAACTTGGAGGCGTGCTTGTTGAGGCCACGCCCAATGAGGGTCAGGAAGGTTGGGACGTCGGGAACAAAGGGTCGCGGCTGGGGGATCGCATGTGGTGGTCTCGTTTTATGAAGTAATCTGCTCTGCACGTTGTTGAGGCAGGTGTTTGGGGCGAAGAGGCGAAATGAAGCTCGGAGTGTGGGAGCTTTCATGATGCTGTCAAAAGTCGTTAGCATCCTGGGTTGATGCGGCGAGAATCTACGATGATCGAGGCCCCAATGCAACTGGAAGAATCGTGTTTGTTGGCAGTGGGAAAGAACATACCCTTAGAAATGATGGCTTGGCAAGATTTGCCGCGCCAATTGCCTGTATTGGTGGTTGATATTGGCTTATTTCAAATCGCTTTGTCAAAGCTCCTGGCGAGGGGGCCATTATCAACCTTGAAATTCGACACCAAGAATCCTTATGTAAGCAAGGCTGGTCTTTTTTTCGGGGTATCAATTTATGGCGTCGCTCATCTTTGATTGGTCCCTGCGAGCCGGGTGGTGGGCAGCTAGCCGTTCGGCTGAGGCTTGGCGCGCCGAGTGTATGGCAGCTGCCGATTTCACTACTTCCCTCATTTCTTCTTCATTCTTCTCTCACTCCCGACTCGTGCACGAGAAGAATGTTCAAGATGAAATGACTGTGAATCCTTCACTATCCAAGCGGAACGAGACAAACATTCCTTACAGTCCCGCTCTGTATGCAAAATGCCTAAAAAAGCTGCGAAGCGACGACCACTGAAGGCGGCGACGCTATCAAGTTTAGAAGTAGCAATCGATGGTACGTGAGTTCCGCCATGAATCTGCGCACGGAGCTGACTGTTACTCTCTGTAGGATGTATACCATCTACAGTCTCGGAATATTTTGCCACTCTTCCTTCGGAGAATGGACATGGAGCTTCTGCCGATGTAGATCCGTCCCCGAAGCGTCGCAAAGTGAAGTCAGAACCCCTTCTGCCAATTTGCGTCGCAAAAGGAGAGATCCAGTTCACCCGCCGCGTCCTTGAAAGAGATTGTGCCGCATTTGCAAAATCTTGCGGCGATGTGGGAGAATTGATGAAAGTCACGTTGCCCCAGCCGGGGCAATTACTCATATCATCTCGACCGAAAGCTCCGGTAGGCTTCTTATCGGTAATTTTTGCTTTGAGACCGGATGAACTGGACGAAAAGTCTGCTCTCATTCTTAACGTCGGTGGCACAAATAATAAGCGGGACGGCACAGGCGACATTTGGATCGGGGCGGCGTTGACGATGACATGTCGGGACGGCCTGATTACCTTTGATATATCGCTCCAATTGAACTGGAACGAGACCCCTTCGCCTTATTACTCACTTCCCAATTCAAATGAGAGGAAAATCACAAGTCATCTGATTGACTGCTTTTGGCCCAATGCAGATCACGAGAACGAGTCAGCCTGGTCGCCGACACACTTCTACGAAGCGGCACATGTTCCGTCCAAGGTTGAAAAAGTTCCGGACATTGTTGTTCCGGGTCTGGAGTCCACCCTGTTTCCGTATCAGAAGCGCACACTGCAGTGGCTTCTCGCCAGAGAGGGTGTGATGTGGTCGCAAGAAGAAGCCAGGCTTCAGGCCTTGTCTTCGAAATCACGATCGACTTCGATCGACAGTTTTCGGACGGTACGAGACGCCAGCGGGAATGCCGTGTTTGTAAGCGACGTGTTTCAGACCGTCACGAGGGACCCCCTCCCTTACCAACGGGCGGATGAGCATGTGAAAGGGGGCATTCTCGCAGAAGAAATGGGGTTGGGAAAGACATTGGAGGTTCTAGGTCTTATTCTTCTACATAGTAGAACGAATGTCCAAACAGAACATAATGGCCACGGTACAGACAGGTTGGTTCCCACGAGAGCTACTCTTATTGTCACTCCCGAGTCTCTGCGGCAACAGTGGATCACAGAAATTGCGCGACATGCTCCCAGCTTGCGAGTCAAGCATTATCAAGGGTGCAAGAAAATTCGCGACGGGGACGAGACAGAGATAGTAGAGGAGCTCTGTGAATATGACGTGGTGATCACAACGTACTCTGTACTCTCTGCGGAGCTTCATTATGCGCTAGAACCGCCGCAGAGGTCTCGGCGGTTCGAGAGAGCATACCATCGTGCAACGTCGCCGTTGGTCAAGATATCGTGGTGGAGGCTATGCCTTGATGAAGCGCAAATGATCGAGAATGGGTTCAGTCAAGCAGCTTTCGTCGCTCGAGTTCTTCCTCGTACCAATGCGTGGGGCATCACCGGAACCCCAGTAAAGGATGATGTCAATGACTTATTTGGGCTGTTACTATTTCTCAGATATGAACCGTACTGTTCTGCTTCTCAGGTATGGCAAAGTCTAATCACACAACACAAACGACTGTTCCAGCAAATTTTCAACTCAATAGCTCTGCGACACACAAAATCTCTCGTTCGAGATGAGATTCTCCTACCGCCGCAGAAGAGGTATGTTATTAGCATGCCATTCACTGCGGTCGAAGAACAACACTATCAGTCGCTTTTTAAAGACATGGCGGAAGAATGTGGGCTTGACGTCGATGGTACACCGAAAACAGACGATTGGGATCCAGAAAATTACGAGGATGTCATGAGAATATGGCTGAATCGGCTACGTCAAACAACACTACATCCAGAAGTTGGCATTTACAGTCGCCGACTTTTAGGCTACAATAAAGCAAGGCCGATGAGAACCGTTGAGGAGGTGCTGACTGCCATGTTAGAACAGAGCGAAAACGCTCTCAGAACTGAAGAAAGAGCCTATCTGCTCACTCGCTTGACAAGAGGCCAGCTGTACGAGAACAGTCCTCGCGTGAAGGAGGCCATGATACTGTGGGAGGATGTGAAGAAAGACACAGAAAGACTGGTGTCAGATGCCAGGATAAAACTAAAGGATGCCATTCGCGAACATGGTGGAGAGGAGGCTGTCAAAAGGGCAGAAGAAGCAGAAGAAGAAGAAAAAGAGAAAATCTGCGATTTGTCCGAGACGGACGATGAAGAGCCCGACGAGTCGGAAACGAAGGGCAAAGTTGGTGAATGTCGTCGAAGGCTTCGGTCAGCGCTCGAGTTGCACCACAGAGCTGTTTTCTTCTGCGCAAACGCTGCGTTCCAGGTCAAGGATAACCAAGAGATGACCGAACCAGACTCGGAAGAGTTTCAGCGCTTGAAAAAGCTGGAAGATGAAGGGTACACTTCAGCCAAAGTTTTGAGGCAAGAGATCCTCAGAGAAAGTAACCGAAAAGCGACTCGATTCATGAACAAGATTCGTCGTATGGCCTCCAAACAAGCATTCACCGAAATACCTGAGCTCGTCATAAAACCCCAGAAGGGCATTGAAAGCGGTCGCATCGTGGACAATTTGGAAGTGCTCTATGGGGAGCTAAATGAACAGGCAAGCGTTGTCGATGAATGGCGCGAAGAAATTGTGCAGCTGCTCCTCCGACCATTAGTCGATGAAGACGAAGACGAAGTCGAAGTCGAGATTACAGGAGAAGAGCTTGGAGACTCTGCCAAATTCCAAGATTTACTCATGGTTTACGTGACTACTCTGAGAGCTGCGATTGCTGACCGCCAAGACGCAATATCCGGGCAGACGAATGAACTTGCCAAACATGAAACGGAGACGTCACTAAAGTTAGCAAAAGCTGGCAATGGTCCTGCGCCGGAGAAAATGGCGGCTATGCTGAAACTGAGAGCGGAGATCAAACCGAAGATGGCAAACCTATCCATGAGAGCTGCCGTTGCCGAGTTCCGTGCCCTGCAATCGCGAATGTCTCGTGATGCCGCTCCGGGAGGCCGTGAAGCCGTGGAGTCAAAGATTGCTTCTGATCAGCTGCGGTCGATACAGGCTCAGATTACCGAGCAGACCAAGGCGGCACTCGCCCTGGAATCGGAAATCGAGGGCTTCAAGGCAACCATGAACGCCAGGTTGGAGTACTATCGACAGCTGCAGGCGGTATCAGACGCAGTCCTCCCCCACGACGGGCCCAAGATAGATGCAGCAGTCGCCAAGCTTCAACACACCGAAGACGAGTTGCGCAAGAAGCTGTCTTCCGCCGAAGCAAAGCACAGATATCTTGTGAACCTGAAGGAGGCTGGCTCCAAGTCCAACGAGCCGCGAATTTGCGTCATCTGTCAGATGCCCTTCGTCGTAGGCGTCTTGACTGTATGCGGGCACCAATTCTGCAAAGAGTGCATGGCTTTGTGGTTCAGGGCTCACCACAACTGTCCCCTGTGTAAGAGAGGCCTCAAGCCCTCCAACCTGCATGACATTGCCATCAAACCGCAGCAGTTGCAGGTCCGCAGCGAGGCTGCCGGCGACCAAAGTCAAACGGTGCAAAGACGTGAGACGAAGTCACCCAAAAAGACGGCAATATACTCGGAATTCAACGCAGATAAACTGGCAGAGATCAAGAACATCGACCTCGATGGACCGTCATTCACGACAAAGGTTGACACATTGGTTCGACATCTTCTATGGCTGAGAGAATCCGACCCTGGAGCAAAATCCATTGTGTTTTCTCAGTACGTCCTGTCACACCTTCCTTTTTTTTTTTGGCTTGTGGCGCTGTACAAACAATCAATCTGCTAGGTACTTCGTACTGACTCTGCATAATACTTAGATATCGCGACTTTTTACATATTTTGCGCAACGCCTTTAGACGGTTCCGCATTGGATACGCATCCATCGATGACTCGAATGGCATTGCTAGTTTCAAGGAAGACGCGGCCGTGGAAGTCTTCCTTCTCCATGCACGAGCCCACTCAAGTGGCCTCAATCTAGTCAACGCGAGCCACGTCTTTCTCACCGAGCCCCTGCTCAACACAGCCCTGGAACTCCAGGCAATCGCACGAGTAGACCGCATCGGGCAGCAGCACGAGACGACGGTCTGGCTATACCTGGTCTCGGGGACAGTGGAAGAGAGCGTCTACAACCTTTCGGTCCAGCGCCGCACGGAGCACATGGGCCGCCGAAACCGAGACTCCAACGGAGCATCGGCCAAGGGGGCGACTGCACCCGAAGTGCTCGACGCCAGTATCGAAGCCGCCAATACGCTTGAGCTTGAGCACGCGGCCTTGTCCAAGCTGATGAGCAAAGACAGGACGGCGGGAGAAATGGTCGCCAAGGGCGACTTGTGGGAATGTCTGTTTGGCAGCGCTGGCTCGGTGGAGAATGCCAATGAGGGACACAGAGACGCAAGAATACAAGAGAAAGCCGTCTTGAGCTATTTAGCTGGCGAGGCGGCCGAGGCGCGGCGAGCATGACTTTACGTTGAAACGGATTGTATGATACGAGCTTATGAGCTACGGGGTAGGATAAGGAGGAGTTTTGGGCTGACTGATAGATATACAGGGATAGCTCAACCATTTATAGCGGGCAGTAAGCTTGAAATAATACGGTTATGCATGAATGCTAGCCAAGAGCAAGGCCACGACAACATTGAATGTTGATAGTAACGTCACTGTTTACCGCTGTCGTGAAGTTGCCGAGCCGTTGATTTATGCGGAGTCCACGGCCGATGATAGCAAGGCCTGACATGACACGTGCCGGGAAGTGGCTCTGGGTTCCAGGAGTGAAACATGTATTTCTGGGAAATAACAGTAGGAATGCCACTCGTGGTGCTCATCTTGCGTTGCTACATTATTGCCACTGTGACTAGTGTAGGTTGGCTTTTCCCTTCCTTTTCTATGTCCTGCCAGCTGCCCTTATTGTACACACCCCTTTCTCTCTGATGCAGATGGGCAGCCTGCCGTTCCTTTCCCCCATTCTACAAAGTTTGCTCCTCTCTTGAATACTGCATCATCGAAGATACGTTCTAGTTCGCTTTGTGCACACCGGCGCACGTGCTGCTTTGCCTTGTGACAAGTCGAGTCTAGACGTAGACGTCGCAGGTAACTTTGACCCCGACACCTGAGAGATTTTGACGGCAAGTTTTGATGCATCTTATTCGACAATCTTCTTCTTGGGGACAGACTTGACGCGCTTGGCGACAGGGCGGTTGATGTGGTGATCGGGGATCCAGCTCTCGTCGTACGTCTTGGAGCCGGTAGCAGTGCCGACGGACTCGGAACCGGATAGGGCGGCGTCGGCGTCAGAGGAAATCTTCTTGGTCTTCTTTCCGGCCGAGGAGGGCTTGGCGCGCTTGGCTTGGGGAAAGAGTGCTTCGATCCAGGACTTGTAGACGAAGTAGAGGGTACCGGCGAAGACGGCAGATAGGACGAGGTAGAGGAAGATGCTGTTGGGCGGCGCTGTTAGGTGCGTGTTTCACGGCATCCCCAAGATAATTGGGCAAGTACAAGGGCAAAACAGTCAGTACAAGAATAAAAAAAAAACATACATCTGGGGATCCAGGAAGCTGGTGGGAGCCTCAACAATGGAGGCTAAGCCATCATGTGCCAGAACCTGATGCAGGTGGCCCTTGGCGCTGGTCACGACAGCGGCAAGCTGCAGCTTCACGTCCTGGGGCTGCATGTCGAGGACGAACGAGTAAGGGAAGCTCTTGGTCTCGCCGGCCTCAACGGCGTGGTCGTACTGCACGGCGGTCAAGTTGCGAAGGATGCTCTGGTAGGCGGGGGTGTCCCTGGGGAGCTCCTTGGGGTCGGCGACGGAGCCGGCCAAGAAGGCGATTTGAATGGGGCCATCCTCGTTGTTTGTAATCTCGACGAGAGCCTTTGTCGGGCGGCCGTTGATGAGGCGCACGCCCAGGGCGTCGGCGTCGGGGAAGGCCGTCTTGAGGTTGGCCTTGAGCTCGGGCTGCGACGAGGGGACGCTGCCGTCTGCGGCGGCCGGAGGAGCATCAGCCTGGCAAGATGAAGTTGTGTTAGAGTTCGAATGTCCTCGATAGAGATCGAGAGCGTGGTACTTCGTCATGTAGTTTGGAAAGGAATCAGTGACACGTAGGGGCGGTGGATGGCACATACCGCTGATGCGCCAAAGACCTGCAGGGCGAGTACTGAGAGCAGCGAGGTGAGCAACATGGTGGTGACGAGAGGGAGGACCAAGGAGGGATCTCAAGCGATTGAGTCGGAGGAATGAAAGAATAGACGAGTATTCTAGGCGACTCAATTGGGGGAGGAAAGGGGATGGGGGCTGGTTGTGAGACGGAGAGAAAAGGGAGGAGGGTCGATGCAAGCTAGCGAGGCTGCGCTGCTGTGTCCAGATTTCCAGATTCGAGGTGTCTTGTCCGGTTGGTTGGTGTTGGTGTTGGTGGGTGGTGCACAATATTAACAGCCAGGCTTACTATTGGTGGGTGGTCCACGGCATGGGAAAGGTGGCCTTATGTACAATGTAGCCTTTGGCTTTGTGCAACGAACGGGCATCAGACTACATACATAAGCAATTAAATAATACGTCAGTCACCACAAGATCTGGAACAAACGCCGACTCTCTCCTTGGCTTTCATCGGCTTTCATCGGCTTTCATTCTCGCAGCCCTCCCTAAGTCCATGGAATCTGCTTCCTGCGAGTTATCGCCAGTCTCCCATCACCCGAAAAAGCACATCTTGGTACCAAGAACCGGTATATATGTTTCTCATTCCCTGTTCTTGACCGTGTTCTTCACCGACTCCGCAGAATCTTCTGCTGCCATGTCTTCTCTGTAATGCCCCTTCAAAGCACTTCGGCTGGAGGTCTGTTTCCATCATATGCCCCCATTGGTACCCAAATTCCGAGCTGAACAAAAGTCAACGCTCTAAAGCAGAAGAAGAAGAAGAAGAAGAAGAAAGTGACTCAACGCCGTCCCATGAGAATTTTCATTACGCCAAAATAAAGATCCCCACCGCTGGTTCTGCCGATTCTATATAGTCTCCTCAACGCGCCATCACCAATATGCTGAATACGGACATGATACAAGTCAGAAGCGCCAAGTTGGGTATAGTATTACGACCCGCACTCGTTCGTGTTCTCGCCTCTCCGGGGAAGTTGCAAGAAACGACAGTGTTGTCGGCGTTTCGTCTCCCATACGTCACATTGAAACCGTACATGCCTGGCTGCGGACAATTGAACTTGATCATGGCCGGACAGCTTTGCACTACTTGGTAGCAAATATCTTCACAGGGCATGATTTCTTTGTACGGCCCCGGCTGGATGGTCTCATCGATGAACGAGTTCCGCGAAGCATTTTGCGCCGGCACTTTGGCCAGCTCCTGCCGAATCTCTGTCGGTAAGAGGGTGCCGTTGGGGAAGGCTTGGTTCACGTTTCGAAGAACGCTGAAGCGTGAACCATCTAGGAAGTCCTCACACCGGGGAAGGCTGACTGTACAAAGCCATCGCTTGTATGCTCTCTTGCAATCCTCACATGTTCTGGCCAGCGAGTATTTGGATGTCCTGTCCGCCTCGCATTGGATTTGCTGCATGACTTTGAGAAAATTGTCGTATACCGTCTTGGCTTGCTTGTCGTAGACCTTGGCCAGCTCCGTGTTGTTGAACTTGCCGTCATTTCCGGGCACCGCGTACTGGATCTCGTCACAGAATTCCAAGTCCGTGACTACCTTGCAGTTAGGTGCTACAACCCACGTCAGCCGGCCAAAGTTCCCATGTCCATACATTCCTGCAATATGAAGGGTCTCTGGCAACCCGAGGACTTTGAATCACTTACCAGCGTTGGTCTGAAAGGTTGTGCCCTGAAATACGACACTGCCAGCCTTCTTCAAACTCTGACCACCACCATTCGCCTGCCTCTTTGAATTCACCGTCACGTTGGCAGGCTGGACGAGCACACCGCTATAAGACGTCGTGGCGTTCAATCCGACGACATAGAATTGCTGCTTCGGCATGCCGCCCGGCCCTCTAAGCGTCATCGAGGTCTTGACCATGCCATTATTCTTAGCAGTCCCTTCTTTATTGGCGCCGACGAGCGCATTCCTCTCTAAACCACAGGCTGAATGATGAAGGCCATCCAGCATTGGCCAGTCTTGACCGCTTACGTAGAGCTGGTAAGGCGGATCCTCGCTCCAAATATGCCGAGCCTCGCTAGCTTCAGTCGTCAGATTTCGCGTTATCAGCAGCGCCGCTGTCGAGTCGCTGTCCATCCACAGAAGTTTTGCGCCCCCAGTCTCATTGCTCTGATATTGATGAAAGTATTCGGTACTAGAAGCCGCTACCTGGTAGTCATATGATCCCTCGAAGCTATCGGTAATATTTGGCGCATAAAGGCCGATGTAAATATCGCTCGTCGCGTTGACGCTCACCCTCACTGCACCTTCCTCAAAAGGGTGGGATGTGAAGCCCTTTGCCAGGTGGCCCTTGGGGTTGCTTGTGACCTGTGGGCATCCAGCCTCTGTACTGTTGGACAAGAACAGAATCAACTGTGGTGGCTTGGACCTCTTGCCACCAGACTGCACTGTCGGTTGCAGGCACGTATTCGCTGATATGTAAATGGTGGCATTCTTCACTTCTTGGCCGGTTCTCTCATTTTTGTCATCGTCCGTCTGCCTTTGTTGTACCTGCTTGCCTTGGGACGTGCTATTGCCCAGCGAGCCCTTTTTGATGATGTAGCATATCGGTGCGCCGCCCGGCTGGATGTTGAATGCCAGTGGCTTGTCGTTCTCCAGAGGTATGGTGTCACTGGCACGGCCGAGTATACTCCGACCCAGGAAGTTGAGGATGGGCTCATAGGATGAGGTTCGGGAGTCGGGGCGGTGGCCGTCTTCTTCAAAGGAGGCCAAGTCGGGCCGGGACGAGAACGCAAGAAAGGACTCATGGGGGAACTCGCGGGCGACAGCTCCCTTTGGCAACAGAAGCAGGGAAAACAGCACCAGCAGACAAAATGTCGCGGCAAGCGACGCTACAAGCCGCGACTGCAATGGGCTCAGCTGCATAATGGGCTATGAGCCCACCCGGGGCAAGCTGCTATGTCAATTTTCCCGTTTGCGAGGGATGAACGAAGTGTGCCGTGTGTTTCGATGGAGGACGTAAGCTGGCAAGCTTTGTCTTGACGGACGGGGTGGCGATCAATAATCCATCTCTTGTCGTCGACCGTTATTTCATGGCAACGCAGTTCGGCGGCGGTAAGCGAAAGGCAATTCGTCAAATTGAGTGTCATCGGCACAAGTGTAACTGTGCAAGTTGGACGTACGAGGGACGTGTCTGGTATCTTGAATCAGCTTGGTTTCACCCGTCACCCGAACACCCAGAGGCACAGCCACAGTTGATTTTCAACGCCCCCGTCAAAGCGTCCGTCAATAGGGATGACCCAGCACATGCAGGGGGGGGCGACAGGGCGCCACTGATCACTTTCAGCCAGTCCGCGAGCCCCTTCCATCCTTCACCCCATTTTTAAGATCGCGAGGCCGCCCCGACGGCACATGCTATCGTGGACCCTACTTCACACTCCATCATGAGGCATTTGTGGCACGATCTTTAGAGAGCAAAAACATTGAAATCAAGATCCTTGGAGCGTAGCATCCATTGGCGGGCGTCTCTTAACTGACAGCCGACCAAATTACTCACACATGTATCGTCGTGGCAGACCCTGTATGCAATCGCTCTACTCCGTAGACGCATCACTCATGCGGAGTAGATCCTTCTGTACATATTGCGTGACGCAAAGTCACCCACACCCGATTCGGCTTCTGGTGGCAGGTACCAACCTGGCTCGGGACCGAAGGTCGCACGAGCAATTGGGACCATTGGGACCGATGTCATCTAGATGGCGGGCGATAGATTGCTCCCTGCCAGAAATGGAGAAGATGGATACGAAAACTGATACCCTGCTTTGACTGTGCTTTCCTTGCATCAACATCTAGCTACCTCAAAAGCTCCGTGAGTACACTTCCGTCACATGGTGCTAGCTGTTGCATGAGACCCCCTTGTTGTCCCGAGGTAAGATCATGCATGTGTGGACGAGGAAGCGATGCACTTCGCGGCACGGCAGCAACAGCAAATTTCACTCGAAATCGCATAAACCCGGTCCGTTCCAACAATGACAAAGAATTAAGATATATTACGCCATAAATTCAACGTTCCAGTCATAGATTCTCCAAATGAACCCCCCCTTAGCTTCCAGATATCTCCCTGTCCGTGTCCGTATTTTCAAAACCAGACCCTGCCCCCAAAAACCACGAACACCATGGATTGGTGACAAGTTCAAACTGATGCCTTCCGGGAGACGAACGTGCGAGCGCCATTCACTCTCGAATCCCTTGAATTTTTTAAAGCTGTTCCAGGGTGGTGGCCGTCGTCGCTTACGTGGTCATCGTTGAGTAGAATCATACATCTCCAGTATCATTCCTCGAGAAATGGTGCGACGACAAAACCCCTCTATGAGTACGGATTAGGGCGCTCTGTCGACTCAACTTGACCATCACATAAGCCCCGACGACACTTAGTCGGACTTGTCAAGGCCACCAGTCTTGGAGCGCAAACCAGCAGAGGTTGAGGCAGGTTGCTGGAAGTATCGGCTAAGAGTGGGGACCATGAAGGATCGGAAGATGACCTCAGCACCTCTGCAGCGACGTTAGCGAGAATAGCTAGACATACGAGGTAGCATGTTGCCTCGGCGGCAAAATGGCCGAGCAGCAGCGAATTGAAGTAGCTTACCGGAACACGGGCAGGGACAGCCACAGAAGGAAGATGAATTTGAAAACAAAGTAAAAGGGAAACCAGTAGACAATGTTGAAGAAGCTCTCGAGGACAGTGAAGAAGGAGAAAACTACCCAGTACTGCAAAGTCACGCATGTCATGGTTAGTTTGCTGTCACCAATGCAACGACTGCAGCGAACCGAGGGAAAACGAAGGGATTTACATACGGTCAACCACTGTGTATCATCATCCTTGTTGGTGGTAAACAGGGCATTGAGCGAGTAGTAGCCCGGGATAACGAAGCCAGCGAAGTTGGTCAGGAGCTGGCCACCGAGGTTGAAGATGATGAGGAAAAAGTAGAGGGCGCCAACACCGATGACGGCATAAGCCTTGGGAACGCCAGCCTGCTTCTCGAAATTATTCAGAGCCGGGTACTTGGAGAGCTATAATGGTCGAGCAAAACAGACCGCTTCGTGTCAGTAAATCGTGAACAGCAACGCAGACATAGTGTGGTTAGTTATACGGGAGTATGCGCTCAGGGAAATCACCAACCTCTTTGTCCAAGGAACTGAGGTAATTCTGTGCCTTTTCCTGAGCAGACATCTTTGGCGGTGTCTTTGTCGTCGGATTCTCGGGAAAATTGCGTGACAATAGAATGACTACTAGTTGATGGAGTAAAGTGACTGATTGCGACGAGCTAGCAATCGTAGATGTGATGTGTGAAGGTGCAAGAGGGAGGTGTCAAGGCCCAAGGTGGCTCGGAGCTACGCAATACTGTATGTGAACAGTGCGGGGAGTGGAAGCGAGCAATGACATCGGAGTGTCTGGTTGTGTGCCACTTGGGGTGGGGAGCTTTCGATGCGATCAAGTTGTGGAGTGAGACTGAGGCATCCCGCTGATTCGTCTTCCAACAAGCTGCCCTTCTCTTCCCTCCCTTTCCTCATGCTCGTTGGTAGTGAGCCTGATCATAGCTTGCGCTAAGAACAGCCACCAGGCCACGAAACTCGAAAAATTGACTGAATATTATTAGCCTGATACGATGCACCGAAGCCATCACTGGAGCATCACAGCAATTTTGTACGAAGCCCCAGTCCACCAGTCCAAGAACTGTAGGTAGGTCTGGTCACTGCTGTACCCAGTGAATCCAGGACATCCGGAAAGCTGGACGGTTATGGCAGTCCATCGGCCGAATTCGACCAGCCCTTCGTCTTCACGAATCGGACAATATAAGACTAACTGGCGTATCGCCATACAACTGTCTCGTAACCACATTGCTCAACCGTGAACACCAAAAGCCAACAATTTTAAAAACAGCTGTGGCAGAGGAACTCCCTGTGTAAGTTCACAGAAATCATCATTAGCATAGCCAGCCATCTGCTGAGGTATGGAGCCCCCAATCTGTCAAAGTCGATTTTGATCGTCACAATGCCAAAATGGATCAGGCCACAATCGTGATGACACGGGAAGGATCTCTTCATGAAAATGACAAATGCATTGATTCTACTAATGGCACACTGGCAAATTTCCCTTCTGGTCGTTGGTTTTGCGAGATAGCTTAGGCCTAGACTCGCTCATACGTGCAACTACTTCTCGTAATACGTCATTGTGCCCGAAAGTCACGCGAGTGCGCCTGCATACGTACAAATCACGAGTCTCATCAGCCTTTTCTATCTCCAACCTCGAACACAGCGCACAGCTCCACGAGAGAAAGGGGGCGATAGTACTCCGTATCTCATTTACGCTTTGCGACCCGTGCATAGTCTAGGTTTAATGAACTCGTGCTCGCTGCAATGTTGTCTTACCTGCAAGGTACCGCGCATTGCTGTCTGGCAATTAGTCTGAGAAAATAGGATGAGTTACTCGCTTGAGCTCCCAGCTTGGGCCAAAAGAGCCACTCATGTTTCTCGTAACAGGAGCCGGCCGCAGCAAACAGCCGCATGTTGGAATCTCACCTAATTTGCTTGCGAGCTTGCTTACCTAACGGCGAGTTATTGTTTTGCTTTCTGCTGATGATTCCCCACTTTCTCCACTTCCGGGTCAGCTCGGCCGTTTGTTTGGTTGCAAATGTGACCTTTTTTGTTTTTTTGCTTGCCAGAAGCGACTCCCGCCTTGCTCCTGCCACCCAGCCCGCTTTTCTGAGTATCCTGCCTCCTCCTCTCGTTGGCCTCGCAACAGAAAACAACACCAACATCTGCTGCAAGTCGATAATTGACGAACCACGAGGCGCGCGCATCCAGATAATTTGCTGCATTACATCCTTGCTCGGACCTGCGACAGCATCGCGCTTGTTCATAATTTCTTCTTTTGGGCTTTTTTGGACCTCGCTTTTCTTGCCGCAGAGTCGCCGACCGGTGTCTCTTTGGGTGTTTCTCCGTCTGTCAGCCAATGTTTGTTGTTCGGTTCCCCACAAGATTTCATAACAGCATAACACACACCACACCATGGGGCAAGGTATGTCTCTTTCCTTTGCCTGCGGTTTGTTCCAGACAACATCCAAAACAAAGAAAAACAATATCAGCTGCACATGAACATGCGTAGCAGGAACCTGCGCTGACTTCTTGTTCTTGTTTTCACGTTTGCAGACAATCCAGCAGCGCGTGCTGCCATCAAGTCGAGGAAGCGTCCACAATCCCGCGCCTCGACCACGTCTGTTCACAGCGCTACGACGCAACCGACCATGGATCAGTCGGGTTTTGCAGACTCGTCTGCCATGTATGCTGGGCAATGGATTCCCAACGACCATGGCCACGGAAAGGATATGGGCACCGCTCCGCAGATGACTCCGGAAGATATGATCATCCAGGCTGCCACCCATATGCAGACGGGAAATCATGACTTTGCTGTGGATGCGTCCATGGGAGCAGCCATGGGCCATCATCACCACATTTCCTACCAGCAGCAGCAACAACATCAGCATCAACATCATAATCAACACCAGCATCAGCATCAGCATCAGCATCAACAGCATGTCATGAACAGGCATCCTCTTCCGGCTGACCAGTACGCCGCCGCCAACGCAAGTTTTACCGAAGGAGACAGCCAGATGCTCGATCGTGACGACAATGAAGATGGCGACTCGATTTCCGGGCCTGTCGGGGCAGCGAAGCCAACTAGTACAAGGTCCAGTGCCAATAATGAGCTTGAGATGAGGCAGCTCTTCACTGCCAATCGCCACCGTCATCTTCAGGATGTTGCTGGAGAGCTCCATGGAAACGAGCGAGGTCCCAATTCGGAGCGAACTCGACAGGTTTTTGCCATGCTGTGGTATGCCGTGGAAACTTTCAGTGGTCTAAAATTGCTACATGAAGATGCTAACGTTGTACCCCAGGATTAACTCTGTCTGTTCGAAAGGCAAGGGCTCCGTACCGCGGGGTCGGGTTTATGCCAACTATGCCTCGAGATGTGCCACTGAGAGAATTACGGTCCTGAATCCTGCTAGCTTCGGAAAGCTGGTCCGCGTGCTCTTCCCCGGTCTGAAGACGCGCCGTCTGGGCGTCCGGGGAGAATCGAAGTACCATTACGTCAATTTCGCCATTGTCGATGACCAGCCGGACTTGAGGGATTCGCAGCCGCCCGTGGCACGCCCACTACCTGAAGCCAAGAGCTTCTCACAATCCTTGAAGTATGTCGAGAGGAAGGTTTCGCGGGTTACCTCGTTTTAACATCCAGCTAATGAGTAACAGTTCTACCACTCAAGGAAACACGGTCAATCGCAGCTCGCTCCCCTCTCCCAGAGAAGCCAGCCACATCGAAAAAGCTACTCTCGGCCTCAATAAATATTCTGGCGCCTCGCACAGCCTTTACAACTTGCCAGACTTGGCTAGCATTGACAATATTCGAACAACGTCATCCAAAACTGAGCTTGAGCTCTCATTTCTCACATCAGATGACGACATGCTCAATCAGACCGAGATACTTGCCCTCCCTCCAATTGAGTCATACCTACCACACGGAACAGATCCCGATGCCGCCAAATCGTTATCCGCTCTATACCGCTCTCATTGTACATCACTCGTGGAATGTATTCGATACTGTCGAGAAAAGACATTTTTCCATCTCTTCACCTCATTTCAAGGGACCTTGACGATGCCTGTCCAGAGGTTGTTCGCGAATGCCGCATTGGCATCGTGGATTGAAGGGTGCGACTTTGTATTATATCAACGGATGATGAGCATCATTTCCGGACTCACGCTTCAGGTCGTGCCCAAACCAGTCCTTGATACGCTCCGAAACATCTCGGAGAGGCTGGTGCCACACATTCGAGAATCCTTCCAGGGACAACCTCAACATGTTCTCTCCGCCAAGGAGTCTCCTGCAGCACTCTTCTCTGGCCTTATCGACCGGGCTCTGCGAGTGAATCTGACAGCTCACGCGGCAGCCAATATGCTGTCCAATCCCGCAAACAGGGATCAGATGTATGTCGACTGGATTACCATGATTCGAGCTCGCAAAGTGGCCGAATGCGTGCCCACACGTGGCATGGACGATGTGGTGGATATTCTTATCACTGAAATGCGAGACCTGCTGGATCCTGTCAATGTTCCTTGGGAGGTTGAATGTCTCACAATCTACGGAGACGTCGTCAACCGAAGCGGCAGACAAGCCGATATGAACAGCGGAGCCAACTCTACCGGTCAGAACGTCTTGGATAGATGGGTCAATTTTCTCGAGAACCTTCCCAAGAAGTTTCCATATGCCTCACACACCAACATCGTTTGGTGTGTTGAGCGAATCGGCACCTCGGTCATGCGAGACCTCACTCTTGCCCAAGGCAAGAGCTTTGGCTCTTGGTGGGTGACGAAAACTTGGGTCGACGAGATGGTGTGCTTCTTGGCAGAACAAGGTGGTTTCATGAAGCAAAAGCCTCGCGTGCAACAATCTGCCGACGTTGGTACCAATGCCCAGATCGCAGAGAAGGAAACCAGCCGCCAAAACTCACGGTACAGCAGTGGTAGCGATGATTTGAACTTGTCCAATGTGTCTCAGTCACAACCTGGGAGAGCACCGTTTCCTCCGCCACCAAGCACGAACCAAGCATCAGTCGGAGTGAGTGGTGGAGACCCTCATGATGATAGTGGCATCGGTATTCGGACGCCGGAAGATGACTTCCCCATGGATAAGTTCGCCTTTTCTGGAACAGAAAACGGCGGAATGATTACTGGGCCAGAATTAACGGCCGCGGCAGGCTCATAGGCGAATTTTCAGGAAGGGCGTAACTCATTGTTTGGAGGCATGGAAGGCGGCGTTTGCTCGGTGATGACTTGGAATAGGGTCGATTTCAATACCCATTTTGTCAATTTTTTTGCTCCTTCTTTTACCAGGAGCCACTACAACTAATCAAGAGACGATCGGAATGACGACAGGATGAAGACATGACTGGCCGATGAGTTTGGCGGAGTAGTGTGGAAGATGACTTTTACTGTTGTTCTTCAAGCTTTTTGAGCAAGAGACGGACTTATTTATGAGGATCTGGATTATTGCTTTATGGTTGATACGAAGCGCATTTTAAAGTTGGGAAGTTTTCTTCTTTCAGTTGCATCTATATTTTGAGTTAGCAGTCTTTATGGTGGTGGTGATGGTAGATGATATACACAAACTTTGCTTTGCACGGTGTTTGCTGCAACCGGAACGACAGCGACTGCCAAGTTTTCGTCTGAGTGACATTGGGACATTGGCCTGTTATGAATATGGAGCGGTCAGATTGAGATGCTGTCATGGGTGCCGACGGGGAGTGACACACTAGTTTTTCAGAAAGCTCCGGCAATACTCCGTAGATTGCGCCATATGCAACGTTGGCAAAAAGCCAGTGACACACATACACACACACGTTCCCTTTGTCCTGACTAAAGCAAGAAAGCGCGGAGAATTGGTTTGCTGGTTTGCTCAAGACGAGTATTTTGAACACGAGTGACATCCGAGCAGAGCAGCGGCTGGAACCCCACTCCTGGACTTGCAAGTTGGGTTCAGGCTCCGGATTCAGCCAGACTTTTGTCGACTTTTATGGGCCACTCAATTGCTCACTCACTCAAAACATATCTATCATCTTGGCGGCGCATTGCATTTCATTATTGCAATTCGCAATTCGCAATTCGCAATTCGCAATTCGCAATTCGCAATTCGCAATTCGCAATTCGCAATTCGCAATTCGCAATCCTCTCGGAGGAATAATTCCGGCTACAGTCCTCATACTGACTGTACGAGCACCTTTTTTTCCCCGCCGTTCCGCCTCTCCGCTGGTCTGGTCCGGTTCCGGCCCATCGCATACATTGGGGACCAAGTCGAGCATAGGACACGACACCATGGGTAGTTCCACGTACAACAATACTTCAGAAAAGGGTTGGATCGTTCAAAAATTCGGGGGAACAAGTGTCGGCAAGTTCCCTGACAAGGTGCGTGCGTCCCTCGTCTTCTTTTCCTCGGCTTCTTCTGCATGTAAGGCGGGCACGGCCGGGGATGTGCAGACGCGAGCGCTGACTTGGGTATCTAGATCGTTCGTGATATTGTCAAGTAAGTTGGCATGCAGCGCCGATTGACGGCTGATGTTTGACCACTGTCCTTGACTCGTGCGC
The DNA here is from genome assembly GCA_023658445.1 of Epichloe bromicola. Taxonomy (NCBI): domain Eukaryota; kingdom Fungi; phylum Ascomycota; class Sordariomycetes; order Hypocreales; family Clavicipitaceae; genus Epichloe; species Epichloe bromicola. Next base: position 5,130,553 of record CP098269.1, read on the forward strand.
GGGGGCTCTGACTGGTTTGACAGGACAAGCTTATTGAGAAATCGTGTTGTCGTGGTGTGCTCGGCGAGAAGTACGGGGAAGAAGGCTGAGGGTACTACCAGCCGGTGAGTCAACTTTTGTTGCTCCGGTTCCGCAGAACTGGTGTTTTGCAAGTTCTAACCCTCTGAAACCCAGATTGCTCGCCGTTTATAGCAAGTTGAAGGATGTCGGCCTTGCCTACGCCATCAGTTCTCATGAGAAGCAAGTCGCCCTCATTGAGCAGGCCAAGGATCTCATTACCGACATTTGCAACGATCACGTTTCTGCAGCGGAGTCATTCGTCAAAGAACCCAGTTTGAGAGAGTCATTGGCCCGCAAGATTGAGGCAGAGTGCCAAGAGCTCATTGAATACATTGTGGCTGCCAAGCGCTTCAACCTCGAAATCAACTCGAGGGCCAAGGATCGTGTCATTAGTTTTGGGGAGAGGCTGGCTTGTCTGTACATGACAGTGCTGCTTCAGGATGCGGTATGTCTACATACGACTTTCCCGATTTTTTCCCTCTTCTTTTCCCTTTGTAGCCCGCCTTTCCGACCCTCTTTTCGGTCACCTTGCACATGCTAACACACAAGGCCCAAATGGGGCGCTCTTGTGGAACAGGGTGTCGATGCAGAATATGTTGACCTTTGCGATGCGTTGCATCACGATGCTGCAGCTCAATTGGACGACGGTTTCTACAAGTCTGCCTCGGCGGCGTTCAGAAGAAAGCTCGAGGCATGTGGTGACCGAGTGCCGGTGGTGACGGGATTTTTCGGCAATGTCCCTGGCAGTCTCATCGACGGGGATATCGGACGTGGATACACGGATCTGTGTGCTGGACTTTGTGCAGTTGGACTAGAAGCGGAGGAACTCCAGATATGGAAAGAAGTAGACGGCATTTTCACGGCTGATCCTTCAAAGGTTCCCACAGCCCGGCTGCTGTCATCCATCACACCGTCAGAGGCTGCTGAGCTGACATTCTATGGGTCAGAGGTCATCCACCACCTCACCATGGATCAAGTCATCCATGCTCAACCACCGATACCGATTCGCATCAAGAATGTCAAGAATCCCCGTGGAAATGGCACCATTGTGATACCAGATCCGGTGCTCTCGGCAAGTCACCAGCTCCATCGCAGCACTCCTTCACAAACCCAGATATCTATCAAGTCTCCCAAGCGCCCTACCGCCGTTACCATCAAGGATCACATCAGCGTCATCAATGTTCACTCGAACAAGAGATCCATTTCGCACGGATTTTTCGCTCGGGTTTTCTCCATCCTTGACAAGTACGCCATCTCGGTCGATCTCATCTCTACGTCCGAGGTCCATGTATCGCTTGCGATCCACTCGGGAAGTACGCGCGTCGACAACTTTGCCAATGCAAAGAAGAGCCTGGCAGAATGTGGTGAAGTGAGTGTTCTGTCCGACATGGCGATTCTGAGCCTGGTTGGTGCGGACATGAAGAACATGATTGGTGTCGCCGGTCGGATGTTTTCGACGCTCGGTGAGCACAGAGTCAATCTGGAAATGATTTCGCAAGGTAAGCACCAGTTTAATTACCTTCCCCACGATACAAAGGCCGCGAACGGCGGATTCTCACAATCATCATTTCCCACAGGCGCCAGTGAAATCAACATATCGTGTGTCATCGAGGCCAGGGACGCCACGCGAGCCATGAATGTCTTGCATACTCACTTATTCACCTTTCTCGAGTAGAAAGCCGATTCGAATCGGCGATTGAATTGGCGGCGGCAATAAGCCGAAACTTTGGGGCGATATTATTTCATGTATAGACTATATTTGTTTGTGCCCTCTAGTCTCATCTTGGACAAGTCGCGTCATGCATTGATTGTAAAGCTACGCGTACGATTAACATTCGAATTCGCACCCGAGTCAAAGCGGCTGGTATGCAAGACATGTGCTGGTGTGGTGCCTAATTGATTAATCAGACTGTACTGGTTGAGACGATGAACTTAACGACTGGAGGTTTTTCTGACAAGCCTATTTATTCATCTCATTTGTTCATTCCTGGTAGACGAGTGAGCGCTGAGGTAGGACGGAGTTTTGGAAAGGCGATTGTTTTCCTACGATAGATTGAATTCGGCATGACCAGCTTGTCTGCTTCGCGCGCATCCGTACCGCTGTAAATAATGATGTGATGCATACCGTCTTTCATACGCATTAACCTGATGCTCCTTTGGTGGTAATTCAGTAAAGTCAAGTTCCGGGTTGACATTGGAGAAGAGTTCCGGGTAGCTCTTGCGCATGAAAGCGGGCATGTCACTGGAAGCACTGGGTTTTTTCGAATAAAGGTTGCGACAAATGGTGGAAGGTACATGGAAGCCGCTAGGTACTTTTTCTGGTAAAATGCGCGCAAGAATACTTTGCTGTGCGTTTACGTACTCAGCGGCAGCGGCAGCACAATGAGGGGCTGCGTACCTGTGTACCTGGCACCTGGGCACTGACGACAACCTGCATCTGGATGGACGAGGAACGTGGCATCCCGCAGGTGTCTCGTCAGCAACTCTTCAATCGATCTGGCGTGTGCAGGAAACAAGTCATCGCCATGCTCTCCTATCCAGTACAGGCTACATAGCAAACGGTCGTCCTCTAGGTCTGTTCCACCTGAACCGCCATCATGTACAGGAACAAGCGGACTGGTACCGCCAAAGGTGCCGGCATTCTAAATGCCCTCCATGCCATGGAAATGATCGATGTCAAGTCGAAGCTACCAGCCGGTCAGTAGGCAATTGCTTTCCACCATGGCATGCCATGAGACGCTAACAAACGGCCTACTTGTCCAGAAATCTTCAACGCCGTTCTCGATTATCTCCCCGTGGCCGACCAGCTTCGCGTGGCACGAACTTCACGGAGGTTACAAGAGATGGTGTACGACGACACGAGATGGGTTTCGCGATTGAAGAGTATGCAGTGCTGGGACGAGCGGGAAGCACGACGGCGGTTTGAAGAATTCGTCCGCAAGAGAAGGGAGGCGCAGCGAGCTTCGAAAGTGCCGAACCAGCCCAATGGAGCGGCAACGGGCGAACCACAGACGATTACACTATTCGATGCTTCGGTCGAGGAGCAAAAACGGAGAAGAGCAACATCTGAATTGCGAGATGGCTTTGAAACTTTGAGTGTTGGCGGAGGAGCCTCGGCTGCTCCTGCTCCTGCTCCTGCACCTGCTGTGGGCAGAGATGCTCAAGAATCAGATACCTATCTGGAAGTGTTCAAGAAAGTGAAAAGTATACGAGGCGGAGCGAGACAAGAATATGGCAAGATTTACGGGGCGCTGGCACCATTCTACTTCGATATCGTCAGAGCCAAAAGTCACACAGATCCGATTGTATTCCATGCGTTTCGGGACCCTGAGAAACAGGCGCAAATGCTGGCGAATCTACTGCGGTTTTCCAAGAGCGATTGGTCTTCTGGGTGCGATGAGCGGGAACACAAGTTAGTCAACATGATGGGCCTGTTCGAAAGCGCTGTCCTCCGAGAGTTTGAGCAGGGATACGAGTTTTGGGATGTGGATGGGCGGATGCACCGATATGCACATGTCCTGCATACACTGAATGGCGCACGAGGCGCAGTTGCCTTGTTCATTCACAAGCACCCGATATTTAGTGATCACGACCTGGAGCTGAACCCCATCGAGTGCTTGAACAGGGGATCCGCGGACGAGATATCTCTAGAGCCATCGAGAGTTTTCTTTGAGATTTTGCTTGCCAAGATGAACGACCAAGCTGCTGTCATCGAACGCATTTTCCCAAACGCCAATGCAGTATTCTGGGAACTTGTTGACAAGGTTAGAGAGGACATCATCACGGAGTACACAACACCACTTTTTGATGAGAGCCATGAGCGCAGCATCGTATCGTACTTGAAAGCAATTTCTGGCGTATTTGAGCAGCTGATGCGATTCCTCCAGTCGCTTAAGACGCCGAAGAAGATGAATGGAGAAGAAGAAGACGTGACGTCCAAAGCAAAAGAGCTAGGGCTAAGAGTTTTTGAGCCGCATTTCGACTTGTATCTGCAAGAAGAGCTGGAGTTCTTCACAAAATGCGCGGAAGCAGAGGTCTCGCAATGGGAGAAGAAGCTCTCCGAGGAGGATCTTTCCCTTGAATCGTTTTACATGGCGAATGTAAATCGATCTGCGGAGAAGTCGGATTTCCTGAGCTCGTTCAAGAAAGTAGTGATGATGCCGGTTACGGTACTACCAAGTTTCCCCATAGGATCACCGTTTGCAACGGCAAAGCCGCCTGCTTCCACTCTCACAGCTGCCGCTGCCGCCGCCGTCGCCGCGAACGGCTCAGCAGCCGTGACACCCATGCCGTCACGACCGGAGACACCAGGTCTTAGTGGCAGAGCCAGCCCGATGCCGGGCAAAGCGCCGACAGATGAGCTGGCGGCCAAGGCTGCTCTTATGGCGTCCAAGCTCGAGGGCATCAAGTCACTGTGCAGCATCGAAGTGGCGCTCAATTTGGTTCATCTGGCCAAGATAAGTCTCGGCCGAGCAGCAGTGCTGATACCGCTTGGCGGCCAAGTGGGCGGCGAAGCAAAAGAGCAATGCTCCAGTATGTTTGTAGTTTTGCTGCGAATTCTTGGTCAACGACATGTCAAAAGTGGTTTCGAAACGGCTGTTAGCCACCTCTCCCATTACAACCCGCGCGACGTGAGCGACCACAGCCAAAAAGGCGTTGCGCCGCTCGTCACGTTCATCGAGCTGGTCAACGTGGGCGATTTGATATCCCAAATGATCGACGTGTTCTACGAGCAGCAGCTAGCGACGCCCAAAATCGCCGACAAGAACGATTTCCTTGACCCGGCGGGACTAGCAAAGAAGAAGTTTGAGCAGATGCTCGATGAGAGCGTAGCGGCCGGGCTCAACAAGGGCATCGATGTTCTGATGGACGAGGTGGAATACCTGCATTCGACGACGCAGCTGCCCACAGATTACAACCCGCGGCCCGTCTCGACCATGTCGACGGTATCGGCGTCCACTCTTGGCGGCACCGCCGGCGTCGCGTCAGAGCCAGATGTTGGCCCGACCTCAACAGCCAGACGCATCGTCGAGCTCGTGTCGTCCCACACAAGCATGCTCGTCGGCACAACGGACAAGGCCATGCTGGACGTTTTCAACGGCGAAGTGGGCCAGCGTCTGTTCACAGCGATATGCAAGCACCTCAAGCGTCAGCGCGTGTCGACTGACGGCGCCATCAAGCTCATTGCTGACATGAATCTCTACGCCGAGTACATTCGCACACTGAAACATCAGGACCTGGTGGCGTATTTTGCGGCCCTCCGGGAACTCAGTCAGATATATCTGATTGACCAGGCGCACGCCAAGGAGATGGCGTCTGTGATTGCGGATGGAGATCGGTTCGGCGGCGTGTTTCGAGCAGAGGAGGTGTATGAGTACGCGCAGCGGAGGGCAGATTGGTACCAGGTCCGGAAGAGTGTGGAGAGGGCCATGTATGGCATGGATTGCATGGTCATGTAGGTTGGGCGCGTTGGCGCGAAGATGTTGAATGCATATATATAAATTTGTGTGTGTGTGTGTGTGTGTGTGTGCGTGTGTGTGCGTGTGTGCGTGTGTGTGCGTGTGTGCTAGTAAAGATGTACTTGCTGTATTGCACTATTGCAAGATGATATGAACCGTCTTGTCTGTCTCAGCTCTGTAAACGCCCTTTAAAGATGCTATACCCAAATGCCTAATGCCAAATGCCAAATGCCAACGCCATGTCACATGACCAACTCGGTTCTCAGATATCGACCAGCTCGTAGTACGTCGATGCCGTCATGCACGGATGATGGATACCACGGGTGGTATTCTGATGGCATTTCTCTCATCGCGCCCCAAAGTCCAACTTCCTTGCGATCTTGGCGCCTCTGTCCTCGTCCACGACGACGCCGGGCCGTCTCTTCAAATCAGCACCGAGCTTCTTTTTCTCCTCGGGGCCGCTCGTCTTCCTCGGCAGATGCTGCTTGGGCGTGGGCTTGGGCTCAGAATGCCACCACCCGTGACGGAGCATGTCCCTCGCCGTGATTCGCTTCCTGGGGTCCAGCGACAGCGTCTTCATGAGGAGGTCGACGCCGCCGGGGCCGACGGTTCCGAAGCGCATCTCGTACCAGTCCTTGCCGTGGACGGGGTGCTGGGCCGGGACGGTGAAGTCGGGCAGCTTGGTGACGCCGGGCCAGTTGTCCTCGGCGGGGGTCCCGACGGCCTCGCATATCATCTTGATCTGGTCGAGCTCGTTGTTGCCCGGGAGGAAGGGGGCGCGGAGGACGAGCTCGGCGAAGACGGTGCCGACGGACCAGACGTCGACGGCGCCGCCGTAGTGCTTTGCGCCGAAGAGCAGCTCGGGGGGCCGGTACCAGCGCGTGATGACGTTGGACGTCATGTTCTGGTGGGGGTCGGCGAAGCCGCGGGCGAGGCCAAAGTCGGCGAGCTTGACGTCGCCGTCGGCGGCGATGAGCAGGTTGTTGGGCTTGATGTCGCGGTGGAGCACGAAGTTCTCGTGGCAGAACCAGACGGCGCGGGTGAGCATGCCCATCCAGGCCTTGATGTCGGCGGCGCCGTAGCGCACGCGGTCCGTGTCGCGGATGAGCATCTCGAGGTCGCCGAGGGGCAGGTACTCGAGGACGAGGTTGAGGTTCTGGTCCTTGGAGGAGAAGACGCTGAGGAGGGAGATGATGTTGGGGTGGCGCAGCTCCTGGAGGTGCTTGAGCTCGCGGACCGCGTCGGGTGCCATGCCCTCGGTGTACTCCTTCTGCATCTTGATCTTCTTGATGGCCACGAGCGTCGACGGCCTGGACCGCAGGTGGCCCAGGAAGACGATGGCGTAGGTGCCCTCGCCGAGCTTCTTGCCCTTGGCGTACTTGCGCTTCTCCTCCTCGTTCATCTGCTCGGCCAGGTCGAGCGTCGGCGGCAGCGTCGGCGCCGGCTGCTGGGACGGTTTCGGCGTGCCGTCGGACGAGGTCTGTCCGGAGGCGAGGTTCTTGGGGGGAGAGGCTAGAGCGCGCGCTTGCTCCCGGGTGACGACGACGACGGGGGAGGCGGCCATGATGGGCGGGCGCGGATCTGGAGATGTGACGCCGTGTTTGCGTTTGCGCTTTCCGTGCTTTCCGTCGGGGGAGTTGTTGGCGGTTGTTGGCGGTTGTTGGCTCGGATGATTTCACTCTTGATCCGTACTTGACATTTGACTTGTGCCAAGAAATCGAGGGCCAGAAAAGTGGAGTACAGCTGTACATACATACATACAACAGCTTGGTCGGTCCTTTCTTTCTTCTTATTCTCTCTCCCGGATCTTCATCTATTGTAATTTTCCTTCTTCTCAAAAGCCAGCGTAAAGCAGCGTAAAGCAGATCGCGATGCACCCACCCATCCACCCTCCATGGCGTGTGCAAGCCGGAAAATTAGACCCGGACTAAGCAAATTCCTGGATAGATGAGACAGACGACGGTCTCGGTCTCGTACGTCATGGCCCACTTCGCTGGGGCGGCTGCATTCATCATGGATGAGAAAGATGCAACATCTCACCATCTCACGATCGCCGGGGGCGCATTGGGCTGCTAGTTCCTGATCATCCTCAAAACTCTTTTTCCCTCTTCTTCCTTACAACGCCCCGTCTGTGCTCTCTGTTTCCCTTTTCTTTCCGGGACCACGAGAACGCCGCGAGTGAGGTATGAGACATGGCATGGTGATTCATTCTGTGCACATGGTTGCCGTACCTCATATACATCACTCCGTCTCATCTCGTCCACCACCCTTCTTTCCGTAGCAAAGGATTCGTTGATATCCATTCATCATGGCCGTTCGCGGCCTCGTCTCATACTGGGTAAGTAAACAAATCACACTTGTCCAACATTCATTCGCGCACGAGAGAGGGTCAACAAAATAACAACAACAACAACAACAACAACAACAACAATAAAAAAAAAAAAAAAAAAACTACTAACGAAATGGACTCAATCCGCAGCTCCTCCCAGTCTTCTCCGCCCTGGTATGGCTAGGCACGCTCCTCGGCATGCTCCTCTACTGGATCGTCGATACCAACCACCGGCACTACCCCTGGATGGACCCGAATGCCTCCATCGCATACATCAGCCACATTGGCGCCGGCAAGCTCAAGCCCCTCTTCATCGCGGGCTCCTGCGTCACCGTCGTCACTCTCGACTTGGCCTTCTTCGCCGAGCGATGGTTGCGTCACCGCGGCCGGCTGGTGCCCAACCAGTCTGCGGGGGAAAAGGCCCTCGTTTGGCTGAGCATCGTCTGGGCCATCGCCGGAGCAGCGGGCCTGATCTTGCTGTCCGTTTTCGACGTCGCTCACCATCCGAGGATGCACAATGGCTTCCTCCTGCTGTTCATAGGCGGTTACGTCCTCTCTGCCGTCTTCACGTGCTGGGAGTATCAGAGGCTGGGAATCAGTACGTACATCTATCTTCCTAGGAACATGACCCCGTTTTTGATAGTTGCGGCAAGATGAGGAGAAGAACGAGCATCTTGCTGGTGGCCATGGCGGTGGCGGTGCGCAAAGCTAACGGGGTTTCCGACGTAGAAAATCGCGAACATCGTATCCTTCGCTCGTCCTTCTGGATCAAGTTGACGTTTATCCTCGTCGAACTCGTTCTCGCCGTTGTTTTCGCATCCACAAACTTCACCAAAAATCGAAACGTCGCCGCCGTTTTTGAATGGATCGTTGCCTTCGTCTTCACTTTCTACGTGCTCTCGTACATTGTTGATCTTCGCCCCGCGGTGCATACGCGAAGGGCCTCTGCGCGTTTTGACAAGCCAGGCGATGTGGAAATGGGCAAAACCCCCGACGGACAAGCTGTTGTCGATGGAGTCAATGGGCATGGAGTGACGCCGGAGCGGACTGTCAATGGACGCGCGGGACATTTTTGAGAAACGATGCAAGGCCCGGGTGAATAGACGAGCATGTAATGAGACAAGAGGCCAAAGATGGAATGAATTAATTTGTACTTAGATCTGGGAGGCGTATTCATTCTTGTTTGTTTTGCACTGCCAGCCAGGAAATAGGCGTGTATAAATCACCATGTCACGAAACTGTCGCCTACTCAAGCAAGTGCCTCGCGAAATGGATTGCTTCATGACTATACAAGACGAATCTAGATGTAGCTAACTCAAGTTCCTGTTCGTTACCGCGGCCTGCAAGGCGTATCAAGCTATACTTTAAACAATGCAAGACAACAAAACACATTGAACATGTCGCTACTTGGAGCCAGACAAGCTCATCAAAAAAACTATTAATAACCATACATTACAGGAGTACCCCACCATATTCAACACATCAACGACCCATCATCCAAAACAACAGTTTTCGAACGTTCGTGACATAAGAAAATAATCGCGATCCAACATCCCAAGAAATTTGCCCCCGTCCTGAAGTAATTGCCTAGGCCATCGTCATGTATCCTCGTCTCATGACAAAAAAAAAATCAAAAAAATCGGCGTATTCAGACGATTGACTCGCTTACAAACGTTCACCCTCCGTTGTCTGCTTCGACCCGCTCCCCTTTCTCTATCGACTCAATTCTTCACGGAAGCGTGAGTCGCGATTTGGGCTACTACTAGTACGAGCAACAGGGTCGTCAATGGGAGGAGGAGGCTCAATGCTGTCCTTCCGTCTTTGACGAGCCTCGCGGCCCCCCGTCTCGCGCGTGTCATCATCAATAGTCTTTTTCCCAAGTTCGCGCTCCTCCTCCAACGGAGTGCTCACGGGACTAACACCCTGAGAGTCCCTATCCTCTCCGTATTGGGACGACTCGCCAGCGGTCTGGAGCCTAGTTCCGGCAATCGTCTCTTCTCCCCCAAGCGCCTCATCGCCGGGTTTTCCTGCCAGTGCGACATCAGGCATGTTTGTAGATCGATTTTCGATGCTGACCGCGCTTCCGTTATCCATGGTTTCTTTATCCTTTATCGACGCACCGCCGAAGAAGCTGCGCCTCTTCTTATCCTGCTCGCCAAAAGACTTGCCACGAGAGAGCCGGTTCTTTATCCAGCCCTTGACCTTTGACGTTGGAGAGCCTGATCCATCACCCTTGTGCTGAGATGATCCTGATGCCTCGATATTGGTTTTAACGCTGGGCCCTTCTGCTCTTGGCTCTTCAGCAGCCTCGGCTTGGCTCTCCTGATCCCGAGTTGAGACAGTTTCGCCATGATTGCCTTGCGGAGAAGTAGAAGGAGCAGTAACGGCAGCCGCACCGAGCTTTGACTTTCGCTTCTCATCCTTCGTATGCTCCTTGGCCAATCGTTTCTGCTCGGCTTTGGCAGCCTTCTCTTCGTCTTTGCGGTGTTTCTCTTCCAACTTTTCTTGCGTTTTCTTAGCCTTGTCTTCCTGTTTCTCTTGCTCTGTGTTTAGTCGCGTTAGCCTCCCCAAATATATCAGGTTTCAAGCAGAAGAGTCGCCGTGTAGGTGCTTACCCTTCGCCTTCTTGACTATATCCTTTGCTTCGCGATCTCGAGACTTTTGCTTCTCTGCCTCTTCGCGTCTCGCCTGTTCTTCCAGCTTGAGTACCTCTTGTCGCTCCCGCTCCGTCTCCGCCTTGTCATTGATATCGTCGAGGACGGGCTGAATTCGTTTGGAGGCAATGGCATCGATTTCCTGCTGCGTCATAAACATCCCTCCTCCAACGTCAATTTTGCCCTTGTTCTCTGTGCGAGAGTCGTGACGGGTTTGGGCAGCCTTTTGGGCCTTCGCCTCCCAGTCGGTGATTAAACTAGGATTAGCCCGTCCGGTGGCCTGGTAGACCTTTTCGTCCATGCCGTGCAGACGAGCCTTGACATTGCGCTGCGCGGCCGCCAGTAGGGCCTCGCGATCCTTTTCTCGCTTCTCTTTGTCCACCTGAGATAGTTTGGTCGAGAACATGGACATCTGCTCGCGAATTCTCTCGGATTGCTGCCGATCATCAACAGAATCGTCACTGTCGGAGCTCCTGGGGCGAAGCTTGCTGATCACAGAGTTTCGGTTCTTTGGGCTCGCTTTCTCGTTGCCATAGTATTCCTGGAGTTCACGATTCTGGTGATGCTCATCATGCAGCTTGGCCAGACGTGCCTGAGCTTGCTTGTATGCAGCATCTTGAAGATTCGTGTACTGATTAGGCTGAGACGCCTCGGTCTCCTTGGCATGGGCGCCCTTTGTCTGCTCCACCATGATTTGCTGGCGCGCGTACATCTTCTTTGCCATTTCGACTGCAGATTGATGAATCTTTTCATTGTATGTCCGCTCATCAACTTCAGGCTTCACGGGCGGGTTGGCTGTGAACATGTTTCGCGTCATCGTCGTGGTGGAAACAGCCCCAACGTCTTCCAGCCCGGGCTTGGCCTTCATTGACTGTCTGTGAGCCAGGGTAGCGCCGTTCAGAGCGCTGGCGGCTGCACTTGCTTCCGATGCCTGAACATCTTTTAATCCAGTTGCTGACGCCGGACGGTTCATGGCACCCTTGGCCGCCATGAGAGATTTGTTGCCGGGAGGCGTCCTTGGTCTCTCCAACTTCTTCATCGACTGGGATCGATTGATATTGAAGGCCTGTGTGGCAGCCGAACTTCCATGAGCCAAACTCAAGGGCTCTTCGGTGGGCGGTCGATTGGCATGAAAAGCCTGGTTCGCGGCAGAACTACCCCAAGCGTTTTGGGACGGTCCTGATCTAACACTGACGGATTTGGATTTCTTCAAAGCTGCTCCGGCAGAACCGACAGCCAACAGCGCGGCCTTGTGTCCATCTGATTGGGCCGAGGGCTCCCATTGGGGCGACATTTTGTAGTTTTTGGCAAGCACAGCAGCAGCAGAGGCGGATGATGAAGGATTTGGCTTCCAAAGGTCCACGGATTTCTGATTAGACCAACCAAGCGACGCGGCGGCGCTAGCAGCAGCACCATCAGGAGCCAAGCCAGACGAAGGGAAGCTCGGCAAGCTGCGAGGATCGGCGTACTTGATACGGCCAGTGTTATTCTGGACTGTTGCACAGGAACAGAAAGATGGGTCAAAATTAGCTCCAACTCATCATGTAAAAGTAAAGCTGCAGTGAGAAGAAAACTTGTCTGAAGTGAAGGGAGTCGGATGCAATGGATGCAATCAATGACTGTGGCGCATCGCAGAAATTACGAATCACCGACTTTGCCACTGCCACTGCCACTGCCACTGCCACTGCCACTTCGAAGGCAGATGCGGAAAGAGCCGACTCAGCCGAGTGCCACGGCAGGTGGAAGCTGCGACTGAGTTCGCGGCCCCAGAGCAAAGGCCGTTCGTGCACATGGTGCCAAGTGGCTGCGGGTCATCTCCTTCCCCTCCTCCCTTTGTCGACGTTTGTTGATGCGTTGATGCGTACCAGACTCGTTTCATGCTGAATAATAAACTTACTTGAAGGTGGCGCTTGTTGCGCTGGCGTCTTTGCGGTGGCCATGGGTGCTTGGTGTGCACTTGTGCGTGCAGTGTCCAATCACTAGGGACGGACAAACTTGTGGAGACGGTTACGTCACAGACTAATAATCGTTGCTTGGGTCGTTGCAGACGTTGCAGACGTTGCGATCGCGACGAACGTCCTCCACGTCCCTAATATCCGGGGACTCGAATAAGGGAGCTGACGGAAATTTTGAGCTGCTAGTGGCTCAATCCAGGAAGCGTTGACAAGGAAATAAAAAAGAATGAATGACTGTGAAAAAGTCTGGGTTTGTTTTGCGCCCAAGTACAAAGTGCAAGTGACTGATGACGAATGACGGATGACGGATGAAACCAAATAGGAAGGATTATTTGCCTGATTATTGCAGATCGCGAGGGAGCAGGCTCGGGGCATTTTACGGTGGGCTTCAAGTTGGTTTTATTCTGGGCCGTGAGGAAATTGGATCGGACGGGACGAGCGACAGCGGATCATCACCTCTGGCACTAATTACATGTACTAGCACATCACGGCAATGGAGAAAAAGTAATCATCAGTACACACAAGTCTGTCTGGCTGGCTTCAGACAGGGCCGGATGGGTCGTTGGTCTGACGTCATGGAGACCCTCTGGGAGATGTATGTACATAGGTGCATGACGCCATGTATCAACGTCTTGCTCGTTTGGGATTGAACAGCCTCATCAACAGGTTCCCTGTCGCCATGAACACCCCCCAGATTTTGCCTCGGAAGGATCGCTAGGTGCAGGCTTAGCTTCAATATTTCCTCCTTGTTGGCGGCCAGTGGCAGTGGTCAGCTAGCTACTTTATAAAGCACACGGCCATCCAGACATCAAGCCGTCCAACAACATCTACATACACCGCACGATGTTGCTGCAATTGGAATGCGCCTGAATCAGACGGGTCAGACGGGTCAGACGGGTCAGACGGGGTCCCCGGTCACCGATGACGTAGGCTTCTGCGCTGGGCTGCTCGGGAAAAAAATGGGGCCCTTTTTTGGTGACGGCCCAGAGCGGCACCACAAGGAATCTGCCGCACATGCCTCAGTCGCGTGTCTTTGACCACCTTGTATCGGGGAGAATTTGACGACGGCACTTTGCAAAAGTCGGCCATCAACACCGTCAGCAAGGAATAAAACAAAGCCCCGGCATCGCCAAGTCCAGGCACTTGGAACAAGCTGGGCCTCTCAACGACTACGTGACAAGTGACAAGGATGTACACGAACCAGGACTAGAAGACTACAACTGAAACCTGTGATGCCTGCTCCAGTCCCAAGCTCAAACAATATCATCGGTACACCGCCTTGTCGCAAAGTTCACCACCAAAAATGAGCCATCCCATCGGGCTCCAAGGCGTGGCCAACTTTAGAGACGTTGGACAAACGGTGAATCAATACTTGGGCAGAAAGTAAGGTCGAGCCTTGGGCAACAAAAGCGCAGCAACAGGACAGACTTCTAGACGACCCCATAGCTATCGTACTCTGCTCATGCGACTAATAAGATATTTCGCCGTCGTGCAGGTTCCTCCGCGAGGGTGTCTTGCTCCGCTCCGCGAGACCAGGTACATTCGTCGAGTAGCTGAAGCCGTCTCTGCGAGCGCGAGATACTAATCCCACTCCTGTAGACGATGCCTCTTCGGAAGACAAAGCCCTGATCAAGGATGATCTTGGCATCCGGACCATAATTGATCTTCGAACCAGGTAACGTTCTTCCGACAAGTACACTAGTCACACGGTGACCATGGAACCAGAAACTGAATTGTCTAACCATCTAAAATGTAATAGAACCGAGCTCATCAAGCATGCGCAGAGATTCCGACAAGACTCTCAAACTAGCTCCAGCGTCTTGTCCTCCTGGTTCTCACCCCCACCAAGTCTCCCTCACATCAACGGCATAAAGTACGAAGAGATCAAAGTCACAGGACGCTCCTTTGAAAGACATCTCCTCCGCCAACTAACCTGGTCGAGCTTCTTGTAAGATATCCCACGATGATTTACAGTTCATGCAACTAATACAGTCACTTTTGGCGGAACTTCAGCAAAGTCATTCTCTTGTTCATACTCGGATATCGAATCCATGCCGTCAGGATCATCGCGACAGAGGTGATGCTTCCCCGGGGGCTATTGGGTCTCGGAGTCGACACGGTTGATCATTCAGGGGCCGAGATTCAAGCCGCTCTTTCGCTGTATACTTGTAAGAATTCACTGCCCATCTTGGTGCATTGTACGCAAGGGAAAGATAGGACAGGTACGTCGGTTCATCTTCTTGCAGAACTAACCTCCAGTGAGGATAAGGGGGGGTTTTCGATTGCCGTGAGGGAAACTGATATGATTGAGCGTGTAGGCCTGATCATCATTTTGATCTTGATGATACTCGGTGTTCCTCTTGATGCCATCGAGCATGACTATTCTCTGACTGACACTTTAGAGGCAGAGAGGGAGGAGAGACTAGCTGAAGTGCGGGAGATTGGGTTGACTGATGAGTGGGTGGCTACATCCCCAATCATGATCAGTGGGTTGCAGAAGCACTTGCATCTCAAGTACGGTGGTTTGGAGGCTTATCTGGACGGCGTTGGCTTTGATGCAGACCAGAGAGCTGTACTTCGAGAGTTGCTCATGCATTGAGAGAGCCGGTATTTGTAAGCCCCCAAAAAAAAAAAAAAAAAAAAAGGCTTCAGCTTCTTCTAGTCTTTGTATTATTGTTATCGTCTGAGATTTCATCTATTTCTTTCTAAATCGACCTTGCAGCCAACATCTATACATTTTGAGCTTTTCAGCTCGATTGACGAGCAAGCGACGATCAACGCCGAGGTTCTCGACCTCGAACTGGGGCACGTTGGCGTTGCAGGCATTGTCGCCGGCAGCGGCCTCGCCGCACCATATGGCAGCGAGTTCATCCTTGTCAAAGAAATAGACGCGAGTGCCGTCCCCTCTGATGTAGAAATTTTCTTCTAGGTATCGACCTTTGCGAAAGCGAACCTGGGCAAGATCTCCTCTTCCATAGTCTCGGAAGCAGACCAAGCCTCCTGGCTTTAGTACTCTATGCACATTGTGAACGGCCTTTGCCCATTCGGTTGGTGACAGGGCAGAGAAAATGAAAACCATAATGGCGACATCTACGGATTCTTCTTCGACGTCAGGAGGCAGGCACTCTCCTGCGACATCCCACACGTCAGCCTGCATGTAATTTGTGTCATACGCTTCATGGTTGCGCATGACCTCAACAGCTGTCTTGGAGAAGTCGCACGCATGGATCTTTAGTAGGGGATTTTTGTTGTTGGCAAGAACAGGGAATGCTGTGTTACCGGCGCCAGCGCCGATCTCGAGAATTACTTTAGGCCCAACATTCTCTTGGGTTACTTCGGCGAGAATAGGGAACTCTTGTTGGAGCCACTTTCGGTTCTTGAAAAAGTTTGCGGTATTGTTCTTGTAGAACTGATTCCACCACTTGGCTGGATTGCCATTGAACCTGCCTGCACTCTGGAGTCAGCACATGTTACTCTCAACTTCTTTTGTCTCAGAAGAATAAGTTTGCGTAAGGGTCAAGGGTTTTGAGTGTGTTCAGATGGGAGCGAAAGACTATTGAAGGTGTAGGTCTCATCAGTAGTTTCAGATGAACTATGCATTGCTTGGGGATCATCACAACACGAGGGCAGGTACGCCGGTTATTTAAACAAGTTGTAAAGGAACAAGAAGTATGATGCGACTTACTTTTGTCAAAGTCAGATACTGGAGATTGGCGCTGCATCTCGAATTGACGCTCAGCGTATTCCTTGTACGCATCGTCAGTCTCAACGTGATCCCAAGCATTGAACTCAAACACGTTGTCCCCTTCGCCGAGAAAGCGACTGCCAAATTGGAACGGGTCTGTCCGTTTCAAGCTCTTGGCTGGATCGTGTGATCGATGCGGGGGCACTTCTGCACTGGCATCTTTGTCACCGGTGATATCCAGCGCAGCCAGCTTCTCAAGAGCGGCATTCGTGCCCGCAGCATCCACAGCAGGAACACTGCTTGGCGCAGCCATAATACCTGATATGATTGTCAAGTAACACAGTTAGATAAACAGGGTCTTTGGGGCCACCTTCCCTTGTAGCTGGATTTCTAGCTCTGCTATTGACGAGCCCAAAAAAAAAGTTGGTAGGGGAGGAAGATGAGGAACAGCTATGGGGAAAAGTGCTACGTTGATAAATATTCGAAGTGCTTTGGTGGGGTGAAAATTTCCGGTCCTCTATGTAATTGGCCAGACTGGGCCGGCCTCGGATAATCGCGCCTTCCGTCAGGTTCCTAGCTTATGAATGAACCTCAACTTGCATATACAGCTTGTCGACCATTGACCAGAATCCTCGATTCTGCCGCATCGTGTATCAACTCTGGCCGTCATTACATTCGACTTGGATCTATTTGATTTCCACGCGGTTTCCTATATCAATTTACGTCATTTCATATCATGGCGCTGTCTCTCCTTCAACCAGTCGGCAACCTCTCGCCAGCAGAGACATTGAAGCTGGCGCAACAAGCGCCCGAGATATTGCGCAAAAACCCGAGGGCCTTTTCGGCGTCGCCTCTTATATCTCTTTTCTCAGTCAAGGAAACCGCCGATACTTGGACAATGTACGAGAACTTGATGGTTCTGTGCCTACGTACTGGGAACGACGAAGCTGCGCGCGAATGCTTGGAAAGAATAACCATCCGTTTTGGTGACAAACATGAACGCGTATTAGCGCTACAAGGACTTTTCAAAGAGGCCACGGCGTCAAATAATGCCGAGCTGCAGAATATCCTGGAAGATTATGAGACACTTCTTCGAGAAAACGACGCCAATATTGTGAGTGGTTGACATCGAATTAGCGTCTGGCGATTAGATGTGTTCCCTGACTTCAATGTAGCCAATTCTCAAAAGAAAAGTAGCGCTGCTCCGATCGCTGGGAAAGCTTCCCGAAGCAATCTCGGCCCTGAACTCTTTCCTCGACACCTGTCCGACGGACCCTGAAGCCTGGAGCGAGCTGGCGGACATGTACGTCTTGCAGGGCTTATATGCTCAAGCCATTTACGCACTTGAAGAGGTTCTCGTACTCTCACCAAATGCATGGAATGTAAGCTGCATCCGTTGAAATCATCTTTGGGGCTTGCAAACTAGGGACTGATTGTAGCGATAGATCCATGCTCGACTGGGCGAAGTCTCGTTAATGGCTGCCACAAGCGCCTCAGACGGCGGACCGTTGAAGCATTTCGCTGAAGCTATCAAACGATTCTGTCGAAGTATAGAGCTTTGCGATGATTATTTGCGCGGATACTACGGACTGAAGCTTGTAAGTTACCTGACACTCATTCCATACTGCTCTCTTACTAAACCATTCGACCAGGCGACCGACACGCTTCTAGAAGCTGCACCTAAGTCAAAAAAGGATGTTGAAGGTTTTCTTCTACCAAGTCAAGAAACTACCGAGAAACTAAATAGAGCAGCCACCGAGAAGCTGGGAGAGATTGTTCGTCGAAATAAAGCCCAAGAAAAACTTTGGCAAGGATACAATGCTGGTGAGATCGCAGCAGCCCAGGAACTTTTAGCCAGCTCATTTGCGAAGATGGTGCGGTAAGGGAATGGCGTATCATACAATGCCGTCGTCTTAACCATAATGTCGAGTACATGGGGTGATAGTTGTCTATCGTAACATTTACGCAGAGACCGAAACGAGAGGGTGAACGGAATTCGATTTAAGCGACGGCTTGCAACACATTCTGAACCATCGTTAAGAAATAGTCAAAACTGTTATTTTGTCAAACACGAAGTCATTCCATTCGCCTGGTTGGACAGGAGCAACGTTGGGCATCACCCGATGGCAGCAGAGATGGGGACGTACACGTCAGCGGCAAGGAAGGCGAAGCTCAAACGTCCTATTCAAGCACACCCCGTCTTATTTCAGGCAGTCATGGATCTTGACTAGACCATGTCAAACTACGATCAGGAGAGCGACGAAAGCATTTGTTTCATCATGTAATTTCCCATTGGGCATGTATTGGCGAGAGGAACCGATAATGGGGCATGCAGCGGCATCTCGACCGTCTGGCCACACATTGCCTTTCGCAATAGCGAGAAGTCATGTACGATACTCCAAACAAGGAATCCTGGCTGCCGTAGCAGAGGCACTAAAATCCGCGATTGCATGATTTCCCGTTCAACAGAACAATCTGGCTTGGTGCACCGCATGGTGCCTATCTATGCAACGGTAGCGCAATTCGGTGAGCCTAGTTAGTGCAGCGACCTCATCTGTCTACGTGCATTGCATATCTGTGAAATTCGACATACATGCCAGATACCAGACCCAGATTTGACTCAAAATAAACAAAGAGAATAAACGAGTAAGCCTAGCGACCAGGCTGCAGCTGCCTAGTTTCTGTTGTCTCTAGTGAGGTTCAATCCATTGGCCCCGGGCGAGTTCTAGCATAACATCCCCACTGGCTGGGCATCAAAGTTCATAGTGTTAGACATCAAAGAGACCAGGGTCTTTTCACTTGATGCTTGTTTTTCAACACAACAAGCTTGTTCATGCAAGGCTGGTAGTGCAGGTACCGATTCACCTGGGCTTTGTGAGTCAAGCCTCAGGTCAGACAACCCTGGCCTATCGGGCTTCAACACGTAGGTGTCGGGCGCTGGCGGCCAGTAAACAGGGCCAAACAAAGAGAGTTTTTGATTTTCTTTTGTCTACGCTTTCCGTTGTGGTCTTCTTTGTTTGTGGCTCGTACTGTGTTTGTCACTGTGCTTCTCTTGAACCTGGCTGAGGCGTGCTCGCGTAGTGTGCTCACGACTTACAAGTTGTATTTGTACTTTTAGGCCAGGGTTTGTTTTGATACCAGTCAAGTGTCCACAGAAGTGCCTAGGTACCTACCTAGGTAGTGAAGTACCTTGGTCGCCAATTCCAACTTCAGTGACGTTATCGTCAAGGGCTTATCCCAACATCGACAGAGATATTGACCTCTTCTCAGAGGGCCAAACGAATAGATGAGTATATGTGCCAAAGTCGTAGAGACAAATCGGAGTAGATCCATCACCCCATTGGGTAAGAATCACAAAATCATTGACGATGTTGAAGTAAAGTCCATCCTCGCCTATTCAGCCTTCAGTGCCTTCCTCCAATGCGAAGAAAAAAGATAAAAAAAAAAAAAAGATAAAGACGCGAATATTCGACGAGGCGCTCTTGTTTGTTTCTATGTGGCACTTGAAGGGCTTTGCGAACCGCTGAAGCTGCTGCCGACAACGAATCATGACAATATGGGGATGGAAAATACGCTCCCTCAGCCACCAGACCGTCCGTACAGTGTATCGACGCACGGTACGAATTTGTCGTTTCGCAGGATATCGAACCCATGCTCTCTATGCATGGCCCAACAAAGAAGCGGACAAAAAAGGGTGCACACAGGCCTCAGTTGCCACGTGTGTCGTGAAAAACCTCAGCTGAAAAGATCAAACTAGTGCTCCGTGCTCCGGAGAGAGAAAAATATGACATGTTTGACGGTGACGAGAGCAAATGTAGGCCTCGGTGGCGCCAGTATATTAAGCATCGCTGCTCTTGTCCCTGTCGAGAGGTCCCGGCAGAAGTCATGCCGGGAAAAGCATCGATTTTCGCGAGCTGAGCACCATTGCTGAAATCAAAGACATCTTGCCCGAGGACACTACCACACCATGGATCCCAGTTTTGGTATCGCTGCCCTCAAGAATCACAGACCAGCCACTACTTGTCCCACCCGGGAACTAGTTTTGCCTGTTCCCTGCCTTCATTGTCTGATTCCGAGGATTGCCGCATCTCTGGATCTGCACCGGACGTCACACTAGCGTCTTGACACCGGAGTCTCTACCATGTTGCAACCTTCCCGGGAGGTAGAGAAAACATGACCATTTTTTATTTCCTTCCCTCCATGATTACAGGACAAAGATTGAGGACTCTCTATCACTATGTTTTTTCTCTTAAAATCCAACATCTCTAACACCACACGAGGGGCCCGCTCTGTGCCTGAGCCCTGGTGGGAAGGAGCCAAATTTTTTTTTTTTTACACTGACAGGCTACAGCCCATCAGCCTCGGGAGGGGGAGTGCTCCCAAGGTGGGGCTTTGCTGCCTGCGTTCCTGCCCGCTCTTGTCAATATTGAGTCATTGACTGCCCGACCACCTGAGGTACAAGAAGTGGTGGAACGTGCTTGGGAACATTTCTTCTTTTCTGTCTTGATTTCAACTTCATCAGAGAGTTTCTCGCTTGTTGGCATTATCAAAGCTGACGGGTGGTGGGTACATACAATTTAGGAAGCCAAATCCAGGAACCGGCAAAATTGTCTTTCGCTGCTCTTCTACGGAGTATTTGGCTTCCATCTGCTGGCATAAATCCACTCACCTACTAGATTACATGCGCCAGCACACGGAGTCACTTTCGTTGTGAGTGGTGACCACCAGCGAGCGACAACATCGGCACCTCCCAACAACCATTTGCTTGAACACACCCTGCGAGACCGACGGCACAGTTCTTTGACACCGCGACACGTAGCCTTCCACCTGATGGGTTCAGGAGCTGCTCGGACGAACTTCGGTCCAGATATCGATTCTTGACCGCCTGCTAGAATTGGGCCTTTCTATCTGAAAGTCCGCCCCTTGTCTCACAGTTTGGTCCGAGGTACGGAGTACACCACGCCTCACAACAACGACGTCCAGAAGTCTAGATCTTCAGGGCCTTTTTTACATGCATCTACCGAGACGGATTTTTTGAGCTAATAGAGAACCCTGAAAGAATTAGTACAGGCTCAGAGCTTTGTGGACACAGTGTCTTGACGTCTCATTGCACTTTAACAAGGTAAGTTGTATGCATGCATATGTCAAGTCTAGACTCACTGCCACTTGGATGGTTCCAATTGTCGCCGCATCGCCGCATCGCCGCATCGCCGCATCGCCCTTTCCAACTTTCCAAGGATCAAGGATTGTTGCGCGTGATCGGGGAACCTTCATTGCGCAATATGTTAGTCGTCTTCATTGCGTTTCTTCTGTTCATTGTGAGCTTCCTGGGAGTGGCCGTTGCAAGTGACCTATTTTTCAGAAGTGTGTCTGTGTTCTTTTGTGTCGATTCTATCTAATTCGGCTTTGTTGCGGACTTGATAACTCCTGTTTTTTTTGGGGGGCGCTTGCAGAAGCGAACAGGATTATGGGCAGGGGGGATACCAACTTGTTGGTCTTCTACCGCAGTCACAGATCTAGGCAGATCCTGTTCATCGAATGGCTATGTACTAACGCATTCTTTCCCACATATTCCAGACATTGAACGACTCATTGAAGAATTGGAACAACTATATATCTATCCGCGCTGCCGTCAATTGGATTTCAGAGGCGCGCCAAATCCAGTCTACGATTGATATGCACAGGTACATTTGTTGACCAGCTCGCCCCGCCATCAACCTGGTCGTCTCCCACTTGCGCTGCGCACGCTTCGATCCCGCTTTACTATTACGAGCCAGCTCACTTCCTTCACATTTCTGTCTAACTTGTTGGGCTCCTCGAACGTTTGCCTGGGCCCAGACCTGCTTGATCCGCCCTCTGGCTAGCAACAATCTCACATTCCGCCGCTCACCGCTGATCCAAGCCTGATAAACTTTTCCAACCCGCTCGTAGCCACTTTGCCGAATCGCGCCTTGGGCTATCGCAACCTCTGACAGTCGATTTTATCCCTCCTCCTCAGAGATCCTGTGACTCTCCCAAAGAGGTTTCTCCACTCGGGTAAGTCTTCTCAGTGTAAGAACTGTCCAGAATACCAGACTCTCAGGCATGGAAGCGTGGTGGTATTCGCGCGCACACAACATATTCAGGCTTCAACGGCTCAAGCTCAAACAGTCGCCCCCACCAACCCAACCCTCGGCCTATCCCTTGGGACACACCAAGTCTGTTGTTGTCTACGCCAGGGCGGCCCTTTCCCGTTGCTACTATTATCATACATTCCCCCCCTCTCTCACAACTCTGACAACCTCCTTTTCAGGACCTGCCCGCAATTTTCACTAGTCGACCCCTCGCGCTCCCGTGGCGTCTTAGGCCAACCGACCCCTCACATCTGTCGCACTTTGCATCTGTTGGGCCATATCAGTGTCAGTCACCTCAGCATACTTTGCCAGCTTTGCCCCGTTGCTGCTACCACTGTTCTTGCTATAGAGCGCCCCGTAATCTAGCGTCAGCAGTCCCTCCCCCGACCCAAGCTTTGACGCATTCCTCACCGCACGGGTTTCTCGCCCTTGCCGACAGTATTATTTTTCTTCTTTATTGTCTTAGCAATTATACCATCATCAAGCCAGCGCCTTGACTCCGACCATCTTGAACTGGATTGTCGCGAGTGAAGGGCAAACGTGCTTGATATCATCTGTCTGCTATGCCGTGAGTGCCATAGCCTATACTTGCAGTGCAGTGTATGCGCCACGTTTGAAGCAGCAGCTTACGACTGACCACGTTCGTCAAGACGACGAACAACCATTACATTTCACAGTGGTGGCGAGAGTTCTCGCTCTACTCCTTACCATAGCGATCAAGAATCCTCTCGTCACGAGACCGATTGCTCCGCGGCCGGAGAGGACGACTGGCAGGACGACGACGAGGACGACGACGAGGACGATCTCCATCCATCTGATTCTGCTTCAGCCAGCAACGACATACAACCCTCGCGCCCGCGCCCTTCGAGAGCGCCGCGCCGTCACCGAGTAACTCGGCCACCACCTCAAGACTATCCTCCGGTGCCTACACACGCACCGATTCCACCGCCCAGCCTGGATCCTTCCGAAGAATACGGCCATTACGGCCACGGCTATGCGCCTCCCCATGCTCCCCGCGGTGGATTCTACGGCGGGCGTGGCCAGCATGCAGGATATCAACAACAGCAACAAGGCCACTTTATGGGGGGTTATCCCGGCGGGAACCAAATGGTTCCGTACGGAGGTTATGCGCCAAACCCATTTACGCCAATGAGTAATACCTCGAGTGGCACCAGCTACTTCGGGGGTGAACCGAGACATATGTACGACATGATGCCTTACCAGCAGCCCGGCTATTTCCCTGCACCTCAGTACAGTTTGCCTGCACATCTTCAACAATTTCATCTCGGCGCCCCTCCTCCGCCTCCAGCTACAGAAGCTCCAGCGCAGCCGCCCACTCCCGTCGCCAAGGAACCTCCTCCGGACTTGGAAAAAATTAAGCTCGAGGCACAACTTGCAGCGTTCAAAGCTCAAGAGGAGAAAGCCAAGGCCGCTGAGGACCAGCGCGAGCGTGAAGCACAGATTCGAAAGGAAGCAGAAGAGGCTTTTCAACGACGAATGGACGACATGAAGAAGGCGCAGGAGGAGGCCCAGAAGGAGATCCAGCGCGCTAGAGCTGACGCCGAGCGTGCCGCCAGAGAGCGCATTGAGGCTGAACGCAAGGCTGAAGAGGAAAGACAAAAGCAGCATGCCGAGGCTATGAAAAGAGCAGAAGAGAATGCAAGGTTAAAGTTTGAGGCCGAGATCAAGGCAGCTGAGGCTCGCAGAAAGAGGGAAGAAGAGGACCGAATAAGAGCCGAAGAGGCCGCCCATAGACGCCTTGAAGCTGCCATTAAGGCCGAGGCCGAGGCGAAGGCTGCCGCAGATAAGAAGGCTGCCGAGGAAGCGGGAAGGCTCAAGCTAGCGCAAGAAGATGCCAGGCGCCAGGCGGAGATCGAGACCTTGAAGAAGATTGAAGACGAGAAGGAGGCTGCCAAGAAGGCTGCAGCGGCTGCAGAAGCCGCCAAAGCAGAGCAAGAGGCGCTCAAGAAACGTATACAGGAGGAAACTAAGGCAAGTTTAGAGGCAGCAGCCAAGAAGAAAGAAAAGGCTCCAATCAGATTCAAGGACGCTGTGGGAAGGAAATTCAGTTTTCCCTTCCATATCTGCTCAACATGGCAAGTAAGTTTACACATATTGATTTACACTGACCGTTGCCAGGTACATGTCTTTGAGCTGACGCTTCTGCTATTCGATAGGGCATGGAAGAACTTATCAAGCAAGCCTTCCTCCAAGTCGATGTTCTAGGTCCCCACGTGCAGCAAGGCCACTATGATCTCCTTGGCCCCAATGGCGAAATTATTTTGCCAACGGTCTGGGAGAAGGTCATTCAACCGGACTGGAGCATCACAATGACCATGTGGCCTAGCCACAAGTCACCGCCTGTTGCAGCCAAGATTCCTGGGGTGCCAAACATTCCCGGCATGATGCATCCAGGTATGAGACGACCTGGTGGCCCTGCTGGTGCCAACCCCGTGCCGCCCCCAGGCTGGCCGGGACTTGGTCGCCGACCAAATCCGCACCTGCCTCCCGATATCGACATTGTGAACGTTGGACCAGAGCCCAGGCACTCCAAGCCATCCAAGCATAAGCTAAAACCTACGGGTATGCTTGGCTACCTGGCAGGCAAACCAGCCAAAAAGAAGTGAGAAATTGCTCCCCAATCAAACATCGACACTGGCCTCGACCCCGCAATCACTAACGTCTTGATTTCTTTTCTTTTCCCCCAAAGCAGGTTTAGCAAGAAATGACAAATACGCAACAAAAATCCGGCGGTGCTATACTTTATGACGACGATGTACGACAACGATTTCTTTCCTCAAATACCATAGCGAATGTTTTTGTGGTTCGTGGCACTACTGTTCTTACATAACGCGAATTTCCCCTTGGTTGCGGCACTCTGTCGGTTATTGTCTTTATTCAACCTGTTGTGTGGTAACTCCCAATTCATTCTAATACAAGAGGGCGAACACGCTTGGTAGGTGGGCCAGCAAACGATGGTAATCGGTTCTGGATAGAAATGCCGTGAGCACACGGGGAAGGCGAGTGGTGAGCCAGCTATGGGAGAAGCCGAGGGCGTAATTCTTGGTTCAACTTTGCGCATACATTTAGCAAGTTATTCTTGGTTTCTTTATCGGTTTCTTCTTTTTTTTGTATATCGGTTTGGGTTTACTTGATGTTGTTTTTTGGAAAAGGTGCATGAACCTCTCTCCACTTGGGCAGGTGTTTTAAAAATGATAATTTTGGTCAACAGCAGCCTTTCTGTGGTCTCGGTATTGCTCAAAAACGTGAGTATTTGTACATACGAATTTACATTCTATACTCCGAACATGATGATGAGGTCTGCTGTAACACCGATCCGAATGCACAGACTTGTCATCTATCTCTTGGGTGCAGGCAAGGCCTCGTAGCTGTACTTAAACTTCACCTCTCTATACCTTACCGACGCCCAAAAAAAAGGGGGCAATCAAATAGCACCTGGTCACATGCCCTCCAAACGCTAGCAAGAAGAAACCGTGGGTTAGTTGCGTACGTTTTCATAACTTCCGCGTACCGCCAAGTTCTTCTGAAGCACGTTTCTCAAATGCTTCAATCATGAGACCTGCTACTTTGTCGGAAACAGCTGCACTGACAGCGGCGTAAAGTGGATTAACGAACTGGTATTTGATCGTCAGATGGACCTCTGTTGAGGGGGAAGCCTCCTGCGACAAGGGCTTCAAGTGCCACCGTGTAACCAGGCTTTTGAAGACAGCCGAAGCGGCTTTGGCCTCGACGGAAGCAGGATCACCACTGACAGCCTCTACTGATGCTTCTGGCACGCAGCGCAGCCGGCTTGTAAAGACTTCGTTGAAACCACCCCATCCCACGTGTAAATCGGCCAGCGTCGGCCAGGCACGACCCTGCTCGTCGCGTTCGGACCATTGGGTCACTCGGGAGTGGGAGCAGTAGGGAACAAAGGTCGAGTAGGAGTCTACGTCGGCAATGAGCTTGTACAGTGGCTGTTGGGCGTAGGGAAGGGTTCGGGTGGCCGTAATGGTTTGAGTGTCGCTGGCTGGGCTGCCGGGGAGGTTGAAGAACGGGCGGTGGTGGGAAAGCGGGATCGAAGTGGTGCGCGCGAGGTGTATGGCTCGGAGTGGGAATGGACGGGTTGCGGTTCGGAGAGGCATCGTTTTGTGTGTGCTTGATTCCGTGGCTGGGAAACCCAATTCTTGTTGTAGAAGATGGTGGTTTGGGAGAAAGGGTTGCACGGCAGGTAATACAGTGACAGTGTACCTTACTGATCGCTGTGGGCCGCTACTGAACTGGTCGACCGCTGCTGGTGCTTTGTTGTAATAGTTGACGTCGGGTCGGCCATTTGTACGAATCAGCCTCGAACAACCGCGCAACTGAGATCCACCCTTCTTCAAGAGTCCCCTCCAACGTCCTCACGAGACTCGCAACTCGTCAAGTCCCACGACTTACCCCCCCGGCGGCCCGGATTCTCACGTGCATTTATCGGTGCACGTCGACCTGCCACAGTAGTTCTGGACCGGCCACGACGCATCATGAACCGAGCGGCTCCCCTGCGTTGCATTCTAATCATAGCTTGAAGCAGACAGTGTCCATCGAGGCTCGCATCGTGGACAGAGCTGGAGCAGCCCCACGCGCGGGGCAATCGAGCTGGCACAATGTACGACGAACATTCTCTGCCTCTTCGAAAAGGGGAGCTCATGCGGGCAAATATGATCGGCAACACAGAGTTTTGAGTTGACAAGAGCTCAATAGGTTCGAAAAGTCGCTTTACGACCTCATTCGAGGACTTCGGAACCACAAGGGAAACGAGAAGGAATACGTCCAAAAGAGCTTGAAAGAATGTCGCGCCGAAGTTCGCAGTCAGGACATGGGTGTGTGATTTTACTCTTCTTCAAGCATTAATGCTTGAGTTTTCCCCTTGTTCTGCACACGGAGATTTCGAGGTGCTAACAGTGCTATTTCTACTCGGTTTTAGACGTCAAGGCGACCGCGCTCCTCAAGCTCGTATATCTCGAGATGTTGGGCTACGACATGTCCTGGGCTTCGTTCCATGTCCTAGAAGTCATGTCGTCTCCCAAATATCACCAGAAGCGAGTGGGATATTTGGGTGCTGTGCAGAGCTTCCGGCCAGACACGGAAGTGCTCATGTTGGCCACGAACTTGTTGAAAAAGGTATGCGTGTTCAATAACCAAACAATACATCAAGAAATCATGTGACAGGTGGACTGACCCTTTATTTCGTCTGATTACAGGATCTCGGATCGTCTACTCCAATCATCATATCTCTTCCCATCGCGACGCTCCCACACGTCATCACGCCATCTTTGGCGCTTTCAACTCTGGCCGACCTCCTCCCGCGTTTAGGACACAGCCAGTCTAACATTAGGAAAAAGACATTGGTCACCCTATATCGCTTGGCGCTCGTGTATCCGGAAACTCTTAGAGCAGCATGGCCGAAGATCAAGGAACGCCTAATGGATCCTAATGAGGATCCCAGCGTGACGGCAGCTATTGTGAACGTTCTGTGTGAGTTGGGATGGCGCCGGCCGCATGATTTTCTTCCTCTGGCACCCCGGTTGTTCGACCTACTTGTAGATGGTGGCAACAACTGGATGGCCATCAAACTCATAAAACTGGTATGTATTCGCGACCATCGCGTCACAGCTATTCGGCACAGGCCAAGTACCATGTACTAACTAAACTGCCAAGTTTGCGACTTTGACACCCCTGGAACCACGTCTCGTAAGGAAATTACTGCCTCCTTTGACGAACATAATAGCTACTACACCAGCAATGTCCTTGTTATATGAATGCATCAACGGCATCATCCAAGGCGGTATTTTGGGAAGCACAGACGACCCAACTGACACGGATGAGATTGCGACGCTCTGTGTCAACAAGCTTCGAGGGATGGTGATGATTAACGGTGACCCCAATCGTAAGTATCGAGCGATGCAATTGACGCTCTCTGCTGGATATTCTCTTAGCTAATACTGGTAACAGTCAAATACGTGGCTTTGCTGGCGTTCAACAAGATTGTAGTTACTCATCCACATCTTGTAGCCCAACAGGAGGATGTCATCTTGGAGTGCATTGACAGCGCGGACATCACAATTCGAATACAGGCTCTTAATCTGGTTCAAGGAATGGTGACGGGAGATAATTTAGTGTCGGTGATCAGTCGCTTGATGAAACAACTCAAATTATCCGCACCTAGCAAGAACCGAAATCGTTCAGGAACGCCATCACTGGAACCTAGCTCCGACTCCGATGACGAATCGCAAGTAGCGATCACAGCGCCCAAAAAGACCGAGGGCCAGGCACCACCGCTCCCTGAAGATTACAGACTCGGTGTCGTGGGACGAATATTGTTCATGTGCTCAAAGGATAATTATGCAAATGTCCTGGACTTCGATTGGTACATTGACGTGTTGACTCAGCTGGTCCGCATGGCGCCAGTTCCTCGACAGTTCGACTCGCTTGATACTTCATCCCTTTCTTCGCGATCGTCGACCGACATATCAGAGAGAATAGGTGACGAGCTACGAAACGTCGCTGTCAAAGTTAGGGCCATGAGATCAACAGCGGTGCGAGCAGGCTACAACATAGTTGCACAGCTGAATGCAGATACCCCTAGTAGCCACAAAGTGACATCCGGAGCGCTCAAGTCAGTGACGTGGATTCTTGGCGAATACGCGATTCTGCTGCAGGACCCCGATGACACCTTGAACAGTCTGCTCCAGCTGGTATCACGCGCCGCCCGAACGGAAGTCTGCACAACTTCGATGCTTGCAGTCGCCAAAATTTTCGCATCCATCGCCGGTGACGAATCTCAGCCATGGACGCCAGAACGCAAGTCTCGAATATCGCTTCTCATGGCCCGTATTCTTCATGTGGCAGAGCCGCTTGCTTTACATCCGAACCTTGAGGTGCAAGAACGGGCCGTTGAGCTTGTAGAGCTGCTGAAGCTCACGGCAGAGGCTGTTTCAGGGCAGCCTGCATCGACAGATGAAGCCCCTCAAGACCCTCCTCTGCTTTTAACTCAGGCCATACCCTCGCTCTTCACGGGTTGGGAACTCAATTCGGTTGCGCAAGGCGCACAGCGCAACGTGCCTATGCCTGACGGCCTGGACCTCGACGAAGCCATTCATTCCAACTTGAATCATCTCCTCTCTACCGCAGACCTTGTCACCCTCGAAGCCGATATATCAGATGAATTCGAATTGTACTATAATCACCGACCAGCTCCCACCGCAATCTCGTCCTCCGCGCCGGCCATCAGCAGACTGGCCGGACCAGTCGAGGAGATGGTGGGCTCGTACCAACAACAACCGAGCGAAGAAAGCTACCTCGATGCAGACATCATTGCGCGGCGCAAAGCAGAGCGACTGGAAAGAAACAAGGACGACCCGTTCTACATTCCCAACAGCAGCGATGTACCACGAACTTCCACCCCGATTCACACCATTCTTCAAAGCAACAACGGGCCCGATCTTGACATCGACTCGATACCAATCATGAAACTTGATCTTGATAACCTGGCCGGCCCTGCCGCGCCAACACCCAAGCCCCAAACCAAGCCAAAACAAAAAATAGTTATTGCTAGCGACGAGACTCTTGAAAGCGGCGACGGCGGCGGCAATACTCGTCAGTACGACTCGGAGAACAGCTCGGACATCCACGCAAAAGCGAGGAGCAGGAAACTAAAGCAGTCTCTCCTGCAAGTAGACTCCAGCCACATTGGGTCATTCAGCCTCGAAGGCACACCCGCCAACGGGTTCGACTATGAGCAGCAACAGCGCGAAGAGGCCGAGATGCAGCAGGCGATGAAGGAGGTAGAAAGACTGCGTCTCGAAATGCAACGTGCCAATGAACGGATCCAAATTGCCCACGGAGTGGATGCAGAAGGCGCCGTTATTGAGAAGAAAAAGAAGAAGGTCAAGACGGTCAAGACGTTAAACAGGACGGATGGGATTCCAGACAGCGCAGAAGCAGAAGGGGAGGTGAAGCCTAAGAAAGAGAAGAAGAAGAAGAAGAAGAAGGTGGGGCCAAACGAGTCTCAGGCTGCTCCGGAAGAAACACCCGGCACGGATGGTGGCATCGTCCTTTCTATGGGGGATGCATCCTCCGTTGTGAAAACACCCCCGGCAGATGGCACCATGATGGATGAGTTGGTTTTGTCGGGGAGGAAGAAGACGGTCAAGAAGAAGAAGAAGAAGAAGAAGAAGATGGCTGAGATCGAAGACTAGGTGTAGGAGGCGAGCCTGTGGCTAGGGCTTTGGGCCGGCATGACAAGGACATTCCAATTCTGGTATGAGCATTGATACAGTGGCATAATGAGAGCAGTGAAGCACCATTAGATTTGTTGGCATTGACGTGATCAACCTATTTTGTGATTTGTGGGAATAGCACATGGTTCCCGGGAAGTCAAATCGTTGTTTTCAGTAGGGGATTCACCTACATCTCAATATGGGCGTGGCACAAGGTGCAATCTACACACATCTTGACTTACTCCGTATACAGACCAGAATGCACGTCAGAAACATGCCTTTTGAAATACACTGCGCAATGTCCGTTCTTGACACAATCCTACATCCTCCCGTAGGGCACAAGTAAACAGTGTGCCACTTGAATACATTCATAACCACATAGAGCATACAGCACAGCAAAGCAGAGCAGTATCAGCATGAAGAATAAAATGCACCTGTAGCTTCATAAGCGTAGCCTCGTGCGGATATATTCCTTCCTAAAAATAAGAAAAAAGGAAACCTGTCTCCTGCGCGACATGGGAGAATTTCAACTTGCACATGTCTCATACCCGTGAGCCCGTACATCATTTAACGATTTATACCCGCTGTCATGCAACGAATAAAAAAAAGAGAAGAAGAAGTGGGCGAGGACAAAGGAGACAGAGGCAACATGTACGGCACCCTCATAATCATCTTCTTGGCCCCCGCGCCAAAAGTAGCTTTTCTTAGCCTGTTCGTAATCCCTGTCAATAACATCCCATAAAGTGGCCTTCAAGGGACAAAAAGGAGGGGATAGGCCTCAAAGGGGCATGTTCAAGATCCATGGTCTGTTACTAATCATCCATGGGTTTGTCCTCAAGAGTGACTCCTCGTGTAGGTGTGCCGTCTGGTGGCGGCGTGCTGGGCACCCTCTTGCCGCCGACAAACTTCGTGCCGATGCGACTGCCACTATCTCTTTTCTCTCCATCACTGTCGTTTCCTTTGCCTTGTGGTGAGCCGTTTGCAACGTCTGCGATGGCGACGCTTTCAGGGCCTGGGACGTCCAGAGACGTTCGCTTGAAACGGCCTTCGATGCTGCCCATACTACCCAAGCTGGTTCGGTTTCGTTCAGCAGTCGTTGGGCTGGTTTGAATGGGGAACCGAGTGTCTGGTCCCCCGCTGCTCCTGTCGCGTCGGTGTCCTCGAGGGCCTGGGCCTGGGCTTGTTGCTCGGCTTCGCGAGGCGCTGGCTTTTTCTAGCAGAGCGCGATTGCGCTCTTCCACTAGCGCCTTTCTATTACTTTCATCGGTACTAATCGCGCGGGGGCGGTTTCCGCTGACTGAAGATGAATGGTTCAATGTAGACATGCGCTTGAGCTCGCTGAAAATGGCTTCCTTATGAGCAAACAGGTCCCGGACAAGTCGCGCTGCGTGTTTCTCCTCCAATGTGAGAGATGTCTCGGTTCGAGGTCTTAGGATACATGGTGCCAGAGAGGATGCCAAAGACGTCACATACTCCTCATCGGCCGACGTTAGGTCAATCAAGCGGGTAAAGTGGTTCATGCAAGCGTCCAAAGTGGCGATGTTGGTCAATCGCAACTGTGACAGTGTTTGTTGAAGGACGGCGACCCGTGATGCCTCCGTAGCATCTGCAGTTGGAGTGGTATAAATGGTACGAATGATTTCATATACATGTGCGCTGACAAGAGAATCTGGGTTGTGGTAATCGTTGTTAGTGTGTTGATTTCTCGGAAACTCTTCTTTTGGCTTGAAAGAAATGTGGAAGGCAGGGAACATCAACTAACCAGGAAGCTCCAAGAGATAAAGTTTCAATAATCCAGCAACAGTAGGCACATCAAATTCTTCGAAGACATCCGGTGAAATCGGCTTCCCATCATTCACCTTTGCTCGCAGCTTATGGATTCGGGTTAAAGGCACATCCACCAGCCAGACACCTCTGCGGGCTTCGTCACCTTCTAGATCTGGATAATGATGGTCCAGATATGTCAATATCGTTGTCACAATGATTGGCACGCGCTTCTTGTCTACCCTAGCACGGGCTTCGAGATCAACGCCAAACGTCTGCTCGTCGATCTTGTTGTAATAATTCTCATACACGACCACCTTGGGGACAAAGCTGCCCGTGCGGTAGTTCTCCAAAAGATATCGTAAATCTCCTGCAGGCTGGACCGTTTCTTGAAACAAAACAAACTTGTCCACAGTTGACTGCAAGCTGGGAATCACGTTGCCAATGGTACCGGAAAAGTCGAGAATGACGGTTTTGATGGCCTTTAACCGATCCAGCTCGCATCGTTCAAGGAATTTGAGGTGCAAAAAAATGGCCTCCTCAAGTCCGCACCGCAACTCGTCTAATTTTCGAACGGCAGCCTTGTACTTCTCGTCGGCTTCTCGCGCCTCGCGGTGAAGTCGCATAGACGGCGTCTCGTTGGGATCTCTGTTGCCAAGTACATTCCAGTTGGCAAGATATTCACTGACAGTCCCAACCACGGGCGAATCTGAGCCAGCATCTAAGCCAGTGACGGGGAGCGAGAAAGTCCTATTCATTTTCTTCTCAGGCAGTCCAGCAATTTTGAAAGATTTTGGGCGCCATTGATAGAACAGTTTAGAGCTGTTGGCAAAGGTGTTGCCGACGTTGCCAATGAGTCTCAAGAGACCGTTGGAAATAAGATCCTGACCTATGCGCTCAGCATAGCTCACACTGGTTATGGCCATGCTCCGCTGAAGATACTCGACAATATCAGAGCCTGCTGATGTATTCAAGTAAGTGCCCAAAATGGGAACTTTGGTTTCACCCATTTTGATGGTAGAGAGCATGTGTGAAAGAATTTTCTTAAGCTGTTCAGGCTGGTATACTTCGTCACCGATTTCAAACAATTCCTCGTCATCAGACACCTCCTCCTCTTTATGGGCCTGAACCTTGATCTCAGGAATTTTAGCCTGGTTGGCCGGTGGGCTGGTCTCGGGATCCTGAAATCCTAGCTTATTTTCTTCTTCCAAATCTTCGACCAGTCGGCACTTGTTGAAGTAATTCGAGCGAAGCTTTCGTACGGTATCGGCCTGTCGATCATGCGCCTTGATGCGGCCCTGAAGTTCGTCTTGCGAATCCTGGATACGGGCCTCGTGGGAATCACACCACCGAGAGAATGGGTTGACCACCAAATCCCTTATGCTTTGTGCGATTCGCTGGTGGCTTCGCGCGGCATCTTGCATTTCAGTTCGCATACCGTCGTACGCCTACACGAAAGCAAAAGAAAGATGTTGTTAGTACAGGTCGCGACCAAAACAACAAACAAGCATCGGGGGCTCATGCATTTCAGTGTTGGAATTGGAGAGGGCTCACTTTTCGAACAGTGGCACCATCGTCTCTTGAAAATCCACCATTGATTTTGTCCACGGATGGCGCAATGTCAGACAAGCGCTGCCCATACGTTTCCTCGGCTTCCGCACGCAGTCGAGCTAATATGAGAACCTGACGGTTCTCCATTATACCTTGCTGGAGCTTCCCGAACAAGACGCCGAGTCCTAACAGATTATATCAGTTTTGGCGTAATCGAAACCGGTTGAAAAAGAAAACAATAATAGAAAGGACCAACCTGCGGCATAATCGCCGGACCAGAAGGAGTCTGCAAAGCCGGGCATTTTGAAATACCAGCGCGGCGTCGCACACTACAACTGCAAGCAATCTATGTAGGATTGTCGTCGGCACTAAAGTGGCAGTGTTGTGACCGTAGCACTTTGTGCTCTCGTACGCAATGAAATTCTCTGGTCGTGATATCGCAGCTCTTGAAAGTTGTGGTAGGTCGTGGTCTCCAACGAAGGGGGCTGGTTCCCACGAAGCTCGTGGTTGGAACTGGAACGTTGACGTACGTAGGTCGGGCCGCAGGCGCAAGCGATGATGTGGCTCCTCGACCTCGTGGAGTGAATGCAATGCAATCGCTCAACGGACGAAGTTAATAAAGTGAGGAACGAGTGAATAAGAGAGTATTGCACGCAAATGACTGCGGAAGACCTAGCCAACTCCAAACAGTTCGAACGACGAGAATGATGCTCATAAATTGTCAATGGCTGGAAGTGCAAGAGAGCCAGACTGAGTTGGCGGAGGAGCTGAGAGAAGTTGTTGGATCAACAAGCTCCTCCCGGTTGGTTGGTGGCACAGACCAGACGAGTAGTTGAGTGCACAGCTGCCTGACCAGATGCCAGACCAGATGCCAGACCAGCTACGACCAGCAGACTATTCCGTCTGGTGGCTGGCAGTGAAGGTGCAGCCGCCAGCACCGGCTCAGGGGTCCTGGCTGTCTCGCCGCTGACGACGGTACCTGACTGCACAGTGCAGGGAAACAAAATACGGGCAAGCCGGCAAGGTAATATCCTGTAATTTTAGGCCTGGCGGGCCCCCAATTCGTGTCCGTGCTCTAGATAGAAGTGTCAGGGAGACCTCCTTAAGGTATCGGATATGTGGATGCAGCCTGCGTAATAACTAGGTTAAAACCCTTAATAAGATAATAGTAGAGATAATATATTAGAAGTACCTCTATAGACTAGTTATTACTATAGTATACTATATACCTTTTAGGTATAAAAGTTAAGTACTATCTATATCTCTAATTAACTAAAATTAAACTATTTTTATTATTTATACTAACCTCTACCTTAATAGTTATAAGCCTAGGAGGCTTTAATTACCCTTATTATTAATTATTATAGATAATATAAGCTTTATTAATATTATTAATTTAATACTTACTAATATTAAGAGATAATTACCCTTTATTATATTAATTAGTTAAAGTATATAACCTATACTTTCTTTTAACTAGTATAGTTTCCCTTTATAATACCTAAAGAAACTCTAAATATAGTATTATTATTAAAGAAAAACTAGATTAAATAGTTTATATAAATTAAGAATTATATAAAATCCTATAGTATCTAGAAGTATATTAATTTAAATTAGAATAAACTACTTAAAGAACTTATAATACCTATAGACTTATAAAGAAATCTAAGACTAGAGATTATAAAGAATAACCCTAATATTATTAAAGATTAGAAGCTTACTTATAAAGATATAAAAAATAAATATAACTTCTAATATAAAGATTTATAAGTTAATTTTATAAAGTATTATAACCTATTAAAGTAAATACTAAAGATTAGGAAATATATTTATAAGACTTTTTTAAAGAATATTTAAGATTCTCTTAACTTTAATACTAAAAAGAAAAAAAAGAAGTTAGTTTATTAGTACTTTTAAAGAATATTAAAGCTTTTTTAAGATTAGTATAAGCTAAATACTTAGAAAATACTAATTCTTATAGAAATATATCTTAATAATTACTTATAAGCTAAAGATACTTATAATTAGTATAAATAAGTAGTAATAATAAAGATACTATAAAGAAATTATTAGAATCTAAAGACTTAATAAACTAAAGAGATAATACTATATAAGTTTATAATTTCTTTTTATAATAAATTTAAGTTATTCTAGAAAAAATAAAATAATTTACTTAATAAAAATATAAACTAAAGCTTTTTTAAAGCTATTATAAAGTTTAAAAGAGATTATAAACCTTTATAAAGTATACTAAAGTTAGCTAATATACTTATTACTAATAAATTAAGTAATTAAAGTAAATTAGAGAAAAAGAAATACCTTAGATATATAAATTATAATATTTATAATACCTTAAAGTAGTAGGAATTCTATAATTTATTTAAGGCTATATATAAGCTAGAGATTATACTAAAGAACTAGAAAGTTAGGAAAAACTTTAAAGAGAATATTAAGAAGTATCTTAAGAAAAATTTATAAAAAAAGTCTAAGGTAATAAGTTAGAAACTAAAGAAAAAGAGTAGTAAGATATTTATATCTTTATAAAATCTAACTAATAACTTAGTTATAGTTACCCCTAGTAAGAAGACTATAAATATATTATTATTTATATACTTTAAATAAGGTTAATAAGTAAAGAAAAGTGTAAATTTAATAACTAATATTATAAATAGCTTAGAATTAAGGTAAAATATAGTTCTCTATAACTCTAAAGCTAATATTTATATATTTAATAATATC
Organism: Epichloe bromicola; assembly: GCA_023658445.1. NCBI lineage: Eukaryota > Fungi > Ascomycota > Sordariomycetes > Hypocreales > Clavicipitaceae > Epichloe > Epichloe bromicola. Next base: position 5,167,123 of record CP098269.1, read on the forward strand.
TACTAGTTTAATTAATCTAAATTTAATAGAAATATTATAATAAAGGTTAAAGCTAAAGATATAATATATATAGCTTTAGGATAGGGTCCTATATATATCTTTATTATAGATCCTATATTATAGAATATAAGGATATTAGTATTAGAGACTATATTATTTATTCTAGAATTCTATATTAATCTAGTATTAGTAATAATTCTTATAAGGGTAAGTATTTTCTAGAATTAGAAAAAGTTATTCCTATATTAAGGGATAATACCTATAGCTAAAGTCTATAATATAGATAAGCTTTATATATTATTAAGGCTATTAGAGAATCTAAAGGAAGCTTATATTATATCTAGTAAAGCACTAAAACTATTTATAAAAGAAAATATAAACCTTTAGTATTAATAATATAGTTATCCTAGTATTAAGGTATTTATAAAGCTTATAAATATAGTTTTAGGTATTAAATTAATAAGTCCTAAGCTTATATAGTATAAGATATATACTATAGGTAAAGCTAAGTAATAGAGATTATAAGTTATACCTAAAGGATTTTCTTAAGAACTAGGTTATAGTTTTTTAGTTAATTTAGATTACTATAACTTTTCTTATTAGAATAGTAATAAGTACTAGTGTATTTTTACTTACTTTATAACCTTAATATAGTTTTTTTATTTATTTAAGATAAAGAATAGGATTTATAATAGCTTTTATATAATAATAGTATTCCTAAGTACTTAATTTAGGGTTTAACTATACTTTTTATATAGTAATATTAAGAAAGCCCTCTTTATAAAGAATATAAGAGATAAGATAGCCTTTACTAGTATTATAGTTTATAATTTAGCTCCCTTAATACTTAGTTAAAATAAAAAAGTAAAAAGATCTAAGGGGGTAATTAAGTAAAAAGCTTATACTTTAAGCCTTAAAGCTAACCTTCTATCTAATCTTAATATTAAGGTCTTTAATTCTATAGTTTATCTATTAAATTATATACTTTTTAAATATTATAGGAAGTAAACTATACTATATAAACTTTAGTAAAATTAGGCTAGGAAAATAGTCCTTATATACTTAAGTATAGTAAAGGTCTAGAAACCTTTAATTATATATTTATAAGCCTATAGATATAAAGTATTTTCTATAATAATAAAAGCTCTAAAGCATATTAAATTATATAATATAATACTATAGTTAGAGTAAAAAGCTTATATTAAATACTTTATTAGTTATAGAGGTAAGTCCTAGTATATTATATAAGTACCTTTACTTTATAATTATAAGGTTATTATATTAGTATATATTTAATTTAATAAGAACTCCTTCTTTAAACTAGAAAAAAAGCTAGAATTAGCCTAAAAAAAGAAAATATTAATAATTATACTACTTAAGGAGCTTAAAGCTAATAATATTAATAAGGAAATTAGTTAAGACCTTATTAGAATAGAATTAGAAAATAAGAATTATAAGAATTATATCTCTTTACCTTTAAATATAAAAGGAGAAAATAAGTAGTTTAAAGTAAAAATACCTTCTTATATAATAGGGAAAAAAGATAATTTTTTTAGTATACTTTTAATCCCTTCTAACTTTTCTTATAAGGCACTAGTTACTATAGAGAATATAAAGCTTTAGGTATAAGGTAATAATATACTATTTTATAAAATTAATAAATTAGTATATAATATAATAATTAAATACTTAAAGATTACTATAAAGACTAGTAAAATTACTAGTAAAAGTAGTAAGGCTATAGAGAATTATTATCCCTAGAATAATAGTATTAATCTAGATAATATTATTACTAGAAAATACTAAAGAAAGGAGATATATAAAGCTAGGTAAGTATAGTTTACTTTTACTTTTTCTATAGTATTATAAGGTATTTAATATAGTTTATAGATTAAAAATATACTACTAGAACCTACTTATTATTATTAAGCTATAGCTTTAGCCTATTATAACTAATAAAAGGAAGTAATTATAAAGAAGCTTTTAAAGCTTTTATCCTTAAACTACTAGGAGAATATACTAGATAAATTATTTAATCTAAGAAAGTAAGAGGAAATTATAAACCTTAGCTAAGTCTTTAAATATAAGATTAATAAAAAAGAAGTAATTATAGAGTTTAAAGCTAGAATAGTTATTTAAGGTAACTAATAACTAAAGAATAACCTTAATAACTATATTACTATACTTACTTTATAATCTCTATATATACTACTTATAGTTTACTATACTAATAATCTTAATACCTAATAATATAATATTTAGAATACTTTTCTATATATAAAGCTTAAAGAACCTATTTACTATAAGCCCCTAGAGAGTATAAATATAAAAGGTTATCTCTAGAAGATAATAAGAGTATTATATAGGCTAAGGGAAGCTCCTTAATAATAGTTCTTATATCTTATATAATTCCTATTAAAGCTAGACTTTATATAAGAAAGGGAAGACTTATATATCTTTATAAAGGGTGGATTTATTTTATTTTTCTATATAGATAATATTATTTTATACTAATTATAAAGACCAAAACTTTTGAAATCTTTCCGCACTAACCTAAAGGTCTGGATTTATATCTAAAATACAAACTACTTTAATATTTAAAATCCTTACCCTTACTTTACTCCCTCTAGGATATTATATTATAATAAAGCTAGTAGTAGGAGTGTAAATAAGATACTAATAATAATTAATAAGGGATTAGGGGGACTAGCTTAGAGTAGCTACTACCTAAATATAGGCATAGAATAGTTTAATATCTAGAGATATAAAGATAACTAGATAGCGGATTAGAATTAGTTTAAATATCCTAATAATATAAAATATTATAATAAGATTACTAGCCTTATCCTAAGTAATAAAGTTACCTAAGTGTAGCGTATTATAATAGCTATAGCCTATAAGGTAGTAAACTATACCTAAGCTAAAGTAAGAGCTATAAATACTAATAATAGCAATATTTATACTACTAAAGAAGCCCTAAAATTAGCCCTTAAGGAAGTTATTAAAAAGAAAGCTAAGAATAGTAATACCCTAACCTAGGTAAGTATTATAGCTAGGCTAGCACTAAAATAACTAAACTCTAACCCCCCCCCTTTAGATCTCTAGATAATAATATAAGGAAGTACTTATAAAAGGAAATACTATATAGAAATTACTCTAGTCTAAGAGCGTAGAAGATATAGTTATAGTAGTAAATATAGCTACTAGGTAAGCCTTAGTAATAGTAGCTAAAAGACTCCCTAGTAGTAATACTATTATTACCTTTAAGGAAATATAGTATAATATAAAGAAGACTAGAAATAGATTACTAAGGTATTTAGACTAGAAATAACTATCTACTACTATATACTTAGTATTATTATTAAAGGATTCTTTATAAAGTATATTTTTATTAAAAACCTAGTAACTAAGATTAGAAAAGTAAATAAAGTAAATATAATTAAAGTAACTATAAGGCACCCCTAAGGTAAAGGTATTTAGTAAACTACCCTAATTCTTAGTTTAGCTAAAGTTAAAGATACTAATAAATTATACTAAGATAAAATAGTATTTAAAGTAAAGCTATTCTAATCTAAACTATATAATAAGACCCTATAACCTAGATAGTACTATAACTACTTCTAAATAAAATATATTATAAAGTTCTATAAGGTAGCTCTAAGGTATAGTAAGTATAGCACTAGCTAATATAAAGATAAAGAGATATCCTACCTAATAAAGACTAGGTAACTAAAGGAAAACTATATTCTTTACTCTAAGCTATACCTAGCCTAATTAAAGGACTATCTTATACTAAAAGAGAAGTAAAATATAGTAAAAGTAAGATACCTAGAATAACTATTCTATTTTACTACTAGTACTATAAATAAGAGCCTATCCCTAGCCTAGGAAAGGCCTAGTATAGTAGTAAAACCTATTATTATAGTTAAAAGGAAAAGAGGCTACCTTATAAATATAGAGAGAAGTGCTAAATAACCTAGGTCTAGGAGTATTAGATAATATATAAAATAACTTAGAGCTAGAATAGAGCTAATATATAATAGTAAAGACTAACTACTACCCCTCTAAGTAATATAATAATATTATAAGTTCTTTTCTAGAATATAAATAAGAGGGATAGCCTAGTATATATTACACTCCACTACTAAACTAATATAGATATAATTATAATCTAAGAATAAAAATATATAAAAAACCCCTAGCCCCTAGCACTAGCTCTTACCTAGTTCTAGCTAGTATACTATAATAGGTATAATACTATATATATAAATAAGAAGTATAGTATAGGGTTATAAATAGCCTAGGGAGGAACTAACTAGTTATTAGTAAAAATATAAAGGGTTAATATCTACTCCCTTTACTTAGAAGAATATAGTAATAACTAGAATACCCTTATATAAGATATTAATATAAAGAAGCTTTATAGCTAAAGTATATTTATAGGTAACTTTAACCTTAAATACCCCCTCTAGGATAGATTAGATAGGATAACTAATAGAGTGGAGAAATTACTAGACTTTATAAGCTAGTAAAGGCTTAGTTTAGTAATACCCTAAGGAAAGCCTACTAGATAGCGTAAAGATAAAAGAGATAGTACTATAGACCTAGTGTAGGTAACTCCTAATATCTAAGTATACTATAATAGCATAAAAGAACTTACTAGGTCTAACTATATCCTATAACTAATTAGTATCTTTACTAACTAATAAGATAATACCCCTAGGACCCTTAGACACACCTAGAATATAATTAATAAACTATATATAAAGGTAAAGGTAGTAATATAATTTAGGCCTAAGAACGCCCTAGAACTATATAATAAAGAAGAGATTAATATATATACTATATAGCTTATTATAAACCTCTAATAAATAGTAAATAAGGTAGCCCTATAGAAGCCTTAGGGGCTCCTTAGACTAGAAGTATAGTAGTTAAGAATAGTAAAAGAGATAGTTACTAAAGCTAAATAAGCTAAAAGGTAATAAAGGTAATAAAGAATAGAAATAAACTAGGAGGCCTACACTAAGGTAAATAAGGACTAAGAATAAATTATTAAAATAAAAAGAAAGAATATATAAAGGGAAGCCTTATAGAAAGCTAATATATAGGAAAAGAATAGGGAAGTGTAAAGACTAGAGAGATAGGCCTAGCTCTAAAGCTAGGCCCTCTTAGAGCTCCTTAGACTACTAGAACTAAAAAAAACTAATAATAACCTAAACCTAGCTACTATATATAAAGATAAAGTAAGTATACTAGTATAAAGGTTCTTCCCTAAACCTATAGTAAACCTCTTCTATATCCTAGACCTCTCCTTTCTAGAAATAAATAATATACTATTCTTAGATAAAGAATAGTTTAGAGTAGAAGAAATATTAGATATTCTTTTAAATATAGCTAGCTAGAAATCCCTAGGTAATAATAAACTCCTAGTAAGCCTTATTAAGGCCTATAAAAAACTAGCTAAGAAAGCTATAATCTAACTTCTTAATATAGTCCTTAAAGTAGGATATTTCCTAGCTTAGTTTTAAACTATAAGAGTAGTAGTAATTAGAAAACTAGGTAAAATAATAAAAGAGATAAGGAAGGCTAATATATAAAGACCTATCTCCTTATTAAATATTATAGGAAAGATTATAGAAGTAGTAATTATAAGGTAGCTTATATACTTTACTAAGGTAAAAGGACTTTTACTAAAACTATAAATAGGAAATAGAAGAAATAGGTTAATAAAAACTATAATTAGAGTACTAGTAAAATACATAAGAGAGGCCTAGAGTAAAGGTAGTATTACCTTACTAGCATAAATAAATATCTTATTAGTATTTAATAGGGTTAGCTACCTATACCTAATTACCTTATTAATCTAAATAAGAATTCTATATTAGCTAATAGCTATAATATAAAGCTTTCTTATAGATAGAATAAGCTAGCTTAGCTTTAATAGTAAACTATTAAGACTATTTATAATTAAGGCTAGTACCCCTTAGGGATTACCTCTCTTACTAATTCTTTTTCTCTTATACTTAGTAAAACTTTATATATACCTCTAGGCTATTCTAAGTATAGTAGCTATTAGATTTACTAATAATATAAATATTATAGTATTTAGAAAGAATATAGTATAGACCTAGAGAAGACTTAAGGTAGTATAGAAAATCTATAAAAAATAGGTAAAGAAAGTAAGTATAAAGTTTAACTTAGTAAAAACTAAACTTATATATTTTAGTAAGGCCTATTAGCCCCCCTAGGCTAGGGTCTAACTTAGAGTAAATAAAATAGTGCCTATAGAATTATATAGATTTCTTAGAGTATAGGTTAATAGGAAACTAAACTAAAGTACTTATAAGAATATCCTTAAGGGTAAATTTACCTAGTAATAACTTATACTCTTTATATTAGTAGCGTTAGCCTAGGGCTATAGCTTTAGAGACACTAGGCTTCTATATATATAAGTAGTCTAACTTATTCTTACCTATAAGGTAAGCGCTTACTATACCCTAATAAAAAAGGAAGGAAACCTAAGAGAGATAGTTAGAAGCTTTATAATAAACTAATTAGCCTATCTCTAAACTATAGCTAGTATATTTAAGAATATCCTTATACTATAATTAGAGGTTAAAACCTATATCCCCCCCTTAGATCTTTACCTAAATAAGATAAAATAGAAGTTTAAGAAAAGAATAGTAAATAGTAAAATAATAAGTAAAATATAAGCTATAGCTAACTTAGTAAAAATAGTATTATAATATAGAAAAAGACTACCCCTAGCTAATAATAAACTAAATATATAACTATATAAGAAATAGAAATAATAATAGGAAGACTAGTATAGTAATAAACTATAGAGATAGCACTAATATAAAAGAGAGCTAACTAAGAACTACTTACTTACTTATAACCTAAAGAATATATAGAAATTTTATATAGGACTAGATAAATATATCTTTTCTATAATAGTATAATTATATATAGGAAAGATTAGCCTTAATAAGTTCTTATTCTAAAAATATATACCTAGGGTAATTTTACCTCTATATAGCTATAGCTATATAGTTAAAGACTAATACTATATAATAATTAACTATAGTAAGTATAACTATAGGCGCCTTTAAATATAATAGCCTAGAGATATATAGGAAGTAAGGCTAGCCTTAAATAACCCCCTAAAGGTAAGGGCTATAGCTAAATAGTTCCTAGGTATAAGATAACTCTAATATTATATATTAGCATAAGACCTAGTATTTAGCTAACTTAGACCATAGGAAGACCTAAATTACTTTTAGAGCACTAAAGTTATTACGTGCTGGCTTTGCACGATAGAAGGTCGATTCCGTCAGAGGGGCCAACGGATTCAACAGGTTATAAGTTATACTAAGTTTACTTATAAAAGCTACTATTAGGGGTGATGTAATATGTATAAAGTAAGTTAAATTCCTAAACTAAGATATTAAATCTAGCTTTTATATAGCAGCCTCTATATACTACACGCGTTCTGCCACGTAACAAGTGCCAGGCGCGCTAAAAAGACAACTGTCCTAGTTATATGTGGTTAAACCATAACTAAATTTAGCTACTATCTAAAGTAAATATTAAAATATATAGTTATTAAAGTTATATAAAAGAAAAACGTGTTTAGCGCGCTAATTATTATATCTATAGTTATTATTTTATAACATTACTTAATATTATATAACTCTTCTTATAATATATATCCCTTAATCCTATAATTAAATTTATTATATTAAATAATAAATTCTTCCTATCTTATTATTAGTACTCTATCTCCACTATGTTTTATTATTTCCTTCTAGTAATTACTTAATTCCTCTATTCCCTTATTAATCTATATACCCTAAATTCATAACCTAATATTCTATATCTATTTATTTAATCTAGTAATCTAGCAAATTTATCCTCCTTAGCTTATAGTTTTACTACTATAGCGGTTATTACCCTTATAGTTAGTAACACTATTTACCTAGGGGTTACTGCCCTTTTTATCTGTTTTCCTAATAGTATTAGCGATGTCTTATTTATCTCCTATAATGCGGGCGTTCTTAGTGTTATTTATTAGGTATCTAGCTAAACTACTTATATATTTAAACTAGGCTTCCCTAGTAGTTTAGGTCTCTTACTTAGCGTTAGTAGAGGTCCTATTTTGCCCTAAGGTCGCTTATTACCTAATTTTAGTATTCCCTAACGTGATTTACCTTATTACCTATTAATTTCGCCTAAGGCTAGTGTTAGCCACGTTAGGGTCTCTAGAGCTAGTAATATCTAAATTTGTCTTCCTAGGGTTCCTATTACTAGAATTAGCCTTACTAGAGCTAATCTTATTTTCCTTATATCCTCCTTAAATATTTTCTACTTATTTATAAGATTCTTAATTTTTACCTCCTAATCCTATATTACCTTTAAAATCTTTAATACTATAGATACTAATTCTATAATCTTCTTCTTATCTTTAGTTTTCTTAGCTATATTCCTTTTTAAAGCGTTAAGTTACTTATTAATATTAACTAGAATTTCGCTTAAATTACACTAGGAGATCTTCTTTTTATAACTCTTTAATATTTCTAATACTTATTTAAACTTACTTTTAATGCTTTTTAAATCCTCTCTTATTATAACTATTAGCTTATAAACCTCCTTTACTAACTCTTTACTAGCTTTAAATACTATATTTACTTACTCTTTAGTAAAGGTAAACTCCTTTTTTATTTTATTAATTTACTTATTAATAGTATTAACTTTATTAATTAAGTTATTAATTTTACTCTATTTATATTACCTATCTATCTCCTTAGTCTACTAAGATTTAGATAATTTTAGTACTAGCTTATTTTCTATGCTAATATAAAGCAAATCTATATATCTAATACTAGCTAGCGCTCCTATGATTATGCTGTTTACTACGCTATACTTATCCATAAAATAAAGAGCTAATATATTAGCTTATAGTAGCAGAGATAACGTGCTATTATATATAGCTATCTATTATCCGCGTTTAACTATTATACTATTATAAAAAGCCACTACTACTATTTTTACCTAGTTCTTTACTCTCCTTATTACTCTACACTCTATTAGATTAATAGTAACCTAATATATAAGCTTTCCTACCTATCTTACTACTACTTACTTTATTACTAAAGTAACCCTTTACTCTTTAAAAATAGCAAAAATTTAGATAACTATATTTTACTATAATATAAAGTATATATCCTTTAAATCTACTTCTAAACTATTAAACACTATCTTAGCGCCCTTAAGGGCAAATTTATATATATAGGTCTATATTATATCCCTAATATCCTATATCTTTTTCTAGTAACCTACTATTATATATCTAAATTTACTAAAATTAACTCCCTTTATGCTTCTTCCTTTATATACTATATTAAATTCTTCTATTACTCTCTTACACGCTGCTATACTAATATTAGGCATTAGCATTTAAGCGTTTACTCTTAATCTAGGCTTTCTAAATCTAGTAAATAGTAGCTTAAAATTAAGCTTTACTATTTATTTATAGACTTATAATAGCCTAATAAGGTACTCTATAGGTATCTCTTTAACCTCCTTATTAAATTTACTTTCTACTACACTATTATTAACCTCTATTTCCCTAAACTTAGCGTCTTTATTACTTTTAGGTTCTAATTCTAGCTTAATAAATCCCTCTCTTAATTAGGTTAAGTTAAATCTTACTTCTCTCTTACCTTCCTTAGTTAGTAAGTTTCTAGATTTATCTTCTTTTTATGCTAATTCTTTTCTTTCCTTTCTTATATAATTCTCTCTAATTAAATCCTATATAGCTTAATCCCTTATTTACCTTTCTATAGATAAATCTAATATAATATCTACTACATTATTATTATCCTCTATCTGCTCCTCTCTATTAACTATTACCTATATAACTCTAGCCGCTTTATTAGTGCTTCTACTACCTTTCTCTGCTAATAGTAATAGTCTATCTACCTTATTTTATTATATACTAGATTTATCTTAATACTATTATAGCTATAATTACATAACTTATTATATTAGAAGTAAGAATTAGTATAATTAGCTATTTTAGTTTACTTAATCTAGAAGGCGGTTTTAGAACTTTACCCTCTTATAGTAGGTTATAGTTCCTAGCTACACTAAAATCTTATTAATTTACTAGTTATATTTAGCTTTTTTACTATATATAGTAGATTACTATTATGCTAAATTAGTAACTATAAGCTATCCTAATAACTAGTTTTATTATTCTAACGCTAGTACTTAAATATATAAATAAGCTACCTATATTTACTTATAGAGCATCTAGTCCTATATACTAACCTTATTATTAAATAGAATAAAATCTAGTGTAGCTAAAGGGTTATTATATAGGTTTATATATTATCTATAAAACTTATATTTAACTTCTAGTGTAATATTATAAGGTCTTACTTAGTACTATTAGTAATTACTACACTCCTATATTTCCTATAGCTAATTTAGCTCTAGTTCTAATAGTTTTTAGACTTTTATGTTATATATAATATTATTCTTAGAAGTAAATAATATTAAGGAAAATAAGACTAAAATAAAAATAACTACGCTTATATTAAATTTAACTATACAAAAGCTTTCACGTTATATATAATATTATTCTTAGAAATAAATAATATAAAGGAAAATAAGACTAAAATAAAAATAACTACGCTTATATTAAATTTAACTATATAAAAGTAGTAGGGTATTAGAGAATAATATAAAGTAAGAGTATAGTAAGCTTCCCCTAGTTAGCGTAATAAAATATATATATAAGAAAAGGCCTCGCGGCTTTGCCCTAACTAGTTAAATCTAACTACTTATAAATTATCTCTATTCCTTTACTATTATTACTCTATAGGTAAATTTATACCCCTCTTTATATACTCTCTTTCCTAATTAACTAGGTTCTTTTTAAGGTATTCTTCTATTATCTTAGCTATATTAACCTATATCTTACTTTTAGCTATCTATTAGTTATCCTTAGTAGTAAATCCCTTCTATTAGATAAGGAATTCCACTTTTATAGTCTTATTCCTTTTAGAGATTTTAACCTAATAACTATAGATTTATTTAATCTCCTAATAGTCTACTTCCTCTAGATTATTAAATATAATTAGCAGTAGAGCTAGTTCTTCCCTATTAAATAGGTCCTTTCCTTATACTAGCTTCTATATCTATACTATAGAAATTACTAGATAGACTTATAAATTTAGGGGGAATTCTAATTAATATACTAATAGGTTTACCTTTTCTAGTACCTTATATAGTCCTACCTTTTATAGTAACTATTTCTTCTTAGGTTTCCTAGGTAATTTATATCCCTTATATAATTATAGATAAACTATATCTCCTATGTTAATATTAACTAGTTTATAGCGGTTATTATACTAAATTTTAGTAAGGGTAGCTACTATTATAATTACTAGTTAGGCCTTATACTAGTATAACTTTTATAGCACCGCTATGTTATTTACGCTAGTTCCTATGTTAATTATATTATTTAGGGAAAGAAGATTAATAATACTTAGAGAATAAAACCTATATAGTAACTTATTAGGAGCCTACCCTATGCTTATAGCTATAGTGTTATTTAATTAATACTATAGTGCTAGGAGTATTATAGTCTATATTATATCTAGATCTATTACTATATAATAATATATTATAATTATTACTATCTGGTTTTTTCTTTTAGCTATTCTATCTATCTATAGATAATATACTATGCCTATAAGGAGTTTAACTCCTACACGCCTAAATATCTCTTTCTATATATTAGATATAAACTTTAGGTCCCTATTACTAATAATTTATCTTAGTAATCCCTAGTCTATAATATATAAGGCATAAAGGAGTAATTCTACCTAAATCTCCACTAGATATATTATATATCCTAGTATTAGAAGGGTTCTCTTGCTAAATAGGTAGTTTACTAGACATAATAAATTATATATAGCGTATCCCTCTATCTACTATATTATATTAGTAGCTAATACTTCTAGTATATCTATAATAAAATTAAGTAAGATTATATAAAATAGCATTAGCTTTAGCTATAATAGCTATAACTCCTTAGGTAGCTTTAAATAATTAATTATGTTTTCCTAATATACTATATAATAGGCTATATAATTACAAATCTACTAACTTATACGTAGAAAGTAGACTAAATAAAGCTCTGCTACTATTTAAGTAATTCTAAAATATTATTATTTATTATAGACTAGTTATAGGATAGATTTAACCTTTATAGTTAGAATATAGAGATAGAAAAATCTATCTCCGCTATAGTAGTATAATAGACTATTCTTATATAAGTCCTACCTATATAAAGGAATCTTTAGTCTAACTTTAGTATTCTTTATTACTTACCTTTCTTAGTAGGCTTATATTACTATAATAATTTAGCTAAACTTTTAATTATACTAATATCCTATAATAATTCTAGCTTTAAGACTATTATCTATAATTATGGTTATAATATACTCCTTACTTATAAAATAAGCGCTTATATCTAATTTGTTATATTAGCTTTTCTATGCCACCTCCTAGTAGGTTACTTCTACTAGTAGTCTTAAAAGCATATCTAGCACTATATTTAGTATCCCTAGTATATAAGTTACCTTAAGGTTAAATTATAACAAATAATTCACGACTTTTGCTAGTTTTAGATTAGCCTTATCTAAATCTATTATTAATAATAAGGTATACTTAATAATTCCTTTTGCTAGGGAATGGTTAGTTAATATATTAACTATTACGTTATTAGATTAGACTATTTTCTAAAGTTTTCTAACACTCTATGTAATTATAGCTACTTCTACCTTAGTTAAACTATACCGCTTCTTAACACTTAATATTACCCTAGAAAGAAATAAAATTAGCTATATTTAGTTATTTTTAATATCCCTTCTAGGGACGCTCTAACTATCCTATTCTTCTTATAATTAGAAAGTATATAACCTAAATCCTTCCTTATAGGCATTAATTTTAAGGAAAAGTAGCTTTTATAGATCGTAATGCTATAGGGTCTATTTCTTGCTTAGGAACGCTTTAATGTCTTTAAAAGCCTTTTTCTCCTACTTAGTTAGTAAAAATATCTTTTACTATATCTTCCTTTTCTATACTGGTTTTAAGATGCTAATAATTTTCTTATCCTTTTTACGGAATTCCCTTAATAGCGCTGTTTTCCGCATTTATAATAGTTAGATTTATATATTAAACTATGGAATTCTATTATAGAGGAATCTGGCTATCCTAATAAAGGTTTTAAGACTTAATAGATTACTTAGGAAAATCATCTTCTAAAAAGCTTTAAGCCTATTATTAGTGTTAATAATCCTATTACTATTAATAATAAAACCTAGCAGTTAAATAGCAGGATAACTAATAAATAACTTCTTCGCGGCGATTATTATCCTATTTTCTTTAAGAATCCTAAGTATAATATTAAGATAGCTTAAATACTCTTTAAAACTATCTAAAAACATAATAATATTATTAATATAGACTTATATAAAATACTTATACTTTTAGAAAAGTCTATCTATAAACCTTTAGGTAAATATAGGGGAGTTCTTAAATCCTATTAATACTATATTTAACGCTTTAAGACCTTAATTTAATATAACTACTATACGTGCTTAATAGTTACTTCTAACTAGTAGTTAGTAAAAAAATCCTATTTTATTAAAAAGAGAAAAAACCTTCTTACTGCGTATATTATCTATAATATTACTTTAGTCTAGTAGAGGGTATATATCTAGCACTACTATATTATTAAGTAGCCTTATATTAATTATAACTCTCCCTTTTCTTTCCTAACTAATTTCTTACTAAACTATAAACACTAGGCACGCTATAGTTACTAGCTTATCTAAATATAATATTTTCCCTTTTAGGTAGAGTTTATTATATACTTTATTAAGTTTAGTTATATCCTATCCTCCTAGTCTATAAGGCCTAATTAGCCTTATTTAATGCTACTATCTATCTATAAGATTAATTCTTATTTTCTAGTCTTCTAGCATAGGGATAATACCTCTATTATAATAAATATTATATTTATTAGTTAGTTAAACTAGTTTACTTACCGCTTCCTAGTTAATATTAGTAATTTATACACTAAATTTATTAGTTATATATAGGATTTCCTTTAGGTATAAAATCCTATATAATAGCACTCTAGTATTAACTTTCTTTAGATTAAGATTATCCTTCTCTTTATTAGATTTATTACTATCCTTATCTTTATCTTCCTTCTTCTCTATAATATCCTTACTAAAATAGGTATAGTACATAAAAGGATTATTAACTAGGTAATTAGCGTTAACCTTACTAGCTACGGTTAGGCATGTAACCTTCTAGTGTTTTCTAATAGTAATAATTTTATTAGTTAGATTATAGGTAATTATCTATCCCTTACTAGATCTATTAAACAGCGCATTAGGGAAATACTCTAAATATAATTACATATAGTACACACTTATTTCCTAATTTTTCTATGTATCCTTCTAACTAATAGGTATATATAAATAAGTCTTTAGCGGAATTAATACTATATAAGTAGTAACTACCTTTTAGTAAGGGACCCTATTTAATAGTTAGAAGATTTCTACTAATACTATTATGCTATAAACTAACCTAAAAACCACCTTTAGTTAGATAAAATTGATTTTAGCCCTATATTTATAAGCGAAATTTGTTCTAAGTAATAATTTTAGTCCTAAATTTAGCATTATATCTACTATAACTATAAAATAGCTAGTGATTTCTATTCTATATGCTATCCCTAGAATATAAAAGTTAAACGTGGCTATTTTAGTAATAAAAAAGGAAGATTAAACCCTAGATACTAGCTTTAGTTCCTGCGTTGCCTACTTTATATTTAATCTATACTATTATAGCTATACCTTATCCGCTAAAATTAATAATATTCCTAAGTTAAGATAGACTTAGTAACTTTTGCCCTTATTATTAAATTTAATAGGAATCTTTAGATATATATTAGCCCTTTTTCTATTATATTTAACTTCTTATAGTCTTACTATAGCTTTAATTACTTATCCTAGGGCAAGTTATCTAGTCTTATTTAAGGTTATCCTAGTAATAGCCTTATTTACCTCTTTTAGGGCGTTTTCTATAAAATAAGTTTTAATAAAATTTAAGTCTTATCCTTAATTATCCTTACTATTATCCTCTAGGACCTCCCCTTCTTTAGCTATATAATAACCGTATTCCTAGAGATAAGTTTTGTGTTATTATATATTAGAATTATTATTATATACTATAATATTAGTATATTCCTAGTCCCTTATAGAACCCTTTTCCTATTACTAAAATTATCTAGGCTACTATGCTTAGCCTCCTTTCCTTATAGGACTATAGTCTTAGGGTTACTTATTTTATTAGTTTAGTGCTTTAGTCTATTAAGTCTACCTAATTTCCACACGCTCTCCCCCTTTATTCTCTTAAGACCTATTTTACTATAGTCTCTGGTTTTATCCTTTAGGAGGTTAATTATGCCTATATAGCTATAGTTAGAAATATCCTAGAAATCTTTAGGTATTTCGCTTATCCTACCTATAACGCTAGTTTCCTTAAGAGAATTATCTATTAAATAGCTAGTTTTAGTTTACTTATGCTTTATCCTTATCTTCTTCTAAATTACTACTAGATATCTTAGTATTAAAATAGACCTTAAGCTTCCCTTTACCTTTTTTACTTATAGACTAACCTTTACTATATAAGTGGTTATATAGATTATATCTCTTATTATCTACTATAGTAATATACGCTAATCTTATGTCTATTTAAGTTAGAACTAGGTATATCTATTATAATCCTAGATATAGCTTAAGATATAAACACACTAAAAGCTGATAGTTAGTTAACTTGCTATTTACCCTTATATACTAGAAGATCTTTAACGTAAATTTATAGAAAGATACCTCTTTTATAATATCCTCTTTAGTATATTCTACCTTATTAAGCCACACTATTACGTCCTAAACCTAAATACTAAATTCCTTTTATATAGCTATAAATATAGTTAGTATTCTACTAAATATAGTATTCTATTCTGCTAAGTTAAGATATTATCTATACTATACTATCGCGTCCCCTTAGAATAATATCTAGATTTTCTTCTAAATAATATCCTAATAGCTAGGATTAGCATAATATAAGTGATCTTTAACTGCCTAGATCTATAATTTAATATTATAGAAGATAGTCTGCTTTCTATTATATATAATAAGGTTATTACTAGCCTCTTCTAGTTTATTATAAGGCTTAAAATGCCTAATATCTATAATCTTCTATATTAAATCTATATTCTATTCCGCTATTTCTATTCGCTAGTTATACTAATTTTAGTGTAATACTAGGTCTATTCTTCTTTAATTTCTAGAATTAGTATACTAACCTTAGTCTAAAGGGTATAGTCCTTACTACTAAGTCTAGTAAGGTCTTAGCTAAGGTTATAAGTATCCTTACTAATATTCCGGCTATATTAGTTACGCTAGTGGTCCTAGCTATACTAATAGTCCTAGCTATAGTTATAGCAGTCCTTATTAGTATTAGGGTAGGAATAATTACACTAACAGTCTGGTTATTCCTCTATTAGTATATAGATACCTATTATACTAACCCTATTTATTAGCTAGATATAGTAATCCTTAGTTAGTATTCTATACTAATAGCGTTAAACCTACTAAGGCACTTACGCTTTATAAGCTCCTAATTTCAGTTATTAATCTTATTACTAGCTAGTCTATCCCTAATACTATCTCCTCTATAGCTCACTATAATGCCTATTACTATTCCTAAATCCCCTATATTATCCTTACTATATTATATTTACTAGTCTTAGTGTAAGAATCCTTAGGATCCTTTAGGTATTCTAAGGGTCCTAGTAGTAGGTCTTCTAGATTTAACTCTATTAACTAATTAGGGGGTTTAATATCCTAAGTAATAGTGTTAGTTTTAGGATAGTTTATAATCCCTTTTTCTTTATTATTTTTATCTTTTCCTATACTACTCCTAGTTCCTATAGTAGTAGTACTATAAGCTAGACTAAGAGCGTCTTAAAATAGCCTTTCTAATGCCTTACTACCTATTAATTTATTAGGTTTATTAAGTAGGCCTCTAGTTTTAGCTTTTTAGATATAGGATTTAACTTAATTCTAGGCGTAATACATAGCTTATAGATCTACTAAATTCTAATAAATAGGGGGGTCTTAATATATTAGCTATTCCTATTTTTCTACTACTTTATTATTAAATTTATATCTTATAAGTTAGTTTAGATTCTCTTAATTATTAATCCTAATAAGTTTCTATTTTTAATAATTAAAATCTAGATTTATACTATTAAAAGCATAAAACTAGTGAATAATATATAGTTTATTTTTAGAGAGTAGGAAGATACTCTAAGGATTAGCGTATTATTATTATAAATAGTTAGTTTTAGATATATAGGTTATTTCTAGGCTACTAGAAGGGTATAATAAAAGAATCTCTAATTACTACTACTTATTATATACTAGCTTTACATAATAGAAGGTTAATTCTATTAAAGAGGCTAATGGATTTAATAGGTTATAAGTTATACTAAGTTTACTTATAAAAGCTACTATTAGGGGTGATGTAATATATATAAAGTAAGTTAAATTCCTAAACTAAGATATTAAATCTAGCTTTTGTATGGCAGCCTCTATGTACTGCACGTGTTCTGCCACGTAACAAAAGTAAACTAATAAGTTACTAAAGATAGCCTAGGAAGATTAATAGATTATATAGTATAGCCTTAGAGGTAGGCTAGATTAGATATTAAGAGAGAATATTATATATCTAGAACTATTATTAGATTAATTTTAACTAAAACTTATAGGTATCTTATTACACTAGCCTACCTCTAATCCTTTACTAAACTATTTCCTAACTATTACCTTACTTCTCCTTAGGGAGAGAAATAGCTTTCTTTATAATCTTAGCCTTTCTCTTAGTAAGGAGAGTAGTAGCTAGGAGCTAGTTTACCTCTATAGCTTAAGTATCTAGCTACTTAAACTAATAAAAAATCTTAGAGTAATAATCCTTAGTAAACCTAGACCTAGCCTAGTCTAGGCCTACTACTATAGTGCTTTATTTTTTCTTACTATAATTCTTAGTATAAAGCCTCCTAACCTAGTCTATATAATTATTTAGGACCTAAATAAAAGATATTAGCACTAAACTAAAGCTACTACTATACTAGTATAGAATTACTTATATTACCCCTAGTGACTATATTAGCCTAAGTATTAACTAACTACTAGTACTTAGTTTATATACTAGTAATATTTAGCTTTAAATAAATTAGTATTAGAATAGGTTTAGAGTAGGGTTAATATTACTAGTACTTTACTATACTTACTATTTTATACCTAATAGTTAAAGCACACTCTAGATATTACCCCTTTACACTATAATTAGCCCTATGCTTAGACTAGATTTAAACTAACTTACTAATAATATTATAGTATTAATACCCTAGATAATTAAGTAAATAGGACTTATAGGAAATATATTATATTAATTAAGGCTTACTTAACTACCCTAGATTAGACTTAAAATAAGTATAGAATAGGACTAGAAATAACTTACTTTTAAGTTCTTTTCTAAGGCTTACTCTAACTATTTTTTAGTTAGGGACTTCCTAGGGTATTAGTTTAAAGTTAAGAGTTCCTAGGTAAATTAGGACTAGAATAGCACTAGAATAGCACTAAATATAAAATTACTTATAGAAAATAAAGCTATTATACTAAATTTAATTATTTCCTATACTAAAAAATTAGTAATTAAACTAATACTAGACTAGAAGAGCCTTAAATAGCTTAGAAGAAAAAAAGGGGAAAAAAAACCTATAGGAAGTTTAATAAAAGAAAAGAAAAGAGATTAGAACCCTATAGGGGGAAGAGCTCTCTTTTATACTTAAGAGAGGGGGGGGGGAGGGATTAGATATTACTTAAAAAATAAAGCACTAGATAATTAACTAGATAAATAATATATAAATAACCTAGGCACTAAGATACTCTAATATTAACTCTAAACTGCCTACCCCTTATTATATATAAATAAAACTAAGTACTCTAACTTTATAAGATATCTAGCCTAGTAATAGATTAGAACTAGCTAAAAAGTAAGGTATTAGAGAAAATAGTAGGAAAGTAAACCTAAAGTAAATTACTACTTTAAATTAGAATTTATAGTAGGATAAAAGGAAATAAAAAAATACTAAATAAGTATAGTATAAGGCTAGGCTAGGACTAATTAAAGCTAAATATACTTATTACTATATATTTCTTATTTATTTTTCTTTTCTATAGAATAAGGCTAGTATAAGCTAGTGCTAAATACCTATAATAGACTACACCTAGTATAGTGTAGGCTTATAGTAGGGCTAGCGCTAACCTAAAAATAGATATAAGGGGGTTTTTCTTCCTAATTAAGGGTTTTCCCTCTTAACTTAGGAGCTAGAGTACTAGGAATAGCTACGTGACCTAGCTAGCTAGCGTAAGCAATATATATATATATATATAGATAATATTATAGTAATATACCCTAATAGATTTAAAGTAAAATTTAAAGAGCTTTATAAATAACTAATAAATAGTCTTAATATTAAGGACTAAGGTAACCTAAAGTAGTTCCTAGGTATTAAAATTATTAGAAATTATAATACTAAAGAGATATAGTTATTATAGGAATTATATATTTAAAAGATTACTTAGAAATTTATTTCTAATATTATTAATAGTAATTTAAAGAGCTTATCCCTTACTTCTCTTTCTATAGCTATAATCTTTACTAATACTAGTAAAGCTACTAATAAAAAAATTAATTATTATAGAGTAGTTATTAGCTCTTTAGTATATTTATATATTATTAGAAAACTTAATATAGCCTTTATAATATTAAAGCTTATCTCTTTTATAATAAATCTATTAATAAAGTATATTAAGCTTACTAAAGAAGTAATTTTATATACTTAGAATATAAAGAAACTATATATTTATTACTTAAAAGTAAATAGTTTTAATATACTATTCTCTAGTACTAATACTTTACTTAGTAATAACCCTAATACTTAGAAATTAATATAAGGTTATATCTTTATTATATATAGTATTATAATTAATTAGAAGTTAGGTAAGTAATATTATATAATAACTTTAAGTATAGAAATAAAGCTTTTTACTCTAAATTATAGTATAAAAAGTATATATCTTTAGGAAAACTACTTTATAATATTAAGGTTTATATATTATTACTCTTAATTATCTAGTATAATAATAAGTAAATAATCTAGATTACTAAATATATAAAAAGAAAGCTTTAGACTAGCCTTAAGTATCTTAATATAAATTAAATATAGATTTAAGAATAATATATAATAGGTAATATTAAGGTTAATTAGATAAAGACCTCTAAGATACTTATAGATAGCTTTATAAAGCTACTTTTAGGTTAGATATATAAGGACTTTTACTATAAAATTAGCTTATAAGAGATTTCTATTTAATTATAATACTAGAAATTATTTATAATCTCTTCTTATACCTTTAATCTCTAGCTTTAATAAATATCTTAGCTAAGGAAGGTATATTAGGGAGATTTCCTTAAGGTATTAGATATATAAATATAGCCTATATAATAACTAGGTTAAAACCCTTAATAAGATAATAATAGAGATAATATATTAGAAGTACCTTTATAGACTAGTTATTACTATAGTGTACTATATATCTTTTAGGTATAAAAGTTAGGTACTATCTGCACCTCTAATTAACCAAAATTAAACTATTTTCATTATCTACACCGACCCCTACCTTAACAAGAAGACATGCTCGGCATCCAATACGACAAGTTGCCCAGCGTCTGCTTAATTGCGGAGTTTGGGTTAAGGGTTGTGGCGGATTTCCATATGTCCCCCTCTCATTCGTTTGCCGCCCTCGCCAGCAAGTCACTGCATCTTGGCTTTCACTTATTTCATCAGTTATTTCATTTCAGTCCGTGCTGCGCTGCAAGCACCGATGAGGATGAACATCGTCATGGCGACTGGTAAAGACATCTTGCCATCTCACAAAGCAGACACGACGTCTCAAGATCAAGCTTCTGCAACCCATCTCGGTTCGTTGGTCTTGGTTGTTTCTTTCATACTGACTGCAATAGCCATGATGCCATACTTGATGCTTTGAGTGGTAGAAGTGACTTGTCCGGCTCCAAAGTTCCCATCCTTCTCTCCCACAGCTCTGCCTACAGTATCTGCCCACATCCGCGTAACTTCGAGGACCATATTCTAAAGCTAGTCAAGAAATGAAGATCTATCATCATGGTCAACATCAGTCCTGACTTCATCTCATGCGTGAATGTTGACAAAGAAAATGGTCTTTCCTGATGACCCTCCCGCCAACGCTACCTTGAATCGGGTAGTTGCAGACATTCTACATATCGGAGACCTTATAGAGGACGATATTCCTTCATTGGCACCCAACTAAATCACACGACATACCGCTCTCAGAATAGACAGAGTCAAGGACTGAAAATCATATGTAGTGTCTAAAAACTCACTTCATGTAATCGTACAAAGGTTTCTATATACACTCTTGTACAGTCCAGCAGGCTTTTATAAAGAGGACACCATGCTATACTCTGAAATGCCCCCAATACGTCTGCCATTGACCACGGGTATATTGTCGTGAACTTGTGACAAACTGGGTCATAAGCTTGCTTCCGCCTGAATTTGATGTCGTTCGACAAGGAAGGCTTCCACGAAAGTTACGTGATTGAAAGCGTCCAAGCTATGCCGGAGTCTGCTTGATGAGTCGATTGTGCTTAGGATCGTCGGTCCACCCTGTTGAGCTTGTTGGCAGTGGCCGTTTGTGTTCTCGTTCGTTGACCGCGCACTGGCAGACCCATCGCATGACGACGGCCGCGGAACGAACCAATGTCTTTTAATCTTCTAATATTATCTTGTACGACCCTCCTCGCATCGGTTTCGATCGTCATTTGCGATAATTCAGCCGTCAAAGATGTGACGGTTCTGGGACTAAGGGAGCCGATCTTGGCGAGCTTGTGAATCGAGTATTTTGCCATAATTCGGGAGGCAGTTGTTGATCCTAAAGCGTAGAATGACTCAAGGGCTTTCTATGTCGTGCTTTTTAGCGCCATTCGGTTTGCAATGCCGTGATTGCAGATGGAAGGGGGTACGCTTATTACCTTTACGAGCTTGCCCTCGTTAAAGTTGACCCCGAGAACGAACACCTGTTGGAAGAGACTCATTAGCGACTGAGGGGGGGAGGGAGCTGTCCACGTTAGAGACTTACCATGTTTATGATAATAAATCCAAAACCAGTACTCAAGATGCTGACTTGAACTTAGTTGGTCTTCCAACGCTTCGCGACTATTGTAATTGAAGCTGGAAATCAAGAACGTGTGGTCGACAAGTCAACTAGTTCGCCTATGCAATATAATTGGCTAGGGAAAAATTAGCGGGGTCCGCATTGAATTTCCTTCTCCACTCCTGGCAATCGATCGCGCATCATGCCTCACGCTCGTGGAGAGTGGCGAATTATTGCGATGGACAGCCTGCAGGCTTGGGTAAAGGTCGCTGGATGAAACTCAAAGGATTCGAACTCGATGAGGTAATCATTGTATTATCAGTTATCATTTCACGACTAATTCAATTGGCTAATACAAGAAAAGATTGCATAAGACGGTAGTTTAAGCTAGTCAAAAGTGTACTAGGAGCATGGAAGAGGGCAAGTACTACACTAATTCTCGTGCCTTTCCTCTGTGGTAAGACTGTCCAGGAAGTGCCTGCCTTTAGATAGGCTACAACCTTTGTCTTCTCGCAAAGATGCCTCTAAATAAAAGGCAAAGAGGCATCAATTTAACTCGATCTGTTGATTGAAGCTAGGTTGCCTTTTTACGGGCAGTGAAGAGGCAGCTGTGCTAAGATGAGAAGCATTACTGTCAGGGAGACCTCCTTGAGGTATTAGATGTGTGGATGCAGCCTGCGCAATAACTAGGTTAAAACCCTCGATAAGATAACGGTGAAGACAATGTATTAGAAGTACCTCCGTAGACTAGTTATTACTATAGCGCACTATGTACCTTTTAGGTATAAAAGTTAGGTACTATCTACACCTCTAATTAACTAAAATAGAACTATTTTTATTATCTATACTAACCCCTACCTTAATAGTTATAAGCCTAGGAGGCTTTAATTACCCTTATTATTAATTATTATAGATAATATAAGCTCTATTAATGTTATTAATTTAACGCTTACTAATATTAAGAGATAATCGCCCTTTATTATATTAATTAGTTAAACTATATAACCTATGCTTCCTTTTAACTAGTATAGTTCTCCTTTATAATACCTAAAGAAACTCTAAATATAATATTATTATTAGAGAAGGACTAGATTAAATAGTTTATATAAATTAAGAATTATATAGAATCCTATAGTATCTAGGAGTATATTAATCTAAATTAGGATAAACTACTTAAAAAACCTATAATACCTATATACCTATAAAGGGGTCTAAGACTAGAGATTATAGAGAATAACCCTAATACTATTAAAGATTAGAAGCTTACTTATAAAGATATAAAAGATAAATATAACTTCTAATATAGAGATTTATAAGTTAATCTTATAAAGTATTATAACCTATTAAAGTAGATACTAAAGATTAGGGAATATATCTATAAGACTCTCTTAAAGAATATTTAAGATTCCCTTAACTTTAATACTAAAGAGGAAGGAAAGGAGTTAGTTTATTAGCACTCTTAAAGGATATTAAAGCTTCTTTAAGATTAGTATAAGCTAAATACTTAGAAGATACTAATTCTTATAGAAACACGCCTTAATAATTACTTATAAGCTAAGGGTACCTATAATTAGTATAAATAGGTAGTAATAATAGAGGTACTATAGAGAAATTATTAGAATCTAGAGACCTAATAGACTAAGGAGATAATACTATATAAGTTTATAATTTCTCTTTATAGTAAATTTAAATTATTTTAGAAGAAATAGAATAATTTGCTTAATAAAGGCATAAACTAAAGCTTCCTTAAAGCTATTATAGAGTTTAAAAGAGATTATAAAGCTCTATAGAGTGTACTAAAGTTAGCTAATATACTTATTACTAATAGATTAAGTAGTTAAAGTAAATTAGAGAAAAAGAAGTGCCCTAGATATATAAATTATAATATTTATAATGCCTTAAAGTAGTAGAAATCCTATAATTTATTTAAGGCTATATATAAGCTAAAGGCTACACTAAAGGACTAGGAAGTTAGGAAGAACTCTAAAGAGACTATTAAGAAGTATCTTAAGGAGAATCTATAAGAAAAGTCTAAGGTAATAAGTTAGAAACTAAAAAAGAAGAGTAGTAAGATATTTATATCTTTATAAAATCTAACTAATAACTTAGTTATAGTTACCCCTAGTAAGAAGACTATAAATATATTGTTATTTATACGCTCTAAATAAGGTTAATAGGTAAAGAAAAGCGCGGATTTAATAACTAACGCTATAGATAGCTTAGAATTAAGGCAGAATATAGTCCTCTATAACTCTAGAGCTAATGTTTATATATTTAATAATATTCGCTAGTTTAATTAATCTAAATTTAATAGAAACATTATAATAGAGGTTAAAGCTAGAGGTATAATATATATAGCTTTAGGACAGGGCCCTATACATATCTCTATTATAGATCCTATATTATAGAATATAAGGACATTAGTATTAGAGACTATATTATTTATTCTAGAATTCTATATTAATCTAGTATTAGTAATAATTCTTATAAGGGTAGGTATTTTCTAGAATTAGAAGAAGTTATTTCTACATTAAGGGATAATACCTATAGCTAAAGTCTATAATATTAATAAGCTTTATATATTATTAAGACTATTAGAGAATCTAAAGGAAGCCTATACTATATCTAGCAGAGCACTAAGACTGCCTATAAGAGGAGATATAGACCTTTAGCATTAATAATATGGTTATCCTAGTATTAAGGTATTTATAGAGCTTATAAATACGGCTTTAGGCATTAAATTAATAGGTCCTAAGCTTATATAGTGTAAGATATATGCTATAGGTAAGGCTAAGTAATAGAGATTATAGGTTATACCTAAAGGACTTCCTTAAGAACTAGATTATAGTCTTTTAGTTAATCTAGATTACTATAACTCTCCTTATTAGAATAGTAATAGGTATTAGTGTATTTTTACCTACCTTATAACCTTAATATAGTTCTTTTATTTATTTAAGATAAAGGATAGGATTTATAATAGCTTCTATATAATAATAGCATTCCTAAGCACTTAATTTAGGGTTTAACTATACTTTTTATATAGTAATATTAAAAAAGCCCTCTTTATAGAGAATATAAGGGATAAGATAGCCTTTACTAGTATTATAGTCTATAATTTAGCTCCCTTAATACCTAGTTAGAATAAAAAGGTAGAGAGATCTAGGGGGGTAGTTAAGTAGAAAGCTTATACTTTAAGTCTTAAAGCTAACCTTCTATCTAATCTTAATAATAAGGTCTTTAATACTATAGTTTATCTATTAAATTATATGCCTTTTAAATATTATAGAAAGTAGACTATACTATATAAACTTTAGTGGGATTAGGCTAGGAAAATAGTCCCTATATACTTAAATATAGTAAAGGTCTAGAAACCTTTAATTATATATCTATAAGCCTATAGATATAAAGTGTTTCCTATAATAATAAAGGCTCTAGAGCATATTAAATCATATAATATAATACTATAGTTAGAGTAAAAAGCTTATATTAGATACCTTATTAGTTATAGAGGTAAGTCCTAGTATATTATATAGGTGCCTTTGCTTTATAATTATAAGGTTATTATATTAGTATATATTTAATTTAATAAGAACTCCTTCTTTAAACTAGAAGAAGAGCTAGAATTAGCCTAAAAAGAGAAGATATTAATAATTATACTACTTAAGGAGCTTAAAGCTAATAATATTAATAAGGAAATTAGTTAAGACCTTATTAGAATAGAATTAGAAGATAAGAATTATAAGAATTACGCCTCTTTACCTATAAATATAGAAAGAGAAAATAAGTAGTTTAAAGTAAAAATACCTCCTTATATAATAGGGGAAAAAGATAACCTTTCTAGTGCACTTTTAACCCCTCCTAACTCTTCTTATAAGGCACTAGTTACTATAGAGAATATAGAGCTTTAGGCATAAGGTAATAATATGCTATTTTATAAAATTAATAAATTAGTATATAATATAATAATTAAACATATAAAGACTACTATAGAGACTAGTGAAATTACTAGTAAAGGCAGTAAGGTTATAGAGAATTATTATCCCTAGGATAATAGTATTAATCTAGATAATATTATTACTAGAAAACACTAAAGAAAAGAGATATATAAAGCTAGGTAGGTATAGTTTACTTCTACTTTTTCTATAGTATTATAGGGCGTTTAATATAGTTTATAGATTAAAGATATACTACTAGAACCTACTTATTATTATTAAGCTATAGCTTTAGCCTATTATAACTACTAGAAAGAAGTAATTATAAAGGAGCTTTTAAAGCTTCTATCCTTAAACTACTAGGAGGATATACTAGATAAATTATTTAATCTAGAGAAGTAGAAGGAAATTATAGACCTTAGCTAGGTCTTTAAATATAAGACTAATAAAAAAGGAGTAGTTATAGAGTTTAAAGCTAGAATAGTTATTTAAGGTAATTAATAACTAAAGGATAACCTTAATAACTACACTACTACACTTACTTTATAATCTTTATATATACTACTTATAATCTACTACACTAATAATCTTAATACCTAATAATATAATATTTAGAATACCTTCCTATATATAGAGCTTAAAGAACCTATTTACTATAAGCCCCTAGAGGGTATAAATATAAAAGGTTATCTCTAGAAGATAATAAGAGCATTATATAGGCTAAGGGAAGCTCCTTAATAATAGTTCTTATATCTTATATAATTCCTATTAAAGCTAGACTTTATATAAGGAAGGGAAGACCTATATATTTTTATAAAGGGTAGATTTATCCTATTCTTCTATATAAATAATATTATAATAATATACCCTAATGGATTTAAAGTAGAATTTAAAAAGCTTTATAAATAACTAATAAATAATCTTAATATTAAGAACTAGGGTAACCTAAAGTAATTCCTAGGCATTAAAATTATTAGAAATTATAATACTAAAGAGATATAGTTATTATAGGAATTATATATTTAAAAGATTACTTAGAAATTTATTCCTAATATTATTAATAGTAATTTAAAGAGCTTATCCCCTACTCCTATTCCTATAGCTATAATCCTTGCTAACACTAGTAAAGCTACTAATAAAGAGATTAATTATTATAGAGTAGTTATTAGCTCTTTAGTATATCTATATATTATTAGAAAACCTAATATAGCCTTTATAGTATTAAAGCTTACCTTTTTATAATAAATCTATTAGTAAAGTATATTAAGCTTACTAAAGGAGTAATTTTATATACTTAGAATATAAAGAAGCTATATATTTACTACTTAGGAGTAGATAGTTTTAATACGCTATTCTCTAGTACTAATACTTTACTTAGTAATAACCCTAATACTTAGAAATTAATATAAGGTTATATCTTTATTATATATAGCGCTATAATTAATTAGAAGTTAGGTAGGTAATATTATATAATAACTTTAAGTATAGAAGTAAAGCTTTTTACCCTAAATTATAGTGTAAAAGAGTATATATCTCTAGGAAGACTACTTTATAATATTAAGGTCTATATGCTACTACTCTTAATTATCTAGTATAATAATAAGTAAATAATCTAGATTACTAAATATATAGAAGGAAGGCTTTAGACTAGCCTTAAGTACCTTAATATAAATTAAATATAGATTTAAGAATAATATATAATAGGTAATATTAAGGTTAATTAGATAAAGACCTCTAAGATACCTATAGATAGCTTTATAAAGCTACTTTTAGGTTAGATATATAGGGACTTCTACTATAGAATTAGCTTATAAGAGATTCCTATCTAATTATAACACTAGAAATTATTTATAATCTCTTCTTATACCTTTAATCTCTAGCTTTAATAGATATCTTAGCTAGGGGGGGTGTGTTAGGGAGACCTCCTTAAGGTATTAGATATATAGATATAGCCTACGTAATAACTAGGTTAAAACCCTTAATAAGATAATAGTAGAGATAATATATTAGAAGTACCTCCATAGACTAGTTATTACTATAGCGCACTATATACCTTTTAGGTATAAAAGTTAGGTGCTGTCTGTACCTCTAATTGACCAAAATGGAACCATTTTCATCATCTACACCGACCCCTACCTTGACAATTACATTAAACTTGCAGACGAGCTACTGGATTATTGTGCATACTTTTTAACCAGATGATACACGCGCAAAATTCGCGCGGCTTCGTGGATCACACAAGTTAGACGCTAGAACTGCAGAGGGAGCAAAAATAGATTAATTGATTTAGACAATGAAGTGAATTAGTTGCTATAAGCTATAAATCAGAACGAGCCATCGAACTGCAATACACATGAATGATGGGAATTATGGCATTTCCACTAAAGCGTGCCTTTGAAAACTTATTATCTTTTCTCTTTTCTGTAACAGAGATAAGACTGCCACTAGAATCTGGTTAGATCTAGTTCGATCTGGTTATTAGAGCACTTACTAATAATACCTGATCTCACCTACTGCTTTCGCCAGCGAAACAAGAAACGCCTGCGCATAGACCCCCCGCTGCGCTTTCGGCGGGGAAGCTTGAAACGCTTTGAGCTTAGGTACAGGTGTCCGCCCCGCCCACTGTCCCAACCTTGATCTTCTTCTCTTCCTCATCTTCATCTTCCATTGAAAAAAGAATCGATTGCTCTTTGAGTCTGTCGAATTTTAGACCATCCAAAATGCTTAACCTACGGCGACTCATTGTCTCTTTCGCCCTTTTTGTCGGAGTTGGCCTGGTTCTCTTCTCCCAGACTGCCGAGGCGACCCAGGGACCCAAGATCACCCAAAAGGCCTACTTCGACATTGAGGTCGGCGGTAAGCCATTGGGCCGCGTGGTGTTTGGTCTGTATGGAAAGACTGTTCCCAAGACTGCCGAGAACTTCCGTGCCCTGGCTACTGGTGAGAAGGGATTCGGCTTCCAGGGCTCTACTTTCCACCGTGTCATCAAGCAGTTCATGATCCAGGGAGGTGACTTCACCAAAGGTGACGGCACTGGTGGTCAATCCAGTAAGCTATGCCCGCTATTATTTCTGGCAAACATCCCTGTGCCGAGCCCATTTACTAATCATGCGATTCTTTGTAGTCTACGGCGACAAGTTCAAGGACGAGAACTTCAAGCTCAGGCACACCAAGAAGGGTCTCCTCTCCATGGCTAACGCCGGTGTTGACACCAACGGCTCCCAGTTCTTCATCACCACCGTTGCCACCCCGTAAGTTCATACAACAATGTGCTCAATATCTCAGGAGCATGGTCCCAATAATACTGACTATTGGTTTCATTAGCTGGCTCGATGGCCGCCACGTCGTCTTTGGTGAAGTCCTTGAGGGCTTCGAGATTGTCGAGCAGATCGAGAATGTTAAGACCTCAGCAGGCGACAAGCCTGTAGAGACTGTCAAGATCGTCAAGAGTGGCGAGCTTGAGGTCCCTCCTGAAGGTATTCACGTCGAGCTTTGAGATCCTTTTGCGGCTCTTCACAAATCCAAACTATCTAAAATCCACCCGATGTCGGTGTGCTGATGTGTATGGGATTAATCAGGCCTCTATGGCTCAGCTGGTTGGGCCGATGGTGTTGTACCCATTGAAAACGACGTGACTGCTGCAGTCAAGGCTCCGGAAGGATTGCCATTCCTACAGAAGATCGCCATCTTTGGATTTGTGCTCGCCGCTCTTATGTTCTACGTTCGTCGTCGCAAGTCTTCCCTCAAGAGCAACTTCGACTTGGAAAAGACAAATGCTTGAACGTTGCCTCCACAGGCAGAATGTAGAACATGTAACAATAGCAGGATCTATTGCTTCGTCATGCTTTAATAAACTATCTCTGAAATAAAATTTGGGCGTCCAACCATTTGTCAATGCCAACACAGTCTCACTGAGGCGCGATCGGACCATCGCCCTTATCAATTTCTGCCATCACTCCCAGTCTTTTATTCCTTGTTTGGAACATGGGTTGGGTTGGGTTTGTAGTGCGAATGGACCCCCGTCACGTGGGGCCACATGGTAGTGAACTCGCATCCATCCGGAAAGTAAAAAAGTTGTAAGTTCGGCGGCTCGCTTACAACAAAACCTGAGTACATTTGACAACTTGCCCTGTCAATCGAATTTTCTCGTATAAAAAGGCTTCTAGGGTCAAGCGTCATCTCCCTCGACGCAACGCCTCTTCTTGCGGTCCGCATCTCTCCATAATCTTTCATAATGAAGGTCCTCAGTCTCAATTTTTTGACTTGCGCCGCAAAGGCATGCAAGAGCTCTTCTGATTCATATCCGCTTCACCCCAAGGACGCCGAGCTAGTTCAGGACGAAATCGACCTGAACCCGCAGATGATCATCAATGTATTGCCGCGCTTGGACTGGGCAGCTTTGCGTACTACGTCCTCTGAGGTACGTTGTTGACGTAATTTTTTTTTCGGGAGGGTGTCCGTTGGCCCCGCGCATGGAGGCCGAACAGGGGAAATGCTTTCAAATTATTTACCTGGAGAATAGGAATGATGAGACATTTCAGGGGTTTAAATCATTCTCATCTCCCTTTTTCCATCTATCTATTTTGATTCTCTCCCGCTCTGTCTTTTTATTTACCTTGTTGTTGCGCATTACGTGATGAGTTTGCGAGGCTTGCCTAACACTTTGGGTAATAGCTTGGATTTCCAGTCCTTCCAGAGCAGCCTCCTACTGCAGAGGAACTCGAGGCTGATGAGAAGACGTTGAAAGATTTGCATCATTTGCTGTTGGAGACGCAGATGTCGGAGGGGAAGCTGGTATGCGGCAACTGTGGGCATGAATACTTTGTGAAGGAGGGTATTGCGAACTTCTTGCTACCAAGCCATTTGGTCTAAACTGATGGGCATTAGAAATGTTCTTGGTACATTCCATGATTAAGATGAGCTCTAGGAAAAGGCGGTCGATGATGCAGACTTGTCTCGTTCAATTTGACCGGTTGCCATCATTAGTCTGGTTGGCGCGTGCGGAGTTAGAGAGATGCATTTATTTCCTGGAAAGAGTATACTTTGACACGTTGGAATTTGGTGCCATACTTTAGCAAAATTAGCAACTTTGTCGACTTAATTTTTTTTTTACAAACAACGCATTTCATTGAAAAAAAATGCACAACTGTGATGTGCGTCCAATTCACTGTTCGATTTCACGCCCAATGACAATGGTCCCTGGCTACATCCGCGTCCGAAAAGCAATCCATAACTCCATGTTTAATGTGTATATTTTACAGTACAGATGGGCTCAATTCCATTCGAGGTGTTGCTGACAGGTTCTCGCCAATTACTGTTGCTTTTTCTGCGCCGCAGGGCCCATTTCCTTGTCAAATGCACCATACGAGACTTCCAGACTGGCAAGGCCTCTAATACCAGCACCCAGAATAGACAAAAGAACAAGTGCAACGATAATACCCATGAAAATGCCTGCGACACCTTGTTAGTTTTCAGTAGTACGTACGGGGGTCCATGAGAAGCGCGTCATACCTGGAGTAAAGAACTGGTACTTCTCGAATAGAGGTCGTGTGTCGCGCTCGGTTCTGTTTGCTTTTTGCATCGAAGCGGCGCCATCAAGGCCTCTTCTTAAGTCGATATGAAGCGGCTCAATGAGCTCCGAATCATATAATGGTTCTCTGGGAGTCGCATAGAACAGAATGGTATAACTGTTGGCAGAGGCCATTTCAAGGTCGAGAGCAATCGAAGCATCTGCAATAATTGCCACTTAGTTTTCTCCATCTTCGTGTGACATGGATGGAATCCGAGCACCTACCACTTGTGTCGAGAGCCTGCCTCCTGTCACCAGATAGTGACTCAAGCGGCTGCGCATTAATCTTGGCCACCTTCCCTTTCTTGTTGCAAGATGATTTGATGTGTTGCTCGAATCCAGCAGATGTTACGTCTCCGACGACTTCGGCCACGGTGTATTTTCCCTTCACGCGAGCATCCTTCTCAGCTTTGCACAGGTGTGGCATGGCGCAGCCATCCTGAGTCCAGAAGTCTGCTGCGTTAATACCGGGCAGTGTCACTATAAGGTAATGGTCGGTCGGACATCTAGCGAGGAAATCTTTGGTGAGCTTGATAGCTTCAGAGCTTGTCTGTATTTTGTTCGCGCTAGGAGTTTGTTCGATGCTGCGATGAGAGTCAGCTACTGCTTCGACGGCGCTGTCTTTCCCACGGGAGTAAGCTTACTTGGATGTTGACAGCAGCACCCACGGAGAAGAATCTGAGAAGGCCACAGCTGTTCTGCAAAGCGCCAGTGCGCCTACAATAGTATAGAAACGCATGGTGGACAATGGTAAACCTAGCTGTCAGCTTGTCGTATCGTCAGGGAAGCCATCTGGGTTCCAATACTTACCGTGACGACGGACGTGGATACAGCGTTCTGCCTTACTTACGTAAGGGACATCTTGCCCAAACACAGTGCTCCACTTTATCATGCCGCAACAACAACAGCCACATTGTCAGGTGGGCCCAGTTACCTGCGGCAAAGTTCATGGATAGGAGCAGGGAAGGGAAAAAAGTTGATGTCTCCAGCAACAGCCTTCATAAATTGAACTTCTCTAGTACGAACACCCACGAACGGATTTTGGGTAGCATTTTGACCTAGGATTCATAATGTTTGCCAAACCAAGACCTAAAAAGAGTCTATTGCCACCTCCAAGCAAGAAGAGAAAGACTACATCGACAGTTGAAGAAATATCATTTGATGATGGCGCTCGCGAAGAATACTTGACGGGATTCCATAAGCGAAAACAACAAAGAATTAAGCATGCACAGGAGGAGGCTGCCAAGAGAGCTCGTCAGGAAAAATTGGAAACACGGAAACAGGTATGGTCGAGAGCAGCAGATAAAGTTAAAGGGGATTTTTTTTTTTTCAAACAAACTTTGCTAACTTCACCATTGATAGATCAGGGAAGAAAGACGTCGAGAAGTCTCTGAGCATGTCGAAACTGTGAACAAATTGTTGCGCGAATCCGGAGCTGTATTAGCCGATCTCGAAGAGGGCGATTCTGAAGGAGAAAATTCAGACAAGTGGGATGGCTTTCCTGACAAGCCAGATGTTGATATCGTGGACCACGAAGAAGAATACGTCGATGAAGACCGATATACTGTCGTGAAAATTGAGTCTGTTTCTGTTTCGAGAGATGGTCTTAGCAGGCCCGATCAGTCCGATGATGAGGCGGAGGAAGAAGCTCGCAGAAAACGGGAGGAAGCTGAGAGGAAAGAAGCAGAGGACAAAGACAAGAAGCCATCATGGCAAAAGAAGAAAAAGAAGAAATTTCGATATGAGACAAAGCTAGAACGACGGCTGACGGACAAGAAGCAAAGACTTAAATCACGGAGACCATAAGTGGAAGAGCATAAGCTATCAACTGAATAAAAGAGGGAGGTACATCGTTCGACAACGTTTTCAAAGCGATTACACACCGGAAAGTCAGATACCCCAATTTGACGTGGCGGCAACTTTTGGAGAGTATTTACATGCTGCAGCTTGATAAATCGCTCGTTCCTTCCATGAATAGATTATTATGCATCTAAACAATCACTGCGACCACTCCATCGCTATTTTGGCGTGATCGCACAGGCTCGTTCAAAACAGCGCACTAAACGGAGATTGATTACTCTACAAAGGGGAAAAAATTAGATGTTGCCAATCTCGTTCTGAAGCTCCTCCAACTCCTTCTGCAAGGTTGAGTGCTTCTTTGCCATCTCCTCGTATTTCTGCTCCCATTGATCGCGTTCTTGCTCGAGGGCTTGAACCTTGCGCTCGAAGTGTCCTGCCTTGACGTCGGTTTGTCGAAGCCTGCAGAAGTAAGCTGTCAGTGCCACGACCAAATGGTGTCAAGGGGGCGGTGAAGTGCGGTGGGCGCAATGTGAGCCTCAGTGACTCTCAAAGGTTACGTACTTCTCGTTGGCTTCCCGCAGAGTCTTATCGGCGTCTTCGGCCTCCTCCTCGAGGAGCTGGAGTCGTCTCTGAAGAGTCTCGTTCTGAGTACCGTGTTGTTGGCCTTCGTCGGCAGCTTTCTTGTGGTCTTTGATAGCGGTCTCGAGCTTCTCCACTTCACTTTCCAGCAAGTTGTTCTTATGCTGCAGGGAAGTGATCTCCTGCTCCTTAGACAGATTTTCTTGTTCAAGGGTCTTGACCTTGGTCTGAAGCTCTTCCACCTTGGCGACAGCTTCGTCGGCCTCCAGGCGGATGGAGTTCATTTTCTAAACCTCAATTTTAGTCATTATGCTTGCTTGACCACCACGCGTCTACCCCTCTACAAAGGAGCTGGGTGGGGTACAAAAGAGAGAAGCGGCGTTGTAGGTAAACGGAGGGAAAGAAAGAGACAAACCTCCTTGATACGATCCATTATGGTGATGTATTTTCAAACAAGGCTTTGTAGATGATTTTTCTGGTTGCGGATCGATGTCAGTTGTGTTGCAGGTTAGGATGCGGCCAAACTGGATGATTGGGTCAAGAAAGGGGATGTAAGGAACAGGAGATACTGAGTACATGCCCCTCCAACGATGCTGTAATACCTCCCTCAACTGTGGGCTAGTGGCACCTGTGGCTAGTGGCGGTCACGCCGCCTATGCCACACCCTGTACTCCGTACGGAGTACTCCGAAATATTACCCAGGGGTCTGCTCAATCGTCACCGTTGCCTGGTCAACATGTTTATGTCACGCATTGAACAACACGTTTCTGGTAAACCGTGACCAGGGACCCCGACAACATCATAGAACTAGATTCTCTATAAACCCCTTAATTTCTCCAGAGGCGGGCTGCAGAATAGGTGCATTCTGATTGTGTTTTCTCACCTTCTATCAACACACTATCGACACGAAAGCAGCAATAAAACACAAAATCAGCATCACGAACATCGCCATGCTCGCGGCACACCGAGACCAGGAGAATCTGGTGCATAGTCACCAGCATGCACCAACCAAACAACAGGCCAAAACACCGGGTGCAAGATATCCGAAGACTCCTGGTAATTTTGGCCGAAACGACGAGAACGCGCCCACTGCTTTGGCGGGTAAGGCTGGATTGGCGAGCGGTGCAATGTTGGGAGCAACTGGCATTCTGGCGATGGGCAAAGCCACCGGTCCCCATCAAACCATGGTGACTCCCATGGGTGCGTATCATTCTGCCTAGATTTCAATGGGTGTGTGAAACCAAGTTCTTCACTGACTTGTGCGTATCAGGAAACCGTGCGCGCGCGCCCTTAGGGAACAAGACCACAAACGTAAAGACGAGGAATGCTCAGACGGGTGGGGTGAAGAGCATGGTTGGAGAAATCGAAAAAACTCGACCCAAACAAACAAGTGTGCGAAAACTCAAAAAGCAACCCGCTGATCTTCAGCCGGTCAAATTCAGCATACAATCCGATTTCGCCGAGACTCCCAGTGACGAACTGCCTGAGCCGGAGTATGCTCCTCCAAGGCCAACACCACTGCCCTATGAGTCAGACGTGCTTCCACCGGGTGGCCTAA
This sequence comes from Epichloe bromicola, assembly GCA_023658445.1. Lineage (NCBI taxonomy): Eukaryota > Fungi > Ascomycota > Sordariomycetes > Hypocreales > Clavicipitaceae > Epichloe > Epichloe bromicola. The sequence continues at coordinate 5,202,973 of CP098269.1, forward strand.
CGTTCAATGGAATTAAGAAAGAGAATATCCTGAAGGGCTATTATCAACATTTCCATAATCCTGTCGATGAGAATGGTGTTTCTCGCATGGAGAAAAAGTTCAACAACGAGATGGCAGCGCTTATGCATCAGGTAGAGGAGCGGAATGCCCGGGAACTTGCCGCTTTCGATTGGAGTCCAGAAGATATGGTGGACAATAGGAAATCGATTATCCCTCTGACCAAAGCGGACATAGCTACTCGGAAGCAAGCCTCCACGATATCTGCTCGACGAGCAGCGTCTGCTCTGGCCGTCCACTCAGACAGACATAGTCGCAGTGCATCGCGGCCGGTCTCAACCACCAGCCAAGCTACAAGAAGACCTTTGTCATCAATAATCACTGGAGCCGCACCTGCCAAACCTGTTGTCACAAAGCCCAATTATTCAGGGAACTCCACCGGGGAGGCTGCATCTCGAACCACATTGGGCTACAACAGAGGTCGATCAGCATCGTCGATTGTGCATATGCGAGGTGCAAGCCACTCCGCCAAGCAGCAGCTGCCACTTAGACCTGCGCCCTCACATGATGCCGAGGCCAGTCTCACGATTACCCCAGCTCGACTTCGTCAGGCCGCCTCTGGAACCACAGAACAAATCAGACCGCAATTTTTGTCAATCTTTGACGACGCAGACAACGAAGAATTACCACCCGTTGAAAGACCATTCTTACACTCGGATGATGATGAAGAGTTTGAATTAAAGATGACAATTTAAATTCTGAGATGACCCGAAGCTGGAGTTTCGGAGTTTCGAAGTTTAGGGTGTGGAGGGTATAAGTCGGCGTGACTGCTGTTCAACAAGTCTATCGGGCATAATGTGGCTCTTCCTTTTGTTCTGCTTAGTCCTCGAGCCCACAATGCACGATTATAGATTGATTTGGAAGGTTTTGGTGAAGAATGATGAATTAGAGGTGTATTGCTTTGCTTACTTGGCACTTGGCTCACGTCGAAATGAATGAAAAATAAAACCAAGGCATATTGCTACTTCTGTCCATGAATCTCAATTAATAGATATACATCGTCCTTGAACCTATATATGTCCTAACTCGCTGGGATCAATCCGGCATCATCAACCGAACGTCCAAGACCCCTGCTGCGCTGTTGCTGTCCGAGCTTGCGTCATGGCGACCCTCGGCCGCATCAGGACAAGGAGTGGGACATCAACGGAAAATCGTGTCACCGAAATGGCCAACCATTGCCGACGGGCAGGATGGGCCTTTTCTGGCTGTGTGTGGCTGGGCCACTGGCAGTAAATGTTCAGTTCCACCATCCATCCCTGAAGGGGAGCGAGTATCAACCTAATACGTTGGACTTCACACTCTCGTGCTTCATTATTTTTCTCATAAGTGCTCACTTTGCACCCCAGTTTCTTGGTGCTGCACCTATTGCAACACAATCGCATGCATCCCCTCTATCTCGACATTACTTTTTGAGCGTCCGCTTGCTGCTGCTGAGCCGGTGAATGACGTTTCGCCTTTCGCCCTTCGCCATTCTGCCTCCCGGTCGCGTGGGCTCAATCGAAGCGCGTTCCAGGTTGCGTGTGACGGCCAGCACCTACCACAAGTCTTTGTATCGTGAATGGCCTGAGCTCGAACGCGAGATATCATGACCAGGTCACGGTGCAAACGATAACCGGAGCGCATCGACACGATGACTCGCCCGCCATCCGGCGTGAGTTTCGCGCAGTTCTTTCCCAACGCTCCCAAAGTGAGAGCAGAAGCCGCGCAGGGCCGGACTGATCGCGAGCGATCAAGGCACAATAGTCTTGCACGCGATTCTGACCGAGAGCCTGCTTCTAGCGCGCTGGATGCGAATTCCACAGGTTTCGCTCGACCCTCACAATTCAACATCTCATCGGATGGCCCCCACTCTCAAATCGACGATCACGATACTCCCCTAGGAGATATACCCAGTACAGTCGGGTCAACGAGCTCGCATACAAGCTCTGCCTCATCCATATTTAGCAACCCTCAGAGGCAGAACACGACATCTTCGTTATCACACATTTCCACTAGCACCACGCCTCTTGCTCCTCGAGACTCATCGTCTTACTCACCTGTTCCCCCATACTCAAAGACAGATATGCCCCCTTTAACAACACTCGACAATGGCATGAGGAGGACACATGATGTGGCTGCCACTGATTCCTCTAATGGCTCAAGTTCGTCAACTCACCATGCTGAACGCCCTCCGGCACGAGATCTATTCCCATCAGTCAAAGGCAAAAAATGTACCTATGATCCGATCCTCGATCGAGTACGCAACAAGGGCGTTAGCAAAACTGCTAAGCCAGTATATAAAGAATTTGGTTTAGTATGTATTTCTACATACACACAATTCCCTCTCGATAAGAAGAAGACGGCCGAGTCAGACGGAGAGACAGAAGCGGGGGGCGTCGCTGGGGTACCATAAAGCATTTTGGCTAACTTTTGATTGACAGGATGATGACGCCCCCCCGGTAGACCCTCGCTTACAAAAGGCTGGAGGTCGTCTTGGTTACATCAATACCGACTATTATCTACCAAAAGCACGATTACGCCCGGCGCCTGAGAATCTCCAGCCTTATCCATATGACCCGAAGACGTCGATTGGGCCTGGTCCACCCACTCAAATAGTTGTAACGCGGTACAATCCTCTGGTGCCATTCAACAAGATCACTGCTATCTTTGCGACCTTTGGCGAGATTGCGGAGAGCAGCAATAAGATGCATCCTGACACGGGAAGCTATCTCGGTTTTGCTACCATTCGATACCGCGACTCAAAACGATCAGGTCGGCCGCCTGTTTCAGCAATCGATGCTGCTCGTCGCGCTGTTCGCGCCCGCGGGATCAAGATAGACTCGGACGTCGTTAGGGTTGAGTACGATCCCGAAGGTCGCAAGAGTCGGCGGATGTTGGAAGAGCATCTTAAGAAGGAGCGAGAGAAGCAAAACAAGGAGCAAGAATCTCGAGATCAGGCTGCCAATAAACCGCCGCCGACGGGACCCAAATCTGCATCTTCTGCAACTCCTTTCGTAAGACATCCACCGACCGCTCCCAAAGGGCCACCAGGGCCTGCGTCCATGACTGGACATAGGCAGACACCGGTACCAGCGGCAGTAGCAACACCAGCGGCAGGAACACTTTTGCAGCCTGGTGGCACCTCATCATCGCGGTTGCAAGCCGCTGTGGAGTCGCAGAACATCGCTGCACAACTTTCAAACGAGCCTTACATTTTCATCGCGTCTGAGGATGTTCCTGTGCTGCCAAGTATCGTTCCTCATATGAGGAAACGACTCAAGAACTATGGTTTCGAAGAAATCAGAATCGATCGCACAGGCTTCTACGTCGTTTTCCGAAATTCTTTCACTGGAAAGTCAGAAGCAGAACGATGTTATCGGGCGGTAAACCACACCGAGTTTTTCAACTATGACATGGCTATGCAGCTTTGCTTGCCTCGACCCCCTCGCAGTCCCGAAACCGACCGTAAGCGAACTCCACCCCCAGAGAGAGAAAGAGACCGAGACCGAGATCGACAAAAGGAGAGGGAGAGGGACAAGGACCGGGAAAGAGGTCACGATCAGGGTACAACAGAGCTTCAGCGACTCGAAGAAGCTAGACGACGCCGTCGAGAGGAGGAAGCAGATCTCGAAGAAGAAAAGAAGCAAAGAGCTAAGAACTTTGATCCTGTTTTCGAGGCAGTAGAGGCCGTTCGCAGGGAAATGACAGAGCATTTGATCAGACACATCCGAACTCAGGTTGCGGCACCTTATCTTTTTGATTTCCTGGATCCGGCAAATCATCTGGCCAAAAGAAGGAAACTTAACCTTGACCAAGTTGACGAGGAAGAGGATGAAGAGAACAACAATAGTCCTGGTATCAGGACTCCGAACTCCGGAGCAGACCCGATCGAGCGACGGACAGGTCGTCTGGAACCAAAAGCGCTTCCTCGAATACGAAAGGTCAAAGCCAAGGGCCAACGCAACATGTTTGTCGATCCGTTCTCAAGGAAGTGCCAGTCTGTTGCCCGACCCGCCTTTCGATCTTTGCATCATCGTCTCAAGAGCCTCGACAGTGACTTCGAATCAGATGATGATACAGACAGTAAAGCACTCGCTGCTCGTGATACGGAGGAACCCGAGTCACGACCTCGCAGTCGCATGAGCACAGACGAAGAGTTCGGCTCTTGGGGTCGTCGCGATGATGACTCTATGACAGAGTCCAGTGTGGCATTTGCCGATCGTCCGTCCTCCAAGAAGAGGAAGTTGGAAGTTTCCCTCGAAACCGCTCTGAAACGCCGGAAGAGGTCCGACGAAGAGCTATTCGGAGTCAAGCCCATTGATTCAGATATCGACCGTCTTCCAATTTCAGAAGACATTGGCCCCGACTTCGACTTTGTGGGAGAAGATGAAAGTAGTGTTTCCAGGTCTGAAACCCTTGTGCCCCAAATCATGAAAGGTGCAAAGAAGAAGCCGGGAGTGAAGCCAAAGAAGAAGACGAAGAAGCAGTTACTGGAAGAACAGGGCGCTTTGAAGAAGCAGCAAGAAGCAGATGCGGATGAGGACGATAATAAAGACACCGCAATGCCAACCAAGATGAAAGAGGAGCTTGTTCCTCAAACGAAGGCATTGCACAAAAAATATGATGAGCGACTCTTCTCCAAAGAGCCACTTACCGCCGCACTCGTCTTACCCGATGGGTTCAAACCTGATATTCAATCCTTGCAAAACCTTGCCCTTGGCCTCAGAGATAAGCCTGACTTGGGCAAGCTGCAGAGAAAGTTCAACATTGGCGATATTGGAAATCCTGAACTTTGGTTATGGAAACGCAATCGTGTTCGAGAACTGAATACTGTGTCGCATTCCTCAGACCACCTTGCGCATATAGAGGGATACTATGTGCCTAACTCAACAGGATGTGCCCGGACCGAAGGGGTCAAGAAGATTCTTAATTTCGAAAAGTCCAAGTATCTACCACATCATATCAAGGTGCAAAAGGCCCGAGAAGAACGCGAAGCTCGTTCAAAGAAGAATGGCAAAGACAGCACAGCAGCTGCCTCGGAAGCTGCCAAGCTTGCAGCGGAAAAAATAGCCAAAGGCAACTCGCGCGCGAACCGTGCGACTAATCGCCGATATGTTGCCGACTTGAATGATCAGAAGAAGACTCTGGGTCAGGACTCAGACGTGCTCAAATTCAACCAGCTGAAGAAGCGAAAGAAGCCTGTCAAGTTTGCTCGATCTGCCATTCACAACTGGGGTTTGTACGCCATGGAGAACATCAACAAGGATGACATGATTATCGAGTACGTGGGCGAGGAAGTGCGCCAGCAAATCGCGGAAATCCGTGAGAAGCGTTATCTCAAGAGTGGCATTGGAAGCAGCTACCTGTTTCGCATTGACGACGATACTGTCGTGGATGCGACCAAGAAGGGGGGCATTGCGCGATTCATCAACCACAGCTGCATGCCGAACTGTACGGCTAAGATTATCAAAGTCGAGGGCAGCAAGAGAATCGTCATCTATGCCCTCCGTGACATTGCTCTGAGTAAGTTCCTTCACCCTATGAAGAAGCCACTGTATTTTTTTATTTTTATTTTCATCAATGCACACAACCACTGACTTGGTTCATCGTAGACGAAGAATTGACATACGACTACAAGTTTGAGCGAGAAATCGGTAGCTTGGACCGTATTCCGTGTCTCTGTGGCACTGCAGCCTGCAAAGGTTTCCTCAATTAAATATCTCACAGCTCTTCCCTTGGAAAGAAACTGTTTTTCTCAACACAAATCAAGTCGCATGCTCCGTCACACAATACTATTGGTTTCTCCCTGTCACACAAAACTCATGCTCTATGTTGCCATCAAATCTTGGTCTCACCCAGGTTGAATACTATCAAGGAGGAAGAGGAGGAGGAAGGCAAGATTCACCCGGATGGAAGGGGTTTAGGGACACGCTTTTCGTGCTGTGGCGTTTGGGCGGGCATTGTCATAGGGCAAAAATGACAATGTTCAATTTTTTTTTTCGCATTCTTGGGAGGTTTCTGGTAACAGGGGGGGGGGGGGTGCATGGCTTCTCTCTCTCATTGCCTTTGAGATCCTCGGCTGTGTCTCGCCACCTTTGTGCAGGAAGAACAAGGGTGATGCACCCTAAGGGACGAAACTTTAATCTTTGTTTGCTGTTCAACGAGGGCTGTGTTTTTGCAAGCGGCGTTTTCAACCGGCCAAGTGAATGCTTTATTATATCAACTATATCTACTATTCTTGTATCTTAGTCCTCATCCCCGACATGAACCGTCCTTCAAAGCGTCGGTTGAGCAAAAAGACTTCCTCTTGTACTTAAGATTACACCTAGCACATCGAAATGGTGTCTGTCTAACTGATGAGAAAACGTGAAGATAATACGTCCGAGACAAAATGTGTGATTTGCTCTGATCGAGGGGACATGCTCAATGTTATGCTACCCCATGACATGACAAGATGCGAGTCCTGTCTGTGTCCTCGTCTGCCCTAAACTGGTGTCCCAACTGTTGTACGCGTAGGCACAACATCGAGAAGATGATGGAACGATTTTCTAGAGGAGGGGTGAAAGGGAGGTAAAGCAGAAGTGGCCCTGCCGTTGCCGTTCTTTTCGGAAATGGAGAATGCCTCTGACCCCCGTGTAGAAATAGATCTTTCAAACATGTTTCTGAGCGACGTGATCGTATGGAAAGCTCAGTGCCGAGCGGTTGAAATCGCAACTGCACTTCAACTCGGAACTTCCAACCATCAATCTTGGTGGAAGATGGCCGATCGAGAATGCCTCTTTGGTCTCGAATCTTGAGCCCCGAGCAGGCCAATGATTTTAGTTTTCTCCCGGAGGAGCTCGTGGGCCTAGCATCCAGTCTTGCATCGCCAGCCAGTCGCTCCAATTTGTTTCTGCATAGACAATCTCTCTCTCCGTGACGCCTGTCAGCGGCCGCAAGAAAGGGACAGTTTGACCGTCCTCCATGTCGTATTGAGCCTTGACCTTTAGCCATGGCTCACTCTTGGCGGCGAACAAGTAGTTCCTTCTCTCAGTCTCGTGAATTGAGGCGATTCCCTCGTTCCAGTCATCACCGAAGAACCCGTACAAAGTTGCTGGGTTGTCGAATCCCGTGACTACTAGGCGTCTTATATACGGCACTAGAGTCGCGCGCGCGCGTCCTGTTTTTGAAGGAGACGATGAGCTGGCAGATGCTGATGCTGGGCCACTGCTGGCCGTCTTTTCGAACGGTAGCAGAATGTTGATCCGGGCTGCGACGGCTTGGACAGCTTCTGTATGTTGTGCGTGATCGATGAAGAACTGGTGGCAGGATCGGTACTTTGGATACCACGCCATGATGCCATATTCTCCTTCTTGGAACGGCTGGAAGACCATGATTGTCAGATTGGAGCGCCTGTGTTGCTTTCTTGTATGTCATTCGTACTTACATGTTGAAATTGTGCCGGCATTTCGACCAGGAGATTATCACTTCTTCTTCTGAGCAGCAATGTAGCCAATCAAGCTGGCGCTTCTGTTCTTTCTTCTCTGCCGGTTTCCAACTTGCAATCATGTGGGAAATACTAACAGTAATGCTGTGGTCATGTAGCCAGAATCAAGCCGTTGTTTTAGGCAAGCAGATCAGAACATGGAAAGAAGAAAGAATCGACGTCGATAGATGTGCTATCGAGTGCACGGGGAGAACGAGAACTGCCCTTAGAGTAGTGATTCAGTGTTTCTCTGCCAGATTTTGAAGTGAGAAAAGTCTAATTATTATATATATATAACAAAGACCCTTCCGAAAAGAGACAAGTATAAGATAATTGTTGAAGGATGGGGAGTGCTGACGGAGAAAGGTAACACAGGTATAATGGATCTTTCTGCCAGTCTCTCGCGGTCTAGGAAACAAGTCATCGACTTGAGGCTGCAGCCAAACATTTGAAAAGTCAACTAAAATGATGCTTGACTTGGATGTTTGGCATAATAACGAATGCGCTCATTGTTGCGCACTCCACCACACGCATCTTCGCATCATCTACTTACAGTAGCTTTCTCTATATTCATTCAATCATCTTGGAACGGGATCGAACAAAGTAACAAGACAACCAAACCAGCAAGGAGGTATGTATTAGTAGAGACAAGTCGCAGGTTGGAGGGATGGTGAGTCGTAACAGAAACGAAGCGCGGGAGGCACGCAAAAGAAGTACAGAACTGGCAATCATCCCGATTTGGAATTTGGAAAACCGCCTCGAGAAGATGCAGTAAAAGGACGGGAGAATGGACAGGGCTGGTTAGTGCCAGACACAGAACAGGAAGCGACGCAACCCATGCCTTCCTTCCTTGGCATCTTCAGCTCGAGCGTCGCGTTGATTTATTATGGGTCAGAAGTCTCCATTTGTCGAATCCTGCTCTCGCAGGTAGTGATCAACCAAAGTGTCTTTCTTGTCCATGCTGTGTCACGAAGGCGACAGACAGTCCAAGCTGTCGGGACGACGTCTGATTGGGAGCAATCCAGGCAGCCGTAGCCGTGGTACTAAGTGGCTTGTTGGAGAGCTCTGGGCAGGATTGGAAAGCCTCGTGCCTGGCAAAGGATTTGCTTTTATCGCGTTAGCGTCGGCAGTAATCCGTACTCAGTAACAAGTCCCCGTCCTTTCAGCTGGTAACTGATGCTACCCTTGCAGGCTTGTTCATTATGTTCATTATTCAGAGGGCAACTCCCCGTCTAGCTCTTATTATTGCCGGCCGAATCTCGCACGATTTCCTCCCGCGCGAACCAGACCCAGGCTTGACTCGGAATCGCCATCAATCCGGCCGAACCAGAGATTCGGGTTTCGTAAATGCGACTGGCTCAAGTCATCAGTCAAGCAACAGCCATATTTCCCGGTTATGCTTCCCAACGATTTGCCTCAAGGGTGTGCTGGGTCGCGGGCCGCTATTCAGTGGTGAGACGAGTGACAATCACCGAAGCAAGAAGGGCATGCCCAGACAGGGCTTCAGCTGTTCAAGGTCCTGCTGTGCTATGGCCGAATTGTGTTTCGTGAACATTTGAAACATGAAGAATGAAGAGTTGCTCCGGGCTGTGACGCTTGTCAGCCCGTACAAGCAGGGGGGGTGTCTGAGTGTTTACACCAGCTGACCATGCTCCCCCTCCTCTAAAGACCTGACCGGACCATATTATACACTGTACGGAATAGAGTTATACACGGGGTGTCTTGTTTGCACCCCATCAAGTCGATCTCGGCACGTCGATCGACAGCATAATAAAGTCAGGTTATTTGCCCCCAGCGACTGGGACGCCACTAGGACACCACTGGGACACAACGCAACAACACGTACGCAAGTAGCAAATCTATTCACACGTTTCTTCTTAAGAACGGGACGCTCGCTGATTCAAATTTACTAAGCTGAAATATTCCCCCGCAATGGGAATGATCGGTCCTGGCCATTCAACTAGGAGCGATTCATCGAAATCAAAAATGTTTACATCGTGGGGTGACACGCAGTATCGCATCATTTTCTTGAGAACAAAGCATGGTCTTGAATGACCTCACGTAGGACTGTTTTTCTCTCGGATTCATGTCTCGCATAGGAAAATCAAGCAACATTCTGTTGGGAATTGCTGGTGACCACCAGCAGGCTCGCGACGTTATTCACCGGGGAGAACATACCCCCATCGTCCTGACGTCTTTCGATGTACTCGGTACGAATGCAGCCATACCTACGAGTAGGAGGATGGCGGCGTTGTTGTCAGGCAGGAAAAGAACCTGCCGACATATCCTTAGGCAAGGGAATATCAGGTACTTGCATTGACGCCTACGTAAGGCGACACCGGACGTTTTTCAGTGTTGGTCAGCCATTGTTACAAACAATATCAAAGTTTGTTGATCAGTCAAGATTGCTATGTTACAAACAGACACATGACTGCATAGGATATGTGCTGTTTTAGTGACACCATCATCTTTGGCAAACAGGTCCCAACTGTCACTGATGAGTGCACGTATACTCGAGCAAACTTGGTAGAGAATGGTATCATTGAGCGACCAAGCCTCAAAATTGACGCATGTCCATCTCTTGACGCTGTTTTTCCCCAAGGGTGCGATATTCACTCGTATAGCTTCAATCAGCAAGTTCGACAGTTCTCATAAACTGCGCACAGCGCTGGTGAATAGCAGCGTAAAGAGCTTTTTCTTTGAATCACAGTCAAGGCTCCGAATCGACGTGCCGTTCGGTGCTTGAAAAATCTCAGAAGTTCTGCCATCATTCCTCACATATTCTGCAAATATTGCTCCGCGACGAGCGATGGCCGTGGAAACATGCGGTTGGATCGAAGGCAAATCCGGTGAGCAGAATTACACAAATGCGTCGTTTGCGACATACTGAACAGAAGATGTAAGAATATCCTTTGACCTGCCAAACTGGCCAACGTTGTGCCAAAGATGTCGCCAATAGCCTTGTCGGGTGCTGTTGGAGTCCAACAAGTGGAACATGTACCTTGGTGACAACCTGTTTGGACCGAAGACTAGAAACAGCTGATGACCTCAAAAACGAAGCCAGCTCTGCCATGGTCTGGTAAGTATGCGGGATGCCCCTTTAAATATCTGCCAAGCTTCGCCAAAAAAAAAAAAAAAAAAATTCCCGTTGCTAAAAGAAAGCAAGTCCTTCTGCTGACGCATAAACGCAGTGCTGCGTCTGCAGCCCCGTATTGTAAGACAAACGTATTCGCAGGCGATCCAAATCTGAATGGATTTTCTCTATTTTTGTGCGCCTCAAATACGCGAACAGAAACAATCTACCGTTTCACCACGACACCATCAAGGATTCAAGACCTTCCTACGCTGGGATCGACAGCCCTTCCCACTGCTCCATCGACTTCGACTTCAAGACCCGAAAACCCCACGACGACAACTCATGTTTCTCTGGCCACCAAAGCCACTGATATAACTGGCTCGGGGGGCTTATCAAGCACGACAGCGACGGATCAAAATGAGAAAGGTGTCACGAGTTCAGGCACTACATCATATGCATCAAAGTCCACAAACCCTGCATCTTCACTCTTGGCATCGCCCTCATCGATTGTAGGAATTGTGTTGGGGGCAACAGGTGGGTACAAACAAGCCTCTCCTACCATCAAAGCTCGCTTCCCTTTCTTCTTATTCTAACACGCGTGGTTTCACTTATTACGTAGCTGCTTCGGCCATCATGGCCGGATGCTTCTATGTTGTGTACCAGCTCATTCGATCCAGGATGAATCGGCATCGGAAACTGTGTGACGAGAGAAGAAAACGCCACTCATCCACGAGACGCAGCCGATCACCAGGACAGGCATCATCTATAGAGCTCAGGAGCAGACCGAGACGATAGGTTAGCCCAAGATACGGATGGTAATTTCAATTCACGTTGGCATCAAGAAGGTTGACATGTTGGAAAGTTTCATGAACTTGGTGCAGGAGTTCCCCCCCTTTTCTCTTCTAAAAACGACTATGTATGACACGGACTGCTGGTCCATGAATCGGCAAAGGGGGAATCAACGGATCTACTGCAAGGGTATGCAAATATCCACGGGTGAAGCTGTTGAATACTTGTCACGCCGCACATTTTTTTCATCGTTGTTTCCGACTCATCTCGTAAAACTAGTTGACAAATCAAAGATTAGCAAGCAACCCTTTTACCAGATTCGTTTTTTGCATGCACTCTGTGTAAACACCTGCTTTCCAAGACTTTCTGTGTAGCGACCCACGCCCTCCTATCCACAACTCGACGCATATAAGCCACCGCATCCTATCCCGACAGCTGTGGCTACCAGGCATAAAGCCTTGGATATATCTGTGCCACTCCTGATACCCCCGTCGATGCATCCTCCATTTCGTCAAATACCTGCGGACAGTTTTTGCGAGGTTCCAACAGCCCAAGACAAGAATACTCGCGGATGAGGAGGTATCCAGGCTTCTTCCCCCGTGGTTCGATACAATCAATGGCATCCGCGCCAGCATCCATGGCTATAAACGCATCGGCGCTGATCGGAACGCCCTTGAGAACAAGCGGCGGTCCGGGAACACAGCTATGGATCCCAGGTATGACTTTCCAAGACAATGGAGCGTCGATATAGCCGTCCATCAATCGTAAGGAATATTGCTTTGGCGCCTACCTTTCCGACTATGCGAAGCAGTTCACGCGATCTGTCTCGATTCCGGTCCATGTAGAGCCGGAAGAAGACAAGGACAGAATACGGCTCGTCTACGGGATGCTCTCAGATTGCAGATGTAGTGTCACCACCAAGGGAACACTCGTGCTCGTCGAGATGCACTGGTCGACCTCAGAGCGCTTGCAAGCTGTGCCGTAAGGCACGATGTATCTACTATGGAGACGTGCCAAACGGTTTGTTATCAGTCGCCTCACTATTTCATGCCAGACTTGGAGAAGGCGAAACTCGTCGTGAACTAGGCATTCTGCATCAGCTCAGACTTGTCGGTCACTATATCCCCCGAGAGCCTTCCCGATCAATGTCTTGGCCCTATCGCTGAGATCCATGCCCAATGCTAATTGTCGGCCTTCCTCCGTCATCTTCCCCCATGTCTTTCTCAGAATAGCCACCATCTTTTCCTCGTCTATGTCGTCCTTGGCCTCAAAGTCGTCGAACTGGTCGTCGAGGAACACGAGGCATGCTACGTCTTCGAGTACTTTGGTCTCATTGTCTGTGGATAGCCCTTCCTTTCGAATCAGCGCCGCGACACGGTCTCGCTCCCCGTCGGAAAACGGGGGCTGGATTGTTGAAGCCGTTAGTAGCTCGGCCACCTTTGATGCAGCTTGCGACTTTTGCTTGGCTCTCCAGGAAAGGTAGCCGGGACGGGTCATGGGGAAGCTAGATCGGGGGAGTTCCCATCTACGAAAGATGATCCAGTATCCCGTCAGCTTATACGATTAACAGTACGTAATCGCGACTTGAGTCATGGGTATTTGAAATTTTATAATCTTCGAGTCCGGTACGCGAGAGGATTGATGGAGATTCAGCGAAAATAGAGATCAGTAACGAATACATACCGGCGGAAGTGCTGAGCCCGGCAAGCTATCTGCAGAGTTGGCGAAGCCCCTGGGCATCGAGACGCCAACCATTTTGTCATTTTCTGTGCATAATGCAGCTCATACGGCACGGAGTCGGAACCATCAGGCTCATCAGTCTTGTTTGGATCCTCTGCATGAGCTTCGTCGATGAGTCGCAGGGCCTGTTCGTGAGCAGGCGAAAGACTGGTGAGCGATGGAGCCGCCATTGTGACTCGGAGTGCTTTGTCCGCGAAGAACTTGCGTCTGGCAGACGGGTCCTGGTCTCACTGCATTATTTGTTTGCCTATTTGGGCTTGTTTGAGAATATGGGATTTTTTTTTTCGGTTCAAGAGACGGTGTCTGTCAACTGCGTGGCTTGTAGATGCTTATCGCAAGGAGCAGCGTTTGCGTTTGCCAGATGAAGCTGATGAGTAAGCTTTCTTGTTCGAGTCTCAATTGGACCAAGCGATAAGCCCACTAGTATGAGTAATACCACAAGAACAAGAACTTGGGTTGTTATTGAATCTGAATCCAGGAATTTTTTAACATCTCTCGATATGTGTGTGCTGGGAGAGATGGGAACACCGGCAGCCGATTCATGGACGCGGATCCAGTCCAAACGTTGACTTGATGTCATGTCCACCCCAGATACTCAAAAATAGGGCGCGCTCACTACATCAGACTTTCAACTCTTGAAGCTAGACGGACGACTCGTATCGCAAAAAAATTGCTGGGGAAGGGAAACTACCAGAGTGCCTTAGGTCGGACGTTTCAGCACTCGTTTTCGTTTGCGTTCGGCTGGCCAAGTGACCGACAGTCTTGCACTGCCCCAGCAGCTGCCAGCAAAATTTAAATGCCTGGGTCAGTTCTCGATGGCTGCACACGCATACAATTTTCTGCATCTGATGACCAATTCTTTTTGTTACCTAAACAAAAATCAATCAGACTGTAAAGCTTGTGAGCCTCGACTTCCATTCTTGATCGTCCGTCTACTTCCATACCATCTCGCGTGCAAGCGAGACCACGCGCGCCGTATCTGAGAAACAGATCCACAACATTATGAATCAAGATCATCATGTCGGCTGAAACAGAAGAAATTTCTGACAGTGCCGACTCCAATGTTTGCCTGTCAGGCGCCATCATGGGCCACGACCCTGTCGTTCCAATGCACTCCAGCTCGGTTGAGTCGCCCCAGACGGTACACCGCGAGGACACCTCCGACGGCAGCCATTCGCAAGCCTCCGAGAATATATCTTCATCTTATGAAGGTGAAGAATCCGTTGTTTCCCCAGCTGACGAAGCTGGGAGCTCTTCGAATGATGACACGACCTCCAACGACTCAACGACTCCCTGTCAGAAGAAGCTTCAAAAGATATCGCCAGAAGGTAATGGCGGATGCAAGAAGAAAAAGTGCTTGGCAGCTTCTATCGAAGAGTCTGCCACTGATTCATCCAACGAGATTTCCAGTCAGTCCGACTAGTCGTCCGACCACAACAGCTCCTCTCCAGGCAACGAATCGCAAGATGTTACTCTCTGCAAGAAGCAAAAAACAAACACTTCGGATTCTAGCGATGGTGAAAGTGGAAAAAATGAGCCGGCTGAGGATTCAGACAGCCATGATACCGGTGTGACTTTGTCGGGGCCCGAGGATGCTGGCGAAAATGCAAATGCGAGTGCAGATGAGGACTCTACCGACCCTGCTGACCAGTCCTCCGACACGAAGTCATCTGCGCCGAGCAAGTCTGATACTGAAAATGATGGATCAAAATCTGCTTCCGAGACAGATAACCAGTCTCGGTGGACAATTTCGGAAGATGTTTTGCTGAGAGGCATGAAGGAGTCCACCGACAATCTGTCCTGGGTAGACATTGGCAAGTCACTTAATCGAAGCAAGAATGATGTCAAGGCTCGTTGGAAGATGATCAAAGACCAAACAGACGCGGACGTCGGAGCAAATACCGAACCCCAAGAGTGTCCAAGCGCCGAGGCATCTCCAAAGAACAGTTCCAGCAAGACTTGCAAGGCGGAATCATCTGAACCGGGTCTATCCAAGAAGCCTAGAAGAAGAAAAGATAAGACTGGCAACGCAAGTCAAGCCGCGAAATCCACACCCACGCCACCCGGTGAAGAACACGACGGCATCTTATCGGGCGAAGAAGCCTCGTCTGAATCATCCAGTCGTGATCATGGTGAAAATGAGAGTGACTACGGGTTAGACGAAGGAGCCCTACAGAAACGATATTTGTACCGAGATTTATACGGTTGTCTGTACCCACCGGACATTCGCTTGGAACCAGACAACATCTTCAACGAGGAGGATTGCGCTACCCTCGCAACTATTGCCAGTAAATACGAGCAAGGCCGCTTGCTCGAAATGCAGGCTAATTTCCTGAATGCTGCGGGGAGAAAGATTCCCATATCTTATCTACGAGAGAAGCTTCTCAACGCACAATGTCTTGGGGAGGATGCTGAGCAAAACAAGATTGCAAGTGTCAAGAAGTGGATCGATCATGTTCATGGGAGTTGATCCACCGAATTCTGACGGGATGCTGTACAATAAGATATGATGGCAATGTTATGTGAAATCTGAGTATCAACAAATGCAACAGGTGATTGATGAACGATGTTAGGAACGCCACTTCTTTCAGGAGGATGGGCTCAGACTAGATCAGAGAAACCAGGGTATTAGATCTAGAAGAAGACACAGTAGTTCGGTGATGATTCGTGAACGCGCAATTACGGTAATCACTATAGACAAAGTGTGTTCAGTGTATCAAGGTATATACAAGACCCTTGATTGCAGGGTGTTCTTCCCAAGGTGGTGCGCCAGAGTCCTCGCAATATACTACAGAATGTAATGAATTCAACAACACCACAAATGCTCCTTGTATATGCAAACCTTGGTGCTTGCTTGTCCAAAATGATAAGATACGCTTGACCACTCGCGCCGTCATCACGCAGATCGCTGCGAATGACGCCCAAGCTTTGATGCAAATATATAATCTAATGTGTCACGGAGCAAACGCCCGTGAATATATAGACTGTGCCAAAAGGGGTTGGATGTATTCGAAAACCTTTACATAAAAAGTCCGTTCAGGCCGAGGCTTCTGTGGCTGAGCTGCTTCACGCAACGATGATGAAGCTAAAGAAAAGAGTTGTAGATTTGCCCCAAGAACGTCGTATTGGTGAGGCCATATACATGATTTGGCGTCGAAAAGAATGGTTGATGGCGAGTAACTTCAATGTGCTCATCCATCTGGATCGCCTGTCGGCAACCCATCTGAGCCACGAGCTACTGTCGAATGGAATTTTGGTGGTGTATGCCACACCGGGAGAAAACTTGCCAGTTCAAATCAAGCTCGTACGTTTGGCCCAGCGTGTGTTCCTTGATCAGATAGGATTCTCCATCCCAATCCCAGGAGGAGGGGCTTGCTTTGTCCCAGTCGCAGAATTTGATTCCAGGCCTTTGCTTCGCAGGGTATTGTTCGATGATCTGAGTCCTCGCTTCATCATTTTGCCGAGAACTGTGACCAATTCACATGCGTCATTGAACATATCATCGTCCATGCCTTCTGTCGCGTCGTATACCTCGGCTATCGTTTCTTTAGCCAGTTTGCGGCTGGCATCGGCATCTCGAACGCATTCGTAAAGGAACGCAGAATACTCGGTCTTTACGGACAAACGTAAAGAGTGAGAGCCCCATAGTAGCTCATCTGCAAGTTTGGTAGCCTCTTTAAAATGCTCATGTGCAGTAGGAAGGTAATCCTGCTCTGGTAAGAGGAAAGACGGCGGCAACAAAGCTACATGTGCTTCGAAACCTGGCGGTGGACCGACTGGACCACCCTCTAAAGAATGGGTAGGTTGTACAGATGAAGGTCTCGAAATAATGTCGCCATCGGATGCGTCCCCTTTGCACGACTCCGCTTTTGCCGCCGAAGTCAAGGCGGCCTCTCTTGCTTCAGGTGTCCAGCTGCCCATGTTGGAAACTGGAGGTTGGTTATGGAAAAGGACGAAAATATGGTGAAAACTGGCGCGCAGCTTATAGGCCAGAACTTTAAGTTCGACGTAGTTGCCAACCATTGGGATGACGTATTGTTGGAGCATTACCAAACCTTCACGGGATAGCCATATGATATGCAACACCCTTTTCAGAAAGAATGGTGATGTGGTAGGATCTGGTCTTCGCGCCTTCTTGGCAGCAACAAGCTGCTCGGCGAGGTTGAGCGAAAGACCGAGAATCTTGAAGAGCATGCTCGAGAGGAGCGGATTGTCTTGCTCGACGGCTTTGGCAAGCCTGCCCAAGAACTTCTGGTCCACCTCTGAAGACGCCATCCAGTCCAGTTGATGCCAAGCCGGCCCCCGTTCCACCCCAAGTTGTCGGTGTCTTTCTCTGGCCCTCTGGACTCGGTCAGCGTCAGGCAAGACCGTATGATGCGAAGCTATACGACCCTCAATGAGGTTCTAAGAAAAATTAAGGGTCAGTACGGCAAGATAAGTGCTGGGAGCATGGTGCAGAATCTGTAGCCAAGCTCTATATCAGCAGCCTCGCATGACAGAATATACACGTTTGGGATGTTCGCTGAACGCCAAAGAAACAAGGCAACAGACTGGACGGGGAAGGAACAGGATATTCGCCAGTGGTGAGAAAGCCTGACAGCTGACAGCTGGCGACTGGCGAGTGGTGATTGGATCCCGAGAGGAAACGCAAAAGTATGATCATCGTGCAGGTAGGGCTGGGACAATGGGGTTGGAGGAGGGTGGCCACCAACGGGAAAGCAATTGGACGAAGGCCTGGGGCAATCTGACAAGACTCCAAGCGGTTGGCTATTAGGGGATGGGATAAGCGACTAACGCAGCGTTTCGGCTTGCCGGTGGCTTCCTGGCCAAGCCATCAACAGCATGCACTGTTGCGATGTCCTTGTGTAGGAAGATCAAGCCGATTTCTCCGCACGCACAATTCTGCAAGTGACAGAGTACGGTGCAGGTAGATTAGATTGTTGAACGATGCGAAGCCGGGATTCGGACCAGGTAAACTCTTCAGCAGCTCATGCCGCAGGCGACGAAACGATCCATAGATCCGCTGTCAATATGGCCAATGTGCAAATTCCCACAGATGATGTTGTCCCCAAGTTGGAAGGTCCTCAACACCATGCTATGATCGTGGAGGCGAACCTGGAGTAGCGAGCCGGACAGCGACTTCAGGCATATGAACATGAATTAATAAACATGACAATAGGGGGGGGGGGTCAAGGAACAGCGTCCGTGACTATCCCTGTCACGGCCTTGGCTAATGCCTGGCCAGGGACCAAGGGCGGTGAGGAAGAAAGTTGGCTTACACGCCCGTTGATCAGGGTATAACATGTACGGACTAGAATACTACTAGGAATAATCCGTACTTGGCGCGAACAGAACCCATCGAGCCTCGGTCTCCTGGAGCCAGCCTTTTTTGTGTTTATTGTACTCCGTAGCCAAGCAAGAACAAGAGCCGATTGAGCAGTATGGGTCCACTTTCTTCACTTTCTTCACGACAGTACGAGACTCGTGGGCGTCACCACCAGGATTCAAGGCTTAGGTGGCAGGAGAGGCATCGGCACATTGGCAGGAATGAGATCAACTTGGGGAGGCTTTCAATATCGGATCAGTTCAGAATCCTACATGCAAAACGCAAATGCACTCAAGTGGGCTGGTGTCAGGGGCTAGGCTGGGCCGGGCTGCTCGCGAGGTGCATGCGTGGTGCACGAGTATTAGCGGCTGAAGTACCTCTTCCTTGGATGCATAATAATGGGAGTGGGCGTGTGAGCGAGGCTCGGAGATGTCTGGTTGAAGAAGAGGCAGGTTGTACCAATGAATGCGGGCATGATGTTTGACTCGACGACAAAAGAATAGAGGTTGATGGTCTAACTTACAGTCATAGTACTGCGTGCCATGGGCAATTGCCAATTGCTGGTCGCCTTGATCGCGACGTCCCGCTCCTCAATGCCGGCGAAGTACCATGGCTTCCCAGGAGACAGGTCTGGCTAGGACTTTTACTAAGTTAGGACTACAATGCACCCCTTGAATTATTTATTTTACAACTCAAATCCATACATAATAGGGGGAATTAAGCAAATTGGATATTAGCTAGGAAACAAAGGAGACAGGTGCTAGGATTAATAGGTACCTAAAATGACAAATAATATGCATAGAAAATAATGTCTCTTTTGGTAGTGCTTAATACCCTATGTATTTTCCTCATAGCTTAATAATAATAGCATTACTTACGTATAGCTAATTGTAGCTATTGAAGAGAACTGAAAAACTAAGGCATGTACATAGATTCGTAAAATAATTTAGGGGGGGCATTGTATTAGTAAGGCCGTTTTCTCCTTGACATGATTTGATTTCCTCTTCTTATTCCTTAAAGTTAACTCGTTGTTAATTAATGCACGTATTTTTACTCTTCATTCTTCTTCTCATCATGATCAAGTGCCAGCGACGCACAGTGCCACCATCCGTGGTAGCGCAGATGCGCCCAGGACAGGAATTCGCGACAGAGCTCCGAACGTTCCGAGGTTCTTTATGCATGGTGACCATTTCTTTGCACCAGGATAATCAATAGCATTAGGCTGTTTATTAGGGTGTGATCCACGAGCCAGTGCAAAGTTTGCACTGACTTTGCATAGTATAAGTTAAATGTGGATTTACATAGGGCGGCCACTTTATACTATCTTTTTATGCCTATTACAAACTTTATGCGTAGACTACATAAAGTGCAAAGTTTATGCCTTAAAACTAGTAGATTTTGTGATTTTCTTAGTATTTAATTTTGTTATAGGTATTTACAAAGCCCTAGTAAGGCTCTAGTTAAAAAATGTATTATAAACAGAGAGAGATATAGTGTTTATATAATTTAGATAAAATTCCAGCAAATTCTTGTGAGGCCTCGCTCCTAACACATAGGTGCACCCTGCGGGCGCACCACGCCCTAGGGCTAGGTCCACGTGACACTAGCAAGCCACTAGTTCGCACACATAACACACTCAGACCTAGCAAGTTTCAGTCAATACAAGTGCCTCTATATTACCTCTTACCTAGCTATCCATTGTTCTCATAATTCTATAGAACTTACTCCGTAGCTATAAAAATAGCTAGCGCGTCCAGTCATATGTATTTTGCACCTATGCAAAGTTTCTTAGGGTGTGATCCACGAGCCGGTGCAAACTTTGCACGAGTGCAAAATGTAAATAAACAGACGCGCTAGCTATTTTTATTACCTAAGATCTATAGAAATTTATAGAACTTTATTATAATTATATAAACACCACATCCCTCCTTATTTATAATACATCTTTTTAACTAGGGCCTAACTAAGGCTATGTAAATACTTATAAAAGAATTAGATACTAAGAAATAAGTAAATTCTACTAATTTTTAGGTATAAATCTTACACTTTACGTAGTCTACGCACAAAGCTTACACTAGTGTAAAGTTTACACCTAGTAATAGTATAAAGTAGCCGCCCTATATAAATCCACATACAATTTGTACCCTGCAATATTAGTGCAAGCTTTGCACTGGCTCGTGGATCACACACGTACAATGCCCCCCCCCCCGAATTATTTAACAAATCTACATGACTAGGTGCTAAGTCCCCTCCTAAGAGGTATTTAAGCCGCGTAGACTAGCCGCTAATATTGAAGAGTCACGTAGAGAATACAGTGTAATGAACTAGCCTTATAGCAACTGCATATAAGCGTTTAAAGTAAGAATATTATTCTTATAAAAGAAGGAAAGAACTATACTAGTAGTTACACAAAGCCTAGATATATAGTAGCTTATATATAGCCTATATATAGTCTATATCTAAGCCCTAACCTAACTATATAATATCCACGTACTCTCTAGAGCTATATTATATACTTTCTAGAGCTATAATTAACCTAAGCTTATAGCTTAAGTCTATAATATACTCTTTTACTTACCCCTTTTCTCCCCCCTTCTAAATAACTAGTTTTGTAACTAGTATAATTCCCTTTCCCTTACTAATCTCTTTTCTTTCCCTTTACTATATAAATATAAGTAATTAATAAATCTAGTACCTTTTTACCTTATAAGTCTAGCCTATAGTATATATAAGCCTATTATACTATAGGTAAAGTAGCTTTCTCTTATAGTAGATTTCTTATATAAGCTATAAAAGTTTTTAGTATAAGCTTACCTTACTTATAGCCTACCCTAAAATACCTATAAATTTACTTTATACTAGCTTTATTACTAAAAAATACTAGCTTACTTATTTTTTATACTTACTACTAGCTATTCTTATACCTTATTTAACTTCTTATCTTTACCCTTATTTTATATTCCTTTTCTTACTTACTAAATTATAACTTTACCTCTAGTAGTCTCTTAGTTACTAGCTACCTATTAGATAATTATATAATACATTACTCTTATATATATACTACTAGCCTTTATTAAAGTAAATATACTACTTACTAACTAGAGATATATTCTATCTCTTTAGGAATATAAATACTCCTATTCTCCCTTATATTTCTAATACCTTTTATTTTTATTATTATTATAATATTCCCTTTCCTTATCTTTATTATTTTCTTTTATTAAGCCTAAGCCCTTAATTAACCTTCTTTTTATATATATACTACTTCTAATATATTCTAAAACTTCCCTAAGCTAGCCTAAAGCCTTATATTATTTTTCTATAGCTAGAGCTTAGATAGTAATAGCTATATATCTAATACTTTTACTAAATTTTAGCCCTTAATTACTTTATTCTTTACCCTAGCTAAGCTTACTTATATTAGTAAGTATATTTTAAAAGAAAACTCTAATAATAATACTCTCTCTAAGGGTAAAGAGTATAACTTACTATATATACTTTATATTAATAACCTTTATATAAAGAGTTACTATAATTATACTCTAGGTATATATTATACTTATATCCCTTATTATACTACTTATTATACTTATATCTAGGAATTATATTTATATAGTACTAACCTAAAACTCTACTAGGTATATAAACACTTAAAGAACCTTATAACTACTAGTAAGGCTATTAAGACACTAGCCTAAAAGTAAACTATAACTATAAAGAGCTATTATACTATTTTAAAGCTTACCTTTATTAATTATTAAAAATACTTTAATAGTATACTTATAGTAGCCTAGATTAATCTTACTAAGGCTAAGTGTCACGACTTAAGGGTTAAAAGATAATAGAATAGAGTAATAGCTTAGATTTATAGTTATAGCTAAATAGGTACTACCTAGGGGTAGGTGCGTAAAGGTTTTAAGCTCTAACCTTCTATAAGAATATAGGTAGTCCTTACTAAATACCTTACCCTACACTTACGTAACTATTTAGCTACTAGCTAACCCTCCCTAACCTAGTAAGTCTAAGGTCCTACTAATACTCTATTATATAATAGTCCTATCTCTATCCCTTACACTTCTAATATAATACTCTCTCTTTATATAATTATCCTTAATTATATAATAAGCTACTTACTTAAGGCATTTATACTATATAGTCCTAGGGGCTATAGTTAATAAAGGGTTTAGGTTAGGTATAATATATTATAGCGTAATATATTATTAAAAATAATAATACTAATAATACTAGGGTATGAATATTATTATCCCCTTATTTATTAATCCTAAATAGTAACTTATTTATTACTTTAATATAGTAAAGTAAATGCTCTTTGCCTTATACTAATAGTTTTAAGAGAGTAAATACCCTATATTAAATTTTATAATTAGGTTAAATATATAGGATATTAGACACTATATATATAAATAGACTTATTTATAGGTCTTAGTAATATAGTAATATAGTTACTATATATTTATAGCTATTAGTATATTTAAGGATAGTAATAATAATAGTAAATATTATAATCCTTATATTAGCTATATATAGTATATAGATTACTTAGGGGGTTTATAGTTAATATAAAAGGGACTAAATCTTCTCCCCTTATATATATACTTCCTTTCTCTTATATATTATCTAACTATTATAAGTTTCTTTATTCTTACTTATTTTCCCTTTACTACTTCTTTACTACTAACCTATAGCTAGCTTATAATATCTAAAATCTATTTATTAACTCCTACTTTACTACTAGGTTTATCTTTATAAAATAAACCCTTAGGGAAGTTACTAAAGAAGTTACCTTAAAAGAGAATAGTATTTAAAATTTCTATATAAGTTTACTATTTCCTTACTAGGTTATTATTACTAACTTATAGCTAGTAATACTAAAATTCTATATATATAGTATAGTTAGTAAGTTACTATATAAAATATATAGCCTAAGAATAGTACTTATACTATTTCTTAGTATCTTAAGGAGAATAAACCCTTTCCTATAGAGTATAATAACTCTTATAGTATAATCTTATTACTTTTTTACTTCTTATAGTTACTAACCTATAGTAATAAACTTAGCTAAATACACTTATTATACCTAAAATAATAAGATATATATTAGAGTATAACTACTTATTCTAAGTCTTTAGTTTTAAGACACTAACTTACTACTAATACCTTACTTAAATTATATAGCTTTATAAAAAGCTATTTAATATTATTAAAGCTATGCCTAAGGGAGACTACTATTACCTTAATAAAGTAAGTGTATCCCTAGTTCTCTTAACTTAATTACTACTTATAGTTATAGATAATATCCCTTATAATAAAATCCCTCTTTAATACCTATAAATTCTCTAAGCTATTATAGCCCTTCTATTTAACTAGGTAGTTATAATACCTACTATTATAATAATATAAGATAATTCTTTCTAACTTAAACTCTTACTTATTATCCTTAATATTATCTTATAGTAAAGAAGTATTTATAATATTATTTAAGTCCTCTTTAAAAGGTTTAAGGCTTATAATATTAAACATATTATATAACTATGTTTTAGTAAGTAATTCTAGCTAGTAAGCTAGTCTATAACTCCTAACTACCTTTATAATCTTATAAGGGCCTAGGTACTTTACTATTAACTTCCTACTTAGCTATCTTAGATTAATATTCTTTATAAATAGTAGAATATAATTACTAACTTTAAATCTCTTTAGGGTTCTTTTCTAGTTATAGTATTTCTTATACTAAGCTTATAAGTTAATTAGAAGCTATTTAATTATAGTGTATTTCTCTCTTAGTAATAATACTCTACTCTTAGCCTAATTATTTATAAGTAAAATATTAGGTATTACTTACTATAAACCCCTAGGGTTATATCCTTATAATACCTCTACTAGTGTGTAGCTATAAGTTATATAGTTACTAGTATTATATGTAAATTATACTATTAATAGGTTATTAGCCTAGTTAGTTTATTTAGCATAGGAGAAAGCTCTTAAATAATATTCTAAGACCTAGTTTAATTACTCTATTTATTTATTTATTTATAGGTAAAAAGCAGTGCTTAGTAGCCACTTAGTTATAATAAGATAGTAAAAGGTTATCTAAAATCCACTTATAAATATAAATCCTTAGTCTATTATAATACCTTCTAAGGCTTTATAATCTCTAAAAATATATTCTAGAAATATAGTTACTAACCTATTACTTATTAGTTATATTAAAATAGGGATATAAATACTATACTTTATAAAATAGTCTATAATTACTAAGATTATATTATAAGTCTAGTTAGTATCTTTAACTAGTAATAATCTAGTAATAAAATCTATTAATAGTTCTTAAAAAAGGTAATCTAGCTCTAGTAAAGTAGCTAACTTACTATATAGCTTATAATGCCTTAGTTTTAAAATTTAATAGTTTATATAAGTACTAATATAGACTTTTATATCTTTCTTTATTATTAGCTAGTAATACTAACTTATAATTTAATAAAGTATCTTACTAACTCCCTAATACCTAGTAGTAGGGTTATTATATATTAATAGTAAAATCTCTTTTCTTATACCCTAGGGAATATAAACTTAACTTTTAAATATTAATAGCTTAGAGAGTTTAATTAACTATATTTATAATACTTTTAAGTTATTACTCTTAAGTAGCTTTCTCTAATATATAGTAAACTTATTATTTTACTATATACCTAATAATAATACTTAAATTAAAATATCTAATTCTAAGCTATTATCCTAAGTATTAGAGTTAAACTTAGTAGATATTCTCTAAATAGCTTAGATCCTTACTATAATATCTCTATAAATAGCTAGCTTATAAAATACTTCTAGTCTTATAGGTATACTATAGTTAAGTAGTATTTCTAAGGGGCGCCCTTACTACTTACTAGTAACTATACTAGCTAATATACCCCTTTTAATAATATCTAGTCTTATAGCTTCCTTAAAAATATAGCTAAGTTATATTTTCTTAAAACCCTAGATATTCCTATTACTATTATAGGGTCTTTATAACTAACTATCTACTATATTAACTAATATTATTATAGAACCTATAGTGTTTCTATTACTACTATAGAGTTCCTATTAATTAGTATTTATAAACTTAGATAAGAAGTTTAGTAGCTATAAGGTTACTACCTTTACTTTCCTATTCTTACTTATATAATCTACCTTCCTTAATAATATATTAGTAAGGTTTAACTTACTAGCCTTATATTTAATTCTAAAGTTAAATAGGTAAAGCTTATTAAGCATAGTTACCTACCTACTAGTTAGCCTTAGCTTTATAGCTAGGTACTTATAGTTTAAGTAATCTATTATTACTATAATAAGGTAAGTTAAGTATACTAGGTAATACCTTTATACCCTAAAAGCCTCTTAGATTACTAATAATTTAGTATCTAGCGTAAAGTAGCATAACTTAGCGTTAGTTAACTTCCTTAATATATATATAACTAGGTACTAGTAACCTAGTACTAATATTATAAGTATTACTCTAATAGTAAAACCTAATATATCTATCTTTACTCTTAATAAAGTAAGTAAGTTAAAGTGCACTAAAATTAGTGCTTTCTAGAATAACTTCTAGAGTTCTCTAAATATAGCTAGCTTATAGGGTTCTAGCTTAAAGGTTACTAGTTATCCCCCCTTAAGTTAGTTTATTAATAGAATAATTACTTTACTATATTACTTAATAAAATATTAATAAAATCTAGTGAACCTAAGGAATAATTAGATATCTAGGACACTATAAGGTATTAGCTATATTATAATTACTTCTACCTATAATAGTTCTATTATAATACATTTCTTAGATATAATAAATCCTAAGAATTTAACCTCTATAACTAAAAATTAACACTTCTTAAGGTTTATAAAAAGCCTTATATTATAGAGTCTACTTAGGACTTATTTAATATAGCCTATATAAGTAGCTACATCACTACTATAGATTAGGATATTATCTAAGTAAATAATATAAATATTATCTATAATATCCTTAAGGACTTTATTAATATACTCCTAGAAAGTTACTAGTATATTAACTAATCTAAATAGTATTATAAGATACTTAAAGTGCTTATATCTATAATAGAACGCTATTTTCTACTTATTACCTAAGCGGATATATAGCTAGTAGTATATATCTATTAAGTTAAGTTTTATCTAGATAACTACACCCTTTAAGTAATTAAGGATTTTAGTAATTAGTATTAAAGGGAACTTATTCTTAATAGTAATCTTATTTAGGCCCTTATAATTTATATAAAGTCTTAATTTCCCTCCTTTCTTTAGGATAAATAAAATTAGGGCCTTAGCTAGGCTAACTAATCCTCTAATCTATCCTTTTTACTATATATCTATAAGATACTCCTTAAGTACCTCTAGCTCTTTCTTAGCTAAGTTATATATTAGCCCCTATAGTAGTGTTTTACCTTTTTCTAATTTAATTATATAAGTATAGCCCTTTAGTTTAGGGAGTGTTCTTACTAAATCCTTATTAGATATCTTTAAATTCTAAGTATTTCTCTAGAAGCTTTAGTTTATTTATATTATTACTTAGCCCTTACTTAGTTATAGATTACTCCTTACTTAGACTATCTAAGGATCTTAGATTAGCTATAATATATTACTTATATAACTTATAGGTATACTCTAAGACTATTACTACTTTCTTACTACTTATTTCCTAAATTAGCTTTAGTAAGTCTACTAGTAAGTTTTTTTCTAGTTCTTTTCCCTTCCTATTCTTTAGGCTATTTAAAATAACTTTTACTAAACCTAATACTAGAGTAACTACTAATTATTTTAATACCCTATATACTCTTTACTTACCCTAAGTATATAAGAGGCGCTCCTTTATTATTAAGTATCTCTAAAACTTCTTTTTCTAATATATTACTATAGGTTTATATTCTCTAATCTAGTCTATGCCTAGTAGTAGCCTTTCTCTAGTATTAGTAATAAAGTAGCTAATTTAGTAAACCTTTATAAACCCTATACTATTCTTTATTAATACTGGTCTCTTTAGAATTCCCTAATATAGAATTATATCCTTACTTATTAATTTTTTAAATTTTTTTGGGGGTTATAGGTTATGGCCAATGCATCTAATAAAATAAGACAACAATAATTACTAGTAATACCTAGCTAGTATAATAATTAACTTATAAGTAATCTTAACTATAGTAATAAATAAAACCCTAATAAAAACAAGCTTTAAGGTTATAAATATAGGGGGGGCTATAAGGTTAGATTAAAGTTTGCGATAAACTTTATGGCTACGTTAGCGTAAGAGTTATAGTTTATGACTATAGTTAAACTTAAATTTGTTTAAGTTTTACTTATAGTATAAATTAATATAATTCCCCCTTTCTCTACGACTATATTTGTTCTTACTTTACACCTCTTCTATCTTACACCTTATAACTTATACTCACTTAAACATAACTTATTCTAACTTACCTTAAATCTAATTTATTACCACTAGGTAGGTCCTACGTAACTAATTAACTAATTTACCCCTAACTAATTAACCTATAGTATAGCTAAGGGCAACTAAAAGCTAGGGGCTATAACTACTAGGCTATAGAACCTAAGGGCTATTTAAAAAGCTAAGGAAAATCCTAATTAAAAGGAAATTAAGAAAGCAAAAGGAAATATAGAGGAATTTAAGAAAAGTAAGAAACAGAAAGGGAATAAGAAACTAGTAAAAAAGGCTAGATATCTAGAAAAGATGTTAAAAAATATAGAGCTTTAATTTAAGCAGTTTTACCTCGTACTCGGGAGGGATATCCTTACTTATACTTTAAAGGTTTTACTCTATTTCTTTAACTTTTTTCTAATCCTCCTTAGATAATAGCTTTAGGTATATAGTTAAGGATTATATACCTAAGTCTATTAGTACCTTTACTACTACTTACTAGTAATCTTATTATAGAGATATATAGACTCTTACTCTTAGGTCTACTAATTTATTTATAATAAGCTTCTTATCCTAGGTTTTTGTAAATAAAAGCAGTATCTTATTAGGATTAGATGCTTTATCACTACTATTATTATGCTTCTCTATAGTATATTTACTACTCTTATAAATAGAGTAGTCTAATAAATAGTAAGCTATTAAGATATATCTAGGCTTCTTATATTTATAATATATAATAGGTAACCTTCTTACTTACCCTTTATTCTATTACTATAAGTTATCTATAGGTAAAGTTAAGTATTATTACTTTTTCTTATAGTCTTAACTCTTTTATAACTTTATATTAGTTTTATTACTACCTTTACTTTCTTACCTTAGCCCTATAACTAGCTCTAAGTGGTTAAAAACTCTTAGCTAAGTATTTGCTTCCTTATAGTATTATTAAGGCTATTAATAAATATACAGATTCTTAGTTATATTTTATATTAGAATTAGTTTAGGTAGGTTAGATTTAACCTTAGTCTAATTTCTAATAAAGGCTTAAAATAATTAGCTATTGCCTTACTAAAGATTTAGTAGTAACCTAGTTACTTCTAAGTATCTAGTGTCCTTATTTATTATTCTAGTCTTTAGCTATATAATAAAGCTTACCTAATTATAGTCCTTATATTCTATATAACTATCTATAGCTATATAATATATTTATTATTACTTTATATTATTAGTAAGGTATTTACTAGTATAGGCTACCTTTATTATATTATTATAAAAGGTATATTAGTCTAATTTAAATAATATATTTAAGTTTACTAGGAAATTCTAGAGATTTTTATAAGTATCCCTCTTATAAGATAGTATCTATAGCTATATCTTAATAATACTATATTAGTATATATTTACTACTTACTTAGTGCTTATTAGTAAAGTAAGTATAGAAGTAGTTAGTCTAACTAGAGAAAGTAGGTTTATAGGTTCTTATTAGGTTTTAACTAATAGTAGGTTTACCTAAAGCTCCTTAATTTTTACTTTTATCTATAAAATTTCCTATATTTTCTATATATATTATAGCTTAGCTTATACTATATTATAATACTATTACACTACCTCCTTAACGCTATTATTCTTAACTCTAGTATTATTATTTAGATTAGTATTAGGTAGTATCTAATATACTTAATTATTAGTATTTATTATTTAAGTCTTTATTATATTACTACTACCTTACTTATTTATAGTATTACTACTAGGGGGTATAGGTGTGTTTTATATAGATATTCTCTAGGGTATTAATATTATAATCTAGCTAATAGTCTATTACCCTAAAGGGATTAAGAGCTTAATTTATTATAACTTAAGGGTTAAAAGATAATAAAATAGAGTAATAGCTTAGATTTATAGTTATAGCTAGATAGGTATTACCTAGGGGTAGGTATGTAAAGGTTTTAAGCTCTAACCTTCTTTAAGAATATAGGTAGTCCTTGCTAAATACCTCGCCCTACGCTTATATAACTATCTAGCTACTAGCTAACCCTCCCTAACCTAGTGGGTCTAAGGTCTTGCTAATGCTCTATTATGTGATAGTCCTGTCTCTGTCCCTCACGCTCCTAACATTAAGCCTATAAAGTTATCCCTTACTAGTATAGCTTATACCTAGGGTATATCTAAAGTATAGTAGCTTATCTTAGTATAAGGCACTCCCTCCTAACCTAGCTATAACCCCCTTATTACTAAATTCTTTTATAGTATTAGTAATATATAAACTACCCTTAATATATTACTTACTACCTAGTAATAAAGTAATATTAATATTAGCGCCCTAGATATATTTATTATAAAGCTAACCTATACTATTACCTAGGAGTATTATAAGTATTAATAATAATATAGTAGCTTCTCCTTTTCTTAATTAATTTTTATTATAGTAAATAAGTAATACTAGACTATATATATACTAGAGAAGTATAAGTACTATAATTTTCTATAGCTAAATTAAATTATACCTTTTTTAGTTTACTATTTATTTATATATTACCTTATTATAATTTAAATTAGTTAAGTGCTTTTATATTATATAAGTTTTCTAATAGCTTCTAAGTTAGCTATATATATCCCTTTTACTTAACTAAAATATTTTAATTAGATTCTTTACTTAGTATATTTTTAGTAGTAAGAATATCCTTTACTTACTACTCTAAGAGGTCTTTATTAGTATTTATTATTATTAAATCTAGTAGTAGCTATTTATAAGCTAGCTTTTAACTTAATAAGGGGTTATCTATTACTTACTATACTAAATCTATGTAAAAGATAGAATATAGTTCTCTTAGAATATCTAATTTAATAGTTAATAGTATAGGGACTTTAATTACCTTATATTTAGCTATAACCTAATCTAACTTTTTATAAGAATAGTTTATCTTAATATTATAAAGGTTTAACTATATATAGTCTCTAACTTAGAAACACTTTACTAGCCTATAAGTACTATTTATATTCTCCTACTACTATTACTATATAAAAGCTATTACTACCTATATTTGCTCTATACTATTCCTTAAGTATTATAAAAAAGCCTAAGCCTATTCTTTTACTAAGGTTACTAATATTCCTAAGACTAATAGTTCTTAGATTATAAGTATATTAAAACTATAAAAAGCTATATTTATACTAACTCCTATTACTAATAAATCCCTATTATTTAAGGTAAGCTAGTAAGCTAGTAAATAATCTAGCTATTTAAACTATAAAAAGGAAAGTATTACTTATAGTACTACCTATACCTCCTAGTTTACTCTCTCTATACCTTTATCTATCTATAGGTAATATAATATAAAAAGTAATTACTATATTCTAACCTTATTATAAAGCTCTATCTAAAAGGTACTAAGCTAATCTAAACTATAATTTATAATACTTTATAATAAAAAACTATAAAACTACTACTAGTAATACTTAAAATATTCTATATATACTTTTACCTTTATTAATATTATTATCTCTAGCTAAATATATTTAGATAGCCTATTTATAATTACTATTAGAAACTAGGGGTTAGTTAGCTCTTAAGCTAAGAGGTCTATTATAAAATTAATAGATATTTATAACTAGTATTTATTAAAAGGTAAAATTAGCTTTAGTAAGCCTTAATATAGCTACTAGCTCTTTTATTCTTTATAGTAATAATAATTCTATATAAAGTATATAATATCCTATAATATACTATCCTAATAGAAGTCCCTTTATAATACCTTAAATATTATATTTTGCCCTAGGTAACCTAGTAAAGGTAAGTTATAAACCTATTAAATTAATATTATAGTTAATAGTTCTTACTTAAGAACCTAAGTCTAGCTATAAAATTATAGTACCTTTTTTATACTAATCTAGTAGTCTATAATTTATTCTTTTATATTTATATTACTAGGAAACTTTCTAGCCCTAGCTATAACTAACTTAAGTTATAACCTATAAGTATTATTATATATAATAGACTAGTCTTATAGGGACTAAAGGTGCTTATTTATAAATAATAACTTACTAGTAAGAAGTTATAGAAATAAGAATATATTAGTATCTAAAGTGCTTATTTCTAGTGTAGCTATAAGTCTTATATTTATATATAGTTAATATTATTTAAAATAGAACTAGGCTAGGCTTATAGCTAAGTATACTATTATAGCCTTTATATATTCTTATTATAAGACCTCCTAATAGTATCTAGATAGTGTGTTAGGTTATTTTACTTATATCCCTAGCTTATAATAAAGGTAAAAGTTAAAGAGAGCTAGAGTTTTTACTTATTTTACTTACTATTCTAATATCTCCTTTAGTGCTATAAAGTATTCTAAATTCTTATAATTAGTTAATATTATAAATAGCTTACTAATACTATATAATTTAGCTAACTATACCTTAAGGTAAGAGATAATTACTAGTAGCTCCTTATTATATATAGTGTAATTCTATTAAGCTAGCTATAACCTTATAGAATAGTAAGCTACTAGATATAAGATACCTTTATTATTAAACTAGGAGAGATATTCCCCTAATACTATCCCTAAATAATTTACCTTAACTAATATATTCTTATTAGGGTCTTATTAAGCTAAGATTAGATATAATATAAAGGTAAGCTTTAGTATCTTAAATACCTTATTATACTTATCTATTTACTAGAATAAGGCACCTTTCTTTATTAAGTTAATAAAAGGCCTTACTATCTCTAAGAACTATAGTATAAAATTATAATAGAAGTTAGTAAAACTAAGGAATTTATAAACTCCCTAGACCTATATTAAAGCCTTCTAATTCTAGATTATAGTAATTTTCTCCTTATTAGGGTAAATAGCCTTCCTTACCTAGATAATAAACCTAAGGTATTTAACTTCCTTAGTAGTAAAAATACACTTTTTTATATCTAGGTTTAAGCTTACTTATTATAGCTAAGATAATACTTTATAGACTTTCTATATATAATTCTTATATAACTCTTCTAAGTAAACTAAGATATTATTAAGATAAGCTATAATATAGTTACTTAATATCCCCCCTAATACCCTATTAATATACCTCTAAAAGGTTATAAAAGTGCTTACTAACTTAAATAAATAAACTAATTACTTAAATAATCTAAACCTTATATAGAAGGTAGTCTAATACTCCTTACCCTTAGTAATTTATATTTAATAGAATACTAATTATATATCTAGCTTTATAAACTACCTTACCCTAGCTAAGGAATAAAGTATTTTCTTTACTAAAGGTAAAGAGTACTAGTTTTACTTTATAATCTTATTAAAAGTATAGTAGTTTATATAAAACCTCTAACTACTCCCTAGCTTTTTTACTAGTAATACTAGTATTACTACTAAAGAAAAGCTTACCTAAATCTAGCCCTTATTTATTAAGTTAGTTACTTACTTCTAGATTTCTAGTAAATATTCCTAAGGTATATTATAGAGAGGTACCTAAGGAAGCTCTAGCTTACTTCTATTTATATCTTATTTTAGCTAAATATAGTAATCTAACTTACCTTAGTATAATAGTAAGGTATTTACCTTACCCTTAAGAAATAAATCCCTAAAGTCCTATTATACCTCTAGTAATAATATAAGAAAGTCCTTCTCTATAGCCTTTAGTATAGTATTAATTTATAAAATTAATATAATTTCTTATAAGCTTATAGTATATAGTTAAATATACTCCTTCTATCTTTTTAACCTATAAACTGTTCCTATAAATATAAACCCTAAGATAGACACTATAGGATTATCTACCTTTCTATTAGCTATAATCTATATATATAAGTTATTAGCTAACTTAATATATAACTAGTATTAGGCTATATCTAATTTAATTTTATAGCACGCTATTTATAGTATACTAAGGATAAGTTATTATATTAAACCTAGAATTATATACACTATAACTAGTATCTTTTATTTATCTAAATTTACCTAAAAATAAATAATATATAAGATATATAACTATTTCTTATAGCTTTTCTTTCCCCCTTATTTTATACTAACTATAGTATAAACTAATCTCTTAGTTATAAAAGGAAGGCATTTTAATTAAAGCTTTTAGATAAGGTATTTACTTATAGTAGTATAGTATTTATAACCTATATTAACTTAAGTATTTATAAAGGTAGTCTTATTAATTAAAATAAAAACTAAAAAGGGTAAGAAATTTATATTACTTTAAATCTCTTTTAAGTCCTTATTAGTAATAACTATATACTATAAAGCCTCTTTATACTTTCTTTCCCTAACCTTATTTAAATAACTTAATAAAGAGGTTACTCTTTTTCTAATTTCCCTAAGGACTTTATACTAGAGTTAGTAGTAATAGCTATCTCTATATTATATATATTAACTAATATTTTCTTTTATAAGTAAATAATAAGGTATAAAGAATATATAAAGATAAAATACTTAGAGAAAGCGTATTATAAGTATTACCTCTTATTATAGTGTGAATTAATTATATCCTATATAACCTAATTAGTATATTTCCCTTCTTTATTACCTAATCTCTAGTATTTTATAGATTTTCTAAATCCTAGCTAAGTCCTTATTATACCTATAGCTTAAATATCTATTATAGGTATACCCTTATCCTATACCTTAGCCTTATATAAATTTAGTAGCTAGTTACCTTACTTCTATACCTAGTGCTTTTTCTCTAATTAGTAAGATTTAATATTTAGTATAATACTATAAAACTATACTACTATAGCTACATAATTAGCCTAGGGTATATTCTACCTTATACTATAATTATATATCTATTTATTTAGTAATATATATAGCTTTAATAACTTTACTATATTATCTTACCCTAGCTCCCTTATTAATACTAATTTCTATTTAAAATAAATATAGAAGTTACTAAACTATTTATTCTATTACTATATTAACTAGTTAAGCTTTGTAATAGCTAACTCCTAATAATAAAGGTTATTAAATATTTTCTCTAAGTAACTAAGGAATTTCTTTAGGTTTTAGTTAAGTAAGTTTTCTTTCTTAAAGTATAGCGCTACTCTAGCTTAGACCTTTAGTAATAGATTCTAATATATAAAACACTACTAATTTTAATTATCTCTAATAAATACCTTATTAGTAAGTAACTTATAAGATATTAGGCCTTTTTATACTATAAATAAAACCCTATTACTATTAAATAGGGGTCCTATAGGTAGGGGTTTATACTTAGGTTATAGTAGTATAAGGGTAGCTTTTTACTTATTCTTAAGGTAAGTAATTTATTAAGCCTAATTTTTAATTAGCTTCTAAAGAGTTAATAACTTATTAGTATTTATTCTTTCTAGTAGTAATAGTATTTCTACTAGCTATTATATTTCTATAGTAAAGAATAATATATATAATAAACTAGCTTTATAGTAACTATATATAAGCGTTTAAAGTAAGAATATTATTCTTATAGAAAAAGAAAAGAACTATACTAGTAGTTATATAAAGCCTAGATATATAGTAGCTTATATATAGCCTATATATAGTCTATATCTAAGCCCTAACTTAACTATATAATATCCGCGTACTCTCTAGAGCTATACCGTATACTTTCCGGAGCCGTAATTAACCCGAGCTCATAGCTCGAGTCTATAACATACAGGGTGCTAAGCGCTACTAATAAATATTTCATTTTCTACGTAAATTATCCATGGCTTAAGGTACCTATTAAGCCTAGCACCTGTCTCTCTTGTATTTCCCTGCTAATATCTGACTTGCTTAATTCCCCCTATTATATAAATCGGTGAAATAATTGAAGGGGTGTATTGTAGGTCCTAAGAGCCGAGAGTAGCTTCACTGTAAACGTTATCGTAGACGATACAAAGTGACTGACTGATGTGGCAATCGGCCCGGAACGTCGCTCGCAGCTCTCACAACAATGCCCCCCCCTGTACAGAGAGAGTACCCCCTTAATACGAAGTAGCGGCTAAAGAAAGGGCTTTCTTAACTAAGGGATTAAGTATAAATTCACTTAACATTCCTCTCTGGAGTTTTATTTAGATTATTAGTATTCTCTGCATAGCCTTAAGTCTTACCTTACTCTTACCTAAGACTTCTTATACGCACACTCTAATATGAAGTTTGTTGCAGTCACCGTGGCCGCTCTTATAAGCGTTGCCCTCGCATTGCCAGCGACTTCTGGGATTTGTAAGCCTAATTCGCATTCATGCTCTCATGATGGGCGCAGCGGGGGACTCTGTAACGAAAAAGGCACCGCCTGGAAGGTGAGTAACAGTATCTTCAACGGCTAAATCATAGAGCTTAGTACAGTGGGTCTTAGGTAATTCCGAAAATTATCTGGTACATGGTTTCGGGCGGCGTTTTCGAAAATACCTGAACCCACTGTAGTTAACACTGTTGCACTATATTATTATATACTTTAGGGTGTGATCCACGAAAACTCTGCTAAGTTAGCAGAGTATATAAGCATGTATAATAGACGCGCTAGCTATTTTTAGTAGTAAATTTACATAGAAAGTTATAGAATTAAGTTTACTTTATATTTACCTTTATTTATAATATATTACACTAGTAGGGGGCGTGTAAATACTTATAATAAGATTAGATACTAAGAATAAAGGGAATTCTACTGTTTTTTAGCTCTTATTTTTGCAGAGTGTAAATTACTCTGTAAACTTTGTAGGGAGTATTACGATAAAGTTAGCAGAGCGCCATAACGACCTTTTATAGGGATTATAACCTCTTATTTATTAGATGATTTTGCTTGTAAATTAATTGATCGAATTGATCGAATTGATCGAATTGATTAATTGATCGAATTAATCGAATTAATTGAATTAAAGGAGGGCTTCTTTAGACACAAAGGCGGTGGAAAAAAAGCCACAAAATACAAGCTTAGACTATACAAAGTAGCCGCCCTATAGTGATCCACATATAAGTGTCAGGGAGACCTCCTTAAGGTATCGGATATGTGGATGCAGCCTACGCAATGACTAGGTTAAAACCCTCAATAAGACAACGGTGGAGATAATATATTAGAAGTACCTCCATAGACTAGTTATTACTATAGCGCACTATGTACCTTTTAGGTATAAAAGTTAGGTGCTATCTATACCTCTAATTAACTAGAATTAAACTATTTTTATTATCTACACTAACCCCTACCTTAATAGTTATAAGCCTAGGAGGCTTTAATTACCCTTATTATTAATTATTATAGATAATATAAGCTCTATTAATGTTATTAATTTAATGCTTACTAATATTAAGAGATAATTACCCTTTATTATATTAATTAGTTAAAGTATATAACCTATGCTTTCTTTTAACTAGTATAGTTTCCCTTTATAATACCTAAAGAAACTCTAAATATAGTATTATTATTAGAGAAAAACTAGATTAAATAGTTTATATAAATTAAGAATTATATAGAATCCTATAGTATCTAGGAGTATATTAATCTAAATTAAAATAAACTACTTAAAGAACCTATAATACTTATATACCTATAAAGGGGTCTAAGACTAGAGATTATAAAGAATAACCCTAATACTATTAAAGATTAGAAGCTTATTTATAAAAATATAAAAGATAAATATAACTTCTAATATAAAGATTTATAAGTTAATCTTATAAAGTATTATAACCTATTAAAGTAAATACTAAAGATTAGGGAATATATTTATAAGACTCTCTTAAAGAATATTTAAGACTCCTTTAACTTTAATACTAAAAAGAAAGAAAAGGAGTTAGTCTATTAATACTCTTAAAGGATATTAAAGCTTCTTTAAGATTAGTATAAGCTAAATACTTAGAAGATACTAATTCTAGTAAAAACACACCTTAATAATTACTTATAAGCTAAAGGTACCTATAATTAGTATAAATAGGTAGTAATAATAGAAGTACTATAGAGAAATTATTAGGATTTAGAGACTTAATAAACTAAGGAGATAATACTATATAAGTTTATAATTCCCCTTTATAGTAAATTTAAGTTATTCTAGAAGAAATAAAATAATTTACTTAATAAAGGTATAAACTAAAGCTTCCTTAAAGCTATTATAAAGTTTAAAAGAGATTATAAAGCTTTATAAAATATACTAAAGTTAGCTAATATACTTACTACTAATAGATTAAGTAGTTAAAGTAAATTAGAGAAAAAGAAGTGCCCTAGATATATAAACTATAATATTTATAATACCTTAAAGTAGTAGGAATCCTATAATTTATTTAAAGCTATATATAAGCTTAAGGCTACACTAAAGAACTAGGAAGTTAGAAAGAACTCTAAAAAGAATATTAAGAAGTATTTTAAAGAGAATCTATAAGAAAAGTCTAAGGTAATAAGTTAGAAACTAGAGAAAAAGAGTAGTAAGATATTTATACCTTTATAAAATCTAACTAATAACTTAGTTATAGTTATCCCTAGTAAGAAGACTATAAATATATTATTATTTATATACTTTAAATAAGGTTAATAAGTAAAGAAAAGTATAAATTTAATAACTAATACTATAGATAGCTTAGAATTAAGGTAGAATATAGTTCTCTATAACTCTAGAGCTAATGTTTATATATTTAATAATATTTACTAGTTTAATTAATCTAAATTTAATAGAAATATTATAATAAAGGCTAAAGCTAGGGGTATAATATATATAGCTATAGAATAAGGCCCTATATATATCTCTATTACAAATCCTATATTATAGTATATAAGGATATTAGTATTAGAGACTACATTATTTATTCTAGAATTCTATATTAATCTAGTATTAGTAATAATTCTTATAAGGGCAGGTATCTTCTAGAATTAGAAGAAGTTATTTCTATATTAAGGGATAATACCTATAGCTAAAGTCTATAATATTAATAAGCTTTATATATTATTAAGACTATTAGAGAATCTAAAGGAAGCCTATACTATATCTAGTAGAGCACTAAGACTACCTATAAGAGGAGATATAGACCTTTAGTATTAATAATATAGTTATCCTAGTATTAAGGTATTTATAGAGCTTATAAACGCGGTTTTAGGTATTAAATTAATAGGTCCTAAGCTTATATAGTGTAAGATATATACTATAGGTAAGGCTAAGTAATAGAGATTATAGGTTATATCTAAAGGGCTTCCTTAAGAACTAGGTTATAGTCTTTTAGTTAATCTAGATTACTATAACTTTTCTTATTAGAATAGTAATAAGTATTAGTGTATTTTTACCTACCTTATAACCTTAATATAGTTCTTCTATTTATTTAAGATAAAGAATAGGATTTATAATAGCTTTTATATAATAATAGCATTCCTAAGCACTTAATTTAGGGTTTAACTATACTTTTTATATAGTAATATTAAGAAAGCCCTCTTTATAAAGAATATAGGGATAAGATAGCTTTTACTAGTACTATAGTCTATAATTTAGCTCCCTTAATACCTAGTTAGAATAAAAAGGTAAAGAGATCTAAGAAAGTAGTTAAGTAAAAAGCTTATACTTTAAGTCTTAAAGCTAACCTTCTATTTAATCTTAATAATAAGGTCTTTAACACTATAGTTTATCTATTAAATTATATACCTTTTAAATATTATAGGAAGTAGACTATACTATATAAACTTTAGTAGGATTAGGCTAGGAAAATAGTCCCTATATACTTAAATATAGTAAAGGTCTAGAAACCTTTAATTATATATTTATAAGCCTATAGATATAAAGTATTTTCTATAATAATAAAGGCTTTAGAGTATATTAAATTATATAATATAATACTATAGTTAAAGTAAAAAGCTTATATTAGATACCTTATTAGTTATAGAGGTAAGTCCTAGTATATTATATAGATACCTTTACTTTATAATTATAAGGTTATTATATTAGTATATATTTAATTTAATAAGAACTCCTTCTTTAAACTAGAAGAAAAGCTAGAATTAGCCTAAAAGAAAAAGATATTAATAATTATACTACTTAAAGAGCTTAAAGCTAATAATATTAATAAGGAAATTAGTTAAGACCTTATTAAAATAAAATTAGAAAATAAGAATTATAAGAATTATATCTCTTTATCTTTAAATATAAAAGAAGAAAATAAATAGTTTAAAGTAAAAATACTTTCTTATATAATAGGGAAAAAAAATAACCTTTTTAGTGTACTTTTAACCTCTCCTAACTCTTCTTATAAGGTATTAATTACTATAAAGAATATAGAGCTTTAGGTATAAGGTAATAATATACTATTTTATAAGATTAATAAATTTATATATAATATAATAATTAAATATATAAAAACTACTATAAAGACTAGTAAAATTACTAGTAAAAGTAATAAGGCTATAGAGAATTATTATCCCTAGGATAATAGTATTAATCTAGATAATATTATTACTAGAAAATACTAAAGAAAGGAGATATATAAAGCTAGGTAAGTATAGTTTACTTCTACTTTTTCTATAGTATTATAAGGTATTTAATATAGCTTATAGATTAAGAATATACTACTAGAACTTACTTATTATTATTAAGCTATAGCTTTAGCTTATTATAACTACTAGAAGGAAGTAATTATAAAGAAGCTTTTAAAGCTTTTATCCTTAAACTACTAGGAGAATATACTAGATAAATTATTTAATCTAGAGAAGTAAAAGGAAATTATAGACCTTAGCTAAGTTTTTAAATATAAGACTAATAAAAAAAAAGTAGTTATAGAGTTTAAAGCTAGAATAGTTATTTAAGGTAACTAATAACTAAAGAATAACCTTAATAACTATACTACTATACTTACTTTATAATCTCTATATATACTACTTATAATCTACTATACTAATAATCTTAATACCTAATAATATAATATTTAGAATACTTTCTTATATATAAAGCTTAAAGAACCTATTTACTATAAGCCCCTAGAGAGTATAAATATAAAAGGTTATCTCTAGAAGATAATAAGAGTATTATATAGGCTAAGGGAAGCTCCTTAATAATAGTTCTTATATTTTATATAATTTCTATTAAAGCTAGACTTTATATAAGAAAGGGAAGACTTATATATCTTTATAAAGGGCAGATTTATCTTATTCTTCTATATAGATAATATTATAGTAATATACCCTAATAGATTTAAAGTAAAATTTAAAAAGCTTTATAAATAACTAATAAATAGTCTTAATATTAAGGACTAGGGTAACCTAAAGTAGTTCCTAGGTATTAAAATTATTAGAAATTATAATACTAAAGAGATATAGTTATTATAGGAATTATATATTTAAAAGATTACTTAGAAATTTATTTCTAATATTATTAATAGTAATTTAAAGAGCTTATTCTCTACTCCTCTTCCTATAGCTATAATCCTTACTAACACTAGTAAGGCTACTAATAAAGAGATTAATTATTATAGAGTAGTTATTAGCTCTTTAGTATATTTATATATTATTAGAAAACCTAATATAGCCTTTATATTATTAAAGCTTATCTCTTTTATAATAAATCTATTAGTAAAGTATATTAAGCTTACTAAAGGAGTAATTTTATATACTTAGAATATAAAAAAGCTATATATTTATTACTTAGAAGTAGATAGTTTTGATATGCTATTCTCTAGTACTAATACTTTACTTAGTAATAACCCTAATACTTAGAAATTAATATAAGGTTATATCTTTATTATATATAATATTATAATTAATTAGAAGTTAGGT
The DNA here is from genome assembly GCA_023658445.1 of Epichloe bromicola. NCBI lineage: Eukaryota > Fungi > Ascomycota > Sordariomycetes > Hypocreales > Clavicipitaceae > Epichloe > Epichloe bromicola. The sequence goes on from CP098269.1 coordinate 5,244,542, forward strand.
AAGTAATATTATATAATAACTTTAAGTATAGAAGTAAAGCTCTTTACCCTAAATTATAGTGTAAAAGAGCGTATATCTCTAAGAAGACTACTTTATAATATTAAGGTTTATATACTATTACTCTTAATTATTTAGTATAATAATAAGTAAATAATCTAGATTACTAAATATATAGAAAGAAGGCTTTAGACTAGCCTTAAGTACCTTAATATAAATTAAATATAGATTTAAGAATAATATATAATAGGTAATATTAAGGTTAATTAGATAAAGACCTCTAAGATACCTATAAATAGCTTTATAAAGCTACTTTTAGGTTAGATATACAGGGACTTCTACTATAGAATTAGCTTATAAGAGATTCCTATCTAATTATAACACTAGAAATTATTTATAATCTCTTCCTATGCCTTTAATCTCTAGCTTTAATAGATATCTTCGCTAGGGGGGGTGTGTTAGGGAGACCTCCTTAAGGTATTAGATATATAGATATAGCCTGCGTAATAACTAGGTTAAAACCCTTAATAAGATAATAGTAGAGATAATATATTAGAAGTACCTCTGTAGACTAGTTATTACTATAGCACACTGTGTACCTTTTAGGTACAAAAGTTAGGTGCTATCTACACCTCTAATTAACTAGAATTGAACCATTTTCATCATCTACACCGACCCCTACCTTGACAATAAGTGTTAAGGTAGGGGTCGGTGTAGATAATGAATATAGTTTGATTTTGGTTAATTAGAGGTGCAGACAGCACCTAACTTTTATACCTAAGAGGTATATAGTGCGCTATAGTAATAACTAGTCTACAGAGGTACTTCTAATATATTATCTCTACTATTATCTTATTAAGGGTTTTAACCTAGTTATTACGCAGGCTATATCTATATATCTAATACCTTAAGGAGGTCTCCCTAACACACCCCCCCTAGCAAAGATATCTATTAAAGCTAGAGATTAAAGGTATAGGAAGAGATTATAAATAATTTCTAGTATTATAATTAGGTAGGAATCTCTTATAAGCTAATTCTATAGTAAAAGTCCCTATATATTTAACCTAAAAGTAGTTTTATAAAGCTATCTATAGGTATCTTAGAGGTTTTTATCTAATTAACCTTAATATTACCTATTATATATTATTCTTAAATCTATATTTAATTTATATTAAGGTACTTAAGGCTAGTCTAAAGCCTTCCTTCTATATATTTAGTAATCTAGATTATTTACTTATTATTATACTAGATAATTAAGAGAGGTAGTATATAAACCTTAATATTATAAAGTAGTCTCCCTAAAGATATACGCTTTTTTATACTATAATTTAGGGTAAAGAGCTTTACTTCTATACTTAAAGTTATTATATAATATTACTTACCTAACTTCTAATTAATTATAATATTATATATAATAAAGATATAACCTTATATTAATTTCTAAGTATTAGGGTTATTACTAAGGGAATTATTAGTACTAGAGAATAGCGTATTAAAGCCATTTACTCTAGAGTAATAAATATATAGCTTCTTTATATTCTAAGTATATAAAATTACTTCTTTAGCTAGCTTAATATATTTTACTAATAGATTTATTATAAAAAAGGTAAGCTTTAATACTATAAAGGCTATATTAGGTTTTCTAATAATATATAAATACACTAAAGAGCTAATAACTACTCTATAATAATTAATCTCTTTATTAGTAGCTTTACTAGTATTAGTAAGGATTATAGCTATAGAAAGAGAAGTAAGGGATAAGCTCTTTAAATTACTATTAATAATATTAGGAATAAACTTCTAAGTAATCTTTTAAATATATAATTCCTATAATAGCTATATTTCTTTAGTATTATAATTTCTAATAATTTTAATACCTAGGAACTACTTTAGGTTACCTTAGTCCTTAATATTAAGACTATTTATTAGTTATTTATAAAGCTCTTTAAATTTTACTTTAAATTTATTAGGATATATTACTATAATATTATCTATATAGAAGAATAGGATAAATCTACCCTTTATAAAGATATATAGGTTTTCCCTTTCTTATATAAAGTCTAGCTTTAATAGGAATTATATAAGATATAAAAACTATTATTAAGGAGCTTCCTTTAGCCTATATAATACTTTTATTATTTTCTAGAGATAACCTTTTATATTTATACCCTCTAGGGGCTTATAATAAATAGGTTCTTTAAGCTTTATATATAAGAAGGTATTCTAAATATTATATTATTAGGTATTAAGATTATTAGTATAGTAGATTATAAGTAGTATATATAGAGATTATAAAGTAAGTATAGTAGTGTAGTTATTAAGGTTATTCTTTAGTTATTAGTTACCTTAAATAACTATTTTAGCTTTAAACTCTATAATTACTCCTTTCTTATTAGTTTTATATTTAAAGACCTAGCTAAGGTCTATAATTTCCTTTTACTTCTCTAGATTAAATAATTTATTTAGTATATTCTCCTAGTAATTTAAGAATAAAAGCTTTAAAAGCTTCTTTATAATTACTTTCTTTTAGTATTTTCTAGTAATAATATTATCTAGATTAATACTATTATTCTAGGGATAATAATTCTCTATAGCCTTACTACCTTTACTAGTAATTTTACTAGTCTTTATAGTAGTTTTTATATATTTAATTATTATATTATATATAAATTTATTAATCTTATAAAATAGTATATTATTACCTTATACCTAAAGCTCTATATTCTTTATAGTAATTAATGCCTTATAAGAAGAGTTAGAAGAGGTTAAAAGTATACTAAAAAGGTTATTTTTTTTTCCTTATTATATAAAAAAGTGTTTTTACTTTAAACTATTTATTTTCTTCTTTTATATTTAAAGGTAAAAAGATATAATTCTTATAATTCTTATTTTCTAATTTTATTTTAATAAGGTCTTAACTAATTTTCTTATTAATATTATTAGCTTTAAGCTCTTTAAGTAGTATAATTATTAATATCTTTTTCTTTTAGGCTAATTCTAGCTTTTCTTCTAGTTTAAAAAAGAAGTTCTTATTAAATTAAATATATACTAATATAATAACCTTATAATTATAAAGTAAAGGCACTTATATAATATACTAGGACTTATCTCTATAACTAATAAGGTATCTAATATAAGCGTTTTACTCTAATTATAGTATTATATTATATAATTTAATATACTCTAAAGCCTTTATTATTATAGGAAATACTTTATATCTATAGGCTTATAGATATACTATTAAAGGCTTTTAGACCTTTACTATATTTAAGTATATAAAGACTATTTTCCTAGCCTAATTTTACTAAAGTTTATATAGTATAGTTTACTTCCTATAATATTTAAAAGGTATATAATTTAATAGATAAACTATAGTATTAAAGACCTTATTATTAAGATTAGATAGAAGATTAGCTTTAAGACTTAATATATAAGCTTTTTACTTAACTACCCCCCTAGATCTCTTTACCTTTCTATTTTAACTAGGTATTAAGGGAGCTAAATTATAAACTATAATACTAATAAAGGCTATCTTATCCTTTATATTCTTTATAAAGAGGGCTTTCTTAATATTACTATATAAAAAGTGTAGTTAAACCCTAAATTAAGTGCTTAGGAATACTATTATTATATAAAAGCTATTATAAATCCTATTCTTTATCTTAAATAAATAGAAAAACTATATTAAGGTTATAAGGTAAGTAAAAACACACTAGTACTTATTATTATTCTAATAAGAAAAGTTATAGTAATCTAGATTAACTAAAAGACTATAACCTAGTTCTTAAGGAAGTTCTTTAAGTATAACCTATAATCTCTATTACTTAGCTTTACCTATAGTATATATCTTATACTATATAAGCTTAGGACTTATTAATTTAATACCTAAAGCTATATTTATAAGCTTTATAAATACCTTAGACCTAGGATAACTATATTATTAATACTAAAGGTTTATATCTCCCTTTATAAGTAGTCTTAGTACTTTACTAGATATAGTATAGGCTTCCTTTAGATTCTCTAATAGCCTTAATAATATATAAAGCTTATTAATATTAAAAACTTTAGCTATAGGTCTTATCCCTTAATATAGGAATAACTTCTTCTAATTCTAAAAGATACCTACCTTTATAAGAATTATTACTAATACTAGATTAATATAGAATTCTAAAATAAATAATATAGTCTTTAATACTAATATCCTTATACTCTATAATATAGGGTCTATAATAGAGATATATATAAGGCCTTATCCTAAAGCTATATATATTATATCTCTAGCTTTAACCTTTATTATAATATTTCTATTAAATTTAAATTAATTAAACTAGTAAATATTATTAAATATATAAATATTAGCTTTAGAGTTATAGAGAACTATATTTTACCTTAATTCTAAGCTATCTATAGTATTAGTTATTAAATTTACGCTTTCCTTTACTTATTAACCTTATTTAAAGTATATAAATAATAATATATTTATAGTCTTCTTACTAGGGGTAACTATAATTAAGTTATTAGTTAGATTTTATAAAGGTATAAATATCTTATTACTTTTTTTCTCTAGTTTCTAACTTATTACCTTAGACTTTTCTTATAGATTCTCTTTAAGATACTTCTTAATATTCTCTTTAGAGTTTTTCCTAACTTCCTAGTTCTTTAGTATAGCCTTTAGCTTATATATAGCCTTAAATAAATTATAGAATTCCTACTACTTTAAGGTATTATAAATATTATAATTTATATATCTAAGGTATTTCTTTTTTTTTAATTTACTTTAACTACTTAATTTATTAGTAGTAAGTATATTAGCTAACTTTAGTATTTCTTTATAGAGCTTTATAATCTCTTTTAAACTCTATAATAGCTTTAAAAAAGCTTTAGTTTATACCTTTATTAAGTAGATTATTTTATTTCTTTTAAAATAACTTAAATTTACTATAAAAAGAAATTATAAACTTATATAGTATTATATTCTTAGTTTATTAGGTCTCTAGATTTTAATAATTCCTTTATAGTACCTTTATTATTATTACTTATTTATACTAATTATAAGTATCTTTAGCTTATAAGTAATTATTAAGGTATATTTCTACTAGAATTAGTATTTTCTAAGTATTTAGCTTATACTAATCTTAAAGAAGCTTTAATATTCTTTAAGAGTGCTAATAAACTAACTTCTTTCCTTTCTATTTAGTATTAAAGTTAAGAGAGTCTTAGTGTCACGACTTAAGGGTTAAAAGATAATAGAACAGAGTGATAGCTTAGATTCATAGTCACAGCTAGAAAGGTACTACCTAGGGGCAGGTGCGTAAAGGTTTTAAGCTCTAACCTTTTATAAGAATATAAGTAGTCCTCGCTAAATACCTTACCCTACACTTACGTAACTATCTAGCTACTAGCTAACCCCTCCCTAACCTAGTAGGTCTAAGGTCTTACTAGTGCTCTATTATATAATAATCCTATCTCTATCCCTTACGCTCCTAATATAATACCCTCTCTTTATATAATTATCCTTAATTATATAATAAGCTATTTACTTAGGGCGTTTATACTACGTAGTCCTAGGGGCTATAGTTAATAGAGGGTTTAGGTTAGGTATAATATATTATAGCGTAATGTGTTATTAAAAATAATAACACTAATAATACTAGGGTGCGAATATTATTATCCCCCTATCTATTAATCCTAAATAGTAACCTATCTGCTACTCTAATATAGTAAAGTAAATACTCTTTACCTTATACTAATTGTTACGTGCTAGAATTGACAAGTGGTCTGCTAATACCACAAGACCTCGGATGTGGCCTCGTTGCCAAGGATGTGGCTAGCACGTGACCTAGAACCCCTATATTTGACGATAGCTCTGCCCTCTAGCTAGTTAAATCGGAATAACCTTAAAATACTCTTTTATATTATATATTTTATATTATAATAAGTGGTAGCAATTGCTCTTTAATCATTGCGTAACTCTAGCGCTTTTACTGCTTAATAAAAGCTACTAAACTAATAATTTATTAACTAATACACTAAGCCTATTAAAGCTATCCCTTTTACTAGGCTTAATAGTCCCTAGGCATCACGCCTATCATTAGATTCGTTAACCTTCGTGCTAACCTTCGATCCGTTGACTTGAAGACCTTCGATCCGATTGATTTGAAGACCTTCGATCCGTTGATTTGAAGACCTTCGATCCGATTGATTTGAAGACCTTCGATCCGATTGATTTGAAGACCTTCGATCCGATTGATTTGAAGACCTTTAATCCGTTAGTCTGAAGACCTTTGACCTTCGATTCTTTAACCTTTAATTTCTTTGACCTTTGACCTTCGATTTAATTCGATCGATTCGTCGGCCTTTAACCCGACCGTTAAATCTAACAAATACGTCAATTCTAATCCAATAAAGCTAGCTATAATGCTTCCCTTACACTAGCTAGATTAGTGTGAGTAATAGCGATTATAGTAGCTTTATAAGCAGGATTATTAGCGCTAAACCTATGGTATTTGTAGGAAGACCTTCCCTTTAAGAAATCTAGTCTTTTAATATCTTAAGGATTTATGCCTAGCTAGTTAGTAATATTAATAGATTTAACAGTAGCTAGATTAATAACTACAGTAGCAATTCTAGTGGTAATAAGACTAGCATTAACGGGATCTTTAGGATCTAAGGACCTATTATCTATAGCAGCAGCAGTAATTATAGCAGTGAATTTAATAGTAATAGTAGCAAATTCAATAGTAGTAGTAGCAAATACAGGATCTTTAATAGCAGCTAGCTATAGAAGAGGATAACTTCTAATAGCTTAAAGACCTTGTGATAGAAGCTTTTGAAGAACGCGATAACCTTCGAAGGTAGCTAGCCTGTTAGCAAATTCGTCAGCCAATTTAACAGCCTGACCGAAGACCTCTGTAAAGCTCGTTGCCTAACCCTCTGCAACGCTCGTTGCCTAGCCCTTTGCAAAGCTCATTGCCTAGACCTTTGCAAAGCTCGTTGCCTAACCCTCTGCAACGCTTATTAACTAGCTAAGCTATTAATTATTAGATCTATTAGCCTAATTAATATAACTATCTGTACGACTACCAATCTAACAGCGATTCGGACTATCGACCTGACCGTCAACCTGACCGTCAATCTAACGATCAATCCGACCGCTATAGTTACAGATCCCGTAGGGCTAGTTATCAATTCAATGACCGATTCAATGACCGATTCGATGATCGATTCGATGACCGACCCGATGACCGATTTGATAACCGCCGGACCTGACGATCTATCTGACTGAATTCCCTTGCAAGAGCCCGCTTCCTAGCTTATTACAAATTCGTTAGATCTTAGATAGCTAGGACAGCTATCTCTTTTATCCGTGGTGCCCGCATTTATTACGTGCTAGAATTAACAAGTGGTTTACTAATACCACAAGACCTCGGATGTGGCCTCGTTGCCAAGGATGTGGCTAGCACGTGACCTAGAACCCCTATATTTGACGATAGCTCTGCCCTCTAGCTAGTTAAATCGGAACAACCTGAACACTCTTTTAATATACATTTTATATCGTAACACTAATAGTTCTAAGAGAGTGAACACCCTATATTAAATTTTATAATTAGGTTAAATAGATAGGGTATTAGACACTATATATATAAATAAACTTAATTGTAAGTCTTAGTAATATAGTAGTATAGTTACTATGTGTTTATAGCTACTAGTATATTTGTAAATAGTAATAATAATAGTAAATATTATAATTCTTACATTAGCTATATGTAGTGTGTAAATTACTTAGGGGGTTTATAGTTAATATAAAAGGGACTAGATCTTCTCCCTCTTATATATATACTTCCTTTCCCTTATATACTATCTAACTATTATAAGTTTTTTTATCTTTACTTATTTTCCCTTTATTACTTCCTTACTACTAACCTATAGCTAGCTTATAATATCTAATATTTATTTATTAACTCCTACTTTACTACTAGGTTTACCTTTATAGAATAAACCCTTAGGGAAGTTACTAAAGAAGTTACCTTAAAAAAGAATAGTATTTAAAATTTCTATATAAGTTTACTACTTTCTTACTAGGTTATTACTACTAACTTATAGCTAGTAATACTAAAATTCTATATATATAGTATAATTAGTAAGTTACTATATAAAATATATAGCCTAAGAATAGTACCTATATTATTTCTTAGTATTTTAAGGAGAATAAACCTTTTTCTATAGAGTATAATAACTCTTATAGTATAATCTTATTACTTCTTTACTTCTTATAGTTACTAACCTATAGTAGTAAACTTAGCTAAATATACCTATTATACCTAAAATAATAAGATATATATTAGAGTATAACTACTTATTCTAAGTCTTTAGTTTTAAGACACTAACTTATTACTAGTACCTTATTTAAATTATATAGCTTTATAAAAAGCTATTTAATATTATTAAAGCTATACCTAAAGGAGATTACTACTACCTTAATAAAGTAAGTATATCCCTAGTTTTCTTAACTTAATTACTACTAATATACTAATAATCTCTTATTTATACTAAGTAAAAACTATATAATACCCTCCTAAAGACTAAAAATACTAATAAGTATAGGTATATTTATTATACTTAGGTAGCTACTAAAGTAGCCTAGGAAGCTAAGTATAATAAGTATACTACTATAGTGTAGCTAGCTAATACTACTAACCTTAAGGTCTAAATTAATATTATAAACTATCTTTACTATATATATAAGAATATCCTAATAGTAAGTCTTTTAAATATCTATAAGTACTTCTTTACTAACTTATTAGTAGTTTATTTCTTATACCTCTAGGCTTCTTACTTATATTAGTCTTTATAAGTTACCTAGAGAGCTTTATATTTTTATATATAAGGAAGGTAACTTTTTTAATAATAAGGCCTTTATACCTCTAAAGGCTTCTATACTTATTATTACTATAGTCTCTAGGGAAAATAGGGGTAAGGGTAAGGATAAAGAAATGCTTTTTAAGTAATTATTACTAGGTAGTTATATTATAATTATAAGAGTAATATAATTATATCTTTTTAGAATATTACCCTATATTATTTACTATATTTATAGGGTATTACCTTATATTATTTACTAAGGGTAGTTTTACTACTATAACCTAGCTACCTAGTTACTGCTTATAGTTATAGATAATATCCTTTATAATAAAATCCCTCTTTAATACCTATAAATTCTCTAAGCTATTATAGCTCTTTTATTTAACTAGGTACTTATAATGCCTACTATTATAATAATATAAGATAATTCTTTCTACCTTAAACTCTTACTTATTATTCTTAATATTATCTTATAGTAAAGAAGTATTTACTATATTACTTAAGTCCCCTTTAAAGGGTTTAAGGCTTATAATATTAAATATATTATATAATTATATTCTAGTAGGTAATTCTAGCTAGTAAGCTAATCTATAACTCCTAACTACCCTTATAATCTTATAAGGGCCTAGGTACTTTATAGTTAACTTCCTACTTAGCTATCTTAGGTTAATATTCTTTATAGATAGTAAAATATAATTACTAACTTTAAATCTCTTTAGAGTCCTTTTCTAGTTATAGTATTTCTTATACTAAGCTTATAAGTTAATTAGAAGCTATTTAATTACTATATATTTCTCTCTTAGTAATAATACTTTACTCTTAGCCTAATTATTTATAAGTAAAATATTAAGTACTACTTACTATAGGCCCTTAGGGTTATATCCTTATAATGCTTTTACTAGTATATAGCTATAAGTTATGTAGTTACTAGTATTATATATAAATTATACTATTAATAGGTTATTAGCCTAGTTAGTTTATTTAGTATAGGAGAAAGCCCTTAAATAATATTCTAGGACCTAGTTTAATTATTCTATTTACCTATTTATCTATAGGTAAAAAGCGGTGCTTAGTAGCCGCTTAGTTATAATAAGATAGTAAAAGGTTATCTAAAATCCACTTATAAATATAGAACCTTAGTTTATTATAATACTTTCTAGGGCTTTATAATCTCTAAAGATATATTCTAGGAATATAGTAGCTAACCTATTGCTTATTAGTTATATTAAAATAGGGATATAAATACTATACTTTATAAAATAGTCTATAATTACTAAGATTATATTATAGGTCTAGTTAGTATCTTTAACTAGTAGTAATCTAGTAATAAAATCTATTAATAGTTCTTAAAAGGGGTAATCTAGCTTTAGTAAAGTAGCTAACTTACTATATAGCTTATAGTACCTTAGCTTTAAAACTTAATAGTTTATATAAGTACTAATATATATCTTTATATCTTTCTTTATTAATAACTAGTAGTACTAAGTTATAATTTAATAAAGCGTCTTACTAACTCCTTAATACCTAGTAGTAGAGTTATTATATATTAGTAGTAAAATCTCTTTTCTTATCCCCTAGGGAATATAAACTTAACTCTTAAATATTAATAGCTTAGAGAGTTTAATTAACTATATCTATAATACTTCTAAGTTACTACTCTTAAGTAGCTTTCTTTAATATATAGTAAACTTATTATTTTACTATATACCTAATAATAATACTTAAATTAGAATATTTAATTCTAAGCTATTATCCTAAGTATTAGAGTTAAACTTAGAAAAGGTTCTCTAAATAGCTTAGATCCTTACTATAATATCTCTATAAGTAGCTAGCTTATAAGTTACTTCTAGTCTTATAAGTATACTATAGTTAAGTAGTGTTTCTAAGGGGCGCCCTTACTACTTACTAGTAATTATACTAGCTAGAACACCCCTTTTAATAATATCTAGTCTTATAGCTTCCTTAAAAATATAGCTAAGTTATATTTTCTTAAAACCCTAGATATTCCTATTACTATTATAAGGTCTTTATAACTAACTATTTACTATATTAAATAATAATATAATAGAACTTATAGTATTCCTATTACTACTATAGAGTTTCTATTAATTAGTATTTATAAACTTAGATAAGAAGTTTAGTAGCTATAAGGTTACTACCTTTACTTTCCTATTCTTACTTATATAATCTGCCTTTCTTAATAATATATTAGTAAGGTTTAACTTACTAGCCCTATATTTAATCCTAAAGTTAAATAAGTATAGCTTATTAAGAGCTATTACTTACTAGTTAGCTATAGCTTTATAGCTAGGTACTTATAGTTTAAGTAATCTATTACTACTATAATTAGGTAAGTTAAGTACGCTAGGTAATGCCTCTATACCCTAAAAGCCTCTTAGATTACTAATAATTTAGTATCTAGTATAAGGTAGTATAACTTAGTATTAGTTAACTTCCTTAATATATATATAACTAGGTACTAGTTATCTAGTACTAATATTATAAGTATTACTCTAATAGTAAAACCTAATATATTTATCTTTACTCTTAATAAAGTAAGTGGGTTAAAGTACACTAAAATTAGTGCTTCCTAGAATAACCTTTAGAGTTCTCTAAATATAGCTAGCTTATAGGGTTCTAGCTTAAAGGTTACTAGTTATTCTCCCTTAAGTTAGTTTATTAATAAAATAACTACTTTACTATACTACTTAATAAAATATTAATAAAATCTAGTAAACCTAAGGAATAATTAGATATCTAGGATGCTATAAGGTATTAGCTATATTATAATTACTTCTACCCTTAATAGTTCTATTATAATACCTTTCTTAGATATAATAAATCCTAAGAATTTAACCTCTATAACTAAAAATTAACGCTTCTTTAGGTTTATAAAAAGCTTTATATTATAGAGTCTACTTAGGACTTATTTAATATAGCCTATATAAGTAGCTATATTACTACTATAGATTAGGATATTATCTAGGTAGATAATATAAATATTATCTATAATATCCTTAAGGACCTTATTAATATACTCCTAGAAAGTTACTAGCGTGTTAACTAATCTAAATAGTATTATAAGATACTTAAAGTGCCTATATCTATAATAGAATACTATCTTTTACTTATTACCTAAGTAGATATATAGCTAGTAGTATATATCTATTAAGTTAAGTTTTATCTAGATAACTATACCCTTTAAGTAATTAAGGATTTTAGTAATTAGTAATAAGGGGGACTTATTCTTAATAGTAATCTTATTTAGGCCCCTATAATCTATATAAAGCCTTAATTTCCCTTCTTTCTTTAGAATAAATAAAATTAGGGCCCTAGCTAGGCTAACTAATCTTCTAATCTATCCCTTTTACTATATATCTATAAGATACTCCCTAAGTACCTCTAGCTTTTTCTTAGCTAAGTTATATATTAGTCCCTAAAGTAGTGTTTTCCTTTTTTCTAATTTAATTATATAAGTATAGCTTCCTAGTTTAGGAAGTATTCTTACTAAATCCTTATTAAATATATCTTTAAATTCTAAGTATTTCTCTAGGAGCTTTAGTTTATTTATATTATTACTTAGCCCTTACTTAGTTATAGATTACTCCTTACTTAGACTATCTAAGGATCTTAGGTTAGCTATAATATATTACTTATATAACTTATAGGTATACTCTAAGATTATTATTACTTTCTTACTACTTATTTCCTAAATTAGCTTTAGTAAGTTTACTAGTAGGTTTTTTTTTAGTTCTTTTTCTTTCCTATTCTTTAGGCTATTTAAGATAACTTTTACTAAACCTAATACTAAAGTAATTACTAACTATTTTAATACTTTATATACTCTTTACTTACTCTAAGTATATAAAAGGCACTTCCTTATTACTAGGTATCTTTAAAACTTCTCTTTCTAATATATTACTATAGGTTTATATTCTCTAATCTAGTCTATACCTAGTAGTAGCCCTTCTTTAGTATTAGTAATAAAGTAGCTAACTTAGTAAACCTTTATAAACCCTATACTATTCTTTATTAATACTAATCTCCTTAGAATTCCTTAATATAAAACTATATTCTTACTTATACTTTTAAGGTTTTAATCTATTTTTTTAACTCTTTTCTAATTCTTCTTAGATAATAACTTTAGGTATATAGTTAAGGATTATATACCTAAATCTATTAGTGCCTTTACTACTACTTATTAGTAATCTTATTATAGAGATATATAGACTCTAACTCTTAGGTTTACTAATTTATCTATAATAAGCCTCTTATCCTAGGTTTATATAAATAAAAGCAGTATCTTATTAGAATTAGATACTTTATTACTACTATTATTATACTTCTCTATAGTATATTTATTACTCTTATAAATAAAGTAGTCTAATAAATAGTAAGCTATTAAGATATATCTAGGCTTCCTATATTTATAATATATAATAAGTAATCTTCCTACTTACCTTTTATTCTATTACTATAAGTTATTTATAAGTAAAGTTAATTACTATTACTTTTTCTTATTATCTTAACTTTTTTTATAACTTTATATTAGTTTTATTACTACCTTTACTTTCTTACCTTAGCTCTATAACTAGCTTTAAGTAGTTAGAAACTCCTAGCTAAGTATTTACTTTCTTATAGTATTATTAAGGCTATTAATAAATATATAAATTCTTAGTTATATTAGGATTAGTTTAGGTAGGTTAGATTTAACCTTAGTCTAATTCCTAATAAAGGCTTAAAATAATTAGCTATTACCTTACTAAAGATTTAGTAATAACCTAGTTACTTCTAAGTATTTAGTATTCTTATTTATTATTCTAGTCTTTAGCTATATAATAAAGCTTACCTAATTATAGTCCTTATATTTTATATAACTATTTATAGCTATATAGTATATTTATTATTATTTTATATTATTAGTAAGGTATTTACTAGTGTAAGCTACCTTTATTATATTATTATAAAAGGTATATTAGTCTAATTTAAATAATATATTTAAGTTTACTAGGAAATTCTAGAGGTTTTTATAAGTATTTCTCTTATATAATAATATTTATAGCTATATCTTAATAATACTATATTAGTATATATTTACTACTTACTTAGTACTTATTAGTAAAGTAAGTATAGGAGTAATTAGTCTAACCTAAGGAGGTAGATTTATAAGTTCTTACTAGGTTTTAGCTAATAGTAGGTTTACCTAAAGTTTTTTAATTTTTACTTCTATTTATAGAATTTCCTATATTTTCTATATATATTATAGCTTAGCTTATATAATATTATAATACTATTATACTACCTTCTTAATACTATTATTCTTAATTCTAGTATTATTATCTAGATTAGTTTTAGGTAGTATTTAATATACTTAATTATTAGTATCTATTATTTAAGTATTTACTATACTACTACTACCTTACTTATCTATAGTATTACTACTAGGGGGTATAGGTATGTTTTATATAAATATTCTCTAGTATACTAATATTATAATTTAGCTAATAGTCTATTACCCTAAAGGGATTAAGAGCTTAATTTATTATAACTTAAGGGTTAAAAAATAATAGAATAGAGTAATAGCTTAGATTTATAGTTATAGCTAGAAAGGTACTACCTAGGGGTAAGTATATAAAGGTTTTAAGCTCTAACCTTCTATAAGAATATAGGTAGTCCTTGCTAAATACCTTACCCTATACTTATATAACTATCTAGCTACTAGCTAACCCCTCCCTAACCTAGTGAGTCTAAGGTCCTGCTAGTGCTTTATTATATAATAATCCTGTCTCTGTCCCTTACGCTCCTAACACTTAGATATTCTTTAAGAGAGTCTTATAAATATATTCCTTAATCTTTAGTATTTACTTTAATAGGTTATAATACTTTATAAGATTAACTTATAAATCTCTATATTAGAAGTTATATTTATCTTTTATATCTTTATAAGTAAGCTTCTAATCTTTAATAGTATTAGGATTATTTACTATAATCTCTAGTCTTAGACCCCTTTATAGGTATATAAGTATTATAGGTTTTTTAAGTAGTTTATTCTAATTTAGATTAATATACTTCTAGATACTATAGAATTCTATATAATTCTTAATTTATATAAACTATTTAATCTAATCTTTCTTTAATAATAATACTATATTTAGAGTTTCTTTAGGTATTATAAAAGGGAACTATACTAGTGAATAAAAGTATAGGTTATATACTTTAACTAATTATTATAATAAAGAGTAATTATCTCTTAATATTAGTAAGTATTAAATTAATAATATTAATAAAGCTTATATTATCTATAATAATTAATAATAAAGGTAATTAAAGCCTCCTAGGCTTATAACTATTAAGGTAAGGGTTAGTATAAATAATAAATATAGTTTAATTTTAGTTAATTAGAGATATAGATAGTACCTAACTTTTATACCTAAGAGGTATATAGTGCGCTATAGTAATAACTAGTTTACAGAGGTACTTCTAATATATTATCTTTACTATTATCTTATTAAGGGTTTTAACCTAGTTATTGCGCAGGCTGCATCCACACATCCGATACCTCAAGGAGGTCTCCCTGACAATAAGTTATACTACGGGTCGTCCCTGCTAACTTAGCAGAGTTCTCGTGGATCACAGCCTTACGGAGGACTAACCACTCTATAGTATCTTACGACATGTGACGAGGGGAAGACGTGCCATTATGTGGCCCAATTTGGGACCAAACCCGATCAGCGTACATTCGTTGTTAGTTGCGGATAAGTCGCGGTGCATGCAACGACGTGGCCCATAGGGCATAGGGTTCTTACACCTGCGCTCAGGGGCAGGGCTAGATATCTTCATAAGAGCTTAGTCCGCCCGATTCAACGATTGCTAGTGTCATGGCAGGGTATTTCTATTGTTGTCAAGGCATAACTCTTCTTGGCTAGATGTCGGTTCTAATGATACGCATCACTTGTTGATAAAGCTAGGTTACGTGGAATATACAGATTATAGCTAGCTACATGGCAGTCTCTGTTGGACCGCGAAGCTAGGGTTCAATATGACCACCTCTATTGAGTTGTCCCACCCTATAAGAGGGTGCGGACTACGGTTTAAATACCTAAGTATCTCTACTATTAGTAAGGTACTAATATAGTGCTAAAATATACTATATAGTTATAGAGGTTATAGAAAATAACTAGCTAGGGGTAGACTCTTATCTTAGCTAGTTAAGTAGCTAGACTATTATATAGTAAGGATTAATTATACCCTTATAGGTATAATATACCCCCCTAGGGGACCTTATTTAAGGTTCCCTATAATAAATCTAAATTAATAAAATTAGTTAAATTAATTCTGTAATATTTAAATTAATTCTATAGTGTAGAAATATAGTTAATTAGTTATAATTTTATCTAAATTAAGATTATTATATAATACTTACCCTTTAGGTTCTTTACTAAGTATACTAAAGAGTAGTCTTATAAGCCCTAGTGCTTTATAGAAGCTTATAAAAGCAGTCCCTATAAGAGGCTTTATAAGGCTATTAGTAATTATCTCTTTAGTAGTAATCTAAGTTATATTAAAGGTTCCTTTTATAACCTTTTAATAAAGCTAGTAGTAATAAATATTAATATACTAAAGCTTTATAATAAGCTTAATAAACTCTTCCTTAAGGAGGCGGATTATTTATATATTATTATATTTAATTTTAAGCTTATTATTACCTAGGTATAGTCTAATCTCTTAATATAATTATCTAAAGGTAATAAGCTCTTTATTATAATAAGAAAGTACTAGGAGCTTTACTTCTATTAATAATATAGTTATAGTAGCTTATTTACTTACCTTAAAGAGTATAAGTCCTTTAAAGAGCTTTATAATATAATCTTCTAAGCTTTTTTATATTATAGTATTATTAGTAAAGGAAGCATCGCTATATACTTCTAATTTAGGGTTATTACTATTATATTTAATTACTAAGTTTACTTATAAATACCTATACTTAAGGGCTTTTTTAGCTACTTTTATATACTATAGCCCTAGGTTTTATAGGTATTATAAGAGCTATAAGGCTATAAAAGCAATATTAGGTTTTAAAACTATTATTAGATATAGTAGAGTTCTAATTAGAGATTAATATCTCTTTAGATCTTATATACTAACTTCTCCTTTAAAAGGTTCTAGTAATATAGTAGTTATTAAGGCTATAGGCCTTTATTATAGGATCTTTATATTAAATTTAGTAGTAGCTTTATTCTAATAGGACTTCTAATTAAGCTATGCCTTTCTATTAGTATAATCTCTAATAATTTTAATACCTAGGAACTATTATAGCTCTCTAAGGTTTTTTATATTATACTTTATAAAGAGTCTTACTCTAAATTTATTATATAAAGATAATTTTCCTTTAGTAAATAAGGCTATAAGGTTATTTACATAGAAGAAGATAATTAACCTATCCTTAATAAACACATAAGGGTCTTTAAATATCTATATAAAGCCTTTACTAATTAGCTAGCTAATTAGCTCTTTTATCTATAAAAGAGGTGCTCTCTATAGTCTATAGACTACTCTAAGAAGCTTAAGATAGGCTTATTTATCTTTATAGCCTAGTAGTATCTTATAGTAAACCTCTTTATTAAGGTCTAAATTTAGGAATACTATAATAAAGTTATACTAGTGTGCTTCTAGGTTAAAGTAGCATATAATAGCTATAAGTATTCTAAAGGTATTAGTAGCTAGGGTTACTACTTAAGTTAATAAATAACTCTTTGGTTAATAAGTTCCTGTGTGGCCCCACTCATAACACAGGTGCACCACACTAGCGCACCCCGCAGACAAGCCACGCCCTAGGGCTAGGTCTACGTAATGCTAGCAAGCCACTAGCTATAAGCTAGCGACTCACATATATAACACACTTAGACCTAGTAAGCTTTAGTCAGAGCTTTGCATGTAGTGTAGTATTTGTAGTATCTTGACCTTCGTTGTAGTATGTAGTGTAGTATATTTTAGGGTAATGTAGTATGTAGTGTAGTGTAGTATATACTACACTACACTACAAATACTATAAATATAGTATTAATAAAAAAAAAGTGGGGATTTATATTATTTTATAATATTCCTTAGAATTTCCTTAATAAGCTTAATATTAGGCTTTCTTTTTATTATAATTTAGTTATTTAGTTATAAATTTTTAAACTTTTACTATTTTAATAGCTTTAGCTATAGATTAAGATATAGGGTATATAGAATACTATAATTATATTTTTTAAGATTCTTAAATTTTTCTATATACTTTAAGCTATTATACTATATATAAATCTTTTTTATAGAATTAATATTTATTTATTTACTTTAAGTGCTTTTTTTATTTAATTTTACCCTATATATCCCTTTAGAAATAATACTAAATAATAGATTATAAATAGAAATAATTATACTAGACTATTATATAAAGTATTTAAAATAGCTTAAAATATATTTTATAATATAAATAAGGTTAAGGACTATAGCTAATTTATTAGAATTTATATCTTATTTTTATACTTTTTATAAATCTCTTTTTTTTCTTTTTTAAAATTATTTCTTATAATCTAATACTTAATAAGTAAAGATTTTTATTATATTAGTAAAATAAAATAACTAGTAATATAATATTAGTTATATAATATAAGAAAATTTTTACTTCTTATAAAAGCTTTAAATATAATGCTTATATATATATATATTTTTTTTAATATTTAAAGTATACTATTTAAATATAATAAATTAATATTTATTCTTATATTATATAATCTAAGAAATATATAGTATTTTAAGCTTAAGATAATTATTAAGCATTAGATATACTTAAAAGTAATACTTTTATATATAGAAATTAATTTTTTAATAATAAAAGTTAATTATTTCTTAGTAAAATTAGTAAAAAAGCTATAAATTAGCTAGAATTAGTAGATTTAATTACTAGGGGTGCACTATTTAGATTTTTTAAAGTAATAATAAAAAGTGGGTCTAAGTGGGTCTTTTGTGGGTCCTTATACATCTAAATGGCTAGTTTAGTTAATTGCGTGATGTGACTCACTTGCTTACGCAAGCGAAAAAATTTTCAAAAGAGGGGTATTCCCTTACTTTCTCTTTTCTTTCTTTCTTTTCTCTTTCTTTTTACTTTAGTAAATTAAAATAAATATCTACAAAACCCTTTATATAGTTAGGCTAGCTATATAGTGTTTAACCTTATTTTTATAATCTTTTTGCTTTTTAAAATAACCTAAAACCCCCTTAAAAAAACAAAAATTAGAAAAATCGGAAAAAATCGGAAAGAAATTAGGAAAATTGGAATACTAAGAAACAATGTCTGAATTTAATCTAGACTCTTCCTCTTACATTTTGGATAATAATTCTGAGTCTTCTAGCTAAGTTAAAGCTAGAAGACTTCTAGGATTATATAAAAAAACCCCTAAAAATTAACCTAGCTATAAGTTTGCTTCTAAAGCATATATCTTTACTTATAATTTATTTAATTTTTAGTTATCTGAAATTAAATATAATAAAGAGAGAGAAGTTATATGCTCTTGTACATAAAATAGCTACTCTTATAGCTTTAAATGCAAAGCTAAATGATTTTAAGCTTCTAATAGTATTAGCTATTATAAAGCTAAGTATCCTGAGATTACTATTTCTAAATTAGAAGAAAAAAAACCCTTTAAGGTTGCTTATAAGTATTTATTTACTATTATTTACTATTATTTCCTTTTACTAACTATTTCTTAGTACCTGAAATCTAATAAGATTTACCACCTAATACATAAGCCTCTTTAACTTCTTATTTTTTAATAAAAAGGCCTTAAAATAATACTATTATTAAGGAATTTTTATCTAAAAGGCTGTTACTCTAGTTATTAAGTTTATACTAGAAAATAATATCTCTTTTACTATTATAAATAGTAAATCTTTTAAGGAATTACTAGAATATTATTCTAGGTAAGTATTTCTTTAATTTTAATAAGAAATAAAAGCTAATAATATTAGAAATAATAATCTAGCTTCCTTACTAAACTATTGAATAATTACACATAGAATTAATTCTATGTATAATTCCTTGAAGCATTAGATTATTCAGCAAATCTAACATTAGTTACAATATTAAGGTCTAATATCTATTTAGTTAGATATTTGGATATCTATAAATTCTAAGTCTTACTTAGGAGTTATAGCTAGTTAGATTAGCCCTACTTTTAAGCTAGAATATAAGCTTATAGGTAATGTTCTCTTTTTCCTTTTCCTTTTCTAATTATTATTATAATTATTATTAATATTATAACTTCTAGGCTTTAAATATCTATTAAATTCTTATACTAGGGCTTATATTTATTGATGCTTTAATAATCTTATTAAAGATTATACTTTAGAGCCTAAATATATCCTTAGGTAAGTTATTTATCTTATATATTATATTAGGATTAGTAAGTAACCTTTTAATAGTTTTACTAGGGATAATAGGTTAAATAATAATACCTTTATAAGTTCTTATATTAATAAGAATTATAATAGTATTATTTATAAACCATATAATATCTAATATATTGCACATGTTTTTAATATTATTATAAAGGATATTATAATTAAATTCTTAAGATTAACCTCTTTAAAAGAAGACTTAAATTCCTTTAAGAATAGTAAATATCTTTACTATTCTATAGAGGATATTTCTTCTATTAAGAAGAGAAATAATTTTAAAGAATTTAAATCCTTAGCAAATAGTAAGTAATTTATTATAATTTATTATAATTATTTATACTAATACTTCTATAGGTTTAGTAGGTAAAGTTAAAAGGCTTGCTATTATTATTAAGAATAACTAAGGATTATATAAACTTTGGTTAAAGTCTTTATAAAAGGCAAAAAAAGAAGGTTATATTGCTAAGAATTGTAATATTACAAGAATTTCTCTATATAAGCTAATTTCTTTTATCTTATTTACTATATTATACTAATACTAATCCCTTTATATTTATAGCTAATGAAACACGGTGGAATTTAACTTATAAGATGATTTATACTGCCCTAGAATTAAAAGAAGCTATTATTCTTTTAAATAGGGCGTCTAATATAGCTGCATTAAAGGATACTATTCCTACTGCCTAAGATTAGGCAGATTTAGCTACTTTAAGTAGTATATTAGAGGTCTTTTATAAACCTACTATTATACTTTAATCCTAGAAGTATAACACTTTAGGTTTAGTTCCTTTATTTATTATTAGGATATATAAATATCTTATTAATATAAAAGAGGACTAAGAGGCTTATAATTATTAGGTATTTACTCTATAGTTTCCTTTTCCCTTTATTACTTATATATTAATTAACTTAGTATTTTAGAAGGTTTATAACCCTTAAGGCAAGATCTTTATAGCCTTTATAAATAAAGGCTTAGATAAACTTAGTAATTATTTTCCACAAGATATAGATAATAATTATTACTTTTATAAGCCTTATTTATATGCTATGCTACTAGATCCTAGGCTTAATCTTATTACTATATAAGATAGGCTTAAATTACAAGCAAGAACTAGTGTAAGGTTATTAGAAGACTTATAAAAAGAATATAATTTGTAAGTATTATTATTATTATTTTTACTAATAAATTTACTAGGATTTTACCTACTTATAAAGAGAATTAGGCTAATTAAAGCCTAGGCTCTAAAAATTCAGAGTTAGAAATACCCAATTTTAAGTAGAAATTAGAGGGCCTAGTTAGCCTAGGACCTTTAATTATCCTAGGCCTAAACTAGCTTTAAAGCTATATAAGGGCCTATTTATTAACAAACGGGATAAATTAATTTAGAAAACTAGAAAAAACGAGATATTTACCTTTACTAAGCTAGAGGTTAAAGAAGATAAGGTAAGCTAGAATTCCTTAATGTTTTTATTATATTATTATTAATATTATTATAGGAGGATATCTTTAAATAGTAGGAGGATAATCTAAAATCTTTCCCTATTTTAAGTATAATTACTAGAAAATATCTAGCTATTCCTGCTACTTCTAGTGCTATTAAAAGTACTTTTAATACTAGGGGGAATATTATTATAAAAAGAAGAACTTTCTTAAAACATTCTACAATTAAGGAATTAATTCTTTTAAAGAATTAGCAAAAAGAGGACAATCTTATAATTAAGTAATATTCAGAGCTTTATAATTACTATAGCTCTTTATTAGAGGAATTTAAAGACTTCTCTTAGGAAAGCTCTAAAGATTCTTCTAATGAATCTTTAGAAGATAACTTGGAATAAGTGTATAATAGGGGTTTTTTCCTAGTTTAGTCTAGTTTTCCCCTAATATACTACTCTTACTATTATTACTACTCTTACTATTATTACTACTCTTACTATTATTACTACTCTTACTATTATTACTACTCTTATAGTCTTACTATTATTATTATTATTATTATTATTATTATTATTATTATTATTATTATTATTATTATTATTATTATTTTATTTTATTTTATTTTATTTTATTTTATTTTATTTTATTTTATTTTATTTTATTTTATTTTATTTTATTTTATTTTATTTTATTTTATTTTATTTTATTTTATTTTATTTTATTTTATTTTATTTTATTTTATTTTATTTTATTTTATTTTATTTTATTTTATTTTATTTTATTTTATTTTATTTTATTTTATTTTATTTTATTTTATTTTATTTTATTTTATTTTATTTTATTTTATTTTATTTTATTTTATTTTATTTTATTTTATTTTATTTTATTTTATTTTATTTTATTTTATTTTATTTTATTTTATTTTATTTTATTTTATTTTATTTTATTTTATTTTATTTTATTTTATTTTATTTTATTTTATTTTATTTTATTCTATTTTATTTTATTTTATTTTATTTTATTTTATTTTATTTTATTTTATTTTATTTTATTTTATTTTATTTTATTTTATTTTATTTTATTTTATTTTATTTTATTTTATTTTATTTTATTTTATTTTATTTTATTTTATTTTATTTTATTTTATTTTATTTTATTTTATTTTATTTTATTTTATTCTATTTTATTCTATTTTATTTTATTTTATTTTAAAAGAAAACTTAAAAGAGAAAATTATTTTATTTTATTAATATTTTAAAAAACCTTAAAATACTAAATAACTAAAAAGTCTAGCTTTTTCTATAGTAAATCCCTTATACTTACTTATATTCTTATTTATATAATTTATTTTCTATTTTTTTTAAACTTTAACACTAATAATATTATAAGCTATTATAAGCTAACCCTAAGCTATTATAAGCTAACCCTAAGCTATTATTAGCTATTATTAGCTATTATTAGCTATTATTAGCTAGTATTAGCTATTATTAGCTAGTATTAGCTATTATTAGCTAGTATTAGCTATTATTAGCTAGTATTAGCTATTATTAGCTAGTATTAGCTATTATTAGCTAGTATTAGCTATTATTAGCTAGTATTAGCTATTATTAGCTAGTATTAGCTATTATTAGCTAGTATTAGCTATTATAAGCTAGTATAAGCTAGTATAAGCTATTATAAGCTAGTATAAGCTAGTATAAGCTATTATAAGCTATTATCTAACTAAAATTTAGAAATACTACAAATACTACAAAATACTACAAATACTACATGTAGTATTTTTACCTCCCTTGTAGTGTAGTATGTAGTGTAGTGTAGTATGTAGTGTAGTGTAGTATGTAGTGTAGTGTAGTATGTAGTGTAGTGTAGTATGTAGTGTAGTGTAGTACAAAGCTCTGGCTTTAGTACATATATAAGTATCCCTATACCTCTTACCTAGCTATCCTTTATTCTTATAATTCTAAAGCTTCTCCTACTAGCTACCTAAGAATAATATAAGGGAAAGAACTACTTAATTTATAAGAGTAATATTAGATAATAACTAAGGGCTACTAAATAAGGGTAATACTATAGCTAAGAATATACTATATTTTATAGGTACTATAACTAAAGATATACCCCTTACTATCTATACCTAAGCTATAGTAATAGTAAAGTAAATTACCTAGCTTAAGAAACTCTAGAAACTATAGAAAAGAGAGTAAAAGCTTTAAGATCTATTATAGTATAATACTAGAGAAAAATAATTAAAAAGATAGTAAAGAGCTAGTACTTCCTTAAGCTATAGTAGCTAAGAGGTTAAAGTCTAGAATATTACTAACCTCTAATACCTTATAAACCTATAGAGATATAAGATATAGATTAATAACCTAAACTATACCTCTAATAAGGTAAAGAAGAAGTTCTAATATAACTACTAGAAAATCCTTTTTATACTTAACTATATATATATTAATTATAAGGTAAGATAAAATAAATACCTTAAGGAATAGTAGGCTAATAGCTAGGATAACCTTAAAGATAACTAGGATAAATTTTAGACTTAGATACTTATACTACTTTAGGACTTTACTAATTATAATATATAAATAGTAATATAATTAGAGAATATAAAGTAGCATAAGGGTTAAAGCCTTATTAAGTTTAGTATTTTCTTAGATTTACTAGAGAAATACCTAGAAAGAGCCCTAGAGAAAACTTATACCCTTATATTCTTTATAAAGCTACTTCCTAACCTATAGGATTATATTAACCTATATACCTCTATTACTAATAAGACTTAAGAAAAGGTTATATAACTTACCTAGTAGTTCTAAGAGGCTATACTAAAGAATAAGTAAAAGCCTAAGTAATTAGGAAATAAAGGCTTATATAAGAACCCTTAGCACTATAGGAATAACTCCCTATAAGGTTATAAACCTTATAAAGATTAAAGGAATAAGGACTAGGAGAAGGGCCTAGCTACCTACCTAAATAATACTAAACCTAGGGATAAGATATAGTATTTTAACTATAATAGTATAGGATACCTTATATATTACTATAGGAAATCTAAGAAAAAGCCCTAAGAAAGCCTAGAAAACTCCCTAAGGTAAAAGTAAATACCCTTACCTCTACCTCTAATACTAAGGTACTAATAGAGTATTAGTTTTATATACTAGTTACTATCTATAGGTATAAAGATATTAAAATAGTAGCTAATCTAGATAATTATACTAAGATTAATATAATTAGTATTAAGTTTATAAGAACCTATAAACTTAACTAGGCTAAGGCTATAATGCCTATTATTAAGGTAGTAGGAGCCCTTATAATCCCTTAATATAGTATTTATAAGGTACTTATTATAATTAAGGACTTAAGAGAAGAAGAAAAGGACTTTAAGCTACTATATATAGCTATAGATAAAGACCTAAGAGTAGGGGGAAGCCTTATATTAATTAGAATATATACTCTTATAGAAGAATATATATACCTTTACTTATACTTATAGAAATAGTAGTTTAAGAAAGAAAAAGTAGCCTTTTTATTACTAACTCCTTATAAATTTATAAAGATAATATATAATAAGACTATTATATATACTATTATAAGGGTTATAGAAAATAAGTTTATTACTCTTAAAGATAATAAGAAGGTAAAAGTATATAGAACTATTAAAGATATCCCTTAGGAATTATATAAGTTTAAAGATATATTTATATTAGATAAGGTAGGAAGCTTACTATTAAGAAAAGAGACTAATTACACTATTAACCTAGTACCTAGGGCTATGCCCTTATATAGACTAATTTACTCTCTTTCCTAAAGTAAGCTAAAGAAGCTCTATAAATATATTAATAATAACTTATAGAAAGGCTAGATAAGACTCTCTAAGAGCCCTATAGGTATACTTATTCTATTTATACTAAAGAAAAATAGGATACTTTATTTATATGTAAATTATTAGGGACTTAATAAAGTAATATAAAAGAATTACTATACTTTTCCCTTAATTTTAGAGATCCTTAACTAATACTAAGGAGCTTATTACTTCTTAAGGATTAATATTAAGAATATATACTATTAAATTTATATTAAAGAAGGTAATAAGTAAAAGACTATATTCTATACTTATTATAAATACTATAAATACCTTATAATACCTTATAATACATTTTAGGTTAACTAATACCCTAGTTACTTTCTAAAGCTATATTTATAAAGCGCTTTATAAGCTAGTTAATACTATTTATATAGTATATTTAGATAATATCCTTATTTTCTTAAAAATATAAAAGGAGTATACTATATATATTAAGGAAGTTTTAGAATATATAAGGTTAGTAAAGTTATATATAAAACCCTTAAAGTGCTTATTTTACTAGAAGTTAGTAGAATTCCTAGGGTTTATCCTATTAGTTAATAGGATTTTAATAAATACACACTAGGTTAATATAATTTAAGAATAGAGAGAGCCTATAAGCTTTAAGAATATATAGTTCTTTCTTAGGTTTTATAACTTTTACTAATACTTTATCTATAAATACTCTAGGATTATAGTATCTCTTTATATATTAATAAAAGGTAGTTAAAATAGTATTTAGACTAGGAAGTTTATATTTAAAGTAAAGGAATAGCTAGTATTTAACTAGCTAAAAGAGGCCTTTTAGTAAGCGCCTCTTCTCTATTATTATAACCTAAGTTAACTAGTGTATATTAAGATAAATACTTTAATCTTTATAATAATAGGAATCCTATCTTAATAGGATAATAAGGGTTATTAGTATTTAGTAGCCTTTTAGTTAAGGAAGTTTATAAATACTAAGTATAATTATAGTATAGCTAATTAAGAGTTACTTACTATAGTAAAGTTATTTAAACACTAGTAATACTATATTAAGGGTATAGTAAGCCTAGTTAAGGTCCTATTAGACTACTATAACCTATAGACCTTTATAAGATAGTAGAAGTTAAATAGAAGGTAGGTAAGATAGTGTATATTCCTTTACCCCTTTTACTTTAAAATTAGGTATAGACTAGGGAAAAGCTGTGAGACGGTGTGGAAAGTGATAATAATGTATTTAGCTATCTAGGCTATCCACACATGTGGCATAATGAGGGCATAGGTACGAGGGCAAAGAGGGTCTTTGCCCTAAGTGCTGTGGTACCGTAATCTATAATAACCTATGGCCTTGAATAGGGAAGGTATTATAAGGGATGCCTAAGATGTGAGGCTGCTATATCTAACACCGCCCCTAGCGGAACATCTAGTCTAAAAATAAGGCCGTAGATGTGATTAATTAACTAATTTATTTACAAAGATACTTGCTTCGCTAAAGCGTTCTTGTTTAATATGAAGTCTTATGCCCTTATTATTTAAAGAAGATGTAAGAAATCACTGTGTTTAATTTGCTTAAGACCCTTTGTTAAACTGTCCGTAATTATTTAATTAGTTTTAATCTATTCTAGATAAAAATAACCCTATAAGGTCTTCTTTACAATCTATTTATATCTTATGTTAATATAATAAGTATAACCTCTATGCCTCTTATCTAGGACGTTTGCCTTTGTGTTTTAGCTATCTATAAATAGTAATAGTGGTTATTATTAAGGGATTCTAAAGTCCTTAAGTAGATTTACTACCTAAAGTATTAATAATCCTATTAGCGTTGAATTAATAAACTTAGCCTCTATAGAGCTTAGTGTAACTAGTAATTATTTCTTTAATTACTAAAGAATTATGCCTCCTATAAGTATAATAATATAACCTGCTATTAACCTCCTTATATCTAAATTATTAGTAAGAGAGGCATTGCTATATTCCTTTACTTAAAGAATACTATTTAGATTAATTAAGTTATTATTAGGTCCCTTACTACCTAGTATAATCCCTAGATTCTATAATCTAGTAAGATATCTCTAAAGATACTTTATAAGTTAATTGTAAATCTCCTTTAGCGTGTAATTCGCGCTATATAGATAATTTAATATAAACGTGATGTCTAGTCTTATATATATTATAAGCTAGTTAAAGCTTCTAGTTCTTTATACCTAATCTAATAGATTATAAATTATTAGGAGACTTTTCTAATCTATAGGAATCTTTACTTTAGGTAGCTAAGGGGTTATAAATATCTTACTAGTAATAACCTTAAATCTCTGTATAATATTCTATATATAGAGATTTTAATGCATTAGTATTATTTAGTTATTTCTATTATAAATAAATTTAATACTAAGAAATAGCTTAGGTTTCCCTAAGCGCTTTAATTTATATTACTTTCTAAGTCTAGTAATAATAGATTTAACTATTACCTTATCCTTTACTATAATAATTATATTATTAATATAGAGAAAGAGAAAAGCACTTTCTTAATAAAAGATATAGAGCTCTTACTTTAAATAAGTAAAGCCCTGCTTCTTAAGCTCCTTTAAGATATTATCTAACTACTAAAGAGGTAATATTAGAAGACTATAAAGAGCTTTATTAAGCTTATAGACGTATTTTGTTCTATCCCTATATCTATAAGGTTACCTTATATATACTTTAACCTATGCCTTAGTATTTAGGAAAGTATTTATAGTATTATATTATTCTTACTTATAGTTAAGAATAGTAATAATAGTGTAGAAAACGCGTAGAGAGACTAAGTGTGTAATAGCTATATAAAGATCTTTCTTTTTAAATACCTCTATATTTTAATTACCTTATATAACCTATTAAGCTTTTATATATAGAGGTATGTTAATTAGGTATTTTATAGTATAAACCTAGTGCCTATTAAAGATCTTTATATTCTCTAGAGGTATTATAAGAGTCTAGTATTACTTCTCTTTAATCTTCTTTAGTTTCTTTAACTTTATAAGTCTTTAGAAAGAATAATAGTTATTTATCTTTTTTACCTTAAACTAGTTATTAGGAATCTTAATCTTTATATCTACTAAATTTACTACTTTAAGTATTAAGAAACTATATAACTTATAAGTCTTTTCCTCTTTATTATAAATATTATCCTTATAGTACTTAATTATTATATTTAACCTTTATTAAGGGTATGCTTTCTTTTTACCTAATGTGGTAATATTAAGGTAGTTATATTAAGGGCTAGCCTATTAGCTACGTCTTAGCTTAGAGAGTTTGCCTTATTATTATTAACTAATATTATTATTATCTTTAGCTTTTTCTTCCTCTTTAGGAGCCTCTTTAGCTTCTTTCCCTTAGGAGGATTTCTCTTCCTAAGAAATAATAGTATTACTATATATACTTTATCTTAGGTTCTCTAGGAGTCTTCTTTTCTTAGGACTTATAGAAGGAGAAGGAAGGAACTATTATAGTAAAGGTAATTACGGTGGTAATGTTGCTTTCGTGGCTTTACTGTCTGTATTGTTATTACCTATGGTCTTAGTCTCTGTAGATTTCCTACTTAGTAATTTCACTGTAAATTATATATTCTTTAATAGTAGAGCTTGTTTAATTAGAATGTTAATAATATAACGTCCTTCCTCTTTAAAGGAAGGGTTAATAAGCTCTGCGATATATAGTTCTTTGTTATTGTTAATTTAGGCTAGTGTATTACTCTTATTAAAGCGAATATCCCTTGCCTAAATTACTTTTTGTTCGTTAGGAATCTAGATCTTGTAGAGATAATACTTTAGTCTCTCTATGCCTATAAGTCTGCTAATCTTAGCTCTTAGAGCTATTTTCTAAGACTTTACACAACGTTTATTAGGGATTTATATATATGCGAGGTATCCCTAAGTTTATAAATAGCGAATTAAGGCGTTGTTTTAAAGACCTAGGGTGTGATCCACGTAGGCGCAGTCGTTTAAAATTTAGCGCAGTCATGTAAAATTCGTCATTTTTAGACATAAAAACTAGGGCCTTCCTATATTTAGTTAGTGTTTTTATAGCGCATGCCCTAGGTAATTACTACACCTCTAAAAGGCCCTTATTTATAATATACTAAGATAGTAGGGGCTAGTTAGATAGCTATAAGTGGGAAGCTATTAAGAAAAAGTTATGTTTCTACTACTAGTATAGTAAAAAAGAGTATGCTAAATATTTTAGCGTACTTTAGTTAAATTAGCGCACTCTCTAGCTAAACTAGCATACTCTATATTCTCTAATACGCTAATAGAGATAAACTTCTTTTCTTTAGAGTAATTTCTATTAAATTTAGTTAAAGATAATAATAATAATAATAACCTATACCTTACTATTACTATATTAGTCCTTTATAATATTTCTTTTATTTAAAACTTACTATAAAATAATACTAATCCTTCTATAACTATAAGGTATAGATTACTAATAGCCTTAATAGCCTTCTATAAGAAAGTCCTTTATATTTCTACTAATTTAGGGTTTTAAAATATCTTCTATATATTAAAGGCTATGTTTTTTAACCTCTATTAATAGCTTTAAAATAATATAGATATTAGGCCTACTAAAAACTAGTTAGTTAAGTAAATAGTTATAATCTTCCTATAGATTATAGCGTTTAATAAGCCGCAGTAAAATATAGCTTTTTATTTTAAATTAGGCTAGTTATTAGTATTAAGGATCTTCTATAGGCTAATTAATCTAATAAGGCATTTATATACTACTTTTATTTATTAACTAGAGCTAAATTATATTTCTATATACGTTATATTAGATCTAAGCAAACGCGCGTTCTATGGTGTAATAGGTGCTATTAATAGTATATATATACCTACATTTATTCTAGTAGTAAAGCAGTAGTAATTCTTCTCTTAAAAGAGCAATATATCTTAAAATATACTAGTAGCTATAAATTTTAATAATAATATCTTTATATATATATTAGCAAGCGGTAAGGGATTAATTTGTAATAGACTACTGCTTTAAACCACTCTAACTAGGTTATTCTAAATATATAGAAAGCGTTTTTACCTTATAGATACGGGATTTTATACTTAAGCTAGTTTACTTATGCCCTTTATAAGCATTTACTATTATTTAAATAAGAATCCTAATAATAAAGAAAGGCTAAAAATAAGGGCTAAGCTTTTTAATCTCTAGTATACTATCCTTTAAGTAGTAGTTAAGAAACTCTTTAGGTATTATAAGCAAAAGTTTAAGATAATTTACTATAGCGCTACTAAGTATAACTTTCTAGATTAGATTAAGATTATTTATACTATAATAGGCCTATTTAACTTTATTAAGTTAGGTAGTATTACACTAGAAAAGTAAGGTAGGCTTAACTTAGAGGTATTAAATAAGGATAAACGCTAGCTTATTAAAGAGGCTTATAAGCTAGTAAATAGCTTTAATATAAGAGGAAGTCTAATAGTATAGCGAAGTATTATTATAAAGAGAGGCTTTTATAGTTATTAGCAATACTAGTAAGAGAGAGGCATTAAGATCCCTAAGGATAGAAGTCTTTAATAAGGGAGGAATTATTAGGTAAGTAGTTATAAGGTTATTAGGTAGGCGGCTATAAGGTTATTAGGCAGGCGGCTGCGAGGTAAGGGAGATAAAACCATAAGTAGTGTGAATTTTATATAGGTAAAAATGCTAGTAATCCTTATGCCTAAGCTAATTCTACTATAACCTTCTAGCCTCTTCCTTTACCTTTATAACCTTGCTTTCTAAACCTCCTCCTCTACCTTTATAACCTCTTCCTTTACCTTTATAAATAACCTCTTTCTTTTACCTTTATAAATAATAGCTAAAGTCTATAGTTATAAAAGCCTCTTTATTCTTACTTCTAAGCTTATTCTAAAGCACTATATTCTTTAGATTTTCCTTAACCTAGCTTATTACTTTTAATATCTAAGTAATACTATAGCTTTTATAAAAAGATATATAGTTCTCTAATACCTTTTTAAACTTACTATCTAATAGGTTACTATACTAGATAGTATATATATAAGAGTACTCTTACTTCTAAACTTAAGAAAACGCTAACTTAAGTACTATAGAAACCACTTCTACTATTAATTAATTTATATTCTTCTTCTAAATCCTCTAAACTAGTGTGCTACTTAGGGTAGATCTACTAGAAGAAGGTAATAATTCCCCTTTAGTAAAGCTTAGGGTTAACCCTCTAGAGCTTAGAGTTACTATAACCTAATAAATTTATTCTAATATAAGCGTAGTAATAGGTTATATTAATTATACTAAGGTAAAGGGATTATCCCCTTTAGTTAGATTAATAGTCTTAAGCTAATTAATACTATTATCCTTAACTATTTTACTAGTCCCTTATTAATTATTATCTTTATCTATTAGATCCTTAAGAGGTTAGGCTACTACTATAAAGCCTAGATTATTACCTACTTCTAAAATAGTACCCCTAGCTAGTAAGTCCTTTAAAAAGATATTACACTAAGTATTATAGGTAATATTATTAGTAACTAAGAGTAGCTAGGTTATAACCTTTCTCCTAATTATACTAAACTTCTTTTTAAGTAGCTTAGTATTTATATTACTTATTTTAAGTATATACTCTACCTTATTATATTACATACTAGAATAGCTTTCTGCCTATAAGAACACTTACTAATAGTCCTATAAGCTATAATACTTTTATTTTACTAATTTTATAATCTATCTACACTAAGGGTAATAATCTTATAAAGTAAGGATAATATCTTATAAAGTTAATTAAGTTACGCTATACTTTATACTATTTAATTTACTATTAACCTAGGCTTTATAAAGCTTCTCTAGTAGGTAAATTATTTACTTATTAGTCTACCTTACACTAGTACTACGCTAAGAAGTAGTAGATTAACTAGGCTATAAAGCGCTTTAAGACTAAGAAGAAGATATTTAAAGAAGAAGAGTATAAAGGTAAAGGGAATTATCTAATAATAATAGTAACTTCTTTATAGGGGAAAAGCTTTTAATAATATATAAGGGGCTAGGGCAGTGTGAAATCTCTTTACCCCCTTATATATTAGTAAGGAAAGGTGCTATAGATAGTATAAAGTAAGCTCTCTACCTATATCCATAGCTAAATTATACCTAGCCCCGTCTGGAGTGCGCCAGCTTTTAAACGACTGCGCCTACGTGGATCACACCCCTAGTATTTTAAAGAGGGTCTCTTATAGCAAGCTACTATTCTTAGTTTTATTTATAAGAAGTAAATTAGTAATCTTAGCTATGTGTCTTATAGCAAAAGGCTATAGTAGCTTAGGAAGTTATAACTTAATTATTATAAATCTTGCTGCTTTTATTAGGGTTTATCCTATGTGTTCTACAATGCCCTAATAGGTAGGTATATAACTTATAAGAAGCGCTAGTGTGAAAGATAATTCCTTCTTTTTAATAGTAGATCTTAAACTTCTCCCTAAGGAATTCTATTATATTATCTATATAAAAGCACTTTATAGTATAACCTCTACCTATATTCTCTATAGTAGTTTTCTAAGCTATAATTACTTTAACTACATTTAACCTATTAATAGTTAGGATTACCTAGTAGAAACGCATATAAATATTAATTAAATATAATATATAGTTTTTACTACTAAATCCTTCTAGCTTATGTTTAATAAAATCCTAGAAAACACATAAAAGGAAATGCGTTATATTATTTAAATTATTATAATTAAGCTATTAAGGAGCCTTTACTAGTAAGTACACTAGGCATTAAAAATTCGTAAGTAATTGCGGTTTAATTAAGATTCTAGCCTCTTTATAAGCCTTAATAATATAGGCTTTGCTTATATGTCTAAGTTACTTATAAAGTAGCCTAAATTTAACCTATTTTGTAATTAAATTGCTTATAAGAGCTATAAAATTAAATTAGGGTTCTTTATCCTAAAGCACTAAAGTTATAATATTAGATTTCTATTAGTATTAACTAATTAGTAGTCCTATACCTTTTAAGATTAAAAGGTCCTTATAACTATCTATTATAATACCTCCCTTTTTAAGGAGTTCTAGCGAGATTATATTAACCTTTGCCTTTAGTGTGTATTAAGTATTAGATAACTCTAGAAAGCTATTACTAACTAGGAGGCGTACGCTTCTAATTCTATCTATATAAAGATACTAACTATTACTTACTATTATTAGCTTTGCGTTTATATTAGTGTTTAAATATATAAATCACTTTGTGTTATTAAATGTGTGTATATTATATCTAGTATCTAGGATATAATTATCCCTTATAAGACATTCTTTAGCATTTATATATATAAATAGTATGTCTTAATGTAATGCTATTAGTAAGAGATTTATCCTTACTATAATAATATCTAAAGATATAGTAAATATTATAGGCTTTATAGTTTTCTTCCTCTTATTAGGAATAAGTTTAGGATAAAGCTTCTAATAACTATTCTTTATATATATTATTCTCCTAGGGGAGATCTAATATTTATTGTCTAATTTTAAGGTTTCTATAGTGTTATTCTTTTTAGACTAATTACCTTTACCTTTAGTCTTTTAATTATTATTTATCCCTTTAGTTTAAGTATTAAAGTTTATCTTTTAATCTTTTTATAGCTTATTAGCTTTATATAATAAATACGTAAGTATATTATCCTTTATTAGGAGTGCCTTTAAGAAACCCTTTACTTTCTAAGAGCTATAGGCTTTAGGTATAGAGTCTTCTACTGCCTTAATTATTTATAATACTTATATAATATCTAGGATTTCCTATATCCTATTAATTTAATTCTATAGATTTTAGTGGTAATTAAGCTAGGTTCGCGTAGTTAAGAAATTTAATCTCTTAGACTTTAAGAATTTATAGAGTAGTTTAATAATAGCTAAATTAGCTTTAAAACCATAATTATATTTAATTATTTCTATTATTTTAGTTACTAGTATAGTCTTAGTCTATCCTACATAAGTTAGGTTTTTCTAAACTTATAAAGAGAGGCTTTACTAGATAATAGATATAAGAATAGTATAATATTTATCTATTATAGGAGAATATAGAATTTCCCTAGTAAGGTGCTTTATTAATTATATAATTTAGACCTATATCTTAACTAAGATCTCCTATTCCTTATAATTCTCTACCCCTTTAAGGGGTAAGATAACTATAATTTAAGAGAACTAATTCTTTATTATATTATTATGCTCTTCTAGTTATATTAGAGTTACTATAGTCACTAGAGTTACCTATATAGCTAACCCCACTACTATGCCTATATAATTATTATCTATATTAAGATTTATAAGAGTGATAAGAGGGTTATATATTAAAATTCATATACTCTAATTACTATAATTACTTAATACTAATTATTATTAATTTAGTTAAGTGGGAGTTATAGTAGTAGCTCTCTCTTAGTTAAATTACTATGTGGCTGCTAACGCATGGAGATGTGAAGTTAATAGTGTAAGGTGTTTTTAGATGCCTTAATCTGCTTTACCTGCTTTACTAATATCTGCTATACCTTGTGATAATAATCACTACCTAGATAGTGATAGATCTAGATTGTTAGTCTTAGGTGCCTAAGGTAGTTCTGTAAGAAATGTCTTGTCCTAGCCTGCTATCTACTAAGATTTGCCTAGAAGGGTCTAACTTTTTTAAAGTTATTCCTAATTTTAAATACATATTAATTCACGCTAATGTGTTATAAATGCCGCACTTTATAACCTATTAATTAACATTACAAAGGTTGTGTATTTAAATCTTACTTATGTAAAGAGAGATGTGTTTTTTTTTAAATAAGGTGTAATTAATTAATTTAATTACGTCTTATAAGGTTGTTATGTTTTTAAAAAGAGAAGGGATTTTCCGCCCCTTAAGTCGCGTAATTAATATGTTTTTAAATGTGTTAAAGCTTCTAGCGTAAAATATACATAACTTCTTAATAGTAAAAAAAATAGCTAAGTGTAAAATAGGGCGTAATAGGAAGCGCTAGGCTTATAACCTATAAGATAGTGTGAAAAGTGATAATAATATATTTAGCTATCTAGGCTATTCACATATGTGGCATAACGAGGGCATAGGTACGAGGGCAAAGAGGGTCTTTGCCCTAAGTGCCGTAGTACCGCAATCCATGATGACCTATGGCCTTGAATAGGGAAGGTATCATGAGGGATGCCTAAGATATAAGGCTGCTATATCCAACAAAAGCAACCTAGTAGATACACTATTAAGAAGGCCTAATTATAAGGGCAAACCCCTAACGAATAAGGCACTATTACTAGATCTTTAAAGAAAGATAGTACTTACTAAAATAGTAGAAGAAGAGATACTTACTAAAATAGTAAAAGAAAAGATACTTACTAAAATAGTAAAAAAAAAGATACTTACTAAAATAGTAAAAAAAAAGATACTTACTAAAATAGTAAAAGAAGAGAAACTAATATATTAAAGAAAATATAGTAAAATACCTTTAGAGAAGGAAAATACCCTAGTCTTAGGTATAGAGAGGCTTAATAAGATATCTTTAGGGAAGGAAAATACCCTAGCCTCTATAGAGAGAATAGCTAGAGTAGCCTAGTTAAGAAGCTAGTTAGCTATTATAAATCTAGTAAAAGGTTAGCTAACTAAAGGGAATTTTAAGGAAAAGGTAGTGTATATCTAAGATATTAGTATAGTATAAGAGATATAGGGGACTATTATATTACTAGATCCCTACTAATCTAGGCTAAATAAACTATTAGCGTAACTACTATAGAAAGTATAGGATTAAGACCTAGATTTATAAAGATAAAATAGTAAGATTAATAACTCCTTAGTAAAAGGGAATAGAAAGGCTAGTCTATAGTTATATAGTATAAGGGGTCTTTTATTATACTAAGACTAGGTAGTTATTCCCTAGAAGCCTATTTTATAATAGGAGCTTCTATAGCTATACTATAATAATTTACTAGTAAGTTACTTTAGGACTAAGTATACTTTAAAGCTACTAAAGTATTACTTTTAGTAGCTAGTAATAAGTAAGTCTATTTTAGACTATATTATAAGCTATAGGGTTTACTAATAGGTAGTAGCTAGAAGGTATTACTTATATAGAAGCCTTAAATCACTACTAATACTAAGGTAACTATAAGTAAAGATCTTAATAGACTTTATTATAAAGTTACCTATTATATAAGTAAGTAAGTAAGAGACTAATATAATCCTAGTAATTATAAACTAATTTACTAAGTATTCTATCTTCCTACCTATAACTACTACTATTAATATAGCTAAATTAGTAAAACTTTTCTATAAAGAGATTAAGCTATAATTTAGAGCCCTAGAAGGTATTATATTTAATAGAGGTTTAGTATTTATAAGCTAATTCTAGTTAGACTTATACTACTTATCTTAGGTAAAGTAAAGGCTTTTTATAGTATTTTACCTCTAAACTAATAAGTAAATAAAAAGAATAAACTAAGTACTTAAGTACTACCTTTAATATTTTATTATAAAAAACTAATAAATATAGCCTAAGCTACTCCTAATAGCTTAATTTACCTATAATAATATAGTAAATAAAAGCACTAGCTACTCCCTAAACTACTTACTTATAAGCTATTTACCTAAATTTTATCTAGCTCTTAGGGGTAAGAGCTAGGAAAGGAAGGTACTAGAAGTATATATATATATTATAAAGCTATATAAAGTTAGAAAGTATTTAAAGAAAAACTAGGCTAAAGCTACTAAAACCTAGGTAAAGTACTATAACTAGTATTACTAGCTATTAATACTATATTAAGGTAATCTAGTATTACTATTAGTAAAGAATATTAGGCTTAAGGATATAAAATAAAAGCTAATCCCTAGATTTATTAAATTTTTTTAAGTACTTAATACTATAGGAAAATAAGTATATAAACTAGTATTACCTAAGAAGTATAGATAGCTATATAATATATTTTATATAAGCCTATTAAAGCTATAGAATTACTATAAAAACACTAGGGATAAGAATATACTAATACTAGACCTTAAGGATAAAGAAAATAAGTATAAAGTTAAGGAAGTTAAGGACTATAGAAAGACCTATAAAGGTAATAAATACCTAGTAAAATAAAAGGATTAGCTAAGTAAATATAACTAATAGGTTCTAGTAGAAGATATAGAAGGCACTTAATATATAATTTAAGTATTTTACTAAAGTAAATTATATAAGAAAAGTAGTAATATATAGGTAAGTTATAGGTAAAGGGGCATAAAGGCCTTATAAAAAAAGGCCTAGCCTTATTAGCTACTATAACACTCTAAACTAGAATAAAAGAAAAATCCTTAGCCTACCTATAAAATAATAAAGGAAAATACACCTAAAGGGTAGCTAAAATAAGAGAAAATCCCTCTATAGTAGTACTACTATATATTAATACCTAAGTCCTATAAATAAGATACTCCTTAGTATTCTTATTCTCCTTAATTACTAGGGAAATAGCGTAAAAAAACTAGTGCTTTAATATAAGCTAGGCTATATACCCTAGGTTATAGGAATAGAGATATAAGACTATTTTTACCTCCTAGGTAATTAGAAGCTAGTAGTAGTTTACCTATAGAAATATTAGTAAAGAACTACTAAATATATTATAGGGATACTTATAATCCCTAGGATAAGGCCTAGAAATATAGTAATAAGTAATTATTACTATAAAACTATATACTACTAGTATAAAATAAAGGTATTTTATATAAAAAGATTAGTAAAATACTAGTAAATAGGTAAGGAAATAATAATAAACCTAGTAATACTTTATAGTGCTAGTTAGACTAAATATAATATAGTGTACTATATTAGTATAATTAAAACTAAGTATTAACTTAGCTAAAAGCTTAGTAAAATACTAGTAAGTTTTCTTTATAAAGATAAAATTATTATTATTATTATCTATAGTATTACTATCCCTATAGGTATTTAGTAAAGTTTAGACCTAGTCTAAGAGGGATAGGAGATTATTAAAATTACTTACTATTATAGCTATTAGCTAGTAAAAGTTAGTAAAAGAGAACTAAAGATATATAGAAAAAAGGGGGACTACTATATTATAAAGGTTACTACACTTAATACACTAAATATATTACTTAGACTACTTCTCTTTAGATAAATTTATTACTAAAAGGTAAGGGAAAAGATAATAAATCTATAGTAATATAGGCTTTATAAGTAGATTCTTTTTAAACTCTATATATATAGTATAGAGATAGTGTATATAACTACACTATTTTAAGGGAATTATTAATATATTAGTAGTAAGAGAGTAGTAATTAATAAAGTAAGAGAGGGTATATTATAAGATTAAAGTTTACCTTAGGCTAAGATAATATATTTATAGGAGGAAAAAATAAGTAATATAATAGGAATTTAATAGTAAATTTATACTAAATAAATATCTACATTACTATAGGATAAATCCCTATTTATTATTATTATAATAGCCTAATATAGTAATCTTATTATTATTACTAACTAGTAAATAGCTATATCTTAGGTAGTAATCTAAAGCTATTTAGAAGCCTAGCTAGAAAAGGGTAGGTAATTATAAGGCCTTACTTATAATATAAGTACACTACACTAGCGCACCCTATAGATAAGCCACGCCCTAGGGCTAGGTCTATGTAACGCTAGCGAGCCACTAGCTATAAGCTAGTAACTTATATATATAACACACTTAGACCTAGCAAGCTTTAGTAAATACACAAGTGCCCCTATACCTCTTGCCTAGCTATCCTTTGTTCTTATATTTCCTAAAATATAGAGGTAAGCTTTATATTATTAAAGGTAGCCTTGCTTGTTTAATTTATAGGTAAATACCTAAGTAAGGCCTAGAGGCTTTATATATAGAGGGACTTCTAATCTAGATATCTTTATAGCTACTTTTCTATTAATAACCTTATTAAATTCTTTATCTTATGCCTTATAGAATTCTTTCTCTTTTAGATAGCTAGCTAAATAATTATAATAAGCTAGAGAAGGAGGAAGCCTAGATATATAAGGCTTTTCTTTACTTTTAGATCCTAGCCTAAAGGCAGTAGCAAAAGCTTTAAGGTTATTATAGTCTTATAGATTTATTAATATTTTATAATTATTACTACTTTTAGGTAGGTTAAGCAAATTATTAATACTTAATAGTGTATAATCTGTAAAATCTAGGTATTGCCTAGGTGAATTCAGAGGAGTTAGGAGATTTGATTCTTAACTTTCTTTTTCCTTTTCTTTATGGTTTAATTAATTGCAATTAGTAAGAGTTCTATCTTATTAAAGCTAATTAAGTGGTTATAGTAGTAATAGAAGGTATGTTATTTATAAAGCCCTTATATTAGAGCTTTTATCCTTATTATCCTTAACTAGCTCTTTAAGGACGTGTTTTTTAACCTCTTTTACTATTAATAATAAACCTCTTTCTTAAGTATAGAAGATAGATTTATTAAAGGTAATGTGGCTTAATAAGAACTAGTAGTTTCTCTTTATTATTAGTACCTAAATAAGGTATTATATAGAGGAGATATATCTAGTGAGGTATTTAATATAAGCTCTTTAAGCAAGCTTTAGACTTACTTTATAAAGCCTACTTTATATTATTATAAATACTTTATAACTAAAGGCTTATAGGTAAGTTATAAAGGCTTCTAGATTCTCTAGTAAGTAACTTTATTAAAGCTTATTCTCTCTTAACTACTTATTTAACGCTTGTTAAGGTAATTACTAGTTAAGTATCTTTTAAGGCGTATAATTTAAGATATAAATAGCTACTTTAGTAGCTATAGGCTAGAGGTCTTCTAGGAAGCCTAATTATATTATAAGCGTTATTATAACCCTTATTATTACCCCCTTAGACTATTTAGCGTGCCTATTTTAATGTAGGTAAGCTAGGCTAGATTTCCTAATAATAATACCCCTATTCTTAATATCTTCTTCCTGCTTTTTAGTCTAAAAGGTGGTCTCTCTATTAGTTATTATAACCGTAATGTAAATTCTATACACTCTTATGTATATAGCTTCTAATTAATTAAAGTAAAGTGTAATATTAGTCTTTAATAAAATTATAAAGATATAATATAGCCCTATAGCTCTATAAGTAAAAAAAGTAATATATTAGTCTTTATTATACCCTAATAATTAAGTAAAGAGATTAAATAAGACTACCTAGAGTAGTCCTAAAGGTAATAATCCTACTTAAAAGACTTAAGATATTTACCTCTATACCTTAGCTATTTAGTAAACCTTATATTTACTTATACTCCTTTTCTTTAATAGAATTTAAAGCTTCTAAAGTACTTAATCTATTACCTCCTTACCTAAATATACTAATCTAGTGTGCTATAAGTCTATAAGCGTTATTATAATAGTCTTTAGGTCTTATAAATCTCCCTTAATAATAAAAGCTTCTAATAGGCTTAAGCCTTCTATACATAGCTATATACTAATAATCTAAGTTTAAAATATCTCCTAATTACCTCTTACTAAGTCTATTACCTTTCTAGTAAGGTTATCTTACCTTATTCCCTTCTATATAAGTAGTTAAAAAGATATAAGGTTTATAAAGAATATTAGCTAGTACTAGGCCTTTAATAAGGTAAGGGTCTAACTATCTATTAAGATAATCTAAGCTATACTAATACTATAAGCCTTTATAACACTATAACCTACTTAAATTCTAGGCTATTTACTATAATTAAGGTTTATAAACTAGTGTTTATTATTAAAAATATAGATTAAGGTTTTACTATTAAGTATAACTTATAATTTACCCTAGGTAAGGAAAGTCTCTATAGACTCTCTTATAGTAGTAAATATAGTATTATCTTCTTTAGGTTTCTTTATATTATTATCTTTTAACTATATATTATATACCTTTTTTATATTATTAGGTTAATAATTTATTACTTCTTTTACTTTCTTTAATAGCTTTTTATTAACTTTTTAGTTCTTTAGTAAGTAAAGTATTTTATAAGTCTTTTATAAATCCTTTAACTTCTTTACTCTATATTTTTTATAGTAAATATAAGGGTTTTTCTTTAATACCTTCTTTTTTTTAGCTTTATTATTAGTTTTACTATAAAGAGTTAGTTTAGCTCTAAAGGCATTATTAGTCTTTCCTTAAGATCTTCCTTAGGCTTTAATTAAATACCTAATCCTACTTATAATATTATAGAAATCTAGGACCTTTCCCTTACTTTCTACTATATAAATTAATAAGTTAATTTAAGCTAAGATTATAGGAAATTAAGCACTAATAGTATTATTAATTATTTCTATAGGTAAGTTACCCTTAGTAATAGGGTAGTTTACTTAGAAGTATCTCTTATAGCTAATTAAAGTATTTATAAGCTACTTATTAATATTTACCTTTATAAGGTTTTACTTAATAATTTTATTAAAAATAACTTTAGTATAATACTTAATAGTCTTACTTAAAGGTATTATATTCCTTATAAGCTTTCTAATCTTATTATAAAGAGATATATACCTTAAGGTTATCTACTTATATTTAGACCTAAGTATTACTATAAACTAAGTATAATACTCTTATAAAGCCTTTATAAGGCTTTAAAATTAGCTATTAAATACCTAATACTAACTACTAAGGACTATAAACTAGGCGCTATCTTTAGTATTATTAGGTTATTAAGGGTACTAAAAATAACTCTCTATAAGTATATTATAACCTTAAGAAGGATATCTTCCTTTCTAATCTTATTATTAAGTACTTTAGTTTATAGCTCTAGAGCTATAAGACTATATTTAAGGTCTAGGTATATTTACTATAGATAATTAACTTTATATAGCTTCTACTACCCTTCTCTTTACTAGAGTCTTATTTCCTATAAGAATTAGAGGCTTAGGAGGGTAATCTAGCTATATATTTAAATTAGGATTAATAAAGACCTAAATTCTATCTTTAATAGCTTTTACCTTAACTATCTTATACTATAAGTCCTAGTAATAAGGTTCCTATAGCTTAATAGCTAGCTTATTACTTTTAAAAGATTTCTTAGATACTATAAGAATATCCTATAGTGTTATTATTAAATAAATAAAAGGTAGTATTCTTTAATCCTAGTATACTAAGGTTACCTAATTAT
This sequence comes from Epichloe bromicola, assembly GCA_023658445.1. NCBI lineage: Eukaryota > Fungi > Ascomycota > Sordariomycetes > Hypocreales > Clavicipitaceae > Epichloe > Epichloe bromicola. The sequence continues at coordinate 5,287,232 of CP098269.1, forward strand.
AATATTAATAAATTAGGCCTCTTTTTTATTATATTTATACTAATTATTTAAAGATTAAATAATTAGTTAATTTAAAGAGAAAAGTACTAATTTAGAAGAAAGGTATAATTATTATAAACACTATATAATTACTACTATATTAGACTATAAAGCTAGGGTTTAATATAATTACCTCTATTAAGTTATCCTACCCTATAAGAGGGTGTAAACTATAGTTTAAATACCTAAGTATCTTTACTATTAGTAAGGTACTAATATAGTGCTAAAATATACTATATAGTTACAGAGGTTATAGAAAATAACTAGCTAGGGGTGAACTCTTGTCTTAGCTAGTTAAGTAGCCAGACTATCGTGCGGTAGGGATTAATTATGCCCTTATGGGTGCAACAGTCTCCATCAATCCGCAGTCTCCACAACCCGTCTTGTATGTTAGGTACGATAAGCTCACCACGAAAAGTGACAAAGTCGTCGATTCCTTTTCCTTCCCTTTCTTCTGACTGAACCGGCCTTACTTCAATTACCCATACCACGATTTTTTTGTGTTCGGGGACTCACTTGACATCTCTATATTGAAGTCGATCCGATTCGTATGTAGTAGCCTCGAGCGTAGTGAGCCGCAGGTAAGGGCGAGAGGGACTGGCGGAAATGACGAAGCCTCGCAGTGCTCAGTCTCGTATACAGCTCGGATAAGGTGAAGGTGGTGGATGAGGCGTTTTGGGATCGCGTTTGCCTGATTAAAGAGGCGGGCAAATATTATAGTCGTTGCACGTCCTGACCAAATTTCGACGACTTCGTGATGCTGCTATTGTGCCAAACGACTGCGATGCGATACGAGATCGTGGTGAAAAAAAAGCGGCGGGCAGTCGAGACGGCGTGGGCCCGGTTTGGCGAAGAAGGGCTCGTGAGAGTCCAGAGTTTATAGTTTATGCAAGTGCCGCGGATCCGCCAGGAAACTCCATGCAGTGGAAGGAGTTGTACTACGCGCCTGGCACGCGTGCGCAAGATGCAGTATGTACTGAACAAGAATAGTGATAATATTAAGTCGCTCTCTCTTTCTCTTTGGGGTCGATCAACAACGGGTAATTAAACAGAAACCGTGCAACGTCACTAGCAGGGGTGACAAGCTACCATGCATGGAAATGTATGAAGATGTCTCTTCGTTCGATATCGGGACGTCAAAGGAAAAAAGGCAATCACGAACTTGCCTCATAGCTTTTGCCAGCGCGACTTCGCGCCTGGGTGCTTGCTGGCTGGGGCAGTCGTCGAGGATCGGGTACTCGTTCGGCAAAGTATGTGCGGATTATAAAATACATGAGAACAAGTCGCGAATGCACCACGGGCGCCATCTCATGTTCAATCGGTCATCGCGGCAGGGGGGTAAACTGACATGACATGGCGCGCATTGGAAGCGCGAGCGCAAGCCGAAAGTGACAACAGCTCGTCCTTCGTCACCGATTCTGACGAGGTCGCGCTTTATTACAATGCGACCCAATGGCCTCAGCCTTCAAACCATCCCCACCTAATGACACATCAACTGCACGGGCGACAGACAGACAGACAGACAAGCCTTTATTTTCCCCAGCCTCTCCTACTTTTTCTTAGGGGATTTTACTATCTACGTCTCCGTACGTCCTCCGTGCTCGTCAGTCTCAGCACTCTATCTACCGGGACACTCCGCCCTTGGGTGGCACAAGTCTTAAGATGACCGGGGTCGGTTCGATGCGAAAAGCGGTGTGGGCAGATGGAGTGCGCAATACATACGTATTTGAAGAAGCGGCCGTCACTCACTGTAGCCCCACCCGCAGGGCTTGTCAAGTTTGATCTTTGTTAATCCAAGACATTGTCAGGAATACGATGTTTTGTCAGAGACAGAATTTGTGCCTCGATCATGAAATCAAATGGCCGTGTCAAACACAAATAGGACTTTTTGGCTTTACCACCATTCCATGTGCCTTAACTGCTCCACTTCATTATATTCCTCTCTTCAGGTTATATAAGTTGACAGAAATACCATGCATGCGTATAGATTTCATCCGAGGATGTGCGCTAATCAACCTCTTAGCTTGAGACTCTAGCTTTGCATCCTAGTCCCGTCTTGCGACGCCTGCTTGTTGTGTTCATTGACAGCTCATAACTTCTGTCTTCGGATTCTGCGCCGTAACGCTCATTCCCCCCTGTTATCACCAGCTTGATGACATTACCAAAAGCAAAAGCGACAGAGCGCAAGCCGACCGCGACTTTTGGTCCCAATTCCGACACCACTAGATGATTGGACTCTTCACCATGATCCAGGAGACTTCGGCACTCTTCCAGATTTGGCTTACCACATGGTGAGGTCACCCATACTTCCCAGTTGGCAAAAGAGTGATGGTTTTTTTCCTCCGTTATATGCCGTCGTCGCAGCCCGGGACTTGTGATGTGGACTGAGTTTTCGTGCTGCGTGACCTGTCTTATACCGACCACACTGCCATCCGAGAGAACTTGCCAAGCTCCAGGGTTTTTGACTTGTTTTTTCAACTCCTTCATGGACTCATCCATGTTGCTGAGCTCCGCGCTGTCCGTGGAGTTTCTACTATAGATGGCCTCCGAATCATTTGCCGGAAGGTACATCTGGACAACGCAGTCGCCTGTTTCAGCGGCAGCGTAGCAGAGTGTTAGGGATCTCAACCCTACAGTGTCTACTGTGGAAGCTGGGTAACTCGAGTAGGTGCATTGTAGGGATTTCGGACTCATTTTCTCAGTCTTGAAGGTCCATACGATGCGTCGCTGTTGAATGTCAACAAAACGCACGTTATCGCTCCCCGCCAGAGCAAACAGGCCCAGCGGTGACAGCGTTATAATTTGAGAAATTCCGCCTGCGTTCTGAAGATCTAGCTTCAGATGCCGAGTATCCCATGATACCGCTTTCTTTTCCGCAATGTAAACTCCCCTACGTTTAGATACAAGAACAAGAAACAGCGAGGACTGCTCTTTGTCTGCAGAACAGCTTACGATTAGTTTTGTTTCGTTGGAAAGTACGATATTATACTTTGAGTACTTGATGGTGGAGAGGGGGGCAGAGGATTATCCAACCTTTCTTGATTAGATTGTGGGCGAGAATAATTGGTTCGGCACAGATCGTTGTTACTCTGGTGGCAATCTGATCACCAGCCGCGATTTCCACCAACGTGCCGTTAGGGTGAACTAATTCTATGGCAGGCTTCCTGGTGTCTGTATTGTGATCAAAGAAGAAAGCTACTGGCCGCCTGGTCAGAGTCTCCAGAGGCACAGAACCGGCCCATGTTTGTTTGGTGAGATTCCAGAAAGACACCTTTGAGGTTGATAATAGAGCTAGCCACGTGGATCTATCATCAATAGCCATTGACAGGACAGGAAATGGGCATTTTTCGCTGTCGGTACCATCAGCCAAGACATAGCTTCTCCCAGATCCACGGACATCCCAAACTCTAACAACTCTGTCAAGTCCGATGGATACTATATGCCCGGATTTAGACTTTCCCAGCATGGCCACATCGAGAATGTGACCTCCTCCCAATGATTTTATTGAGATCACCGAAGGATCTGTTGGATCGTCGTCAATTTTTAGCTCTGTGTCCTCGCCCCAGAGGAGATAATTCATCAGCAGTCGTAAAGCGGCTACAATAAGAACAACGATAAGAACAAATCGTGATAGTTGGTGGTGAACAAAGTCATAAACTGCAGGTAGAAGCGCTGGCTCTTTGCTGTGAGGAATTCGATCCGAGTTTTTCTTGACAAATACGAGGGGCTCGAAGACTCTGGCTACATAGCTGTACGCTGTTGGTTTAATAAGTCGAATTACTTCTTGGGCGGTTTCGTGGTCCTGGTTGCGTATCCAAGAAGCATGACTCCTAGCCTGGTGCAGTCCTTGTAGCATCACTGTGTCTGAGCTTCGTGGCCTCCGATAAGATTCAGAATTCTTGCAGAGCCGTAAAAGGTGATGAAACATATGATTGTCGCCAAAGAAATGCCACTGGGCAATAATCACAAATCCAACCATGACAATTGTACCAGCAATTCGAGTTGACCATGCGACTTTTCCTTGAAAGAGACTGTCAGTCCATGTGCTGCGACCTTGAACACCATACTTGCGATGGCTTTGTCGCAAAGCAGCTTTTGCCAGGGCATCGCCGAGCTCCATTCTCCTAACATCCACACTCAGGACCGATAAGAAGAATGTGGACAGATAAAAAAAGTCAAACACGATTGCGACAGCTGCAAAAACACAAAATGCTGACACACCCGGAGAAACCAAGCGAGATAATACAACGAGAATCAGAACATTCTGCATGGAACTTGCCAATGCTGTATGTGCGGTTTGTCCAAATGCGTAGCCGATCCTGTTACTCGTACTGTCTTCGAGGGGGGTGAGAATAACAGCATTGATCAGTCGAAATATGTTCTCCAAGCTCATTGAAAGAACAACTAGCGGATACGCTGCATGAGGGATCCGGGATAAGTCGAAATTAAATATAGCACAGATCGTGAAACTAGACATGATGGAAAGGGCTATTTGCATGACAATAGTAATGATGAGTCCAAATTTGGACTTGACTGCTCTCAGTTTGGACAAACTCATCATGAAGTAAAAAAGAGCCAGGCCATAAGCCAGCGCCAGGCTGAGGATGTCTTTAGCTGACATGGGACGAAACTGGAACTCGTATAAGTGGCTTCCAGGGGACTGGCCATCTGACGGATAAACATCAAATTTGTCGGCGACTTTTTGAGGGAGATCCAAGGCATTTTTGTCCCACTCACAGCCCATTGGCGAGTCCTTCAGATAGAGCAAGGTGATGACTATAGCATCTGCGGCAACCAGGCGCCTTTCCTCGAAACGCTTTCCACTGAAGACGACCGAGTGTCGGAGTGTCGTGTTAGCAAAGTTGGACTGATTTTTCCGATCATTTATGGTCGAGAGAACATCTGGGTCTGTTAAAATATCGCTCCGAGAGCAGTGCCAATATATTAGTGGTGAATGGAAGAACCAAGACTGTGGAGTGAGTCCATTGGAAATATGCAATGCGTTACGTTGAGCTACAGAGAGAGAGCCATCAACGGAGTCGAAATCTCCCTTTGTCAGTGTTTGTTGTGGGCTGAAGTTCTCAGTATCGCCTAAAAGCTCGATTTGGAGGTCCAATGCCGATACCAGTAAGTCTGTGTTGAGAGCTGCCATGTAGCTGGAGTGAACCCAAATAGACTTCATGATGATATCTGGCTCAATAGTAGCATCATAAGTGACAGGCTGAGCCCCTGTCCAGACATGGTGAGGTACATAAGATGCGCCGTTGACAAAATCACGGGTGAATAAGTATGGGATGGGATATATGAAAATTGTTGCTACAGTAGCTGAGATGAGAACAGCCATAACAACATGGCACGCCACGTATCGGCCATATCTAGCGAAGAAATTACGTAGAAGATGCTCTGGAGCAATGTTAGGAGGCTCCGTAGTTCTGAACATGCATTATTTTTGCATTAGTCTATGGTGTGTGTGAGGGTGTCGAGGACGGATTGGAGGTTGGCAAATATATAATGCAATCTTACCTTCTGAATGGATATAGCAAGTACCAGATCATGATATCGCACTGCCAATGGCAACAGATACGCTGTCGGTGTTTGATTGGGCCGAATTATCTTGGCCTTGGTACAATCGTGTTTCTGGGCGGAAGGACTGTTTGGACTCGCGATGTGCCTGATATAATCCGCCACTCTGATCGGTCAGAGTCAGTCAGTCCAAAGCCACGATCCAAACTAAGCTCGTGGAATTGGATCAATGCAGCTAAAGCTGCCATGAGATATTGGTGTCTAAGCGACAGAATTGACGGCAGGCTCAAGAATTATCTGCTGAGACTGCAGTTAATGAGCGCTAGCTAGCCATGAAGGCAAATGGCAGGCTACAATTAGATTCCTTTATGGTCAAGCCTTCTGGGCAAGATATTCGGTCCGTTCACAGTGAATGCCTGTCGCTGAACAACGGGAGTATCACTGCTTGAGCTGAGTACAGGTGAAAGCAGTAGCTGCGCTGGTCGTTTCGATGCTGGCAATGACGTGAGCTCTGGAACAGAGAAGTTCGAAACGAGTTCATGTATCGTTGTATTTTAAGTCATCTTTTTGACGTGAACCCTCGTAGCCCTTTCAGGTTTAGGGTGGAGCCTTTAAGATCCTAATTAGGCAGGCGGTAGTGTTTTTTTTGCACACAGTACGGATTCGTATTCCGTACAACCATGTGCAGAATTCTGCCGCTTTTCGCTCCACCCCCTAGATCTGAGTGGACCTGAGATTTACTAGAACCCCATCTATATCAACTCTCCACTTGAAACAGATATTCACTTTAAGAGCAGACGTGTCAGACGCCCTCGATCACGCACCATCGCACGCATTCTCGTGTTACTGATATTACAAAATCAAATCCGGCCCTTTTCTGCTTCTCGTACAGTCTTCGCCTGTCCACCGAACACGCCCACCCGAAGCATGGCTCTGGTTTTTCAATGCTGAAGCGCCAGAGTCTATTGTTCATACGTATGCCTCGAAGAATCGGCCGTAACTAAGGCACATGGAGTCGTTCAAGGATGACCATTCCATAAACCAATCTGAACCTCGCGTCGAAGCTCCTCCGATCTTTATAGTCGACGACACAGACTGCGGTGCTGGAGTAGGTAGGGATCAATCATTGCGACCTCTGGAAGCTCGCCTTCTTTCGCCGTCGTACACCATGGCGTCGGAAAGTGACTCGACCGAAAAGACTGCCGCCAATACTCCTCACAATCCCTTCAATTTCCAAACTCAGGTGATATCTACATCGCCAGTCAAGTCTGTGCGTTTGGACCCGTCTACCTCTCAGCTAATCGAACTAAAGACTTCCTCACGAACTGACAATCGTCCTTAGAATATTGGCCAGCGCCGCGGTCACAGATACAAGCATAGTAGCATCTCAGCCCAGCATCAAATATTTCAAGAACCTCCCCCTAGACCCCCTCCTGTTCTACCAGCCTCGTTACCGATACCGACAGTTTCAGAAGCATGGAAGAGCATGGACAAAGATCAAAGAGCCCGACTTTACTGGAGTCTATGCCATCTAGCAATCGCGGTTTTTATCTTTTTCAAGTCTGAAGGCTCGTTGTCAGCAATGGCATTGTCTCATTTAGTCTTCTTCGACGCTGGCAGTGCTGCAGTTTGCGTCGCTGTGGAGGTACTAGGAAATTTTGAAGTTTGGCGCCGCAGCAGTATACGCCATCCATTCGGACTTGAAAGAGCCGAGGTCCTCGCTGGATTTGCCTTGTCTATATTTCTTCTGTTTGGAGGCTTTGACCTCGTTTCACACAATTTGAAGCACTTCTTGGAATCCCTGGGCGACCATGAGGCCCATCATGAACACGCACATGAGCGTGTATCTGCGGGTTCCATAGACATGGTAGCGGCGGCTGCTATCATTAGCACGCTCGTTTCAGCATACGGACTGAAGAATCACTCTCGCATTGCGAAAGTCATGAGAGTTTCATATCTGGCTACCCTCCCTAGCATTTTGTCTAACCCCTTCCACTTCCTGACACTTCTGTTCTCAGCGGTTGTTGCATTGTTACCGCTGCTTTCCATCTCTCTCTACGCCTGGCTGGACAGATTGATTTGCGCTGTTATTGCAGTGGCTATGTTTGGTGTAGGCATGCGTGTAGTGATTGCACAGGGTTTGATGCTGCTGATGTCGTATGGCGGGACAAACGGAGACGATGGTGTGACGTCTGTTTTGAGAGAAATCGAATCGGATGCCACTATATTTCGAGTTGAGGAATCTCAGTTTTGGCAGGTGCATTATGGACTATGCATGGCTAACCTAAAAGTACGCGTGCCTCGGGGATATGACGAGGTCTCACTCAGCAAATTGCGCAATCGGGTCTCTGCTTTGGTTCAAAACAGGTTGGGTGAGGGCTATGGTGTTGGTGGCAACATTCGATGGGAGGTAACTTTGCAAATCACACCAGATGCGGGCTCTTGAGAGGTCTGTGACAATTTCCTGAAGGGGTAGATAGCATTTGCCTGTTCTTGTCTCTGACATGTTTTCCTCAGAATATAATCAAACCAACTAATATTATTATGACTCATTTCATCCATGATTTCTTCATATGCATTCAGTAAAGCTCGCCCTAACCTTTGAAATGACTGATATGACGCCGTAAATATATATACATTTGTATACTGTTTGAGAAGGAAATTTCTGAGTCAAGACACTAATTGCGTCCAAACGCCAACCCTCCAGGTGGTATATAACAAGTAGAGAAGAGAATCTAGAGACGACACAAACACCCCCTTTGGATATGAGACGCTAGTTACACTGCCTTGTTGACTGACGGCTAGAAGAACAACAACAAGACGACGAACAAAAGAAAGAGGAAGCAAAAACAGCAGGAATATGCTAACGTGCTATATAGAATGAATTGCAATCAACAAACTCCCGGACGTCATAATTTCATGGCGGCACTGATTACAAATTGCTCGTCTTCTTGCAACTTGTAGAGATTTAGAACAAGCCCCATCTACCACGCTGCTTCTCCCCCTCGCGCCTTCGGCCACTTGTACCTCGGTCACGTTCTCGGCCTTCAAGCTGTCGTAGACTGTCCATCTTCTCCAAAACGAGCTCCAGTAATTCCTTCCTACGAATGACTTCCAGATGACGACGAATCTTGGGGTCTTCTTTGGCAAACTTCTCCGCTTCGTCCTCTGTGAGATGTCGTCCTAGGCGAAGATCTAGCTCCCGAGGAAAGTTATAGTAGAACTCAGACAGCAGCTCCACGTTCAGGAAAAGAACAGCCGTGGAGGCTAGTTTAGACGCCACAGCGTCGAGAAACACTTCAGGACAGTAGTATTTGTTTTTGATGGATGCGCACTGTTTAGACTTCACAGCCATCAGGCGCATCTTGATAATGTCTGCGCGATCACGAAGGAAGACCGCCTCGCGTCCTATCAGCCGTTAGACTCATGGTGTGGACAAGGCAAAGATAACAGCAACGAGGGAATTTCAGTCAACAAACCTTTGGTGAGAAGAGCCGCGCTAAAGCCTCCAGCACCACTTCTCCCATCGCCCTCGACCACGATATCACCCTTTCGCGCTTTGTCAATAAAGTTGATCACCTCTTTCATCTTTCGACGACCTCCAACAGATGATTCGAGACTGCCCAAAGCTGCTTCACAATCATGTAGCTCCTTCTTTAATACCTCTCCCGCATGTTGTCGTCCCTGAGACCATTCGCGCTCCTCAATGTCAATTTCAAACTTGAAGGGTTTAATACAATTCTCCACCTGGTCACTAGTGCTGTAGAATCTTTCATTGAGAATTGTTGACGCTGCTTCCAGAATGGCCTGGCGAGCAAAGGGATGACTTGCAAAGTTGGAGTTGTTGAGAAGCTTGTCGACATGGGTTTGCAAAGAAGATGCCACAACTGTGGTCGCCAGCCGTCCAACTCCGAGCTTTGTAAGTGCTGAGGCTGAAGCATCGAGTTGCCGGTGCCAATACAGCGAGTCAGGCTCCGCTTTTGGAAGGTCCGCGATGTGATCAGGTTCTGGTGTAGCTACCGAGAGATCTGTGATAGGCTTGTTCCAGTATCTGGCAGCTAGAAGATCCAGAACTTTTTGGTCCAACTCGCTCTTAAGGAGTTCGCGCATTTGTGGCCGACCAAACCCCTCGGTGAATTGCTTAAAAGAGTGCTTAAAGGTGTCTAAGCTCTCTGCCAAGTAAGACTCGGCCGAAAGCGGTCGGTCGTTATACTGCACCTTGAATTCATAAGTTGCTTCCTCCAGCTCTTGCCGAATGGCGTTGCTCGTCGTTTGCAGGCTGGCGGACATGGTCTGCTCAAGAACGTGCATTAGCTTCTTGCGCAATGTTGTCGTCCCCACGTTGACTCCCGCATCTGGGCCAAATTCTAAGGGATGAGACGAGAAGAAGCTATTTTCGTGCTTTGTAATCGCAGACATTAAATTCGTTGGGCCCATCTTGAACAAGCCCTGTGCAGAAGGCGCTTTAGAGACTACACCGACGTAGCCTAGCCTGAGAGGATATTGTTTGTCATTGAGGATCGATGCGCCGCGGGTGGGATCAACGAGATCCATCTTCGTAATGACGCCAATGGTTCTTTCTCCTCTCGGGTCAACTCTACGCGATGCTCTCAAGGCTGTGGAATTTGCGAGATCCACGTCGGCAGCCGATATGGCTAGGATGACGTTGGGAGGCTGAATGTACTTGTCGCACAGCTCTGAGATCTTTTGTTTGAGCTGGAGAGGTTGGTTTTGTCCTACAACTTGTATATAGCCGGGTAAGTCGATGAGAGAAAGGTCAGGAACATTTGGAGAATAAATGGTGAGGTGAATTGGGTCATCAGAGACACAATCCGCGTCCGATACCGCTGTGTTGAGCTCCGTAAGGGTTCTTTGAATAGAAGAAAAATCCGAGATGCGCCTTAGGCCCAGGTCAGGAAACTCCCCGTACTCATCGCCTGATTCAGGAGTGTTAACTAGTGTAAGCTCAATCGGCCTCCGTGTCACCATATTTGATCCTTTGGGAAGAAACTCGTGACCAACGAGGGCCTCGAGAACAGAGCTCTTGCCCGATGATTGCGAGCCAATGACGACAATGGATGGTAAAGCTAATGAGCTGGATTGCCCGACTTTTTGGAGTATACTTCGAATCTCAATCATCTTTTTGGTCAGAACCATCATTTGATCATCTCTTGCAACTTCCTCGGGACCTCGGGGATCCGTTTCGTCTGAATTTTCATATCCGTATGCAGCAGCAGAAGCACCAGCGGCTACGGCGACACCTGTTTTGCTGTGTTTCGGATCTCCGTCGCCACCCGGGCCGCCTGAACCGCCAGTGCCAATATCTTCATGTAATCGTAGAATTCGTTTAAGCCATCCCAGGGCTTCCACTTGTTCTTTTGTGTTCTCCCATCCCTGGCGAGTCTGCGAAGCTACGTCTTTAGCCGTGTCAAAAAGGCTTGTCGTCGTTGACGTAAGTGTGTCTCTCGTCGCATTGAAAAGCTCGACGGCGTAAGTACTAGCCTCTGCTTAGAGTCAGTATACGCCGGAAATCTAGATACTAACTTGCTCAACATACGATTTGCCTGATATTGGAGCCACGCGAAAGCTGCTATGGCCAGTCCGCCGAACATGGCGGGTATTCTCGCAATCTTGACCATTAGCTTGGGCAAGAATCGGGCAAATGAGGCATTCCGAGCAATGACTGCATTGTGGAAAGAGTTGCCTTCGAACCACATGCGTTTCCTGGTCGCACGAATTGATGCATCAGCTCGTAAGAGTCCTCCAGAAGGCATTCGATGCAGTTGTCGGACTGCCTGAATAGATGCGCGTCGCGTCGCTGGCCGGAAGCCCGCGGCAACTGCCCGTCTACTCATTGCAGCGAATGTTTCTAGTCGGGGGTAGATTGTCAGTTAAGGCGTGCATCAGATCTTGGAAGAAGCTGGGTGATGTAGCGTTCCGTGACTAGCATTCAAGCATTCAAGCAGGTTTGGCAAGTGCGTGATGAGTCGAAAATATGTATGTGGTCTTCAATCTACGTAATGGCGCCATTGCATTTCAACCTGGCGGCGCTGCTCCACTTCCTGGTATTACATGCCTTGCCTCTTAATAGTGGGGCAAACGGCATCCTGTAGCAGTTATCGCCACGTGATTGAGCTTATCAGCAACATTTGGAACAAGATTTCTGGGCTCAAAAGTCCTATTTCGAAATATTGAGCATCCGCACTTTGGTAACGACTTCTTCATTCGCCGCTATGGCGATCCAGAAGAAACACGGCAAGGGCCGTCTGGACAAGTGGTATAAACTTGCCAAAGAGAAAGGTTATCGTGCCCGAGCGGCCTTCAAATTGATTCAATTGAACAAGAAGTATGGGTTCTTGGAGAAGAGCAAGGTCCTTTTGGACCTTTGCGCTGCCCCCGGTGTAGGTATTCTGTTCTTTTCCCCCTCATAAACCAAGAGCACAAGAGCTTATCATTCAACTTAGTCTTGGTGTCAAGTTGCGGCCGAAGTGATGCCCGTCAATAGTCTCATTGTCGGTGTTGATTTGACCCCAATCAAGCCAATCCCAAGAGTAATTACTTTCCAGAGTGATATTACTACGGAAAAGTGCCGTGCCACTATTCGACAACACTTGAAGACCTGGAAAGCTGACACGGTTCTGCACGACGGTGCTCCGAACGTTGGTACGGCGTGGGTTCAGGATTCGTTCAACCAAGCAGAACTCGCTTTGCAATCCATGAAACTGGCGACCGAATTTCTCGTCGAAGGAGGAACATTTGTGACTAAGGTTTTCAGATCGAAGGATTACAATCCATTACTTTGGGTGTTGAATCAGCTCTTCACTAAAGTTGAAGCTACAAAGCCACCGTCTTCTCGAAACGTGTCTGCAGAAATTTTCGTCGTTTGCAGAGGGTTCAAAGCCCCTAAGCGCATCGATCCTCGATTCCTTGATCCACGCTACGTTTTTGCGGAACTTACTGGCGCAACGCCAAACAATGAAGCCAAGGTATTTAACCCTGAAGTCAAGAAGCGAAAGCGAGACGGCTATGAAGAGGGCGATTATATACAATTCAAAGAAGTTCCCGCCAGCGAGTTTATTCAGACCATGGACCCCATCGCAATTCTAGGTTCCAGCAATAAACTCAGCTTTGAGCAGCCAAAAATTGGCGATGTTGCTTTGGCTGCGCTGGATAAGCTCCCTGAAACTACAGATGAAATTCGGACTAGCTGCCGAGATCTCAAAGTGCTGGGCCGGAAAGATTTCAAACTGCTATTGAAATGGAGACTCAAGGTGAGAGACATATTTGGTCTCTCAACTAAAGAAAAGAAAGCCGAAGAGCCACCTGCTGGTGAGGAGGTGGCCGAGGTTGAATCAATGGACGAAGAGCTTCGAATACAAGAAGAGCTGCAAAATATGAAGGACAGGAAAAATGCAAAGAAGAAGAAAGAAAGGCGCAAAGAGAACGAGAAGAAACAGCGAGATATTGTTCGTATGCAGCTAAACATGATTGCACCTATGGATATTGGCATGGAGGAATCAGGGCCGATCGGAGAAGGTGCAATGTTTTCAATCAAGTCTGCAGACAAATCAGATGCACTACGCAGGCTGTCTCGCGGGAAAATGGTAGTGGTGTCAAACCAAGCTCATACAGAAACAGCCCTTAACGAAGCAGATCGGACAGCCGGCAACGACAGTGAAACCGACGAGGAAGAGGATCGACTAGAGCGGGAGCTTGATTCGATGTACGATAATTATCGGGAGAAAAAGGCGGAGGCAGATGCAAAATATCGAGCCAAGAAGGCCAGGCAAGAGCGTGGCGATGATGAATGGGAGGGCCTATCCGCTGATGAAGCTGCGCAGAAGTCAGAGTCTAGCGATTTTGAAGAAGAGGACGATTCTTCTTCTGATGATGAAGATGTACCCAGCAAAAGTCTTTTGACGGATCTCGACAATAGCGCGCCATCGGCAGACGGTTTATCCAAACGCGCTGCCGCTTTTTTTGGGCAAGACTTTTTCAAAGATATCACTTGTCCCGATTTGGAAGCAGGTCTCAAACCCAATGGTGCAGTTGGCAGCGGCGGGCTTAAAAATAAGCAGCCGAGTAGTATCGATGAATGTAAAAGGAAGAGAAAGGAAGTCCAGAAGAAGGCAGAGGAGAATATTGAGGTTGACTCAGATAATGACTACGAAATCGTCAAGACTAACCGCGAGGAAGATTGGGAAGAAGAAAAGCGTCTTCCAGATGGGAAGCTGGGTGAGTACACGATGCAAATGCCGCTTTACTTTGAGGAGTTTTCGAGCGCTAACAAGACCTCGAAGATATTGACATTATCACGGCCGAAGCAATGACGCTCGCGCATCAACTGGCTACCGGGCAAAAAACTAGTCATGATATGATTGACGACGGCTTTAATAGGCACGCGTTTCGTGAGAGGGAAGGGTTGCCAGATTGGTTCATAGATGATGAGGGCAAACACGATAAACCTCAGAAGCCAATCACGAAAGCTGCAGCGAACGCAATCAAAGAGAAGCTTCGGGCTTTCAATGCTCGACCCATCAAGAAGGTTCGGGAAGCTAAGGCAAGAAAGAAGCTCAAGGCTGCCCAGAGATTGGAGAAGCTTAAGAAGAAATCGGACATGCTTGCAAATGACGAGGGCATGACAGAGAAGGAAAAGGCGGACAGTATAGCCAAGCTCCTGAGCAGAGCTGCTCGTAAGAAGCCTTCGCAACCTGCCAAGCTAGTTGTAGCACGAGGCTTGAACAGAGGACTCCAGGGGCGACCTAAGGGTGTCAAAGGACGGTATCGCATGGTGGACCCGAGAATGAAGAAGGAGCTGAGAGCTCAGAAGAGGAGTGCACAGAAGAAGAGGTGAAATCACGGAATCATAAATGAAAGTCATTTTGCACAGACAACGATACCGGATAATGCATTCTATCTCCCTAAAATTGTGGAGACTCTTGACGCATACTAAGGGATGCTCTTTGTTAGAGTTCGAATAAGAGAGACAGCCGGGTACAATGGACCACTAAATTCCATGTCATACCTGTGCCATCAACATGAGACGGTTACGAACAACAGCATCAGCCTTGTATAGAACTAAAAACTTACCAGTAGTTAACGGCGACCACGAAACCTTCTCCATCAGGGCTACTGGACTGGCTTACTTTATGATACCTAGTGTTTACATCCTCAAAGATCAGCTCACAATTGACGAATAACAGTGGCCTTTGTCCACTCACCACATGGCTGGCAGATACAGCATGTCTCCCGGATCTAAGGTTACTCTCATTGGTTTCGCCAACTTGGACAACGGAGTCGAGTTATCTTGAGGGTTGTCGGGATCCCAAGTTACAAAAGGGACCAAATCAGCATGTTCATCGAGCCAAATGCTCAGTCTGCCGTTGTCGTCGCGTTCATACGTAGCAGGCGTCAGTAGCGCCTCATTCATGCACGGATGACACACAGGTGGCAGCAGTACAAAGTGCTTTCTGCCGATGATCTGCACAAATATGTTCTCGAAATTGTCTTTGTGAGTCGCGGTGACTGACTTTGAGTTTCCGATCCAAAGGTTCACAGCATCAGGTTTCTTTTGCAGGGCTATGCGTGCAAAGGGGATGTCTTTCTGTGCGTCAGGCAATAAACAGGCGTACTCATCCCTAAAGTTATCGTTTTCTAAGCAAGGTCAGAAATCCAGTCTTCTTTATCGTAAACGTTATTACAACCACCGCGTGTATCCCGTGGTGACAGAGAAGGGGGAAACTGACGGGTTTGCGCATACCGCACCTCGGTGGTTTCAGGCAGTTCATCCGATTTCTCTTGTCGTAAGAGGTACGCCAGAAAATTGTCGAAGGATTGAGATTCTTCGTGAGGCTTTGACAAAACAGTGATACAGTGCTGGGGTGAATATGTGGGTGCATCAGCATTACTAGGAGCCGTTAAGTAAGTGAGAATTCGGGATTGTAGGGGGATGGATAGATGGACTGACGGACCCGTGGGGTGTAACGGCAACGTTCACAGTTTGACCCGCGAGTGCTGATTTGAGATACGCAGCGTTCCATTGTCGTGTAGCCTTCCATGATGAGGCTCCTCCCCGGATTACAAATGGAGTGTTCCGAGATACGTAGCGCATAAACTCCAGGGGGCTCGGCTCAGAGTCGAGTTCTTCGATGATTGAGCTGTTGAGTTCATTGTATGTCGTGATTATATCGCGCAATGCCGATTCATTTCCAGACGGTGCCATCTCGAAGGACGGCGACTCTCAATAATGCAATGCGATAATACAAGTACAAGTACCGTTTCAATAGTGTGGTAGTGGATCAGCGACAGGAGTCAATACACTCTCCCCCCTGAATTATTTTACAAATCTATATGCCCCACTTATTCGTTCCTTACTAATAGCTATAATTAGCTATAAGTATATATAACCCCCTATAATACACCCCCTGAATTATTTTACAGATCTTGTCAGGGAGACCTCCTTGAGGTATTGGATATGTGGATGCAGCCTGCGCAATGACTAGGTTAAAACCCTTAATAAGATAACAGTGGAGATAATGTATTAGAAGTACCTCTATAGACTAGTTATTACTATAGCGTACTATATACCTTTTAGGTATAAAAGTTAGGTACTATCTATACCTCTAATTAACTAAAATTAAACTATTTTTATTATTTATACTAACCCCTACCTTAATAGTTATAAGCCTAAGAGGCTTTAATTACTCTTATTATTAATTATTATAGATAATATAAGCTTTATTAATATTATTAATTTAATACTTACTAATATTAAGAGATAATTACCCTTTATTATATTAATTAGTTAAACTATATAACCTATGCTTTTTTTTAACTAGTATAGTTTCCCTTTATAATACCTAAAGAAACTCTAAATATAGTATTATTATTAAAGAAAAACTAGATTAAATAGTTTATATAAATTAAGAATTATATAAAATCCTATAGTATTTAGAAGTATATTAATCTAAATTAGAATAAACTACTTAAAAAACCTATAATACTTATATACCTATAAAGAGGTCTAAGACTAGAGATTATAAAGAATAATTCTAATACTATTAAAGATTAGAAGCTTACTTATAAAAATATAAAAAATAAATATAATTTCTAATATAGAGATTTATAAGTTAATCTTATAAAGTATTATAACCTATTAAAGTAAATACTAAAGATTAAGGAATATATTTATAAGACTCTTTTAAAGAATATTTAAGACTCCTTTAACTTTAATACTAAAGAGAAAGAAAAGAAGTTAGTTTATTAGCACTCTTAAAGAATATTAAAGCTTTTTTAAGATTAGTATAAGCTAAATACTTAAAAAATACTAATTCTTATAGAAATATACCTTAATAATTACTTATAAGCTAAGGGTACTTATAATTAGTATAAATAAGTAGTAATAATAAAGGTATTATAAAGGAATTATTAGGATTTAAAAACCTAATAAACTAAGGAGATAATACTATATAAGTTTATAATTTCTTTTTATAGTAAATTTAAGTTATTTTAGAAGAAATAGAATAATTTACTTAATAAAGGTATAAACTAAAGCTTCCTTAAAGCTATTATAAAGTTTAAAAAAGATTATAAATCTCTATAAAGTATACTAAAGTTAGCTAATATACTTATTACTAATAGATTAAGTAGTTAAAGTAAATTAGAGAAAAAGAAATACCTTAGATATATAAATTATAATATTTATAATACCTTAAAGTAGTAGGAATCCTATAATTTATTTAAGGCTATATATAAGCTAGAGGCTATACTAAAGGACTAAGAAGTTAGGAAAAACTTTAAAAAGAATATTAAGAAGTATCTTAAGGAAAATCTATAAGAAAAATCTAAAGTAATAAGTTAGAAACTAAAGAAGAAAAGTAATAAGATATTTATATCTTTATAAAATCTAACTAATAACTTAGTTATAGTTACCTCTAGTAAGAAGACTATAAATATATTATTATTTATATACTCTAAATAAGGTTAATAAGTAAAGGAAAGTATAAATTTAATAACTAATACTATAAATAGCTTAGAATTAAGGTAGAATATAGTCCTCTATAACTCTAAAGCTAATATTTATATATTTAATAATATCTACTAGTTTAATTAATCTAAATTTAATAGAAATATTATAATAAAGGTTAAAGCTAGAGGTATAATATATATAGCTTTAGGATAGGGCCCTATATATATCTCTATTATAGATCCTATATTATAGAATATAAGGATATTAGTATTAGAGACTATATTATTTATTCTAGAATTCTATATTAATCTAGTATTAGTAATAATTCTTATAAGGGTAAGTATCTTCTAGAATTAGAAGAAGTTATTTCTATATTAAGGGATAATACCTATAGCTAAAGTCTATAATATTAATAAGCTTTATATATTATTAAGATTATTAGAGAATCTAAGGGAAGCCTATACTATATCTAGTAAAGCACTAAGACTACCTATAAGAGGAGATATAGACCTTTAGTATTAATAATATAGTTATCCTAGTATTAAGGTATTTATAGAGCTTATAAATATAGCTTTAGGCATTAAATTAATAGGTCCTAAGCTTATATAGTGTAAGATATATGCTATAGGTAAGGCTAAGTAATAGAGATTATAGGTTATTGTCAAGGTAGGGGTCGGTGTAGATGATGAAAATGGTTCAATTTTTGGTCAATTAGAGGTGCAGACAGCACCTGACTTTTGTACCTAAAAGGTACACAGTGCGCTATAGTAATAACTAGTCTATAGAGGTACTTCTAATATATTATCTCCACCGTTATCTTATTAAGGGTTTTAACCTAGTTATTACGTAGGCTATATCTACATATCTAATACCTTAAGGAGGTCTCCCTAACACACCCCCCCTAGCTAAGATATCTATTAAAGCTAGAGATTAAAGCTATAGGAAGAGATTATAAACAATTTCTAGTGTTATAATTAGATAGGAATCTCTTATAAGCTAATTCTATAGTAGAAGTCCCTATATATCTAACCTAAAAGTGGCTTTATAAAGCTATTTGTAGGTATCTTAGAGGTCTTTATCTAATTAACCTTAATATTACCTATTATATATTATTCTTAAATTTATATTTAATTTATATTAAGGTGCTTAAGGCTAGTCTAAAGCCTTCCTTCTATATATTTAGTAATCTAGATTATCTACTTATTATTATACTAGATAATTAAGAGTAGTGGTATATAGACCTTAATATTATAAAGTAGTCTTCCTAGAGATATACACTCTTTTACGCTATAATTTAGGGTAAAGAGCTCTGCTTCTATGCTTAAAGTTATTATATAATATTACTTACCTAACTTCTAATTAATTATAGCGCTATATATAATAAAGACATAACCTTATGTTAATTTCTAAGTATTAGGGTTATTACTAAGTAAAGTATTAGTGCTAGAGAATAGTGTATTAAAACTATCTACTCCTAAGTAATAAATATATAGCTTCTTTGTGTTCTAAGTGTATAAAATTACTCCTTTAGTAAGCTTAATATGCTTTACTAATGGATTTATTATAAAAAAGGTAAGCTTTAATGCTATAAAGGCTATATTAGGTCTTCTAATAATATATAAATACACTAAAGAGCTAATAACTACTCTATAATAATTAATCTCTTTATTAGTAGCTTTACTAGTATTAGCAAGGATTATAGCTATAGGAAGAGGAGTAGGGGATAAGCTCTTTAAATTACTATTAATAATATTAGGAATGAATTTCTAAGCAATCTTTTAAATATATAATTCCTATAATAACTATATCTCTTTAGTATTATGATTTCTAATAATTTTAATGCCTAGGAACTACTTTAGGTTACCCTAGTCCTTAATATTAAGACTATTTATTAGTTATTTATAAAGCTCTTTAAATCCTACTTTAAATCTATTAGGGTATATTACTATAATATTATCTATATAGAAGAATAGGATAAATCCGCCCTTTATAAAGATATATAGGTCTTCCCTTCCTTATATAAAGTCTAGCTTTAATAGGAATTATATAAGATATAAGAACTATTATTAAGGAGCTTCCCTTAGCCTATATAATACTCTTATTATCTTCTAGAGATAACCTTTTATATTTATACCCTCTAGGGGCTTATAGTAAATAGGTTCTTTAAGCTCTATATATAGGAAGGTATTCTAAATATTATATTATTAGGTATTAAGATTATTAGCGTAGTAGACTATAAGTAGTATATATAGAGATTATAAAGTAAGCATAGTAGCGTAGTTATTAAGGTTATTCTTTAGTTATTAGTTACCTTAAATAACTATTCTAGCTTTAAACTCTATAACTACTCCTTTTTTATTAGTCTTATATTTAAAGACCTAGCTAAGGTTTATAATTTCCTTCTACTTCTCTAGATTAAATAATTTATCTAGTATATTCTCCTAGTAGTTTAAGGATAGAAGCTTTAAAAGCTCCTTTATAATTACTTCCTTCTAGTAGTTATAATAGGCTAAAGCTATAGCTTAATAATAATAGGTAGGTTTTAGTGGTATATCTTTAATTTATAAACTATATTAAACGCCCTATAATACCATAGAAAAAGCAGAAGTAAACTATACCTGCCTAGCTTTATATATCTCCTTTCTTTAGCGTTTTCTAGTAATAATATTATCTAGATTAATACTATTATCCTAGGGATAATAATTCTCTATAACCTTACTGCCTTTACTAGTAATTTTACTAGTCTCTATAGTAGTCTTTACGTGTTTAATTATTATATTATATACTAATTTATTAATTTTATAAAATAGCGTATTATTACCTTATGCCTAAAGCTTTATATTCTCTATAGTAACTAGTGCCTTATAAGAAGAGTTAGGAGGGGTTAAAAATACACTAGAAAGGTTATCTTTTTCCCCTATTATATAAGAAGGTATTTCTACTTTAAACTACTTATTTTCTCCTTCTATATTTAAAGGTAAAGAGGTATAATTCTTATAATTCTTATCTTCTAATTTTATTCTAATAAGGTCTTAACTAATTTCCTTATTAATATTATTAGCTTTAAGCTCCTTAAGTAGTGTAATTATTAATATCTTCTCCTTTTAGGCTAATTCTAGCTTTTCTTCTAGTTTAAAGAAGGAGTTCTTATTAAATTAAACATATACTAATATAATAACCTTATAATTATAAAGCGAAGGCACTTATATAATATACTAGGACTTGCCTCTATAACTAATAAGGTATCTAATATAAGCTTTCTACTCTAACTATAGTATTGCGTTATACGATTTAATGTGCTCTAGAGCCTTTGTTATTATAGGAAATGCTTTATATCTATAGGCTTATAGATATGTAATTAAAGGTTTCTAGACCTCTACTATATTTAAGTATATAGGGACTATTTTCCTAGCCTAATCCTACTAAAGTTTATATAGTATAGTCCACTTCCTATAATATTTAAAAGGTATATAATTTAATAGATAAACCGCGGTGTTAAAGACCTTATTATTAAGATTAGATAGAAGGTTAGCTTTAAGACTTAAAGTATAAGCTTTTTACTTAACTACCTCCCTAGATCTCTCTGCCTTTCTATTCTAACTAGGCGTTAAGGGAGCTAAATTATAGACTATAATACTAGTAAAGGCTATCTTATCCCTTATATTCTCTATAAAGAGGGCTTTTTTAATATTACTATATAAAAAGCATAGGTAAACCCTAAATTAAGTGTTTAGGAACGCTATTATTATATAAAAGCTATTATAAATCCTATCCTTTATCTTAAATAAATAGAAGAACTATATTAAGGTTATAAGGCAGGTAAAAACGCACTAATACCTATTACTATTCTAATAAGGAGACTTATAGTAATCTAGATTAACTAAAAGACTATAACCTAGTCCTTAAGGAAGTCCTTTAGGTATAACCTATAATCTCTATTATTTAGCCTTACCTATAGCATATATCTCGCACTATATAAGCTTAGGACCTATTAATTTAACGCCTAAAGCCGCATTTATAAGCTCTATAAATGCCTTAATACTAGGATAACTATATTATTAATGCTAAAGGTCTGTATTTTCTCTTATAGGTAGTCTTAGTGCTTTACTAGATATAGTATAGGCTTCCTTTAGATCCTCTAATAGTCTTAATAACATATAAAGCTTATTAATATTATAAACTTTAGCTATAGGCATTATCCCTTAATATAGAAATAACTTCTTCTAATTCTAGAAAATACCTGCCCTTATAAGAATTATTACTAATACTAGATTAACGTGGAATTCTAGAATAAATAATATAGTCTCTAATACTAATGTCCTTATATTCTGTGATATAGGATTTGTAATAGAGATACGTATAGGGCCCTGTCCTAAAGCTATATATATTATACCTCTAGCTTTAACCTCTATTATAATGTTTCTATTAAATTTAGATTAATTAAACTAGCAGATATTATTAAATATATAAATATTAGCTCTAGAGTTATAGAGGACTATATTCCGCCTTAATTCTAAGCTATCTATAGCATTAGTTATTAAATTCGCGCTTTCCTCTACCTATTAACCTTATTTAGAGCGTATAAATAATAATATATTTATAGTCTTCTTACTAGGGGTAACTATAACTAAGTTATTAGTTAGATTTTATAAAGATATAAATATCTTACTACTTTTCTTCTCTAGTTTCTAACTTATTACCTTAGACTTTTCTTATAGATTCTCCTTAAGATACTTCTTAATATTCTTTTTAAAGTTTTTCCTAACTTCTTAGTCCTTTAGTATAGCCTCTAGCTTATATATAGCCTTAAATAAATTATAGGATTCCTACTACTTTAAGGTATTATAAATATTATAATTTATATATCTAGGGTACTTCTTTTTCTCTAATTTACTTTAACTACTTAATTTATTAGTAGTAAGTATATTAGCTAACTTTAGTATACTTTATAGAGCTTTATAATCTCTTTTAAACTCTATAATAGCTTTAAGGAAGCTTTAGTTTATACCTTTATTAAGTAAATTATTCTATTTCTTCTAAAATAATTTAAATTTACTATAAAAAGGAATTATAAACTTATATAGTATTATCTCCTTAGTCTATTAGGTCTCTAGATTCTAATAATTTCTCTATAATATCTCTATTATTACTACCTATTTATACTAATTATAGGTACCCTTAGCTTATAAGTAATTATTAAGGTATATTTCTATAAGAATTAGTATCTTCTAAGTATTTAGCTTATACTAATCTTAAAAAAGCTTTAATATCCTTTAAGAGTACTAATAAACTAACTCCTTTCCTTTCTTTTTAGTATTAAAGTTAAGGGAGTCTTAAATATTCTTTAAGAGAGTCTTATAGATATATTCCCTAATCTTTAGTATTTACTTTAATAGGTTATAATACTTTATAAGATTAACTTATAAATCTCTATATTAGAAGTTATATTTATCTTTTATATCTTTATAAGTAAGCTTCTAATCTTTAATAGTATTAGGGTTATTCTTTATAATCTCTAGTCTTAGACCTCTTTATAGGTATATAGGTATTATAGGTTCTTTAAGTAATTTATCCTAATTTAGATTAATATACTTCTAGATACTATAGGATTCTATATAATTCTTAATTTATATAAACTATTTAATCTAGTTCTTCTCTAATAATAATACTATATTTAGAGTTTCTTTAGGTATTATAAAGGGAAACTATACTAGTTAAAAGGAAGCATAGGTTATATAGTTTAACTAATTAATATAATAAAGGGTAATTATCTCTTAATATTAGTAAGCATTAAATTAATAATATTAATAGAGCTTATATTATCTATAATAATTAATAATAAGGGTAATTAAAGCCTCCTAGGCTTATAACTATTAAGGTAGGGGTTAGTATAAATAATAAAAATAGTTTAATTTTTAGTTAATTAGAGGTATAGATAGTACCTAACTTTTATACCTAAAAGGTATATAGTGCGCTATAGTAATAACTAGTCTACGGAGGTACTTCTAATACATTATCTCTACCGTTGTCTTATTAAGGGTTTTAACCTAGTTATTGCGCAGGCTGCATCCACACATCCGATACCTTAAGGAGGTCTCCCTGACAGTTATACCTAAAGGACTTCCTTAAGGACTAGGTTATAGTCTTTTAGTTAATCTAGATTACTATAACTCTCCTTATTAGAATAGTAATAGGTATTAGTATATTTTTACCTACCTTATAACCTTAATATAGTTCTTCTATTTATTTAAGATAAAGAATAGGATTTATAATAGCTTCTATATAATAATAGCATTCCTAAATACTTAATTTAGGGTTTAACTACGCTTTTTATATAGTAATATTAAAAAAGCCCTCTTTATAGAGAATATAAGGGATAAGATAGCCTTTACTAGTATTATAGTCTATAATTTAGCTCCCTTAATGCCTAGTTAGAATAGAAAGGTAAAGAGATCTAGGGGGGTAGTTAAGTAAAAAGCTTATACTTTAAGTCTTAAAGCTAACCTTCTATCTAATCTTAATAATAAGGTCTTTAATACTATAGTTTATTTATTAAATTATATACCTTTTAAATATTATAGGAAGTAGACTATACTATATAAACTTTAGTAAGATTAGGCTAGGAAAATAGTCCTTATATACTTAAATATAGTAAAGGTCTAGAAACCTTTAATTATATATCTATAAGCCTGTTATGGACTGGCCCCTAGGCGACTGCGATAAGGCGTTAATATAGTATTAAGAAACTTAGGGGGAGAAGAAGAAGACTATATAGCTAATCCCCCCTACTCCCCTTATATTCTCTAGGTATCTTATATTAGCCCCCTTTTTATCCCTTACTACCCCCCTACCTATATACACTATACTATTACTTAGGTAAAGCCTAAGCTCTTTATATATACCCTTACTAACCTATTACCCTTAGCCCTCTACCTGCCTATTATTATGCTAATACTAACCTACTATAACTAGGTTATGTAGTATAGCTATTTCTAATATTGCCCCTTATAGGTAGAACGCAATACACGCTCACTATTATTATTATCTATTAAGAGTAGGGGTATATGTTATGTCCTACGCTACCCCTTATTATTATTATCTAATTATAAGTAGGGTGTGCGTCGCGTCCTACCTAACCCCTTATTATTATTATAATAATACTAGCCCTACCCCTACTTACTCGTAACTTATCTAATATAGGCATAATTGCCTATATAAATATCCTACTTCTTTTTATAATATAACCTTACTTTCCTTATATAATAACCTTCTAAAAATACTATAACCTTATTATGCCTTCTTATCCTATTATATTCTATTTCATACTATTGCCCTATTATTCCTATATTAAAGATACCTTACCCCTAAGATATAACTACTATGCTATAAACTAGATAAGTAGCCACTACCCCTATCCCTATAACGCCCCTAGCCTAAGCTATTAGTAAGTTCCTTATAGAAGGAGACTTAGATAATAAGTAATACACTATACCCTCCTTACTTTAGCGCCCTTATAGGCTATATATTAAATAATCCCTTATTACTAGTGTTATAGATTATTACCCTACTAAGAGTAGGGAGTCCTATTCACTATATTATTAGAACTATATTACCTATATCTAGCTAACTAGGTACTTATCTATAGACCTATAACTCTAATATACTCTTAAGGACCTTAAAGCTAAAATTATTAAGGGAGAGTATATTATTACCCCTAGCGTTAATAAGATAGAGATAACTAAGAAGAAGATACCTATGCTATCTTAGAAGTTCTATTCCCTTATAAGTAGGTAGACTGTATTACTAAATTAAGCATAGTTTAATCTAGCCCTAGTCTAGTCTGCCCTTAGTCCTTCCCCTTTAACTAATATACCTACTATAAATATAACTCCACTTAAAGTTATTCCCTTTATTAGTAGTAGTCCCTTAGCTAGATATAGTATAGGAAACTCTATATAGTAAGTTACTAGTATCCTATTCTAATAAGGATAATAAGTTATTTAGAGTGTAAATGCTATATATAAAGAACTCTATAAGTAGAATATAGCCCTCCTTAAAGCGCTTTCCCCTTACTACTATAGTAGTAACTAATATAGCTAATATATTAAAGTAGGTAATAAATCGCCTTCTTACCGCTATTAATAGTATTCCTACCTCTTATCTAGGTTAAACCCTATTAATCCTTATATTAGACCTACTTATCCCCTAGCTAGAGCTAGTAGTTACTTAACCTATCTTCCTACTAATAAGTCTAAGAGTAATACCCCTCCCCTATATATTTACTTCAATCTCCCTAATTATTATTCTACTTATACTATCTAGAACCTAGGTATAACCTAAGGTTAGTAGCTATAACTAGTAGATAGAATAACCTATAGCCCCTATATAAGTAGCTTAGGGTTAAACTATATTACCTTATAGTGTGCCACTATTAATATAAGTTTATCTAGTAATAAGTCTAATCTTTATAATATAGTAGTGTAAATAGTTTAGATAGAAGTAGGTAGTAGTAAGGGCATGCCTATATTACTAGAGCTTTTAATAGGTAGATAAGTTTTCTAAAATTAATTTAGTCTATTATAGAATTATATATTCCCTTACTCTGCCTTAAATTTATTAAGGGCTTATGTCTTTACTATACTCTCTAGTAGCTCCTATATTAGTTATAAGTACCCTATCTATTTAACTAAAATATTACACCTTTTGCCACGCCCTAGCGTGTTTTAAGCTACTAGTATTTATTCTACCTAGTATTCCTCTATAAGTTTATTATTATCTTCTACTAGTACCTATTATAGACCTAGATAGGAATCCTATAGTATTTAACTTAGAAGAGAGTCCTCTACTACCTATTTAATAAGGTTAATATAGAAGACTAGGTATATGCCCCTTAGCATATCTAGGTAGACCGTGAGCGGTAATAGCACCTCCACTACTATGTATTTTATAGCTACCTAATCTAATTTCTATAAGGGTTAGTTTATCTTAATATTCCTAAGTAAAAGCTATACCTTATCCCTAACTTAAAAGCATTCTACTAGATATCTTAATACTAATGTAGCATCCTGCTATTATTACTATATATAAGTAATTATAGCCTAAGCTAGAAGGGTTCCCTCCTAGAGATAATTTAGGAAATAGATAGCCCTCCCCTTTAGAGTTATAGCGGAAATAGATAAGTTAGGTTATAATTAAATAGGTTTAAGGTTATAGCTATTAAGTAGTTAGTTTAGGCTTACCCTAGTAACTAAAGATAGCCTATTATTTATTGTAAGTTAGTAAGCAGTAAGGTGCTTAGGCTAATTATACTATAAAAAGGAGATAGCTACCTATAATATTACCTATACCTCCTAGTTTACCTATTCTATACTACTATTAGTCTATAAGTAATAGAATATAAAGAGTAACTAATCTATTCCTACTAAGGAGTATAGAGTTATCTAGAACTTTCCTAACTAGTCTAATCCTTAATCTATAATAATAGACTATAGAAACCCCTAAAACCTCTACTAGACTACCTTAAATTATTCTATATACTCCTTAGCTCTAATTAAAGTTATAGCCTCTAACTAGATAAACTTAGAAAGCCTATCTATAATTACTATAAGGTACTAGGGTCTCTCTTAAGATAACGCTAGTAAGTTTATTATAAAATTAATAGAGATCTATAACTAGAACCAGTCCGGGATAGGTAAGGGCCTAAGTAATCCCTAGCGTTATAGATAGCTCTTATAGCTACTAAAATAGTGATAATTCCGGATAAACCTTGTAATATCCTATATTATTCTATCCTAGTGGAATTATTATTATAGGATCTAAAATATAGTGTTATAGCCTAGGTATCCTATAGTAGGCGAATTATAGCATTATTAGATAAGTATTATTATTAAAGGCTCCTACTTAGGAACCTAGGTATGCCCCTAGAACTAAAGTGCCCTATAAGCGCTTATAGAATAATCCGCTACCTATTCCCTTATTTATACATTAGGAGGGAACTTCCACGCCCCCTTCTAAATAGCTCCTAACTAGATACTATAGGTAGGGTCTAAGGTAATAGCCTAGTCCTAAAGTAACTATAAGTGCTTAGAGGTAAAGAGAACCTCTCCTACTAGTAGTACTACCCCTCTCTGCCCTTCTAGTGCTAGTAAAAGTCTAGTAATAGTAAGGGGCTATAAGATATATCCTATCCTTAAGGCCCCTCCTTTCTAATCCTATTCCTACTAAGAAAGGGTATCTAGGCGTTAAGCCTATGTACTAGGTCTATAATAAAGATAGAAGTTAAATAACGTAAGCGTATCCGCCTAATAGGCCTGCTATTCTATTATTAAATAAGGGGTTATAAAGTATTTAAGATTCTTATAATCTATATAAATTAAGAATAGCTAGGAAATACCCTATAGCTCCGCTAACTATGCCTTAAGGCATAATATAATAGCTAGTAACTCCTTATTATAAATTATATAGTTCCTCTATGTAGGTATAAGGCTAGCGGAATAGTAAGTAACCAGGTATAAAACGCTATCTAGTCCCTACTATAAGAGGCAACTACCTAGGGTAGCACCTAAGTAGTTAGCCTTTACTATAGTAAGGTAGTTAGGGTCCTATTATACTAAGACTAGGTAAGAGATAAAGGCATCCTTAAGTCTCTTAAAAGCCTTATTCTCCTTAGGTCCCTATTAAAAGGGAATATTCCTCTTAGTTAATTAGATTAGTAGCGCTACTAGTTCTAAAAAATCCCCTATAAAGTTATAGTAGAAGTTTATAAAGCCTAGGAAGCTATATACTCCCTATAACTTTATAGGAATAGCCTATTCCCTTATAGCTATAACCTTTATAGGATTAGGATAAATAGATTATCCTACTATAATAATATACCCTAGGTACTAGACCTCCTTTATAGTAAATACTAACTTATTAAGGTCTAGGTATAACCCCGTGGCCCTTAAGCGGCCTAAGATAAGGTAAACCTTAGCTATATAGTCCTTTCTTAAGCCCCCTAAGTAAACTAAAATATTATCTAAATAAGCTATAATAAAATCTCCTAGCGTATCTCCTAAGGACTTATTAATATAATGCTAAAAGGTTATAGGCGCGCTAGCTAAACTAAAGGGATAGACTAACCACTTAAATAGTCTAAACCTTATCTAAAACGCTATTAGGTGCTTATTACCCTTAGTGATTTATAATTTATAAAAAGTAGTATAAATATTAACCTTTATAAACTAACGCGCCTAAGATAAGGAGCAAAGTGTTTCCTTAATTAAGGGAAGGGGGTAATAGTCCTATACAGTAATTTTATTAAAAGCCTAGTAGTTAATATAAAAATACTAACCCCTATTTAACTTCTTAATAAGCAGAACCAGGGCTATAGCTAAGGAGGAGCTAGTATAGATCTATCCCTTATCTATTAAGTCTATAATCTAATGCTATACCTTAAGAAGTTAATCTCTTAGTATATTATATAGTAGGCCCTATAGAAGCTTTAGCTTAGACCTATCTAGGGCCCTATGTAGATAAATATAGTGGTTAAGAGAACCCCTATAGGGGGGAAGGCTATTAGCCTTTACTTTATTAAAAAGGTCTATAAAGTCCACTAGCTCCCTAGGTAGTGTAAATATATTTAGTGTTTCTAGCCTCTCCTTAGGGGCTATAAGCTATAATACTATTATTATCTCCCTAAGACTAATAGTAATAAACCTTATTATAGTATCCTTAGTCTAGTGTGCTCTATATGCTTCTATAGCATAAAGAGAACTAATAATCCCCTACACTAAAGTCTCCCTACTACACTTAGAGGCCTTATATACCTATAAACCCCCTACTAATCTAATAACTAGTAGCTAGTCTGCTATATAGACTACTACCTTATAGTATTCTAACTATAGTAGGCTAAATATAATATCCTAAGTAAGGCCTAGGATAATATATAAATACACTAATAACTCCTAGCTATTAATATTAATTCTAGTGTAGACTATATATATAATTAAAGAGGTATTCTCCCTCTATTACTAGCCCTTCTTCTTTATTTCCACTATAGTGCAAACCCGCCTCTATTTAGGTAACTATATAAGCTCTAGGCCTAGCTATCTTACTGCTAATTTACTTATAGCACTATAATAATTATAGCTATAGTTAACCTAAACACTAATATAAGAGCATATATTAAAGAGAATAGGGACTAAGAATAGCAGCTAATCTATATAATAAGTAATATCCCTTTCCTCCTTTATATACTATTTATATATATCTATTATTATAGTAGCTAGCTAGCCCCCCTACCCCTATATAAGACTTTACTTAGGGGCTACTCTTTTTCTAGAGGGTAAGTGTTAATTTCCTTATTAGTGCTCTCCTTATCTACCCTATAGGCATTAATATTAACTTATAGTTAGTAAGGCAGGAGGAAGGAGCACTCCTAAATATAGTAGTTCTTAGAGCTATAATATAAATAGCACCCCTCCTAGTGGTATTTAGCTAACTTAGCCTCTAATACCTATTTTGCCCTTTATAGCGTATTAGTTAACTTCTAGCCCTTATTTTTATTATCCTACTTCTTTAACTAGCCTAAGTATATCCTAGCTATACAAACCCCTAATATTAGGGTATCCCCCTTATAGTTAGTCTAGGGCGTAGGGTAGGGTTACTATAGACTATATTAGGTCTAATACTTATTCTCTAAGGTAAGTATTTTAATATTAACTATAATACTATAATACTAAGTAACTATAGTATTATAGTTATCCTAGCTTACGCTATAGCTAATACTAACCTCCCTTAAGCGCTTATTAAGTATATATTAGAGTTTAGCTAGTTTTATATTATAGGTCTAATAGGTCCCTCCTACTATAGCTAGCTTCTCCTTAAAGTAAATAAAAAATATAGTAAAAGACTCCCCTAGGCCCTACTCTATCTAGTTAAGTTTTATAAGGGCTATTTCCTACCTATAGGGGTTAGTAAATAGGGACTTAAG
Organism: Epichloe bromicola; assembly: GCA_023658445.1. Lineage (NCBI taxonomy): Eukaryota > Fungi > Ascomycota > Sordariomycetes > Hypocreales > Clavicipitaceae > Epichloe > Epichloe bromicola. The sequence goes on from CP098269.1 coordinate 5,317,735, forward strand.
GTAGCTTAAAAAGGTAACTAGATTAAAAGTATAAAGATTACCTTACTTAAAAAAGGTAGTAACCTAAGCCTAGACCTAGGAGGATAAATTCTAGTAGATAAGTATTTACCTATTCTTATCTATACTAATAAAGTCCTTATCTACCTAAAGCTTATATTCTATAAGGAGCTTCTAAGTAGTAAATAAGGCCTTATTACTATTATATAGGTTACCTAAGGGGATTAGCTTTTACTTTACCTAGGGGACTAAAGAGACTAGATTAGGGGCAGCGGGCTATGTAGGTTATACTATAGGAGCCCCTAGTTAGTGTGTAGTCTATAGTTAGGTTATATATATAGTATTATATACTATAACCTGCTCCTAGAGGCGCTTAAGCTCTATACCCTGTTTAGTTATTAGATATTAGAGTGTATTAAACTAGGTAAGGTAGGTTATAGGTAGCACTATAGTGTCTAAGAGAGGTATTACTATACCTAGATTATATTAGTCCTATAGGTAAAGTGTGTCTAATATATTTATTAGATTATTTATTATGTTTTTTAGTAGCTATCTCTAAGGACTAAAGGAAGTTTCTTAATTATTATAGACTAGCCCCTAGGTAACTATAATAGGGCGTTAATATAGTATTAAGAAACTTAGGGGAAGAAGAAGAAAACTATATAGCTAATCCCCCCTACTCCCCTTATATTCTCTAGGTGTCTTATATTAGCCCCCTTTTTATCCCCTACTACCCCCCTGCCTATATACACTATACTATTGCTTAGGCAAAGCCCAAGCCCTTCACAAAGCCTATAGATATAAAGCGTTTCCTATAATAATAAAGGCTTTAGAGTATATTAAATTATATAATATAATACTATAGTTAGAGTAGAAAGCTTATATTAGATACCTTATTAGTTATAGAGGTAAGTCCTAGTATATTATATAGGTGCCTTTGCTTTATAATTATAAGGTTATTATATTAGTATATATTTAATTTAATAAGAACTCCTTCTTTAAACTAGAAGAAGAGCTAGAATTAGCCTAAAAAGAGAAGATATTAATAATTACACTACTTAAGAAGCTTAAAGCTAATAATATTAATAAGGAAATTAGTTAAGACCTTATTAGAATAGAATTAGAAGATAAGAATTATAAAAATTATACCTCTTTACCTATAAATATAAAAGGAGAAAATAAGTAGTTTAAAGTAGAAATACCTCCTTATATAATAAGGGAAAAAGATAACCTTTCTAGTGTACTTTTAACCTCTCCTAACTCTTCTTATAAGGTACTAATTACTATAGAGAATATAGAGCTTTAGGTATAAGGTAATAATATGCTATTTTATAAAATTAATAAATTAGTATATAATATAATAATTAAATATATAGAGACTACTATAGAGACTAGTAAAATTACTAGTAAAGGTAGTAAGGTTATAGAGAATTATTATCCCTAGGATAATAGTATTAATCTAGATAATATTATTACTAGAAAACACTAAAGAAAGGAGATATATAAAGCTAGGTAAGTATAGTTTACTTCTACTTTTTCTATAGTATTATAGGGTATTTAATATAGTTTATAGATTAAAGATATACTACTAGAACCTACCTATTATTATTAAGCTATAGCTTTAGCTTATTATAATTACTAGAAGGAAGTAATTATAAAGAAGCTTTTAAAGCTTCTATCCTTAAACTACTAGGAGGATATACTAGATAAATTATTTAATCTAGAGAAGTAAAAGGAAATTATAGACCTTAGCTAGGTCTTTAAATATAAGACTAATAAAAAAGAAGTAGTTATAAAGTTTAAAGCTAGAATAGTTATTTAAGGTAACTAATAACTAAAGGATAACCTTAATAACTACGCTACTATACTTACTTTATAATCTCTATATATACTACTTATAGTCTACTATACTAATAATCTTAATACCTAATAATATAATATTTAGAATACCTTCCTATATATAAAGCTTAAAGAACCTATTTACTATAAGCCCCTAGAGAGTATAAATATAAAAGGTTATCTCTAGAAGATAATAAGAGTATTATATAGGCTAAGGAAAGCTTCTTAATAATAGTTCTTATATCTTATATAATTTCTATTAAAGCTAGACTTTATATAAGAAAGGGAAGACTTATATATTTTTATAAAGGGCGGATTTATTCTATTTTTCTATATAAATAATATTATAGTAATATACCCTAATAGATTTAAAGTAGAATTTAAAGAGCTTTATAAATAACTAATAAATAGTCTTAATATTAAGAACTAGGGTAACCTAAAGTAATTCCTAGGCATTAAAATTATTAGAAATTATAATACTAAAGAGATATAGTTATTATAGGAATTATATATTTAAAAGATTACTTAGAAATTTATTCCTAATATTATTAATAGTAATTTAAAGAGCTTATCCCCTACTTCTCTTCCTATAGCTATAATCCTTACTAATACTAGCGAAGCTACTAATAAAGAGATTAATTATTATAGAGTAGTTATTAGCTCTTTAGTGTATCTATATATTATTAAAAGACCTAATATAGCCTTTATAGTATTAAAGCTTACTTCTTTTATAATAAATCTATTAGTAAAGTATATTAAGCTTACTAAAGGAGTAATTTTATATGCTTAGAATATAAAGAAGCTATATATTTATTACTTAGGAGTAGATAGGTTTAATACACTATTCTCTAGTACTAATGCTTTACTTAGTAATAACCCTAATACTTAGAAATTAATATAAGGTTATATCTTTATTATATATAGCGCTATAATTAATTAGAAGTTAGGTAGGTAATATTATATAATAACTTTAAGTATAGAAGTAAAGCTCTTTACCTTAAATTATAGTATAAAAAAGTATATATCTCTAGGAAAACTACTTTATAATATTAAGGTCTATATACTACTACTCTTAATTATCTAGTGTAATAATAAGTAAATAATCTAGATTACTAAATATATAGAAGGAAGGCTTTAGACTAGCCTTAAGTACCTTAATATAAATTAAATATAGATTTAAGAATAATATATAATAAGTAATATTAAGGTTAATTAGATAAAGACCTCTAAGATACCTATAAATAGCTTTATAAAGCTACTTTTAGGTTAGATATATAGGGACTTCTACTATAGAATTAGCTTATAAGAGATTCCTATCTAATTATAACACTAGAAATTATTTATAATCTCTTCCTATAGCTTTAATCTCTAGCTTTAATAGATATCTTAGCTAGGGGGGGTATATTAGGGAGACCTCCTTAAGGTATTAGATATATAGATATAGCTTATATAATAACTAGGTTAAAACCCTTAATAAGATAATAGTAGAGATAATATATTAGAAGTACCTCTATAGACTAGTTATTACTATAGCGCACTATATACCTTTTAGGTATAAAAGTTAGGTGCTGTCTGCACCTCTGATTAACCGAAATCGAACCATTTTCATTATCTACACCGACCCCTACCTTGACAGATCTACATAACAAGGGGGATTAAGCAAATCAGGTGCTAGGAGAGAAATAAGATAGGTAGGGGGTAGTACCTTCTATTACTAGTAACCTATATAGAAATATATATACTCTTTTATAGTATAATATACCCTATAGATTTTCCTTATAGCTCTCTAAAACATTATAGGGGGTTACACGCACTTATAGCTAATTATAGCTATTAGTAAGGAACAAATAAGTGGGGCATGTAGATTTGTAAAATAATTCAGGGGGGAGAGTGTATAATGTTTTAGAGAGCTACAAGGAAAATCTACAGGGTATATTACGCCACAAAAGAGTATATAATATTCTATATAAGGTATAAGGGAATCTAGGTACCTACCCCTATCTCCTTTATTTCCTTTCTAGTACCTAATTCGCTTAATTCCCCCTATTATGTAGATTTGTAAAATAATTCAGGGGGTGTATTGTACGCGATACTGTAAGCACCCCAGGCGGCTGGGCTAATAGTAACTAGGCCTCGGTTTAAGTTTGGAGATCAGATGGCACATTTCTTTCCATCTTGCTGCCCAAAATAAAAGGTTTGAGGGGGGGGTGGGTGGGCCAAACGACGACAAGTTCGGAGCTATGGATCGAGGCCGAGGGTCAACTGGCTCACACTGCGTTGCGCTGCACTCAGCATTGGCAGGCTGCACTGAACAAGAATTTTGTGTTAATAATAAGGAACAGAGATACTGCTATATACAGACGTAAGACGTATAGAGAATACTTTTAGATAGAAAATACCTCTATACATACGAGAGTTACATATCAGCCTGCGTACTGAGTACCAACAAGTGCTTAAGTCACTCATTATCACGCTTGTCCTTCCAGGGACTGTGGAGTTCTAGTACAGGTGCGACCAAGAGATGGGCCAGGGCGATTGTCGCTTCCAAATTCATACCCTGTCACCAATTTGACTGCTAGCGGAGTTTTGTTTGGTCGCTCGCGGCTACGCGGCATCAGCAGACGGACCTTGCCTCATGCCCCTCTGACCAAATCTCTACAGCTGCATTTACAACTTGAATATTGCATCTTTTAATTTTCTTCAACTCGATGCCAAATCACCTGCGACCGAACCAATGGGTTTGTGAACCCATAACAAAGTCTGACTTTGTCGCATCGAGCATTTTGCGTCGGACGTGGTGCCTTAGGTAGGCATCATGCTAGGTACAAGCTATGGAGAGTCAAGTCAGCGATTCTGTCCAAAAAGACCACGCGAGCTTGTCCTCGGCACCTCGACGAGCAACCTCCGGCTCTGGGCTCTTGTCCAGACTCCCTTTTATGCGAACATCCGCAGAGATCAAATCCCGCTCAGACATCGAAGAAGAAGACGCCGCGACTCCAGTCTCAGCTACATCACCATCACTTCACGCCGTAACACAACAGCACAAGACGCGACGTCGGAGAGGATCCCTTAGGAAGGCGGCCCTGCTCGGGCGCGGCGCACAGCGGGAGCGAAGGGACAGCAAGTCTTTGACGATTGATACCTCACAAGCCGCTGCTTTTGACCCAGTGGACACTGCATCTTCGACCTCTAGTACACCGGAACGAGACGCTTTAGGCCTCAAGATATCCGACTTTGCGCCACGCACATCCTCAGATAGTCAGGAGATATTTCAGAACTCTCTTGGCTCAGATCATTTGGCAACGAACACAGGGGTTGATGAAACTCGACTTCAGCAACAAAGCTCACAACAAAACCCATATAACTCGACCACGGATGAGGAGGATGTTCTGCAGTTGGCTCAGGGTTTGCCGCCAGCGCCATTCAGCGCTTCTTTATCTTCAGGTTCTGAGTCGTATTTCGCAGCCCAAACTGTCGCCCCTCGTCGCAGGTCATTTCAACAAGCAAAATCTCCTTTATCCTATACCGGGATTTCGACAAAGGCTCTGCCCCCACCTGACTCTGACTGGGATTATTCGGAAACTGAATGGTGGGGTTGGGTTGTCCTTACTGTAACTTGGCTTGTTTTTGTTATTGGCATGGGATCTTGTCTCAATGTATGGATTTGGGCTTGGGATGTCGGCAAGACACCATACGCGCCTCCAGAACTTGAGGACGATCCAACTCTACCTATTGTTGGGTACTATCCAGCCCTCATCATACTAACAGGTGTCATGGCCTGGGTTTGGGTAGTCGTTGCTTGGGTAGGCATGAAGTACTTCCGGCATGCAAAGATTAGTGGCGATTGAATACAAAACGCCGAATTGCCGTGTGTCGTATGCAGCATTTTCCACTGTGCACAGTGTTGCAACTGTTTTGATTCATTAAATAAAAATTTCCCAGTGATACTGTTGTCCACTAAGGTATTCTCAGGACAGCCAGCAAAGGACAGCCCTACTTAGACCGTTATATATGCAAATGTTTGGAATACAAGCGGCTAAGTAGTCTAGCCATGATGGTCCTGCTACTGATCCGAGGGCCACGAGGCGCTGGAACACTTATATCAGCTACGAGATAGCATACTACCATACCTACCTACGTAGTGAGGTAGACGACGAGGGAAGAACCAGTCGAATCAACGAGAAATCTCTGCGTTGATTGCATCAATGGGCGCGAGTGCAGTCAAATTTGTCTGACCAGTCGCCATTGTTTAGCAACATAACACTGTGTCCTGCACTGTCTGGTGCTGTCTGGTCAATACTCGTCTCTGCGAGCTGCTCAAGTGGACGTCAAGTTAATCGCTGCCAGCTCGCATGAAGCCCCGAGTCCGTGTCTCGCCAATCGCCAGCAGCATTGGACCCGCCTAACCGCCCAACTTCCAATCTCCGCCAGCCTTCGATGTTTACCCCTTCCCTCGTGCTGCTTGTCTGCTTACCCCTTCGACCTCCGTTTCCCACACCGTGGTCCGGCGCCGTCTTTCAACTCTGCCTAAAAAAGGGCACACTTGTATTCTGCATCATCTTCGAATCAACCTTTGAAACAACTGCTTTTGCAACAAGCGCCCTTCCTGCGAGAACTTATATCTTGGTGGACGTGCGGGACTACCTACTCCTGCCCTATCCGCTACCGCTGCACGTTCCCTTCGCCATACTCCTTCAGCTCGTCTTGGTCTAGGTTTGGCCCAGCCTTGCCTGAAACACAGACAGTCAGACTCAAATACTCATCGCTATCCCCCATACGATATCGACTGCGACAAGCTTTTCTTGCTCGTCAACACCACCCGCTCATCTGCTTCAATCATCACGACTCATTTCATCGACTACGTTGGCTGTGGTGCTTAGCTGATACACCCTTGGCCATCCAAGTGGGCTTGGACGCAAACCGCCACTCGGTCACCCCGATCACATTCAGACTCTTACCCCCCTCAACAAAGTATACACTCGACGCCGCGTCTATTAACACCTCGATATCCAAATATTCTCGAGCGAGCATCCTGGCTTTAATACTCATCGTGTTGAGCCCCTCTGTCTGAGGGGCATCTCAATTCTACGTCGCCATCTTCCTGCAGGCAAAATTTTGTTGTCACTTTCGTCTTCAGTTGGTCTGTTCGTCCCCTTTGACGGGATTAATTATTCAACATGAGGGAAGTCAACTTCAGCATCCCGAACGTCAACAAGGCGTCTGTTGGCATCACCACGGCTCTCTACGACCGGCGAGCACTCGACTGCACGTCCACGTTACCGCTCATCAACTCGCTCAACCATCTCGCCTACCTCACAACATCATCCGCTCGCATTCGTGACATTCTGACCGTCGATGGAGGCATCGAGCGACTTGTCTGCATACTGAAACAGGGACGCAGCAAGGATATGATGGGCATGTGGAAATGGAATCTTGCGTTTCAATGTGTCGTCAACATTGGTGTTCGAGGGACAGAAAATGTGCGAACCCGTGTGGTGGAAGCTGACATGGTTCCAGTCATCGCGACCATTCTTGATAATTACATCAAAATCATCGAAAAATGCCGCGAAAGGGCGGAAGAGGCCAATCAGAAACAAATACATGAGCACCATCATCGTCGCCACAGAGGCCATGATCATCATGCTTCATCCAAGCCAACAAGTTCGTTTACCAATCGCTCGGCTCGGCTGGAACCTGAACAACGATCAGTTCGGCGTCATGGTCCTCCGCCATCCATCGACGTATCTGCGAGCTACGCCGGGCCATCTACCGCCGCCTCTCGGGCCACTACCGAATCAGCGCTTACATCGTCATCATCTCGAGCACTCACAACCACACCCGACCAAACGTCACAAAGTCGGCATCGATATAGCTTCAGAGGCATTGATGGACGCCATGCTAATAATCTTGCTGGCGGCGCGACAACGCAGCCTCTTGTCACAACACCGGCAATAGATGGCATTGACAGCTTTGTTCGACCCGTTCGTGACGCTGATCGTCTGGCATCTATGGCTCTATTCGGCCAAGGGGAAGTTGGTTCCCAACCCACTTCGCCAACTACACCACTCCCTCCCTCTCAGCTCCGCTCGCCAACCGTAGGGCCTGCGCCGGTCATCAATGCGGTTGCAGCAGCTGCAGCTGCCGCGGCCGCAACAGCTGCACTGGATGCTACCGATGGAACTCGCAGAAGACCATCCATTAGACATCAGAACTCCACCATAGAAACAGACGACATGAATGCTGACAGCATGCCCTCGGATGAGTCTCCCGATGCTGACATGGCTGGCACTACAGAAATGCAATCAACGGTGGGAATTCAGGACATTTCCATGGAGGATGGAGAAAGTATGCTCGCAGGATCCTCACTAGAACTCACTACCCCCACCGTCTCGGAGACGCACCAAGACCCTGGCGCTTTCAACATCACACATGGAGCAGCTTTGGACGGCATTATAGGAGATACCGCAAACCCAACACCCGTACCACCCATGGGTTTGTCTCCAAATCGCCCGACCATGGTGACGCCACCCCAGCCACAGGCACCAAACTCGACCGTACCCAGGTATCTACTTGATAGACATTTCATACCAACTCCACAGATGCTTGCCGTCATGCCGCGAGAGGAAGATGTGCTTATGTCTCTGCAGCTGCTGGCTTATGTCTCGAAATATTGCGGCCTGCGAACGTACTTCCAGAAGAGTCACCTCGTGCCAAAACTTTCACTGGGAATGAATCTCGCCGCTCTCGACGCAGACGAGGAAAATATTGACTCAGAGGATTGTGACGTCTCTGATGAGGAGTATATTCTTCCCAATGACTTCAACCTCTTTCCTCTCGTTGAAAAGTTTACCGTTCGATACCACAGCACCGATATGCAGTACTGGGCCGGAGTCGTCATGCGAAACTTGTGCCGCAAGGACGATACTCGCGGTGGCATTCGACAATGTGCCTACTATCAATGTGGTAAATGGGAGGAGTATACAAGACAATTCGCTAAGTGTCGCCGATGTCGCCGTACCAAATACTGCAGCAAGGAATGCCAGAAAAGCGCATGGGCCTTCCACCGCCATTGGTGTGTAGCCGCTTCGCAGTAGATGATGATAAACTCAAAGCGTGTCTTAATGACGTCGCCACAGCGATTTCTTTGATTTTTTTTCAACGTTGTGCGGAAAGGTTGCAACTGCATAGCAAGCGTTCGATCGCGCAAGGCATTCATCTCGATACCACGGGTTTTAACGGCGTCCTGGGCGAAGTCATAACATTTTAGCATCAGTGCATATTGCCTTCTATTGTTTCTATTTTTTGCAATCCCTATGTTTTATCATACCCGATTTTATTATCGGGGTCCTTCCAACGGCGACCTCCATCTCCTTGCTAGTTGCTGCTGGCACGATGAGCTGTAAGAACCACACCAAATTATATGAGCATAAGACCAACACAACGCAACCCATCCCTATCCAGCAACCTAGCTTGAGGGGCGAGCGCCTGCACTACATCCAATAATAGCACAAGAAGGCTCTCAATGACGATTGTCAAGCAACCGTGGGCCGTTTTGAACGAAAGGTTGTGTCTATCTGAACCGAGGGAGTTTTGAATGACCTGAACAGATCTGAAGGTATGAGAAGGCCAGCAGAGGGGGGCCAGCAGGAGGGGGGCAGTCCAGCGCCGATGGTATTTACCACGCTTAGGAAGACGTGTGATGTAGGGCAGCAGCCACAAGTAGTATTATATGATAGCTGGCGTGAGGCAGGGCTATTCTGAATCTCTTATCTATTTTTCCTTTTGAGTCATAGATGAATGCGCAATGATATTACGGTACAGCTCTGAACTGTCATTGCCTGCTACCTTTCGCAATCGAGAGCACTATCGCAGACATCTACAGACATCTATATCGCGAGATGAATTTGCCTGCTAACTCATTTCATCGCATTACGACACGAAAGTGGAGGCAGATGGATGGATTGTCCACAGTGTAAGATGTGGAATGCGAGGGTCCAAATCAAAATACTTCCAAGAAACATATTTATTACTTAAATTCATTTAAATGAAACTTCTCGATTCACCAGGCGCCATTGATTTGCCGTGCACGTAGCAACCTCAAAAGACCAACTGCCTGAGAAAGGAATGATACAATGAAGATACCCTACTAGAATCATGCTTTGAAGAGCGATCATGCACAGAGAATGTCAAGACAGGGAGAGCTGTCATTTTGATGCCATAGCCTTGCGTCTGTTCTTGCCTGGTCGGGATTTCGTCTTGGCACCAGCCTTCATTCTTTTGGTATTGAACCCCGATAGATCTCCTGAGCTTATGGCGTCTCCAGACTTTGCATGTCGTTTTTTGCCCCCAAAACCGTACTTCTCGTTCTTCTTCTGACGCTTCGCGCCTGGGCCACTCGAGGAGCCGCCACGTCCGGGAGGGCCACTGCGTTGAGAGTGCTTAGCGAGTTCATTATCGACACTGACATCAAAAATGTCTGCTTCGTTCGTGGTCATATCACCTCCAGACTCTTGGCGCTCTAAATGGAGAACAATGGATCAGCATTTCAAAGGATTAAAGCATGAAATTGAAGTAAAATTGCAAGAGGAGGAAGGGTAATGTAAAAGCCTGTCATAGGTGTGCTCACTTCGCTTGAGGTTCTTTATTTTTTCAAGAGTCTCGCGTTTAGCTTTCTGTCGCTCTTGAAGCTTGGCTACTTGCACCTGCTTGCCAAATTTCTTCAAGTCGCGGAGTTTCCGTGCTTCTGCAGAAGCCTTCTTGGCAGACGCTTCTTCAATGAGCTTGGCCTTGACCTTCTCCATGTGGGCATCTTCCTTGATCATTTCGGCGAAGTAATCCTTAGGCCGTGAGAATGGTACACCTTCTGCAAGCAGCTTTGCACGTCCTGCCTTGGCAGCCTCAAGACATTGAGAATAAAACGCGAGCTCGCGCTGCAGGTCGTCGGAGACATCAGGGATAGATTCAGCAGTATTAACAGAGGAGGAGACAGACTGATGGGATGCGAAAGTTGTACGCTGATCTTTGGGAATAGAGATGCGATCGAGCGCCGCTAGAAGAGCAGAGGTGTTGTTAATGGTAAGTCGGGCATGGGGTATGAGGTCTTCTTTGTCCTCGTCGTCGAGATCTTCAAGATCCGACACAGGAATATCTTCTTCGTCCTCTTCGTCCTCTTCTTCTTCTTCCTCTTCTTCCTCTTCGTCCTGTTTAGATTTTGTCGAGTTGAATTTTCTGTCGTTCTTCGCTGATCTTCTCTCAATCTTCTCCTCCATCTCGATTTCTGAATCAGAAGTGTCGGTCTCGTCGACAGCGCAAAAGTTCAACTGCAAATTTTGTCAGCGTCTGCATTTCAGAGACACACGTTCCTGTAGAGAAGCTGACTACTCACCCCCTCATCTTCGACTTCGTCGTCATTTTTCACCTCTTCTTCTAAGTCGTCATTCAACCTATTCTGGCCCTTGTCTTCATTTTCGTCGTTCTCGTCACCATGCAATGGTGCCCCGCCAAGTTGTGATGTAGAATTCTTTCGTTTCAGATGTTCTTTGTGTTTTTTCTGTTGCTTTAATTTTTTGTAATCAATTCCTTTCTCAGCGGCTAAAGCCATGCGCAGGCGGCTCTTCGTGACCATTTTTGTTTTCGATTTGGCGGTGGGCAAACCTAATGGTGGGAGAAAGTATACTGGCACTCTGGATCTTCCAACCCAAAATATTCGTCCTTCCAGAAAACTTACAAAATTCTGCCGCCGCTGCATGCACGCCACCGCCTTTCCTCTGACCCACCTGACATCTCATCATCTCCCGTGCTTGCAAGCCTCTTACATTGATCCCCCAAAGACCGCGTTTGAAAGCGCCATTTCAGATGGTTTAGCATGTCCAGCAAATCAAATTCTGAACATACTTCCTAATCGCGAGATTTCGGGGAAAGTATCCGCACTGCATAGTCGCATGATCCCCTTCACTGGATACAATCGCCCACCACAACCTAGTCATCATCACAGCGAGTTCCCCGCCATGCCGCCATCACCAGGCTTGACAGACGCACCGTCATTACTACTTCTCCCCTGTCCCCCAGAACCCGTCACAGCGGTGACGGTTAGAGCGGCATATTATGAACCACTTGACTCCACAATATCACGATTGAGTAATGAACACGGATCCAGCACTGCAGGCGGCGTTGGGCCAATTCTTGTCATCGCCGTTGCTTCTCCAGTTCTGACACCCGAAAGAGACAACATACGACTAGTGTATTGGCGACGATCACAGTCCATATTGGCAGAGATATATTCTTTAGTGGCTTCTATATGTGCAAAAAGATCAATCGCCAGCGATCTTGAGGCCGACGACCCAGGCGCTGTTGATATACGTGTAGTGCTTATCGACCACAGTCGAGCTTCTGAAGGGTTGTACAAGCCGAATTCCAGGGGCGTATACGAACTGAACAGTAGCACAATCCTGGACTTGGCTACCTTTGCCTCTACTGTTCACCCGTGGAGACAAATATTCCACCCTAGCAGTGAACAAGGCTACGAGCTTCTGGCCTCTTTCTTAAAATACTCAGAGGGAAGCCAAAAGCTGCAGCACAAGCAGCTTGTGGCTGTTGAGGGAGGTCTCAGCTTATCAAACCCAGCACCTGCTCTAGCCGCTGATCAAGCCATTGAAAAGTCTATGAGCGATGCTTGTGAAGGCTACTCTACGGTTTGCTTGGGTGGTACGTTTGATCACTTGCATCCTGGTCACAAATTATTCCTCCATGCAGCTGTTCTCCTATTGAATGTTAAAGATACTCGCGCGAAGACGGGTCACCAATGCGAGTTGGTCATCGGCATCTCTAGCGACGAACTACTCCTCAAGAAAAAGTATGCAGAGGAATTGCAGTCGTGGGATATTCGTGCCCGCTCTGTGATCAACTTTCTCTCTACCCTCCTCTCTACTTCCACTACAGCAGCCATGCACATGAAAGCCGTCCAAGCCGAGACCAAGGAACTACACGCACGATACCGAGATGGCTCTATCCTCGTGCGTTGTGTAGACTTTCATGACGTCTACGGCCCGACTGTAAAAGAAGAGGCAATTGAAGCCTTGGTCGTATCTGGAGAAACCAGAAGTGGTGGAGCAGTGGTCAACGAGAAGCGACGCAGCCAAGGCTGGTCTGAGTTGAAAGTATACGAAATCGACGTACTGGATGTCAGTTTTGATACTGACAACGGAATTGAGAACGAAAAGGCTGCCAACAACTTCGCAGGCAAAATAAGTAGCACCGAGATTCGTAAACAAAAAGCAGAAAGACGTCGGACTTCTTCATAAGATAATAATCAAGTAATGACTTGATGTATCTTTTCACTGCGTCCCTTGAAGTAAGAAGCACGTACGCCCCTCCAATAATGAAGGAAGAGTGCACTTGTTTATCGATGTTGGCGGACATAGGTAGTGTTGCTACCGGTTTATAGTTTCAGGATGGCGTGATATTTTGGTATCACTTGATGTACCTTTGAGCACAACTAAATGGGCGGGTTGTTCTTTTCTCTCGTGTGCATTTCGTAGAACACATAAAATACTTCATATTTCTGTCAGCTAAAATCTACTTCGCGCGTGACCAAGGCTATCCAAAACTGCGCTCTCATGGGAACAACATATAAAATATTGAACGTGGCAAATAAGTCCTTGACTGAGAGGCCTTCCTATAGTCAATCAATTTCCAATCCGTCGATCTCGTTAACCAAAAAATTCATAATCATCATCCGACTGACGACAATAGTTGTGTCGCTGTCGAGAGCAAGGGGCCAGTGTCCGATGTTGTTGCGCTTTGAAAATACAACAGTCTCCATCCATATTCCTTGAAATCCATAATGATTAACCGGCAATTGGTGAAGGGAGAGGTTGTGTGTGCTTCAGTTGTTATGGTGTACTGGAACAACTCTGAAGACGGCCTCGGTGGCATAAAAGGCCATTTACATGATGGTGCAACCAACATAGCCCGCAGTGTGAGCATTCTCCTGGGAGGAAGCGGTGGTGGCCTGGGTGGCCTGGACGTTGTTTGTGGTAGGAGACATGTTGATTTAGAGAGGAGGGTTTGAGTGATTCGAGTAATGATCTGCTTGAGTAATTGAAGTTTGATTTTCTGATGACCAGCAGAATTACACGGGGAAGCTACTCCGACTTATATACTAGGAGGCTCTGAGTCTCGAGCCGTGTCGTTCTTCTTGGCTCATGTTCAAATTAGTATTCAGTGCTTCGGTTCAATCTGCATGGCTTGGAGAGAACTACACATGCTTGATATTGTTCATCATCATTCCGCCGAGGCTATCGCCATTCAGCTCCAGTAGTGTGTTGTCTGCTCGAGTGGATTCGGTTCAAGGCCAGTATTCATTTTGTTTGTTCCAATCCCACATGATCCAAACATCACATGGGATTGGCCACTTCGGTGACTTATTCGGGGTGCTTGCGTGGCGACTGGTCTAGGCTTGGAAATACTTGATTGTTTCCTTTAGTATTGTCTGCGCCGCCACTCAACCTGAAATCTTCCGTATGCACCACACAATGATTGTTCGACTACGGAAATGTTGTTGCGGCAGTGAATCTTGATATTGTTCGATCGGTTGATCTTTTTTTACGCATACCAGTAAATAATCTGCCACACGGTTTCGCGGGTCCTCTCAGCAGGGGAATCCCACGCACCCACGATGCTGAGCTGTTACTGACAGGGAAGATCTGGTAGCATCGCAGAATTCCTTGTTGTATTGCACGGCACGGCATGCTTAGAGCTTCAATTACTTAGCATATTATTTCAATGCTTTGTACAGTATAGTATTGTACTTTCATCATGTTGCCTGAAGAGTCAACTATTTTGGCGTTGAATGCCTTTCAGAGGCTTTAGGTGTACCTAGTAAATACCTAGGTACTTCGCAAGGACGTAACTGGAGGAGATGTATGAGTAAGTCGGTAATTGAAGATTCGTAAAGGAATTTAACGTTAATTCTATTTTGGACGGATAGGGGCCCCCGACGAAGAGGATTTGATGATGTTGATCAATGGTACTGTTTGTCAAGGCCAGTTAGAAGCGTCATGTATTGTGCTGGTATCTCTAGTGTTGAAAGAACTGGACGTGGCCACGCCGGCAGATAAGGTGCTCTTACCCCCTATATATCCGTGCAACACCGAGCCTGCTTATTATACTCAATACCATAACGAGTTTCATTGTTCAGCGTTGTTGCCACAATCCTCCTTTTGGCCAGCCAACTCTTTAGTATAGGTACATCCAGCAATTTTTTGAGGCTCAATCGCCTAAGGCGATACCCTAATCAAATTGTTACCACTCTGGAAATGACTCAATATCGGGGTAGAGAATTGCCTGACGGTTTATCGTTGTCTTTTGGGCTCCGGCATGTGACAATGCTACCATGAGGAGGGAAATGGTTCAAATCTTGGGAACGTCGACGCTATAATTAATGCTGCCAAGTGGGACGGACAGTAATATCGCTGTGTGGCACGTGACTTTTGGCAAAGATGTAATTAGAAGGGATGATTAAAGGTTAAAGATATAATTAAATTAATTATTCTTCTATTATATAAATAGAAAGGTAAAAGCTTTTCTTTTATAAAAAGAGTAGTTATAGTAAATCTTATATACTTCTTATTCTAATATTATATATTCTTTTAAGGTATAGTTTAGCTTCCCTAATATAGTCTTATATATATAGCGCGTATAATTAGTTATATTCCTTACTACTAGGTAATATACCCCCTAATTAGTATTAAGGTTATTAAAATTACTAATTATTATATTAACTAGTAAATATATAGTATTATTATTATAGGTAATTTTAATATAAGATTAAAGTAAGCTTTTTTACTTTTATACCTATACTCTTTTTTTATAAAGGCTTTTTTACTTTAATATTTATAAGCTTTCTTTTCTTACCTTTTTAATATACTTTTTATTAATAGCCTTTATATTTTAATTAATATAGCTTTTTTCTCTTTTTATATATTAGCCTAGGCTTAAGAGAAGATAGATTCCTAGGTAAATTTAACTCCTAAGTAGTATTAAGCTTATATTTTAGCTAATTTAGCCTTAAATTTCCCTCTAGGTAATAGTATTACTTATAAGAATCTTTCTCCTTCCTTAGCTAGCTTTAAGTAGCCTACTAGTAAGTTATTATCTCTTACTAAGGTAAGAGAAAAGTATACTATATATATACCTTTATAATCTTTATATCCTATTAGGGTATAGGTTTAGGGTAGGTATATAAGGTATAATTCTTTATAATTTTTATAGAAGTAAATAGTTTATTTAAAGCTTTACTCTCTCTCTTACTAAGCATTAACTCTATAGCTTAGTAAACCTAATCCTTATAGTACCTTATAAAATATACTTTATAATAAGTATATTTAAGTAAGTATTATAAGTAAGGGTAATCTAGGTTATTATTATAAGATTAGGTCTAGATAATCTTAGAGATACTACTTATATAAGGTTAGTAATTACTATTATTAGCCTTTATATAATACTTATATTTCTCTTACTAAGTAAATATTATTAGCACTAGATAATAATACTAAGGTAAAGTACTCTTAACTACCTCTTCCCTTACTTATTTTCTTATAACTATATAGATAGTTAACTAGTGCTATAAGGTATTATAACTCTAATTAGAACTTATTATAAAGCTAGATTTTATATATAATAAGGTTATTCCTAGTATTAAGGCTAAAGCTACTATTAGGGGTTTTTTAGTAGTATTTAAGAAAAAGGTAACTATAGTAATAGCTTATCTTAAGGAGGTTATTTACCTTCTTATATAAGTCCTATCTTTTTTCTTTATTTAGAATAGTATTTATATATATATTTTTATATAATAGTATTTTAGAGTTTATATTCTTCTAATCCTATTTACCTTAGTAATACTTTACTTACTAAGAAGGGGGCTTTTATATATTTTTCTAAGGTAATTAATTTTATACCCCCTTATTAATATTCTTATGCTTCCTTAGTAACCTATATACTTTAAATATTATATTATATATATAGATTTACTAACCTAAGTATTAATCTAAAGTATTTAAATTACTCCTAATTTAATACCTTTATAAATCTATTAGTAAGTATTTTAGCTATTAGTAAATATATAATCTTAAAGCTTTCTCTCTTAAATTCTTACTTTAACTATATATTATAAATATTAATATAATATAGTTAAGTATTTAATTACTTACTCTTATTTAATATAAGCTAAATTATTTATTAATTATTATAATTAATAACCTAATCCTTATAAGTATTAAATTTAATATCTTTAAATAGGCACTATAGACTTATAGTTTTCTTTACTATTTATTATAAAGTAAGTAACTTAGCTTCTATTATAAATATAGTTATTATTATTTAGCGTATAGCTTTCTAGATAATTAGTCTACTAAATAGAGTAATTAGGTATTCTTATAATAACTTATATATCTTAAGATTATCTATAAATAATATATTACTTAAGATCTAAAGAGCTTAAAGTTTAGTACTTATACTAAAGTATAGTATAAGTTTATATATTATAAGTAAATAGTAAATAGCTTAGTCTATAGCCTTTATATACTCTAGTCCTAGATTTATAAGGTATTATAATAACTTTACTACTATAAAGGTAATATCTAGTTTAATTATAGTTATAGTATATAGGATTAACCTAATTTTCTCTTAGTAAATCTTAATTACTTACTTCTTAGCTTTACCCTTAAACTTCTAATACTTTACTACTAGAATTAGTATAGTAAGGAAAGTGCCTTTTCTTACTTACCTAAATTTCTCCCTAATCTTACTAATATATACCTTATAACTAAGATATACCCTTTACTATAGTTAGTCTTTAATAATCTAGATCCTAAGAAAGAATCCTACCTTACCTTTATTATCTAATTTATATACCTCTTTTAGTCCCTTAGAGATTTAGTTAGTAATTTTCTTATTATTCTTATAGAAAGCTATAAGAATATTATTAATAAAGAATATAAGGAAAATAGTCTAATCTTTTATATAAAATAAGTAAGGCTTCTCTTAGCTTAACTTAAGCCCTAGCTTCTTAAAAGACTTACTTAGCTCTTTAAACTAAAGCTATAAAAAGTCCCTTAATTTATATAATACCTTAAGTAATTCTATATACTCTTTAAGTATAGTAAAGCTATTAGGAAGTTTATATATTATAGGAATTCTCTCTTTTTTATAATCTATATAAAGAAAAGTATTCTTAATATTATACTACCTAGTCTCTAAGTTAAACCTAGTAACTAGCGCTATAAATATATAGAATATATATATAGTAAGTATTATAGTATAGGTATATTTAATTATTAAGGTATCCTAGAGATCTTTATATATATATAAATATACCTTATAATAGATTAATATTCCTTTCTTATTAAACTTATAAGAGAATACCTATTTTAATAGTAATAGCTTTAATTAAGCTATAGAACACTTTATTTACTATTATATTTCTTATTCTTTTAGCTTATTAATCTCTTTATTTATTATATTAATCTATTTTTCCTTAAATAGATAATCCTTTGCTTTTTTCTATAACTTTAGAGGTTTAGCTAGGTTTAATTAATAAACTATCCCTATTTTTCTCTTTAGTTTTAGGAGTAATTTACTTTCCTTATTATAATATATATTAATTACTAAAAACATAGTTTTATAGCTTTTAAAATCCTAATCTCCTAGAAAGAGCTTATAAGGGTTTTTATCCTTAGTTTTCC
Source organism: Epichloe bromicola (assembly GCA_023658445.1). NCBI lineage: Eukaryota > Fungi > Ascomycota > Sordariomycetes > Hypocreales > Clavicipitaceae > Epichloe > Epichloe bromicola. Next base: position 5,336,313 of record CP098269.1, read on the forward strand.
TAAATTTAGTAAAGAGATCTTTTAGGTTCTAAAGACTATTAATAAGAGCTTTATTAGGTCTTTTTCTCTTTCTCTTTAGTACTAGAGTATAAGAAGAAATCTAGCTTTACTCTCTCTTAGTTTATAATCTTAAGCTTATTTATATACCTTTATATATTATAACTATTCTAAGGCTTTTTTCTATAATTTCTAGCTATATAGCTAGAGCTCCCTTTAAGCTCTTTATATAGGTAGCTATTCTAGTGTCTACTCCTATAGGTTTATCTTATTACTAGTTTACTTTATTTACTAGCTTAGGTAGTTAATTACTTATTAAGCTATTAATAACTTAGTCCTTAGTATTATATACTTAGTATTCTAGAACCTTATAAGGATATTAGCTCTCCTAAGCCCTTATAGTAGTATCTTACTTATTACTTATTAGATCTATTATTATATTACTTCCTTAAGTATATAAATCTAAAGCTTTATACTTTATTTTACTTTCCTAAGTACTTAGATTAGGAGTCTCCTACTCTTTAATTAGTAAATCTAGTAATAGCTAAGGTATTTAAAGTCTAATATTCTTATTAAAATAAATAGCTTCTTTTTTCTTTAGTTATAATTAAGAAGTCTATAGGGTATTATTTACCCCTAAGTTTAAACTCTTAGTCTATTCTATTTAAGGTTTAATTAGTGCTAGAAAAAGATTTAACTTATTATCTAATTCTATATTAATCTTAAGGACTTAGAATTACACTTTAAGTTTATTAATTAAAAGCTTAATTACACTTTCCTATACTATATTATAAAAAATTAACTTATTAAATATAATATTCCTTATTATTATAACCTTTCCTAGCTTTAGGATCTAAATATAATAAATATTAGAGGTAGAATACCTAACTAGATATCTAATATAACCCCTTAGATATGTCTTATAGAACTATTTATATTTATTAGCTTTATAATCCCTTTTAAGGGAATAGGTATAGTAGCTATATACATATAACCTACTCTAATCTAGCCTTAGGTTAGCTATAGGCTCCTATATTAGTAATTAAGTATTATTATAAAACTAGCTTTCTAGGGTTTCTAGTAGTGTTTTCTAACTAGATTATTAACTAGGACTAATATTATATAGGTATACTACTATTTATATACTCTCTAACTATAGGTTTAGTAGTAGCCCTATGCCTATAAGTATTATATTTAACTATAATATAATTATTTACCTTACTTTTTCTATAGCTTTATTTAGTTTATAAGTATACAGAGGTATAAGCTTAAGATTAATGCCTTATAAGCGTGCCTATATTTAGAAGATTATATCTATAAATTAGCTAATAATAGCGCCTTTATAATCTTGCCTAATCTTTATAATTAATAATCTAAATTATCTTATAACCTATTATTTAAAGTAGATTAGTATATTAAACACTATTACTTATAACTTATTTAGTAATACATAAACTTAAATTATACCTCAGAACTTATCTTTTATAACTAGTAACTAGTTTATGCTATTATAACTAGTCTTATAGTCCTAAAGGTTCTAATAGATTCTCTAGAATAGTCTTAGTAATATATATTCTAGTAGTCTTCTTAAAATAACCTAGCAGGCATAGACTAGAGCATATATCTTATAGTCTCTGTTAAAAATAAGACCTATTTTTAGCCCTTTCTAGTCAAAGAACCTTATATTACTAAGCTTACACTGCAAGCTTGACAGCTGCGACCGACCGTGTGGAAGACTAATGTTAATTAGTGTTGTGGGCACGAGTGTGCCCATAACCCTAACCACAAGTAATTAGGTAAGCTAGGGTGACATAAGCAGACTACCCTATAGTGGTAATATAAGTAGCTTACCCTATAGCTATCTTTAATAGCGATTTTCTCTTTAACTAGAGGTCGTATAAAAGTCTTATATATAGCAAATTAATGCTAGAAGATAGGGCTTTCTTTTTATGTAGTAATATTTTTTGGACTAAAATTTAGTGCATATAGGTTACTAGTATATATAGTAATAAGTTAATTTTTTAGATTTCATATATAAATAAATTTTACGGAAAATAAAAAGTGGCTTACAAGACCCCGCTAGCAGCCCAGGCCCGCTAATACGGTTAGTAGGTCTATAAGAGGAAGAAGATCTTTTTAATCTAGCTAGTTAGCTAGGCCTCTTAACTAACAGCTACATTGCCCGAATAAACCAACTAAAAATCAATTCTATTATTCTATTAGTTACTATAAAGTGATCTAAATTAAATTCTATTAGTTAATAACTACCACTACTTCTATTGCGTTACGTTAATAAAAATCAACGTTATAGCTCTATTGGTCCTAGACCGTAGAGCTTACACTTGTACAGCTGTTGCTAGCTGGCATCAGCTCCCTACATTTCAATAGTCTCTACGCTTTATTTTATATAATTACACTCCTCTTATATAAGTATAACTCTTAGTAAGAGCATCCTTTTTAAGGTAGCTAGAATATAAGTGCTATAGTTCTTTAGGGTTTACTTATATAAAGTATAGGTCTTTACTTAGTTAACTATATTATAAGTATTATTTATTTCCTTCTAAATTAATTATTAAGAATATTACTAGTGCTATAGCTAAATTCACTACTTCCTTAGGACTATTATAAGAGAAAAGAGGCTTATATTAAAGAAAAATAATATTATACTTTCTCTTAAGTTTAGCTAATAATAAGCTCTTATAGAAGGGTCTAATATATAAGGAGTAGTTTACTTTATAATACTAAACACCCTTTTTCTAAAGAAAGCTCTCTAATATAATATTTATATAAAATCCTTCTATAAGTATAATATTCTATAAAGTAAGGTTTTCTATAAGTTCTCCCTTTAGCTTATTAAAAATATTCTTAATTATATAAGTGCCTCTTTTTATAATCTAAAAAGAGGTTATTTTAGCCTTAAGGTAATTATTAAATATTTCTTTAAAGGTTCTAGGCTTAAAGTAGTTTATACTATTAATAATATAAAGAGCGCTATAGTTATTAAAGAGAGTGCTCTTTAAGAGTATATATTTTATATTTTTTAGCGTAGTATAGCTTCCCTTTAGAGAAGCTATACTCTCTAGAATCTTTAGGTTAATAATTACTATAGTAATAGCACTAGGTAATTTCTCTTCTTTATAATCTTTAGTACCTTTTACTATTTACCTATCCTTTACTACCTTAGTATATAGGTTTTTCTATTATACACTCTTATAGTATTTCTTAACCTTCCTATAGTTAACCTTTATAAAGGGCTTATATCCCTATACTTTCTTACTAGTTACTATATAGTATAAGGTATAGTAAGCTTAGGAAGACTAAAAGTAAGCACTTAGTGCCTTACTTATTTAATAAGAGCACTTTTTTAAACTATTATTCTTTTAGTCTTATTTCTTATTACCTTAGTTAGAGTATTCCCTAAGAGTAGTTATATAGCTCCTTTTACTAGAATTAGTATATATAGTTTATATTACCCTATAGTATTAAGTATACTTAGCTATAATACTTATAAGAGTAATATCTATAGGAAAAGAGTCTAAGGTTTATACTAGTTATATAATCTTAGTTTTTACTTATTTAGGGTTAAAGTACACTCTAATTACTATAATAAAGTTATAAATTATATTAGGACCCTAAACTTTATTAATCTTATATATTATAGCTTTTTAGTATAGCTTTCCTTATTACTTATTCTAATACTTAAATTATATATTTATATATTTAGTATTATTAAGATATACTATATACTTAGCTATAACTTTTACTTTAATAATAACTTAGCTAGGTAAGAACTTTTTCTTAAGTTTAATAAAGATTTAGTAAAGAGTTAGCTTCTTATTATTAGTATTTTTCTCTTTAATCTTATTAATTACTATTATATAAGTATTAGGATTAATAGTGCTAGTAATCTAGGTTCTAATAGTTCTCTCTCTTAACTTAGTTACCTTATATACTTAATACTTAGATATATACTAATAAAAAAGGAAGGAAAAAGCCTCTTAGAAAGTAAGCTTAGTTTTCTTACTTCTCTAGTTCCTTATAATAAGAGCTTTATATACCTTTAGTATAATTATAGAGAGCTCTTTAAGATAGTTAATATTAAGCTTTAGAAGCTAAGAATTAACTCTTTTCTAAATCTCTTAGCTTTAGGTAGCTTACTTTAATACTTTATATTATTCCTCCTATTTATTAGATAAAACTAACTTAATATTAGTCTTAAGACTTAGGTAAGGAGAAGTTAAGGTATTTATTATAAGTATAAATTAGTAAGTAAGGTATAGTGTATATATAAGTCTTATATATAGGGGATTTAGTAGAGTTATAGGTATATACCTCCTAGGCTTATAACTATTACTATATAGTATATAACTTTTAGTAAAAATATAATTAGAAGGGATAATTAAAAGTTAAAGATATAATTAAATTAATTATTCTTCTATTATATAAATAGAAAGGTAAAAGCTTTTCTTTTATAGAAAAAGTAGTTATAGTAAATCTTATATACTTCTTATTCTAATATTATATATTCTTTTAAGGTGTAGTTTAGCTTCCCTAATACAGTCCTACGCGCATAGCGCGTACGATCGGTCATATTCCCTGCTGCCGGGCAACAAGTAACCACACGGCAGAGGCAGCGCGACATCTCAGCTAGGTAGGTAGGTAGTAGGCTCTAGACCAGAAGAACCTTTTCATTAGTGCCAATAAAGCTCCGTTAAGCTACTAGATAAATCAATACGTAGAATAAAGATGTCTTAGTGTGCATTGTTTAATAAAAAGCTGCCCTAGATGTACGTAATAATTTTCAGATGCACATAGGTACTCACCTAAGTAGGTAGGTAATCAATTACCTATAGTCACTACTTTATCCTCGTACCCTAGGGCATTGAGTCAATTTACTATACACTCTAATACCTGTTTGATTTTGCACAAGTACATGATTTCGTGTGGCACTAAGTAGAGTAAAAGGTACTTCTTTTTACCTATAGTTTACTAGAGCTGCATAGTACCTCTTCTTAGCAGTATACCCCTATAGGATTCCTAACAGCTTTACTCTTCATAACCACTGGGAGCTATTAGTGGCTACCCCACGTGGGGCTTGTAGTCGTGTAAAATCATTATACTGTACTGTACTCCGTAATTTTATGCCAACAAGACAACTGTCAAGTAGTCAGTACCTACATAGTTAAGCAGTAAGTAGTCTTACTACGGAGGTCTAGGTCAAAAGTCGTGTCCCCTGCACGCGACCCTAGTTAAGGATGTAATTAGCTAGCGGGGTTATAGTCTTACTAGGTAAATTAAATAAGAGGCTTACCTTTTCTCTAGTTCCCCTCTCTTTACTTACTTTTACTACTAGTACTATAACTATTACTAAGCAGCCCCCCCGTATTCGTAACCTTAAAGCTTGTTTCTATTAGGGTTCTATTTATCACTACGGTTAAGATTACTTATAAGTTAATTATTATACTAGCTAGGTATTGCTAGTAATTATTATTGTCTTATTTTATTAGATGCATTAGCCATAACCTATGACCCCCAAAAAAATTTAAAAAATCAATAACTATTACTAAAGTTAGCTAGCTTTTACCTTATCTAGCTACTTTTATCTTTACTTATTTTATAATAGCTTAAACCTTAACTATAGCTAATAAGGCTTATATATTACTTATAAAAGTATAAGAGCTACTAAACTATAAGATTACTTATAATTTAGGGATTAGTCTAAAGGCTATATATTAAATCTTTAGTTAAGCTTATAATTAAGGGTTTAATTATATAATTTAACCCTTCTATATTAATATATAATATATAATTAATACTAAATAGTCTAGAAAACTTTCTTATATAAATAATTCTAAGCTATAATCTAAGCTTATTAAAAAGGTTACTAAAGATTATTATAAAAGGGAAAAAATAAGTGCTAATTTAGCTACTAAGCTTAGTTAAGAAGGAACTTATACTTTAATATTAACTATCTTATAGACTTTAAAATATTTAGGGTTTTTAAAAACTAAGCTAATAAGAAAAGTAAGTCTAATAGCTTAGATAAAGAAAGCTAGGCTAGAATTCTACCTAACTTATTAGCACTAGACCCTTAAGGACTAGAAGAATATTATCTAGACTAATAAAATAGTAATTATCTTATTATATTAATAGGGAGGGTATTATATATAGTAATAACCTATAAAGAGCTTAGTAAAGACCTATATTTATAAGTAATAAAAAGGATTAATAGAATTTATATTCTAGGGTGTGTTTATGTTACGTGCTAGAATTGACAAGCGGTCTGCCAATACCACAAGACCTCGGATGTGGCCTCGTTGCCAAGGATGTGGCTAGCACGTGACCTAGAACCCCTATATTTGACGATAGCTCTGCCCTCTAGCTAGTTGAAGAAAACAACCTTCATACACTCCTTTTATCTTATATTTTATATCGTAACAGTTTAGCTAGGATTAGAAAGGTCCTTATTATGATTAAAAGCTAGAGATCCTTATAGAGAAAAAGGAAGCTAATTAGGTTCTTAAAGAATTAAATAAAAAGCTAGAAGCTACTTATTATAAATAGTAGCTTCGCAGCCACAAAGTTTATCGCAAACTTTGATCTAACCTTGCAGCCCCCCCTGTATTTGTAACCTTAAAGCTTGTTTCTATTAGGGTTCTATTTATTACTATAGTTAAGATTACTTATAAGTTAATTATTATACTAGCTAGGTATCGCTAGTAATTATTATTGTCTTATTTTATTAGGTGCATTAGCCACAACCTATGACCCCCAAAAAAATTTAAAAAATCAATAAATAGTAGCTTCTAATATTAGAAATTAACTAGCTAGGGCTTTATAATAAGCCTAGTTAGAAGCTATAGTAAAATTAGAATAAAAAGAATAGGAAGCTTAAGTAAAAGATAAAAAAGAAGAAAAGGGATAAGGGAATTAATTAATACTAATATTAGAAGGAAATTCTAAATAAAAAGCTACTTCCTTTTATAAAGGATTATTAGAAAAAGAGGCTAAATATAGTAGTATAAGAAAATAAGGCCCCCTTATATACTTATAGCTATTAATAGTTAGTCTATAATACTTAGGGGGTTAAGAAGCTACTATAGCTAGGAAATTCCCCTAATTTAAATATAATAAAGCTTACTTAGTAGTATTTAAAGGTTAAGATAACTTATAAAAGTACCCTAAAGAATTAGAAAGAAGCTATAGTAGCTTAGGAGAAAGTATAGGAAGAAATACCTTAAAAATAAGTATAAGCTTAGATTAAAAGAATTCCTTATTATATTAAGAAAATAATTTACTTAGAAAGGGATAATAACTATTATAAAGGTTATAAAAAGTTAAGCTAATAGTTAAAGGGTTTAAAGGGTTATTTTATAATTAGAGTTTAAAGATAAAGATACTACTACTACTATTAATAATAATAAAAGAAGGTAGGTTTTTAACCCTTATAAGCTTAATAGTCCTAATAGTCCTAATAACCTTAATACCTTAGATTCTAGTAATATAAAGGAAGAATCTAATAATAACTAAGATAAGTTACTTTTATATATAGTTTATATAGTAGAGGTATATTATTTAATTTTCCTTATATTATTCTAGGCTATTTATGTGCCTTAGGCCACTCTAGGCAGCAGCGTGCAGGGGACACGACTTTTGACCTGGACCTCCGTATGTAGTGAAGAGATATCCAGCATACCTGCCGATACTCGTGCCACGCTAATAGCAGGGCAGCTGCGCGTGGGCGTGGGAAGTGGGTCAATTTAGGCAGAATGTCTGGTGGAGACAGGTCAAATTCTGGGATCAAAGTCAGCCGTGGGGAGAAAAAAAATGAGGTGAACGATAACACTCTGATTGCACCTTAACTACAACGATACTGCTTCTCACTTGCACACTTTCGTTGATATCCCTGAAAATTATTGTTACGAGACTGAAGCTGAAAAAGTCACCTCCATACCAGCACAAATCGCTGCCTGACCAGAATCCACAATGCCTCACAAGCACAAGAGAAAGCGAGGCGAGGAAGACGTGTAAGTTGTAGTTGCAGTTATTGATCAAGAGACCCTCGATGGAGAACACCACTAACAGAAGGTTCAGCTTCGACCTTCCTCCGTCACAGAGAGCGCTCCCACTTCCGGTGGCATCCAGTAAACGGAATGGCAAACAAGCAACTCAGCAGCCAAACAAGAAGAGACAACGGAAGGACCATAAAAACAATAATGATGCCCCTCGTGCGTTTCGAAGGCTAATGGCATTTGCGCAAGGCAAGAAGACACCCTCTGGACTCGACAACGGGGAAATCAATAATAGTAGGAAGCGTACACAAGAAGACCGAGTGGAAACACCTTGTATCAAGCCGGGCGAAGACATGCGATCCTTCTCAGCCCGTGTAGATGCCGCGTTACCAATATCAGGTCTTTCAACAAAGACAAAAATGAAGGACGGAAAAGATTCTCTTGGACTCAAGGTCCATCGCACGCGAAAGGAAAAGAAGATGCATAAGCTCTACGACCAGTGGAGAGCCGAGGAGCGAAAGATTCAGGAACAAAGAGAAGAACAACGTGAGCTTGCGGAGGAACGTGAAATGGATAATGATGCCTCTGGCATGTTCCCCGAAGGTAATTTTGAGGGCACAGATCAGTCAAATGGAAGCAAGAAGTCTCGCAAACGGGGCAAAGCACAAGCGGATGATCCCTGGCGGGAATTGATTCGTAAGAGAGGCGAGGCCAAGATTGGACTACACGATGTTGCCCAGGCGCCCCCCGAACTTATTCACAAGAAATCACGAAAGCAACTACAAGTGGACGGAGCAATCGTCGATGTTGACAACATCCCGAAGGCTGCTGGAAGTTTAAGGCGACGTGAAGAACTACAAATAGCGAGAGATGACGTAGTTGAAGCCTACAGAAAGATCAGAGAGCATGAGCAAGCGAAACTCGATGCCTAAAGATGAAAACTATAGAGCAAAATACGCGATAGCTACTATGCATAGGTAAATATAAGTACGCAAACACGCAGCAACGAATTCTTAAATACGCAGTGGCAAAGTATTCTTACACGAGTAGCCCCTATGTACCCAATGTTAAGGCCTTCCACCACTATCTTAACCCTTCTATAATTGCAAGATCTCTAACTGTCAAGGTAGGGGTCGGTGTAGATAATGAAAATGGTTCGATTTTGGTTAATTAGAGGTGTAGATAGTACCTAACTTTTATACCTAAAAGGTATATAGTATACTATAGTAATAACTAGTCTATAGAGGTACTTCTAATATATTATCTTTACTATTATCTTATTAAGGGTTTTAACCTAGTTATTATATAGGCTATATCTATATATCTAATACCTTAAGAAGGTTTTCCTAATACACCCCCCCTAGCTAAGATATTTATTAAAGCTAGAGATTAAAGGTATAGAAAGAGATTATAAATAATTTCTAGTGTTATAATTAGATAGGAATCTCTTATAAGCTAATTCTATAGTAAAAGTCCTTATATATTTAATCTAAAAATAGCTTTATAAAGCTATTTATAAGTATCTTAGAGGTCTTTATCTAATTAACCTTAATATTATCTATTATATATTATTCTTAAATCTATATTTAATTTATATTAAGATACTTAAGGCTAGTCTAAAGCTTTCTTTCTATATATTTAGTAATCTAGATTATTTACTTATTATTATACTAGATAATTAAGAGTAGTAGTATATAGACCTTAATATTATAAAGTAGTTTTCCTAAAGATATATACTTTTTACACTATAATTTAGAGTAAAGAGCTTTATTTCTATACTTAAAGTTATTATATAATATTACCTACCTAACTTCTAATTAATTATAGTACTATATATAATAAAGATATAACCTTATATTAATTTCTAAGTATTAGGGTTATTACTAAGTAAAGTATTAGTACTAGAGAATAGTATATTAAAACTATTTACTTTTAAGTAATAAATATATAGTTTCTTTATATTCTAAGTATATAAAATTACTCCTTTAGTAAGCTTAATATACTTTACTAATAGATTTATTATAAAAAAGGTAAGCTTTAATACTATAAAGGCTATATTAAGTTTTCTAATAATATATAAATATACTAAAGAGCTAATAACTACTCTATAATAATTAATTTTTTTATTAGTAGCTTTACTAGTATTAGTAAGGATTATAGCTATAGGAAAAGAAGTAGGGGATAAGCTCTTTAAATTATTATTAATAATATTAGAAATAAATTTCTAAGTAATCTTTTAAATATATAATTCCTATAATAACTATATCTCTTTAGTATTATAATTTCTAATAATTTTAATACCTAGGAACTACTTTAAGTTACCTTAGTCCTTAATATTAAGACTATTTATTAGTTATTTATAAAGCTCTTTAAATTTTACTTTAAATTTATTAGGGTATATTACTATAATATTATCTATATAGAAAAATAGAATAAATCTACCCTTTATAAAGATATATAAGTCTTCTCTTTCTTATATAAAGTCTAGCTTTAATAGGAATTATATAAGATATAAGAACTATTATTAAAAAGCTTCCCTTAGCCTATATAATACTCTTATTATCTTCTAGAGATAATCTTTTATATTTATACTCTCTAGAGGCTTATAATAAATAGGTTCTTTAAGCTTTATATATAGAATAGTATTCTAAATATTATATTATTAGGTATTAAGATTATTAGTATAATAAACTATAAGTAGTATATATAGAGATTATAAAGTAAGTATAGTAGTGTAGTTATTAAGGTTATTCTTTAGTTATTAGTTACCTTAAATAACTATTCTAGCTTTAAACTTTATAACTACTTCTTTTTTATTAGTCTTATATTTAAAAACCTAGCTAAGGTTTATAATTTCCTTTTACTTCTCTAGATTAAATAATTTATCTAGTATATTCTTCTAGTAGTTTAAGAATAAAAGCTTTAAAAGCTTCTTTATAATTACTTCCTTTTAGTAATTATAATAAGCTAAAGCTATAGCTTAATAATAATAAGTAAGTTCTAGTAGTATATTTTTAATTTATAAACTATATTAAATACCTTATAATACTATAGAAAAAGTAAAAGTAAACTATACTTATCTAGCTTTATATATCTTCTTTCTTTAGTATTTTCTAGTAATAATATTATTTAGATTAATACTATTATCCTAGGGATAATAATTCTCTATAGCTTTACTACCTTTACTAGTAATTTTATTAGTCTCTATAGTAGTCTTTATATATTTAATTATTATATTATATATTATTTTTTTCCCTTATTATATAAGAAAGTATTTTTACTTTAAACTACTTATTTTCTCTTTTTATATTTAAAGGTAAAGAGATATAATTCTTATAATTCTTATTTTCTAATTTTATTCTAATAAGGTCTTAACTAATTTCCTTATTAATATTATTAGCTTTAAGCTCTTTAAGTAATATAATTATTAATATCTTCTTCTTTTAGGCTAATTCTAGCTTTTCTTCTAGTTTAAAGAAGGAGTTCTTATTAAATTAAATATATACTAATATAATAACCTTATAATTATAAAGTAAAGGCACCTATATAATATACTAGGACTTACCTCTATAACTTATAAGGTATCTAATATAAGCTTTTTACTTTAACTATAGTATTATATTATATAATTTAATATACTTTAAAGCCTTTATTATTATAGGAAATACTTTATATCTATAGGCTTATAAATATATAATTAAAGGTTTCTAGACTTTTACTATATTTAAGTATATAAGGACTATTTTCCTAGCCTAATCTTACTAAAGTTTATATAATATAGTTTACTTCCTATAATATTTAAAAGGTATATAATTTAATAGATAAACTATAGTATTAAAAACCTTATTATTAAGATTAGATAGAAGGTTAGCTTTAAGACTTAAAGTATAAGCTTTTTACTTAACTACCCCCCTAGATCTTTTTACCTTTTTATTTTAACTAGGTATTAAGGGAGCTAAATTATAAACTATAATACTAGTAAAGGCTATCTTATCCCTTATATTCTCTATAAAAAGAGCTTTCTTAATATAACTATATAAAAAGTATAGTTAAACCCTAAATTAAGTACTTAGAAATACTATTATTATATAAAAGCTATTATAAATCCTATTCTTTATCTTAAATAAATAGAAAAACTATATTAAGGTTATAAGATAGGTAAAAATATACTAATACTTATTACTATTCTAATAAGAAAAGTTATAGTAATTTAGATTAACTAAAAAACTATAACCTAGTTCTTAAGGAAGTCCTTTAGGTATAACCTATAATCTCTATTACTTAGCTTTACCTATAGTATATATCTTACACTATATAGGCTTAGGACTTATTAATTTAATACCTAAAACCATATTTATAAGCTTTATAAATACCTTAATACTAGGATAACTATATTATTAATACTAAAGGTTTATATTTTCTTTTATAAGTAGTTTTAGTACTTTACTAAATATAGTATAAGCCTTCTTTAAATTCTCTAATAGTCTTAATAATATATAAAGCTTATTAATATTATAAACTTTAGCTATAGGTATTATCCCTTAATATAGGAATAACTTTTTCTAATTCTAGAAAATACTTACTCTTATAAGAATTATTACTAATACTAGATTAATATAGAATTCTAAAATAAATAATATAGTCTCTAATACTAATATTCTTATATTTTATAATATAGGATTTATAATAGAGATATATATAAGACCCTATTCTAAAGCTATATATATTATACCTCTAGCTTTAACCTCTATTATAATATTTCTATTAAATTTAGATTAATTAAACTAGTAAATATTATTAAATATATAAATATTAGCTCTAGAGTTATAGAGAACTATATTCTACCTTAATTCTAAGCTATCTATAGTATTAGTTATTAAATTTACGCTTTCCTTTACTTATTAACCTTATTTAGAGTATATAAATAATAATATATTTATAGTCTTCTTACTAAAGGTAACTATAACTAAGTTATTAGTTAGATTTTATAAAGGTATAAATATCTTACTACTCTTTTTCTCTAGTTTCTAACTTATTACCTTAGACTTTTCTTATAGATTTTTCTTAAGATACTTCTTAATATTCTTTTTAGAGTTTTTCCTAACTTTTTAGTTTTTTAGTATAGCCTTTAGCTTATATATAGCCTTAAATAAATTATAAGATTTCTACTACTTTAAGGTATTATAAATATTATAATTTATATATCTAGGGCACTTTTTTTTCTCTAATTTACTTTAACTACTTAATCTATTAGTAGTAAGTATATTATTAGCTAACTTTAGTATACTCTATAGAGATTTATAATCTCTTTTAAACTCTATAATAGCTTTAAGAAAGCTTTAGTTTATACCTTTATTAAGTAAATTATTTTATTTCTTCTAAAATAACTTAAATTTACTATAAAAAGAAATTATAAACTTATATAATATTATCTCCTTAGTTTATTAGGTTTTTAAATTCTAATAATTTCTCTATAGTACCTTTATTATTACTACCTATTTATACTAATTATAAGTACCTTTAGCTTATAAGTAATTATTAAGGTATATTTCTACTAAAATTAGTATTTTCTAAGTATTTAGCTTATACTAATCTTAAAGAAGCTTTAATATTCTTTAAGAATACTAATAAACTAATTCCTTTTCTTTTTTTTTAGTATTAAAATTAAGAAAGTCTTAAATATTCTTTAAGAGAGTCTTATAAATATATTTCTTAATCTTTAGTATTTACTTTAATAGGTTATAATACTTTATAAGCTTAACTTATAAATCTTTATATTAGAAATTATATTTATTTTTTATATTTTTATAAGTAAGCTTTTAATTTTTAATAATATTAGGGTTATTCTTTATAATCTCTAGTCTTAAATCTCTTTATAAGTATATAAGTATTATAGGTTCTTTAAGTAGTTTATTTTAATTTAGATTAATATACTCCTAAATATTATAGGATTTTATATAATTCTTAATTTATATAAACTATTTAATCTAGTTTTTCTCTAATAATAATACTATATTTAGAGTTTCTTTAGGTATTATAAAGGGAAACTATACTAGTTAAAAGGAAGTATAAGTTATATACTTTAACTAATTAATATAATAAAGGGTAATTATCTCTTAATATTAGTAAGTATTAAATTAATAATATTAATAAAGCTTATATTATTTATAATAATTAATAATAAGGGTAATTAAAACCTCCTAGGCTTATAATTATTAAGGTAGGGGTTAGTATAAATAATAAAAATAGTTTAATTTTAGTTAATTAGAGATATAGATAGTACCTAACTTTTATACCTAAAAGGTATATAGTATACTATAGTAATAACTAGTCTATAGAGGTACTTCTAATATATTATCTCCACTGTTATTTTATTAAGGGTTTTAACCTAGTTATTACGCAGGCTGCATTTACACATCCGATACCTTAAGGAGGTCTCCCTAACACTAATAATCGGTACCTTGGTTAGAACCTCCCTTAAAATCCTTTTAACCCTTATCACACCTAGCTATACCACTTTAGTCTTAGTTACTTTGCTCTTATCTACACGTGATCAAAGGCGGGGCTTTATTTTTCTAAGCCAATTAAAGACGTTAGAATCATCCGATATTTCCCCAGTCCCACGCCCACACTAGGCCTAATTGGGTGTCCCACTGCCGCAAGGACTGTCTCACACTTCCTACAGCCCGACTAACCACACAAGAAAAAACATTTGCATTTTTTGTCGCATCCTCGGAAGTCGCATGTTCAACTCCTGACAACAAGAACATCGATATCGATATCGGTTTTTTTTAACCCAACCAAACAGCTTCTGGTGCAATATGAGAACGCAAACAACACGATTGCCATGGCTTGGGAGCTTGAGGGACTAATCTCACATCTTTTGATGCTGATTTCCTGTGCCGGTGAACAAGGTGAGAGATAGCTTGAATTATGAGTTACAACTGACGATCGTCTTACATATTCAATGTTCATGCAACTCGCATTCTGCATGTCATCGAAATGGGTCCTCGGCCAATCCTCAAGTCACCACTGTACCTGCCAATCATATTACTAACTTTTTGAAAAGGCTGCCCTGTCGAGGAGATCGTCAATGAAATCAAAGGCTCTTCCGGGGTTTCGGGCATGCGCAGTCGAAATGCTGGCGAGCCACTTTCAGACCAAGCTGCCGCTACTATCTGGAATTGGCTAGTTGTGCGGAATGATGTCTCAGTTGGCCCCGGGAGAAAGTACAATGAACTTCCTCTTCAGAAGTTGCAGCAGTCAAGCAGCACATGGACACATGTACCCAAGCCTTCCCAGGGGGAAAGAGTCAATTCATCACGCCAGATTGATTTCGAGTCGGCTTCAGACAATCCAGACTTGGCATTGTCTTTTGCTGTTCATGTGTTCGTTTCGGGGAATACCATGTGGGAAATGATCACAGGTCACTCTGTGAATTACAAGAGAGTACCACGCTTGGAATGGGTTTTGCTTCTAGGGATAGCATCTACCAAATCACAGGGAATCTTACAAGGTGATCTTGGGCGTCTGGTGGGACAAGACAAGCGATCGGTACCGAAGCGGACTGACTCGTTATTGAAGAAAGGATATATCGTTAAACGAACAACTCTCGTTAGAGGCACCAAGACGAGTAAGCTATGGCTTAAAGCTTTTGCGCCTCCATCCCCCAAAGAAAGCGACAATCCGAATTTGGAGTCTGAGGCAGAAATGAACATGTCTTCTCAAACTTTGGCGGCCAGCCTCGATCAAGTTCCCTGGCACACGCGCTGGACAGGAGACTCAATGGATTTCCACGCTTTGGCTACTACAATAATGGCTGTCACAAAAGAATGGCAAGTTATTCGTCTTCAAGATCTGAAGGCCAAGCTAGGCGTCCTGTGTTTGCGCTGGCAAATGAAGATCGTATCCAAGATTTGTCGATTTCTCAATTCTTGTGGTGCTATTCAGTACGTCGCGGCCAAGCTGGACAACAAGGTTTACAAGGATTGCATCCGATTCAATCGGGACTTAAGCGCAAAAGACTGGTCGGCATTTCTTGCTACTGGCAAGCGTTCTGCTAAACCCATGAAGACTGCCTTGTTAGGCATGGCTGAAAGGGCTGATGCTGAATGGCAGATCGATATCTCGCAAGTCAACGGTGCTAGGCTCGGAGAATGCCCTCCATGGTCTGTTGATGATCCGCTCCCTCAGAAAATCGCCAAGTCTGCTCAATCTTTTGGAACAGTCGGTTTGACGAACCCCGAAATCTACGTCTTGACCCTGGGCCCAACTTTCAACCGTTATATCTCGTCCCTTACTAGCTGCATGGCTACTTCGAACGTGCAACCTGGGGAATTGAAACACCTTCAGCTAAAAAGCGAACATATAAGAGTAGGAAAAGTGGCTTCATACAGATTCTACACGCCACAGGTTTTGCCAACAGGTACGCTCACCCAAATGCAGGAGAACCTCGAGGCTTCAACGATCAGTATGTATGGATTTTCTCCAGGTCCATGCAAGCCAAGATTCTCAGGGATAGGTATTACACTATCAGACATTTGTGGTCTTGCCAAGTCACGAAATACAGGTCAATTTGGAGCAAAAAGACAAAAACGAGCCAAGAAGCAGCCCGAATCTCGTTCAACCTCTGCAGAACCCGAAGTACTTTTTCCAAAACCGCAGTCAATAGCAAGAATAAAACTTCTTATCACACTCCGAGTTTCTGCTAAAGCACTCCAGAACATTATGTCATCCGATAAGCCCGTTCTGAATGCCAAAAGCCCATCTTCATACCTATTTCAGTCATCCGAGCGAGCAGGTAGCCCCGAAGCGTCACTGTCAAACACTCCCACTAGTTTCAACGACAGTTCCAATCGCATCAGTCGTCGTGGCTCTGCACGTGGACGAGGCCGAGGCCGTGGTAGACCACCACAGTCGACGTCCAATGCGGACGTCTCCTCATCTCGGCCATGGACCTGCGAAAAGTGCGGCGGGAGCTGGAAGAATGATCTTGGCCTAAAGTATCACCTTGAAAAGTCACGAACGTCATGCAATCCTGAATTCGCTTCCATGATCCAAGAATCGGGTCCACGAGGCAAATTTTCGGCATTTTCCAGCCGTCGAGTGCAAGACTCTGTGAACGCAGAAATCGCTGATAAAACTCCGCGAACAAAATGCTTAGATCTGAACCGCAAAAGCCAAGAAAGAGCAGTTGCTAGGCCTGAAACCAAACTTCGTTATCAGAAAGCCGAGCAAAAATCCATATACAACCCTCTTTCCCTCGATCAGAATTCAGCGACTGAGAAAGCGAACCCCAAGATTCCCTTGTCTCCCTCAATTGGGTTTGTCAAGTCGTGGAGGAGAAGTACGACCGTAGTCAACGAGCCAGTCAAGTCTTCGCACCCCAAGATCGATCAAGGGTTACTTTCTTCTCGAGCCATTAAACCACAGAGGCAAGGCTCGATCCTACAAGATCGTTTGCGCTCAGAAACAAGTGCTACTGGAAACATCCCGCCATTGAGAAATGCAGACAGAAGTATGAATGCATTTGAAACCTTTGCGGCATCCCCATTCGCAAGTCAATTTGCCGGAGAGACAAATAACAGTCGGGACGACACCCAGCTCATTGACTTTTCCCCAAATCAGGTAGAGAGCCAGAATCAAGGCCATAGAGCGATTAGCCAATCTGACTCGACCCTCGCGCCAAATTATAAATCGAGGCTTTCCAAGACGAAGTCTAGGAACAGCCACACAGAATTACGCCTCTTGATTCAAAGACTGCTCAACGAGCAGCACGGTGTCATTATTGGTGGCAAGCCCCTTTGGGACTCAATTCTTGCCTCGTGGGATACACAATTCGCTGAAAAACCGACTCCAGTTAAGGCCCAGTTTCAGTCAACTGTGAATAGTCTGTTGAAGGACGGTGTTGTCATGGAGCATTGGCATGCATTCCGGGATTCATCCGGGTCATTTTCGAAGTGTCAACTACTCACATTGCCGGGCATCGACGCTTTTTCTGCACAGTCTCTAGATATACTTCAGAAGCTCAAGAGGCCACTTCCATCACGTGGAGAAATTGTACTTGGCTCAGATACAAATGCTGGCTTATCAGAGCCTAAGGTCGGGGGACGCGGGCGAAGGGCGCTGGCAAGGGAGGTGGCTATACTTCACGCACCAGTATACGCAGCGCAAGTTGCAGCTAAGAAAGATCAGGAGTCTGAAAATCGAGATCGAGTGAAGAGGCAGCGACACTCGGAAGCCAGGGACAGTATTGAAGATGTTGCCTCGATTCCTCCCAAAAAAAGGCAAAAGGTCTACCCATTTGCTTCTTCTGATGGTCAGCTTGATTTCTCCCGATCTTGTGATGAGCTTCCGCAAGAGTTGCGCAGAACAGCGCCATCTTTCAGGTTACACTTTCTTGAGCCGAATAACTTTCTTGGACAAGATGCCCCGGACATGGAGGTCCCACAAAACGAAAACGAGCAGATAACCGTGCAAGAAGAGTACCCTAGCCAGGAGACGACTCGTGCCAACAGTATTCCCGTCAACCTTTGCGAAAGCATTGGTCATGGCACAGGCAATGAAAGCTGTCATGACCATGTGACGGTACTTTATGGTTGCAATGGGACATGGCCATCCTTGGACACCCAGTACTTTGAACGTGCAAGTGGAAGCTTCACTATAAGAGGCTGGATGCCAGATACGAAGTGGCTAGGATGGGAAAATTTCTCCCAGAATTTGGAGAAGCGACTTGGTCATGGGGACGCAAAACTGGCTTGCGTCAACGGGTCTGGCGCCGAAAGGAATCAACGATTCATGAACAAAGTCCGCGCGTGCTTCAATATGGAGATGAAATTACCGTCGTCCTCTGTCAATACCATGTCAAAACCTGCTGGCCCACACAATATTTTTGTACGATTCAACAGCGACATTGTCAACACGGAAGCCTCCTCTTTCAAACTCGTTTGGCCTGCAGATGGACAGCTTAATGAAAGATCAGACGACATCGTCCCAGGAGCAACAGAATACACATCGTCTTCTAGTGATGACGAGCTCGATTGGCGAGCATCTCCACTGGTTGGCAACGTTCATTTGAAAGCACATCCTGCAGGCCATGGCGAGACAACTTCCCACGGTAAGGCCAAGCGTGTGGCGCTTGTCACCCGCGCTCTGACCTCATTACATGGCTTTCAACTTGAAAACACCGTTAATGATGACGTTGAACAAGAAGACTATCCTTTTGATTCTCCGGATGAGCTCATAGCGGCCTTCGTAGCTGTACGAACTCTGATGGGCGGAGCAGATAAATCCATTGACTGGGGTTTACTCATGTTCATCTTCCCAGACGCTGGTCTCAAAAATTTACGGAGATTTTGGGACAATTGTCGAAAGCAACAAGGGCCTCATATTTCCGCTTTTACGCGTGCTTTTCAAGAAAGGTACATCATTGCACTTCAGCATGGCGATGTTGCAATGATTGACTTTAACAATCCTCAAGATTATGATTGGGCAAGACTCATCCGCTGGACCATGGGCATTCCCCGGCAAGAAGGATATGATATCCCTCGTTCTCGAAAGCTGTTAAAGGAGCGCTTCAGTTTAACAGATATCAAGACAGTAAATGACGATTGGCGAGAACGTTTCTTTCATGTGCAGGCTTCCATCTTTGCACGTTTCGAGGCAGTTACCTCCATACCAGCCGCTCTTTCTATTGACGACCTTGTTGATAGGGCTCAGCATCCAAGCCGAGCAACTGACCTTGACATTGCAAGATCTTGGGTCAAGTCTCTCTGTGGCACGGAGGATTGTAAATATTCGGTGGAGACCATCAGGGATAAGTTTATCACGCTATTGCCAGGGAATAAGCGCAGGACATCAGCAATCTTCAAAGAAGCTATCGATCAGCTGACGAAGCAGAGAATAATTTGCAAAATCAAAAAGCCACCATTGGGAGGCCGACCATACAGGCTTAATGAAGGATATCTGGCCACGCTTAGCAAACTGGCTCAAAGTGCAAAATACGACGATGCTGCCCGTTTCAAGACAATTCTCGACCTCGCATTTCGAAAAGAAGAAAGATTGACGATTCCCTATTCATTAAGCGATGGAGCCATGATGGCTCTGACAAACCTCAGCGCCGCTGGCAGAATTAGATTGGTGCCAACGAACCTTCCCTACATTCCTTTCGGATTTGAACCAGGAAATTATGAGAGTCGGAAGTATCCCAAGTCTTATTATCATTTTGGCTTAGAAGCTGTGCCTACGGAAACTTACTTGTTTCACGAGCAAATTGATGTCATACGAGCTGCAAGCACCAATGGACCACCACTCTCTGGCCGATGCGGGGAATTACCTCAGTGGGTGGATATTTTTGGCGAACCAAATGAAACCCGTTGGTCTGAAGTGCTCGGCGCTTTCTGCTTTGCGATGGCAACTCGGGGGTCTATGGATATCGAAGGCATCTGTAGCGCCTTAAGTCCAGTCTTGGACAGGTTCGAGGCGCAACTCATTGTGCACTGGGGTAAGCAAACTGGCATGCTCACCGATTTCTCCGATGGCCTAGGCTCAGTGCTTGGCGAGTGGTGGTGGCTAGTCGTGCCGTGGCTTCGCAGAAGGTAGAGCAAGATAAAGTATATTCTTGACTTAGTATAAGCACAAAGGCAGTCAAGACAGGTTCACAATTTTGGTATGGTTGTATTAATTTTGCATTTTTGTCAAGTCTTCTTCAATGGCTATTATCAGCACGTTAGATTTTATGACAAATATTGTTCATATACAAGTGATGCCTGCTACACCCCCGCCAGGGAAACATTGACTCACTTTAAAATTGGAATGATTGTATTGTGTATGATTTCCTATATAATGTCACTGCAACCAAGTCTCTCGCTCAAAACAAAATGTTCGCCACTTGTTCAGTTCCAAGGCTTCTTCGAGCACCAACTTAAAATGATGGGAGATCCATAGTGGTCTCCAAGCCTTTGTGAATAAATGTTGTCATTTATCGCCATAAGATGACCCGTTTTGCAATCTGTTCGAATAGCTGTTGTCGCATCAACCCTTTTGATAATATATATTGGCGAGACAGCGCGTCGTAATGTCTGGTATATCTCTTGTTTAAACCAATTGGTGGCAATTCAAATGCCAAAAAGTACTTTGAGTAGAAGTGCCACCAAAGCAATCACCAATGCTACAATAGCCCGGTCGATCCACAAAGGAACGCCTCCGTCGCCCTGAGGACGTTGTGTCACCGGTCGCCTCGGAATAAGTTGCTGCTGGGGGGTTGACTCTCTGCCTCTAGTGTTTTCTACTTCTGTGAGGCGGCCCCCCAGCCTACCGGACGAAGACGGCGGCGCATCAGTAGTTGGTGGCGGAAGCTGGGCATTTTCCGATGTCTGTTGATCCACAAATCCGGTTCGCACAAATCCTTCAGCCAGTTCCGCATTTTCATTAATATCGTCCTGTGATGCCTCAACCTGGCCGACAGGTAATGAGCCGCCTCCGCTAGCTTGGCCTTTAGCTGTCAATTCATCTTTCCATGCCATGCTTAGCTCAGAGGGGATTTGAACGATGGGATTTGTTGAGGTCATGGCCTGTTCTTCCGATTCGGAGATGATGTCAATATTTGACCGGGCACATGTTGAGCATTTGAATGAGCGAGATTCACGAGCTAGGCGACGGCGTACCTCGTCCGTCGTGTCTAACCCGCCTAATTGCCCGCGAGCATCAGTTTCCATGAAACTTCGTAGTCTAATCCAATGTGAGCTCATTGTCAGTCAATTGAACTCATCCGCTGCTGAATCACAAAAAAAAAAAAAAAAAAAAAAAACGTTCACGTACGCTACAATGGCCGTCCTGATTCCCCACGCAGGCTGCCAAGTTTCTTCGTGATGACCGCTGATACTGAGACAGATTTCTCGATTCGCCTCGAAACGACCACTCGGTGTTGTGAAGCGAAAACTCGGTGGTCGTAACGGGTATGTAGGGGGAAGAACTATTCGACCGTGATAGAGGCCTTCGCTGTAGACCGAGTTCGGAGGACCACGGAGAGTAAAGTGCCATTCGAAAAGGTCGGACTCGAGAGGTTCGGCCGTGTAGTCTCCAGAGGGAGAGTTGGACATTTCGGCGGCTTCTCGCACTTAATTCTCAAGTTCAGCCTGAGTCCAGCCGAATTACACAGAGCAGCGACGCTTCTAAAGTGCGGGTTGTCCAAAAGTTAAGCTTTAGCATCGAGCACTTACAAATACGCCGGATCGTAGGCGATTTCGAACTGAATTGCGGAGCCATACTTGCAGCCGCTGCCATGAATGCTTCCCAGACAATCAAAAACGAATCCGATGTTGTAGATGGATGTACTCCTTTCGGTGTGTCTCTATGTAGATAGGGTCCGTTGCATGGCTATTCGGGTTGAGACGCTAAATAGGGCAGAAGATATGATAGTGCACGGTAATCGAGAAAAGGAACGTTGTACAAGTTCAAGAATATGGCCCAAACGCTCAAAGTTTGCGAGTGCTAAGGAATGATTGCAAGGGTCTGCAAAGATAATCTCTTGATCTGCTTACAAGCCGACGTGTCCGGAAGAGACGGAAGAGACCGTAGGAGGGGCAGAGAACTTCAAGACGCGATCTGGCACCACCAGCCTGCAGATGATGCATCAGCCGTCCTCCACTCCAAATGTTCTGACCCAGTGAGAGCGTATTGATGCTCTGTCTGGAATACAATTGATACATAAAGGAACAAAGAGATAAAGAACACAAGCAAGCAAGTGAAGTCGGGATTGCCAGATAGAGAACTTCCTACCTTCACTCGTGGGGACCCACAACTGCGGAGGGCGTTACAGAAAATAAATCGCCTCGAAAGAACGCTTACTAAGCCTTCCAGACCTCGTTCGCCTGTGCCATGTTGCTCCTGCAGCTACGGAATACAGTACTAGTCCTTTACCATGTTCTCGAAATCGTGGTGAATACGGGGTCGGTACACTGCGCACATTGCGGATATCCTCTCAATTGACACAAGGGCTTCATTTCAGGTAACCAAACCTATCAGCTGTGGCCATTATCGATTGAACTATGCTCGCTGACACAGACAGTTCAGAAGACCCGGCCGACCACCATCACATCGCAGGCTCAGTTCGCAACTCTACGAAGCAATCAATTACATCAGGTGAATCGCACGAGCCGAATTTTATCACTGTATCACAATGGGTCCTCCTAAACCCCCGGTGCCCCATGTGGCTCCTATCTATCGCCTGACCGCCACCGCGCTAGGTGCCGGAATGTGGTTTTGGGTGAGTGTATCTTCCAAAACAATTCAATCTTACATTATAGATCTCGTAGAGATAGGATTTCGATTCATTATGATGCCTTTCACTAATATCTATTGATATTCATAGCTCATGTACCGAGCGAAAAAGGATGGTGGGTCTACGCCCTTTCCAAATGTCAATCCCTTCATCCGGCAACGACCACTACAACAGGCCGGATACCTCTACAAACTATTGCTAATCAACGAAACAGGACCTGCGTTGATGGGGTGGAAGCATCCTTGGGATCACTAGGGCACAGAGTAGTAAATTAGTCTGAATTGGCTTCTCACCGACAGACGGACATCTAGCCAAGTGTATCTTACTATACTGTGTGCTCAATATGCGATACCTAAATCAAGCGCCATCCGGTTTTTCAAACAAGTAGTGCGAGACACCCCAGGTATCGCCACCTTCATGTGCAAACAGCTCTGAACAGGCCATGTAGAAGATTTGCCAGCGATTATACCAAGTAGCCGCGTCTTGATCTCCATAAGTTGCCACCAGATGCGGCCACATTTTTTTCTTATTCACTGCCATCGAAGACAACCAATCCTATTATTTCAATACTTAGCCACATTTTTTTTTGTATGTGGGACGTCTGAACACTTTTGGGGAAGCATACTTCACACGTTTTGGAATAGTGTTTGCCATTTACCCACCATTGCTTCTTGATATGCAACTCTTTTTGAAAGTAGAGCAGCAGATCTGCAGACGGCATTGTGCCGCCAGTGAAGAAATGTGTTGTCATCCAGCCCTCCTCGTAGTCATAAGGCGTGGTGCGATGCGAGAAGATGTGTACAAACAGCTTGCCCCCGGGCTTCAGTGCGCGCGAAACCTTCGCCATTAGCAGCTCGTAGTTTTTCATGTGTTCGAAAAGCTTGAAACTGTCAGTCGCAAGCGAAAAGAAAGGAAAAAGAGGGGGGGGAGAGAGGAAGAAAAACTATTATGCCAACCTCAATAGACACAACACGGTCGAAACTTCCACGGTCGAATTCATGGTCAACAACGTCTCCAGTAATCACTCTAATATTGGTAATGTTTCGGCGGGCTGCCTCGGCTTCAATGTGCAGCTTTTGAGTCCGAGAGTTCGAGAAGGCCGTGATGGTGGACTTCGGGAGCATTTCTGCGAAGTACAAAGCGCCAGAACCCCAACCACAACTAAGAAATAGTATTAGAAGCCTGCATCGTAAACTGCCGTTTACTCCTCATTATGACGATTGTGTTTCACCATGTAAAAGCAGGTAAGAGAAAGAGGTTGTTACAGCTTACCCAAGATCAAGGATACTCATACCATCTCGCAAATCTGCCTTGTCAATGTACGACCACAGCATCGCGACCTCTGCCTCAGCGAGAGTCTCATCACCTCGGGGGTAAAGACAAGATGAGTACTTCATTCGCGGACCGAGACAAGCATTAAGAACGCCAGTGCCAACCTCGTAGTGCTGCTTGTTTGCTATATCCGTGGCGATTGCCATCGGTTGAGTTCGCAGTCTCTCAATATACGCCATTTTGGCCTCGTAAGCATCATCAAGTGATTTGTTTCCGATGGCTGCCAAACGATCCCGGAGCTGCTGACGAATTCCCAGTCTAATGATTGTGTGCGGTAAGTATCCGCCGTCTAAGATCCAGTCTGTGCCATTCGCATATAGTGATCAGGTGTTAGTATGTTTCAATGCTTTCACACTACTGCCGTAGACGTACCGTAATTCATCTTGAAACCTTCCAGTCTTCAATCTCAAACGCGAGGCAGCATATACGTGGACATTTATGTCATAGATAATCGAATACTAATTGTTGCTCACGTCGTACCCACTGTCGCTGAACTAAATAAAGTCTTGCAATAGCCTGAGTCAGCTCGCAGTCAAGGTGAGGTCATACACTCTGCCAGCCACCCAGTCATGACCCACCAGTACTCGTGCACCCCCCCTCCCACCATTAGCTGTTAAGGTGGGGCGGGGCAAGACGGAAAGATTGTCATTATTCTTATTAATTGTCGCTCGAGGGTGAAAGGCAAAAGCATTTGCGCTGAACAGGCTCAGATATCCCACTTCTGCTACCTATCCACTAATGCCAGGCCTGTTATTTGAATAACATGAACCAAGTGGCTTGAATTATCTAAGTAGGTACCAGGGCAGTTGAAAGTGGTTCGCTGAAGCACTTGTCTTCATCACAAGCTATCAAAGTCTAGTCTAATGAGTATTTTTTTCATACGACATCATTTTATTTACAAATCCCACATTTTCTCCCGTATGACTTTGTACTGTTTACGCTTCTTGGCTTTGCCAGTGATCTTTTGCTGCATATAGCCAATGCTTCTTGCAAAAGGCATAGCCAGATGCTTCTCGAAAGCCCACGCGAAGAAGAAGTAGACCAAGCCTAGGAGCAACAGAAAATACTTGTAGTCTTTCTCAATACGGCTGAGTTCCATCAACTTCTTCAACCAATGCGCTGGGCCTACTATCATGTACACCGTGAGTATTAATGCTGCCATCACAGTAATAGTGAAGGGCCCTGTGTGGATGTTAGCCCTCGTTTTCACCATTTGATAATAAATAAAGATTATCACTTACAGTTTTTGGTGCTGTTCTGCCTGAAAGGAGGTCCGGCATTCAGAACTACGCCTGAAAGGATATACTCGAAGCAGGATGACAAGAATAGAGCAGTATTTTCCGAGTTCTTGATGTTCGACTCGTCATGGCCAATCTCAGGAGGTTTGTACCATGATTGCTCCCTTACCGTCAGGAAGGCAGCCCCTTGAATGAATACACAAATTGCCATCAAGCCCAATAACGGCGTCAAAACTTTCCGTGAAACCAAGTCCGCAGTGGGTCGTTTCCTGCAGAGAAGCGGCGCGGGTCCTGCCCAGCCCATGAAGATGGCAATGGGTAGAATCAGCAACAGGTCGATGAAGAGAAATTGAAAATCTCCCAAATTCGACGCCTTTGCGTAAAGAAAGCTCACGGAAGTGAACTGTATGGTCGAATACAAGCTCATATATTTGAAACAACTGAAGCTCGTGACCAATGCTGCTCTTCCCTCTCTACATGACTGTTAGGCGCGAATTAAACGTCGTTACATACGACAGTTGGGTTTTGGCATACCTGATTACTTCTAAAACACAGCGAATATCGAACACCCGCGAGGTGAACGGGGCTGCAACTGAAGCCTCCGCTTCAGAGAGTGATATCCCCACGTCTGCTGCTTTCAGAGCACCACAATCATTTGCTCCATCGCCACAAAAGCCACAGCAGAAGTCAATACTCTGTAACTTCTCAACCAGTTCGTGTTTCTCGTCTGGGGACATTCTGGCAAATACTTTGCCTTGAACGAGCATCTGTTCGATCATATTAAATCACTTGTGTAAGATGAAGGAGCTGACGCCGAACATACTCGTTGCAGAATCTCGGGTGAGGCATAATCCACAATCCACCGGAACGCCTCACCGCTGACTGCCAGATTGTAATTGCGTAGATTGGATACGTCATATGGAAGTGAAGCATCTTCTTCGGGGGGTGCTGGAAGTGGCTTTGCAGTGTCAGATTAGCTATTTAGTCCAGGTATGAGGTTTACACTCACCAGCAACGTTTTCTTGTCAAGGCAAAAGCTACTATTATCAATGCTTTCCCATTGAAGTTCTGCCATGGGGTCGCGGGCGTTGCCTAAGTGGCGTGACGAGCCGCGCGTTAGTCTTCTGAATCTCAAAATCAATCATTAAAGGGCTACCGCACCTCTGATAAAACGGGGCACAAAACAATGCGCCTGTCGATCTACCAGGCCACATTCTCGGGCGACGCTGATGGCGGTCAAGATATTGTCTCCGGTGACCATTACTGCGCCGATGTTGGAGTCTAGTAGCTCTTTGATGACTCTCGTAGTGGTGGTCTTCAGCTTGTTCTCGAAGATGATAAAGCCGATGAATTCAAGATCGCTCTCAACCTCTGATCGTGTCATCTTTTGCGCTTTGACCCAGCTTAATTTGGGCAAGTGTTTCGTAGCGCAAGCAATAACTCGATAGCCCTTATAGGTGTAATTCGATAGTAGCTCATCATAACCATTTGGAACTGAAGCACGTTAGTAATGCAACCCAGATATGCAAAATATGGGAAGACTGACAGCTCTCTAGACGGCATATCTCCTTCATTGCTTCTGGGGCACCCTTTACAAATATGTCTCCGCTTCTTTGACCGAATTGACGCGTAATGACGCTAGCTCGTCGAAGTTGAGACACGAATTCGAAGGACTTCAATACCCCCAACTCCACAGCATTCTGCATTGAGGCAGGTTAGCTTCCGGGCCTACACATACCATGGATGTTGTGGAGACATACATCGGGCGGTCGAGCAACAGAAGGTGCCAATCCCCCTTGCTCATCATCTTCTCCCTCTGCGGATCTTTGCTTACCCTCCTCGAAAGACCATCCAGTGAATTTGAACATTTTCTGATCTAGGGGATCACCAACTAGCTCTCCATCCACAGCTCTCAGGGAGTGGCAAGTAGCCATAGTGTAAAGTGCAGATTGGACGGCGGTTTTAGCTCCGGCTTCTGTAAGATTATTTCTTAACAACGTCGGTCTCGTGATAAGGTCGCTAACTGGACCATCCGCTTCTGATACAATGCGGAGCCCAAGGACATCGAGGCCATCTTCTGTCAATGTACCCGTTTTATCGAAGCACATGATATCCAATTTCCCACCCACATTGACTCTTTGCGGGCTGATGCAATATATCTGCTTCTTCTTCAACCGTGATAGCGCAAAATTCGTCCCAATAGTGAGAGTTGCAGGCAGGGCGGGTGGAACAACAATGGTGATCAGATCTAGCGCTCGAATTATGATAAAATGCCATGCAAGCTCCAGTCTGATAAAGTTGACGAAAGATGCGATAAAACCAAGCATAGCAATAATGGCCATCACGCTTATATACCTGAAGGAGTCGCGATAAAATTTGAAGCCTGATGGTTTGGGGAAAAGCATTGAGCGTACCAGTGCGCCCTTCGTCGTATCAAAGCCCGTTCGGACCACGAGGGCCAAAGCCACAGCGTCTCCGTCTTGGTCTTCTTGGGGTCGTCGCGTTCGGATTATTTTCGTCCCACAATACAAAAAATGTCGAGCGACTTCAGGGGCGACAGAAGACGCCGCAAGATCCATTATATGTATCGTGTCTTCGGTTGCTGGGAGTTTGGAAACGGGCACGGATTCGCCTATCTGAATTTAATAACGGCTCCCGGTGATATGAGATAGTAGACACTTACCTGTGAGCATGCTTTCATTGACAATACAGTCACCAGTGAGGAGGAGGCTGTCACTAGGAAACTGCGTCAAATTTGGATCGCTCAATTCATACAAGTCACCAGGAACCAAATCACTGGACGAAACATATTTCCCTGCATAATTTTTAGCTCTTGTGTTAACAGTGGAAGTCTGTACCTGGTTTCTCGTACAAAATCCATTACGAAGCACTCGAACATCGCACTCGAATCTGGAAAGTTCACGGAGACGTCTCATTGTCTACTCAGGTCAGTGTGGATACTGCTTATTTTGAAAATGGGAAAACTGACAGTGCACGTTTCTACCAAAGTTGCAGAGATACTGGCGGCAGACATAATGAAAATGCATGCAGCGTAATAGTAGTATGAATCCATAGACCAAAGAACCAAGCTGGCAATTTGGAAAATGTAAAAAGGATGAAGGGCCTAGTTTCGGGGGTTAGTCATTATTCAACCGAAGCCCTTCGTGTGATTAAATGGTGATAATTTCAGAGGAAAATACCTCGTCCACCAATAATTGTCCGATAGATTTCTGCTCAATGTCAATAAGATTGGTACCGAAGATAATCTCGCGAATAGCCTTTTCGTCACTGTCCAGACCAGCGCGAACGAGTCGTGTATCCGACCAATTTGGGTCTTTCCAGCCAGCAGACATGACAAACTTGTCTTTTATAGGATGAAAGTACAGTCGTACATAGCGGTAATCCAACGAACGAAGATGGCCCACGATAGGGTCGTTCTCGTCATCGAGCCCATAGAGCATAGGTTTCTCTGGCACACCAAAGACGGAAGAGATAGGCCGGCCATATTCCTGGGCAGTGACCTGAATAATGACGAGCTCTCCCCATTGGCTTTCGACGACTGTCCACTCGCAATCTCTCAATGGACACGACCGTCCGACTGTGGCGACATATAAACGTGGCAGCCAACGGAAGAGAAGAAAGGCCAGTCCGCCAGTCAGAATACATATGGAGATGTATAACAGAAATCCAATTTTGCTAGTGCGGAAGCCTGCAACGACAATAGTGATGTCTTCATTGGCCATGTAGATTTTCTGGGTAGAACGGCCATCTGCCCGAGCACTTGCAGCGGTAGCTGTGCTGTCTCTACGTAGCAATCGCGCGTGAACAGAATCCCTTGACTGGGTTGACGAGCAATGTCTGAGAATATAGTCGTGGTGTGTTGCCATGTATTCTCCATCTGCAGAATCCTCGTCATCCTCCATACCGAATTCGAGGTCTCCTAGGTCGCTAACGCTTCGTCGCATGAACCTGTCGCTCAATTCGGCAAGATCTTCGTTTTCATTCTCGGCTCCTGGTTCAAAGTCCGGCTCCTCGTAGTATGTGAAGCTCGCCGTCGAGTCGGCACGGGCGCGACGATGCGAAAAGGCAGAAACACTGGTCGGGAGGCTCTCGGCAACGGGGCCCGAATACAGCTTAGGGATTCCCACGTTAGTCTACTATCTTGTGCTAGAAAACCAAGCAACATGGTCTGTGGTTAGGTGAATAGATGTACCTCGTCATGCGCCATCTCCACATCTTCCAAGACACTCGAGCTGCTCTGATTGGAGTTGAGTCGATAAAGTGTTGCAGGGCCATTGCCGCGAGACTCGCCTCGACTCATTCTATGGCTCGAATTGTCATTCATTGACATATGAGCTTCGAATGACCTTAAGGCATATCTGTGCAGTTTTAAAATATATTTCTGTAGTCGCAAGACGATTGACCCGAATACAATCGCAAGTCGCGAGCGATTATTTTGTGCGAGTTGAGTTGTGAGGTCGAGAAATCCGCTAGCTTCGTCTGCTGTTTCAAGATTGAACGGACCGAAGAATGTGCTCCCCGCCAACGTTTGGTGCCTTGCCTGGCACGATTGAGTCAGTCCCAGTTACATCACGACCACCACACGGGCAACGCAGAAGGCCTGCAACTGCTCCATTGTCTATGAATGCCTTCTTATTTCTACAAGTCAGAGCATTGAATAGTATATGTGCGAGCATAATAACCTGTTAGCTGGGTTCGGTAGTCCCGACCTACCCTGTAGCGCACATCGCAATGTTGTTTTACCTCGCAACTCCATTTGAATTCCAGACTCACGCATTCGATGGTCTGCAGATATGTGTTATTAATGGCTGGAAAGCTAGTTCTGATTTCATACGGCAAAACATATGGAGTAGGTATATTATCGACTTTACGTTCATCTCGTCTTGGACGCGCCTCGACGATGAAGTTGTAATGCAGTGCTAATAAGCCCCCGGACATATTTGAAGGTGACATGATATCGTTGTCCACACCAAAGAACTGTACTTGGAACCCCATTACCTCCATATAAAACTCGAGAACCCAATACCATCTATGAAGAATAACGGATACCAACAGGTGGTTGGCTCGAGGGCGACCGCAAGCCGGGACATATTCCATTTCGTGGATTCACATCATGCGACAATAGTCTCAAGAACCCAGAGGCAAGTTTGAAATTTATGCGATAGCAGACCTGGAATAGTAAGCAAACAGCCTGGTGCGTCCAAGGTGCAGGACAGTGATGCCAGTTTCCTCTGGACGCTTTCATCCAAGACTCTGGTATTAATGGGCATGTGCACGCAACCGCATTAGCACACTGCAACAAGGCTCGTCTTCCCACTTGTCCACTTGCTGAGGGTCTCGGAAGCCCAACAAGCTGTCGCCCATTTTTTCCCACTCGCCCCCCTCCCCCACCGAAATTTAGCCAACCACTAAAAAGTGCGGGCTCTTGTCTCAACCTTCTCCTTCCCCATCTTCCTCAACCTCTCCCACAATATTTTGTTCCATCACCTAACTACCGCTTGCTGTCACACATATCGTGTATTAACAAAGCAAGCAAAATGGCTGAACCTATTCGAAATAAGCGACCCGACCTAACGGCACCGTAAGTGACACGTATTTCCCAAGGATACAACATCGCTTGAAATACTAATTACCCCACCTGCAGCACGCCGCAGAACACACCGGCTACCAATGCGCCAATCTCTTCCCACGCCCAACAGCCTGGCGTGGCCAGCATCAAAGAAGGTAAGAATACATGAAAAACACCAATTATATTGTGTCATGTCTTGTCTGACTTGTTCCCCAGAGGATATGGATCGCGCCACAGCCGCTGCCATCTTTGCCCAGAACCCTAAGTTGGTGCAGATGATTCAAGGTCGCCTTGGCTCGCTCATTGGTCGTTCTTCTGGCTACATCGAATCCCTCCCTCCTGCTGTACGTCGTCGAGTCGCCGGACTTCGGGCAATCCAGCAAGAGCACTCGAAACTCGAAGACGAGTTTCAGAAGGAGGTGCTTGAACTCGAAAAGAAGTACTTCGGCAAGTTCACACCGCTGTATGAGAAGCGTGCCGCTATCGTCAACGGAAAAACAGAGCCCACTGAGGAAGAAGTCAAAGCTGGCGACAGCGAAGATGGGCAACTTCATGCTGAAGGTGGTGCCGACGCCAATAATCAACAACAGAGTGAAAATACCGAGGATGTGGCAGGCATTCCCGAGTTTTGGCTCTCTGCCATGAAGAACCAAACCACACTCGCCGAAATGATTACGGATCGCGACGAGGCTGCCCTTAAGCACTTGACAGACGTTCGCATGGAATATCTCGACAAGCCTGGGTTCCGTCTAATCTTCGAATTCACAGAGAACGAATACTTCAGCAATAAGATTATCACCAAAACATATTTCTACCAAAATGAGAGCGGCTATGGTGGTGACTTCATCTATGATCACGCAGAGGGCGACAAGATTGAATGGCACGCAGGCAAAGATTTGACGGTGCGCATTGAAGCCAAGAAGCAGAGAAACAAGAGTAAGTATTGCATTGCCTCAAGTCGCCGCTCCTTCTGGTTATCATACCGCAACAACCCACTAACTGTCAAGTAGATACCAACCAGACCCGCATCGTGAAGAAGACTGTTCCGACCGAATCTTTTTTTAACTTCTTCTCGCCCCCACAAGCCCCCAGCGACGACGATGATGCAGATGACGATGATGCAGTTCGCGATATTGAAGATCGTCTTGAGCTCGACTACCAACTCGGCGAAGATATCAAAGAGAAGCTCATTCCTCGCGCAATTGACTGGTTCACTGGCGAAGCTTTGGCATTTGAGGAAGATTTTGATGAGGATGATCTAGATGCTGAAGACTTTGATGACGATGACGAGGATGAGGACGACATGAGTGAGGATCATGACGAGGAGGAAGAGTCCGATGAGGAGGTCAGTCACTTCTAGAGTGTTTCGTCGATCGCAAAACCCGCTAACTAAAGCTTGCGCAGGACGAGTCTGGGAAACCCAAACAGGAGGCCGCTGAATGCAAGCAAAGCTGAATTACAAGACCGCTTCAGAGTAGACAATTGCGGCTTCATTTGTCTACTTGTTTAAAATTCAGTCTTGGACCCCGAGGGTAAATGGGTGGGCGAGACAATTGCATGACGAAATAAAATAATAAACTGTAAGTCAGCACGCTTGGCTTGACTGTGCCTGTCAAGCTGCGACGCTGTGCCGGCAGTGCAGGCGATGGGAAACTCCACGGAATAGTTTGAGAGCTCTGGATTTATGTAATAGACACGCAAAATGGGCGTACTGAGGACTGGCAGACTTAGTTCCCCCCTCTTTCTTTTCACTATAAGATTGTGACAGTGACTTCGGACCCATTGCAACTATTCGAGCGCACGCGCTCGTTAATCGAGTATATAATGACCTGACACCTTAGCTACCCCAGGTCCCAAGCGAGTCGAACAAACCACCGTTTTGGTCATCACACCTCGGAGGTCAGGGGCGTGATATTGACCTGATGCTCTTCCCTCTTTCGTCTGCTTTGTGAGTGCTACTTCATTTCAACTGTCAACTTTACTGCGGCAGGGGCTCGTGTGTGGGTGGATTTCAGAGCCATGCGATGTTTTGCACACACACGCTTGATAATTATGTAGTTGCCGGCATCTGCACGTCAGGGATAGACAGCCGGAAGTTGACGTTCATTGAATAATTGGTCAAAACGCGGTGCTGCCAAAAATGGTATAGATATGTGGAAAGCTGTGGAGCCCTCAAGTGTCGTGGTTCTCATGCAGGTGTGACACATCCGCTTAATACAGGCTTTCCGCACATCGGAGAGCTGTTACCAGGTTTCGAGGAGGGCCTCTTACCTTAGTTCATGCAATACATCATCTATCCAGGCTATCCAGGTGCATGCAAGTACTGTATGTAGAGTCGTGGGAATAATGGCTAGCCTGAAGGACAAAGAAGATGAAGGCCGTGAGATCGATCGATCGTCTTCCTCCTCTTGTCAGCCAGTTTGTGACAAGTAAAGAAGGAATCATCGGGCATCCTAGACATGATGTCGGCTTAAATGGCATTTCGTCGAGTTGCACAAGGGGGGGCTTTGGATGATCTCAGAATAACGCCTTGTCATCCGCCCATGCGTTGATGACGGCGATGCGAAATATAATCGCCATTGACGTGCAAGTTTGCTCTGGCAACGATTGTCGCTTGATTAGCGCCGGCAGTTTGGAGTCAATGGTCACCGAATTTACGCAAATGGACTAGGTGGTGCCGGGCATCGTAACGGACCAGACACAAAATCGCAGGATTAGAAGATAGAGACTGAAACTTTGATGACGAGACTGATGATAAAGCTTTTAAATAAATTACTTGCTTGCACTGTACGTTCCTATAGGAGAAGAAAAGAAAAGACTCCCCCACTCCTATAGCCAATTTTTTTTTAGGTGATATAGTGGGTTAGTACGCAAGTGTAGTCTTACGGTCCTCAAGGAGATAGGAAAGTCACCTTAACCCTAATTATGTATATATCCTTGATTTTTCTTCCCATTTAAGGGTTTTCCCTGTTGACTAACCAGCTGGAGTACTAGAACTAGCCATCTATCTAGCTAGCTAGAGTATCAAAGTAAATAAATAAATTACAGAGAGCTATCTAGCGTATAGAAATAATGGTACCTAGATTCTCGTGTTTAGTTTATTATTAATAAATTAAAATGCCCTATTAACTCGTAGTTCTATCTTAGATTTTATAGATTCAATATTATATATAAGCATTTTAATTATTCAAGGTATCTCAGGAGGAAAATAGTCCGTTATGATGCCTAGCACCACCTAGTAAGGCGGGGCGTGGCGCATAAGTAATCGGAGCTGCACAGGATTTTTCGTCCTACAGTTGGCTGAACGCACCACCGGTGGCGCCAGATTTGGACGTTCCAGTCAGACACTCCGGACGCTGGGTTCGTCATAGCACGGTTTCCGAACTGGCTCTTTGCTGCTGCAGTGGTGTACATAACTTAGCTCCCACCAGAACCCTTCTGGGTGAATTTTTCCCTTAGTTTTTTTTCGTCATCACCAGAACTATACACCTCAGCTCGTTTTTACCGATCGCCATTATGACTCCTCCAGTTGATATACAAGGAATGGCCCTCTCCGGCCAAAGGACTGTCTCCAGTTGGGATCAAAACAACTTGTCGACTTCTCCGACTGCCACATTTGCATCCCCGCCAGGCAGCTGGGGGGGGACATTGGCTCAACGCGGTGCGCTAAAACAGCTCAAGCCCTTCAACACACAGGATATTAAGATATTGCTCCTGGAAAATGTCAACGCGGCTGGCCAAGAAATTCTCAAAGGTCAGGGATATCAGGTCGAAGCTCTCAAGACCTCTCTTCCCGAGGACCAGCTAATTGAGAAAATACGGTACGTCAGATCCCCATGTGAACAACTACAAGATGCGACATCATGTAGACAGTTACTCACGTCACATACAGCGGTGTGCATGTCATCGGCATTCGATCAAAAACCAAGTTGTCCGAGCGTGTATTGCGCGAAGCCAAAAACCTGTTAGTGGTGGGATGCTTCTGCATTGGAACTAATCAGGTCGACCTAGAATACGCTGCTCGTCACGGCATTGCTGTTTTTAATTCCCCGTTCGCCAATTCTCGCAGTGTTGCAGAACTCGTGATAGGCGAAATCATATCGCTTGCTCGTCAACTAGGCGATCGCTCTTCCGAAATGCATCGTGGAACGTGGAACAAAGTGAGCGCCAAGTGTTGGGAAATTCGAGGCAAGACCCTAGGTAACTATCCACTGGCCATGTACTGATGCGATTCTATTCCCTCGCACAACTTTTGACTTCAATATTGTATGATTTATCTTTAGCTGACTTTATTCTGTCAGGCATAATTGGATATGGCCATATCGGTTCTCAACTTTCAGTACTTGCTGAATCCATGGGCATGAATGTCATCTACTACGATGCGATTACCCTCATGGCTCTTGGTACTTCACGACAAGTTCCAACATTGGATTATCTTCTCGCAGATGCCGATTTTGTGACCCTCCACGTGCCTGATCTTCCGGAGACAAGAGGCATGATTTCTACAGCACAGTTTGAACAAATGAGAACCGGATCATATCTCATAAATGCAAGCCGAGGAACAGTCGTTGATATTCCTGCTCTTGTCAAGGCCATGCGATCAGGAAAGATAGCGGGTGCTGCTCTTGACGTGTATCCCAACGAACCAGCGGCCAATGGTGACTACTTCACTAACAATCTGAATGACTGGGCTGAGGACCTTCGCTCTCTGAGCAACATCATTCTCACACCTCACATTGGCGGTAGCACCGAGGAGGCTCAGCGTGCAATCGGTGTCGAAGGTGGGTACATAGTCGAACCCTCGTTTGCGACTGAAATTTTTTGGCTAATTTTATTTTCTCCAGTCGCCGACGCTCTTGTCCGTTACATCAACCAAGGCATTACTCTGGGTAGCGTTAATTTGCCCGAAGCCCAACTTCGGTCACTGACTCTGGACGAGCCCAATCATGCAAGAGTAAGAAAACTTCTAGCCATGTCTGGGCAACTTATCATATCCATCGCTTTTGAAGACTGCCCCGTTAACAACCCACGCGTTATCTGACAGGTCATTTACATTCACCGCAATGTTCCTGGTGTTCTTCGAAAAGGTAAGCGTCAAAGAGATCCCGGATCCGAACAAAGTAAGAGGTTGAATCCATGCTAACATCGATATAGTAAATGAGATTCTTGGAAATCACAACGTTGACAAGCAAATTAGCGATAGCAAAGGCGATGTAAGCTTCACCCTGCATCATGACCATGAAAAATGTATCTAATCATTGATTTCTAGATTGCATATCTTATGGCGGATATCAGCAATGTTCGATATGAGGAAATCAAGGACATTATTGAAAGCCTCGAAGGTTTAAGCTGTAAGTTTCAGTGACTGGCCCCTTGGCTGTGGGAGGTCTTCGACTCACAAATATCTACTAGCATGCATTATGACCCGAGTATTGTATTGAGGCCTATTCCTGCGGAACGGAAATTGTGGGAGACTGATCAATGGTGCTCAACGTGCTAGATGGGGAAACTCAAGTGTGGAGATTACAAGGTGATAGGGTAAAGATGAAGATTTTGCTGGATCACGGCCAGCTTGAATCGCCGGCGTTTAGGATTGCGTTGGAAATATAGAAGCATTTGATCGGGCTCTTGGCATAGTTGAACTCAACAACAACTTGAAAGATAGAAATACGGCCATCAACGAATTAGGACCTCATGAAGACAAAGAAACATTCGGTTTGTACATAGCCGATATTTCAGATTGGATGGTCTAGATGGTCTAGATGAATCGTCAGAATAACCAAGACTGATCCCCCATATCGATAACGTTTTCCCTGATGTATCATCTTTCCTCATCAGAGGTGCAGTCCTTGCAGCGCCAATGTGCCGATCACATTCATTGTACGGGTTGCTAAAGATCTACGATGCATTTGGTCAGTGATTGGATCGGTTGCCGGATCAAGGAGTGGTATGAATAGTTTTCGACTGAAGCCCAACACGAAAGGGAAAAATGATCGAGTTAAGCCAAAGCTATGCCCCCCATTCGCTTCCAAAACCTTCTGGTGACGACACCACGATGATATTTCCCTATTGAGATGCTTTGTCTTGATATGGCTTATCTAGATAGGTACTTACGTAGTTGGATACCTAATTAGCAGTCACCTGCCTATAGCATTTCAGTCGTAATCCCTTGCATATTTGTTCTGCTTCTAACTAGCACATTTCATAAGTTCTTCATCGAATAGTTAGAATCAAACGGAATAGTCCATCATCGCTTGATGCGTCTAGAATCACACGTCGAGATTGCAATTGTTGGATATCGCAGCCTCACATCTTAAGCATATTTTTTCCTTTGTTGCGTCTGCCGGCAGCTTCCCGCATCGCGTTTGATATCGCGACTCGTGCTGCATCCTTCGTTTGTTGATCATGGTCTTCTTAGTTAGATCTAGAAGCCTATGTAGAGCTTCCTTTTCCCTTCTTTGGACAGATTCGATAGCTATCTCATCACTTTTCTGTCATTGCATCGCTCCACAGCAATTCGCGTAGACTAGCAGTCCGCTAGCTTTAGTGGGCCATAAAACAGCCTCTTTTGCCCATTAGAATAGACGTGCTGTTACTCAAAGAAAAGGGCAAGAAAGAAGCTAACGGCATTTTTTGTTAATTTTTTTCAATCAATAATTGTAGCTAACGCATTGTATTTCTACTCATATATCTTCTCTTGTGTATGCGGGCTTTAACTAGCCAGAGGGGGACAATTGACATATGTTATGATATGTGTAAAGAAAAAAGAAAATTATTATCCATGTCTTCACGGCTCCCGTGGCTAGAGATAGCTATTAACTATCATCACGGGACATTTAAATCCAGCATGTTGATAATTACCATTGATAGAAAGACAACACACATAGACCAAACTAAGCTAGGACACCATTGTGAGGCGCTGTGTGGCGCTGTGTGCGGAGACCACAGGCCTCATAATCAATTATAAGGTGCAATTCGGCTAGCATTGACGGATCTTTTGGTCTATTGAGGAATTCTAGGTTCTTACAACTATGCTTAACATCGAAAATAAATTAGAGCTTAAAGACAGCGTGGGCACTGGCTGAGACTTGCCACATGGCAGCAAGAAGACACCAGGCACCTACCTATCTAGGTAGGTACAGTAATGTGACATAAGTTTGCGACCACCCTTTAGGGCAAAATTTAGTGGATTCTAAATCTACTAAGTTTAACATATTAATAATAAGGACTTATAAGTATAAAAAAATACACTATAAATATTAATATTTACTTTATAACTTAATATAATTATTATAAATTAATACTAAATTGTTGCGACAACTAGGTCAACCGCGAGTTGACCACCGAGGAAAGTGAAGCACGTGTAGTAACGCCACGTTATAATTAGCTACACCTATACGCAAGGCATTTACGTAACTTGTAATCCCCTTTTCTTATAGCTATATAACCCTCTAGATAGCTTTATAACTAATAATTATTATACCTTTAAAGAGACCCCTTTTATATACTAGTATATTTATTATAATAGCCTTAGTAACTCTAATACTAATTAGTAGTTAAAAAACTATAGATAGCTAGGTCTATAAAGAAGAGACCTTCATTTAGTTAACTAAGAAAGCGTGCTAAAGGAAGATAGACTCTAGATACTAGATATTAGGCTTCTAAGGGATTAACCTTCTTCTATTAGTAAGTTAAGAGCTACTAATATAAGAATTAATTCTATTATTTATTATAAGAAAACTAATTAACTAACTAAGAGTTATAGCTCTAAAAGTATTTTTCTTAAACCTAAGATTAACTTAACTACTACTAGTTAAAAAATCCCTTAGCCTTACTAGCTAAATAAGATATAATAAACCCCTTTAGTAATAAATAAGTATTATTATAGACTATAAAGGGAAAGTAGCCTACTTAAATTATATATTCTAAAAGACCTAATAAATCTACTTTACTATAATAACTCTAAAAATATACCTTAGCTATTACTACTAACTAGGAAAGCTCTAGAGAACTAGACCCTTAGAATACTAAAGACTAGAAGCTTAATAACTATATTACTTAGATAATTAATATTTATAAGAGTAGCTAATATAAAGATCTTACCCTTTAGGAGATTTTCTATAATAACCTTAATAGCTAGATTAAAGAAACACTTAAATAAGCTTTATAACCTTTAGTATATAAACTATAAAACTACCTTTATAAAAATAGTATTTATATTATTTAGAATTAAAGTAGTAAAATTATTAATTTACTAGTCTAAGTCCTTAAAGAAAATATAATATTACTATAGCTTAATAATAAAATTATAAAGTAAATAGCTATAGGTAAATTCCTTTCTATTAATAACCCTACTATTAATAACTCTTTTATTATAAACCCTTTACCTTATAACTCCCCTTTTCTTAGCACTTTAACCTAATATTTACTTATTAATAACCCTTTTATTACTTAACTACCCCTAAGAGAAAGCATACTATAACCTTAAATACCCTAGATTACCCTAACCTAATTATTTAACAATAAGTAACCCTAGCTATATAAGCATTAACAATCCTATTTAAAGATTAGATTATAAGGAAGATCTCTAAACTTATAAAAGAATATAAAGATAATAACTATTATAATAGGAAGATATATAACTTTATTATACCTAAGATTAACCTATTCTAGAATAAATATAATAGACTTAACCTCCTCTAGGAATATATATATAAAGCTTTTCTAATTATACTTTTAGGTAATACTAAATAGTATTACCTTAATTATCTAGTAAATAAAGGCTTTATATATAAATAAATAGTTAATAATATCTATTAATACTTTAAGATAGAAAGTAACTAATAGTTCTATTACTAAGAATAGAATAATATAACACTAAGGAATATTATTAATTAGAATCCTAATAAATCTAAGCTAGATTACCTTAAGATTTTACTTATAACCCTTAAGTATATTTATAGAGAACTTTTCCCCCTATTAATAGTTAATATAAAGCTTTATTATTAAATATTAAGCGCTATCTTTAGTATTCTAGAATATAAGTAAGCTAAATATAATTATTTACCTAGCTTTAAAGGACTTACTAAAGACCTCTATAAATTAATCTCTATTACTAAAGCTAATAAATTAGCTACTTAATTTAATTAGTATACTATTAATATTAACCCTAATAATTTAGAAGTAATATTTATAAACTACTATTATAGCTAACTATATAATAATTATAGTAAAGGCTATAGTTATTATAACTAAGGCTATAATAATAGTAAATACTATATTTATAATAAAAAAGAAACTTTGCATATCTTTCCGCACTGACCTAAAGGTCCGGATTCATATCTAAAATACAAACCACTTTAATATTTAAAATCCTTACCCTTACTTTACCCTCTCTAGGATATTATATTATAATAAAGCTAGTAGTAGGAGTATAAATAAGACACTAATAGTAATTAATAAGGGATTAGGGAGACTAGCTTAGAGTAGCTACTACCTAAATATAGGTATAGGATAGTTTAATATCTAAAGACATAAAGATAACCTAATAGTAGATTAGAATTAGTTTAAATATTCTAATAATATAAAATATTATAATAAGATTACTAGCCTTATTCTAAGTAATAAAGTTACCTAAGTATAGCGCATTATAATAGCTATAGCCTATAAGGCAGTAAACCATGCCTAAGCTAAAGTAAAAGCTATAAATACTAATAATAATAATATTTATACCACTAAAGAAACCCTAAAATTAGCCCTTAAGGAAGTTATTAAAGAGGAAGCTAAGGATAGTAATACCCTAACCTAGGTAAGTATTATAGCTAGGCTAGCACTAAGATAACTAAACTCTAACCCCTCCTCCCTTTAGATCCCTAGATAATAATATAAGGAAATACTTATAAAAGGAAATACTATATAGAAATTACTCTAGTCTAGGGGTATAGAAAATATAGTTATAGTAGTAAATATAGCTACTAGGTAAGCCTTAGTAGTAGTAGCTAGAAAACTCCCTAGTAAAGATACTAATATTACCTTTAAAGGAAATATAGTATAATATAGAGAAGACTAGAAATAGATTACTAAGGTATTTAGACTAGAAGTAATTATTTACTACTATATACTTAGTATTATTATTAAAGGATTTCTTATAAAGTATACCTTTATTAAAAACCTAGTAACTAAGATTAGAAAAGTAAATAAAGTAAATATAATTAAAGTAACTATAAGGCACCTCTAAGGTAAAGGTATTTAGTAAACTACCCTAATCCTTAGTTTAGCTAAAGTTAAAGATACTAATAAATTATACTAAGATAAAATAGTATTTAAAGTAAAGCTATTCTAATCTAAACTATATAATAAGACCCTATAACTTAAATAGTGCTATAATTACTTCTAAATAGAATATATTATAAAGTTCTATAAGGTAGCTCTAAGGTATAGTAAGTATAGCACTAGCTAATATAAAGATAGAGAGATATCCTACCTAATAAAAACTAGGTAACTAAAGGAGAACTATATTCTTTACTCTAGACTATACCTAGCCTAATTAAAGGACTACCTTATACTAAAAGAGAAGTAAAATATAGTAAAAGTAAAATACCTAGAATAACTATCCTATTTTACTACTAGTACTATAAATAAGAGCCTATCCCTAGCCTAAGAAGGGCCTAATATAGTAGTAAAACCTATTATTATAGTTAGAAAGAAAAGAGGCTACCTTATAAATATAAAAAGAAGTGCTAAATAACCTAGGTCTAGGAGTATTAGATAATATATAGAATAACTTAGAGCTAGAATAAAGCTAGTATATAATAGTAAAGACTAACTACTACCCCCCTAAGTAATATAATAATATTATTAGTTCTCTTCTAGAATATAAATAAAAGGGATAGCCTAGTATATATTATACTCTACTACTAAACTAATATAGATATAATTATAATCTAAGAATAGGAATATATAAAGAACCCCTAGCCCCTAGCACTAGCTCTTACCTAGTTCTAGCTAGTATACTATAATAGGTATAATACTATATATATAAATAAGAAGTATAGTATAGGGTTATAGTTAGCCTAGGGAGAAACTAACTAATTACTAGTAAAAATATAAGGGGTTAATATCTACTCCTTTTACTTAGAAGAATATAGTAATAACTAGAACACCCTTATTGTTATGTGGCAGAACACGTGCAGTACATGGAGGCTGCCATACAAAAGCTAGATTTAACATCTTAGTTTAGGAATTTAACTTACTTTATACATATTATATTACCCCTAATAGTAGCTTTTATAAGTGAACTTAGTATAACTTATAACCTATTAAATCCGTTAGCCCCTCTAATAGAATTAACCTTCTATTATATAAAGCTAGCATATAATAAGTAGTAGTAATTAGAGATTCTTTTATTATACCCTTCTAGTAGCCTAGAAATAACCTATATATCTAAAACTAACTATTTATAATAGTAATATGCTAATCCTTAGAGTATTTTCCTACTCTCTAAAAATAAACTATATATTATTTACTAGTTTTATGCTTTTAATAGTATAAATCTAGATTTTAATTATTAAAAATAGAAACTTATTAGGATTAATAATTAAGAGAATCTAAACTAACTTATAAGATATAAATTTAATAATAAAGTAGTAGAAAAATAGGAATAGCTAATATATTAAGACCTCCCTATTTATTAGAATTTAGTAGATCTATAAGCTATATATTACGCCTAGAATTAAGTTAAATCCTA
This sequence comes from Epichloe bromicola, assembly GCA_023658445.1. Taxonomy (NCBI): domain Eukaryota; kingdom Fungi; phylum Ascomycota; class Sordariomycetes; order Hypocreales; family Clavicipitaceae; genus Epichloe; species Epichloe bromicola. Next base: position 5,379,508 of record CP098269.1, read on the forward strand.
TATCTAAAAAGCTAAAACTAGAGGCTTACTTAATAAACCTAATAAATTAATAGGTAGTAAGGCATTAGAAAGGCTATTTTAAGATACTCTTAGTCTAGCTTATAGTACTACTACTATAGGAACTAGGAGTAGTATAGGAAAAGATAAAAATAATAAAGAAAAAGGGATTATAAACTATTCTAAAACTAACACTATTACTTAGGATATTAAACCCCCTAATTAGTTAATAGAGTTAAATCTAGAAGACCTACTACTAGGACCCTTAGAATACCTAAAGAATCCTAAGGATTCTTATACTAAGACTAGTAAATATAATATAGTAAGGATAATATAAGGGATTTAGGAATAATAATAGGCATTATAGTAAGCTATAGAGGAGATAGTATTAGGGATAGACTAGCTAATAATAAGATTAATAACTAAAATTAGAAGCTTATAAAGTATAAGTGCCTTAGTAGGTTTAACGCTATTAGTATAGAATACTAACTAAGGATTACTATATCTAGCTAATAAATAGGGTTAGTATAATAGGTATCTATATACTAATAGAGGAATAACTAGACTATTAGTGTAATTATTCCTACCTTAATACTAATAAGGACTACTATAACTATAGCTAGGACTATTAGTATAGCTAGGACCACTAGCGTAACTAATATAGCTAGAATATTAGTAAGGATACTTATAACCTTAGCTAAGTCCTTACTAGACTTAGTAGTAAGGACTATACCCTTTAGACTAAGGTTAGTATACTAATTCTAGAAATTAAAGAAAAATAGACCTAGCGTTATACTAAAATTAGTATAACTAGTAAATAGAAATAGCGGAATAGAATATAGATTTAACGTGGAAGATTATAGATATTAGGCATTTTAAGCCTTATAATAAACTAGAAGAGGCTAGTAATAACCTTATTATATATAATAGAAAGCAAACTATCTTCTATAATATTAAATTATAAATCTAGGTAGTTAAAGATTACTTATATTATGCTAATCCTAGCTATTAGGATATTATTTAGAAGAAAATCTAGATATTATTCTAAGGGGATGTAATAGTATAGTATAGATAATATCTTAACTTAGTAGAATAGAATACTATATTTAGTGAAATACTAACTATATTTATAGCTATATAAAAGGAATTTAGTATTTAGGTTTAGGATATAATAGTGTGGCTTAATAAGGTAGAATATACTAAAGAGGATATTATAAAAGAGATATCTTTTTATAAATTTATATTAAAGATCTTCTAGTATATAAGGACAAATAGTAAGTTAACTAACTATTAGCTTTTAGTGCGTTTATATCTTAAGCTATATCTAGGATTATAATAGATATACCTAGTTCTAACTTAAATAGATATAAGATTAGCATATGTTACTATAGTAGATAATAAGAGACGCGATTTATATAACTACTTATATAGTAAAGGTTAGTTTATAAGTAAAAAAGGTAAAGGGAAGCTTAAGGTTTATTTTAATACTAAGATATTTAGTAGTAATTTAGAAGAAGATAAGGATAAAGTATAAGTAAACTAGAACTAGCTATTTAATAGATAATTCTTTTAAGGAAACTAGCGTTATAGGTAGGATAAGTGAAATACCTAAAGATTTCTAGGATATTTCTAACTATAGCTATATAGGTATAATTAACCTCCTAAAGAATAAAACTAGAGACTATAGTAGAATAGGTCTTAAGAGAATAAAGGGGGAGAGTGTATAGAAATTAGGTAGACTTAATAGACTAAAGTACTAAACTAATAAAATAAGTAACCCTAAGACTATAGTCCTATAAGAAAAGGAGGCTAAGTATAGTAGCCTAGATAATTTTAGTAATAGGAAAAGGGTTTTATAAGGGACTATAAATATACTAATATTATAGTGTATAATAATAATTCTAATATATAATAATATAAAACTTATCTCTAGGAATATAGTTATTATATAGCTAAAGAAGGGGAGGTCCTAGAGGATAATAGTAAGGATAATTAAGGATAAGACTTAAATTTTATTAAAACTTATTTTATAGAAAATACCCTAAAAGAGGCAAATAAGGCTATTACTAGGATAACCTTAAATAGGACTAGATAACTTGCCTTAGGATAAGTAATTAAAGCTATAGTAAGACTATAAGAAGTTAAATATAATAGAAAAAGGGCTAATATGTATCTAAAGATTCCTATTAAATTTAATAATAAGGGTAAAAGTTACTAAGTCTATCTTAACTTAGGAATATTATTAATTTTAGCGGATAAGGCATAGCTATAATAGTATAGATTAAATGTAAAGTAGGTAATACAGGAACTAAAGCTAGTATCTAGGGTTTAATCTTCCTTTTTTATTACTAAAATAGCTATATTTAACTTTTATATTCTAGGGATAGCGTATAGAATAGAAATCACTAGCTATTTTATGGTTATAGTAAATATAATGCTAAATTTAGGACTAAAATTATTACTTAGAATAAATTTTACTTATAAATATAGGGCTAAAATTGATTTTATCTAACTAAAGGTGGTTTTTAGGTTAGTTTATAGTATAATAATACTAGTAGAAATCTTCTAACTATTAAATAGGGTCCCTTACTAAAAGGTAGTTACTACCTATATAGTATTAATTCCGCTAAAGACTTATTTATATATACCTATTAGTTAGAAGGATACATAGAAAAATTAGGAAATAAGTGTATACTATATGTAATTATATTTAGAGTATTTCCCTAATATACTATTTAATAGATCTAGTAAGGGATAGATAATTACCTATAATCTAACTAATAAAATTATTACTATTAGAAAACACTAGAAGGTTACACGCCTAACCATAGCTAGTAAGGTTAACGCTAATTACCTAGTTAATAATCCTTTTATATACTATACCTATTTTAGTAAGGATATTATAGAGAAGAAGGAAGATAAAGATAAGGATAGTAATAAATCTAATAAAGAGAAGGATAATCTTAATCTAAAAAAGTTAATACTAGAGTGCTATTATATAGGATTTTATACCTAGAGGAAATCCTATATATAACTAATAAATTTAGTGTATAAATTACTAATATTAACTAGGAAGCGGCAAGTAAACTAGTTTAACTAACTAATAAATATAATATTTATTATAATAGAGGTATTATCCCTATGCTAGAAGACTAGAAGATAAGAATTAATCTTATAGATAGATAGTAGTATTAAATAAGGCTAATTAGGCCTTATAGACTAGGAGGATAGGATATAACTAAACTTAATAAAGTATATAATAAACTCTACCTAAAAGGGAAAATATTATATTTAGATAAGCTAGTAGCTATAGTATACCTAGTATTTATAGTTTAGTAAGAAACTAGTTAGGAAAGAAAAGGGAGAGTTATAATTAATATAAGGCTACTTAATAATATAGCAGTGCTAGATATATACCCTTTACTAGACTAAAGTAATATTATAGATAATATATATAGTAAGAAGGTTTTTTCTCTTTTTAATAGAATAGGATTTTTTTACTAACTACTAGTTAGAAGTGACTATTAAGCCTATATAGTAGTTATATTAAATTAAGGTCTTAAAGCGTTAAATATAGTATTAATAGGATTTAAGAACTCCCCTGTGTTTACCTAAAGGTTTATAGATAGACTTTTCTAAAAGTATAAGTATTTTATATAAGTTTATATTAATAATATTATTATATTTTTAGATAGTTTTAAAGAGCATTTAAGCTATCTTAATATTATACTTAGGATTCTTAAAGAAAATAGGATAATAATTACTATAAAGAAGTTATTTATTAGTTATCCTACTATTTAACTACTAGGTTTTATTATTAATAGTAATAGGATTATTAACACTAATAATAGGCTTAAAGCTTTTTAGAAGATAATTTTCCTAAGTAATCTATTAAGTCTTAAAACCTTTATTAGGATAGCTGGATTTCTCTATAATAGAATTCTATAGTTTAACATACGAATCTAACTATTATAAATGTAGAAAATAGCGCTATTAAGGGAATTCTATAAAAAGGATAAGAAAATTATTAGTATCTTAAAACTAGTATAAAAAAGGAAAATATAGTAAAAGACATTTTTACTAACTAAGTAGGAAAAAAAGGCTTTTAAAAATATTAAAGCGTTCCTAAGTAAGAAATAGACCCTATAGCATTATAATCTATAAAAGCTACTTTTCCTTAAAATTAACGCCTATAAGGAAGGATTTAGGTTATATGCTTTCTAATTATAAGAAGAATAGGATAGTTAGAGTGTCCCTAGAAGGGATATTAAAAATAACTAAATATAGCTAATTTTATTTCTTTCTAGGGCAATATTAAGTATTAAGAAGCGGTATAGTTTAACTAAGGCAGAAGTGGCTATAATTACGTAAAGTGTTAGAAAACTTTAGAAAATAGTCTAATCTAATAACGTAATAGTTAATATATTAACTAACTATTCCCTAGTAAAAGGGATTATTAAGTATACCTTATTATTAAGAATAGATTTAGATAAGGCTAATCTAAAACTAGTAAAAGTCACGAATTATTAATTATAATTTAACCTTAAGGTAACTTATATACTAGGGATACTAAACGTAGTGCTAGATACGCTTTTAAGACTACTAGTAAAAGTAACCTACTAGGAGGTGGCATAGAAAAGCTAATATAATAAATTAGATATAAGCGCTTATTTTATAAGTAAGGAGTATATTATAACTATAATTATAAATAATAGTCTTAAAGCTAGAATTATCACAGGATATTAGCATAATCAAAAGTTTAGCTAAATTATTATAGTAATATAAGCTTACTAAGAAAGGTAAGTAGTAAAGAATACTAGAGTTAGACTAAAGATTCCTTTATATAGATAGGACTTATATAAGGATAGTCTATTATACTACTATAGTAGAGATAGATTTTTCTATCTTTATATTCTAACCATAGAGGTTAAATCTATCCTATAACTAGTCTATAATAAATAGTAATATTTTAGAATTACTTAAATAGTAGTAAAGCTTTATTTAGTCTATTTTCTACATATAAGTTAGTAGATTTATAATTATATAGCCTATTATATAGTGTATTAGGAAAACGCAATTAATTATTTAAAGCTACCTAGGGAGTTATAGCTATTATAGCTAAAGCTAACGCTATTTTATATAATCTTACTTAATTTTATTATAAATATACTAGAAGTGTTAGCTACTAATATAATATAGTAGATAGAAGGATACGCTATATATAATTTATTATATCTAGTAAACTACCTATTTAGTAAGAGAACCTTTCTAATACTAGGATATATAATATATCTAGTGGAAATTTAGGTAGAATTACTCCTTTATGCCTTATATATTATAGACTAGGGATTACTAAGATAAATTATTAGTAATAGGGACCTAAAGTTTATATCTAATTATCAAGGTAGGGGTCGGTGTAGATGATGAAAATGGTTCGATTTCGGTCAATCAGAGGTGCAGACGGCACCTGACTTTTGTACCTAAAAGGTATATAGTGCGCTATAGTAATAACTAGTCTACGGAGGTACTTCTAATATATTGTCTCCACCGTTATCTTATTAAGGGTTTTAACCTAGTTATTACGTAGGCTACATCCACACATCTAATACCTTAAGGAGGTCTCCCTAACACACCCCCCCTAGCTAAGATATCTATTAAAGCTAGAGATTAAATCTATAGGAAGAGATCGTGAACAATTTCTAGTGTTATAATTAGATAGGAATCTCTTGCAAGCTAATTCTATAGCAGAAGTCCCTATGTATCTAACCTAAAAGTGGCTTTGTGAAGCTATCTGTAGGTATCTTAGAGGTCTTTATCTAATTAACCTTAATATTACCCATCGCATATTATTCTTAAATCTATATTTAATTTATATTAAGGTGCTTAAGGCTAGTCTAAAGCCTTCCTTCTATATATTTAGTGATCTAGATTATCTACTTATTATTACACTAGATAATTAAGAGCAGTAGCACGCGGACCTTAATATTATAAAGTAGTCTTCCTAGAGATATACGCTTTTTTATGCTATAATTTAGGGTAAAGAGCTCTGCTTCTATGCTTAAAGTTATTACATAATATTACCTACCTAACTTCTAATTAATCACAGCGCTATGTATAATAAAGATATAACCTTATATTAATTTCTAAGTATTAGGGTTATTACTAAGTGAAGCATTAGTGCTAGAGAATAGCGTATTAAAACTATCCGCTTCTAAGTAGCAAATACATAGCTTCTTTATATTCTAAGCGTATAAAATTACTCCTTTAGTAAGCTTAATATGCTTTACTAATAGATTTGTTATAAAAGAGGCAAGCTTTAATGCTATAAAGGCTATATTAGGTCTTCTAATAATGCATAGATACACTAAAGAGCCAATAACTACTCTATAATAATTAATCTCTTTATTAGTAGCTTTGCTAGTGTTAGTAAGGATTATAGCTATAGGAAGAGGAGCAGGGGACAAGCTCTTTAAATCGCTATTAATAACATTAGGAATAAATTTCTAAGTAATCTTTTAAATATATAATTCCTATAATAACTATATCTCTTTAGTATTATGATTTCTAATAATTTTAATACCTAGGAACCACTTTAGGTTGCCCTAGTCCTTAATGTTAAGACTGTTTATTAGTTATTTATAAAGCTCTTTAAATTCTACTTTAAATCTATTAGGGTACATTACTATAATATTATCTATATAGAAGAATAGGATAAATCCGCCCTTTATAAAGATATATAGGTCTTCCCTTCCTTATATAAAGTCTAGCTTTAATAGGAATTATATAAGATATAAGAACTATTATTAAGGAGCTTCCCTTAGCCTATATAACGCTCTTATTATCTTCTAGAGACAACCTTTTGCGTTTATACCCTCTAGGGGCTTATAGTAAACAGGTTCTTTAAGCTTTACATATAGGAAGGCATTCCAAACGTTATATTGTCGGGTATTAAGATTATTAGCGCAGTAGATTACAAGTAGTATACGTAGAGATTATAAAGTAAGCATAGTAGCGTAGTTATTAAGGTTATCCTTTAGTTATTAGTTACCTTAAATAACTATTCTAGCTTTAAACTCTATAACTACTCCTTTTTTATTAGTTTTATATTTAAAGACCTAGCTAAGGTCTATAATTTCCTTCTGCTTCTCTAGATTAAATAATTTATCTAGTATATCCTCCTAGTAGTTTAAGGATAGAAGTTTTAAAAGCTCCTTTATAATTACTTCCTTCTAGTAGTTATAATAGGCTAAAGCTATAGCTTGACGATAATAGGCAGGTTCTAGCGGCATATCTTTAATCTATAAACTATATTAAACGCCCTATAATACTATAGAAAAAGCAGAAGCAAACTATACCTACCTAGCTTTATATATCTCCTTTCTTTAGCGTTTTCTAGTAATAATATTATCTAGATTAATACCGTTGTCCTGGGGATAATGATTCTCCGTAACTTTACTGCCTTCGCTAGTAATTTTACTAGTCTCTATAGTAGTCTCTGTGTGTTTAATTATCACGTTACGTACTAATTTATTAATTTTATAAAATAGCGCATTATTACCTTATACCTAAAGCTCTGTGTTCTCTATAGTAACTAGGGCCTTATAAGAAGAGTTAGGAGGGGTTAAAAGTGCACTAGAAAGGTTATCTTTTTCCCCTATTATATAAGGAGGTGTTTTTACTTTAAACTACTTATTTTCTCCTTCTATATTTATAGGTAAAGAGGCGTAATTCTTATAATTCTTATCTTCTAATTCTATTCTAATAAGGTCTTAACTAATTTCCTTATTAATATTATTAGCTTTAAGCTCCTTAAGTAGTGTAATCGTTAATATCTTCTCCTTTTAGGCTAATTCTAGCTCTTCTTCTGGTTTAAAGAAGGAGTTCTTATTAAATCGAACATATGCTAATATAATAACCTTGTAATTACGAAGCAAAGGCACCTATATAATATACTAGGACTTGCCTCTATAACTAATAAGGTATCTAATATAAGCTTTCTACTCTAACTGTAGTATCGCATTATGTAATTTAATGTGCTCTAGAGCCTTCGTTGTTATAGGAAACGCTTTATATCTATAGGCTTGTAGATATGTAATTAAAGGTTTCTAGACCTCTATTATATTTAAGTACGCAGGGACTGTTTTCCTAGCCTAATCCTACTAAAGTTTATATAGTGTAGTCTACTTCCTATAATATTTAAAAGGCGTATAATTTAATAGATAAACCGCGGTGTTAAAGACCTTATTATTAAGATTAGATAGAAGGTTAGCTTTAAGACTTAAAGTATAAGCTTTCTACTTAACCACCCCCCTAGATCTCTCCGCCTTTCTATTCTAACTAGGTGTTAAGGAAGCTAAATTATAGACTATAATGCCAGTAAAGGCTATCTTATCCCTTATATTCTCTATAAAGAGGGCTTTTTTAATATTACTATGTAAAAAGCGTAGTTAAACCCTAAATTAAGTGCTTAGGAACGCTATTATTATACAGAAGCTATTATAAATCCTATCCTTTATCTTAAATAAATAGAAGAACCGCATTAAGGTTATAAGGTAGGTAAAAACACACTAATACCTATTACTATTCTAATAAGGAGAGTTATAGTAATCTAGATTAACTAAAAGACTATAACCTAGTCCCTAAGGAAGTCCTTTAGGTGTAACCTATGATCTCTATCACTTAGCCTTACCTATAGCACATATCTTACACTATATAAGCTTAGGACCTATTAATTTAACGCCTAAAGCCGCATTTATAAGCTCTATAAATACCTTAACGCCAGGATAACCACATTATTAATGCTAAAGGTCTGCATCTCCTCTTATAGGTAGTCTTAGTGCTCTACTAGATATAGTATAGGCTTCCTTTAGATCCTCTAATAGTCTTAATAACATATAAAGCTTGTTAATATTATAGACTTTAGCTATAGGCGTTATCCCTTAATATAGAAATAACTTCTTCTGATTCTAGAAGATACCTGCCCTTATAAGAATTGTCGCTAATACTAGATTAACATGGAATTCTAGAATAAATAACGTAGTTTCTAATACTAACGTCCTTGTGTTCTATAATACAGGATCCGTGACGGAGATGCGTATAGGGCCCTGTCCTGAAGCTATATATATCGTGCCTCCGGCTTTAACCTCTGTTATAATGTTTCTATTAAATTTAGATTAATTAAACCAGCGGATATTATTAAATATATAAATATTAGCTCTAGAGTTATAGAGGACTATATTCCGCCTTAATTCTAAGCTATCTATAGCGTTAGTTATTAAATTTACGCTTTCCTTTACCTATTAACCTTATTTAGAGCATATAAATAATAATACATTCGCAGTCTTCTTACCAGGGGTAACCGTAACTAAGTTATTAGTTAGATTTTATAAAGGTATAAATATCTTACCACTCTTCTTCTCTGGTTTCTAACTTATTACCTTAGACTTTTCTTATAGATTCTCCTTAAGATACTTCTTAATATTCTCTTTAGAGTTCTTCCTAACTTCCTAGTCCTTTAGTGCAGCCTCTAGCTTATATATAGCCTTAAATAAATTATAGGATTCCCACTACTTTAAGGCATTATAAACGTTGTAATTCATATATCTAGGGCACTTCTTTTTCTCTAATTTGCTTTAACCACTTAATCTATTAGTAGTAAGCGCATTAGCTAACTTTAGTACACTCTATAGAGCTTTATAATCTCTTTTAAACTCTATAATAGCTTTAAGGAAGCTTTAGTTTATACTATTATTAAGTAAATTATTCTATTTCTTCTAAAATAATTTAAATTTGCTATAAAGAGGAATCATAAACTTATATAGCATTATCTCCTTAGTCTATTAGGTCTCTAGATCCTAATAATTTCTCCACAGTACCTCTATTATTACTACCTATTTATACTAATTATAGGTACCCTTAGCTTATAAGTAATTATTAAGGCGTGTTTCCATAAGAATCAGCATCTTCTAAGTGTTTAGCTTATACTAATCTTAAAGAAGCTTTAATATCCTTTAAGAGTGCTAATAGACTAACTTATTTCCTTCCTCTTTAGTATTAAAGTTAAGGGAGTCTTAAATATTCTTTAAGAGAGTCTTATAGATATATTCCCTAATCTTTAGTATCTACTTTAATAGGTTATAATACTTTATAAGATTAACTTATAAATCTCTATATTAGAAGTTATATTTATCTTTTATATCTTTATAAGTAAGCTTCTAATCTTTAATAGTATTAGGGTTATCCTCTATAATCTCTAGTCTTAGACCCCTTCGCGGGTGTGCGGGTATTATAGGTTCTTTAAGTAGTTTATCCTAATTTAGATTAATATACTCCTAGACACTATAGGATTCCACGTAATTCTTAATTTACGTAAACTATTTAATCTAGTCCTTCTCTAATAATAACATTATATTTAGAGTTTCTTTAGGCATTATAAAGGGAAACCATACTAGTTAAAAGGAAGCATAGGTTATATAGTTTAACTAATTAATATAACAAAAGGGCGATTATCTCTTAATATTAGTAAGCGTTAAATTAATAACGTTAATAGAGCTTATATTGTCTATAATAATCAACAATAAGGGCAATCAAAGCCTCCTAGGCTTATAACTATTAAGGTAGGGGTTAGTGTAGATAATAAAAATGGTTCGATTTCGGTTAATTAGAGGTGTAGACAGCACCTAACTTTTGTACCTAAAAGGTACACAGTGTGCTATAGTAATGACTAGTCTACGGAGGTGCTTCTGATACATTGTCTCCACCGTTGTCTTATCGAGGGTTTCAACCCAGTCATTGCGCAGGCTGCATCCACACATCCGATACCTCAAGGAGGTCTCCCTGACACTAATATATAGAAAGAGATATTTAGGTGTATAGGAGTTAAACTCCTTATAGGCATAGCGTATTATCTATAGATAGATAGAATAGCTAAAAGAAAAAACCAGATAGTAATAATTATAATACATTACTATATAGTAATAAATCTAGATATAACATAGACTGTAATACTCCTAGCACTATAGTATTAATTAAATAACACTATAGCTATAAGCATAGGGTAGGCTTCTAATAAGTTACTATATAGGTTTTGTCCTCTAAGTATTATTAATCTTCTTTCCCTAAATAATATAATTAACATAGGAACTAGTGTAAATAATATAGTAGTGCTATAAAAGTTATACTAGTATAAGGCCTAACTAGCAATTACAATAGTAGCCGCCCTTACTAAAATTTAGTATAATAACCACTACAAACTAGTTAATATTAACGTAGGAGATATAGTTTATCTATAATTATATAAGGGATATAAATTACCTAGGAAACCTAAGAAGAAATAGTTACTATAAAAGGTAGGACTATATAAGGTACTAGAAAAGGTAAACCTATTAGTATATTAATTAGATTTCCCCCTAAATTTATAAGTCTATCTAGTGGTTTCTATAGCGTAGATATAGAAGCTAGTATAAGGAAAGGACCTATTTAATAGGGAAGAACTAGCTCTGCTGCTAATTATATTTAATAATCTAGAGGAAGTAGACTATTAGGAGATTAAATAAATCTGTGGTTATTAGGTTAAAATCTCTAAAAGAAATAAGACTGTAAAAATAGAATTCCTTATCTAATAGAAGGGATTTACCGCTAAGGATAACTAATAGATAGCTATGAGGCCCCGCCCACAACACAGCGTGCACACCCCATAGGCATGCTAGGCCTAGGGCTAGGTCTACGTAACACTAGCGAGCCACTAGATAAAAGCTAGTAACTTACACGCATAATACTTAGACTTAGTAAGCTTTAGTAAATACATAAGTGCCCTATACCTCTTACCTAGCTATCCTTTATTCTTATAATTCTAAAGCTTCTCCTACTAGTTACCTAAGAGTAATATAGGGAGGAGAACTACCTAATCTATAAGAGTAATATTAGATAATAACTAAGGGCTACTAAATAAGGGTAATACTATAGCTAAGAACACGCCCTATTCTATAGATACTATAACTAAAGATACACCCCTTATTATCCATGCCTAAGCTATAGTAATAGTAAAGTAAATTACCTAGCTTAAGGAACTTTAGAAACTATAGGAAAGAGAGTAAGAGCTCTAAGATCTATTATAGTATAATACTAGAGAAGAATAATTAAAAAGGTAGTAAAGAGCTAGTACTTTCTTAAGCTATAGTAGCTAAGAGATTAAAGTTTAGAATATTACTAACCTCTAATATCCTATAAACCTATAGAGATATAAGATATAGATTAATAACCTAAACTATACCTTTAATAGGGTAAAGAAGAAGTTCTAATATAACTACTAGAAGATCTTTTTTACACTTAATTATATATATATTAATTATAGGGTAAGATAGAATAGATACCTTAAAGAATAGTAGGCTAATAGCTAGGATAACCTTAAAGATAACTAGGATAAATTTTAGACCTAGATACTTATACTACTTTAGGACTCTACTAATCGTAATATATAAATAGTAATATAATTAGAGAATATAAAGTAATATAAGGGTTAAAGCCTTATTAAGTTTAGTATCTTCTTAGATTTACTAGAGAAATACCTAGAAAGAGCCCTAGAAAAGACTTATACCCTTATATTCTTTATAAAGTTACTCCCTAACCTATAGGATTATATTAATCTATATGCCTTTATTACTAATAAGACTTAAGAAAAGGTTATATAACTTACCTAGTAATTCTAGGAGGTAATACTAAAGAATAAGTAAAAATCTAAGTAATTAGGAGATAAAGGCCTATATAAGAACCCTTAGTACTATAGGAATAACTCCCTATAAGGTTATAAACCTTATAAAGATTAAAGAAATAAGGACTAGAAGAAGGGCCTACCTACTTACCTAAACACTACTAAACCTAGGGATAAGATATAGTATTATAACTATAATAGTATAGGATACCTTATATATTACTATAAGAAACCTAAGAAAAAGCCCTAAGAAGGCCTAGAAAACTCCCTAAGGTAGAAGTAGATGCCCTTACCTCTACCTCTAATACTAAGGTGCTAATAGGGCATTAGTTTTATATACTAGTTACTATCTATAGGTATAAAGATATTAAAATAGTAGCTAATCTAGATAGTTATACTAAGATTAATATAATTAGTATTAAGTTTATAAGAACCTATAAACTTAACTAGGCTAAGGCTATAGTACCTATTATTAAGGTAGTAAGAGCCCTTATAGTCCCTTAATATAGTATTTATAAGGTACCTATTATAATTAAGGACTTAAGAGAAGAAGAAAGGGACCTTAAGCTACTATATATAGCTATAGATAGAGACCTAAGAGTAAGGGGAAGCCCTATATTAATTAGAATATATACCCTTATAGAAGAATATATATACCTTTACCTATATTTATAGGAATAGTAGTTTAAGAAAGGAAAAGTAGCCTTTTTACTATTAACTCCTTATAAATTTATAAAAGTAATATATAATAAGACTATTATATATACTATTATAGGGGTTATAGAAGATAAGTTTATTACCCTTAAAGATAATAAGGAGGTAAAAGTATATAAAACTATTAAAGATATTCCCCTAAAACTATATAAGTTTAAAGATATATTTATATTAGATAAGGTAGGAAGCTTACTATTAAGAAAAGAGACTAACTATATAATTAACCTAGTACCTAAGGCTATACCCCTATATAGACTAATCTACCCTCTCTCCTAAAGTAAGCTAAAAGAACTCTATAAATATATTAATAAAAACCTATAGAAAGGCTAGATAAGACCCTCTAAGAGCCCTATAGGTATACTTATTCTATTTATACTAAAGAAAGATAGGATACTCTAGTTATATATAGATTATTAGGGACTTAATAGAGTAATATAGAAGAATTACTATACTCTCCCCCTGATTTTAGAGATCCTAAACTAGTGCTAAGGAGCTTACTACTTCTTAAAAATTAATATTAAGAATATATACTATTAAATTTATATTAAGGGAGGTAATAAGTAAAAGACTATATTTTATACCTATTATAGATATTATAAATACCTTATAATACCCTTTAGGTTAACTAATACCCTAGCTACTTTTTAAAGTTATATTTATAAAGCACTCTATAGGCTAGTTAACACTATTTATATAGTATATCTAGATAATATCCTTATCTTTTTAAAGATATAGGAGGAATATACTATATATATTAAGGAAGTTTTAGAATATATAAGATTAGTAGAGTTATATATAAAACCCTTAAAGTGTTTATTCTACTAGGAGTTAGTAAAGTTCCTAGGGTTTATTCTATTAGTTAATAGGATCTTAATAGATACTTACTAGGTTAATATAATCTAAGAATAGAAAGAGCCTATAAGCTTTAAGAATATATAGTCTTTCCTTAGGTTCTATAATTTCTACTAATAGTTTATCTATAAATACTCTAGGATTATAGTATCTCTTTATATATTAATAAAAGGTAGTTAAAATAGTATCTAGACTAGGAAGTTTATATTTAGAGTAAAGGAATAGCTAGTGTTTAACTAGCTAAAAGAGGCCTTCTAGTAAGTGCCTCTTCTCTATTATTATAACCTAAGTTAACTAGTGCGTATTAAGATAAATACTTTAATCTTTATAATAGTAGGAATCCTATCTTAATAGGATAATAAGGGCTATTAGTATTTAGTGGTATTTTAGTTAAGGAAATTTATAGATACTAAGCGTAATTATAGTATAGCTAATTAAGAGCTACTTACTATAGTAAAGTTATTTAAATACTAGTAATACTATATTAAGGGTATAGTAAGCCTAGTTAAAGTCCTATTAGACTACTATAATCTATAAACCTTTATAAGGTAGTAGAAATTAAATAGAAGGTAAGTAAGATAGTATATATTCCTTTATTCCTTTTACTTTATAATTAGGTATAGACCTAGGAAAAGTAACCTAGTAAATACACTATTAAGAAGGTCTAATTATAAGGGTAAATCCCTAATAAATAGGGCACTATTACTAGAACTTTAAAGGAAGATAGTATCTACTAAAATAGTAGAAGAAGAGAAACTAATATATTAAAGAAGATATAGTAAGATACCTTTAGGGGAGGAAAATACCTTAGTCTTAGGTATAGAGAGGCTTAATAAGATATCTTTAGGGGAGGAAAATACCCTAGCCCCTATAGAGAGAATAGCTAGAGTAGCCTAGTTAAGAAGCTAGTTAGCTACTATAGATCTAGTAAAAGGTTAGCTAACTAAAGGGGATTTTAAGGAGAAGGTAATATATGTCTAAGATATTAGCGTAGTATAAGAGATATAGGGGACTATTATATTACTAGATCCCTACTAATCTAGGCTAAATAAACTATTAGTATAACTACTATAGAAGGCATAGGATTAAGACCTAGATCTATAGAGATAAAATAGTAAGATTAATAACTCCCTAGTAAAAGGGAAGGGAAAGGCTAGTCTATAGTTATATAGCATAGGGGGTCTTCTATTATACTAAGACTAGGTAGTTATTCCCTAGGAGCCTATTTTATAATAGGAGCTTTTATAGCTACACTATAATAATTTACTAGTAGGTTACTTTAGGACTAAGTATACTCTAGAGCTACTAAAGTATTACTTTTAGTAGCTAGCTATAAGTAAGTCTATTTTAAACTATATTATAAGCTATAGGGTTTACTAATAAGTAGTAGCTAGAAGGCATTACCTATATAGAAGCCTTAAATTACTACTAATACTAAGGTAACTATAAATAGAGATCTTAATAGACTTTATTATAGGGTTACCTATTATATAAGTAGGTAAGCAAGAGACTGATATAATCCTAGTAATTATAGACTAATTTACTAAGTATTTTATCTTCCTACCTATAACTACTACTATTAATATAGCTAAATTAGTAGAACTTTTCTATAAAGAGATTAAGCTATAATTTAAAGCCCTAGAGGGTATTATATCTAATAGAGGTTTAGTCTTTATAAGCTAATTCTAGTTAGACCTATACTACTTATCTTAGGTAAAGCAAAGGCTTTCTATAGTATTTTACCCCTAAACTAATAAGTAAATAGAAAGAATAAACTAAGTACTTAAGCACTACCTTTAATATTTTATTATAAAGAACTAATAGATATAGCCTAAGCTACTTCTAATAGCTTAATTTACCTATAATAATATAGTAAATAGAAGCACTAGCTACTCCTAAACTATTTACTTATAGGCTATTTACCTAAGTTTTATCTAGCTCTTAGGGGTAAGAGCTAGGAAAGGGAGGTACTAGAAGTATATATATATATTATAAAGCTATATAAAGTTAGAGAGTGTCTAAAGGAGAACTAGGCTAAAGCTACTAAAACCTAGGTAAAGTACTATAACTAGTATTACTAGCTATTAATACTATATTAAGGTAACCTAGTACTACTATTAGTAAAGAATATTAGGCTTAAGGATATAAAATAGAAGCTAATCCCTAGATTTATTAGGCCTTTTTAAGTACTTAATACTATAGGGAAATAAGTATATAGACTAGTATTACCTAAGAAGTATAGATAGCTATATAATATATTTTATATAAGCTTATTAGAGCTATAGAATTACTATAAAGACACTAAGAATAAGGATATACTAATACTAGACCTTAAGGATAAAGAAGATAAGTATAAAGTTAAGGAAGTTAAAAACTATAAGAAAACCTATAAAGGTAATAAATACCTAGTAAAATAGAAGGGTTAGCTAAGTAAATATAACTAATAGGTTCTAGTAGAAGATATAGAAGGCACTTAATATATAATTTAAGTGTTTTACTAAAGCAAATTATATAAGAAAGGTAGTAATATATAGGTAAGTTATAGATAAAGAGATATAGAGTTATAATAAAAAAGGCCTAGCCTTATTAGCTACTATTACACTCCTATATAAACTACCTTAGACTACTTACTAAATAATAAAAGAAAATATACCTAAAGTATAGGGAGGGTTAAGAGAAACCCCTCTATTATTACCCCCTTATAGTAAAAAGCCTAACCCCTATAAATAAGATACTTAGTGCTATTCTTATCCTTAGTAATTACCTAGCGTATTACTAGTGTAAAATAATATTTTACTATCCCCTAGGGGATATATTCTAGGTCTAAGTATTATAGGTATAAAGTTATTTTTATATTCTATATAATCTTAAGTTTATAGTAGTTTAGCTATAGAAGAATTAGTAAATATATAGTAAGGTAAGGTAGAATAACTATAATACTTATATACCCTAGAATTAGGCTAGGGAATATTATAATAAGTAGCTACTATTATAATACTATATACTATTAGTATATAATAAAGGTATACTACTACTAAATATAAGTAAGAGACTAGTAAATATATAGTAAAAAAATAAACCTAATAGACCTTTATAGCCCTAGTTAAGCTAAAAGTAATATAGTGTAATATATTTATATAGTTAAACCCTATTATTAGATAGAGGTAATACTTAGTAATATAGAAGTAAGAGGCCTCTAAAAATAGGTAGTCCTTAGGGTCTTCCTTTACTATATTACTATAGATATCTATAAGTATTTAGGCCTAGTCTAAAACTATAAGGAGGTTAATAAAATTACCCCTTATTATAGCTATAGCCTATAGGAATTTATTAGTAAAATAAGACTAAAAGATATAGAAAGAGTAGTATACTTATAGTCTTATAAGAATTACTATAGTTATAGTATTAGGTATAGTGCTTAGAATATTTTATCTTTTAAGGATTTATAAATAGATTATAGGGAAATTAATAGTTAATCTATAGTAATATAGGCTTAGCTAGGGGATATTTCTTAAACTTAGTGTATCTAGTGTGTAAATAATATATATAGCTATATTCTTTTAAAGGAATATACTTATTTTCTATAATAAATATATAGTAATTAAGGACTAGGAAGGGATAGAAACTAAAGGTATAAGAAATAATTAAAAAATTACTATAGTTATAGAAGGGAAGAGTATATAATATAATAAAGAATTATAGGTAAATTTATAGTTAAACCTTACTTATTATTTATTATTATTTTAAAGGCTATTACTAGTTAGTAAATAGCTATAAGGTAGCTAGTAAAAGCTATTTAGGAGCCTAGCTATAAGTAGGAAGGTAATTATAAGGCCCTGCCTATAACATAGCGTGCACACCCTATAGGTATGCTAGGCCTAGGGCTAGGTCTACGTAACACTAGCAAGCCGCTAGATAAAAGCTAGTGACTTACGTATATAACACTTAGACCTAGTAAGCTTTAGTAAATACACAAGTGCCCCATACCTCTTGCCTAGCTATCCTTTGTTCTCACAATAGCTAAAAGCGAGATGTGGGTTAATATAGCTAAGATAATAGAAGAATACCTTAAAAAGAACCTAGTTAATTAGGAAAGAGAGTATATAAAAAGGGGTATAAATTTGCCTATAGAGCAATAATAGTGAAGGAATAGAGACATTTCGTAAGTAGTTAGATTTAACTAGTTAGGGCAAAGCTATAAGGCCTTTTCTTATATATATATTTTATTGCACTAACTAGGGGAAGCTTACTACACTCTTACTTTATATTATTCTCTAATACCCTACTACTTTTACGTAGTTAAATTTAATATAAGTATAGTTATTTTTATTTTAGTCTTATTTTCCTTTATATTATTTATTTCTAAGAATAATATTATATATAATATAAAAGCTTTTATATAGTTAAATTTAATATAAGTGTAGTTATTTTTATTTTAGTCTTATTTTCCTTAATATTATTTACTTCTAAGAATAATATTATATATAATATAAAAGTCTAAAAACTATTAAAACTAGAGCTAAATTAGCTATAGGAAATATAGGAGTGTAGTAATTACTAAAAGTACTAAGTAAGACCTTATAATATTACACTAGAAGTTAAATATAAGTTTTATAGGTAATATATAAACCTATATAATAACCCTTTAGCTACACTAGATTTTATTCTATTTAATAATAAGGTTAGTATATAGGACTAGACACTCTATAAGTAAATATAGGTAGCTTATTTATATATTTAAGTACTAGTATTAGAATAATAAAACTAGTTATTAGGATAGCTTATAGTTACTAATTTAGTATAATAATAATCTACTATATATAGTAAAAGAGCTAAATATAACTAGTAAATTAATAAGATTTTAGTATAGCTAGGAACTATAACTTACTATAAGAGGGTAAAGTTCTAAAATCACCTTTTAGATTAAGTAAACTAAAATAGCTAATTATACTAATTCTTACTCCTAATATAATAAGTTATATAATTATAGCTATAATAGCATTAAGATAAATCTAGTATATAATAAAATAAGGTAAATAGACTATTACTATTAGCAAAGGAAGGTAGTAGAAGCACTAATAAAGCAGCTAGAGTTATATAAGTAATAGTTAATAAAGAGGAGTAGATAGAGGATAATAATAATATAGTAGATATTATATTAGATTTATCTATGGAAAGGTAAATAAGGGATTAAGCTATATAGGATTTAATTAGAGAGAATTATATAAGAAAGGAAAGAAAAAAATTAGTATAAAAAGAAGATAAATCTAGAAACTTACTAACTAAGGAAGGTAAGAGAGAAGTAAGATTTAACTTAACCTAATTAAGAGTAAGATCTATTAAGCTAGAATTAAAACCTAAAAGTAATAAAAACACTAAGTTTAGGGAAATAAAGGTTAATAATAGTATAGTAAAAAGTAAATTTAATAAGGAGGTTAAAGAGATACCTATAGAGTACCTTATTAGACTATTATAAGTTTATAAATAAATAGTAAAGCTTAATTTTAAGCTACTATTTACTAGATTTAGAAAGCCTAGATTAAGAGTAAACACTTAAATACTAATGCCTAATATTAGCATAGTAGTGTATAAGAGAGTAATAGAAGAATTTAATATAGTATATAAAGGAAGAAGTATAAAGGGAGTTAATTTTAGTAAATTTAAATATATAATAGTAAGTCACTAGAAAAAGATATAGGATATTAGGGATATAATATAGACCTATATATATAAATTTGCCCTTAAGGGCGCTAAGATAGTATTTAATAGTTTAGAAGTGGATTTAAAGAATATATACTTTATATTATAGTAAAATATAGTTATCTAAATTTTCGCTATTTTTAAAGAGTAAAGGGTTACTTTAGTAATAAAGTAAGTAATAGTAAGATAGGTAGGAAAGCTTATATATTAGGTTACTATTAATCTAATAGAGTGTAGAGTAATAAGGAGAGTAAAGAACTAGGTAAAAATAGTGGCGGTAGCTTTCTATAATAGCGTAATAGTTAAATATAGATAATAAATAGCTATATATAATAGCATATTATCTCTACTACTATAAGCTAATATATTAGCTCTTTATTTTATAGATAAATATAGCGCGGTAAATAGTATAATTACAGGAGCGCTAGCTAGCATTAGATATATAGATTTGCTCTATATTAGTATAGAAAATAAGCTAGTACTAAAATTATCTAAATCTTAGTAAACTAAGGAGATAGATAGGTAATATAAATAGAGTAAAATTAATAACTTAATTAATAAAGTTAATACTATTAATAAGTAAATTAATAAAATAGAAAAGGAGTTTACCCTTACTAAAGAGTAAGTAGATATAGTATTTAAAGCTATTAAAGAGTTAGTAAAGGAGGTTTATAAGCTAATAATTATAATAGAAAAGGATTTAAAAAGCATTAAAAGTAAGTTTAAATAAGTATTAGAAATATTAAAGAGTTATAAAGAGAAGATCTCCTAGTGTAATTTAAGTGAAATTCTAGTTAATATTAATAAATAACTTAATACTTTAAAAAGGGATATAGCTAAGAAGACTAAAGATAAGAAGAAGATTATAGAATTAGTATTTATAGTATTAAAGATTTTAAAGGTAATATAGGATTAGGAGGTAAAAATTAAGAATCTTATAAATAAGTAGAAAATATTTAAGGAGGATATAAGGAAAATAAGATTAGCTTTAGTAAGGCTAATTCTAGCAATAGGAACCCTAGGAAAATAGATTTAGATATCACTAGCTCTAGAGACTCTAATATAGCTAATACTAGTTTTAGTAATACTAGCTCTAGTAACACTAGCCTTAGGTGAAACTAATAGGTAATAAGGCGAATTACGTTAGGGAATACTAAAATTAGGTAATAAGTAACCTTAGGGCGAAATAGGACCTTTGCTAACGCTAAGTAAGAGACCTAAACTACTAGGGAAGCTTAGTTTAAATATATAAGTAGTTTAACTAGATACCTAATAAATAACGCTAAGAATACCTGCATTACAGGAGATAAATAAGATATTGCTAATACTATTAGGAAAATAGATAAAAAGGGTAGTAACCCCTAGGTAAATAGTATTACTAACTATAAGGGTAATAACCACTACAGTAGTAAAGCTATAAGTGTCACGACTTAAGGGTCAAAAGATAATAGAACAGAGTGATAGCTTAGATTCATAGTTATAGCTAGAAAGGTGCTACCTAGGGGCGGGTGCGTAAAGGTTTTAAGCTCTAACCTTTCACAAGAATATAGGCGGTTCTCGCTAAATACCTTGCCCTACGCTTATATAACTATCTAGCTACTAGCTAGCCCCTCCCTAACCTAGTAGGTCTAAGGTCCTACTAGTGCTCTATTATATAATAATCCTATCTCTATCCCTTACGCTCCTAATATAATACCCTCTCTTTATATAATTATCCTTAATTATATAATAAGCTACTTACTTAGGGCATTTATACTACGCAGTCCTAGAGGCTATAGTTAATAGAGGGTTTAGGTTAGGTGTGATGTGTTATAGCGTAATGCGTTATTAAAAATAATAATACTAATAATACTAGGGTATAAATGTTATTATCCCCCTATTTATTAATCCTAAATAGTAACCTATTCGCTGCTCTAATATAGTGAAGTAGATGCTCTTTACCTTATGCTAATAGTTCTAAGAGAGTAGACACCCTATATTAAATTTTATAATTAGGTTAAATAGATAGGGTATTAGATGCTATATATATAAATAAACTTATTTACAGGTCTTAGCGATATAGTGGTGCGGTCGCTATATGTTCGTAGCTACTAGTATGTTTATAAATAGTAATAATAATAGTAAATATTATAATTCCCGCGTTAGCTATATATAGTGTGTAGATTACTTAGGGGGTCTGTGGTTAATATAAAAGGGACTAGATCTTCCCCCCTTATATATACGCTTCCTTTCCCTTATATACTATCTAACTATTATAAGTTTCCTTATCTTTACTTATCTTCCCTTTATTACTTCCTTACTACTAACCTATAGCTAGCTTATAATATCTAAAATCTATTTATTAACTCCTACTCCACTACTAGGTCTACCTCTATAGAATAAACCCTTAGGGAAGTTACTAGAGAAGTTACCTTAAAAGAGAATAGTATCTAAAATTTCTATATAAGTTTACTACTTTCTTACTAGGTTATTACTACTAACTTATAGCTAGTAATACTAAAATTCTATATATATAATATAGTTAGTAAGTTACTATATAGAATATATAGCCTAAGAATAGCACCTATACTATTCCTTAGTATCTTAAGGAAAATAAACCTTTTCCTATAGAGTATAATAACTCTTATAGTATAATCTTACTACTTCTTTACTTCTTATAGTTACTAACCTATAGTAGTAAACTTAGCTAAATATACCTATTACGCCTAAAATAATAAGATATATATTAGAGTATAACTACCTATTCTAAATCTCTAGTTTTAAGACACTAACCTACTACTAGTGCCTTACTTAAATTATATAGCTTTATAAAAAGCTATTTAATATTATTAAAGCTATACCTAAGGGAGATTACTACTACCTTAATAAAGTAAGTGTATCCCTAGTTCTCTTAACTTAATTACTACTAATATACTAATAGTCTCTTATTTACGCTAAGTAGAAACTATATAATACCCTCCTAAAGACTAAAAATACTAATAAGTATAGGTATATTTATTATACTTAGGTAGCTACTAAAGTAGCCTAGGAAGCTAAGTGTAATAAGCACACTACTATAGCGTAGCTAGCTAATACTACTAACCTTAAGGTCTAAATTAATATTATAAACTATCTTTACTATATATATAAGAATATCCTAATAGTAAGTCTCTTAAATATCTATAGGTATTTCTTTACTAACTTACTAGTAGTTTACTCCTTATACCTCTAGGCTTCCTACTTATATTAGTCCTTCTAAGTTACCTAGAGAGCTCTATATCTTTATATATAGGGAAGGTAACTCTTCTAATAATAAGGCCCCTATACCTTTAAAGGCTTCTATGCCTATTATTACTATAGTCTCTAGGGAAAATAAGGGTAAGGGTAGGGATAAAGAAATACTTTTTAAGTAATTATTACTAGGTAGTTATATTATAATTATAAGAGTAATATAATTATATCTTTTTAGAATATTACCCTATGTTATTTACTATATTTATAGGGTGTTACCTTACGTTATTTACTAAGGGCGGTTTTGCCACTATAACCTAGCTACCTAGTTACTACTTATAGTTATAGATAATATCTTTTATAATAAAATCCCTCTTTAATACCTATAAATTCTCTAAGCTATTATAGCCCTTCTATTTAACTAGGTACTTATAATACCTACTATTATAATAATATAAGATAATTCTTTCTACCTTAAACTCTTACTTATTATCCTTAATATTATCTTATAGTAAAGAAGTATTTATTATATTACTTAGGTCCTCTTTAAAGGGTTTAAGGCTTATAATATTAAATATATTATATAACCGCGTTCTAGTAGGTAATTCTAGCTAGTAAGCTAGTCTATAACTCCTAACTACCCTTATAATCTTATAAGGGCCTAGGTACTTTGCGGTTAACTTCCTACTT
Source organism: Epichloe bromicola (assembly GCA_023658445.1). Lineage (NCBI taxonomy): Eukaryota > Fungi > Ascomycota > Sordariomycetes > Hypocreales > Clavicipitaceae > Epichloe > Epichloe bromicola. The sequence continues at coordinate 5,403,380 of CP098269.1, forward strand.
AGCTATCTTAGGTTAATATTCTTTATAGATAGTAGAATATAATTACTAACTTTAAACCTCTTTAGGGTCTTTTTTTAGTTATAGTATTTCTTATACTAAGCTTATAAGTTAATTAGAAGCTATTTAATTACTATATATTTCTCTCTTAGTAATAATACTTTACTCTTAGCCTAATTATTTATAAGTAAAATATTAGGTACTACTTACTACAGGCCCCTAGGGTTATACCCTTATAATGCCTTTACTAGTGTATAGCTATAAGTTACGTGGTTACTAGTATTATACGTAAATTATACTATTAATAGGTTATTAGCCTAGTTAGTTTATTTAGCATAGGAGAAAGCCCTTAAATAATATTCTAGGACCTAGTTTAATTATTCTATCTACCTATCTATCTATAGGTAAAAAGCGGTGCTTAGTAGCTACTTAGTTATAATAAGATAATAAAAGGTTATCTAGAATCCGCTTATAAATATAGAACCTTAGTCTATTATAATACCTTCTAGGGCTTTATAATCTCTAAAGATATATTCTAGGAATATAGTAGCTAACCTATTGCTTATTAGTTATATTAAAATAAGGATATAGATACTATACTTTGTAAAATAGTCTATAATTACTAAGATTATATTATAGGTCTAGTTAGCGTCTTTAACTAGTAGTAATCTAGTAATAAAATCTATTAATAGCTCTTAAAAGGGGCAATCTAGCTCTAGTAGAGTAGCTAACTTACTATATAGCTTATAGTGCCTTAGCTTTAAAACTTAATAGTTTATATAGGTACTAATATATACCTTTATATCTTTCTTTATTAATAGCTAGTAGTACTAACTTATAATTTAATAAAGCATTATACTAACTCCCTAATGCCTAGTAGCGGGGTTATTATATATTAGTAGTAAAATCTCTTTTCTTATTCCCTAGGGAATATAAACTTAACTCTTAAATATTAATAGCTTAGAGAGTCTAATTAACTATATCTATAATACTTCTAAGTCACTACTCTTAAGTAGCTTTCTCTAATATATAGCGAACTTATTATTTCACTGCGTACCTAATAATAATACTTAAATTAGAATATCTAATTCTAAGCTATTATCCTAAGTATTAGAGTTAAACTTAGAAGAGGTTCTTTATATAGCTTAGATCCTTACTATAATATCTCTATAAGTAGCTAGCTTATAAGTTACTTCTAGTCTTATAAGTATACTATAGTTAAGCAGCGTTTCTAAGGGGCGCCCTTACTACTTACTAGTAACTATACTAGCTAGAACACCCCTTTTAATAATATCTAGTCTTATAGCTTCCTTAAGAATATAGTAAGTTATATTTTCTTAAAACCCTGGATATTCCTATTACTATTATAAGGTCTTTATAACTAACTATCTGCTATATTAAATAATAATATAATAGAGCTTATAGTATTCCTATTACTACTATAGAGTTCCTATTAATTAGTATTTACAAACTTAGATAAGAAGTTTAGTAGCTATAAGGTTACTACCTTTGCTTTCCTATCCTTACTTATATAATCTACCCTTCTTAATAATATATTAGCAGGGTTTAACTTACTAGCCCTATATTTAATCCTAAAGTTAAATAGGCATAGCTTATTAAGCACTATTACCTACCTACTAGTTAGCTATAGCTTTATAGCTAAGTACTTATAGTTTAAGTAATTTATTACTACTATAATTAGGTAAGTTAAGTATACTAGATAATGCCTCTATGCCCTAAATGCCTCTTAGATTACTAATAATTTAGTATTTAGCGTAGGGTAGTGTAACTTAGTATTAGTTAACTTCCTTAATATATATATAACTAGGTGCTAGTAACCTAGCACTAATATTATAAGTATTACTCTAATAGTAAAACCTAATATATCTATCTCTACTCTTAATAGAGTAAGTGGGTTAAAGTACACTAAAATTAGTGCTTCCTAGAATAACCTCTAGAGTTCTCTAAATATAGCTAGCTTATAGGGTTCTAGCTTAAAGGTTACTAGTTATCCCCCTTAAGTTAGTTTATTAATAGAATAACTACTTTACTATACTACTTAATAAAATATTAATAAAATCCTATAAACCTAAGGAATAATTAGATATCTAGGACACTATAAGGTATTAGCTATATTATAATTACTTCTACCCTTAATAGTTCTATTATAATACCTTTCTTAGATATAATAAATCCTAAGAATTTAACCTCTATAACTAAAAATTAACACTTCTTTAGGTTAATAAAAAGCTTAATATTGCGGAGTCTGCTTAGGACTTATTTAATATAGCCTATATAAGTAGCTACGTCACTACTATAGATTAGGATGTTATCTAGGTAGATAATGCAGATATTATCTATAATATCCTTAAGGACCTTATTAATATACTCCTAGAAAGTTACTAGCGCGTTAACTAATCTAAATAGTATTATAAGATACTTAAAGTGCCTATATTTATAATAGAATACTATCTTCTACTTATTACCTAAGTGGATATATAGCTAGTAGTATGTATTTATTAAGTTAAGTTTTATCTAGATAACCACGCCCTTTAAGTAATTAAGGATTTTAGTAATTAGTAGTAAGGGGGACTTATTCTTAATAGTAATCTTATTTAGGCCTCTATAATCTATATAAAGCCTTAATTTCCCTCCTTTCTTTAAAATAAATAAAATTAGAACCCTAGCTAGGCTAACTAATCTTCTAATCTATCCCTTTTACTACGTGTCTATAAGATACTCCCTAAGTACCTCTAGCTCTTTCTTAGCTAAGTTATATATTAGTCCCTAAGGTAGTGTTTTCCTTTTTTCTAATTTAATTATATAAGTATAGCCTCCTAGTTTAGGAAGTATTCCTACTAAATCCTTATTAAATATATTTTTAAATTCTAAGTATTCCTTTAGAAGCTCTAGTTTATCTATATTATTACTTAGCCCTTACTTAGTTATAGATTACTTATTACTTAGACTATTTAAGGATCTTAGGTTAGCTATAATATATTACTTATATAACTTATAGGTATACTCTAAGACTATTACTACTTCCTTACTACTTATTTCCTAAATTAGCTTTAGTAAGTCTACTAGTAAGTTCTCTTCTAGTTCTTTTCCCTTCCTATTCTTTAGGCTATTTAAGATAACTTTTACTAAACCTAGTACTAAAGTAATTACTAACTATTTTAATACTCTATACACTCTTTACTTACCCTAAGTATATAAGAGGCACTTCCTTATTACTAGGTATCTTTAAAACTTCTCTTTCTAATATATTACTATAGGTTTATATTCTTTAATCTAGTCTATACCTAGTAGTAGCCTTTCTCTAGTATTAGTAATAAAGTAGCTAACTTAGTAAACCTTTATAAACCCTATACTATTCTTTATTAATACTAATCTCCTTAGAATTCCCTAATATAAAACTATATTCTTACTTATACTTTTAAGGTTTTAATCTATTTTTTTAACTCTTTTCTAATTCTCCTTAGATAATAACTTTAGGTATATAGTTAAGAATTATATACCTAAATCTATTAGTGCCTTTACTACTACCTACTAGTAATCTTATTATAGAGATATATAGACTCTAACTCTTAGGTTTACTAATTTATCTATAATAAGCCCCCTATCCTAGGTTTATATGGATAAAAGCGGTATCTTATTAGGATTAGATACTTTATTACTACTATTATTATGCTTCTTTATAATATATTTATTACTCTTATAAATAGAGTAGTTTAATAAATAGTAAGCTATTAAGATATATCTAGGCTTCCTATATTTATAATATATAATAGGTAATCTTCCTACTTACCCTTTATTCTATTACTATAAGTTATCTATAGGTAAAGTTAATTACTATTACTTTTTCTTATTATCTTAACTCTTCTTATAACTCTATATTAGTTTTATTACTACCTTTACTTTCTTACCTTAGCCCTATAACTAGCTCTAAGTAGTTAGAAACTCCTAGCTAAGTATTTACTTCCTTATAGTATTATTAAGGCTATTAATAAATATATAGATTCTTAGTTATATTAGGATTAGTTTAGGTAGGTTAGATTTAACCTTAGTCTAATTCCTAATAAAGGCTTAAAATAATTAGCTATTACCTTACTAGAGATTTAGTAGTAACCTAGTTACTTCTAAGTATCTAGTATTCTTATCTATTATTCTAGTCTTTAGCTATATAATAAAGCTTACCTAATTATAGTCCTTATATTCCACATAACTATCTATAGCTATATAGTATATCTATTATTACTTTATATTATTAGTAAGGTATCTACTAGTGTAGGCTACCTTTATTATATTATTATAAAAGGTGTATTAATCTAATTTAAATAATATATTTAAGTTTACTAGGAAATTCTAGAGGTTTTTATAAGTATTCCCCTTATATAATAATATCTATAGCTATATCTTAATAATACTATATTAGTATATATTTACTACTTACTTAGTGCCTATTAGTAAAGTAAGTATAGGAGTAGTTAGTCTAACCTAAGGAGGTGGATTTATAGGTCCCTACTAGGTTCTAATTAATAGTAAGTTTACCTAAAGCTCCCTAATTTTTACTTCTATTTATAGAATTTCCTATATTTTCTATATATATTATAGCTTAGCTTATATAATATTATAATACTATTACACTGCCTCCTTAACGCTATTATTCTTAATTCTAGTATTATTATCTAGATTAGTCTTAGGTAGTATTTAATATACTTAATTATTAGTATTTATTATTTAAGTATTTACTATACTACTACTACCCTACTTATCTATAGTATTACTACTAGGGGTATAGGTATATTTTATATAGATATTCTCTAGTATACTAATATTATAATCTAGCTAATAGTCTATTACCCTAAAGGGATTAAGAGCTTAATTTATTATAACTTAAGGGTTAAAAGATAATAAAATAGAGTAATAGCTTAGATTTATAGTTATAGCTAGAAAGGTACTACCTAGGGGTAGGTATATAAAGGTTTTAAGCTTTAACCTTCTATAAGAATATAGGCAGTCCTTGCTAAATACCTTGCCCTATGCTTACGTAACTATCTAGCTACTAGCTAGCCCCTCCCTAACCTAGTGGGTCTAAGGTCCTGCTAGTGCTCTATTATATAATAATCCTGTCTCTGTCCCTTACGCTCCTGACAATAAGCTAAGGAGAATAAATTTGCTAGATTACTAGATTAAATAAATAATATGGAATATTAAGGCATGAATTAGGGGCATCTAGAATAATAAGGGAATAGAGGAATTTAGTAGTTACTAAGAGGAAATAATAAAATATAGTAAAGATAGAGTACTAATAATAGGATAGGAAGATTTTATTATTTAATATAATGAATTTAATTATAGGATTAAGGAATACATGTTATAAGGAGAGTTATGTAATATTAAGTAATACTATAAAATAATAACTATAGATATAATAATTAGCGCGCTAAATGCGTTTTTCTTTAGTATAACTTTAATAACTACACGTTTTAATATTATTTGCTTTAGATAGTAGCTAAATTTAGTTATGGTTTAACTACGTATAACTAGGACAGTTATCTTTTTGGCGCGCCTAGCACTTATTATATAGCAGAATACGTGTAGTATATAGAGGCTGCTATATAAAAGCTAGATTTAATATCTTAGTTTAGGAATTCAACTTACTTTATACATATTATATTACCCCTAACAGTAGCTTTCATAAGTGAACTTAGTATAACTTATGACCTGTTAAATCCGTTGGCCCCTCTGACGGAATTGACCTTCTATCGTGCAAAGCCAGCACGTAACACTTATATAAGATATTAATATAAAGGAGTCCTATAGCTAAAGCATATTTATAGGTAACTTTAACCTTAAATACCCTCTCTAGGATAGATTAGATAGGATAACTAATAGAGCGGAGGAATTACTAGACTTTATAAGCTAGTAAAGGCTTAGTCTAGTAATACCCTAAGGAGAACCTACTAGATAGCGTAAAGATAAAAGAGATAGTACTATAGACCTAGCGTAAGTAACTTCTAATATCTAAGTACACTATAATAGCATAGAAGAACTCACTAGGTCTAACTATATCCTATAACTAATTAGCATTTTTACTAACTAATAAGATAATACCCCTAGGACCCTTAGATATACTTAGAATATAATTAATAGACTATATATAAAGGTAGAGGTAGTGATATAATTTAGGCCTAAGAATACCCTAAAACTATATAATAAAGAAAGGATTAATATATACACTATATAGCTTATTATAAACCTCTAATAAATAGTAAATAAGGTAGCCCTATAGAAGCCCTAGGGGCTCCCTAGACTAGAAGTATAGTAGTTAAGAATAGTAAAAGAGGTAGTTATTAAAGCTAGATAAGCTAAAAGGTAATAGAGGTAATAAAGAATAGAAATAAACTAGGAGGCTTACACTAAGGTAAATAAGAACTAAGAATAAATTATTAAAATAGAAAGAAGGAATATATAGAGGGAAGCCTTATAGAAGGCTAATATATAGGAAAAGAATAGGGAAGTGTAAAGACTAGAGAGATAGGCCTAGCTCTAAAGCTAGGCCCCCCTAGAGCTCCCTAGACTACTAGAACTAGAAAGAACTAATAATAACCTAAACCTAGCTACTATATATAAAGATAAAGTAAGTATACTAGTATAAAGGTTTTTCCCTAAACCTATAGTAAACCTCTCCTATATCCTAGACCTCTCCTTCCTAGAAATAGATAACACACTATTTCTAAATAAAGAATAGTTTAGAGTAGGAGAAATATTAGATATTCTCTTAAATATAGCTAGCTAGAAATCCCTAGGTAATAATAAACTCCTAGTAGGCCTTATTAAGGCCTATAAAAAGCTAGCTAAGGAAGCTATAACCTAACTCCTTAATATAGTCTTTAAAGTAGGATATTTCCTAGCTTAGTTTTAAACTATAAGAGTAGTAGTAATTAGAAAACTAGGTAAAATAATAAAAGAGATAAGAAAGGCTAATATATAGAGACCTATCTCCTTACTAAATATTATAGGAAAGATTATAGAAGTAGTAATTATAAGGTAGCTTATATACTTTACTAAGGTAGAAGGACTTCTACTAGAACTATAAATAGGAAATAGGATAAATAGGTTAATAGAAACTATAATTAGAGTTCTAGTAAAATACGTAAGAGAGGCCTAGAGTAGAGGTAGTATTGCCTTACTAATCTAAATAGAAATCCTATATTAGCTAATAGCTATAATATAAAGCTTTCTTATAGATAGAATAAGCTAGCTTAGCTTTAATAGTAAACTATTAAGACTATTTATAATTAAGGCTAGCACCCCTTAGGGGTTACCCCTCTTACTAATCCTTTTCCTTTATACTTAGTAAAACTCTATATATACCTTTAGGCTATTTTAGGTATAGTAGCTATTAGATTTACTAATAATATAAATATTATAGTATTTAGAAAGAATATAGCATAGACCTAGAGAAGACTTAAGGTAGTATAGAAAATCTATAAGAAATAGGTAAAGAAAGTAAGTATAAAGTTTAACCTAGTAAAAACTAAACTTATATATTTTAGTAAGGCTTATTAGCCCCCCTAGGCTAGGGTCTAACTTAGAGTAAATAAAATAGTGCCTATAGAATTATATAGATTTCTTAGAGTATAGGTTAATAGGAAATTTAACTAGAGTGCTTATAAGAATATCCTTAAGGGTAAATTTACCTAGTAGTAACTTATACTTTTTATATTAGTAGTATTAGCCTAAGGCTATAGCTTTAGAGATACTAGGCTCCTATATATATAAGTAGTCTAACCTATCCTTACCTATAGGGTAAGTGCCTACTATACCCTAATAAAAAAGGGAGAAAACCTAAGAGAGATAATTAGAAGCTTTATAGTAAACTAATTAGCCTATCTTTAAACTATAGCTAGTGTATTTAAGAATACCTCTATACTATAATTAAAGGTTAAAACCTATATTCTTCCCTTAGATCTCTACCTAAATAAAATAAAATAGAAGTTTAAGGAAAGGATAGTAAATAGTAAAATAGTAAATAAAATATAGGCTATAGCTAACTTAGTAAAGATAGTATTATAATATAGAAGAAGACTACCCCTAGCTAATAATAAACTAAATATATAACTATATAAGAAATAGAAATAATAATAGGAAGACTAGTATAGTAATAAACTATAAAGATAGCACTAATATAGGAGAGAGCTAACTAAGAACTACTTACTTACCTATAACCTAAAGAATATATAGAAATTCTATATAGGACTAGATAAATATATCTCTTTTATAATAGTATAATTATATATAGGAAAGATTAGCCTTAATAAGTACTTATTCTAAAAACATATACCTAGGGTAATTTCGCCCTTATATAGCTATAGCTATATAGTTAAAGACTAATACTATATAATAGTTAACTATAGTAAGTATAACTATAGGCACCCCTAAATATAATAGCCTAAAGATATATAAGAAGTAAGGCTAGCCCTAAATAATTCCCTAAAGGTAAGGGCTATAGCTAAATAGTTCCTAGGTATAAGATAACTCTAATATTATATATTAGTATAAGACCTAGTATTTAGCTAACTTAGACTATAGGAAGACCTAAACTACTTTTAGAGTATTAGAGTAAACTAATAAGTTACTAAAAATAGCCTAGGAAAATTAATAGATTATATAGTATAGCCTTAGAGATAGGCTAGATTAGATATAAAATTATATTAAAAAAGAATATTATATATCTAGAACTATTATTAGATTAATTTTAACTAAAACCTATAGGTATCTTATTATACTAGCCTACCCCTAATCCTTTACTAAACTATTTCCTAATTATTACCTTACTTCTCCTTAGGAAGAGAGATAGCTTTCTTTATAATCTTAGCCTTTTCCTTAGTAAAGAGAGTAGTAGCTAGAAGCTAGTTTACCTCTATAGCTTAAGTATCTAGCTACTTAAACTAATAAATAATCTTAAAGTAATAATCTTTAGTAAACCTAGACCTAGCCTAGTCTAGGCCTACTACTATAGTGCTCTATTTCTTCTTACTATAATTCTTAGTATAAAGCTTCTTAACCTAGTTTATATAATTATCTAGGACTTAAATAAAAGAAGTTAGCACTAGACTAAAGCTACTATTACACTAGTATAAAACTACTTATATTACCTTTAGTAACTATATTAGCCTAAGTATTAACTAACTACTAGTGCTTAGTTTATATACTAGTAATATTTAGCTTTAAGTAAATTAGTATTAGAATAGGTTTAGAGTAGGGTTAATATTACTATTACCTTACTATACTTACTATTTTATACCTAATAGTTAAAGTATACTCTAGATATTACCTCTTTATACTATAATTAGCCCTATACCTAGACTAGATTTAAACTAACTTACTAATAATATTATAGTATTAATACCCTAGATAATTAAGTAAATAGGACTTATAGGAAATATATTATATTAATTAAGGCTTACCTAACTACCCTAGATTAGACTTAAAATAGGTATAGAATAGAACTAGAAATAACTTACTTTTAAGTTCTTTTTTAAGGCTTACTCTAACTATTTTTTAGTTAGGGACTTCCTAGGGTATTAGTCTAAAGTTAAGAGTTCCTAGGTAAATTAGAACTAGAATAGCACTAGAATAGCACTAACTATAAAATTACTTATAGAAGATAAAGCTATTATACTAAATTTAATTATTTCCTACACTAAAAAAAAAATTAGTAATTAAACTAACACTAGATTAAAAGAGCCTTAAATAGCTTAGAAGAAAAGAAAGGAAAAAAAAACCTATAGGAAGTTTAATAAAGGAAGAGAAAAGAGATTAAAACCCTATAAGGGAAAGAGCTCTCTCTTATACTTATAAGGGGGAGGGGGGGGAGGAATTAGATATTATTTAAAAAATAAAGCACTAGGTAATTAACTAGATAAATAATATATAAATAATCTAGGTATTAAGACACTCTAATATTAACTCTAAACTACCTACCCCCTATTATATATAAATAAAACTAGGTGCTCTAACTTTATAAGATATCTAGCCTAGTAATAGACTAGAACTAGCTAAAAAGTAAGGTATTAGAGAAAATAGTAGGAAAGTAAACCTAAAGTAAATTACTACTCTAAATTAAAATTTATAGTAAAATAAAAAAAAGTAAAAAGGTACTAAATAGGTATAGTATAAGGCTAGGCTAGGACTAATTAAAGCTAAACACACTTATTACTATATATTTCTTATTTATTTTTCTTTTCTATAAAATAAGGCTAGTATAAGCTAGCGCTAAATACCTATAATAGACTATACCTAGTGTGGCATAGGCTTATAGTAAGGCTAGCGCTAACCTAAAAATAGATATAAGGGGGTTTTTCTTTCTAATTAAGGGTTTTCCCTCTTAACTTAGGAGCTAGAGTACTAGGAATAGCTATGTAATCTAGCTAGCTAGCGTAAACAATATATATATTTATAATAAGAATAGTTATTAGTTAATAAACTATATAAATAAAGAGCATTAAGAGGTAAGAGAATACTAGTAGAAAAATAAAAGGTATTAAATACCTTTTATAAAAAGAAAGTTCTAAGTATTTCTTATAGCTTATAAAGGCTAAGGATCTAAGAAAATAAATAACCTTATAAATAAAGCTTAGGAATTAGCTAAAGCTTTTATTAAGTCTAATAATAATAAAGATAATAATAATAATAATAATAAAGAGACCTTTATATTAAAGTTTAACTACCTAAGTATTACTTAATTCTTTATATTAGAACTATAAATAAATATTATTATTATTATTAAAACCTTAAGAGACTAAGCCTTTAAATATATATATCTTAAGTATAATCCCTTTTATAAAGTAAAAATATTATATATTTTAGAGAAACACTACTTTAATAAAGTCTTTAGAGATATCTTACTTAATATAAGAGCTTCTAGTATATTAATAACTAAAATTAGATAAGTATAAGCCCTAATAAGATTAATACTATTACTAAAGATTAAGCTAATGCTAAAGAAAGAGATTTAATTTAGTATGTGAAGGGCTTAGGCTTTGCCTAAGCAATAGTATAGTATATATAAGTAAGGGGGTAGTAAGGGATAAAAAGGGGGCTAATATAAAATACCTAGGGAATATAAGGGAAGTAGGGGGAATTAGCTATATAGTTCTTTTCTTCTTCCCCTAAGTTTCTTAATACTATATTAATACCCTATTATAGTTACCTAAAGGCTAGTTTATAATAATTAAGAAACTTCCTTTAGTTCTTAGAGATAGCTTCTAAAAAATATAATAAATAATATTATAAATATATTAGACCCCTCCCGAGTACGAGGTAAAACTGCTTAAATTAAAGCTCTACATTTTTTAACATCTTTTCTAGATATCTAGCCTTTTTTACTAGTTTCTTATTCCCCTTCTTCTTCTTACTTTTCTTAAATTCCTCTATATTTCCTTCTATTTTCTTAATTTCCTTTTAATTAGGATTTTCCTTAGCTTTTTAGATAGCCCTTAGGTTCTATAGCCTAGTGGTTATAGCCCCTAGCTTTTAGTTACCCTTAGCTATACTATAGGTTAATTAGTTAGGGGTAAATTAGTTAATTAGTTATATAGGACTTACCTAGTGGTAATAGGTGTAGTGTGTCTCTTATAGAAAGGATTAATTATATTTACTAATTTTAAGTAAAGTAAATTAGATTTAAGGTAAGTTAGAATAAGTTATATTTAAGTAAGTACAAGTTGCAAGGTATAAGATAGAAGAGGTGTTATGTAAAGAGTAGGAATAAATATAGTTATAGAGAAAGGGGGAATTATATTAATTTATACTATAAGTAAAACTCGAATAAATTTAAGTTTAACTACGGTCGCGAACTATAACTATATCTTGCGCTAATATAGCTATAAAGTTTATTATAAACTTTAATCTAACCTTATAGCCCCCCCTGTATTTATAACCTTAAAGCTTGTTTCTATTAGGGTTTTATTTATTACTATAGTTAAGATTACTTGTAAGTTAATTATTATACTAGCTAGGTATCGCTAGTAATTATTGTTGTCTTATTTTATTAGATGCATTGGCCACAACCTATGACCCCTAAAAAAATTTAAAAAATCAATACTATAGTAAAAATAAAGAAAAAAGGCTAGTAATAAAAGAAGAATACCTCTTTAATTATATATATAGTTTACACTAGAATTAATATTAATAGCTAGGAGTTATTAGTGTATTTATATATTATCCTAGGCTTTACTTAGAATATTATATTTAGACTACTATAGTTAGAATACTATAAGGTAGTAGTCTATATAGTAAACTAGCTACTAGTTATTAAATTAGTAAGGGGTTTATAAGTATATAAGGTCTCTAAGTATAAAGGGAAAACTCTAGTGTAAGGAATTATTAGTTTCTTTTATACTATAGAGGTATATAGAGTATACTAGACTAAGAATACTATAATAAGGTTTATTACTACTAGTCTTAGGGAGATAATAATAATACTATAGCTTATAGCCCCTAAGAAAAAACTAGAAATACTAGATATATTAATACTACTTAGGGAGCTAGTAAACTTTATAGACCTTTTTAATAAAGTAAAGGCTAATAGCCTTTCTCTTTATAGGGGTTCTTTTAACTACTATATTTATCTATATAAGGCCCTAGATAGGTCTAAGCTAAAGCTTCTATAGGGCTTACTATATAATATACTAAGGGATTAACTTCTTAAAGTATAGCGCTAAATTATAGACTTAATAAATAAGGGATAGATTTATACTAGCTTCTCCTTAGCTATAGCCCTAGTTTTACTTATTAAGAAGTTAAATAAGAGTTAGTATTTTTATATAAACTACTAGGCTTTTAATAAGATTATTATATAAGACTATTACTCTCTTTTCTTAATTAAGAAAATACTTTACTTCTTATCCTAGGTATATTAGTTTATAAAGGTTAATATTTATACTACTTTTTATAAATTATAAATTACTAAGGGTAATAAGCACTTAATAGTGTTTTAAATAAGGTTTAGACTATTTAAGTAGTTAGTTTATTTCTTTAGTTTAGCTAGTATACTTATAACCTTTTAGTATTATATTAATAAGTTCTTAGAAAATATACTAGGAGATTTTATTATAGCTTATTTAGATAATATTTTAGTTTATTTAGGGGGCTTAAGAAAAAACTATATAGCTAAGGTTTACCTTATCTTAGGCTACTTAAGGGCTATAGGGTTATACCTAGACCTTAATAAGTTAATATTTACTATAAAGAAGGTCTAGTACCTAGGGTATATTATTATAGTAAGGCAATTTATTTATTCTAATCTTATAAAGGTTATAGCTATAAGGGAATAGGCTACCTCTATAAAGTTATAAGAAGTATATAGTTTCTTAGGCTTTATAAACTTCTACTATAACTTTATAAGGGATTTTTTAGAACTAGTAGCGCTACTAATCTAACTAACTAAGAGAAATATTCCTTTTTAATAAGGACCTAAGGAGAATAAGGCTTTTAAGAGACTTAAGGATGCCTTTATTTTATACCTAGTTTTAGTATAATAAAACCCTAATTACCTTACTATAGTAAAGGCTAACTACTTAAGTACTACCCTAGGTAGTTACCTCTTATAGTAAGGACTAGATAATATTTTATACCTAGTTACTTACTATTCTACTAGCCTTATACTTATATAAAGGAACTATATAATTTATAATAAGGAGTTACTAGCTATTATATTATGCCTTAAGGTATAGTTAGTAAAGCTATAGGGTATTTCCTAGCTATTCTTATTTTATATAGATTATAAGAATCTTAAATACTTTATACCTCCTTATTTAATAATAGAATAGTAAGCCTATTAGGTAAATATGCTTATATTATTTAACTTCTATCTTTATTATAAACCTAGTATATAGGCTTAATACCTAAATACCCTTTCTTAGAGAGAATAGGACTAGAAAGAAGGGGCTTTAAGAATAAAATATATCTTATAGCCCTTTACTATTACTAGACTTTTACTAGTACTAGAAAAGCACTAGAAGGTAGTATTACTAGTAGAAGAGGTTCTCTTTATCTTTAAGTACTTATAGTTACTTTAGGACTAAGCTATTACCTTAGACCTTACCTATAGTATTTAGTTAGAAGCTATTTAGAAAAGGGCTTAGAAGTTCCCCCCTAAAGTATAAATAAGGGAATAAGTAGTAGATTATTTTATAAGCACTTATAAAGCGCTTTAGTTTTAAGGGTATACCTAGGTTCCTAAGTAAAAGCCTTTAATAATAATACTTATTTAATAATACTATAATTTACTTACTATAGAATACCTAGGCTATAATACTATATTTTAGATTTTATAATAGTAATTTTACTAGAATAGAATAATATAGGATATTATAAGGTTTATCTAGAATTATTACTATTTTAGTAGCTATAAGAGTTATTTATAATACTAGGGATTACTAAGGCCTTTACTAATCCCTAACTAGTTTTAGTTATAAATCTCTATTAATTTTATAATAAACTTACTAGTATTATCTTAAGAGAGACCCTAATACCTTATAGTAATTATAAATAGGCTTTCTAAGTTTATTTAGCTAGATACTATAACTTTAATTAGAGCTAAGAAGTATATAAAATAATTTAAGGTAGTTTAGTAAAGGTTTTAGGGGTTTTTATAGTCCATTATTATAAATTAAGAATTAGACTAGTTAGGTAAGTTCTAGATAACTTTATACTCCTTAGTAAAAATAAATTAGTTACTTTTTATATTCTATTACTTATAGATTAATAGTAGTATAAAATAAGTAAACTAGGAAGTATAAGTAATATTATAAGTAACTATCTCTTTTTTATAGTATAATTAGCCTAAGTACCTTATTACTTATTAACTTATAATAAATAATAGGCTATCTTTAGTTACTAAGGTAAGCCTAAACTAATTACTTAATAGCTATAATCTTAAACTTATTTAATTATAATTAAATTTATTTATTTTTACTATAACTTTAAAAGAGAGAGCTATTTATTTCCTAAACTATCTCTAAGAGAGAATCCTTCTAGCTTAGGCTATAATTACTTATATATAGTAATAGTAATAAAATACTATATTAGTATTAAGATATTTAGTAAAATACTTTTAAGTTAGAAATAAGGTATAGCTTTTACTTAGAAATATTAAGATAAACTAACTCTTATAGAAATTAGATTAGGTAGCTATAAAATATATAATAATAGAGGTACTATTACTACTTATAGTTTACTTAGATATACTAAGGGGTATATACCTAGTCTTTTATATTAACCTTATTAAATAAGTAGTAAAGAACTTTTTTCTAAGTTAAATACTATAAGATTTCTATTTAGATTTATAATAAGTACTAGTAAAAGATAATAATAAACTTATAGAGAAATACTAGGTAAAATAAATACTAGTAGCTTAAAATACACTAAGGTATAGTAAAAAGTATAATATTTTAGTTAAGTAAATAAGGTACTTATAACTAATATAAAAGCTACTAAAGAGTATAGTAAAGATATAAGCCCTTAATAAATTTAAGGTAAAGTAAGGGAATATATAATTTTATAATAAACTAAATTAATTTTAGAAAACTTATTTACTTATTAAAAGCTCTAGTAATATAAGTATATTCTTACTACTACTTACTTTTATCTAAACTATTTATACTACTATATTATAAAGATTAGACTTATTACTAAATAAACTTATATTAATAGTAATATACTATAAGGTAAAATAGCTTAACCCTAAGCTACTTATATAAAAGCTATAGGTTATTTTACTTACTAGTTATAGCTACTAACCTTAGGTTATACCTAGGTTTTAGATAGTATAAGTAAAATAATAATTAAGGAGATTAAAGTAAATATATAAAGGAGAAGAAAGAGTATTACTCTTAGACTTATTAGTAAGAAGATAAGTTAAGTAATTACTAACTTTAACTAAGAGATAAGTAAGTTTAGTATAAGGGTTAATAAGGTTTAACTTAGAAAAGAAATAGAAATACTATTAATAGTAGTAAGAAAGTAATTTATTACTTACTTTAATATATTAGCTATATTAGTTACTACTATAGTAATAAGGGAAAAGTACTTTAAGAAAGGCTATATTTTACTTATAAAGTTCTTTATATATAGTATTTATACTTTAAATAACTTATTATCTCTATTAGAATAAAATACTAGTAACTTACTATATAGAGTTTTTTATACTATATCTAAATAAAAGGCTATTACTAATAAAGGGAATAACTTTAAGTTTAGTTATATTTATAGTAAGTATATTAGTTAAAAAAAAGGGCTAAGGGTAAACTAGACTAAAGCTAGATTAAACTATACTTAATTTAGTAATATAGTTTACTTACTTATAAGAGAATAAAACTTTTAAGATAGTATAGGTATTTTCTTCTTAGTTATCTTTATTTTATTAATATTAGAGATAATAATATACTTTCCCTTAGTAATTTTAGCTTTAAAGTCCTTAAGAGTATATTAAGTTATAAGTCTATAAATAAGTACCTAGTTAGCTAGATATAAGTAATATAATTTTAATAATATAAGGAGTAGGACTTCTTACTCTTAGTAAGGTAATAATCTATTATACTAGTAGTAAGGGATTATTTAATATATAGCTTATAAAAGTACTAAAGTAAGAAAAGTATAGTATATTACTTATTATCTAAGTCTTTTTTTATAAGGAACTTACTAATAGCTTAGGCTAGAGGTATTATAAAGATAGGGGTAGTAGCTACTTATTTAGTTAGTAGTATAGTAGTTATATCTTAGGGGTAAGGTATTTTTAATATAGAAATAATAAGGTAATAGTAAGAAGTAAAATATAATAAAATAAGAAAGTATAATAAAATTATAGTGTTTTTAGAAAGTTATTATATAAGAAAAGTAAGGTTATATTATAAAAATAAGTAGGATATTTATATAAGTAATTATACTTATATTAAATAAGTTATAAGCAAGTTAGGGTAAGGCTAGTATTATTATAATAATAATAAGAGGTTAGGTAGGATATAATATATACCTTACTTATAATTAGATAATAATAATAAGGGGCTATATAGGATATAATATATACCCTTACTTTTAATAAATAATAATAATAATAGGTATATAGTATATCTTACCTATAAGAGGTAATATTAGTAATAGGCATACTATATAACCTAGTTATAGTAAGTTAGTAATAGTATAATAATAAGTAAGTAAGAGGCTAAGGGTAATAGGTTAGTAAGGGTATATATAAAGGGCTTAGGCTTTACCTAAGTAATAGTATAGTATATATAAGTAAAGGGGTAGTAAGGGATAAAAAAGAGGCTAATATAAGATACCTAGGGGATATAAGGGGAGTAAGGGGGTTTAGCTATATAGTTTTTTTCTTCTTCCCCTAAGTTTCTTAATACTATATTGACGCCCTATCGCAGTCGCCTAGGGGCCAGTCCATAATAATAATACACTAATAAAGCTTAATATTGCTAGCTATTAAAAGCTTAGTTGTCTGCGTAGCTAAAATGCCTAGCTAAAGAGGTATGCTAATAGGCTTACTATCTAGTATATTAAATCGGTTTAAAGCTTCTAATATATACTAAGATTAATGGATTTTTAGTATTCTATTAGGCCTATCTTATATAATTTAAACCCCTAAGAAAAATTTAGTAGGCCCCTTATTTTCTATTAGATAGACTTTATAAAGTTCTTTCTTAAGTCTTTAGATATATTATAAATCTAGTCTAATTAGAAGATAATTATCTATATAAGTAATAATAAAGGTTTTAGTAGAAGGATTAAAGAATATTACTAGGTCTAATATTAGAGGGTTAAATCCTAGGGATTTAAGCACTACTATTAATGCTTATTACTACTCCCTTAAGCTTTATTTAAGGCTATATAAAGACTTCTATAATAAAATTACTTAATCTTTAGAAGGTTTCTAGCTAAAACTTCTAGCTAATTTAGCTAGATTAGGGTTTACTTTAAGGAATTTAATAAATCTATCTAGAATAACTATATAAATCTATTATTAGAGCTTACTATTAAGAAAAGCCCCTATAAAATTAATCTATTTAATTTCCTAGTTATTCTAAGCTACTAAGGCTAGTAAAATCCTCTAGCTAGGGGGAATGCTTATAGTAGCAAAGGTCTCTAGATAGTTAAGACCTTTAATTTACATAAATCCCTTAGCAATAAGTTAAGCCTTGTATTTTAAAGGATTATTTTCTTTATCCTTTTTAAGCTTATAAATAAGCCTATTTTTTAGTGCTTTTCGGCCCTTAGGGATTTTATCTTTCCCTATAAATTTAAAAGTACTAGCCTTTAGAAGCTATTTAAATTCTTTAAAGGTAGCTTCTATCTATTTATCCTTTTTAGGACTAGATATAGCTTGCTTCTAGGTCTTAGGATTAGGGCTATTAGGGTTCTTTTCCTTTAGCTTTTCCTATACCTTAAAGTAGATTTCTTTTATAAAATCTAGAGAAGAAAGGGAACTAATATTAATATCTATAGGGTTAATATTAGGGTTGAAGTTAGTAATTTTATCTAAAATTAGGTCCGGAGTTAAAATCTGATTTCCTAGTTAAGATATAGGTTACGCCCTCTCTAGGGCTTCTAGAATTAGTTATTCATATAGTTAGTCGTAGCTGTTAATAGCTGTAACGTGGTCATTTGCAACCACCTTCGTAACCGTTGATAGCTGCAGTGCAGCTATTAGGCTTGCAGTGCAAGCTTAGTAATACAAAGGTTCTTTGACTAGAAAGGGCTAAAAATAGGTCTTATTTTTAACACTAAGTATATATTACTTAAGTTTAACTATATAAGGCAATAGGTATTAGCAAGTTTAGCAAAGATTAAATATCTAAATACAAAGTTAATGCCTATAAATAGTCTTATAAAGCCTTTATTAAGCCCTTTATATTAGGCTTTTATTAAGCTTTTAAGGCTTAATATTCCTTAGGAATAAGGAAAATATTCCCTTTAATAAGAACTTAATAACACTCAAAATAAGGATATTATATTTAACTATAACTAAGAACTTAAAGGGGATTTTCTTTTTTATTCTATTTTTCCCTATTCTTATTAAAAGTGTATTTCTATATTTATTTAAAAATTACGCTACCTTATTGTAACTATATATACCTTTTATTGCTTTTAATATAATTCTTTTATAAAGGGAGTGTTAAAAAATAAGACCTATTTTATAGGCCTTATTTATTATTTAACCCTTTTCTCTAGTAAATCTAGGTAAGACCTTTCTTTTATTAAAGAAGGTTTACTAGTGCTTATAACTATAAGCTTTAGGTAAGATAGCTATACTATAGCTATTAATAGTTATAAATTAGCGAAGTAAAGCTATATTATAACTATTAATAGTTATAACTGTTGAATTGTAGGGAGCTGCTGCTAGCTAGCAACAGCTGTACAAGTGCGAGCTCTACGGTCAGGGACTAATAGGGCCGCAACGTTAATTATTATTAACGCAACGTAATAAAAGGTTATAGTAGTTATTAACTAATAGAATTTAATTTAGGTTACTTTAATAATAACTATAAAGTAATATAATTAATTTTAGTTATATTATATAGGCAATGCGGCTATTAGTTAAGAGGCCTAGCTAACTAGCTAGATTAAAAAGGTTTTCTTTCTCTTATAAACTTACTAACTATATTAGCGGGCCTAGGCTACTAGAGAGGTCTTATAAGCTACTTTTTATTTTCTATAAAATTCTTTTATATATAAAATCTAAAAAATTAACTTACTACTATACATATTAGTAGCCTATATACACACTAACTTTTAGTCTAAAAAATATTACTATATAAAAAGAAAGCTTTATTTTCTAGTACTAATTTGCTATAAGTAAGACTTTTATATAACCTCTAGTTAAAGAGAAAATTACTATTAAAGATAGCTATAGGGTAAGCTACTTATATCACTACTATAGGGTAATCTGCTTATATTACCCTAGCTTACCTAATTACTTGTGGCTAGGGTTATAGCTACACTTATAGCTATAACATAATTAATATTAGTTATCCACATAGTTAGTCACAGCTATTAATAGCTAATAGAAAAGGTTTAATTTAATTAATTAGAGGTATAGATAGCACCTAACTTTTATACCTAAAGTGTATATAGTGCGCTATAGTAATAACTAGTCTATAGAGGTACTTCTAATATATTATCTCTACTATTATCTTATCAAGGGTTTTAACCTAGTTATTGCGCAGGCTGCATCCACACATCCGATGCCTCAAGGAGGTCTCCCTGACAATCTTAATAGCTATAACCTTAAATCTAGTCTTCCCTTTGTTTTTTCATTAGCCTAACCGAAGTCGTGACATTTTCACATAGATTTATACGAGGAGTAACCTCTCATAAATCATGCATTCCACACTATAATTTCACTTTGTCTAACTTCTCTCATGATATAACGATTTGCACTGTAGTAATAAACTTGCAAACGCTTCTAATACTATACATTATCTTTATATATTGGACTAAGGGCTAATATTAGTAAATTTAAGATGTAACAGCTATAATTCAAGACTGTGCAAGTCCTAAGGGCTTTGTGTTTAATCTTCTGTTTTAGGCCTAGTTACTACTACAAGATTAAAAATCCCCACTGCATTTTTACGTATTAGGTGCTAGTCATCCTTTGCTTGGGTAGACAGTGATGTACCAAAATCGATTCGCTTTCATTCCCGCCCGTCATTCACTCTTATTAACGCCTATTTAAAAAAAAGCGAAGCGCTGAATTACTTGGATCAATTCATTGGGTTCTTTTGTTATTTTTTGAGAAATGATCATTAAACGCTTGACTCAGTCCTTACTTTATGCACTTCGGTACCTAGGTTCTCCCACCTGTCTTTAGCCTCTGCCCCGTATTTTGGACCCGCCCCCCTTTAACGTGGCACGGCCGCTCCCAGCATCTTTAAAACACTCCCGCTCCTGATTGAGCTTTCTTTAAAGTACCGAAGTCCTGAATGACTTCCATAAACGCTAACAAAATCCCGTATCGCTTGTTGCGTTGTCCTCTATCGTTCTATTTCCAGCTCTCTGCCTGGTAGCTCATCCCATGGCATCGACATACGATGTTGGCACGAGGGCGTGGCAGCCTGATGCTGCCGAGGGCTGGGTAGCCTCGGAGCTGGTTAGCAAAGACATTGAAGGAACCAAGGCCAAGCTTGTGTTCAAACTTGATAATGGCGAGGTGATAATTCCTTCCCCAACCTACTATGGATACCTTGACGAACTTACACTGACTTGCGTCGTCCATCGCCAATAGACGAGATCAATCCAAATTTCCGTCGAAGCCCTACAGAGCGGAAATGATGCGTCCTTACCGCCCCTGATGAATCCCACGATGCTAGAAGCCAGTGATGACCTCACAAACTTGTCCCATCTGAACGAGCCAGCAGGTATATACCTCTCAACTTCCCAAGTAATCGATCTGAAGTCAGTTGGGCAATTGCTGTACTAATAAATGGTTGCATAGTTCTGCAAGCTATTAGACTACGCTATCTACAAAAAGAAATCTACACTTACAGTGGCATTGTTCTTATTGCAACCAATCCGTTTGCTCGAGTCGACTCTCTATATGTTCCAGGTATGGTACAAGTATATGCTGGAAAACAAAGGGCAACGCAAGCTCCTCATTTGTTTGCCATTGCTGAAGAGGCTTTTATGGACATGATCCGGGACAACAAAAACCAGACAATTGTGGTTTCTGGTGAATCCGGTGCTGGAAAGACTGTAAGCGCAAAATATATTATGCGGTACTTCGCAACCAGAGAATCACCAGACAACCCTGGAGCTCGTTCCAAACGTGGAACTGAGACTATGAGCGAGACCGAAGAACAAATACTGGCAACCAATCCTATAATGGAAGCGTTCGGCAACGCCAAAACGACACGAAATGACAATTCTTCAAGATTTGGAAAATACATCGAGATCATGTTTGACGAGAAAACGAACATTATCGGCGCCAAGATCAGAACATACTTACTTGAGCGATCGAGGCTTGTGTTTCAACCACTGAAAGAACGCAACTATCATATATTCTATCAACTTGTGGCCGGCTCATCCGATGCCCAAAGGCAGGAGCTTGATATTCTTCCAATCGAGCAGTTCGAATACCTTAATCAAGGCAATTGCCCAACCATTGATGGTGTTGATGACAAGTCCGAATTTGAGGCTACCAAGAAATCACTCCACACCATTGGTGTTTCTGAGACACAGCAAAATGATATCTTCAAGCTTTTAGCTGGTCTATTGCACCTCGGCAATGTGAAAATTACGGCTTCCAGAACCGACAGTGTTCTGGCACCAACGGAGCCATCCTTGGAGAAGGCTTGCACTATATTGGGTGTCGATGCGCCTGAATTTGCCAAGTGGATTGTCAAGAAGCAGCTCATCACACGCGGTGAAAAAATAACATCAAATCTGAGCCAAGCTCAGGCGATTGTTGTTCGTGACTCAGTCGCCAAGTTTATCTACTCTAGCTTGTTCGATTGGCTAGTTGATATCATCAACCACAGCCTAGCCACAGAAGAAGTCTTGAATCGCGTTACTTCTTTTATTGGTGTCCTTGACATTTATGGATTCGAGCACTTCGCCAAGAACTCCTTTGAACAGTTTTGTATCAATTACGCCAACGAGAAGCTTCAACAAGAGTTCAATCAGCATGTATTCAAACTCGAACAGGAGGAATACTTGAGAGAACAGATTGACTGGACCTTTATCGACTTTTCGGATAATCAGCCGTGTATCGATCTCATTGAAGGCAAACTGGGCATTCTGTCGCTTTTGGATGAAGAGTCCCGACTACCCATGGGATCCGATGACCAGTTTGTAACAAAGCTTCATCACAACTTTGCAACAGATAAGCAACATTCATTTTTCAAGAAGCCAAGATTTGGCAAATCCGCGTTCACCGTGTGCCATTACGCCATTGATGTCACGTACGAATCAGAAGGCTTCATCGAGAAAAACAGAGATACTGTTCCTGATGAGCATATGACGGTCCTGCGGGCAACTGCCAATCCTTTCTTAAAACAAGTCTTGGACGCAGCCTCTGCAGTCAGAGAGAAAGATGTTGCATCTGCTTCCTCAAATGCTGTAAAACCTGCAGCTGGGAGGAAGATTGGTGTCGCTGTGAACAGGAAGCCAACGCTCGGTGGCATTTTCCGATCGTCTTTGATTGAACTAATGAATACCATCAACAATACAGATGTGCACTACATTCGATGCATTAAGCCTAATGAAGCGAAAGAGGCTTGGCAATTTGAAGGACCGATGGTTTTGAGTCAATTGCGTGCTTGTGGTGTATTGGAGACCGTACGCATCTCCTGTGCTGGATATCCAACTAGGTGGACGTACGAAGAGTTCGCTCTAAGATATTACATGCTTGTTCAATCCGAAAAGTGGACATCTGAAATCCGCGACATGGCGAATGCCATTCTTACGAAAGCATTAGGCACCAGCACGGGCAAAGGACTCGACAAGTATCAGTTAGGTTTGACGAAGATCTTTTTCCGAGCCGGCATGCTTGCATTTCTAGAAAATCTTCGAACAAATCGTCTCAATGACTGTGCCATTCTCATCCAGAAGAACTTGAGGGCGAAATATTATCGTCGTCGATACTTGGATGCCAGAGAGTCTGTCATTCGTTCGCAATCTGCCGCTAGAGCGTACATTGCACGAAAACATGCCCAGGAATTGCGTACAATAAGAGCCGCCACGACGATACAACGTGTCTGGCGTGGCCAGAAAGAACTCAAGAAGTTCTTGGCTATCAGGAAGGATATGATTCTCTTTGACTCGGCGGCCAAGGGGTACCTGAGGCGAAAGCAGATAATGGAAACAAGAGTAGGCAACGCTGCGCTCGTCATCCAGCGAGCTTGGCGATCACGACGTCAGTTGCAGTCCTGGCGTCAGTATCGCAGGAAAGTAACACTAATCCAAAGCTTGTGGCGCGGTAAGCGAGCTCGACGTGGGTACAAGAAAATCCGGGAAGAGGCTCGTGACCTAAAGCAAATCTCCTATAAATTGGAGAACAAAGTTGTTGAGCTCACTCAGTCATTGGGGTCGATGAAGGAGAAAAATAAGAATCTCGCTGGACAGGTTGAGAACTATGAAAGCCAGATCAAATCGTGGAAGAACCGTCACAATGCTCTTGAGGCGCGAACGAAGGAATTGCAGACTGAAGCCAATCAGGCTGGTATTGCAGTTGCACGACTCCAGGCAATGGAAGACGAGATGAAGAAGCTCCAACAAGCTTTTGATGAGTCGACTGCCAACATCAAACGAATGCAGGAGGAAGAGCGTGAGCTGAGAGAGTCACTTCGCTTATCAACCACAGAGTTGGAGTCTGCCAAGCAGACAAACAATGAGCGCGAAAAGGACAATAGTAGTCTCAGACAAGAGCTTGAAGCTCTTCGTGATGCATTAGAGGTAGCCAAGCGCAGTGGGCCTGTCAATGGCGAGCTTGTAAACGGTGCTGCTGCTGGATCATCGAATGCAGCAGGGCTGATCAATCTCGTTGCATCCAAAAAGCCCAAGCGCAGGAGTGCAGGAGCGGAACCAAGAGATTTGGATCGCTTTAGCGGCGCTTACAACCCTCGTCCTGTCTCTATGGCAGTTACCAACACTGCTCATCGACAGAATCTTTCCGGCACAACCTATATTCCTGGTGTGGACAATATTGAAATGGAATTGGAGACTCTTCTCGCCGATGAGGATGGTTTGAATGAAGAAGTGACCATGGGCCTGATTCGAAATCTCAAGATTCCATCACCTAACGCGACACCTCCTCCTTCTGACAAGGAAGTTCTCTTCCCATCCTATCTCATCAATCTCGTCACGTCAGAAATGTGGAACAATGGGTTCGTGAAGGAATCCGAGCGTTTCCTGGCGAACGTCATGCAGTCAATTCAACAGGAGGTCATGCAACATGATGGCGATGAGGCTATCAATCCTGGAGCATTTTGGCTCTCTAATGTGCACGAAATGCTATCCTTCGTCTTTTTGGCCGAAGATTGGTACGAAACCCAGAAGACTGATAATTATGAGTACGACCGTTTGCTCGAAATTGTGAAGCATGATCTTGAGAGCTTGGAGTTCAATATCTATCACACGTGGATGAAGGTTCTCAAGAAGAAGTTGCACAAGATGATAATTCCTGCTATCATCGAATCCCAGTCGCTCCCTGGCTTCATTACAAATGAGAGCAACCGATTCTTGGGTAAACTGCTACAGTCCAACTCCGCGCCGGCGTATAGTATGGACAATCTCCTCAGCCTGTTGAACAGTGCCTTCAGAGCCATGAAAGCCTTCTATCTCGAGGACTCTATAATTACACAGACCGTTACGGAACTTCTTAAACTTGTGGGTGTAACGGCCTTTAACGACCTTCTGATGCGCCGTAATTTCCTTTCCTGGAAGCGAGGGTTGCAGATAAACTACAACATTACCCGTATCGAAGAATGGTGCAAGAGTCACGACATGCCCGAAGGCACACTTCAACTTGAACATTTAATGGTGAATTTTGCAATGATACCCAATGCTGTTGAGGGGAGACCGTTCACTGACATCGTTGGAATTAAAGCAAGCAACGAAACTTTTACAGCTGAAGAAGGCGACACTCAACGATATTGAGATCATACAAGACATTTGTTGGATGTAAGTCCTTGATCTGGTCATCTCTGGAAACTCGGTAACATAAATTGCTCACTTTACATTAGGTTGTCACCGAACCAGATTCAAAAGCTACTCAACCAATATCTGGTCGCAGACTACGAACAACCCATCAATGGCGAAATTATGAAAGCTGTCGCATCTAGAGTCACGGAGAAAAGTGATGTTTTGCTCCTCCAAGCTATAGATATGGATGATAGCGGGCCGTACGAAATAGCGGAGCCGCGAGCCATCACTGCTCTTGAGACGTACACCCCGTCTTGTAAGTTGTCATCCAATGAGCTCGCCTAAGTAAATCGGTTTTACTTGACTGACCTCTGACGTAGGGCTACAAACTCCACGACTGAAAAGGTTGGCAGAAATTGTATCTGCACAGGCCCTTGCGCAGCAAGAGAAGCTCGAGTACGGCAATAGTGACGGCTTTGACGGACAAGATGGTTCCATTCCCGAAGAAGTAGATGAAGCAGCTATTGAGCCCGCTGAGTGAGTATGATGAATATGCCAGAAACGTAGTCAATGTTTCAATGGGTTGCAATTGGAAGAACATAGAGTAGAGCTGTATTATTTTCTCGCTGGGATACTTACGATGTAGGATAGTGGGGGTGCAAGCAGATAAAGACTTGTTGCTGGGCTCGGACTGGCATGAATTGTGGATTCGAAATATGGCCATACTGTGACAAGCTTCAATGTAGACGATGGACGCTGTTATGGCCGAGGGCGATACACAACACCATCCTTGACAAAGCCTTTATTATTCAGGATGTGAGCCATTTATCTGCTAATGTAGCTGTAGGTCTAATTAGGGGAAAACTGCTTGGGTTTAGCAAATACGAACATATGATGACCTGTGTCTACGTTCTAAATAATTAATCCATAGTGTAGCTGTGTGGGTGGAAGTGATTGCTTTGAATTAAGCGGGTAGGTGGCCCGCCTAAGTGCATAGCTTGGACCCGAATTTTTGCAGTTTTGCAGGACAATCAACATGGCGAGAGGTTCAAATGCTGCAATGGGCCATTTTGTTGACAGTCATCTCGAACTTCGGGATTAATTAATCTAACTACTTCGCTGTATCTTTGCCAAATATGAGAGATTCACCAAACATAATCGTGACGGGAACACCCGGCGTTGGCAAAACTACACATTGCGAGACTCTAGCCCAACGAACTGGTCTTCGGCATGTATCTGTGAACCAGGTGGTTAAGGACAAAGAGTGCCATGAAGGGTGGAGTGATGAGTTTCAGAGCTGGATTGTCGACGAGGACAAGGTAACTATTTTACTCGATACATCCTGTTATGGCGAGAACGAAGGGGGATTTCCAGCTGACAAAAAATCGTGTTATCCTAGCTGCTAGATTCCATCGAGGAAGACGTCAAGGCTGGCGGGTGTATAATTGATTGGCACGCCTGTGATCTTTTCCCTCGCAGCTGGATAGACTTGGTTATTGTGCTGAGGGTGAACTCATCAACCCTATATGACCGATTGACAGCCAGGTAAGTCCTCTACCGCGAATTATCTTCCCACCATAGCGACACGTCCTGACTTCATACGAGAAATTATGCAGAAGCTAAGCTTCAAGAGAACTTGGACTCGGAAATTATGGAGGTTCTGCTTCAAGAAGCGCGAGAAGCATTCGAGGAGGATATTGTCATTGAGTTGATGAGCAATACATCAGATGAAATGGAATCCAATGTTGATCGAATTGTAACTTGGGTCAAACAATGGAAACATGACAATGCTTCTGATGCCAAAAGATCATGAGGGTTTTCGTAATGAGATTACTAAGATACCAGCGACTTGTCAATGCCCTGTAAATAGACACAAAAATTGTGAGTCAAATTATTATTAACATAAGTTTAACCCCTATTCCAAGCCACGTCTTTATCTTCTAACATATAAATTGTTGTGTATGAGTGAGTGTATCATGCTCTCCATAAGCAAGTGAATCATGAAAAATACACAACGTATGATAAAATGACTACCTAGGCCCAGCCATTCATTATCCGCTCTAGGAACAAATTGACACAAATGATATATGAATGCAATTAACGGGGCACTTCGGGATGCGAGACTTCGCTGTGATCCACCAATCAAAACCCAATCAATCCTTTCCCTTGCGACCCATGTATGTGGTGGAAGTTTTTCTACATATTTGCCTCATCAACTTGCCTTTCCCGAAGTCCTCAAACGCTTATGTGGTCGAGAGCTTCTGGGGTCAATCGAACGTGAGTAAACAATCCGCTTGCATGTAAACAGCAATATGTTCTGTTTTGCACAGACAATACCTTGTTTTTATTGTTGTCTAATTGAGCTGACAAGATTATGTTTATTGGCTTTGGCTTGGCTGCTAGATACTCGTAATTACATACATATTCAATATAGAATCATGGCAAACTGTGTGAATTTTGTAACTGGCAACGCCAACAAGTTGCGAGAAGTAAAAGCCATGCTCGAGCCTGGTATTGAGGTGCGAAGCCACCCTTTAGATATCGAAGAGGTCCAGGGAACAATCACAGAGGTGACCGAATCCAAATGCCGGAAAGCTGCTGAACTTCTTAACGGGCCGGTGCTTGTTGAAGACACAGCTTTATGCTTTAATGCTTTAGCTGGCCTCCCGGGACCATACATGTAAGACTGATGGCCTATTTCCAACGATCTTGGTCTCCTTTTCAACCATTATTAACCTGAGTATAGTAAGTGGTTCCTAGCAGACATTGGCCATGAGGGATTGAACAATCTCTTAGCCGCTTACCCAGACAAGTCAGCTGAGGCAGTGTGCACTTTCGGCTACTCCGAAGGACCAGGACATGACCCCATCATTTTCCAAGGAAGATGCCCAGTAAGTCAGGTCAACTTCCCGATGAAATTTATAGAAATGCTCGAGCGCGTTCTGACCCATCGGACGCAAGGGGAAAATTGTGCCAGCAAGAGGACCTATACTTTTTGGTGAGAAAAGCAAAACTGCTATCCGCCGTCTATGCTATGTATTTAAGATCACAACACCTGGCAAATGCTGATGTAATTGCTGTGAACAGGATGGGACCCTATATTTCAGTATGAGGACAGAACGTAGGTTTTACTGGCTTCGGAAATCGAGAGGCTGGAATTAGATCGCTAACTACAATTCGTTAAACAGATTCGCTGAGATGGATGGGACCGAAAAGAATAAAATTTCCCATCGAGGTAGAGCGCTCGAGAAATTGCGACAATGGTTTCAGGAAGGAAAATTGGCCAAGTAGAGTCGCATGACCATTAGCTACCTCCTTACCTAAGCTGTTGCAGGCTCTTTTTGCAAGCTTGGAAGGCTATAATTAATAACTTCTCTTGAACATCAACGAAGGCTACTTAGTGCATTTAGGACTTACAACAGTAGCTCAAAGTTATCGTGCTTGCTAAGGTAACGTTTCCCTCGTCGATAGACGTCAATGACCGATTCTATCTTGGAACCACCGTTTTTCAGACGGTCACTCCGACTATATTTCTTTATGGCCTGAGGGTCCCGACTTGACGGATCAAAAACGTAGAGGAAAGATTCGTTTTTCCAATTCCTCTCAAAACCCACGATGGTAAGGGAATGTCCTGTGGCCTTTCCTGTCAGCATTTTGACTCGGCTATTGTACTTGGAAATTTTCTATCGTTTTCAAGATTTACGTACCCTGATGCTGCAAATAAATAGGTGGGAGTTCAGTAGACCGTATTTTACTTTGGTCTGTGCTGCAGGCTTGTTCGAAATAGGCTTCTATTTTCTTCAGCACCTCTTGATATGACTTTCCTTCCTTAGTGCGACGAAAAGCTTTGACTGAGCATCTATAATTCGATTAGAAAGCCAATAGGATGTGATAGACTTGACGGGCATACGGTCTTACGGGATCGAAATACTGTTGAAAAGGGCCTGCGCCTGTGGGTGATTTTTCAATCAGCAAAAAGCCCGTCGATTTTGTAGGGGGCAACCTGCGACTGGTACCTCAGGTGTTCCAATGTATTTCCGAGTTCCCCTGATGCCACCCGTTTCCAAGCGGCCATTTGAGTTGAACCCCATATCCCAAGCCTTTTCGATAAGATCTTGAATCTGGAAGATAGATGGAAGATTGTTGCCGAAAGTTTCAACTCCGGATGACCTCGTGCTTATAATATAGGATATCAATGATTGGATGTTCCTATATCCACAAAATCCTCCTAGTTGTCCGCATCGCTGGATTAACTTTGCTGGACCATGGAACCGATGCCATAAACGCAACGCTCACCTTCTAGACGCAACTTGGAGACATGCTGTACGCAAGGATTGCAAAAATACGCGTGACTGATCGAAGTACTTCGTTCAGCCAGCCATATGAGATCTGAAATCACGCCTGTGATCATGGTCAGATAAGCAACTACTGAGGCTGCGGCCCGCGGGGTTACGTCTCACCGTCAGTACACACTTGACCTCCTTTAATCAACATTCTTGCAAGCCAGTTTGGCATTTCGCGCTCATAAGCGAATCTACCTAGATGGTTTTTCTGGGACACGCGCGATATTAGCGCAAAGTTTCATTTCGGCCAGGAAGGTGAGAATCAGACCCCTAGTGGTGAGACAGTGTCAATATGCTCAATCCCGTCACAACTTCTTGAGCCTCTTCCACCTGAATCTTCACATGATGAGATATTAGCGGCCTTGATGAGGCTCTTTTTTGTGCGATATGTGCGACGCGTCCCCTGCTTTATTCCCTTTCTCTCCCGCCTCCTGAAGGTCAAAGCCCAGTCTATCATGATGGCCGTGGGGTGAAATTGTCGGGTTGCGATATGAGAAAAATTGACGCAGCTTATTTCAGGTCATAGTCTGGCTGTGTTAGATGGCTCACGTGAAGGCGGAAAGGAAATTATTGGACGCGCCACTATGAAGACAGCTTTCAGGTGTCACCACTTCTAGCCACACAGCGTGGGCGTCACCATGCATGAACCACAATAACATACATTGTGTGGGTGGATATGCAACAATGACTTTGCTTCGTGCCTTTCACAAGTGAAATATATAGACAACGGCCATGCACGGGAATGACTAACACTCATCATGGTGCTTATAGTTGACCAGCCCTCAGTTATTACCTAGGTACTTAGATACATGGGTACCCTTGTCTTGGGCTTAATCATGGTGTACCTGGGTAAAAGTATTGCCACGCGATATCTAGTTTCTAACTGTGCAACGCGTCCGTCCATTGATCTCAAGTCTTCAGTCTCCTATACGCCCCCGCCAGCTCCTGTAGATTATTCTCACATTCGGTTTCCCCCTTTTCCACGGAATACTTATTTAATTTCTATGTAAGTATTATTTTATGACCTTTATTTGCCACCCTTTCCTCGATTTGGAAGAGATTTATGCGACGTAGATTCCTTAGGCAGTTCCTTGGCGAATGGAATAAAATCCGGGGTACCAGGGAGATATTTGCGAAGAGGTTCGGGAACGCGGAGACCCTGTAGTTGACAGGTGCTTAGCAAGTCACCCTACAACGATTTGGACGGCGCCATCTTGGACAGTTAAAAGCGGCATGAATTCACGTACCTCCTCAGTTTGGTAGTTCTCGAGAATACAGCACATGGTTCTCGTTGTGGCGCAAAGAGTAGAATTGAGACAGTGTACGTATTTTTTTTTAATATCGGTCTGGGTCTTGGTTCCAAACCGTATCTCAAGCGCGCGGGACTGGTAGTCGGTACAGTTAGAGCAGGAGACGAGCTCTTTGTATTCTCCTTGGAAGGGGAACCAAGCTTCCAAATCAAACTTCTTTGAGGCGGCATTGTTGAGAGCGCCGGAAACTATTGACACGATCTGGTAGGGAAGCTGCAAGGACTTGTAGAATTCCTCTGAGATAGCAATCATGTCCTCAAAAGCTTCCCAGGATTTCTCCGGATCAGTCAAAAGGAATTGCTCAATCTAGCAGTATTGTCAGTTATGCTAGTGATGTAAACACCCGAGAGAGACGACAACGCCTGTACCTTCTCGAATTGATGCACACGGTAGATGCCCCAGGCATCTCGACCATGGGACCCTGCTTCTCGTCGATAACAGGTGCTATAACCAGCATACCTGTGCAGCTGTCAGAGTTGGGGGCATCGTTGCGGGAACATGGTTCAACGTCATCTTACTTGATGGGAAGTTCCTTCGGAATAAGCCACTCATCGGCATGGAACGCTGAGATTGGCTGTTCTGACGTAGCAATCAGATACTTGTCGTTTTTGGCATCTCCGTCAATGACCTTGTAGAGCTCTTCGTCGAATTGCTCTAGCTGGGCCGTCTTGCCCATATAATCCTTGAGCATGAACTGCGGGGTCTGTAAGGCGCTGTAACCTCGCTGACTGAGGAACTCGAGTCCATAATTGATCAAAGCCTGGTTGAGAAACACGCCCCATTGCCGCAGAAAGTAACCGCGGTGGCCAACTACTTTAACACCTCGATCAGGGTCGTAGCCATCCAGCCTGAGGAGGACTTCATGGTGTGAAAGAACATTATCGCGTTTCTCAACCGTAACTCCATTCGGGGCCCAAGTGCGTTCCACAACATTATTGTCCTTAATGCTGCTGTTCAGCGCATGTCACTTCCAAGCAAGCACCAAAGACATCTATTTCCCAGGGTGATGACGAACCTCGTTGTTGCTCACAGGTACAGAGTCGGCCACGTAATTGCCCACAGTCCTGAGTTTGGCCTTGAGCAGGCATTCTTTTTCGGCAGCTGACTCGACTAGCGCCTTCTTCTCCTTCTCAAATTCGATCTTCTCTTGAAGAAGGTCGTCAGCGGGTTCCTTTGCCTAAAGATAGCAGCGAGAGTAAGCAACCGTGGTCCGGAAATACCATGAGAGTTTGTCCGGGGTTTTTTTTTTCTAAACCTTCTTCTTGGCTCCAATCTGCTTCTGAATGTCGTTGATTTTCCCGTTGATCTGCGAAGCACTATAGTTGGCTGGCGTTGAAACGTTTGGTATTAGCTATTCGGTCGAGCGCGGTACAGGGAGCAACCGGCATGCTCACTCTTGCGGTGGTCGTCGAAAAGAGCGATGATTTCATCGACGATTTCTACATTGGCGTAACGTCGGCGTTGGGACTCGCGAATTTTCTCGGGATTTCCGCCGCGTTCGGCGATGAAATCAACGACGTCGAGCATCGTGCCTTGAATTTGCTGTTTCCAATGTGCTCTTATGACCCCTCTAATAATTAGATGACTTTTGAGTCATAAGCCGTCAGGTACGTCCCTCGTACCCTGTGTGCTTTTTTTTTAGGTGGGGGGAAGAGGGGCAAGTCGAGTGAGGCGGTTGGCGGGGTCATTGAGCTGGAGAGGTGCCAGACAAAATAATGCAGACACTAAATGGCAGCGAGGTGTCAATATTCACATAGCGGGGCGATGTCAAAGGCTGCAACACGCCCTTGTACGGCGAAACGCTACCACCTCGAGACCCCACATTGTTAAATTTACATAGCGGTTCTGATGGCAGAAGTGGTTGACCATTTCGCACTAGCAGATGGCACGTATGCTATCGGGTCGAATATCATGTGTCGCGCAAGTCTTTTCTTCCATTTCTCCTCCCAAATGCAAATACATCTTTTGTCCCGACAACAAATATCTTGATTAAAGCGTTTCAAGATACATTTGCTCTCCCTGATTAATTATTTCCTTTTGCAGTCTTAAGAGCCATAATCCTCGCAGTACGTGTATATGCTTCAGTGAATCTTGTGTAATCATATATATGTATGTAAACAATGCACAATCATCAACAACATCCCACCACTCAGCCACTCTGACGTAGTTCTACATGAGAGAGCAGTTGCCCTTTGCTGGAGCTTCTCCAGGGTTCTGCGACTTCTCGATCTGGGCAACGAGAAGTTCAAAGGCACGCCCAACATTCTCGTTATATCGCGCGCTAGCCTCCGTCCAACCACATTGAAACTTCTCTGACAGTTTCTTCCCTTCCTCGGGGCTGACTTGGCGTTGCTCGGGTCGAAGATCACTCTTGTTTCCAACGATGACGATGGGTACAGACTCGCTTCCCTATGTTATCGATGAGAAACGCGCAGCATATGGCCAAAATCAGAAGGTGGTGTACTCACAAGGTGATTGAGAATCTTTTCCCTTATAACTTGAATCATCTCGAATGAGGGCAATGACGAGACCGAATAGACGAGCATATACCCATGTATCCCGATAAAGTGCTTCGAGTTTAATATACTATATTCATCTTGGCCGGCCGTGTCAACAATTTCGGTGGCATAGTCTTGTCCTTTGTGTCGAATTGTCTTGCTAAAAGTATTCTCGATCGTCGGATAGTAGCTATCCACGAAATGCCCATCGACGAATTGAACGGCAAGCGAGGATTTCCCTGAAGAAATAAGTATAATTTAACATAAAATCACATGCATCGAGCTCAAGACGTACCCACGGACCGACTGCCGACGATGGCAACCTTTCTCTGCTTTGGCGCAGGCATTGCTACACTACTAGCGGGTGGTGGAGCAAATAAAGACCTAGAATCCGCAGCTATTAGCTCTGACTTGATGTCAAGAGCAAAAGTCTCCTGAGATTCTATAGGATCCCAGCTGTGTGGTCGATCGTGCGATCGTAAGTGATGTGTCAATTGGCAAGTTCACCAGATCAATGATGTAAGCATGTTGTCTGCAGGATGGTCAAGTTCATCCGCCGGTACGTAATGGCCTGTCTCCCCACCACTAGTGGATACCGGGATCGGAAGGTCTTGCCACAATCCCCGACCTCACTTTATGCCCGCCTTCTCAGAGGAAGGCTGGAATTCCACGGCCAGGCACAGTATTTGCATGCGAACACGAGCCATTTTTTTCACCGTGAGATGACGTAGGAGTTAGGCCCTCATTCGCGTAGGACAGGAAGGAGATCGGGCCACGTTACAGTGCGCACTCGTATTTGGTATCAAAGGCTACGCCGCTGGCTAATCAAATACAAGCGCTGCAGTCTAACGTCAAACATGCATTGATATTCAAATCGTTATCTCGTCGAAGAGCTTAGCTTCGATGCGCAAGCTCGATGCACGCAACATTGCCTAAGGCTCATGTTCAAACCAATCCAGTCCAATCCGACTAAAGTGGTCTATGGCGAGCAATGACGAGCAATGGCGGTGATATGTCATCTTTTTTTGGAGTTCGCAACAACCAAGGCCAGCTGACCAAGAATTACTCGACTCGTTTGAGCTCTTCCACTAGGTTATCCATGGCATGGGCCTTGTTATCGACAGCCTTGTAAAGGTGTACGAACTGCTGTATAGAACTTCTGAGACTGTGCAGGGCATTACGTCCAACACGGTTCTCAAGGTGTTCTCTTGCTTGCCCAGCCAGACACATATATCCAAGTAACACGGATAGATAGCCCACAGCCACGCTTAGCTTGGACTTATTCACGGAATCCGCCTGGGTCAGATCAGTAAAATGCCAAGACAATCCGTTATTCATGGGCAGGCTTACCTCGCCAACGGACTGCTGGTTCTCCTGCCAAAGCGTCATCAACTTGTCCATTGCGTTTTCATTCACCGCCCTCCGAGCCGGAGGGCAATGCTCCATAATGTTTATCATAACGCCCAGCATGAGCAAGAGTTCGTCGTACTTTTCACTTTCAAGCTTCCCTACCCCAATGGTGGCGTGGACGCTGGCAAACAATTCACTAATACGGATGGCCAGTTTTGCAGAAAGGTGTGGATCATCGAATGCTGCGGCTTCATCCTCCGTGTTCGTTGTGTTAAGTGCAAGTTTCAGGATGGCCGAATCCAGCTCAATTCGCCCGCTAGGCCACCGCCGGATTGCTCGTAAAAGCAGGCTGGATATTCTCATCGGATGACCACCATCGCTGTTTAGCCTCGGGCTGACTCCCGCGCTAGATTGTGTTTGAAGCGTGAAGACAGTCAAGGCGTAGTCCACATCATCAAAAGAGCCTTGTTCGCTGGCCCATGTTGCAACAGCCACAATAGCCCGCTGCGACTCCAACAAGATCTGGTCTAAGAGTGAAGCATCCGCACATTGACTTAGCAGGGCCATCAGCTGGAGCGCTGCAGTTCGCGGCGAGATGCTAGTGGGCTGGTAGCTGTGCCAAATTGGTAGTTGTTGCAGTATTGTCTTAACATCCCCAACATATGATCTTGACATTCGAGACATGTTAAGCTTCTTCTGAGCAGCCACGACAGCGATATCCTCGTCCATGGAAAGTAAAGCTGCCAATAATTTGCCTGCGCCATCATTCGCAAGCTGACGAAGCAGGTTAGGGGCGGGACCAGAAGTTAGGAAGCAGATAAGGGCTGCTATGAGGGCGAAGCCGCAGATAGGATCCGTCTCTTTCCCGACATCCCGGACAACCGTATCACGAGATGCATGGTCTCTGAATTGTCGTAGGAACTCCTTTCGCTGAAGTTTTTGCACGAGCTCGCAGAGAGCATTCCTTCTCATAGTCGGGGTATTCGTGCTTGGAAGCCCAATTCTAGCTATTAAATCATCCATTTCGTCTGCAAATCGATTATTTGCACCCGCACGACGTAGTTCGTGAACGCTCTTGATTGCCGGCTGCGCACTCTCATCGTCGTCTGATTCGTCCAAGGCAAATGCATCTGTTGGAGGTGGTGATTTCGGACGCGGCTCCACGATCAGATTATTTTCGACACCCCTGAAAGGGCTTTCAAAGACTTCGGGAGTTTGTGATTCGCTAGCAATGGTCCGCGATTGACTGTACGTATATCGAACTTTTCGATTAGTGGGAGTTGTCCCACGACGGTCCAAGTTTCGTACACGGACATCACAAGTAGATGAGCTCTGATGCAATTCTGCCTTGTAGCCACTGTTACTGTCTGATTCCTCCCCATCGGAATATGCGTCGTCGGTGGTCATCACTGCCTTCTGCGCTGCAAGAGCATCAATCAATCGTGGTCTCCGAGAGGGAGTGCTCGTGCGCTTAGTACCTTCGGAGCCATTGGGTTTCGAGTTTGGGAATCGTCCGACAACAGACTCAGGCTTCGTCGCTGGCTGCTGGACCTGTGAATGGTCTGTCGCGAAGGCCACCGAATGATCTCTTTTGCGCAAAGGCCCATTATGTGACGAAGAGCCGTGAAAAGACGAAGGCCTGAGCGTGGAAGTTTCTGGCCTTCGTGGGCTTTCGTAGTATGAGTCTTTTGGCCTTGGCGATCTCGTCGGTCTCGGCGATTCTGACTTGTCAAAGGTATGTTCCCGTCTGAGTGTAGAGGAGCTTGACCCCGAACCACGGTCTATCTTGGCATTGAGAGAGCGCTTGCGCGAAGAACCGCCACCGTATGTGGCCAGCCTTTTCTGTCCCACAGTGCCGGATGAGTTTGGCATATGTGATGATGCCATAGTTTCTGGTGGTTAGGTGATCGTGAACGGCCCCGAAGGTAGACCGGTGAAGGTTTCAAACAGCACGCAATGTAGCGAGACCAGCTAGCTACGTAACTAGCATTCGATGGGCAATGCTGTGCGCGCGCTCGATTTTCGTCATTTAGAAGGTTTTTTTTTAACAAAAAAAACCAGCCAATTCAAATTTTGCAATTGTTGAAAAAAAAAAAATTCCAGGTCGGGCCCGCCTGGAAAAAACTTCTATATTTTTATAATAGTGGACTTTTAATATTTTTAGGCAGCACTATCCCTCCCTGAATGACCAAAAATGAGGAACAGACAAAAAAAAAAACCAATGCAATCAGAATTCACCCAACATTAATTCTTTTTTTCGACGTGAGCTTGTACAAATGCGATATTTTATTGAGTAGCGAATTCGCGTATATTAAATTCAAATCCTTGTGAAAATTTAGAAACATTATATAAGTAATTAAAAAAACATATTTGAGTCCATGGGAAAATTTAAAAACATTTATATGAGTAATCAAAGGACATTGTGTATTGAAATTTTCTCTCCAGAAACTAAAGAAAGCGAAAAGCATACCTATTTGGCCAACATAGCTATCCGAAATCCCACACCCCGCGGGAGCAAGCCCAAATGTCGAGGAAAGCAGCAGTCGTGAGTGGGTGGTACTGCCCCTCCCAATCCGGGGAAGTGGGACGTGAGTCTGGGGGGTGAGGCCGAGTATTAGCAAGAGGAAGATGGAGGAAGATGATTCGCGAGGAACGTGCAATGGTGGCGTCTCTTACACGTGTGTTGCATGTACCAAAGTGCGGAGAAGTCTGTAACTCGCTACGCCTTTTTGTAGGCAAGTGTACGTAACGTTCTGCAAAGCCTATGTATATACTAGCTGCCGGCATACAATGTAGTATAAAAGTATATATAAGTTGCTTCCCCTTCATTCCTATGACCTCTAATTCATTTTGTCATCTCTCATACACTCACGCTTGAACAAGCGGAAGAAATCTTAGTCACGATTTGTACGGCTCAAGTTCATAACACAGCGCCAACTGTCAACACTAATACGTCATCTAGTGCCCGTCATTTCCAGCCATTTTCCAACGTCATGCCTCACCGGATTGCCCGATTGCCTGGGGCCAAGCGCTCCGAAGTACTTTGCATGGGTGCTGCTGGCGTCGGTGTACTCACCCCTCTCTATCTTTTGATGCCTGGCGCCGAAGAAAGACTAGCTCGGCAGACAGCCAAATGGGCCCCAAGATGGGAGCGCAACATTACATATTTCACTCCGCCAGTGCAACGCGCCGTCCAACGCATCGAGCCTTCTGTTTCCAGAGCAGTACAACGTGTGGATAACCGCCTGCCACTGGAGAGAATGGCAAAGAAAGTAGACTCAAGCATCAGGGGCGGCATCTACAAATTTGGGGGCCCGAAATCTACATGATAGATGAGACAGTGTTACTTGCTGATGAGTTAGTTAGCTCAGTTTGTATCTTTTAACACTAGATATTTCTAGAAACAAGAATTTTTGGTCACCACATTCCGTAGCTTTGTATCAGCTTGCTTGGGGTCGATTGGGCTGATCGGGCTGTATGAATACTTTGTTGAAATACGTGAAAGCATAATTTTGAGGGTTAGCGAATCTTGAGTCTTCCATAATATTTTTTGACGTAACGTGTTTCGGACGGCTTTTTTTAAAAGAACATGAACATAGCGTTAAATGTGTTTTTTTCACATTGTCGGAGTTTAGTGGAAATCATTGGTGGCATTGACTATCTGGGAATATGAAGTTGAATTCAATGATAAAGGCATGCATAGTCAGTCCTGCTATCTGCTTCCTCTCGTGTCGAGACACTGTTTACAGCTGATGACCTCACTCACGGAGCTCTGGGATAATTGGAATCGGCTTTCCTATGTTTGTCGCACTGAGGTAGACGATCATTTGGAGATTGACGATCGTGTGCATCTCTCGGGAGCATCTTCGGCGCATGTCCCAGAGCAACTGCGTGTGAACCTTTATCAGTACCATATATGCAAGTGTATATGCAAGTGTCTTTTAAATTCCTCCTGCATCTGCTAGTGCCAA
Source organism: Epichloe bromicola (assembly GCA_023658445.1). NCBI lineage: Eukaryota > Fungi > Ascomycota > Sordariomycetes > Hypocreales > Clavicipitaceae > Epichloe > Epichloe bromicola. The sequence continues at coordinate 5,442,508 of CP098269.1, forward strand.
TGTGACTTACGTCTGTCAAAAAGATAATAACTTGTTACTATAAGAATAGGGAGTGCTATCATGGTAGATACCCATTTTCTTGCTGCGGTATCATATCGTTTTTTGTTTTGTCTCCTTTCTGCCTTTGTCTTTTCAGCTGCGATCTCGGATTCTATACGCCTTTGCGCGCGGGTTGTTGTGGCAAACGATAAACGCGCTTGTCTGGCTGAAGAGTCTGCTACAGTTCTGCGAATACCTATCATGCATAAGGCGGAGGCTTTTTTGCAATCCGTTCTTCTGAGTAGAGTCGTACTTATTAACGGGGTTTTTGGTCTTGCCATCCATTTCCATTGAGTAAAAGTTGGTGGCATCTTGGTGCAGATGCTGTGATCGAGAAGTAGTCGCTAAGTTGTCTTATTCAGAGCGGTGGCACGCTAAGTTCCTCCTAGTAAGGCTAAGAACGTGTCGAGTAGGCGAGGCAGGGGCGGGTCAGAAATTTGTAGCACTTTGAGATTGGATTCTTATTTTTGCAACCCGAAATCGTGTTCCTCGTTAACATATATTACGCACATACCAGGATTGTCATAACAGACAGAGCACAATGCATCTGCGCTCTATGGGTCGTTGCAAACAATATCGGAGCTGTAGCAAGCACTACTTACATGTATACCCGAGGTTATTGAAATAAAAACATTATATTGCTAATTGTCTATCGGTTCAATTACAAGTTCCGGAACGCCATGTCTTGCCCCAACCAGACTCCGCCTCATATAGTATGTGCTTGCATGAAAGAGCAACCGGCGGTGCTACTGTTTGCCCTAGTCATCGTCCGTATACCTGGGTCCGCTGGCCGCAGGAGTTTCAGGAGCACCACCATACGCAGCTGGAGTTGGAGCACCGTAGTAACCACTCGCCCCCGGGGTCGGAGCGGCTGCCGCAGGAGTCGGAGCTGGATCTGCGCCCCATCCTCCTTGCCAACCCGCTCCCGGAGTAGGTGCATTCGCAGCAGGAGTAGGTGCATTCGCAGCAGGAGTAGGTGCAGAGTATGCTCCTGGGGTCGGGGCGTTCAATGCGCCGGGTGTTGGCGCTCCAATAGCTGCACCTGGAGTAGGAGCATCGTAAGCGCCAGTGTTAGCACCGGGCGTGTATCCCCAAGAATCGTTTCCACTAGCCCCCGGGGTTGGCGCCGAAGCCCCCCAAGCAGGCGTCTTAGATCCATACGCCCAACCGTCGGGACCACCACCCGCATAAGCTGGCGTTCGTGAGCCGGCACCGAATGCATCACCAAGTGCGGGAGTTCGAGCACCGGATTGCCATGCCGGTGTTCGCGACCCAGAGCCATAAGCGGTACGACTGCCATCGTAAGGATTAACGGTCCTAGAGCCATCAGCCCAAGCTGGAGTGCGCGAACCGGAGTAATCTTGGGCTTTCCAGGCCGGGGTCCTGCCACCAGCTGCGCCAGGTGCTGCTCGCATTCCCGGATTAGCGGCGAAACTGGGAAGAGTTGTCAATGTGATGGATGACTTACTGCGCGAACCCCAAGCGGGCACTCTGTCGGAATTGTTAGCGCCCATTGGCGTTCTTGAGCCCCCTTGCCAAGCAGGCATTCTGTCTCCTCCACCTCGGCCAGCACTTCCAGGAGCTCCACGACCTCGGCCATTGATATCGATTGTCGCACCCGTGGTCTTGTCCTTGAAACTCAACGAATCTCTTGGTACTGTAATCGTCTTGCCCTTTGTATGCAGCTCAACCCGAGCATGCGTATCGGTTGTATCCTTGACTATACCTAGTAGACCTTTGTATGGACCCTTCTTGATGATCGCAGTCTGATTGATGGCTCGATCGCGGCCAAACATCTTGATGGGTTGGTTGGGCTTATTTTCGCCGCCGTTCTTATGTATTTTCAAGGCAGGGTTCATGCTGCTAAGGTCTGGACCTGAGTTGGCCGCATTCACGCGTCCACCTTTGGCAGCAACAGTGTTTACCATACTGGCCTTGGTTACAAAAACGCCAGCGTTTTCGTTGCTGTCATTAGTGTGTAGAAACACATAGGATCGGTGTATGTGGATGATTTTGCCCTGCCTATGTTGCCCTGTGAATTCTTTCACAACATCGTCCAGCCGTATTTCTGAGCCGTCTCGATCAGCGGCTACAGCCTGTTTTCTTTTCGGTAATTTGTTCGAAATTTGGGAGGGCATGGCTTGCCTCGTGTCGCCATACTGGTCAAGTACCACGAGTGATTCACGATCGATTTTGACGATACATCCCACCGTAGTCGGGTCCAACTGCACCAGGTCGTGCAGGGAGAATTGTCCCAACGATCCTTGACCGCCGATATCACTAGCTTCTCTGAGATCTTTGCTAAACACCGCCACTTCAGTATTTGTTTGGTCCGTCAGGAGGGTAACACGATCTTCGGATATCTTGACCACCGTGCCCACTTCATCGCGAAATTTGCTTCCACCAATCACTTTAACATGGTCTCCGACTTTGAATCGCTTGCGCAATCCTTTGATAGGCACTTCAATAGTCTGTCCCCGTAGATCGCCTTCAGTTACGGACATGGTGACAATGTCTCCTTGAACATTTGTCGCCTTGCCTACCACACCCTTTTGCTCGCCAGAGTAAACTTCAATAATATCACCCGGAAGGTATGTCACGAGTGTGTTGCTATCCTTCAAACTAGCAGAAAGAGCCTTGAGGTCAAGATTCTCGGTACCGTCTTCGGCACCAGATGCGAATCGCGTGACTTCTTCCAAAGACGGGTTCACGTCAGTCACGACGAGTTGCTGGATCTTGACGTCTTTCACCTGGAAGCCGTTCTCGAATTCATCGCCCATGTAAGACCATGTGTTGGTTGTAGGATTTCCTTGAATATATCTCGGATGCCGTTTTCGGGCTTCGATCTCACTGAACAAACGCTGAGGGGGTCTAGGACCAGCAGCACCCGTCCGTTTCCGTTTTCCGTCTGACGATAAACTGGATAGGGCATCATCACGCATGCCATAATCCAGTCGCGGGATGAAACGAACTCTTGCTTCTAAGCCGTTCTCTGTTACGTCTAGAACTTGTGCCAAGTCTCCAGAGTGCTTCGCGGGTCGGCGTAAACGAACCCAAGCGCCGGGTTCTAGTGTCGGGGTCTTGGTAACCCGCAAAAGCTCGGGCATGTCCTTGATGTCTACAAGAGTCATCTTAGACCGAGGATAAACGTTGAGCATACCATCCAAAGCCACAAGAATGTCTGTTTGGCGCTGGGCTTCAACATAGATGAAACCCTTCATGACAGACTGAGTACCCCCTCGTTCGAAGGCCGCGGTGATGGCAAGCTCATCCTTTGTTCCAATGCGCTCTTCTATCCGTTTCATGATAGAAAGAACAACTTCGCGTTCTTTGCCTTCTTTGCATCTTACGGCCCAAATACTTGGATCATCCACGCTTGGAAGCAATAAACGTTTAGGAACGACGGCAGAGTCACCGAAGCCTTTTGCCGGCCGTCTATTTCCATAACGCTGGCGGAGTATCTCTGCCTGCTTTTCGGCATCCAGACTAGACTCGAGCTCACGGCGACGATCAAGCTCGCGGTGTCTTCGATCATCATCTAGTCGGGCACTTTCAGCGATATCGTCTGGGTGTTCGTTGTCGATAAAATCCTCGATTTCCTCGCCGTCCTTTTCCTCGTCTTCTCCCTCATCTTCATCGTCTACTTCAGCTTCTATGTCGAAGAAGGCATTGCGTCTATCTCGACGTCGTTTTCGCCGATGACCCTAGTAGCAATGATCAGTAATGCCTTCAACTCCGCCCCTTACTTGAGATCAGAACAGATCGTGATTGATGGCAAAAGAGTAGGTACCTGTTGAATGTCCTCGTCTTCATCATCTTCATCATCTTCCTCGTCGTCATCTTGCTCTGCCTCATCTTCGACGTTGTCATTGTTTTGGTCATTGCCTCCATCGTCTCCAGCGCGTTGTCGACGATCTGTCACCTCGTCGTTATCCTCATTGTCGCTAAATCGAGATCGAGGTTTGCGATTAGTTTCCTCATCGTCTGCGTCGTCGTAATCACGAGTTGACTTTGATTTAGCAGGTGGGCTAGAACCGTCGTCGGCGGGTTCTTCATCAGACAAGTCCGCCGGCGCAGGGTTGAAATCATCCTCATCTTCGGATTCATCGAACCGCGGTTGCCCATTTGTCGCCATGATCCTGTTACAGAAGATGGCCTCAGGAAGATCTGAGGAACAGAGCTATGACAGGAAGATGAGCTTAGTTGGATTGCAAAGTAGTGCTTCCTTTTTAGTAACAAATGGTCCACAAAAATTCAGCGAGCACACCGGTTAAGTGTCGGATGCACCTGTGGGTGAATGCTATGCATCAATCAATCCCTTTGGGTGTACGAGAACCTCAGGCAGGACGCGGACCCACACTCTTCGTAGTACTTGATATCGATAGTAATCGTAGAAAAAGTGATAAGATTACTATTATTGAATATTAGGAAATCTAGATAAGGAGAAAGAAACTCAAGGGTTTTAGATTTATTAATGATCCAAGTTTCATGGCGTTCTGTATCTCTTGACTCTTTTTTAGGGGTGACTCATCGCGCGACGTGTCGAGGCTAATGCCTGGGTTGGATATAACAGAGTGAAGGTTATAACTTATTTAGATCCCTAACTACTCGATATGTTGAGTATTGCTATTCGTGCGGCCAGAAATTGCTATCGGTGCGGCTAGCCCACTTACTTCTAGATTTGGAATTTTTCTATTTTTCCTAGATACCCCCTACTATTTTATACTATAGTATATAAATACTTCTAAATTATTAAAGTAATTAATTTAGGCACTAAAAAGTAACTTAAAAACGTGATTTCTAGTGTTTTCTTTAAAAGTATATACTTTACCTAGCCTAACTAGTTATTCTAGGGTATTAGAGGCTACTAAGAAGCTTACTAATATAATTTTACTACTACTACTACCTATTATATTATAGAAATAAACTTTTTAATATTAAGAGATAATAAGGCTATTAAATTCCTATAAGCCTAATCTCCTTATATTACCCTTACTATATTATTTTAGTTATTACTTAATTAGCTAGCTATATACTATATAGATTATTAATAATACTATATTATAAGGGCTATTCTTACCTTATCTTATAAGAGGGTTTATTAGATACTTAAATTAAGGTGCCTTATACTATTATTACTAGATTTTCCTAGCTATAAGGGTTAAGGCTATAAAGGTTAAGGCTATAAGGGTTAAAGCTATAAGAATAAAGGCTATAAGAGTTAAAGCTATAAGGATAAAGGCTATAAGGGTTAAAGCTATAAAGGGGTATCTTTTTTATTCTTTATAGTTTAAGCCTTACTAATAATTATAAATTTATAAATTTATTAAATTTAGTTATTAAGGTCCTTATAGTAATAATTAGATTCCCTTCTCTAGTAAATATTATAGTATAGATATTAGAGACTTACTATAGGTTTATTAAGCTACTAGTAAGGATAAATAAGGTCTCTTATTAGTAGCTTCTTATATTAAAGCTTCTCTAATATTATATAGGCATAAGGTAAGGTAAATTACTATATAAAGGTATAAGAACTATTATATAAGGAGAGCTTTACCTTTTCTTATTTATATACTTTAGTAAGTTAATATTAAAAAGCTAGTAGCTTAATAGTGTAGTAGGAGATTTATATAGTAAGCTTACTAAGCTAAGCTAAGCTAATATACTTATAGTATTAGATAATCTTATTTAAAGTAGACTTATAATTATAATTATAAAGTTTTTTCTTAAGTATTTATTTAATTCCCTTTATAATAGTAAGAAAATAACCTTTACCTAATAATAAGTAAGACTTAAGATCCTTATAAATAGTCTTTATAAAGCTATTTAATCTCTCTCTAAAATTCTAATAATTATTTGTAAAATATTTAGCTTACTAATACTTCTAAGTTCTAGGGCATATAGGTCTCTTTAATATAATTTAAGGTAGGATTTTAGTATAAGTTATATATCTCTTTTATCTATAGCTAAATGCTCTTAAACTTATCTATATTAATAGCTTAGGCTAGGGACTTATAGGTAAGATATATGCCTTTAAGGCTTTAGTTAAAGGCTTTAACCTTCTTACCCTCTAATAAGGGACCTTCTAGTTAGGGTTTCTCTATAGTATTATTCTAATTACTAAGGATATAGTTATAAATATTCTTTTATATATACTACTAATAAAGCTACTACTAGGTCTTAGGGAAAATACTTTCTAAGGCATTCTTTAGTGTAAACTCTATATTAGTAATAATAACCTTTAGGGTAAGGACTTAATGCTTATTTTAAATTATATCTAGTGTGTTTAGTATCTAATAGTAGCCTTTCTCCTTCTTAGAGCTTAAGAAGCTAAAGGTAATATTTATTATAGACTTTTAATTAGTAATACTAATAATCTCTAATAAATAGAGGCTAAAGTAATTAGTCTTATAAGTATTATCTATATATAAAACTTCTAAGAAAGTCTTTTACTTATCTAAGTAACTTAGGTAAGTCTAAAGTGTAAATATAAGCTAATGCTTATTATTATACTTTACCTTATAAGGCAAGCCTTTCTCTTATAAAAGCTATATAAATTATTATATAAATATTAAGCCTATAAGATTATTTTTATAGGCTTTCTAATAGGTATTATAAATATCTTTTACTATAAAGATACTTTTATATTTATTACTTTACTAATAAATAATATTACCTACCTTATAGGCTAGTAAGGCTTAAAGTATAAAGAGGTTTTTTACTTACTTTTTTTACTATAGTATAAGGTAGTAATATATTTTATAACTTAAAGGCTACTAGAAGAGAGAATAATTATAAAAATAGTTAACTATAGTATATACCTATACCTAGTTTAATATTTACTTAGTAGCTACTACCTTAACCTTAAACTTATACTTATATTTTAATATAGAGGCTTATTAAAGCCCTAAAGATTTACTATATTAACTAAGGCCTTAATTATATATAAGGAAGCTAAAGTAAAGGTTTCTTTTACTATTAATAATAATATACTTACTTATAAAGCTTTTTATAAGGCTAAACCTATTATTATAGATAAAGAACTATAAGAATTAATAAAGATTAGTAAAGAAGTTAAAATCTTAGGATAGTAGGAGGTTAGGAATTTACCTTTACTAAAGTAGCTACTTTATATTGTTAAAAATAAGACCTATTTTTAGCCCTTTCTAGTTAAAGAACCTTTATATTACTACGCTTGCACTGCAAGCTTAACAGCTGCACTGCAGCTATTAATAGTTGTAAAGGTGGTTATAAATAACCACGTTATAGCTATTAATAGCTATAACTAACTGTGTAGATAACTAATGTTAATTAGTGTTATAGGCATAAGTGTGCCCACAACCCTAACTATAAGTAATTAGGTAAGCTAGGGTAACATAAGCAGACTACCCTATAGTAGTAATATAAGTAGCTTACCCTATAGCTATCTTTAATAGTAATTTTCTCTTTAACTAGAGGTTATATAAAAGTCTTATATATAGCAAATTATTGCTAGAAAATAGGGCTTTCTTTTTATATAGTAATATTTTTAGACTAAAATTTAGTGCATATAGGTTACTAGTATATATATATTGTTTACGCTAGCTAGCTAGATTACGTAGCTATTCCTAGTACTCTAGCTCCTAAGTTAAGAGGGAAAACCCTTAATTAGGAAGAAAAACCCTCTTATGTCTATTTTTAGGTTAGCGCTAGCCTTACTATAAGCCTACGCTACACTAGGTATAGTCTATTATAGGTATTTAGTGCTAGCTTACGCTAGCCTTATCCTATAGAAAAGAAAAATAAATAAGAAATATATAGTAATAAGTGTGTTTAGCTTTAATTAGTCCTAGCCTAGCCTTATACTATACCTATTTAGTACCTTTTTACTTCCTTCTATTTTACTATAAATTCTAATTTAAAGTAGTAATTTACTTTAGGTTTACTTTCTTACTATTTTCTCTAATACCTTACTTTTTAGCTAGTTCTAGTCTATTACTAGGCTAGATATCTTATAAAGTTAGAGTACTTAGTTTTATTTATATATAATAGGGGGTAGGTAGTTTAGAGTTAATATTAGAGTGTCTTAGTGCCTAGATTATTTATACCTTATTTATCTAGTTAATTACCTAGTGCTTTATTTTTTAAATAATATCTAATTCCTCCTCCCCCCCCCCCTTATAAGTATAAGAGAGAGCTCTTCTTTTTATAGGGTTTTAACCTCTTTTCTCTTCCTTTATTAAACTTCCTATAGGTTCTTTTTCCCCTTCTCTTCTTCTAAGCTATTTAAGGCTCTTCTAGTCTAGTGTTAGTTTGATTGCTAATTTTTTTTTTGGCGTAGGAAACAATCGAATTCGGCACGATGTACTAGTATATATAGTAGTAAGTTAATTTTTTAGATTTTATATATAAATGAATTTTGTGGAAAATAAAAAGTGGCTTATAAGACCCCGCTAGCAGTCTAGGCCTGCTAATATAGTTAGTAAGTCTATAAGAGGAAGAAGATCTTTTTAATCTAGCTAGTTAGCTAGGCCTCTTAACTAATAGCCGCATTGCCTAAATAAACTAACTAAAAATTAATTCTATTGCTCTATTAGTTACTATAAAGTAATCTAAATTAAATTCTATTAGTTAATAACTACTACTACTTCCGTTGCGTTGCGTTAATAAGAATTAATGTTATAGCTCTATTAGTCCTAGACCGTAGAGCTTACACTTGTATAGCTGTTGCTAGCTAGTATTAGCTCCCTATATTTTAAAAGGTTATAAGCCTAGTTATTTATTACTATAGATTCTTTTTATACTACTTTTATATTTAGTTATAGAAGACTTCCCTTCTATAAAACAGGAAGGACCTATAAGATAGAAGCTAATTCCCTTCTATAAAAAGGAATTATTATGGCTATAGAAGACTTCCCTTCTATAAAATAGGAAGGACCTGTGATTATAGAAGTTTTCCCTTTTATAAAAAGGAAATTCAGTAGGATAGAAGTTATTTTCTCTTCTATAAAAAGGAATTTTAATATGAATAGAAGACTTCCTTTCTATAAAATAGGAAGATAGATACCGAATTAAAGGGAAAGGGGGTATAATTGCCCCCTAGTGCGTAAGAGATTCTTAATAACTAGCTAAAAAAGTAGGCTATTAAGTAATAAATAACTATTAACAAGCTATTAGAGAAGCTAGAGAGCCTATCTATTGCTATAAATAGTTCTATAGAGGGTGTGGAATAGGCTAAACCTGCTAGTTAGAATCTAGAATAATAACCTATTTAAGCACAATAAGTTGAATCTAGTTTTGTACAAGCTACCTTTAATAATTTGATTATTAAGGAATTTAATAAGAGGGTTTATAGCTTTCTAGAGACTGCTAGGCTTAAAGGAGCTGAAAATTTTGAATAATAGAAACGAGCCCTATGTTACGACTTAAGGGTCGAAAGATAATAGAATAGAGTAATAGCTTAGATTTACAGTCGTAGCTAGAAAGGTACTACCTAGGGGCAAGTGCGTGAAGGTTTTAAGCTCTAACCTTCCACAAGAATATAGGCAGTCCTTACTAAATACCTCGCCCTACGCTTATATAACTATCTAGCTACTAGCTAACCCCTCCCTAACCTAGTAGGTCTAAGGTCTTGCTAATACTTTATTATATAATAATTCTATCTCTATCCCTTATACTTCTAATATAATACCCTCTCTTTATATAATTATTCTTAATTATATAATAAGCTACTTACTTAGGGCATTTACACTATGTAGTTCTAGGGGCTATAGTTAATAGAGGGTTTAGGTTAGGTATAATATATTATAGCGTAATATGTTATTAAAAATAATAATACTAATAATACTAGGGTATAAATATTATTATCCCCTTATTTATTAATCCTAAATAGTAACCTATTTACTACTCTAATATAGTAAAGTAAATACTCTTTACCTTATACTAATAGTTCTAAGAGAGTAAATACCCTATATTAAATTTTATAATTAGGTTAAATAAATAGGGTATTAGATACTATATATATAAATAAACTTATTTATAAGTCTTAGTAATATAGTAGTGTAGTTACTATATATTTATAACTACTAGTATATTTATAAATAGTAATAATAATAGTAAATATTATAATCCTTATATTAGCTATATATAGTGCGTAGATTACTTAGGGGGTCTATAGTTAATATAAAAGGGACTAGATCTTCCCTCCTTATATATATACTTTCTTTCCCTTATATACTATTTAACTATTATAAGTTTTTTTATCTTTACTTATCTTCCCTTTACTACTTCCTTACTACTAACCTATAGCTAGCTTATAATATCTAAAATCTATTTATTAACTCTTACTTTACTACTAGGTTTACCTTTATAAAATAAACCCTTAGGGAAGTTACTAGAGAAGTTACCTTAAAAGAAAATAATATCTAAAATTTCTATATAAGTTTACTACTTCCTTACTAGATTATTATTACTAACTTATAGCTAGTAATACTAAAATTCTATATATATAGTGTAATTAGTAAGTTACTATATAAAATATATAGCCTAAGAATAGTACTTATATTATTTCTTAGTATCTTAAGGAGAATAAACCTTTTTCTATAGAGTATAATAACTCTTATAATATAATCTTACTACTTCTTTACTTCTTATAGTTACTAATTAGTAGTAGTAAACTTAGCTAAATATACCTATTATACTTAAAATAATAAGATATATATTAGAGTATAACTACTTATTCTAAGTCTTTAGTTTTAAGATACTAACCTACTACTAGTACCTTACTTATATTATATAGCTTTATAAAAAGCTATTTAATATTATTAAAGCTATACCTAAAGGAGATTATTACTACCTTAATAAAGTAAGTGTATTCTTAGTTCTCTTAACTTAATTACTACTAATATACTAATAGTCTTTTATTTATACTAAGTAAAAACTATATAATACCCTCCTAAAGACTAAAAATACTAATAAGTATAGGTATATTTATTATACTTAGGTAGCTACTAAAGTAGCTTAGGAAGCTAAGTATAATAAGTATACTACTATAGTATAGCTAGCTAATACTACTAACCTTAAGGTTTAAATTAATATTATAAACTATCTTTACTATATATATAAGAATATCCTAATAGTAAGTCTTTTAAATATCTATAGGTATTTCTTTACTAACTTACTAGTAGTTTACTTCTTATATCTCTAGGCTTCCTACTTATATTAGTTCTTCTAAGTTACTTAGAGAGCTCTATATTTTTATATATAAGGAAGGTAACTCTTCTAATAATAAAGCCCTTATACCTCTAAAGGCTTCTATACCTATTATTACTATAGTCTTTAGGGAGAATAGGGGTAAGGGTAAGGATAAGGAAATACTTTTTAAGTAATTATTACTAGGTAGTTATATTATAATTATAAGAGTAATATAATTATATCTTTTTAGAATATTACCCTATATTATTTACTATATTTATAGGGTATTACCTTATATTATTTACTAAGGGTAGTTTTACTACTATAACCTAGCTACCTAATTACTACTTATAGTTATAGATAATATCCCTTATAATAAAATCCCTCTTTAATACCTATAAATTCTCTAAGCTATTATAGCCCTTCTATTTAACTAGGTACTTATAATACCTACTATTATAATAATATAAGATAATTCTTTTTACCTTAAACTCTTACTTATTATCCTTAATATTATCTTATAGTAAAGAAGTATTTACTATATTACTTAGGTTCTCTTTAAAGGGTTTAAGGCTTATAATATTAAATATATTATATAACTATATTCTAGTAAGTAATTCTAGCTAGTAAGCTAGTCTATAACTCCTAACTACCCTTATAATCTTATAAGGGCCTAGGTACTTTATAGTTAACTTCCTACTTAGCTATCTTAGGTTAATATTCTTTATAAATAGTAGAATATAATTACTAACTTTAAATCTCTTTAGGGTCCTTTTCTAGTTATAGTATTTCTTATACTAAGCTTATAAGTTAATTAGAAGCTATTTAATTACTATATATTTCTCTCTTAGTAATAATACTCTACTCTTAGCCTAATTATTTATAAGTAAAATATTAGGTACTACTTACTATAGGCCCCTAGGGTTATACCTTTATAATACCTCCGCTAGTGTGTAGCTATAAGTTATATAGTTACTAGTATTATATATAAATTATATTATTAATAGGTTATTAGCCTAGTTAGTTTATTTAGTATAGGAGAAAGCTCTTAAATAATATTCTAGGACTTAGTTTAATTATTCTATCTACCTATCTATCTATAGGTAAAAAGTAGTGCTTAGTAGCTACTTAGTTATAATAAGATAGTAAAAGGTTATCTAAAATCCGCTTATAAATATAAAACCTTAGTCTATTATAATACCTTCTAGGGCTTTATAATCTCTAAAGATATACTCTAGGAATATAGTAGCTAACCTATTACTTATTAGTTATATTAAAATAAGGATATAGATACTATACTTTATAAAATAGTTTATAATTACTAAGATTATATTATAGGTCTAGTTAGTATCTTTAACTAGTAGTAATCTAGTAATAAAATCTATTAATAGTTCTTAAAAAAGGTAATCTAGCTTTAGTAAAGTAGCTAACTTACTATATAGCTTATAATACCTTAGCTTTAAAACTTAATAGTTTATATAAGTACTAATATATACCTTTATATCTTTCTTTATTAATAGCTAGTAATACTAATTTATAATTTAATAAAGTGTTTTACTAACTCCCTAATACCTAGTAGTAAGGTTATTATATATTAGTAGTAAAATCTCTTTTTTATTCCCTAGGGAATATAAACTTAACTCTTAAATATTAATAGCTTAGAGAGTCTAATTAACTATATTTATAATACTTCTAAGTTACTACTCTTAAGTAGCTTTCTCTAATATATAGTAAACTTATTATTTTACTATATACCTAATAATAATACTTAAATTAAAATATCTAATTCTAAGCTATTATCCTAAGTATTAGAGTTAAACTTAAAAGAGGTTCTCTAAATAGCTTAGATTCTTACTATAATATCTCTATAAGTAGCTAGCTTATAAGTTACTTCTAGTCTTATAGGTATACTATAGTTAAGTAGTATTTCTAAGGGGCACTCTTACTACTTACTAGTAACTATACTAGCTAGAATACCTCTTTTAATAATATCTAGTCTTATAGCTTCCTTAAAAATATAGCTAAGTTATATTTTCTTAAAACCCTAGATATTCCTATTACTATTATAGGGTCTTTATAACTAACTATCTACTATATTAAATAATAATATAATAGAACTTATAATATTCCTATTATTACTATAGAGTTCCTATTAATTAGTATTTATAAACTTAGATAAGAAGTTTAGTAGCTATAAGGTTACTACCTTTACTTTCCTATTCTTACTTATATAATCTACCTTTCTTAATAATATATTAGTAAGGTTTAACTTACTAGCTTTATATTTAATTCTAAAGTTAAATAAGCATAGCTTATTAAGCACTATTACTTACCTACTAGTTAGCTATAGCTTTATAGCTAGGTACTTATAGTTTAAGTAATCTATTACTACTATAATTAAGTAAGTTAAGTACACTAGGTAATACCTCTATACCCTAAAAGCCTCTTAGATTACTAATAATTTAGTATTTAGTATAAGGTAGTATAACTTAGTATTAGTTAACTTCCTTAATATATATATAAGTAGGTGCTAGTAACTTAGCACTAATATTATAAGTATTACTCTAATAGTAAAACCTAATATATCTATCTTTACTCTTAATAAAGTAAGTAGGTTAAAGTGCACTAAAATTAGTACTTTTTAGAATAACTTCTAGAGTTCTCTAAATATAGCTAGCTTATAGGGTTCTAGCTTAAAGGTTACTAATTATCCCCCCTTAAGTTAGTTTATTAATAGAATAACTACCTTACTATACTACTTAATAAAACATTAATAAAATCTAGTAAACCTAAGGAATAATTAGATATCTAGGATACTATAAGGTATTAGCTATATTATAATTACTTCTACCCTTAATAGTTCTATTATAATACCTTTCTTAGATATAATAAATCCTAAGAATTTAACCTCTATAACTAAAAATTAACACTTCTTTAGGTTAATAAAAAGCTTTATATTATAGAGTTTACTTAGAACTTATTTAACATAGCCTACGTAAGTAGCTATATTACTACTATAGATTAGGATATTATCTAGGTAGATAATATAAATATTATCTATAATATCCTTAAGGACTTTATTAATATACTCCTAGAAAGTCACTAGTGTATTAACTAATCTAAATAGTATTATAAGATACTTAAAGTGCTTATATTTATAATAGAACACTATCTTTTACTTATTACCTAAGTAAATATATAGCTAGTAGTATATATCTATTAAGTTAAGTTTTATCTAGATAACTACGCTCTTTAAGTAATTAAGGACTTTAGTAATTAGTAGTAAGGGGGACTTATTCTTAATAGTAATCTTATTTAGGCCCTTATAATCTATATAAAGCCTTAATTTCCCTCCTTTCTTTAGGATAAATAAAATTAGGGCCCTAGCTAGGCTAACTAATCTTCTAATCTATCCCTTTTACTATATATCTATAAGATACTCCCTAAGTATCTCTAGCTCTTTCTTAGCTAAGTTATATATTAGTCCCTAAGGTAGTGTTTTCCTTTTTTCTAATTTAATTATATAAGTATAGCCCTCTAGTTTAGGAAGTATTCCTACTAAATCCTTATTAAATATATCTTTAAATTCTAAGTATTTCTCTAGGAGCTCTAGTTTATCTATATTATTACTTAGCCCTTACTTAGTTATAGGTTACTTATTACTTAGACTATCTAAGGATCTTAGGTTAGCTATAATATATTACTTATATAACTTATAGGTATACTCTAAGACTATTACTACTTCCTTACTACTTATTTCCTAAATTAGCTTTAGTAAGTCTACTAGTAAGTTCTTTTTTAGTTCTTTTTTTTTCTTATTCTTTAGGCTATTTAAGATAACTTTTACTAAACCTAATACTAGAGTAATTACTAACTATTTTAATACTCTATATACTCTTTACTTACCCTAAGTATATAAGAGGCACTCCTTAATTACTAAGTATTTCTAAAACTTCTCTTTTTAATATATTACTATAGGTTTATATTCTCTAATCTAGTCTATACCTAGTAGTAGCTTTTCTCTAGTATTTATAATAAAGTAGCTAACTTAGTAAACCTTTATAAACTATATACTATTCTTTATTAATACTAATCTCCTTAGAATTCCTTAATATAAAACTATATTCTTACTTATACTTTTAAGGTTTTAATCTATTTTTTTAACTCTTTTTTAATTCTCCTTAGATAATAACTTTAGGTATATAGTTAAGGATTATATACCTAAATCTATTAATACCTTTACTACTACCTACTAGTAATCTTATTATAAAGATATATAGACTCTAACTCTTAAGTCTACTAATTTATCTATAATAAGCCCCTTATCCTAAGTTTATATAAATAAAAGTAGTATCTTATTAGGATTAAATACTTTATTACTACTATTATTATACTTCTCTATAGTGTATTTATTACTCTTATAAATAAAGTAGTCTAATAAATAGTAAGCTATTAAGATATATCTAGGCTTCCTATATTTATAATATATAATAGGTAATCTTCCTACTTACCCTTTATTCTATAACTATAAGTTATCTATAGGTAAAGTTAATTACTATTACTTCTTCTTATAGTCTTAACTTTTCTTATAACTTTATATTAGTTTTATTACTACCTTTACTTTCTTACCTTAGCCTTATAACTAGCTTTAAGTAATTAGAAACTCCTAGCTAAGTATTTACTTTTTTATAGTATTATTAAGGCTATTAATAAATATATAGATTCTTAGTTATATTAGAATTAGTTTAGGTAGGTTAGATTTAACCTTAGTCTAATTCCTAATAAAAGCTTAAAATAATTAGCTATTACCTTACTAAAGATTTAGTAATAACCTAGTTACTTCTAAGTATTTAGTATTTTTATTTATTATTCTAGTCTTTAGCTATATAATAAAGCTTACCTAATTATAGTCCTTATATTTTATATAACTATCTATAGCTATATAGTATATCTATTATTACTTTATATTATTAGTAAGGTATTTACTAGTATAAGCTACCTTTATTATATTATTATAAAAGGTATATTAGTCTAATTTAAATAATATATTTAAGTTTACTAGGAAACTCTAGAGGTTTTTATAAGTATTCCCCTTATATAATAGTATTTATAGCTATATCTTAATAATACTATATTAGTATATATTTACTACTTACTTAATACCTATTAGTAAAGTAAGTATAGAAGTAGTTAGTCTAACCTAAGGAGGTAGATTTATAAGTTCTTACTAGGTTCTAGCTAATAGTAAGTTTACTTAAAGCTCCCTAATTTTTACTTTTATTTATAGAATTTCCTATATTTTCTATATATATTATAGCTTAGCTTATATAATATTATAATACTATTACACTACCTCCTTAATACTATTATTCTTAATTCTAGTATTATTATCTAGATTAGTCTTAGGTAATATCTAATATACTTAATTATTAGTATTTATTATTTAAGTATTTACTATACTACTACTACCTTACTTATTTATAGTATTATTACTAGGGGGTATAGGTATATTTTATATAAATATTCTCTAGTATACTAATATTATAATCTAGCTAATAGTCTATTACCCTAAAGGGATTAAGAGCTTAATTTATTATAACTTAAGAGTTAAAAAATAATAAAATAGAGTAATAGCTTAGATTTATAGTTATAGCTAGAAAAGTACTACCTAGGGGTAGGTATATAAAGGTTTTAAGCTCTAACCTTCTATAAGAATATAGGCAGTCCTTGCTAAATACCTTGCCCTACGCTTACGTAACTATCTAGCTACTAGCTAACCCCTCCCTAACCTAGTAGGTCTAAGGTCCTACTAATGCTCTATTATGTGATAATCCTATCTCTGTCTCTTACGCTCCTGACACCCTAGCTATCTAATTTAGAGCTTTAGGCATGCCTAATTTTCTAGATAAACCGGAGAGTTCTAGGGCGCTAGGGGACCCTGACTAAGCTATTATCCTAATGTTACTAAGGGATAGTTATATAGAAGGTCTATAGGCCGCTATAACTTAGCAAAAATCACCTAAAGAAGCCTATAATTTACTTATAAGGTAGTATTTATATAGCATTAAAATCTAGAGAGGGTCTCTATATTTAGAATTTTATAACCTGAATTTTCAGAATTATAAGGGATCTTTAGAGTCCTTTAATATAGTCTTTAATAATCTACTAGCTAGATTATTAATTTCTAGGGTACTAATTAATCCTATTAATTAGGTTAATTAATATCTTTAATCCCTTAAATTAACCTTCCCTTAGTGGGCTAAGAGATAACGATTTAGCATGTGTATAAATAAGGCTATAGGGGCACCTATAGAAGCCCTAAACCTTTAATTTCTAATAGCTAACCTTCTAGTAGAATAGAGGGATAAATTATCTATAGTATCTAAAGCTCTAAATTATAGGGCTAAAGACTACAAAAAGGGTACTAAAGAGAAAGAAAAAGCCCCTAAAGGTTAGAAGAAAAAGAAAGAAGACTCTAAAGAAAATAAGAGCTCTTCTAATTCTAATTCTAAGAAGAAGAAAAAGAAGTAAAAGGGTTTTAAATTAGATAAAAAGGATAATAAAGACTCTATAGAGGGGTCTTTTATACTAGGAAATTATAACCTTTCTAATAGTGCTCTTAAACTATATAAGAAACCTAGTCTTTATAAGACTAGTTATAAGAGCTCTAGTAATAGTAGCTCTAAATCTAGCTCTAGTAAATTAGATAATAAAAAACAAGAAATTAAGACCTTAAATAGTTTTAATTATTATAGTAAAGACATAAAAAAGGCCCTATTATATAATATAGGTTTAACTATATATATAGTTAATTCTAGGGAGGTCTTTAGAGATTATACCCCTTATAAAAAGGGGGAATCTAACCCTATTATAACTAGTGGTAGTTCTATTTACACTAAGGGCTATAGTAGTGCTATTTTTGAGGTCCTATATTAGAAAAATCTAACTAAATATAGGACCTTAGTGCTTAAAGATACGCTATATTTTCCTTAGCTTAATATTAATATAGTTAGCGGTCTTATATATTATATATCTAGTGGTCACCTTATAAAGAACTATCTTTACCTTAAAGATAGGTCTTATATTATAACCTTAGATATAGAAAAATATAGTTTTTTCTTCTATATTAAAAACCAAGCTATACTAAATTTATATAAAGGGCCTTATAATTCTTATTATATCTAATCTTTTACCTATGCTAGCTTTAAGGGTTATAGTTACCCTATAGAGGTTTAAATTCCCTCTAAAAAGCCGGATTAGGCTTCTAATTTAGATAAAATTAATAAAAATAAAAATAATATTAAAGAGATTATATAGGATAATTTAGAGGAATTAGTCCCTTCTTCTTTGCCTATAGCCCTAGGTTAGGTCCCTTATAAATCTAAGTAAATAGATTTAGGGGTGTTAGAGGGCCCTAGTAATAGAAAAAGGTCCCTAATACCTCTCTAAGAGGCCTGTGGTTCTTAAGGGGCCTAGTAGGGGACTAGTAAAGAAGGCCCTAATCTAGATCCTAATTTAGACCCTAAAGATCTTTAATATTAATAGTTATTAGAACTAGCTAGCCTATAGCATATATAACTAGGGCACCTAGGGCTTCCTTTGCTAAAGAAAACTAGCTTAATTACTAAAGGAATCCCTAATTTTTCTAAAATTAAGGATAAGGACTTTAAATGTATTGAAATGTAGGGAGCTAATGCTAGCTGGCAACAGCTGTACAAGTGTAAGCTCTACGGTCTAGGACTAATAGAGCCACAACGTTGATTTTTATTAACGTAACGTAATAGAAGTGGTAGGAGTTATTAACTAATAGAATTTAATTTAGATTACTTTATAGTAACTAATAGAATAATAGAATAGATTTTTAGTTAGTTTATTCGGGCAATGCGGCTGTTAGTTAAGAGGCCTAGCTAACTAGCTAGATTAAAAAGATCTTCTTCCTCTTATAGACCTACTAACTATATTAGTAGGCCTAGGCTACTAGCGGGGTCTTATAAGCTACTTTTTATTTTCCGTAAAATTTATTTGTATATAAAATCTAAAAAATTAACTCACTACTATATATACTAGTAACCTATATGCACTAAATTTTAGTCTAAAAAATATTACTATATAAAAAGAAAGCCTTGTCTTCTAGCATTAATTTACTATATATAAGACTTTTATATAACCTCTAGTTAAAGAGAAAATTGCTATTAAAGATAGCTATAGGGTAAGCTGCTTATATTACCACTTTAGGGTAGTCTGCTTATATCACCCTAGCTTACCTAATTACTTGTAGTTAGGGTTGTAGGCACACTCGTGCCTATAACACTAATTAACATTAGTTATCCACATAGTTAGTTATAGCTATTAATAGCTATAACGTGGTTATTTGTAACTACCTATATAACCATTAATAGCTACAGTGTAGCTATTAAGCTTACAGTATAAGCTTAGTAATATAAAGGTTCTTTAACTAGAAAGGGCTAAAAATAGGTCTTATTTTAAACACCCCCTTTATAAAAGACTTATATATAAGCAAATAAAAGCATATAAGATTATAATAGGGTAAGCAATAACTTTTAGGTAAAAATAGTAGAGAAAAGGGAAAAACAGGAAAAGATAAAAAGCCCCCTTTTTAAATCCTAGCTATAGTTATATATAGCTTCCCTTTTTAATATTATTTTTGGTTCCCTATTAAAGGGTTTTTAGTTATTAGTTTTAGAAGTTATTAAGCCCTAGAAGCTTAATAAAAGCCTAATAGAGAGGTCTTATAAGAGGTTTCGTAAGACCGTCTACGGGTATTGACTTAGTATCTAGATATTCAATCTTAGCTAAACTAGCTAAAACCTATTACCTAATATAGTTAAACTTTAATAGGGTATATTTAGTATAACTATATAAGGCAGGGTTATAAGCAGTAGTTATAACGCCTTAATTATCGCAAAATATCTAGATAGGAGGGGAAATAGGGGTTTTTAGCTCCTTAAATAGACCCTAAAGCTATTGTAGCTCCTGGAAGGTCTCGTAGATAGCGTCAGATTTAGCTTCTAATGTTAATAAAGCTATTGTACTAGATTTCTTTAACTTCTAGCTAATAGGTCTGCTAGCTAGCTTAAATAGATAAGCATAGGTTGATTTTAAGGTCTTTTTATCCCCTATAAAATCACTATTATAATAACCTATTAGGCTTTTACTAGCTACACCTTTAGGGTTACCCCTATAGATTATAGTAAGGAATCTAGTCCTGGATAAGTACCTTAGCAGATTTTTAGCTATATTTAGGTGTTCTATATAAGGACTAGCTAGTATAGTTAATAGCTACTAAACTATAAAGGCTACATTAGGCCTTATAAGCAATATTAGGTATATTATAGTCCTTATAATACACTAATAAAGCTTAATATCGCTAGCTATTAAAAGCTTAGTTATCTGCGTAGCTAAAATGCCTAGCTAAAGAGGTATGCTAATAGGCTTACTATCTAGTATATTAAATTAGTTTAAAGCTTCTAATATATACTAAGATTAATGGATTTTTAGTATTCTATTAGGCCTATCTTATACGATTTAAACCCCTAAGAAGAATTTAGCAGGCCCCTTATTTTCTATTAGATAGACTTTATGAAGTTCTTTCTTAAGTCTTTGGATATAATGTAAATCCAGTCTAATTAGAAGATAATTATTTATATAAGTGATAATAAAGGTTTTAGTAAAACGATTAAAGAATATTACTAGGTCTAATATTAGAGGGTTAAACCCTAGGGATTTAAGCACTGCTATTAATGCTTATTACCACTCCCTTAAGCTTTATTTTAGGCTATATAAAGATTTCTATAATAAAATTACTTAATCTTTAGAAGGTTTCTAGCTAAAACTTCTAGCTAATTTAGCTAGGTTAGGATTCGCTTTAAGGAATTTAATAAATCTATCTAGAATAACTATATAAATCTATTATTATAGCTTACTATTAAGAAAAGCTCCTATAAAATTAATCTATTTGATTTCCTAGTTATTCTAAGCTACTAGGGCTAGTAAAATCCTCTAGCTAGGGGGAATGCTTATAGTGGTAAAAGTCTCTAGATAGTTAAGACCCTTAATTTACATAAATCCCTTAGTAATAAGTTAAGCCTTATATTTTAGAGGATTATTTTCTTTATCCTTTTAAGCTTATAAATAAGCCTATTTTTAGTACTTTTTAGCCCTTAGGGATTTTATCTTTCCTTATAAATTTAAAAGTACTAGCCTTTAGAAGCTATTTAAATTCTTTAAAGGTAGCTTCTATCTATTTATCCCTTTTAGGACTAGATATAGCTTGCTTCTAGGTCTTAGGTTTAGGGCTATTAGGGTTCTTTTCCTTTAGCTTTTCCTATACCTTAAAGTAGATTTCTTTTATAAAATCTAGAGAAGAAGGGGAACTAATATTAACATCTATAGGGTTAATATTAGGGTTAAAGTTAGTAGTTTTATTAGAAATTAGGTCCGGAGTTAAAATCTAATTTCCTAGTTAAGATATAGGCTGCGCCCCCTCTAGGGCTTCTAGAATTAGACCTTTAGGGGGTTAATTAGGTCCTATAGGTAGTTTTTCTTAACCTATAGGGTCCCCTATATTATCTATAGGGTAATCCTTTAAATTATAATCTAGATCTTGTTGATTATCTAGATTTTCCCCCTCTAAAGGGTTATTCCCTATAGAAATCCTAGGTAAGCCTTTAGAAATAGGGCCTATAGGTTTTATAATCTTAATAAAGCTAGTTTTTATAACTAGTCTTTTAGAAGGGATATACACTAGGTAGGTGTTTAAACCTAGTGTAGTAAGGAGTCTTCTAGGGATAGTTCTAGCTGCTAACTTTTAGGCTTTTAGTTATTTTTTAAGGGGAATTAGAATCTTATAGTAAGATCCTATAGCCCTAATACTACTAATATTAGTTATATAGGGCCTATCTAGCTCACTAGATAGTAGTTGTTTAAGGCTTTGATCCTTAGTGGTATTAGTAGTTATATTAATAAGGTTAACAACTATAGGTAATATAAAACACTATAAAAATAACGGTAATTTTGCCTACTAAATAGTAGCCCTTAATTAATCTAGAATAGTTTAAATAGAACGCTCTACTAATCCATTTTGCTTATAGATATAGGGACTAGAAGTTATAAATTTAATCCCTTTAGAATTTAACTAATCTTAACAACTAGAATCGATTTCTTAGCCCCTATTAAAATGAAGGTGCCTAGGATATTAACCTAGTTAATTTTTAAGCCCTCTAAAGAAGCCTTTAATAGCCCTATAAATAGTTAGGCCTTCCTTATTAGGTAATAAGAACACCTACTTATATCTAGTCTTTTAATTAACTAGAAATAAGCAAATTAACTGCTTATTATACAGCGTAGGACTAATTTTTAGCGTATCCCCCTCTATTTAATCTAGAGCTCTAGGGGGGTTAGGGATAGCTAATTTCCTAGGTCTTCTTACTGCTTTAGATTAGTTATAAGCTATATATTTAAAGTCCTTATCCTTAATTTTAGAAAAATCAGGGATTTCTTTAGTAACTAAGCTAGTTTTCTTTAGCAAAGGAAGCCCTAGGTGCCCTAGTTATATATGCCATAGGCTAGCTAGTTCTAATAACTGTTAATATTAAAGATCTTTAGGGTCTAAATTAGGATCTAGATTAGGGCCTTCTTTACTAGTCCCCTACTAGGCCCCTTAAGAACTATAGGCCTCTTAGAGAGGTATTAGGGACCCTTTTCTGTTACTAAGGCCCTCTAATACCCCTAAATCTATTTCCTTAGATTTATAAGGGACCTAACCTAGGGCTATAGGTAAAGAAGAAAGGACTAATTTCTCTAAATTATCCTATATAATTTCTTTAATATTATTATTATTTTCGTTAATTTCGTCTAAATTAGAAGCCTAATACGGCTTTTTAGAGGGAATTTAAACCTCTATAGGGTAGCTATAACCCTTAAAGCTAGCATAGGTAAAAGATTAGATATAATAAGAATTATAAGGCCCTTTATATAAATTTAGTATAGCTTGGTTTTTAATATAGAAGAAAAAACTATATTTTTCTATATCTAAGGTTATAATATAAGACCTATCTTTAAGATAAAGATAGTTCTTTATAAGGCAACCACTAGATATATAATACATAAGACTGCTAACTATATTAATATTAAGCTAAGGAAAATATAGCGTATCTTTAAGCACTAAGGTCCTATATTTAGTTAGATTTTTCTGATATAGGACCTTAAAAATAGCACTACTATAGCCCTTAGCGTAAATAGGACTACTACTAGTTATAATAGGGTTAGATTCCCCCTTTTTATAAGGGGTAGAATCTCTAAAGACCTCCCTAGAATTAACTATATATATAGTTAAACCTATATTATATAATAGGGCCTTTTTTATGTCTTTACTATAATAATTAAAACTATTTAAGGTCTTAATTTCTTGTTTTCTATTATCTAATTTACTAGAGCTAGATTTAGAGCTACTATTACTAGAGCTCTTATAACTAGTCTTATAAAGACTAGGTTTTTTATACGGTTTAAGAGCACCGTTAGAAAGGTTATAATTTCCTAGTATAAAAGACCCCTCTATAGAGTCTTTATTTTCCTTTTTATCTAATTTAGAACCCTTTTACTTCTTTTTCTTTTTCTTTTTCTTAGAATTAGAATTAGAAGAGCTCTTATTTTCTTTAGAGTTTTCTTTCTTTTTCTTCTAACCTTTAGGGGCTTTTTCTTTCTCTTTAGCACCCTTTTTGTAGTCTTTAGCCCTATAATTTAGAGCTTTAGATACTATAGATAATTTATCCCTCTGTTCTACTAGAAGGTTAGCTATTAGAAATTAAAGATTTAGGGCTTCTATAGGTGCTCCTATAGCCCTATTTATATGCATGCTAAATTATTATCTCTTAGCCTACTATAGGAAGGTTAATTTAAGGGATTAAAGATATTAATTAACCTGATTAATAGGATTAATTAGTACCCTAGAAATTAATAATCTAGCTAGTAGATTATTAAAGACTATATTAAAGGACTCTAAAGATCCCTTATAACTCTAAAAATTTAGGTTATAAAATTCTAAATATAGAGACTCTCTTTAGATTTTAACGCTATATAAATACTGCCTTATAAGTAAATTATAGGTTTCTTTAGGTAATTTTTACTAAGTTATAGTGGCTTGTAGACCTTCTATATAACTATCCCTTAGTAACATTAGGATAATAGCTTAGTCAGGGTCCCCTAGCGCCCTAGAACTCTCCGGTTTATCTAGAAAATCAGGCATGCCTAAAGCTCTAAATTAGATAGCTAGGGCTTGTTTCTATTATTCAAAATTTTCAGCTCCTTTAAGCCTAGCAGTCTCTAGAAAGCTATAAACCCTCTTATTAAATTCCTTAATAATCAAATTATTAAAGGTAGCTTATATAGAACTAGATTTAACTTATTATGTTTAAATAGGTTATTATTCTAGATTCTGAGTAGCAGGTTTAGCTTATTCCACACCCTCTATATGACTATTTACAGCAATAAATAGGCTCTCTAGCTTCTCTAATAGCTTGTTAATAGTTATTTGTTACTTAATAGCCTACTTTTTTAGCTAGTTATTAAGAATCTCTTGCGCACTAGGGGGAGATTATGCCCCCTTTCCCTTCGATTTAGTATCCATCTTCCTATTTTATAGAAGGGAAGTCTTCTATAGCTATAATAATTCCTTTTTATAAAAGGGAATTAGCTTCTATCTCGTAGGTCCTTCCTGTTTTATAGAAGGGAAGTCTTCTTTTTCTAAATATAAAAGTAGTATAAAAAGAATCTATAGTAATAAACAACTAGGCTTATAACCTATTGAAATGTAGGGAGCTAATGCTAGCTAGCAATAGCTGTATAAGTGTAAGCTCTATAGTCTAGGACTAATAGAGCTATAATGTTGATTTTTATTAACGTAACGCAATAGAAGTGGTAGTAGTTATTAACTAATAGAATTTAATTTAGATTACTTTATAGTAACTAATAGAACAATAGAATTGATTTTTAGTTAGTTTATTTAGGCAATGTGGCTGTTAGTTAAGAGGCCTAGCTAACTAGCTAGATTAAAAAGATCTTCTTCCTCTTATAGACCTACTGACCGTATTAGCGGGCCTAGGCTACTAGCGGGGTCTTATAAGCCACTTTTTATTTTCTATAAAATTTATTTATATATAAAATCTAAAAAATTAACTCACCACTATATATACTAGTAACCTATATACACTAAATTTTAGTCTAAAAAATATTACTATATAAAAAGAAAGCCCTGTTTTCTAGCATTAATTTGCTATATATAAGACTTTTATATAACCTCTAGTTAAAGAGAAAATCACTATTAAAGATAGCTATAGGGTAAGCTACTTATATCACTACTATAGGGTAGTCTGCTTATATTACCCTAGCTTACCTAATTACTTATAGTTAGGGTTGTGGGCACACTCGTGCCCATAACACTAATTAACATTAGTTATCTATATAGTTAGTCGTAGCTATTAATAGCTGCAACGTGGTCATTTGTAACCACCTACGCAACCGTTAACAGCTACAGTGCAGCTGTTAAGCTTGCAGTGTAAGCTTAGTAATATAAAGGTTCTTTGACTAGAAAGGGCTAAAAATAGGTCTTATTTTAAACAAAATGTATAGCTTGTGACTAATCTAAAGCAGTAAGAAGACCTAGGAAATTAGCTATCCCTAACCCCCTAGAGCTCTAGATTAAATAGAGGGGATACGCTAAAAATTAGTCCTACGCTATATAATAAATAGTTAATTTGCTTATTTCTAGTTAATTGAAAAACTAGATATAAGTGGGTGTTCTTATTACCTAATAAGGAAGGCCTAACTATTTATAGGGCTATTAAAGGCTTCTTTAGAGGGCTTAAAAATTAACTAGGTTAATATCCTAGGTACCTTTACTTTAATAGGGGCTAAGAAATTAATTCTAGTTATTAAGATTAGTTAAATTCTAAAGGGATTAAATTTATAACTTCTAGTCCCTATATCTATAAGCAAAATAGATTAGTAGAGCGTTCTATTTAAACTATTCTAGATTAATTAAGGGCTACTATTTAGTGGGCAAGATTACTGTTATTCTTATGGTGTTTTATATTACCTATAGTTATTAACCTTATTAATATAACTACTAATACTACTAAGGATTAAAGCCCTAAATAACTACTATCTAGGGAGCTAGATAGGCCCTATATAACTAATATTAGTAGTATTAGGGCTATAGGATCTTACTATAAGATTCTAATTCCCCTTAAAAAACAACTAAAAGACTAAAAGTTAGTAGCTAGGACTATCCCTAGAAGACTCCTTACTACACTAGGTTTAAACACCTACCTAGTGTATATCCCTCCTAAAAGACTAGTTATAAAAACTAGCTTTATTAAGATTATAGAACCTATAGGCCCTGTTTCTAAAGGCTTACCTAGGATTTCTATAGGGGATAACCCTTTAGAGGGGGAAAATCTAGATAATTAATAAGATCTAGATTATAGTTTAAAGGATTACCCTATAGATAATATAGGGGACCCTATAGGTTAAGAAAAACTACCTATAGGACCTAATTAACCCCCTAAAGGTCTAATTCTAGAAGCCCTAGAGGGGGCGTAGCCTATATCTTAACTAGGAAATTAGATTTTAACTCCGGACCCGATTTCTAACAAAATTACTAACTTCGACCCTAATATTAACCTATAGATATTAATATTAGTTCCCCTTCTTCTCTAGATTTTATAAAAGAAATCTACTTTAAGGTATAGGAAAAGCTAAAGGAAAAGAACCCTAATAGCCCTAAACCTAAGACCTAGAAGCAAGCTATATCTAGTCCTAAAAGGGATAAATAGATAGAAGCTACCTTTAAAGAATTTAAATAGCTTCTAAAGGCTAGTACTTTTAAATTTATAAGGAAAGATAAAATCCCTAAGGGCTAAAAAGTACTAAAAAATAGGCTTATTTATAAGCTTAAAAAGGATAAAGAAAATAATCCTTTAAAATATAAGGCTTAACTTATTACTAAGGGATTTATGTAAATTAAAGGTCTTAACTATCTAGAGACCTTTGCCACTATAAGCATTCCCCCTAGCTAGAGGATTCTACTAGCCCTAGTGGCTTAGAATAACTAGGAAATTAAATAGATTAATTTTATAGGAGCTTTTCTTAATAGTAAGCTATAATAATAGATTTATATAGTTATTCTAGATAGATTTATTAAATTCCTTAAAGCAAATCCTAACTAAGCTAAATTAGCTAGAAGTTTTAGCTAGAAACCTTCTAAAGATTAAGTAATTTTATTATAGAAATCTTTATATAGCCTAAAATAGAGCTTAAGGGAGTGGTAATAAGCATTAATAGTAGTGCTTAAATCCCTAGGGTTTAACCCTCTAATATTAGACCTAGTAATATTCTTTAATCCTTTTACTAAAACCTTTATTATTACTTATATAAATAATTATCTTCTAATTAAACTAGATTTATATTATATCTAAAGACTTAAGAAAGAACTTTATAAAGTCTATCTAATAGAAAATAGGGGGCTTGCTAAATTCTTCTTAGGGGTTTAAATTGTTTAAGATAGGCTTAATAGAATACTAAAAATCTATTAATCTTAGTATATATTAGAAGCTTTAAACTAATTTAATATACTAGATAGTAAGCCTATTAGCATACCTCTTTAGCTAGGCATTTTAGCTATGTAAATAACTAAGCTTTTAATAGCTAGCGATATTAAGCTTTATTAGTGTATTATAGGGACTATAATATACCTAATATTACTTACAAGGCCTAATATAGCCTTTATAGTTTAGTAGCTATTAACTATATTAGCTAGTCCCTATATAGAGCACCTAAATATAGCTAAAAATCTACTAAGGTACCTATCTAGGACTAGATTCCTTGCTATTATTTATAGGGGTAACCTTAAAGGTATAGCTAGTAAAAGCCTAATAGGTTATTATAATAGTAATTTTATAGGGGATAAAAAGACCTTAAAATTAACCTATGCTTATCTATTTAAGCTAGCTAGCGGACCTATTAGCTAGAAGTTAAAGAAATCTAGTATAATAGCTTTATTAATATTAGAAGCTAAATCTAACGCTATCTGTAAGACCTTCTAGGAGCTATAATAGCTTTAGGGTTTATTTAAGGAGCTAAAAACTCTTATTTCCCCTCCTATCTAGATATTTTACAATAATTAAGGCGCTATAACTACTACTTATAACCCTACCTTATATAGTTATACTAAATATACTCTATTAAAGTTTAACTATATTAGGTAATAGGTTTTAGCTAGTTTAGCTAAGATTGAATATCTAGATACTAAGTCAATACCCGTAGACGGTCTTACGAAACCTCTTATAAGACCTCTCTATTAGGCTTTTATTAAGCTTCTAGGGCTTAATAACTTCTAAAACTAATAACTAAAAACCCTTTAATAGGGAACCAAAAATAATATTAAAAAGGGAAGCTATATATAACTATAGCTAGGATTTAAAAGGGGGCTTTTTATCTTTTCCTGTTTTTCCCTTTTCTCTACTATTTTTACCTAAAAGTTATTGCTTACCCTATTATAATCTTATATGCTTTTATTTGCTTATATATAAGTCTTTTATAAAGGGGGTGTTTAAAATAAGACCTATTTTTAGCCCTTTCTAGTTAAAGAACCTTTATATTACTAAGCTTACACTGTAAGCTTAATAGCTACGACTAACTATATAGATAACTAATGTTAATTAGTGTTATAGGCATAAGTGTGCCTATAACTCTAACCATAAGTAATTAGGTAAGCTAGGGTAATATAAGCAGACTACCCTATAGTAGTAATATAAGTAGCTTACCCTATAGCTATCTTTAATAGCGATTTTCTCTTTAACTAGAGGTTATATAAAAGTCTTATATATAGCAAATTATTACTAGAAAATAAGGCTTTCTTTTTATATAGTAATATTTTTTAGACTAAAATTTAGTGTATATAGGTTACTAGTATGTATAGTAGTAAGTTAATTTTTTAGATTTTATATATAAATGAATTTTATAGAAAATAAAAAGTGGCTTATAAGACCTCGCTAGTAGTCTAGGCCTGCTAATATAGTTAGTAAGTCTATAAGAGAAAGAAGATCTTTTTAATCTAGCTAGTTAGCTAGGCCTCTTAACTAATAGCCGCATTGCCTAAATAAACTAACTAAAAATTAATTCTATTGCTTTATTAGTTACTATAAAGTGATCTAAATTGAATTCTATTAGTTAATAACTGCTACCACTTCCGTTGCGTTGCGTTAAGAATCAACGTTGTGGCTCTATCGGTCCTAGACCGTAGAGCTTGCACTTGTATAGCTATTACTAGCTGGCATTAGCTCCCTACATTTCAATATATATTATTATATATTATACTCTTTATAAAAGGTAATATAAATAATAATAATAATAGTAAAATTAATAAAGAGAGTAATAAAGAGAGTAGAATTAAGGTATTTATAATAATACTACTAATAAATTTACTAATAAAAGGTACTTATAGAAGAAAAAAGAGAAAGAAAAGGCTATAGGTAAATTCTAGCCTAGCTAGTTTTTAGGCTTTTACTTAATACTTCTAATAATTATAATTAACTCTATAATATTATATATTACTATAGTAGTAAACTATAGTAAAGGGGGTAAATTAAAAAAATTTCACTATTACTTAAAAAATAGTAGGGCATATATAGGGCAAAAGCGGGGTAGCTGCACTAATAGCAATTTCTAGCCGCACGAATAGCAATACTCGATATGTTGAGCATTATGTGCTCATTTATCGCAGCCACTATTAGGGGTGCGCATCCCGTTTTTGGCCTAGTTGGCCTGGCTGCTTTATCAGGTTATGGGCTGCGATAAAGGAGCACATAATGCTCAACAACTGCTAGCTAGGGGCACATGCTATGTCCTTTCTCTCTACACATCTCGCCGCTAGGCTATTACGCGTTACTATACTCCGTACGTAGCAATGCACCTATCCCACTGCTCCAGACAGTTTTCTAGTAAAGCAAGTATTCTTTTTATTTACTTATTCTAATTGGCTTATATTCCTGTCTGTGACCTGCCTGCGGTCTTTAGACACCCAAAGGGACACTGGCAGCGGAAGGAAGGGTAGGATAGTGGGTAATAGCGAAGTAAGCTCTATAGTATTTTGATTAAGGTGTCCAACATCTGCTCCGTACTTCTTCTTACCGGCGGCACTTGGAGTTAGAGCATAACGGTCGGTGATCTTGGGAAGCTAGCTTGCTATAGTAGACTGAGGAAAAGGTGAAGGCGAGGGCAGCTGGTTCTAGCAGCATTTATGCAATGGATGCCTTCTCAACGCCGCGTCACGATGCCATGGAAGAGCTAGCTACCATTTTATGCCCTAACCCTGTTTCTATTAGCCTTCTCTTCATTAAGCATCAACAAACAACCAAACAAACAACAGTTGTCACTTGGAAGAATTCCGGATACCACCCATCGCGATCAAGGCCAACTCCATGCCCAGATTGGATACAGAAATGGAGATGCTGGCTGATCGCCCGAATATTTGACATTGATTTTCTTTGTGATAGAAGTAAGCATACGCTCTTTATGCTAAGTAAATCCCAAATCCCCAGCCACTATATCACATTAATCTAGTTCCCCAGACGCCGCGACCGGCGCCAACACCCAGCCACTCGCCATGCTCGGCGTTTTGAAGGTGAGGAACCCATCCAAGATTCCCAACTTCGTATTCGCACTCCCAACTTGCTACTGGACTGCGTTGATTATCCTGTTGCTGAGATCCGTTGATTGCATGCCCGCCGACTGATGAGCTCGAATTCATGAGATCCCAAATAAGCACTTGGCAATCATCAGCTCCAGAAGCAAGAGTTCCCCGTCTGAGCGGTGACCATTCGACACAATTGATCGGGCCAGTATGTCCCTTGAGCTCGAGGAGGGCTTGACCTGGCTGTCGCACATCTAAAATGCGAATGGTACTCGAATCCTGCGCAAAGGTTGCTAAGAGGTGTGTGTCATGCGGTGAAGTCGCCAGGCGTAATAGAGGTGGGGGACTTCCCATCGATTGTTGAGCATGGGCTGGGCTTGACCGCCCGCTTCCATCTGTGTAAGATGTCAATATGATAATGTTCATGACAACTTTCAGAGGCTGCCTTTCATGAAATGCTGATTCGATGGAGGACTTACCTCGCTCTTCCTTGCCCGTTGGCTCATAGATAATTGTTGAATGCTCCAAGCTACGTAAATCAAACATTCGCACACTACCGTCCTGACCACAGCTGACGAAGACATCTACGCTGTTGGCGCAGAACCGCACATCATAAACTTCCTTATCATGAGCGATGAGCTGCGTTTTAGCGGTCAGAGATGGTATATCCCAGATTGTGCATGTCGTGTCAATACTCGATGTAATTATCAAGCTTGGCGAAACTGTGTTCCAGTCGAGCGATGTGAGCGGGGCCGTATGATCCGGTGTTTTCGAATTCGACAAGAGTGCCAACGGAGTCAATTTGGTGATGGAAGAGGCGTCTCTGCCCCCTCGAGTAATGTTATTGCCGGGGACCACATGTGACTCAGAAGGCAGTGACCACAGCCGCAAGTGATCACCCGAGGTAGCTAGAAGGTCGGTAGATTGCTTTTGAGATGAGGGAGGTTCCCATAATAGTCTCGTGACAGGGTACGAATGTGTAGCCTCAGCTATTTTCGTAAACTCTAAACTATATTTCGATGTGCCTGGCGTGAAGACATCCTGTCCTGTAGGAACGATTTGACTGTCGAGGATTTGGATCTGTCACAATTAGATTAACAATCCTGCATAGCCTAGTCTCAACAAGTGAACTTACAAAATTGTGACCATCTTCGAGATAGCTCCCAAGCGCTAATTTACCTGCCCCATTGCCTTGAGGCGGCCACTTGCACCAGTCAAAAGCATAAACAGCCCACGGCGCGAGATAGTTGCTTGGTCCCGGTTGGGGGATTGAATGGTCTTGAAGAGCTCCTGATGCGCTATCTGACATGCTGGAGTCGGCGCGGGGCCGTATGTCGGCAAGGCCAAGCGGCGTATTAGAGAAGTGCCTCTGTGAGCCGGGGACATTGAATTTACCGGCCTCCGCGGGAGACATGAGTTGAGAAGAACCGCCTGGTGTTGTTGGAGTATAAGCATGGTAGCTTGCTGCGCCGTCGTAGCCGGCAGCTGGACTCGAACGAGAATATGAGTGCGAGTGCGACATGGAAAGCGAGGGCTTGGGCGGCGTATGGAAATCGTAGGATATTGGTGATGGGTGATGTCCGTGTTGGTTTTGCTGTGACGAGGACGGCTGCGACGGCGGCTGCATTGCGCTGTACACTGTGGGAACAACTGGAGCTGTGTTCGAGGATATGACCGGCGGTCGTGCTGACAGTCCACCTGGTTGTAGAATGTTCGGCACGCCCGAGCCGCCAGATTGTTGCGGATGATGATGTTGAGATTGGGTCTGCGTGGTGGGGTGGGCGCCCGCGGGAGAATGGTTAAGCTTGATCTGAGGTGTGTAATCTCGCTGGGATCCAATCTGATTATGCGGAGTTGAAGTCATGCCAGACATATGCAACTCATCTTGTTGGCCAACATGAGCTCCGTATGAACCTGCACTCACCTGTCTCCATGTCGGAGGGAGCTGCTGTGACTGGCTCATTGACAAGCTCTGCTGGCAGCCAGCTGTCGACGTGAGCTCGTTATTATATATGTAGAGTTCGGGAGAGAAACAAGATAACAGAGTTGAAGCTACCACTACAATAACTGCACTTCAAGGAGCGGGGTTTGCTAAATGGCTGCGAAACGACTTGGCTGACTCGAGTGATGCTCGAGCGGTGCCCCTACTGAAGAAAAAATTGAGTGAGAATACCGTCGTTCTGCGTAGTTACGGATAGTTTGGGGCGGCAACGAGAGAGGTCTGCTGCCTGATCAAATTGAACTTCCAGTCGGTCGCGGTGGGAATTGGCAGTAGCCTACGTGCCTAGGCTTCAGCATCATTGTCTCGGTCGAACGTAACAACAAATATTACAGGCCCAACATGCAGCAGGCCGCACCAGCCACTTCACAGTGCGTGGCTGAGGCAACTTACCGACGAACCTTTGCAGTTGACCCCCACCCAGCACTTGGCCGAGATTAGAGATTAGTCCTAGCCAGGGTCTCGTGAACTGTCAGGCATTGTCAATAACCAGGTGCGATCAATCACCGTCCGAGCATCATATGTAGGATTTGTTCTCCGATTACGGAGTACAAGATCAAAAACAAGAATCGTTGCTTTGATGTCTTTTGATTCATATTTTCCTGTCCCCCAAGCTGCTTCGCTGTGGCGCTGACCTCTCCATCCCTGATGAACCAAATTAATGACGTCGCCCAAAGAGCTTCGAAGTTGTCTTTGACCTCACATACTGCCGAGCCATCAGCAGAATACCAGCTTCAAAAACTAGGACCCCGATCGGCCGATGCATGGCAACATGACGATGGATCTTTCAGTAGTAACGTTTCTCGCCATCGGACATCGGACGCAATGCACGAGGAACATTCTCTGAAGTCTTCGTCTACAAGGCGGGATAGTTCCATTGGTTCGTTGTCGAAGCGCAAGCCGAAATCGTTGTTCGCTGGTCCACCGCCTCCTATTGCCGCATCGATACTAGCTACGAAGCAACCCTCTGGCGTGTCACCTAATGGGTACGAATCTGATATAAAGTCTCATGGACCTTTTCGAATGATGGGACGGTCTATAGGCCATTTCATGTTCGATCAGTCGCGGTCTGAACATGGATCACATAATCGAAGACGTGATGCGCTCTGGCGTAATCTGCGGCGGCGCGAGCGAAATCTCGAAGACGACATTCAGCAGCTTCTAGACTTTCAGGCAGCTGGGTTGGTGTCTGGCAGTCAAGTCGACGAGACATTCCCGAGCGGGAATCATAATAATTACAGTGACACCGGGAACAGCACACCAGCCGGGACCTTTATTCCTACGGCAACATCAAAATCCCAAGTGCCAAAGAGCTTGTACCTAACTCCACGGTCCACTACGGACGACAACGTTATCCCTGTCAGACAGCCGGCCAGAACTCGCCCACCTGGACTAAGGACTATTCGGAATGGCCTGCGGACTGCTATAGAATCACTTGAAGAACTTCGGCGAGAGGAATGTGAGCATATCGCTACGGCTATTAGAG
Source organism: Epichloe bromicola (assembly GCA_023658445.1). Lineage (NCBI taxonomy): Eukaryota > Fungi > Ascomycota > Sordariomycetes > Hypocreales > Clavicipitaceae > Epichloe > Epichloe bromicola. Next base: position 5,476,912 of record CP098269.1, read on the forward strand.
AGAGGAAATTAGCCCTCCAAGAACTCCATAATCTTGGCACAAGGCGACTTGGTATACAATCCGAGCTTACAGCATCTGATAACGATGGAGAGGAACCATTGGCAAGAGAGCTTCGAGAGCTTGGACAGAGGCATATTTTCGTGGATCAAGAGATTGGCCGGCTTGAGGAACAGCTCACGGGATTGCGAAAACAGCGGCGCTGGCTACAGGACCAGATGAATCATGTGCGTGGGCAGAGGGAAGCAAATCTTAGTGGGTATCGAGGCGCCCTCAGAGACGTGGACTCGGAGCTGAGTAACCTGATGAGGCGTCCGCCTTTTTTGCCCCTCGACCCAGCCATACACGGCGAAGGTGATGAGACCCTGCGCAGAGACTTAGCTTCAGCAGGAGGACCCGAATTTCTGAGTCTCACCCCTGAGCGTCGGAGTCCTGAGATGGCTAAGTCTTGGTGGGAAGCTGAACTCGCCGTGTTAGAAAAGAGGGCTATACACGTAAATGAGGATCGACGAGCACTAGAAGCAGGCTCTGCGCTATGGAAAGACGTGCTGGCGTTGGTTTCAAGCTTTGAATCTGACCTTCGACGGACAATGAGGGGTGGTGCCCCATCACAATTGGACCCATCTGCCAAAGGGAAGGAGAAAGCACATACAGAGGAAGATCTCATTCGCAATCAGGCGGCAAGCATGGACAACATTCTGACGCAACTGGAGCAAGCCATGGAAGTGGCAGAGTCAAATAGATGGAATCTGCTTATATGTGCCATCGGGGCCGAGTTGGAAGCTTTTAAAGAAGCCCATGACGTCTTAACTACTCTTTTGCCTCAAAAAGACGAGACTACGTCGAGCCCTAGCAATATTCCACCGAACTCTGGCCAGTCTGCTCTCGCCAATCATGCCTTCGTTCATGTTGACGAAAGTGACGTCGATGTGCCGCCGGATCTTCTCGAGTCACACACGGATGACGGTAAACAACACTCTACGAGTATTGCGACAGCCGTGAGTTTTGCCGAAGCTGAGGACACAGGCTACAAGAGACCACTGAGCCAGGGCAGTGGAAATGAAGTTCCTCTGGAATTTCTAGCGGAGCATGGGTGAGACAACCAGACAGCCAGACAGCCAGAAGTAAATACTTTGGAAATATTTCATTATTCGGAGGTCATTTAAACCAGTTTCTATCTTCAAGATGCCGGGACTCTTTCGTGAAGCCATCGAACATGAGACACAATATTTGTGCCTTACATTCTGCTTAAATGGGTAATGCCGATCTCATTCAGTTGCTTCCTAATCAAAACCAAATCCATAGCAACTGTTTCTAAGAGTGAGAAAGCCACCGGAGAGAAAAAGTGAAGTGGAAAGCAGTGGTCGCTTGGAGAACGTTCACGCTCTAGCCACGAATGATGAAATCAAGTTTCATTCCGAAGTTGAGCGTAACGTGTCCACACGTAGAAGCGACCCCTGACTTGCAAATTAGATCATCGCCTTCGTTCAAAAAAACCACTGGATCCTGCAATAGCGACCGACTGGTCCATGACCCATTCGCCGACGCCAAGATACTTATCGATCCATTTTGAAACCTCTTTGTTTTCGCCAGCAACTTTATCAGTCTTAAAACTAGGCCTGGGATTTCCCGAAATTGGGCAGACGTAAGCAAATACAGTGGTAACGATGTGTGGAAAGTCCAGTCGCAGAATACTCACGTCAACCCGGTCGATCGCTTCATGCCCGCCAAGAATGCAGAAACTGAGACCAAGGATGCTTAGCCGTTCCGCTCACGCGTTGTGTGTAGAACAGAGCAGATCAACTTACTGAGCACGGCGTCGAAGGCGTAGTGCGTCAATCGTCCAACCTTTGACCATAACCCAAATGTCAGCAGGTTGAGAAGCTGCGATATTTTTAGACTACTGGTGCTAAGAAGGGGGAATTTGTTCCTCTTGGCCGTTGAAAGCGGCGCTGATGACTCCGCCGTCGATACACCCGAGTTCTGTACGTACCACCATAATGCTTATCGGGTCTGGGTCAGTCAAGGCGTGTTGCCTGCCTGTTTGGCACGAAAAAAAGCCAAGGGCACTCGGAAAGAAGACCGGTTGTGAGTTCGACTGTTGAGGCTAGGGTGCGACACGACCACAGTGATTCGAAGTCGAAGTCATGTGTATGTAGTAGTTGCGGACACACGCATGCTAAAGCTCGTTCTAGCTCCTTGCCAACTCACGTGCCCCTCTCAAACTGCTCGAACTGTATCCGAGTGTGCCACTTTTGCCACAACACCTCCCAGCCAGGCAGGGGGCTTTTGTACAGGACATTACAGTGGGCTGTGCATATCAATAACGGTTGATGATTGGAGCAACGCTGAAGCCGCCACCAGACTACACAGCCAGTACCTACATGTACAATACCCTCCCTGAATTATTTTACAAATCTACATGCCCTAGTTATTCGTTCCTCTCTAACAGCTGCGATTAGTTATAAGTACGTGCAACTCCCTATAATATTTTAGAGAGCTATAAGGAAAATCTATAGGGTATATTATACTAAAAAAAAGTATATTTATTTCTATATAAGTTATTAGTAATAAAAGGTACTGCCCCCTATGTAAGAACAAAGGATAGCTAGGCAAGAGGTATAGAGGCATTGATATATTAACTAAAGCTTACTAGGTCTAAGTGTGTTATACGTGCGAGTTACTGTCTTATAGCTAGTGGCTTGCTAGTATTATATAGACCTAGCCCTAGGCCTAGCATGCCTGCAGGGTATATAAGTGTAGTGTTATAAGTAAGGCCTTATAATTACCTCCCTACTTATAGCTAGGCTTCTAAATAGCTTTTACTAGCTATTTTATAGCTATTTACTAAGTAGTAATAGCCTCTAAAATAATAATAAATAATAGGTAGGGTTTAAGTATAAATTTATCTATAGTTCTCTATTATACTATATACTCTTTCCCTTTATAACTATAGTAATTTTTTAATTATTTCTTATACCTTTAGTTTCCCTTACTTTTTAGTCCTTAATTACTATATTTTTATTATAGAAAATAAGTATATTCCCTTAAAAGAATATAGCTATATATATTATTTACACACTAGGTATACTAAATTTAAGAAATATCCCCTAGCTAAGCTTATATTACTATAAATTAACTATTAATTCCCTTATAATTTATTTATAGATTCTTAAAAGATAAAATATTCTAAGCACTATACCTAATACTATAACTATAGTAATTCTTATAAGACTATAAGTATACTACTTTTCCTATATTTTTTAGTCCTATTTTATTAATAATTTCCTATAGGCTATAGCTATAATAAGGGGTAATTTTATTAACCTTCTAGTAGTTTTAGACTAGGCCTAAATGCTTATAAATATCTATAGTAATATAGTAAAGGAAGACCCTAAGGATTACTTATTTTTAGAGGCCTTTTACTTTTATATTATTAAGTATTACCTTTATTTAATAATAGGGTTTAATTATATAAATATATTATACTATATTACTTTTAGCTTAACTAGAGCTATAAAGGTCTATTAGGTCTATCTCTTCCCTATATATTTACTAGTCTTTTACTTATATTTAGTAGTAGTATACCTTTATTATATACTAATAGTATATAGTATTATAATAGTAGCTACTTATTATAATATTTCTAAGCCTAATTCTAGGGTATATAAGTATTATAACTATTTTACCTTATTTTACTATATATTTACTAATTTTTCTATAGCTAAACTACTATAAACTTAAGGTTATATAAAATACAAAAATAACTTTATACTTATAATACTTAGACTTAGGATTTATTCCCTAGGGAATAGTAAAATATTATTTTATACTAGTAATATTGTTAGGGAGACCTCCTTGAGGTATCGGATGTGTGGATGCAGCCTGCGCAATAACTAGGTTGAAACCCTTGATAAGATAACGGTAGAGATAATATATTAGAAGTACCTCTATAGACTAGTTATTACTATAGCGCACTATATACCTTTTAGGTATAAAAGTTAGGTACTATCTATATCTCTAATTAACTAAAATTAAACTATTTTTATTATTTATACTAATCCCTATCTTAATAGTTATAAGCCTAGGAGGCTTTAATTACCCTTATTATCAATTATTATAGATAATATAAGCTCTATTAATATTATTAATTTAACGCTTACTAATATTAAGAGATAATTACCCTTTATTATATTAATTAGTTAAAGTATATAACCTATGCTTTTTTAACTAGTATAGTTCCCCTTTATAATACCTAAAGAAACTCTAAATATAGTATTATTATTAGAGAAAAACTAGATTAAATAGTTTATATAAATTAAGAATTATATAGAATCTTATAGTATCTAGGAGTATATTAATCTAAATTAGAATAAATTACTTAAAGAACTTATAATACTTATATACTTATAAAGGGGTCTAAGACTAGAGATTATAAAGAATAACCCTAATATTATTAAAGATTAGAAGCTTACTTATAAAGATATAAAAGATAAATATAACTTCTAATATAGAGATTTATAAGTTAATTTTATAAAGTATTATAACCTATTAAAGTAAATACTAAAGATTAGGGAATATATCTATAAGACTCTCTTAAAGAATATTTAAGACTTCCTTAACTTTAATACTAAAGAGAAAGGAAAGGAGTTAGTTTATTAGCACTCTTAAAGGATATTAAAGCTTCTTTAAGATTAGTATAAGCTAAATACTTAGAAGATACTAATTCTTATAGAAATATACCTTAATAATTACTTATAAGCTAAAGGTACTTATAATTAGTATAAATAAGTAGTAATAATAAAGATACTATAGAGAAATTATTAGAATTTAAAGACTTAATAAACTAAGGAAATAATACTATATAAGTTTATAATTTCTCTTTATAGTAAATTTAAGTTATTCTAAAAGAAATAAAATAATTTACTTAATAAAGGTATAAACTAAAGCTTCCTTAAAGTAGTTATAGAGTTTAAAAGAGATTATAAGGCTTTATAAAGCATACTAAAGTTAGCTAATAATACGCTTACTACTAATAAATTAAGTAGTTAAAGTAAATTAGAGAAAAAGAAGTGCCTTAGATATATAAATTATAATATTTATAATACCTTAAAGTAGTAGGAATTCTATAATTTATTTAAGGCTATATATAAGCTAGAGGCTATACTAAAAAACTAGAAAGTTAGGAAAAACTCTAAAGAGAATATTAAGAAGTATCTTAAGAAGAATTTATAAGAAAAGTCTAAGGTAATAAGTTAGAAACTAGAGAAGAAAAATAGTAAGATATTTATACTTTTATAAAATCTAACTAATAACTTAGTTATAGTTACCTCTAGTAAGAAGACTATAAATATATTATTATTTATATACTTTAAATAAGGTTAATAAGTAAAAAAAAGCGCGAATTTAATAACTAATACTATAGATAGCTTAGAATTAAGGTAGAATATAGTTCTCTATAACTCTAGAGCTAATGTTTATATATTTAATAATATTCACTAGTTTAATTAATCTAAATTTAATAGAAATATTATAATAAAGGTTAAAGCTAGAGGTATAATATATATAGCTTTAGGACAGGGCCCTATATATATCTCTATTATAGATCCTGTATTATAAAATATAAGGATATTAGTATTAGAGACTATATTATTTATTCTAGAATTCTATATTAATCTAGTATTAGTAATAATTCTTATAAGGGTAAGTATCTTCTAGAATTAGAAGAAGTTATTCCTATATTAAGGGATAAGACCTATAGCTAAAGTTTATAATATTAATAAGCTTTATATATTATTAAGGCTATTAGAGAATCTAAAGAAAGCCTACGCTATATTTAGTAAAGCACTAAAACTACCTATAAAAGGAGATATAGACCTTTAGTATTAATAATATAGTTATCCTAGTATTAAGGTATTTATAAAGCTTATAAATATAGTTTTAGGTATTAAATTAATAGTTCCTAAGCTTATATAGTGTAAGATATATACTATAGGTAAAGCTAAGTAATAGAGATTATAGGTTATACTTAAAAGACTTCCTTAAGGACTAGGTTATAGTCTTTTAGTTAATCTAGATTACTATAACTTTTCTTATTAGAATAGTAATAAGTACTAGTGTATTTTTACCTACCTTATAACCTTAATATAGTTTTTTTATTTATTTAAGATAAAGAATAAAATTTATAATAGCTTTTATATAATAATAGTATTCCTAAGCACTTAATTTAGGGTTTAACTATACTTTTTATATAGTAATATTAAGAAAGCTCTCTTTATAAAGAATATAAAGGATAAGATAGCCTTTATTAGTATTATAGTTTATAATTTAGCTCCCTTAGTACCTAGTTAGAATAAAAAGGTAAAGAGATCTAGGGGGGTAGTTAAGTAAAAAGCTTATACTTTAAGTCTTAAAGCTAACCTTCTATTTAATCTTAATAATAAGGTTTTTAATACTATAGTTTATCTATTAAATTATATACCTTTTAAATATTATAGGAAGTAAACTATACTTTATAAACTTTAGTAGGATTAGGCTAGGAAAATAGTCCTTATATACTTAAATATAGTAAAGGTCTAGAAACCTTTAATTATATATCTATAAGCCTATAAATATAAAGTATTTCCTATAATAATAAAGGCTTTAGAGTATATTAAATTATATAATATAATACTATAGTTAGAGTAAAAAGCTTATATTAAATACCTTATTAGTTATAGAGGTAAGTCCTAGTATATTATATAGGTACCTTTACTTTATAATTATAAGGTTATTATTTTAGTATATATTTAATTTAATAAGAACTCCTTCTTTAAACTAGAAGAAAAGCTAGAATTAGCCTAAAAAAAGAAAATATTAATAATTATACTACTTAAAGAGCTTAAAGCTAATAATATTAATAAGGAAATTAGTTAAGACCTTATTAGAATAAAATTAGAAAATAAGAATTATAAGAATTATACCTCTTTACCTTTAAATATAGAAGGAGAAAATAAGTAGTTTAAAGTAGAAATACCTTCTTATATAATAAGGGAAAAAGATAACCTTTCTAGTGTACTTTTAACCCCTCCTAACTTTTCTTATAAGGTACTAGTTACTATAAAGAATATAGAGCTTTAGGTATAAGGTAATAATACGCTATTTTATAAGATTAATAAATTAGTATATAATATAATATTTAAATATATAAAGACTACTATAGAGACTAGTAAAATTACTAGTAAAGGTAGTAAGGCTATAGAGAATTATTATCCCTAGGATAATAGTATTAATCTAGATAATATTATTACTAGAAAACACTAAAGAAAGGGAATATATAAAGCTAGGTAAGTATAGTTTATTTCTACTTTTTCTATAGTATTATAGGGTATTTAATATAGTTTATAGATTAAAAATATACTACTAGAACCTACCTATTATTATTAAGCTATAGCTTTAGCCTATTATAACTACTAGAAGGAAGTAATTATAAAGAAGCTTTTAAAGCTTTTATTCTTAAACTACTAGAAGAATATACTAGATAAATTATTTAATCTAAAGAAGTAAAAGGAAATTATAGACCTTAGCTAGGTCTTTAAATATAAGACTAATAAGAAAGAAGTAGTTATAGAGTTTAAAGCTAGAATAGTTATTTAAGGTAACTAATAACTAAAGAATAACCTTAATAACTACACTACTATACTTACTTTATAATCTCTATATATACTACTTATAGTCTACTATACTAATAATCTTAATACCTAATAATATAATATTTAAAATACTTTCTTATATATAAAGCTTAAAGAACCTATTTACTATAAGCCCCTAGAGGGTATAAATATAAAAGGTTATCTCTAGAAGATAATAAGAGTATTATATAGGCTAAGGGAAGCTTCTTAATAATAGTTCTTATATCTTATATAATTCCTATTAAAGCTAGACTTTATATAAGAAAGGGAAGACTTATATATCTTTATAAAGGGCGAATTTAACCTATTTTTCTATATAGATAATATTATAGTAATATACCCTAATAGATTTAAAGTAGAATTTAAAAAGCTTTATAAATAACTAATAAATAGTCTTAATATTAAGGACTAAGGTAACCTAAAGTGGTTCCTAGGTATTAAAATTATTAGAAATTATAATACTAAAGAGATATAGTTATTATAGGAATTATATATTTAAAAGATTACTTAGAAATTTATTTCTAATATTATTAATAGTAATTTAAAGAGCTTATCCCTTACTTCTCTTCCTATAGCTATAATCCTTACTAATACTAGTAAAGCTACTAATAAAGAGATTAATTATTATAGAGTAGTTATTAGCTCTTTAGTATATTTATATATTATTAGAAGACTTAATATAGCCTTTATAGTATTAAAGCTTACCTCTTTTATAATAAATCTATTAGTAAAGCATATTAAGCTTACTAAAGAAGTAATTTTATACACTTAGAATATAAAGAAGCTATATATTTACTACTTAGGAGCGGATAGTTTTAATATACTATTCTCTAGTACTAATACTTTACTTAGTAATAACCCTAATACTTAGAAATTAATATAAGGTTATATCTTTATTATATATAGTGCTATAATTAATTAGAAGTTAGGTAAGTAATATTATATAATAACTTTAAGTATAGAAGTAAAGCTCTTTACCCTAAATTATAGCGTAAAAGAGCGTATATCTCTAGGAAGACTACTTTATAATATTAAGGTCTACGTACTACTACTCTTAATTATCTAGTGTAATAATAAGTAAATAATCTAGATTACTAAATATATAAAAGGAAGGCTTTAGACTAGCCTTAAGCACCTTAATATAAATTAAATATAAATTTAAGAATAATATATAATAGGTAATATTAAGGTTAATTAGATAAAGACCTCTAAGATACCTATAGATAGCTTTATAAAGCTACTTTTAGGTTAGATACACAGGGACTTCTGCTATAGAATTAGCTTATAAGAGATTCCTATCTAATTATAACACTAGAAATTATTTATAATCTCTTTCTATACCTTTAATCTCTAGCTTTAATAGATATCTTAGCTAGGGGGGGTGTATTAGGGAGACCTCCTTAAGGTATTAGATATGTGGATATAGCCTACGTAATACTAGGTTAAAACCCTTAATAAGATAATAGTAGAGATAATATATTAGAAGTACCTCTGTAGACTAGTTATTACTATAGCGCACTATGTACCTTTTAGGTATAAAAGTTAGGTACTATCTGTATCTCTAATTGACCGAAATTAAACCATTTTCATTATCTACACCAACCCCTACCTTAACAAATATACTAGGTAATTACTAAGGATAAGAATAGTACTAAGTATCTTATTTATAGGGATTAGGCTTTTTACTATAAGAGGGTAATAATAAAGGGGTTTCCCTTAACTTTTCTTATACTTTAGGTATATATTTTTTTTTAGTAAGTAATCTAAGGTAGTTTATATAGAAGTATAATAGTAGCTAATAAAGCTAGGCCTTTTTTATTATAACTCTATATCTCTTTAGCTATATTTTACTTATATCTTACTACTTTTCTTATTTATTTTACTTTAGTAAAATACCTAAATTATAAATTATATACTCTTTATATCTTTTACTAGGACTTATTAGTTATATTTACTAGGCTATTCTTTCTATTTTATAAGGTATTTATTATCTTTATAAGTTTTCTTATAGTTTTTAACTTTCTTAACTTTCTATTTATTATCTTTATCTTTAAGATCTAGTATTAGTATTTTCTCTTCCTTAGTGTTTTTATAGTAATTCTATAGCTTTAGTAAGCTAATATAAAATATATTATATAGCTAACTATATTTTTCTAGTAATACTAGTCTATATACTTATTTTCCTATAGTATTAAGTACTTAAAAAAGTCTAATAAATCTAGGGATTAGCTTTTATTTTATATCCTTAAGCCTAATATTCTTTACTAATAGTAGTATTAGATTACCTTAATATAGTATTAATAGCTAGTAATACTAGTTATAGTACTTTACCTAGGTTTTAGTAGCTTTAGCCTAGTTTTTCTTTAAATACTCTCTAACCTTATATAGCTTTATAATATATATATATACTTCTAGTACTTTTCTTTTCTAGCTCTTATCCCTAAGAGCTAAATAAAACTTAGGTAAATAGCTTATAAGTAAGTAGTTTAAGGAGTAGCTAGTACTTTTATTTACTATATTATTATAGGTAAATTAAGCTATTAGGAGTAGCTTAGGCTATATTTATTAGTTCTTTATAATAAAATATTAAAGGTAGTGCTTAAGTACTTAGTTTATTCTTTTTATTTACTTATTAGTTTAGGGATAAAATACTATAGAAAGCCTTTACTTTACCTAAGATAGGTAGTATAAGTCTAACTAGAATTAGCTTATAAATACTAAATCTCTATTAGATATAATACCTTCTAAGGCTTTAAATTATAGTTTAATCTCTTTATAGAAAAGTTTTACTAATTTAGCTATATTAATAGTAGTAGTTATAAGTAAGAAAATAAAATACTTAGTAAATTAGTCTATAATTACTAGGATTATATTAGTCTCTTACTTACTTACTTATATAATAAGTAATTCTATAATAAAGTCTATTAAGATTTCTACCTATAGTTACTTTAGTATTAGTAGTAATTTAAGGCTTTTATATAAGTAATGCCTTTTAGCTACTACTTATTAGTAAACCCTATAGCTTATAATATAGTTTAAAATAGACTTACTTATAGCTAGCTACTAAAAGTAATACTTTAGTAGCTTTAGAGTATACTTAGTCCTAAAGTAACTTACTAGTAAATTATTATAGTATAGCTATAGAAACTTCTATTATAAGATAGGCTCCTAGGGAATAACTACCTAGTCTTAGTATAATAGAAAACCCCTTATACTATATAACTATAAACTAGCCTTTCCTTTCTTTTTTACTAGGGAGTTATTAATCTTACTATTTTATCTTTATAAATCTAGGTCTTAATCCTATATTTTCTATAGTAGTTATACTAATAGTTTATTTAGCCTAGATTAGTAAGGATCTAGTAATATAATAGTCCCTTATATCTCTTATACTATACTAATATCTTAGATATACACTACTTTCTCCTTAAAATCCCCTTTAGTTAGCTAACCTTTAACTAGATTTATAGTAGCTAACTAGCTTCTTAACTAGGCTACTCTAGCTATTCTCTCTATAAGGGTTAGGGTATTTTCCTCCCCTAAAGGTATTTTACTATATTTTCTTTAATATATTAGTTTCTTTTCTTTTATTATTTTAGTAAGTATCTTTTCTTTTACTATTTTAGTAGGTATTTTTTCTTTTACTATTTTAGTAAGTATTTTTTCTTCTACTATTTTAGTAAGTATCTCTTTTTCTACTATTTTAGTAAGTACTATTTTCCTTTAAAGTTCTAGTAATAGTGCTCTATTTATTAGGGGTTTGCTCTTATAATTAGGCCTTCTTAATACTAGGTTACTTTTCCCTAGTCTATACCTAATTTTAAAGTAAAAAGGGCAAAGGAATATATATTACCTTACTTACTTTCTATTTAACTTCTACTACCTTATAAAAGTCTATAGGTTATAGTAGTCTAATAGGACCTTAACTAGGCTTACTACTCTCTTAATATAGTATTACTAGTATTTAAATAACTTTACTATAGTAAGTAACTCTTAATTAGCTATATTATAATTATACTTAGTATTTATAAACTTCCTTAACTAAAAGGCTACTAAATACTAATAACCCTTATTATTCTATTAAGATAGAATTCCTACTATTATAAAGATTAAAGTATTTATCTTAATACACACTAGTTAACTTAGGTTATAATAATAAAGAAAAGGCACTTACTAGAAGGCCTCTTTTAGCTAGTTAAATACTAGCTATTCCTTTACTTTAAATATAAACTTCCTAGTCTAAATACTATTTTAACTACCTTTTATTAATATATAAAGAGGTACTATAATCCTAGAGTATTTATAAATAAAGTATTAGTAAAAGTTATAAAACCTAAGAAAGAACTATATATCCTTAAAGCTTATAGGCTCTCTTTATTCTTAAATTATATTAACCTAGTATATATTTATTAAAATCCTATTAACTAATAGGATAAACCCTAGGAATTTTACTAACTTCTAGTAAAATAAGCACTTTAAGGGTTTTATATATAACTTTACTAACCTTATATATTCTAAAACTTCCTTAATATATATAGTATACTTCTTCTATATTTTTAAGAAAATAAGGATATTGATTTTTTAAATTTTTTTGGGGGTCATAGGTTGTGGCCAATGTATCTAATAAAATAAGACAGTAATAATTACTAGCGATACCTAGCTAGTATAATAATTAACTTATAAGTAATCTTAACTATAGTAATAAATAGAACCCTAATAAAAACAAGCTTTAAGGCTATAAATACAGGGGAGGCTATAAGGTTAGATTAAAGTTTGTAATAAAGTTTGTAGCTACGTTAGTATAAGAGTTATAGTTTATAACTATAGTTAAACTTAAATTTGTTTAAGTTTTACTTATAGTATAAATTAATATAATTCCCCCTTTCTCTGTAACTATATTTATTCCTACTCTCTATATAACACCTCTTCTATCTTATACCTTACAACTTATACTCACTCAAATATAACTCATTCTAACTTGCCTTAAATCCAATTCGCACTAGGTAGGTCCTACGTAACTAATTAACTAATTTACCCCTAACTAATTGACCTATAGTATAGCTAAGGGCAACTAAAAGCTAGGGGCTATAACCACTAGGCTATAGAACCTAAGGGCTATCTAAAAAGCTAAGGAAAATCCTAATTAAAAGGAAATTAAGAAAATAGAAGGAAATATAAAGGAATTTAAGAAAAGTAAGAAGAAGAAGGGGAATAAGAAACTAGTAAAAAAGGCTAGATATCTAGAAAAGATATTAAAAAATATGGAGCTTTAATTTAAGCAGTTTTACCTCGTACTCGGGAGGGAGAAAATAAGGATATTATCTAAATATACTATATAAATAGTATTAACTAGCTTATAAAGCACTTTATAAATATAGCTTTAGAAAGTAGCTAAGGTATTAGTTAATCTAAAAGGTATTATAAGGTATTTATAGTATTTATAATAAGTATAAAATATAGTCTTTTACTTATTACCTTCTTTAATATAAATTTAATAGTATATATTCTTAATATTAATCTTTAAGAAGTAGTAAGCTTCTTAGTATTAGTTAAGAATCTCTAAAATTAGGGGGAGAGTATAGTAATTCTTTTATATTACTTTATTAAGTTCTTAATAATCTATATATAAATAGAGTATTCTATCTTTCTTTAGTATAAATAATATAAGTATACCTATAAGGCTCTTAAAGGGTCTTATCTAGCCTTTCTATAGGTTTTTATTAATATATTTATAAAGCTTCTTTAGCTTACTTTAGAAAAGAGAGTAAATTAGTCTATATAGGGGTATAGCCTTAGGTACTAGGTTAATTATATAGTTAGTCTCTTTTCTTAATAGTAGGCTTCTTACCTTATCTAATATAAATATATCTTTAAACTTATATAGTTCTAGGGGGATATTTTTAATAGTTTTATATACTTTTACTTTCTTCTTATCTTTAAGGATAATAAACTTATTTTCTATGATTCTTATAATAGTATATATAATAGTCTTATTATATATTACCTTTATAAATTTATAAGAAGTTAATAGTAAAAAGGCTATTTTTTCTTTCTTAAACTACTATTTTTATAAATATAGGTAAAGGTATATATATTTTTCTATAAGAGTATATATTCTAATTAATATAAGGCTTTCCCTTTATTGAAATGTAGGGAGCTAATGCCAGCTGGCAACAGCTATACAAGTGCAAGCTCTACGGTCTAGGACTAATAGAGCTATAGCGTTAATTCTTATTAACGTAATATAACGGAAGTAGTAGTAGTTATTAACTAATAGAATTTAATTTAGATTACTTTTATAGTAACTAATAGAGCAATAGAATTGATTTTAGTTAGTTTATTTAGGCAATGCGGCTATTAGTTAAGAGGCCTAGCTAACTAGCTAGATTAAAAAGATCTTCTTTCTCTTATAGACTTACTAACTATATTAGCAGGCCTAGGCTGCTAGCAGGGTCTTATAAGCTACTTTTTATTTTCTATAAAATTTATTTATATATGAAATCTAAAAAATTAACTTACTACTATATATACTAGTAACCTATATATACTAACTTTTAGTCTAAAAAATATTACTATATAAAAAGAAAGCCCTATCTTCTAGTAATAATTTGCTATATATAAGACTTTTATATAACCTCTAGTTAAAGAGAAAATCGCTATTAAAGATAGCTATAGGGTAAGCTACTTATATCACTACTATAGGGTAATCTGCTTATATTACCCTAGCTTACCTAATTACTTATAGTTAGGGTTATAGGCACACTTATGCCTATAACACTAATTAACATTAGTTATTTACACAGTTAGTTATAGCTATTAATAGCTATAATATAGTTATTTATAACTACCTTTATAACTATTAATAGCTATAGTGTAGCTATTAAGCTTATAGTGCAAGCTTAGTAATATAAAGGTTCTTTAACTAGAAAGAGCTAAAAATAGGTTTTATTTTTAACACTCCCTCTATAAAAGACTTATATATAAGCAAATAAAAGCATATAAGATTATAATAGGGTAAGTAATAACTTTTTAGGTAAAAACAGTAGAGAAAAGGGAAAAATAAGAAAAGATAGAAAAGCCTCCTTTTTAAATCCTAGCTATAGTTATATATAGCTCCCTTTTTTAATGTTGTTTTTAGTTCCCTATTAAAGGGTTTTTAGTTATTAGTTTTAGAAGTTATTAAGCCCTAGAAGCTTAATAAAAGCCTAATAGAGAGGTCTTATAAGAGGTTTCGTAAGACTATCTACGGGCATTAACTTAGTATCTAGATATTTAATCTTAGCTAAACTAGCTAAAACCTATTACCTAATATAGTTAAACTTTAATAGGGTATGTTTAGTATAACTATATAAGGCAGGGTTATAAGCAGTAGTTATAGCGCCTTAATTATCGCAAAATATCTAGATAGGAGGGGAAATAGGGGTTTTTAGCTCCTTAAATGGACCCTAAAGCTATTGCAGCTCCTAGAAGGTCTTGTAGATAGCGTTAGATTTAGCTTCTAATGTTAATAAAGCTATTATACTAGATTTCTTTAACTTCTAGCTAATAGGTCCACTAGCTAGCTTAAATAGATAAGCGTAGGTCGATTTTAAGGTCTTTTTATCCCCTGTAAAATCACTATTATAATAACCTATTAGGCTTTTGCTAGCTATACCTTTAGGGTCACCCCTATAGATAATAGCAAGGAATCTAGTCCTAGATAGGTACCTTAGCAGATTTTTAGCTATATTTAGGTGCTTTATATAGGGACTAGCTAATACGGTTAATAGCCACTAAACTATAAAGGCTACATTAGGCCTTATAAGCAATATTAGGTATATTATAGTCCTTATAATACACTAATAAAGCTTAATATCGCTAGCTATTAAAAGCTTAGTTATCTACGTAGCTAAAATGCCTAGCTAAAGAGGTATGCTAATAGGCTTACTATCTAGCATATTAAATCAGTTTAAAGCTTCTAATATATACTAAGATTAATGGATTTTTAGTATTCTATTAGGCCTATCTTATACGATTTAAACCCCTAAGAAGAATTTAGCAGGCCCCCTATCTTCTATTAGATAGACTTTATAAAGTTCTTTCTTAAGTCTTTAGATATAATATAAATCTAGTCTAATTAGAAAATAATTATTTATATAAGTAATAATAAAGGTTTTAGTAAAAGGATTAAAGAATATTACTAAGTCTAATATTAGAGGGTTAAACCCTAGGGATTTAAGCACTACTATTAATGCTTATTACTACTCCCTTAAGCTCTGTTTTAGGCTATATAAAGATTTCTATAATAAAATTACTTAATCTTTAGAAGGTTTCTAGCTAAAACTTCTAGCTAATTTAGCTAGGTTAGGATTTGCTTTAAGGAATTTAATAAATCTGTCTAGAATAACTATATAAATCTATTATTATAGCTTACTATTAAGAAAAGCTCCTATAAAATCAATCTATTTAATTTCCTAGTTATTCTAAGCCACTAGGGCTAGTAAAATCCTCTAGCTAGGGGGGATGCTTATAGTAGCAAAGGTCTCTAGATAGTTAAGACCTTTAATTTACATAAATCCCTTAGTAATAAGTTAAGCCTTATATTTTAGAGGATTATTTTCTTTATCCTTTTTAAGCTTATAAATAAGCCTATTTTTTAGTACTTTTTAGCCCTTAGGGATTTTATCTTTCCTTATAAATTTAAAAGTACTAGCCTTTAGAAGCTATTTAAATTCTTTAAAGGTAGCTTCTATCTATTTATCCTTTTTAGAACTAGATATAGCTTGCTTCTAGGTCTTAGGTTTAGGGCTATTAGGGTTCTTTTTCTTTAGCTTTTCCTATACCTTAAAGCAGATTTCTTTTATAAAATCTAGAGAAGAAGGGGAACTAATATTAACATCTATAGGGTTAATATTAGGGTCAAAGTTAGTAATTTTGTTAGAAATTAGGTCTAGAGTTAAAATCTGATTTCCTAGTTAAGATATAGGCTACGCCCCCTCTAGGGCTTCTGGAATCCAACCTTTGGGGGGTTAATGAGGTCCTATAGGTAGTTTTTCTTAACCTATAGGGTCCCCTATATTATCTATAGGGTAATCCTTTAAACCACGATCTAGATCTTATTAGTTATCTAGATTTTCCCCTTCTAAAGGGTTATCCCCTATAGAAATCCTAGGTAAGCCTTTAGAAATAGGGCCTATAGGTTCTATAATCTTAAAAAGCTAGTTTTTATAACTAGTCTTTTAGAAGGGATATACACTAGGTAGGTGTTTAAACCTAGTGTAGTAAGGAGTCTTCTAGGGATAGTCCTAGCTACTAACTTTTAGGCTTTTAGTTGTTTTTTAAGGGGAATTAGAATCTTATAGTAAGATCCTATAGCCCTAATACTACTAATATTAGTTATATAGGGCCTATCTAGCTCACTAGATAGTAGTTGTTTAAGGCTTTGATCCTTAGTGGTATTAGTAGTTATATTAATAAGGTTAACAACTATAGGTAATATAAAACACCATAAAAATAATAGTAATTTTGCCTACTAAATAGTAGCCCTTAATTAATCTAGAATAGTTTAAATAGAACGCTTTGCTAATTTATTTTGCTTATAGATATAAGGACTAGAAGTTATAAATTTAATCCCTTTAGAATTTAACTAATTTTAACAACTAGAATCAATTTCTTAGCCCCTATTAAAGTGAAGGTGCCTAGGATATTAACCTAGTTAATTTTTAAGCCCTCTAAAGAAACCTTTAATAGCCCTATAAATAGTTAGGCCTTCCTTATTAGGTAATAAGAACACCTACTTATATCTAGTTTTTTAATCAACTAGAAATAAGCAAATTAACTGTTTATTATACGGCGTAGGACTGATTTTTAGCGTATCCCCCTCTATTTAATCTAGAGCTCTAGGGGGGTTAGGGATAGCTAACTTCCTAGGTCTTCTTACTGCTTTAGATTAGTTATAAGCTATATATTTAAAGTCCTTATCCTTAATTTTAGAAAAATCAGGGATTTCTTTAGTAATTAAGCTAGTTTTCTTTAGCAAAGGAAGCCCTAGGTGCCCTAGTTATATATGCCATAGGCTAGCTAGTTCTAATAACTATTAATATTAAAGATCTTTAGGGTCTAAATTAGAATCTAGATTAGGGCCTTCTTCACTAGTCCCCTACTAGGCCCCTTAAGAACCACAGGCCTCTTAGAGAGGTATTAGGGACTCTTTTCTATTACTAGGGCCCTCTAATACCCCTAAATCTATTTCCTTAGATTTATAAGGGACCTAACCTAGGGCTATAGGCAAAGAAAAAGGGACTAATTCCTCTAAATTATCCTATATGATTTCTTTAATATTATTATTATTTTCGTTAATTTCATCTAAATTAGAAGCCTAATCTAGCTTTTTAGAGGGAATTTAAACCTCTATAGGGTAACTATAACCCTTAAAGCTAGCATAGGTAAAAGGTTAGATATAATAAGAATTACAGGGCCCTTTATGTAAATTTAGTGTAGGTTAGTTTTTAATATAAAAGAAAAAACCATGTTTTTCTATATCTAAGGTTGTAATATAAGACCTATCTTTAAGATAAAGATAGTTCTTTATAAGGCAACCACTAGATATATAATGCGTAAGACCGCTAACTATATTAATATTAAGCTAAGGAAAATATAGCGTATCTTTAAGCACTAAGGTCCTATATTTAGTTAGATTTTTCTAATATAGGACCTTAAAAATAGCACTACTATAACCCTTAGCGTAAATAGGACTACTACTAGTTATAATAGGGTTAGATTCCCCCTTTTTATAAGGGGTAGAATCTCTAAAGACCTCCCTAGAATTAACTATATATATAGTTAAACCTATATTATATAATAGGGCCTTTTTTATGTCTTTACTGTAATAATTAAAACCATTTAAGGTCTTAATTTCTTGTTTTTTATTATCCGATTTACTAGAGCTAGATTTAGAGCTACTATCACTAGAGCTCTTATAACTAGTCTTGTGAAGACTAGGTTTCTTATGTAGTTTAAGAGCACTATTAGAAAGGTTATAATTTCCTAGTATAAAAGACCCCTCTATAGAGTCTTTATTATCCTTTTTATCTAATTTAGAACCCTTTTGCTTCTTTTTCTTCTTCTTAGAATTAGAATTAGAAAAGCTCTTATTTTCTTTAGAGTTTTCTTTCTTTTTCTTCTAACCTTTAGGGGCTTTTTCTTTCTCTTTAGCACTCTTTTCTTAGTCTTTAGCCTTATAATTTAGAGCTTTAGATACTGTAGATAATTTATCCCTCTATTTTACTAGAAGGTTAGCTATTAAAAATTAAAGGTTTAGGGCTTCTATAGGTGCCCCTATAGCCCTATTTGTACGTATACTAAATTATTGCCTCTTAGCCTACTAAGGGAAGGTTAATTTAAGGGATTAAAGATATTAATTAACCTAATTAATAGGATTAATTAGTACCCTAGAAATTAATAATCTAGCTAGTAGATTATTAAATACTATATTAAAGGACTCTAAAGATCCCTTAAAATTCTAAAAATTTAGGTTATAAAATTCTAAATATAAAGACCCTCTTTAGATTTTAACGCTATATAAATACTACCTTATAAGTAATTTATAGGCTTCTTTAGGTGATTTTTACTAAGTTATAGCAGCCTATAGACCTTCTGTATAACTATCCCTTAGTAATATTAGGATAATAGCTTAGTTAGGGTCCCCTAGCGCCCTAGAACTCTCCGGTTTATCTAGAAAATTAGGCATGCCTAAAGCTCTAAATTAGATAGCTAGGGCTTGTTTCTATTATTCAAAATTTTTAGCTCCTTTAAGCCTAGCAGTCTCTGGAAAGCTATAAACCCTCTTATTGAATTCCTTAATAATTAAAGTATTAAAGGTAGCTTGTACAGAGCTAGATTCAACTTGTTATTATTCTAGATTCTAACTAGCAGGTTTAGCCTATTCCACACCCTCCATACGACTATTTACAGTAATAGATAGGCTCTCTAGCTTCTCTAATAGCTTATTAATAGTTACTTGTTGCTTAATAGCCTGCTTTTTTAGCTAGTTATTTAGAACCTCTTACGCACTAGGGGGCGATTATGCCCCCTTTCCCTTCAATTCAGTATCTATCTTCCTATTTTATAGAAGGGAAGTCTTCTATTCATGCTAAAATTCCTTTTTTATAGAAGAGAGAATAACTTCTATCCTACTGAATTTCCTTTTTATAGAAGGGAAAACTTCTATAATCGCGGGTCCTTCCTATTTTATAGAAGGGAAGTCTTCTGTAACCACAATAATTCCTTTTTATAGAAGGGAATTAGCTTCTATCTTATAAGTCCTTCCTTTTTTATAGAAGGGAAGTCTTCTATAACTGAATATAAAAGTAGTATAAAAAGAATCTATAGTAATAAATAACTAGGCTTATAACCTATTAAAATATAGGGAGCTAATGCTAGCTAGCAATAGCTATATAAGTGCAAGCTCTATAGTCTAGGACTAATATAGCTATAGTATTAATTCTTATTAACGTAACACAACAGAAGTGGTAGTAGTTATTAACTAATAAAATTTAATTTAGATTACTTTTGTAGTAACTAATAGAGTAATAGAATTGATTTTAGTTAGTTTATTTAGGCAATGCGGCTATTAGTTAAGAGGCCTAGCTAACTAGCTAGATTAAAAAGATCTTCTTCCTCTTATAGACTTACTAACTATATTAGCAGGCCTAGGCCACTAGCGGGGTCTTATAAGCCACTTTTTATTTTCTATAAAATTCATTTATATATAAAATCTAAAAAATTAACTTACTACTATATATACTAGTAACCTATATATACTAACTTTTAGTCTAAAAAATATTACTATATAAAAAGAAAGCCCTATTTTCTAGTAATAATTTGCTATATATAAGACTTTTATATAACCTCTAGTTAAAGAGAAAATCGCTATTAAAGATAGCTATAGGATAAGCTACTTACATCACCACTATAGGGTAGTTTACTTATGTTACCCTAGCTTACCTAATTACTTATAGTTAGGGTTATAGGCACACTCGTGCCCACAACACTAATTAACATTAGTTATTTACATAGTTAGTTGTAGCTATTAATAGCTGTAACGTGGTTATTTGTAACTACCTTCGCAACTGTTAACAGCTGCACTGCAGCTGTCAAGCTTGCAGTACAAGCTTAGTAATATAAAGGTTCTTTGACTAGAAAGGGCTAAAAATAGGTCTTATTTTTAACACCCTTACTCTTAGGTCTTTATCTATAGCTATATATAATAGCTTAAGGTTTTTTTTTTTTTCTTTTAAGTTCTTAATTATAATAAGTACCTTATAAATACTATATTAAAGAACTATAAAGGCTTCTACTACCTTAATAATAAGTGCTATAGCCTTAGCCTAGTTAAGTTTATAGATTCTTATAAACTTAATACTAATTATATTAATCTTAGTATAACTATTTAAATTAGCTACTATTTTAATATCTTTATACCTATAGATAGTAACTAGTGTATAAAACTAATACCCTATTAGTACCTTAGTATTAGAGATAGAGGTAAGGGTATTTACTTTTACCTTAGGGAGTTTTCTAGGCTTTTTTAAGGCTTTTTCTTAGGTTTCCTATAGTAATATATAAGGTATTCTATACTATTATAGTTAAAACACTATATCTTATCCCTAGGTTTAGTATTATTTAGGTAAGTAGCTAAGCCCTTTTTCTAGTTCTTATTCCTTTAATTCTTATAAGGTTTATAACCTTATAGGAAGTTATTTCTATAGTACTAAGGGTTCTTATATAGGCCTTTATTTCCTAATTACTTAGGCTTTTACTTATTCTTTAGTATAGCCTCCTAGAATTACTAGGTAAGTTACATAACCTTTTCTTAAGTCTTATTAGTAATAAAGGTATATAGGTTAATATAATCCTATAGGTTAGGAAGTAGCTTTATAAAGAATATAAGGGTATAAGTCTTTTCTAGGGCTTTTTCTAGGTATTTCTCTAGTAAATCTAAGAAAATACTAAACTTAATAAGGCTTTAACCTTTATACTACTTTATATTCTCTAATTATATTACTATTTATATATTATAATTAGTAAAGTTCTAAAGTAGTATAAGTATCTAAGTCTAAAATTTATCCTAGTTATATTTAAGGTTATCCTAGCTATTAGCTTACTATTCCTTAAGGTATTTATCTTATCTTACCTTATAATTAATATATATATATAGTTAAGTATAAAAAGGATTTTCTAGTAGTTATATTAGAACTTTTTCTTTACCTTATTAAAGGTATAGTTTAGGTTATTAATCTATATCTTATATTTCTATAGGTTTATAGGGTATTAAAGGTTAGTAATATTCTAAACTTTAATCTCTTAGCTACTATAGCTTAAGGAAGTGCTAGCTTTTTACTACCTTTTTAACTATTTTTCTCTAGTATTATACTATAATAAATCTTAGAGCTTTTACTCTTTTTTCTATAGTTTCTAAAGTTTCTTAAGCTAGGTAATTTACTTTACTATTACTATAGCTTAGGTATAGATAGTAAGGGGTATATTTTTAGTTATAGTACTTATAGAATATAGTATATTCTTAGCTATAGTATTACCCTTATCTAGTAGCCCTTAGTTATTATCTAATATTACTCTTATAGATTAGGTAGTTTTTCTCCTTATATTACTCTTAGGTAGCTAGTAAAAAAAGCTTTAGAATTATAAGAATAAAAAATAGCTAGGTAAGAGGTATAGGGGTATTAATATATTAACTAAAGCTTACTAAGTCTAAGTGTATTATATATATAAGTTACTATCTTATAGCTAGTAGCTTACTAGTATTATATAAACCTAGCCCTAGGCCTAGCGTGCTTGCGGGGTGCGTAGGTGCGGTGTTGTAAGTGGGGCCTCACACCCTATTTGTCTTATTTCCCTTCTAGCACCTAATTTGCTTAATTCCCTTTATTATGTAGATTTGTAAAATAATTTAGGGGGTGTATTGTACGAACGTACAAATTACATACAGCCTACCCCCTGTTTGATTTTACACGAGTACATGACTAGGGGTAGCAGGCTAATCACATAGTAAATCAAGAATTAGCGTGGCACTAAGCGGGGAAAGAAGTACCTTATATTACGAGTATTTTACCAGAGGTATTTAGTACCTCTTACTAGCGAGAAATCCCCTATAGTATCCCTAATAGCTTTACTTATAACAGCCACTTAGAACTGATAGCGGCCGCCCCGCGTGGGGCTTGTAGTCGTGTATGTATGTACATAAAATTAAACAGGGGGTAGACTGTAGGTAGGCAATATTCCAGGTACTCCGCCTTTAGAGGCGACGTGCTATGATTGTGGATTAATCCGTAGCTTCTACATACATAATTGTTAGGGAGACCTCCTTGAGGTATCGGATGTGTGGATGCAGCCTGCGCAATAACTAGGTTAAAACCCTTAATAAAATAACGGTAGAGATAATGTATTAGAAGTACCTCCGTAGACTAGTTATTACTATAGCATACTATATACCTTTTAGGTATAAAAGTTAGGTGCTATCTATACCTCTAATTAACTAAAATTAAACTATTTTTATTATTTACACTAACCCCTACTTTAATAGTTATAAGCCTAGGAGGCTTTAATTACCCTTATTATTAATTATTATAGATAATATAAGCTCTATTAATATTATTAATTTAATACTTACTAATATTAAGAGATAATTACCCTTTATTATATTAATTAGTTAAAGTATATAACCTATACTTCTTTTTAACTAGTATAGTTCCCCTTTATAATACCTAAAGAAACTCTAAATATAGTATTATTATTAGAGAAAAACTAGATTAAATAGTTTATATAAATTAAGATTTATATAAAATCCTATAGTATCTAGAAGTATATTAATTTAAATTAGAATAAACTACTTAAAGAACCTATAATACCTATATACTTATAAAAGGGTCTAAGACTAGAGATTATAAAGAATAACCCTAATACTATTAAAGATTAGAAGCTTACTTATAAAAATATAAAAGATAAATATAACTTCTAATATAAAGATTTATAAGTTAATCTTATAAAGTATTATAACCTATTAAAGTAAATACTAAAGATTAGGGAATATATTTATAAAACTCTCTTAAAGAATATTTAAGACCCCCTTAACTTTAATACTAAAGAGAAAGAAAAGGAGTTAGTTTATTAGTACTCTTAAAGAATATTAAAGCTTCTTTAAGATTAGTATAAGCTAAATATATAGAAGATACTAATTCTTATAGAAATATAACTTAATAATTACTTATAAGCTAAAGGTACTTATAATTAGTATAAATAAGTAGTAATAATAAAAGTACTATAAAGGAATTATTAGGATCTAGAGACCTAATAAACTAAGAAAATAATATTATATAAGTTTATAATTTCTCTTTATAGTAAATTTAAGTTATTTTAGAAGAAATAGAATAATTTACTTAATAAAGGTATAAACTAAAGCTTTCTTAAAGCTATTATAAAGTTTAAAAGAGATTATAAACCTCTATAAAGCATACTAAAGTTAGCTAATATACTTATTACTAATAGATTAAGTAGTTAAAGTAAATTAAAGAAAAAGAAGTACCTTAAATATATAAACTATAATATTTATAATACCTTAAAGTAGTAGGAATCCTATAATTTATTTAAGGCTATATATAAGCTAGAGGCTATACTAAAGGACTAGAAAGTTAGGAAAAACTCTAAAGAGAATATTAAGAAGTATCTTAAGGAAAATCTATAAGAAAAGTCTAAGGTAATAAGTTAGAAACTAGAGAAGAAAAGTAGTAAGATATTTATACCTTTATAAAATCTAACTAATAACTTAGTTATAGTTACCCCTAGTATAAAGACTATAAATATATTATTATTTATATACTCTAAATAAAGTTAATAAGTAAAGAAAAGCGTAAATTTAATAACTAATACTATAGATAGCTTAGAATTAAGGTAGAATATAGTTCTCTATAACTCTAGAGCTAATATTTATATATTTAATAATATTTACTAGTTTAATTAATCTAAATTTAATATAAATATTATAATAGAGATTAAAGCTAGAGGTATAATATATATAGCTTTAGAATAAGGCCCTATATATATCTTTATTATAGATCCTATATTATAGAATATAAGGATATTAGTATTAGAGACTATACTATTTATTCTAGAATTCTACGTTAATCTAGTATTAGTAATAATTCTTATAAGGGTAAGTATTTTCTAGAATTAGAAGAAGTTATTTCTATATTAAGGGATAATACCTATAGCTAAAGTCTATAATATTAATAAGCTTTATATATTATTAAGACTATTAGAGAATCTAAAGGAAGCCTATACTATATCTAGTAAAGCACTAAAACTACTTATAAGAGGAGATATAGACCTTTAGTATTAATAATATAGTTATCCTAATATTAAGGCATTTATAGAGCTTATAAATATAGTTTTAGGTATTAAATTAATAAGTCCTAAGCTTATATAGTGTAAGATATATGCTATAGGTAAAGCTAAGTAATAGAGATTATAGGTTATACCTAAAGGACTTTCTTAAGGACTAGGTTATAGTTTTTTAGTTAATTTAGATTACTATAACTTTTCTTATTAGAATAGTAATAAATATTAGTATATTTTTACTTACCTTATAACCTTAATATAGTTCTTCTTTTTATTTAAGATAAAGAATAGGATTTATAATAGCTTCTATATAATAATAGCATTTCTAAGCACTTAATTTAGGGTTTAACTATGCTTTTTATATAGTAATATTAAGAAAGCCCTCTTTATAGAGAATATAAGGGATAAGATAGCCTTTACTAGTATTATAGTCTATAATTTAGCTCCTTTAATACCTAGTTAGAATAAAAAGGTAAAGAGATCTAGGGGGGTAGTTAAGTAAAAAGCTTATACTTTAAGTCTTAAAGCTAACCTTTTATCTAATCTTAATAATAAGGTCTTTAATACTATAGTTTATCTATTAAATTATATATCTTTTAAATATTATAGGAAGTAAACTACACTATATAAACTTTAGTAAGATTAGGCTAGGAAAACAGTCCCTATATACTTAAATATAATAAAGGTCTAGAAACCTTTAATTATATATCTATAAGCCTATAGATATAAAGTGTTTCCTATAACTATAAAGGCTTTAGAGTATATTAAA
This sequence comes from Epichloe bromicola, assembly GCA_023658445.1. Lineage (NCBI taxonomy): Eukaryota > Fungi > Ascomycota > Sordariomycetes > Hypocreales > Clavicipitaceae > Epichloe > Epichloe bromicola. Next base: position 5,502,739 of record CP098269.1, read on the forward strand.
TTATATAATATAATACTATAGTTAGAGTAAAAAGCTTATATTAGATACCTTATTAGTTATAGAGGTAAGTTCTAGTATATTATATAGGTGCCTTTACTTTATAATTATAAGGTTATTATATTAGTATATATTTAATTTAATAAGAACTCCTTCTTTAAACTAGAAGAAAAGCTAGAATTAGCCTAAAAAAAAAGATATTAATAATTACACTACTTAAAGAGCTTAAAGCTAATAATATTAATAAGGAAATTAGTTAAGACCTTATTAGAATAGAATTAGAAAATAAGAATTATAAGAATTATATCTCTTTACCTTTAAATATAAAAGGAGAAAATAAGTAGTTTAAAGTAGAAATACCTCCTTATATAATAGGGAAAAAAAATAACCTTTTTAGTGTACTTTTAACCCCTCCTAACTTTTCTTATAAGGCACTAGTTACTATAGAGAATATAAAGCTTTAGGTATAAGGTAATAATATACTATTTTATAAGATTGATAAATTAGTATATAATATAATAATTAAATATATAAAGACTACTATAAAGACTAGTAAAATTACTAGTAAAGGTAGTAAGGCTATAGAGAATTATTATCCCTAGAATAATAGTATTAATCTAGATAATATTATTACTAGAAAACGCTAAAGAAAGAAGATATATAAAGCTAAGTAAGTATAGTTTACTTTTACTTTTTCTATAGTATTATAGGGTATTTAATATAGTTTATAGATTAAAGATATACTACTAGAACTTACCTATTATTATTAAGCTATAGCTTTAGCCTATTATAACTACTAGAAGAAAGTAATTATAAAAGAGCTTTTAAAGCTTTTATCCTTAAACTACTAGAAAAATATACTAGATAAATTATTTAATCTAGAGAAGTAAAAGGAAATTATAGACCTTAGCTAGGTCTTTAAATATAAGACTAATAAGAAAGGAGTAGTTATAGAGTTTAAAGCTAGAATAGTTATTTAAGGTAACTAATAACTAAAGGATAACCTTAATAACTATACTACTATGCTTACTTTATAATCTCTATATATACTACTTATAGTCTACTACACTAATAATCTTAATACCTAATAATATAATATTTAGAATGCCTTCCTATATATAGAGCTTAAAGAACCTATTTACTATAAGCCCCTAGAGGGTATAAACGTAAGAGATTATCTCTAGAAGATAATAAGAGCGTTATATAGGCTAAGGGAAGCTCCTTAATAATAGTTCTTGTTAAAAATAAGACCTATTTTTAGCCCTTTCCTAGTTAAAGAACCTTTATATTACTAAGCTTGCACTGCAAGCTTGACAGCTGCAATATAGCTATTAACGGTTGCGAAGGTGGTTATAAATAACTACGTTATAGCTATTAATAGCTACGACTAGCTATGTAGATAACTAATGTTAATTAGTGTTATAGGCACAAGTGTGCCCACAACCCTAACCACAAGTAATTAGGTAAGCTAGGGTAATATAAGCAGACTACCCTATAGTGGTGATGTAAGTAGCTTACCCTATAGCTATCTTTAATAGCGATTTTCTCTTTAACTAGAGGTTGTATAAAAGTCTTATATATAGTAAATTAATACTAGAAGATAAGGCTTTCTTTTTATATAGTAATATTTTTTAGACTAAAATTTAGTGTATATAGGTTACTAGTATATATAGTAGTAAGTTAATTTTTTAGATTTTATATATAAATAAATTTTATAGAAAATAAAAAGTAGCTTATAAGACCCCGCTAGCGGCCTAGGCCCGCTAATATAGTTAGTAGGTCTATGAGAGAAAGAAGATCTTTTTAATCTAGCTAGTTAGCTAGGCCTCTTAACTAATAGCCACATTGCCTAAATAAACTAACTAAAAATCAATTCTATTGTTCTATTAGTTACTATAAAGTAATCTAAATTAAATTCTATTAGTTAATAACTACTACCACTTCTATTACATTACGTTAATAAAAATCAACGTTGTGGCTCTATTAGTCCTAGACCGTAGAGCTTACACTTGTATAGCTATTGCTAGCTGGCATTAGCTCCCTATATTTTAATAGTTCTTATATCTTATGTAATTCCTATTAAAGCTAGACTTTATATAAGGAAGGGAAGACCTATATATTTTTATAAAGGGCAGATTTATCCTATTCTTCTATATAGATAATATTATAGTAATATACCCTAATAGATTTAAAGTAGAATTAAAAGAGCTTTATAAATAACTAATAAATAGTCTTAATATTAAGGACTAAGGTAACCTAAAGTAATTCCTAGGTATTAAAATTATTAGAAATTATAATACTAAAGAGATATAGTTATTATAGGAATTATATATTTAAAAGATTACTTAGAAATTTATTCCTAATATTATTAATAGTAATTTAAAGAGCTTATCCCTTACTTCTTTTCCTATAGCTATAATCCTTACTAATACTAGTAAAGCTACTAATAAAGAGATTAATTACTATAGAGTAGTTATTAGCTCTTTAGTATATCTATATATTATTAGAAAACCTAATATAGCTTTTATAGTATTAAAGCTTACCTTTTTTATAATAAATCTATTAGTAAAGTATATTAAGCTTACTAAAGGAGTAATTTTATATGCTTAGAATATAAAGAAGCTATATATTTATTACTTAAAAGTAGATAGTTTTAATATACTATTCTTTAGTACTAATACTTTACTTAGTAATAACCCTAATACTTAGAAATTAATATAAGGTTATATCTTTATTATATATAATATTATAATTAATTAGAAGTTAGGTAAGTAATATTATATAATAACTTTAAGTATAGAAGTAAAGCTTTTTACCTTAAATTATAGTATAAAAGAGTATATATCTCTAGGAAAACTACTTTATAATATTAAGGTTTATATATTACTACTCTTAATTATTTAGTATAATAATAAGTAAATAATCTAGATTACTAAATATATAAAAGGAAGGCTTTAGACTAGCCTTAAGTACCTTAATATAAATTAAATATAGATTTAAGAATAATATATAATAGGTAATATTAAGGTTAATTAAATAAAGATCTCTAAGATACTTATAAATAGCTTTATAAAGCTACTTTTAGGTTAGATATATAGGGACTTTTACTATAGAATTAGCTTATAAGAGATTCCTATCTAATTATAATACTAGAAATTATTTATAATCTCTTCCTATACCTTTAATCTCTAGCTTTAATAAATATCTTAGCTAGGGGAGGTATATTAGAGAGACTTTCTTAAGGTAGTAGATATATAGATATAGCTTATATAATAACTAGGTTAAAACCCTTAATAAAATAATAGTAGAGATAATATATTAGAAGTATCTCTATAGACTAGTTATTATTATAGTATACTATATACCTTTTAGGTATAAAAGTTAGGTGCTATCTATACCTCTAATTAACCGAAATCAAACCATTTTCATTATCTACACCGACCCCTACCTTAACAATTAGAAGTACCTCCGTAGACTAGTTATTACTATAGCGCACTGTGTACCTTTTAGGTACAAAAGTTAGGTACTATCTGCACCTCTGATTGACCGAAATCGAACCATTTTCATCATCTACACCGACCCCTACCTTGACAATAATACGTCCGTAGGGTTTCAGTCTTCTGCAGGGGTCTCCTTCCCGGTGCTCCATCGGCGCTTCATGGGTTCGGGCTTTGCGAAACTAAGTTGCGTGGTTTTAATGTACACGGAGGAGTTGGAGGGGTCTTGATTAGCGCTTGGAGGAATATCTACCAGGTCCAAGCTCTCTGCCTAAATCGACTTTGTTGCAGATGGAATAGACGCGCTGGGCGAGAGGAGATATGTCTTGATGATTTTTCTCTGTTTGACTACTGGACAACGACGGCACATTCGGGCAGTGGAAAGGACATGCAGTACGGATTATTCTGCATAGAGCTTTCATTCAACCTGGTTGTATTTTGGTAGAGAGCTGGCGCTTGAAGGTTGCACCACACAAGTCACCATGGTCCCCGGAGATGGCAGGCCAAAACACCCACTTTCTGCTGCTTAAATTTATGACAAGTGTCAGATTAGCTAATAGCTATGTCATAACCTCTACTCCGTGTAGCATCACAAATCCATTGGAAAAAATGAAACGCCCTTGACTCGTATTGTAGGCTACTCTTAAACGTCGTTGTTCAGACTGGGTCGCAAGTCAAGTTTCTAAACAGCTGTGCTTACCTCGTAAAGGATTGAAAGGACTATTATATTCTAACTTTGGTGCGGACAGAGGTTTCAGCAACTCGCTAGAGTTTTCCGCACGCTTGGCCGGAACCCCAAGGCCGTCTCCACAAGGGTAGTCCAAACGGGCGAAACCTCATTTGTTCGACAGTGGAATAGAAGAGCTTGGACAAGAGGACTGCTTGCTCAAAGACCTGGCAGGGCACATTACTGTTTTGACGTATACTCCGTACTAGTGTCTTGTTTGTCAAGGGTCAATACAGGCGCATGTTGGCCCTATCCAGAGATAACGCCCTGTGCTTCCTTGTCCTTGACCGCACGACGAATGGAGACATCTGGATCTATGCACCTACTAAGAAAAGCCAGGCCGGGCGTTCCAAGCTCTGTTCCGCCGTCGCGTCTCCCCCCCACCAACATCACATTTGACACTTCCAAACCCCAACCATTAATTGCCTGGTCTCAACCTTTCTTCTCTTTTACCTCATAATCCCCTCGCCCATCCCCGCGCTTTCTTACTTTCTTACTTTCTTTCTTTCTTCTCATCATCCATTAACCTAGAACTGGAACGATCAGCTAGCACGAACACTCTGGCTATTAGTATCTTCGAATCTTCTCCGCGGCTCTATTGACGAGTTCATTCCTCAGGTTTGTACCCTTTCTATTTGAATACTGCAACCCCACCTTTCGGTAGGTTTTCTTACCTACCTGCGTGTCTACCGTTACCTGGACCTTCACCGCACGTATCACTATATTAGCCAGGAGAGACCCGAGCACCAGGGTCAAAACATTACCAAATATAATCTCCTCTAACAACCGTTTTGTACTCCAGGCCAGACGCGATACATATATTTCACAATGGCGGCTAGTCGATCGCGTTCGTTTAGCATCATGGCTGCTACCCAACAAGATCACCTCGACACTGGGGGTAGGGTCGCATGGCTGGCTTCGCTTGACACTGCCTACAGCCCCGAGCACAATTATCGCCGGTCCTCCATCATCTGCACGATTGGTCCTAAGACCAATTCCGTCGAAGCTATCAACAAGCTGCGTGACTCTGGACTCAACGTGGTTCGAATGAACTTTTCTCATGGCTCATACGACTATCATCAGTCTGTCATTGACAACACTAGAGCAGCTGTGGAATGTCATGCTGGCCGCCCTGTTGCCATTGCTCTTGACACCAAGGGGCCTGAGATCCGGACTGGTAACACGACAAATGATGAAGACATTCCTATCTCTGCCGGCAAGGTGATGAACTTCACCACTGATGAGAAATACTCCACCAGCTGTGACACCGAGAACATGTGAGTCTTCAATATGTCTTCTTCGATCTCTTCGCGTAGACCACGTTCATGTCGCTGAAGACCACCACTTTCCGTCTTTCGTACACTGTCAATATCGATCAAGAGCTGACAAAAACTGGACTATTGTAGGTACGTTGACTATAAGAATATTACCAAGGTCATCGAGCCTGGTCGTGTTATTTATGTTGATGACGGTGTCTTGGCCTTCGAAGTACTGAGCATCAAGGACGACAAGACCATTGAAGTTCGTGCCAGGAACAACGGTTTCATCTCATCGAGAAAGGGCGTCAACCTGCCTAATACGGATGTCGATCTCCCTGCACTATCCGAAAAAGACAAGGCCGACCTGAAATTTGGCGTGAAGAACAATGTAGACATGGTCTTTGCATCATTTATTCGCCGTGCTCAAGATATCAAAGATATCCGCGCCGTACTAGGCGAAGAGGGCAAGCAAATCCAGATCATTGCCAAGATTGAGAACCGCCAGGGTCTAAACAACTTTCCAGAGATCTTGGAGGAGACCGATGGTGTGATGGTAGCGCGAGGTGATTTGGGCATTGAGATCCCTGCTGCCGAAGTCTTCGCAGCGCAGAAGAAGCTCATTGCCATGTGCAACATTGCCGGGAAGCCTGTCATCTGCGCGACTCAGATGCTGGAGTCGATGATCAAAAACCCACGTCCCACCCGTGCCGAGATCAGCGATGTTGGCAATGCCATCACCGATGGAGCTGACTGCGTAATGTTGTCTGGTGAGACGGCCAAAGGCAGCTACCCCTGTGAAGCCGTTCAAGAAATGCACGAGGCGTGCTTGAAGGCCGAAAACTCCATCCCGTACGTCTCGCATTTTGAAGAGATGTGCACCCTGGCCAAACGCCCTGTCAAGACCGTCGAGTCTTGTGCTATGGCCGCCGTCCGAGCATCGCTTGACCTTGCTGCTGGCGGTATCATTGTCCTGTCAACCTCAGGCGAGTCCGCTAAGCTTCTTTCCAAATACCGCCCTGTTTGCCCCATTTTCATGGTCACTCGAACTGCCACGACTTCTCGATTCAGCCACCTTTACCGAGGAGTTTACCCTTTCCTATTCCCCGAGACTAAGCCGGACTTCAACAAGGTTAATTGGCAGGAAGATGTTGACAAACGCATCAAGTGGGCTGTTAATCACGCATTAGAGCTCAAAGTTCTTACGCCTGGAGACACTGTGGTTGTTGTGCAGGGCTGGAAAGGAGGCATGGGTAACACTAACACGCTGCGAATTGTCCGAGCTGACCCCGAGCATCTGGGAATTGGTCAAGCGTAAAATAAATCAGCGTGCTTTATTCGACGACGACGAACCGACAGGACAAATTAACATGGTAATGAGCTGAATTGTACCAACCAATTTTGTTTGATAGAGTACATGTGCAAAGTTTACTAGGATCCAGAATAGCGGGCTTAGAATGACACGAGTTTTAGATTGCGACTTCGATCTAAGTGCAATTGCCTCGGAAAACTTAAGTCAAGGCTCGATGCTCGTAAGCATTGTCAGAAGGAGTGCCGCTAGAGATTATGAACTCAAGATTCACCTCAAAATCCAACCTATTCCATGAACCTTTAATGAGCTAGAATCGCAAGTAAATCTTTAAATCCAAGAAAGCTGACATTATCATTAAGCCTAAACTTGTCGCACATTAGCAACTAGCCAAGGGATATATATATATTTATTTGCATAGTTCTAGCAATCAAAGTCACCGTAGCGTTCGCCATCAAAGCTAACGCAGCGTGTATGTTGAAGATTCGTACAGTTGGCGTTTAGCAATGTTTAAGCGTCCCTCGAGTCTGGCATTCATTCTCTACAATACCGAGTCAGTGCTTTGCTAGTCTGAGTGGGACACCATGAGAAGCAAGAAGAGCCCTGGTAGTGGATCTGGTATAGCTGTCAAGGTAGGGGTCGGTGTAGATGATAAAAATGGTTTAATTTCGGTTAATTAGAGGTGTAAATAGCACCTAACTTTTATACCTAAAAGGTATATAGTATGCTATAGTAATAACTAGTCTATAGAGGTACTTCTAATATATTATCTTTATTATTATCTTATTAAGGGTTTTAACCTAGTTATTATATAGGCTATATTTATATATCTAATACCTTAAGGAGGTCTCCCTAATATACCCCCCCTAGCTAAGATATCTATTAAAGCTAGAGATTAAAGGTATAGGAAGAGATTATAAATAATTTCTAGTATTATAATTAGATAGGAATCTCTTATAAGCTAATTTTATAGTAGAAGTCCCTATATATCTAATCTAAAAGTAGCTTTATAAAGCTATTTATAGGTATCTTAGAGGTCTTTATCTAATTAACCTTAATATTACCTATTATATATTATTCTTAAATCTATATTTAATTTATATTAAAGTACTTAAGGTTAGTCTAAAGCCTTCTTTCTATATATTTAATAATCTAGATTATTTACTTATTATTATACTAAATAATTAAGAGTAATAGTATATAAATCTTAATATTATAAAGTAATCTTCCTAAAGATATATACTTTTTTATACTATAATTTAGGGTAAAAAGCTTTACTTCTATACTTAAAGTTATTATATAATATTATTTACCTAATTTCTAATTAATTATAATATTATATATAATAAAGATATAACCTTATATTAATTTCTAAGTATTAGGGTTATTACTAAGTAAAGTATTAGTACTAGAGAATAGTATATTAAAACTATTTACTTTTAAGTAATAAATATATAGCTTCTTTATATTCTAAGTATATAAAATTACTCCTTTAGTAAGCTTAATATACTTTATTAATAAATTTATTATAAATAAGATAAGCTTTAATACTATAAAGGCTATATTAAGTTTTCTAATAATATATAAATATACTAAAGAGCTAATAACTACTCTATAATAATTAATCTCTTTATTAGTAGCTTTACTAGTATTAGTAAGAATTATAACTATAGGAAGAGAAGTAAGGGATAAGCTTTTTAAATTACTATTAATAATATTAGGAATAAATTTCTAAGTAATCTTTTAAATATATAATTCCTATAATAACTATATCTTTTTAGTATTATAATTTCTAATAATTTTAATACCTAGGAATTACTTTAAGTTACCTTAGTTCTTAATATTAAGACTATTTATTAGTTATTTATAAAGCTCTTTAAATTCTACTTTAAATCTATTAGGGTATATTATTATAATATTATCTATATAGAAGAATAGGATAAATCTACCCTTTATAAAAATATATAGGTCTTCCCTTCCTTATTTAAAGTCTAGCTTTAATAGGAATTATATAAGATATAAGAACTATTATTAAGAAGCTTCCCTTAGCTTATATAATACTCTTATTATCTTCTAGAGATAACCTTTTATATTTATACTCTCTAGGGGCTTATAGTAAATAGGTTCTTTAAGCTCTATATATAGGAAGGTATTCTAAATATTATATTATTAGGTATTAAGATTATTAGTATAATAGATTATAAGTAGTATATATAGAGATTATAAAGTAAGTATAGTAGTATAGTTATTAAGGTTATTCTTTAGTTATTAGTTACCTTAAATAACTATTCTAGCTTTAAACTCTATAACTAATCCTTTTTTATTAGTCTTATATTTAAAGACCTAGCTAAGGTTTATAATTTCCTTTTACTTCTCTAGATTAAATAATTTATCTAGTATATTCTCCTAGTAATTTAAGGATAGAAGCTTTAAAAGCTTCTTTATAATTACTTCCTTCTAGTAGTTATAATAGGCTAAAGCTATAGCTTAATAATAATAAGTAGGTTCTAGTAGTATATTCTTAATCTATAAACTATATTAAATACCTTATAATACTATAGAAAAAGCAGAAGTAAACTATACTTACCTAGCTTTATATATCTTCTTTTTTTAGTGTTTTTTAGTAATAATATTATCTAGATTAATACTATTATCCTAGGGATAATAATTCTCTATAGCCTTACTACCTTTACTAGTAATTTTACTAGTCTTTATAGTAGTCTTTATATATTTAATTATTATATTATATACTAATTTATTAATCTTATAAAATAGTGTATTATTACCTTATACCTAAAGCTCTATATTCTCTATAGTAACTAGTGCCTTATAAGAAGAGTTAAAAGAGATTAAAAGTATACTAAAAAGGTTATTTTTTTCCCTTATTATATAAGGAGGTATTTTTACTTTAAACTACTTATTTTCTTCTTTTATATTTAAAGGTAAAGAGGTATAATTCTTATAATTCTTATTTTCTAATTCTATTCTAATAAGATCTTAACTAATTTCCTTATTAATATTATTAGCTTTAAGCTCCTTAAGTAGTATAATTATTAATATCTTCTTCTTTTAGGCTAATTCTAGCTCTTCTTCTAGTTTAAAGAAGGAGTTCTTATTAAATTAAATATATACTAATATAATAACCTTATAATTATAAAGTAAAAGCACTTATATAATATACTAGGACTTACCTCTATAACTAATAAGGTATTTAATATAAGCTTTTTACTCTAAATATAGTATTATATTATATAATTTAATATACTTTAAAGCCTTTATTATTATAGGAAATACTTTATATCTATAAGCTTATAAATATTTAATTAAAGGTTTCTAAACCTTTATTATATTTAAGTATATAAGGACTATTTTCCTAGCCTAATCTTACTAAAGTTTATATAGTATAGTTTACTTTTTATAATATTTAAAAGGTATATAATTTAATAGATAAACTATAGTATTAAAAACCTTATTATTAAGATTAGATAAAAAGTTAGCTTTAAGACTTAAAGTATAAGCTTTTTACTTAACTACTCCCCTAGATCTCTCTACCTTTTTATTCTAACTAGGTATTAAGGGAGCTAAATTATAAACTATAATACTAGTAAAGGCTATCTTATCCCTTATATTCTTTATAAAGAGGGCTTTTTTAATATTACTATATAAAAAGTGTAGTTAAACCTTAAATTAAGTACTTAGAAATACTATTATTATATAAAAGCTATTATAAATTCTATTCTTTATCTTAAATAAATAAAAAAACTATATTAAGGTTATAAAGTAAGTAAAAATACACTAATACCTATTACTATTCTAATAAGAAGAGTTATAGTAATCTAGATTAACTAAAAAACTATAACCTAGTTCTTAAGGAAGTCCTTTAGGTATAACCTATAATCTCTATTACTTAGCCTTACCTATAGTATATATCTTATACTATATAAGCTTAGGACCTATTAATTTAATACCTAAAGCTATATTTATAAGCTTTATAAATACCTTAATACTAGAATAACTATATTATTAATACTAAAGGTTTATATTTTCTCTTATAGGTAGTCTTAGTTCTTTACTAGATATAGTATAGGCTTCCTTTAGATTCTCTAATAGTCTTAATAATATATAAAGCTTATTAATATTATAGACTTTAGCTATAGGTATTATCTCTTAATATAGAAATAACTTCTTCTAATTCTAGAAAATACTTACCCTTATAAGAATTATTACTAATACTAGATTAATATAAAATTCTAGAATAAATAGTATAGTCTCTAATACTAATGTCCTTATATTCTATAATATAAGATCTATAATAGAGATATATATAGGGCCTTATCCTAAAGCTATATATATTATACCTTTAGCTTTAACCTCTATTATAATATTTCTATTAAATTTAGATTAATTAAACTAATAAATATTATTAAATATATAAATATTAGCTCTAGAGTTATAAAGAACTATATTTTACCTTAATTCTAAGCTATCTATAGTATTAGTTATTAAATTTATACTTTTCTTTACTTATTAACCTTATTTAGAGTATATAAATAATTATATATTTATAGTTTTCTTACTAGGGATAACTATAACTAAGTTATTAGTTAGATTTTATAAAGGTATAAATATCTTACTACTTTTCTTCTCTAGTTTCTAACTTATTACCTTAGACTTTTCTTATAGATTCTCCTTAAAATACTTCTTAATATTCTTTTTAAAGTTCTTCCTAACTTTCTAGTCCTTTAGTATAGCCTTTAGCTTATATATAGCCTTAAATAAATTATAGAATTCCTACTACTTTAAGGTATTATAAATATTATAGTTTATATATCTAGGGTATTTCTTTTTCTCTAATTTACTTTAATTACTTAATCTATTAGTAATAAGTATATTAGCTAACTTTAGTATACTTTAAGAAGCTTTATAATTTTTTTAAACTTTATAATAGCTTTAAAAAAGCTTTAGTTTATATCTTTATTAAGTAAATTATTTTATTTTTTCTAAAATAACTTAAATTTACTATAAAGAGAAATTATAAACTTATATAGTATTATTTCCTTAGTTTATTAAGTCTTTAAATTCTAATAATTTCTCTATAGTATCTTTATTATTACTACTTATTTATACTAATTATAAGTACCTTTAGCTTATAAGTAATTATTAAGGTATATTTCTATAAGAATTAGTATCTTCTAAGTATTTAGCTTATACTAATCTTAAAGAAGCTTTAATATCCTTTAAGAGTGCTAATAAACTAACTCCTTTCCTTTCTCTTTAGTATTAAAGTTAAGGAAGTCTTAAATATTCTTTAAGAGAGTCTTATAGATATATTCCCTAATCTTTAGTATTTACTTTAATAGGTTATAATACTTTATAAAATTAACTTATAAATCTCTATATTAGAAGTTATATTTATCTTTTATATCTTTATAAGTAAGCTTCTAATCTTTAATAATATTAGGGTTATTCTTTATAATCTCTAGTCTTAGACCCCTTTATAAGTATATAAGTATTATAAGTTCTTTAAGTAATTTATTCTAATTTAGATTAATATACTCCTAGATACTATAAGATTCTATATAATTCTTAATTTATATAAACTATTTAATCTAGTTTTTCTCTAATAATAATACTATATTTAGAGTTTCTTTAGGTATTATAAAGGGGAACTATACTAGTTAAAAAAAAGCATAGGTTATATAGTTTAACTAATTAATATAATAAAGGGTAATTATCTTTTAATATTAGTAAGTGTTAAATTAATAATATTAATAAAGCTTATATTATCTATAATAATTAATAATAAGGGTAATTAAAGCCTCCTAGGCTTATAACTATTAAGGTAAGGGTTAGTATAGATAATAAAAATAGTTTAATTTTAGTTAATTAGAGATATAGATAGTATCTAACTTTTATACCTAAAAGGTATATAGTGCGCTATAGTAATAACTAGTCTATAGAGGTACTTCTAATATATTATCTCTACTATTATCTTATTAAGGGTTTTAACCTAGTTATTACGCAGGCTGCATTCACACATCCGATACCTCAAGGAGGTCTCCCTGACAATAGCGCTTAGTCCTGGAAATTGTCTGGTAAACACTAGAGTAACCGCCAAATCAAAATATCTTGTACGTATAAAGGTCCTAGACGCGACGAAGATAGACAGTGTGATTCTTTGAATTGGCGGCACTAAAAATAGCCGAGACGAGTAACCTCTCCAGGCTGCGACGGCAGTAAGCTCTCTCTTTTTTCACAATACGGGCTAGCCTCGCTGGTGCCACTAAATTTGGACGGGAAGTGTCATGGCGAAATACAGTGACAGTGTAGTTGACAGGTCAAGTACAAAGAACTCCGTATTGGTCGCAACACAAACTTTCTCCACTATTCCTGTTCGGCAGACAGCTCCAAGTTGAGACGATCTGCCTGGGCCCAGCTCTATTTGTCAGTTGAAGCTTCGAAGTAGATGGTCCTGCTGCATAGCAATAGGCGCATTTCCTGATAAACCAACCCTATGCGGAGACCTGACACCATCACATTCGAAATGTTGCCTCAAAACTAGCCGCTATGTCGCTGATACCCTACCACCCGAAGGAAGGCCGGGAGATCGTTCTGTAAGCACCTTTAGCCCCAGGAGCTTCAATATTGCTCGTGAAAACGTTCCCCGTGATTGTTCTACTTCAAAGTATCAGTCGAAGTGGACACGTACTGACATCCTGATGTCTTTAGTCGCCATCGCAATGCCGTCGTTGTTCGAGATCGTGACTCTCAACGTCTCGAGATTCGGGGTTCCGAATGCCCGACATGTCATCAACTTCTAGCCCGCTCACCATCTCCTGATCGATCATACGACCGGTCATTTGAAATGAATCACGAATATGTCGATCCAGAATACTTTAGAATGCTCAGAACGGGAAATTATGACTTCGCCCTTGGTAACAGATCCCCAAGTCCCGTTCGAAGACTAGTTGAGCCAGCATCGGTCGCAAGCTCCAAAAGACACTCCATGTCCCCTCCGGAAGTCATGCAGAGACAGGGAGAAACGAGGTTCACTGCTAATGATCCCGAACCCCAACAAACCGAAAGAAGTAGAATACGACGTGAAGCTTTTAGCCCGAACTACTTCAAGACCTTTTTCGTGGAAGAAAGAATTCTCGGTAAGGGAGGCAAAGGAGTCGTGTTGCTAGTACGCCATGAGATCGACGGTTGTCCTCTCGGACACTTTGCTTGCAAAAGAGTACCAGTCGGTGACGACCATTCCTGGTTGGAAAAGGTGTTGATAGAAGTTGAGCTTCTGGCCAAACTCTCGCACCCCAATCTGGTATCATACCGTCACGTGTGGCTCGAGGATGTTCGCTTGACAAGGTTCGGACCGAGTGTCGCCTGCGCTTTCATTCTGCAACAGTACTGCAATAGTGGTGATCTCCACCAGTATGTTGTCGGCGGTGCCCCAAGGGAGGCAACGAAGGAGGAGTTGAAAGCGCAGATGAGACGACGATCCAGAGGCCACGCGGAGACACATCTGGACCCATTTATCGCTCGGCCACAACTCTCTTTTGAAGAGATATATTCCCTTTTTAAGAATATCACCTCGGGCGTGGCGTATCTTCATGGCTCAAATTATATTCATCGGGATCTAAAACCGAGTAACTGCCTCCTCCATAGTGAGGGTGGGAAATTGAATTGTCTCATCAGCGATTTTGGTGAGGTTCAACCTGAGAATATCGTCCGCAAATCTACTGGTTCCACGGGCACGATATCATACTGCGCCCCGGAAGTGTTAAGAATGGACGTGTCGGGCCAGTATGGAAATTTTACAACAAAGTCTGATGTATTCTCGCTTGGGATGATTCTCTACTTCATGTGTTTCGGGCGACTGCCCTATCAAGGTGCTAACGCTATTCAGGAGGAGCTCGAAGACATTGATCAATTGCGGGCCGAAATCACAGATTGGCAAGGTTTTCAAGATGAGCGCCAGGAACGCCCTGATCTGCCGTCTAAGTTGTATAAACTGCTGAAGAAGTTGCTTGCCTTGGACCCCATAGAGCGTCCAAGTGCGAACGAAGTTCTGTTAGCAATGAAAAGCGAAACAAATTTCGACAATATCACAAAACATGATTGGATGACTACGAATTCCTCAACGCTTCGGGGCAACCGCATACAAAATCTGGACTCTCCGTTGCCGCCGGGAACTCCCGTCGCAGGTAATGTTTGACTATTTGACACATTCAATTTTCGGGGCATAGTCCTGTGCAAGTGGAAGCTGACAACGAACCAGATTCAAAAAACGAGGCTCTACGAGGGCGACAAGGAACAATAAACGAAAGTGCCGGTGTGTATTCACATCTTGCAGATGGCAGAAGAGCATCTCAAGAACTTGGTCCCTCATCGCCACATGAAGAGGGATTTGGGAAACATGAGCAACACAGCCGCAGCTTCGGAAGTATGCAACAAGAGCATGGCCAAATCAGCTCACTTGCTATGGAAGAGCTAACAGGAGTGGCCGCCGCCGAGTCGACCAAACCTTCCACTCCACACCTACTGATGGCACCGCCTCGGTCGCGAGGTGAGGAATTCTGTTATCAGCTGACGATACTGAGCCACCGCGTTGCGTCTGGGTTCCAGATTGATACTGAATCAATCGAACCTGTTATTCGCTTGATGGTCTTCTTACTAAAGCTTGTCACTTTATCCCGACCGTGTTGGCCATATGTAGCAAGCATAGAGGTAGGATTTCCATTAATGACATTCGCAGCTTTAGAGTTGGGATGGCCAAGCTCTGTCATGCATTTGAGCTGGCCCCATAGTCACAGAAATCGTGATTTGACGCAGCGGGGGGGGCATGTTGTGCTCAGCATTGGATTTAGAGCGATACTACTTGGATTTCACTTCGGGGTCTTGTGGACTGCTCGTCGCTGGGACATGCTGTGCACCGGAAGACCTCGAGGCGAGTGGACCCAATGACGAGAATCGAGCAAGTCTAGCAGGTTGTAGGCACCAAGAGTTGTCTCAGATTTAACTCAAGTCTCTGAAGTGGTTCGCTCTGTCCGTCAGATGAAGACCCTGGTAAATTGGGTAACTTGCTGAGTTGCAGGCGAATTACAACCACACATCAAGAACACGTAGTGAACGTTGCAAACTTGCGTCTAGCTTCTCGAATAGTAGGCTATCAATGAATCTCAAAATAAGTGCCAATCGTGAGCAAAACACGGCATGAATGAGAAACACAGCCCCACCTGGACCAAATCAATGGACTTGAAATTGGAACTTTGTGATATTTCCTTGAGTCATATGGGCTTTAACAAGATCCTTATGGATGCCCGAATTTCTCGGCATCAAAGGCACAGGGAAAGCGTCGGTATCCGCCGGGGCTAAAGTCTATCTAATTTGTCTAACGACTTTCCTTGATGAGCCCCAATAGGTCATGTATTTACAAACTGTAGATGTGTATAAGACTTCATTAATCGCATGCTCATCTGAGCATCGCTCTAGATCCAAAGCTTACCCGTCTATCCATTTCGGCGGCAGCCAGACCAATGTCGTAACCACCGGACTTGACCTTTTTACCCTCAGTTAAGCTCCCAAACCCAAAATCTGGCTCACCTCCGAGACTGCCAAATATATCGCCTACATAATTATTCGGTTTGATTCCCCGACTGTAAGTGCAACCCCAATTGGAAACAATCCCTTTAACGATTTCGATGCCCGCATTATAGACGTTTTCGACTGCAATGAGAAAGCCATTTTGATCAGCCCTAACCAGATGCTCCCAGTCAGACAAATGGGGTGGCGGTCGATCGAAGTTAGAGCCTATACATCTGCATCAGTCATAGGAGCTTCAAAAGAGGTGAGAGCGGACCACGCTGGCGCCCCCTGAGTGGACGGCGTACCAGTTCTCATTATGATTATCCTTGAGAAGTCTACCAAGCCCTCGATGGCACCTCTCACCATGACTTCTAGCGTCGCGTTCTCTTCTTGGGCACTCATACAATAGGTGCCCGTTCCATTGGTCCACAATCTAGTTGTGTTCTCAAACGCAATGGCGAGTTTTGTACCGGAGTAATAGACATCACTTGTAGCAATATCACATTTCACAACGCTCGGAGCCTTTGATGCCATTGCGTTATGATAGCCAGACCCAGAATACTTTGAGCGATACTCCTGGGGACCTATCCGATCAGTAAGCCTTGCTTTAGATGCAAGAATGTATGCTGTGTCTCTGAGCGCATTATTGACTTCGAACACCTCTGTACCGTATGTGATGGCAGGATACTGAAGGGGATAGTCACGTCCGTAAGAGATATACCCTGTTGGCCAATCCTGTGGAAGAGATCGAGGATCGATTTCGTACTGAAGAGCAACCTGAACAGTATATCGAGCAAGGGCAACGCTCCCGATTGTAGCATAGTGAGGGTTCACACCGGCTATTCCAGCAAAAAGAAAATACGTCTGACGAAGATCGAATTTGTTTGATAGTACAAACGCCATCATAGACGCAGCAGAATTGATCTCGCCCTCTCCAAGAGTCACTTGACATATAATACCCGTTTCTGTACAGAACACGCGAGGGAACAACATCGAAAGTCCAGGGACTGCCATTGATCTTGCAGTTAAATTCCCTAGTCTTGATTCCTGAAATCTCTTATGCCATATTTGTGCTTCTGGATGCCACTGCCGTCATTAAAAGATTAGAAAGTCTGCCTCAAACGCGTAAAGGCTGTTTTATTTACCATGGATACGATCACAACTCGTGGTTTTATCAAACTTCTCGTGTTGTCATAGAAGCTAGAGTGCGAAGTGTAACTAGGCACAACCAGGGCGAGTAGAGAGAGCAGTCGTCCTAACATTTTTTAGACGGATGGGAGTCAAAAGACAAAATAATTTGCTAGTAGAGTTTTACTTCATTAAGATGCACTGTGATTTTGTGTTAAGCTCAAGATAAGAAACTTTTAAATAAGGAATAGTGGCTATATTATAGTTTCTTTGGTTAGTAGACGAGAAGCAAAATAGAAGCATAAATCTGTTACACTGTGTCCGAAACCAATCGGGTTACCTTGAGACATTACCCTAACTCTAGAGCGGCTGTGGTTAAATTTGCAGTATATTCAAGACAGTGAAGTGAAGCGAGAGGGGGGCATGTAGCGGGAGTACGAAAACACGCAGCAACGAATTGTTGAACGCGTAGGTACCTTTATACGTGTTTTTACGTGGGAAGGTGTCTCTTTCATTTTACGCACACTAAGGACTCTCTAGACTGCGTACTAATTTTAGCCCGCGCGGCGCTAGTTAATACTATGTCACTCTATGTGGTAAGCTAGCTTAGAAGCTGTTTAATTATGATATTAAGCGTAAGCGTAAGGAATTCGCGAAGGAAAGAAAGTATAGTACGCGTTCCTAAGTATACGCGAAATTAAAGAGGCACTTTCCTACGTAAAAACATAATATGCGAAAGTACTTTATCTATTTTAGGCTTAGTTACTACTACGCGTTTAAAAATCCGTTACTACGCGTTTACGTACTCGTATAAGGGAGGCTAGATTTTAAGACCTTCACATTCTAACCTATAGCTAGTATCTTTCTAGCAGTGACTAAGAATCTTATCCTTCACTCTGTTTTCACTATCTAGGCCGTAAGCTATGACATATTAAAAATAAGTGCATATAGGTGTCTATATTACATAGTTTCAAGTCGATTTTTAGCTTTACTTATTCAAATAAATTTGCAAAAAAAAGACAAAATAGCTCCTAGACCTTACTAGTGACCTAGGTCCACTAACACGGTTCGTGAACATAAGTGTTACGATATAAAACGTATAATAAAAGAGAGTGTCAAGGTTATTTAATTCAACTAGCTAGTGGTCAGAGCTATCGTCTAATATAGAGGTTCTAGGTCACATGCTAGGCCACATCCGAGGTCGTGTGGCATGGTCAATTCTAGCACGTAACAATACGAGAAATTTTATCCTTGCTAGTCTAGCTAGACGTCTTAATCATACAGCCGTATTGTCCGCATATCATAGCTAGAATCAATTTAATCAATTGATTAGTTATTATAATAATGATCTAAATCAGATTTTGATAGTGATATTCGCCATAACCTTCTACTGCGTTGCATTGTTGCATGTTACAATTCAACGCTGCGGGCCCTATTAGTCCCTGACCGTAGAGCTTGCATTGTACGGCTGTTGCCAGCTGGCAACTAGTCCCCTACATTCCAGAAAAGTGTGTGGCATTTTATTTTATATTCAAGTTTGCGTTCTTCTCGCTTACCGTCACCGGGAAACCTCTGCAACTGCTCGCGAGAGCCTCGGTGATACAAGGTGAGACCCTAGGGCAAACAAACTACTCCGTAGACCGGGTGCCTGTCCTCTCTCGCCAATAATTAGGGAAAGCGGAGCTTTGCCTGAGTTTTGCGTGCAAGGCAAGGGCAAGAGTGTAGAGCGTAGCTTCTCGCTTTCCCTTTCTTAAAATAAGGCTATTCTATAGAGATATCTTTTCTAATTAGTTAGATATAAAATACTCTTTAGTAACTAGTTAAGAAAAATTTTTCTATCTCTCTTAACTACCTAACTTTTAGGGGGGAGGCTTGCTATAGGTAATAGTTCGCCGCAGGCGGCCCCTAGCAGGGCCCCCGGAGGGCCCCCGGAGGGAATAGAAAAGCTTAGTGTTAGGGAGACCTCCTTAAGGTATCGGATGTGTGGATGCAGCTTGCGCAATAACTAGGTTAAAACCCTTAATAAGATAATAGTAAAGATAATATATTAGAAGTACCTCCGTAGACTAGTTATTACTATAGCGTACTATATACCTCTTAGGTATAAAAGTTAAGTACTATCTATACCTCTAATTAACTAAAATAGAACTATTTTTATTATCTATACTAACCCCTACCTTAATAGTTATAAGCCTAGGAGGCTTTAATTACCCTTATTATTAATTATTATAAATAATATAAGCTCTATTAATATTATTAATTTAATACTTACTAATATTAAGAGATAATTACCTTTTATTATAATAATTAGTTAAAGTATATAACCTATACTTTTATTAACTAGTATAGTTTCTCTTTATAATATTTAAGAAAACTCTAAATATAGTATTATTATTAGAGAAAGACTAGATTAAATAGTTTATATAAATTAAGAATTATATAAAATCCTATAGTATTTAGAAATATATTAATCTAAATTAGAATAAACTACTTAAAGAACTTATAATACCTATATACTTATAAAGGGATCTAAAACTAGAGATTATAGTAAATAACCCTAATACTATTAAAGATTAAAAGCTTACTTATAAAAATATAAAAAATAAATATAACTTCTAATATAAAGATTTATAAGTTAATCTTATAAAGTATTATAACCTATTAAAGTAAATACTAAAGATTAGGAAATATATTTATAAGACTCTCTTAAAGAATATTTAAGACTTTCTTAACTTTAATACTAAAAAGAAAGAAAAGAAATTAGTTTATTAATACTCTTAAAGAATATTAAAGCTTCTTTAAGATTAGTATAAGCTAAATACTTAGAAAATACTAATTCTTATAGAAATATACCTTAATAATTACTTATAAGCTAAAGATACTTATAATTAGTATAAATAAGTAGTAATAATAAAGGTACTATAGAGAAATTATTAAGATCTAGAGACTTAATAAACTAAGAAAATAATACTATATAAGTTTATAATTTCTCTTTATAGTAAATTTAAGTTATTTTAAAAGAAATAAAATAATTTACTTAATAAAGGTATAAACTAAAGCTTCCTTAAAGCTATTATAAAGTTTAAAAGAGATTATAAGGCTTTATAAAGTATACTAAAAATAGCTAATATACTTACTACTAATAGATTAAGTAGTTAAAGTAAATTAGAGAAAAAGAAGTACCTTAGATATACTAATTATAATATTTATAATATCTTAAAGTAGTAGGAATTCTATAATTTATTTAAGGCTATATATAAGCTAAAGGCTATACTAAAGAACTAGGAAGTTAGGAAGAACTTTAAAGAGAATATTAAGAAGTATCTTAAGGAAAATCTATAAGAAAAGTCTAAGGTAATAAGTTAGAAACTAAAGAAGAAAAGTAATAATATCTTTATACCTTTATAAAATCTAACTAATAGCTTAGTTATAATTACCCTAGGTAAGAAAACTATAAATATATTATTATTTATATACTTTAAATAAGGTTAATAGTTAAAGAAAAGTGTAAATTTAACTACTAATATAGTAAATAGCCTAGAATTAAGGTAAAATATAGTTCTCTATAACTCTAAAGCTAATATTTATATATTTAATAATATTTGCTAGTTTAATTAATCTAAATTTAATAGAAATATTATAATAAAGGTTAAAGCTAGAGGTATAATATATATAGCTTTAGGATAAGGCTTTATATATATCTTTATTATAAATCCTATATTATAGAGTATAAGAATATTAGTATTAGAGACTATATTATTTATTCCTAAATTCTATATTAATCTAGTATTAATAATAATTCTTATAAAGGTAAGTATCTTCTAGAATTAGAAGAAGTTATTTCTATATTAAGGGGTAAGGCTTATAGCTAAGGTATATAATACTAATAAGCTTTATATATTATTAAGACTATTAGAGAATCTAAAGGAAGCCTACACTATATTTAGTAAAGCACTAAGACTACCTATAAAAGGAGATATAAACCTTTAGTATTAATAATATAGTTATCCTAGTATTAAGGTATTTATAAAGCTTATAAATATAGCTTTAGGTATTAAATTAATAGGTCCTAAGCTTATATAGTATAAGATATATACTATAGGTAAAGCTAAGTAATAGAGATTATAGGTTATACCTAAAGGACTTCCTTAAGGACTAGGTTATAGTCTTTTAGTTAATTTAGATTACTATAACTCTTCTTACTAAAATAGTAATAGGTATTAGTGTGTTTTTACTTACCTTATAACCTTAATATAATTTTTCTATTTCTTTAAGATAAAGAATAGAATTTATAATAGCTTTTATATAATAATAGTATTCCTAAGCACTTAATTTAGGGTTTAACTACGCTTTTTATATAGTAATATTAAGAAAGCTCTCTTTATAAAGAATATAAAGGATAAGATAGCCTTTACTAGTATTATAGTTTATAATTTAGCTCCCTTAATACCTAGTTAAAATAAAAAGGTAAAGAGATCTAAAGGAGTAGTTAAGTAAAAAGCTTATACTTTAAGTCTTAAAGCTAACCTTCTATCTAATCTTAATAATAAGGTCTTTAATACTATAGTTTATTTATTAAATTAAATACCTTTTAAATATTATAGAAAGTAAACTATACTATATAAACTTTAGTAAAATTAGGCTAGAAAAACAGTCCCTATATACTTAAATATAGTAGAGATCTAAAAGCCTTTAATAGTATATTTATAAGCCTATAGATATAAAGTATTTCCTATAATAATAAAGGCTCTAGAGTATATTAAATTATATAATATAATACTATAGTTAGAGTAGAAAGCTTATATTAGATACCTTATTAGTTATAGAGGTAAGTCCTAGTATATTATATAAGTGCCTTTACTTTATAATTATAAGGTTATTATATTAGTATATATTTAATTTAATAAGAACTCCTTCTTTAAACTAGAAGAAAAGCTAGAATTAGCTTAAAAGGAAAAGATATTAATAATTATACTACTTAAGGAGCTTAAAGCTAATAATATTAATAAGGAAATTAGTTAAGACCTTATTAGAATAAAATTTAAAAATAAGAATTATAAGAATTATATTTCTTTACCTTTAAATATAGGAGGAGAAAATAAATAGTTTAAAGTAAAAATACCTTCTTATATAATAGGGGAAAAAAATAACCTTTTTAGTGTACTTTTAACCTCTCCTAACTTTTCTTATAAGGCACTAGTTACTATAGAGAATATAGAGATTTAGATATAAGGTAATAATATACTATTTTATAAGATTAATAAATTTATATATAATATAATAATTAAACATATAGAGATTACTATAAAGACTAGTAAAGTTACTAAGGCTATAGAGAATTATTATCCTAAGAATAATAGTATTAATCTAGATAATATTATTACTAGAAAACACTAAAAAAAGGAAATATATAAAGCTAAGTAAGAATAGTTTACTTTTACTTTTTCTATAGTATTATAAGGTATTTAATATAGTTTATATATTAAGAATATACCCCTAAAACCTACCTATTATTATTAAGCTATAGCTTTAGCTTATTATAACTACTAGAAGGAAGTAATTATAAAGAAGCTTTTAAAGCTTCTATTCTTAAACTACTAGGAGAATATACTAAATAAATTATTTAATCTAGAGAAGTAGAAGGAAATTATAAACCTTAGCTAGGTCTTTAAATATAAAACTAATAAGAAAGAAGTAGTTATAGAGTTTAAAGCTAGAATAGTTATTAAAGGTAACTAATAACTAAAGGATAACCTTAATAACTATACTATTATACTTACTTTATAATCTCTATATATACTACTTATAGTCTACTATACTAATAATCTTAATACTTAATAATATAATATTTAGAATACTTTCCTATATATAAAGCTTAAAGAACTTATTTACTATAAGCCCCTAGAGGGTATAAATATAAAAGGTTATCTCTAGAAGATAATAAGAGTATTATATAGGCTAAGTGTTAAGAGCGTAAGGGATAGAGATAGGATTATCATATAATAGAGCATTAGCAGGACCTCGGACCCACTAGGTTAGGGAGGGGTTAGCTAGTAGCTAGATAGTTATGTAAGCGTAGGGTGAGGTATTTAGTAAGGACTGCCTATATTCTTATAGAAGGTTAAAGCTTAAAACCTTTACGCACCTACCCCTAGGTAGCACCTTTCTAGCTATAACTATAAATCTAAGCTATTACTCTATTCTATTATCTTTTAACCCTTAAGTTATAATAAATTAAGCTCTTAATCCCTTTAGGGTAATAGACTATTGTTAAAATATATAAGGCTTTGTAATCCTAGGTGCAGATGGATCGGTCCACTCTTTTGATTTCAATAGGTAAGCCCGGTGGCGCAGTGGTTAGGCCCACTGCAGCGTTTAGTTACCTACCATAGTGAAGCACTGCTCTGTGAGGCAAAAGGTTATAAGTTTAAACCCTACTAAAATATCTAAGAATTTAATTACTAGTATAAGCCTAATAAAAAAAAACCTTTAATAGGGCACCTAGATATACAATTCCAGGGGGAGTGTTAAAATATATAAGGCTTTGTAATCCTAGGTGCAGATAGATCAGTCCACTCTTTTGATTTTAATAACTATTAGCTAGATTATAATATTAGTATACTAGAGAATATCTATATAAAACATGCCTATACCCCCTAGTAGTAACGCTATAAATAAGTAAGGTAGTAGTAGTGTAGTAAATACTTAAATAATAGATACTAATAATTAAGTATATTAAATACTACCTAAGACTAATCTAGATAATAATACTAGAATTAAGAATAATAGCGTTAAGAAGGTAGTGTAATAGTATTATAATATTATATAAGCTAAGCTATAATATATATAGAAAATATAGGAAATTCTATAAATAAAAGTAAAAATTAGAAAGCTTTAGGTAAACTTACTATTAGTTAAAACCTAGTAAGGACTTATAAATCCACCTTCTTAGGTTAGACTAACTACTCTTATACTTACTTTACTAATAGGTACTAAGTAAGTAGTAAATATATACTAATATAGTATTATTAAGATATAGCTATAAATACTATTATATAAGGGGAATACTTATAAAAACCTCTAGAATTTCCTAGTAGACTTAAATATATTATTTAAATTAGACTAATATACCTTTTATAATAATATAATAAAGGTAGCCTATACTAGTAAATACCTTACTAATAATATAAAGTAATAATAAATATATTATATAGCTATAGATAGTTATATAAAATATAAGGACTATAATTAGGTAAGCTTTATTATATAGCTAAAGACTAAAATAATAAATAAGGATACTAGATACTTAGAAGTAACTAGGTTATTACTAAATCTTTAGTAAAGTAATAGCTAATTATTTTAAGCCTTTATTAGGAATTAGACTAAGGTTAAATCTAACCTACCTAAACTAATTCTAATATAACTAAGAATCTATATATTTATTAATAGCCTTAATAATACTATAAGGAAGTAAATACTTAGCTAGGAGTTTCTAATTACTTAAAGCTAGTTATAGGGCTAAGGTAAGAAAGTAAAGGTAGTAATAAAACTAATATAAAGTTATAAGAAAAGTTAAGACTATAAGAAGAAGTAATAGTAATTAACTTTACCTATAGATAACTTATAGTAATAGAATAAAGGGTAAGTAAGAAGATTACCTATTATATATTATAAATATAAGAAGCCTAGATATATCTTAATAGCTTATTATTTACTAGACTACTTTATTTATAAGAGTAATAAATACACTATAGAGAAGTATAATAATAGTAGTAATAAAGTATCTAATTCTAATAAGATACTACTTTTATTTATATAAACCTAGGATAGGGGGCTTATTATAGATAAATTAGTAAACCTAAGAGTTAAAGTCTATATATCTCTATAATAAGATTACTAGTAAGTAGTAGTAAAGGCACTAATAGATTTAGGTATATAATCCTTAACTATATACCTAAAGTTATTATCTAAGGAGAATTAGAAAAGAGTTAAAAAAATAGATTAAAACCTTAAAAGTATAAGTAAGAATATAGTTTTATATTAAGGAATTCTAAGGAGATTAGTGTTAATAAAGAATAGTATAGGGTTTATAAAGGTTTACTAAGTTAGCTACTTTATTACTAATACTAGAGAAGGGCTACTACTAGGCATAGACTAGATTAGAGAATATAAATATAAGGCCCCGCCCACAACACAGCGTGCACACCCCATAGGCATACTAGGCCTAGGGCTAGGTCCACATGACACTAGTAAGCCACTAGATAAAAGCCAGTAACTCACGCGCATAACACTTAGACCTAGTAAGCTTTAGTAAATATATAAGTGCCCTATACCTCTTACCTAGCTATTCTTTATTCTTATAATTCTAAAGCTTCTCCCACTAGCTACCTAAGAGTAATATAGGGGGGAGAACTACCTAATCTATAAGAGTAATATTAGATAATAACTAAGGGCTACTAAATAAGGGTAATACTATAGCTAAGAATATACCCTATTCTATAGGTACTATAACTAAAGATATACCCCTTACTATCCACGCCTAAGCTATAGTAATAGTAAAGTAAATTACCTAGCTTAAGGAACTCTAGAAACTATAGAAAAGAGAGTAAGAGCTCTAAGATCTATTATAGTATAATACTAGAGAAGAATAATTAAAAAGATAGTAAAGAGCTAGTACTTCCTTAAGCTATAGTAGCTAAGAGGTTAAAGTTTAGAATATTACTAACCTCTAATATCCTATAAACCTATAGAGATATAAGATATAGATTAATAACCTAAACTATACCTTTAATAGGGTAAAGAAGAAGTTCTAATATAACTACTAGAAGATCCTTTTTACACTTAACTATATATATATTAATTATAAGGTAAGATAAAATAAATACCTTAAGGAATAGTAGGCTAATAGCTAGGATAACCTTAAAGATAACTAGGATAAATTTTAGACTTAGATACTTACGCTACTTTAGGACTTTACTAATTATAATATATAAATAGTAATATAATTAGAGAATATAAAGTAATATAAGGGTTAAAGCTCTATTAAGTTTAGTATCTTCTTAGATTTACTAGAGAAATACCTAAAAAGAGCCCTAGAAAAGACTTATATCTTTATATTCTTTATAAAGTTACTCCCTAACCTATAGGATTATATTAATCTATATACCTCTATTACTAATAAGACTTAAGAAGAGGTTATATAACTTACCTAGTGATTCTAGGAGGTAATACTAAAGAATAAGCAAAAATCTAAGTAATTAGGAGATAAAGGCCTATATAAGAACCCTTAGCACTATAGGAATAACTCCCTATAAGGTTATAGACCTTATAAAGATTAAAGAAATAAGGACTAGGAGAAGGGCCTAGTTACTTACCTAAACACTACTAAACCTAAGGATAAGATATAGTATTATAACTATAATAGTATAAGATACCTTATATATTACTATAAGAAACCTAAGAAAGAGCCCTAAGAAAGCCTAGAAAACTCCCTAAGGTAGAAGTAAATACCTTTACCTTTACCTCTAATACTAAGGTGCTAATAGGGTATTAGTTTTACACACTAGTTACTATCTATAGGTATAAAGATATTAAAATAGTAGCTAATCTAGATAGTTATGCTAAGATTAATATAATTAGTATTAAGTTTATAAGAACCTATAAACTTAACTAGGCTAAGGCTATAGTACCTATTATTAAGGTAGTAGGAGCCCTTATAGTCCCTTAATATAGTGTCTATAAGGTGCCTATTATAATTAAGGACTTAAGAGGAGAAGAAAGGGACCTTAAGCTACTATATATAGCTATAGATAAAGACCTAAGAGTAGGGGGAAGCCCTATATTAATTAGAATATATACCCTTATAGAAGAACGCGTATACCTTTACCTATATTTATAGGAATAGTAGTTTAAGAAAGGAAAAGTAGCCTTTTTGCTATTAACTCCTTATAAATTTATAAAAGTAATATATAATAAGACTATTATATATGCTATTATAAGGGTTATAGAAAATAAGTTTATTACCCTTAAAGATAATAAGGAGGCAAAAGTATATAAAACTATTAAAGATATTCCCCTAGAACTATATAAGTTTAAAGATATATTTATATTAGATAAGGTAGGAAGCTTACTATTAAGAAAAAAGACTAACTATATAATTAACCTAGTACCTAGGGCTATACCCTTATATAGACTAATCTACCCTCTCTCCTAAAGTAAGCTAAAAGAACTCTATAAATATATTAATAAAAACCTATAGAAAGGCTAGATAAGACCCTCTAAGAGCCCTATAGGCATGCCTATTCTATTTATACTAAAGAAAGATAGGATACTCTAGTTATATATAGATTATTAGGGACTTAATAGAGTAATATAGAAGAATTACTATACTCTCCCCCTAATTTTAGAGATCCTAGATTAGTGCTAAGGAGCTTACTACTTCTTAAAAATTAATATTAAGGATATATACTATTAAATTTATATTAAGGGAGGTAATAAGTAGAAGACTATATTTTATACCTATTATAGACACTATAAATACCTTATAATACCCTTTAGGTTAACTAATACCCTAGCTACTTTTTAAAGTTATATTTATAAAGCGCTCTATAGGCTAGTTAATACTATTTATATAGTATATCTAGATAATATTCTTATCTTTTTAAAGATATAGGAGAAATATACTATATATATTAAGGAAGTTTTAGAATATATAAGATTAGTAAAGTTATATATAAAACCCTTAAAGTGTTTATTCTACTAGGAGTTAGTAAAGTTCCTAGGGTTTATCTTATTAGTTAATAGGATCTTAATAGATACTTACTAGGTTAATATAATCTAAGAATAGAAAGAGCTTATAAGCTTTAAGAATATATAGTCTTTCCTTAGGTTTTATAACTTTTACTAATAGTTTATTTATAAATACTCTAGGATTATAATATCTCTTTATATATTAATAAAAGGTAGTTAAAATAGTATTTAGACTAGGAAGTTTATATTTAGAGTAAAGGAATAGCTAGTATTTAACTAGCTAAAAAAGGCCTTCTAGTAAGCGCCTCTCCTCTATTATTATAACCTAAGTTAACTAGTATATATTAAGATAGATACTTTAATCTTTATAATAGTAGGAATCCTATCTTAATAGGATAATAAGGGCTATTAGTATCTAGTAGTATTTTAGTTAAGGAAATTCATAGACACTAAGCGTAATTATAGTATAGCTAATTAAGAGCTTTTTACTATAGTAGAGTTATTTAAATACTAGTAACACTATATTAAGGGCATGGTAAGCCTAGTTAAAGTCCTATTAGACTACTATAACCTATAGACCTTTATAAGGTAGTAGAAGTTAAATAAAAAGTAGGTAAGATAGTATATATTTCTTTGCCCCTTTTACTTTATAATTAGGTATAGACCTAGGAAAAGTAACCTAGTGGATATACTATTAAGAAGGTCTAATTATAAGGGTAAACCCCTAATAAATAAGGCACTATTACTAGAACTTTAAAGGAAGATAGTACTTACTAAAATAGTAAAAGAAGAGAAACTAATATATTAAAGAAAATATAGTAAGATACCTTTAGGGGAGGAAAATACCCTAGTCTTAGGTATAGAGAGGCTTAATAAGATATCTTTAGGGGAGGAAAATACCCTAGCCCCTATAGAGAGAATAGCTAGAGTAGCCTAGTTAAGAAGCTAGTTAGCTACTATAGATCTAGTAAAAGGTTAGCTAACTAAAGGGGATTTTAAGGAGAAGGTAGTGTGTGTCTAAGATATTAGTATAGTATAAGAGATATAGGGGACTATTATATTACTAGATCCCTACTAATCTAGGCTAAATAAACTATTAGCATAACTACTATAGAAGGCATAGGATTAAGACCTAGATCTATAGAGATAGAATAGTAAGATTAATAACTCCCTAGTAAAAGGGAAGGGAAAGGCTAGTCTATAGTTATATAGTATAGGGGGTTTTCTATTATACTAAGACTAGGTAGTTATTCCCTAGGAGCCTATCTTATAATAGGAGCTTCTATAGCTACACTATAATAATCTATTAGTAGGTTACTTTAGGACTAAGTACACTCTAGAGCTACTAAAGTATTACTTTTAGTAGCTAGCTATAAGTAAGTCTATTTTAGACTATATTATAAGCTATAGGGTTTGCTAATAGGTAGTAGCTAGAAGGTATTGCCTATATAGAAGCCTTAAATCGCTACTAATACTAAGGTAACTATAGATAGAGATCTTAATAGACTTTATTATAGGGTTACCTATTACGTAAGTAGGCAAGCAAGAGACTAATATAATCCTAGTGATTATAGACTAATTTACTAAGTATTCTATCTTCCTACCTATAACTACTACTATTAATATAGCTAAATTAGTAGAACTTTTTTATAAAGAGATTAAGCTACAATTTAGAGCCCTAGAGGGCATTATATCTAATAAAGGTTTAGTCTTTATAAGCTAATTCTAGTTAGACCTATGCTACCTATCTTAGGTTAAGCAAAGGCTTTCTATAGTATTTTACCCCTAAACTAATAGGTAAATAAAAAGAATAAACTAAGTACTTAAGCACTACCTTTAATATTTTATTATAAAGAACTAATAAATATAGCCTAAGCTACTCCTAATAGCTTAATTTACCTATAATAATATAGTAAATAGGAGCACTAGCTACTCCCTAAACTATTTACTTATAGGCTATTTACCTAAGTTTTATTTAGCTCTTAGAGGTAAGAGCTAGGAAGAGGAGGTACTAGAAGTATATATATATATTATAAAGCTATATAAAGTTAGAGAGTATCTAAAGGAGAACTAGGCTAAAGCTACTAAAACCTAAGTAAAGTACTATAACTAGTGTTACTAGCTATTAATATTATATTAAGGTAACCTAGTACTACTATTAGTAAAGAATATTAGGCTTAAGGATATAAAATAGAAGCTAACCCCTAGATTTATTAGGCCTTTTTAAGTACTTAATACTATAGGGAAATAAGTATATAGACTAGTATTACCTAAGAAGTATAGATAGCTATATAATATATTTTATATAAGCCTATTAGAGCTATAGAATTACTATAAAGACACTAGGGATAAGGATATACTAATACTAGACCTTAAGGATAAAGAAGATAAGTATAAAGTTAAGGAAGTTAAAGACTATAAGAAAACCTATAAAGGTAATAAATACCTAGTAAAATAGAAGGATTAGCTAAGTAAATATAACTAATAGGTTCTAGTAGAAGATATAGAAGGCGCTTAATATATAATTTAAGCGTTTTACTAAAGTAAATTATATAAGAAAGGTAGTAATATATAGGTAAGTTATAGGCAAAGAGATATAGAGTTATAATAAAAAAGGCCTAGCCTTATTAGCTACTATTACACTCCTATATAAACTACCTTAGACTACCTACTAAATAATAAAAGAAAATATACCTAAAGTATAGGGAGGGTTAAGAGGAACCCCTTTATTATTACCCCCTTATAGTAAAAAGCCTAATCCCTATAAATAAGATACTTAGCACTATTCTTATCCTTAGTAATTACCTAGCGTATTACTAGTATAAAATAATATTTTACTATCCCTTAGGGGATATATCCTAGGTCTAAGTATTATAGATATAAAGTTATTTTTATATTCTATATAATCTTAAGTTTATAGTAATTTAGCTATAGAAGAATTAGTAAATATATAGTAAGGTAGGGTAGAATAACTATAATACTTATATACCCTAGAATTAGGCTAGGGAATATTATAATAAGTAGCTACTATTATAATACTATATACTATTAGTATATAATAGAGGTATACTACTACTAAATATAAGTAAGAGACTAGTAAATATATAGTAAAGAGATAAACCTAATAGACCTTTATAGCCCTAGTTAAGCTAAAAGTAATATAGTATAATATATTTATATAGTTAAACCCTATTATTAAATAAAGGTAATACTTAGTAATATAGAAGTAAGAGGCCTCTAAAAACAGGTAGTCCTTAGGGTCTTCCTTTACTATATTACTATAGATATTTATAAGTATTTAGGCCTAGTCTAAAACTATAAGGAGGTTAATAAAATTACCCCTTATTATAGCTATAGCCTATAGGAATTTATTAGTAAAATAAGACTAAAAAATATAGGAAAAGTAGTATACTTATAGTCTTATAAGAATTACTATAGTTATAGTATTAGGTATAATACTTAGAATATTTTATCTTTTAAGGATTTATAAATAGATTATAGGGAAATTAATAATTAATCTATAGTAATATAGGCTTAGCTAGGGGATATTTCTTAAACTTAGCGTATCTAGTGCGTAAATAATATATATAGCTATATTCTTTTAAAGGAATATACTTATCTTCTATAATAAATATATAGTAATTAAGGACTAGAAAGGGATAGAAACTAAAGGCATAAGAAATAATTAAAAAATTACTATAGTTATAGAAGGGAAGAGTATATAATATAATAAAGAATTATAGGTAAATTTATAGTTAAACCCTACCTATTATTTATTATTATTTTAGAGGCTATTACTAGTTAGTAAATAGCTATAAGGTAGCTAGTAAAAGCTATTTAGGAGCCTAGCTATAAGTAAGGAGGTAATTATAAGGCCCTGCCTATAACATAGCATGCACACCCTATAGGCATGCTAGGCCTAGGGCTAGGTCTATATGACACTAGCGAGCTACTAGATAAAAGCCAGCGACTTACGCGTATAATACTTAGACCTAGCAAGCTTTAGTAAATACATAAGTGCCCTATACCTCTTGCCTAGCTATCCTTTGTTCTCACAATAAACCTATAGTAATATATTAGAAAAAGAAGTTTTAAAGACACCTAGTAATAAAGGAGCGCCTCTTATATACTTAGGGTAAGCAAAGAGTGTGAGGCCCCGCTTATAACACAGTGTGCACACCCTATAGGCATGCTAGGCCTAGGGCTAGGTCCACGTGACACTAGCGAGCCACTAGATAAAAGCTAGCGACTCGCGCGTATAATACTTAGACTTAGTAAGCTTTAGTAAATATATAAGTGCCTCTATATCTCTTACTTAGCTATCCTTTATTCTTAGAATTCTAAAGCTTCTCCTACTAGCTACCTAAGAGTAATATAGGGGAAAGAACTACCTAATCTATAAGAGCTATATTAGATAATAACTAAGGGCTACTAGATAAGGGTAATACTATAGCTAAGAATATACTATATTCTATAAGTATTATAACTAAAGATATACCCCTTACTATCTATACTTAAGCTATAGTAATAGTAAAGTAAATTACCTAGCTTAAGAAACTCTAGAAACTATAGAAAAAAAAGTAAAAGCTTTAAGATTTATTATAGTATAATACTAAAGAAAAATAATTAAAAAGGTAGTAAAAAGCTAGCACTTCCTTAAGCTATAGTAGCTAAGAGGTTAAAGTTTAGAATATTACTAATCTCTAATACCCTATAAACCTATAGAGGTATAAGATATAGATTAATAACCTAAACTATACCTTTAATAGGGTAAAGAAGAAGTTCTAATATAACTACTAGAAGATCCTTTTTACACTTAACTATATATATATTAATTATAAGGTAAGATAAAATAAATACCTTAAGGAATAGTAGGCTAATAGCTAGGATAACCTTAAAGATAACTAGGATAAATTTTAGACTTAGATACTTACGCTACTTTAGGACTTTACTAATTATAATATATAAATAGTAATATAATTAGAGAATATAAAGTAATATAAGGGTTAAAGCTCTATTAAGTTTAGTATCTTCTTAGATTTACTAGAGAAATACCTAAAAAGAGCCCTAGAAAAGACTTATATCTTTATATTCTTTATAAAGTTACTCCCTAACCTATAGGATTATATTAACTTATATACCTTTATTACTAATAAGACTTAAGAAGAGATTATATAACTTACCTAGTAATTCTAGGAGGCTATACTAAAGAATAAGTAAAAACCTAAGTAATTAGGAGATAAAGGCCTATATAAGAACCCTTAGTACTATAGGAATAACTCCCTATAAGGTTATAGACCTTATAAAGATTAAAGGAATAAAAACTAGAAGAAAGGCCTAGCTACCTATCTAAATACTACTAAACCTAGGGATAAGATATAGTATTATAACTATAATAGTATAGAATACCTTATATATTACTATAAGAAACCTAAGAAAGAGTCCTAAGAAGGCCTAGAAAACTCCCTAAAGTAAAAGTAAATACCCTTACCTTTACCTCTAATACTAAGGTACTAATAAGGTATTAGTTTTATACACTAGTTACTATCTATAGGTATAAAGATATTAAAATAGTAGCTAATTTAGATAGTTACACTAAGATTAATATAATTAGTATTAAGTTTATAAGAACCTATAAACTTAACTAGGCTAAGGCTATAGTACTTATTATTAAAGTAATAGGAGCCCTTATAGTCCCTTAATATAGTATCTATAAGGTACCTATTATAATTAAGGACTTAAAGGGAGAAGAAAAGGACCTTAAGCTACTATATATAGCTATAGATAAAAACCTAAGAGTAAGGGAAAGCCTTATATTAATTAGAATATATACCCTTATAGAAGAATATATATACCTTTACTTATATTTATAGGAATAGTAATTTAAGAAAGGAAAAGTAGCCTTTTTACTATTAACTCCCTATAAATTTATAAAAGTAATATATAATAAGACTATTATATATACTATTATAAGGGTTATAGAAGATAAGTTTATTACCCTTAAAGATAATAAAGAGGCAAAAGTATATAGAATTATTAAAAATATCCCCCTAAAACTATATAAGTTTAAAGATATATTTATATTAGATAAGGTAGGAAGCTTACTATTAAGAAAAAAGACTAACTATATAATTAACCTAGTACCTAGGGCTATACCCCTATATAGACTAATTTACCCTCTCTCCTAAAGTAAGCTAAAGAAGCTTTATAAATATATTAATAAAAACCTATAGAAAGGCTAGATAAGACCCTCTAAGAGCCCTATAGGTATACCTATTTTATTTATACTAAAGAAGGATAGAACACTCTAATTATATATAGATTATTAGGGACTTAATAGAGTAATATAAAAGAATTACTATACTCTCCCCCTAATTTTAGAGATCCTAGACTAGTACTAAGGAGCTTACTACTTCTTAAAAATTAATATTAAGAATATATACTATTAAATTTATATTAAAGGAGGTAATAAGTAAAAAACTATATTTTATACCTATTATAAATACTATAAATACCTTATAATACCCTTTAGATTAACTAATGCCCTAGCTACTTTCTAAAGTTATATTTATAAAGCACTCTATAAGCTAGTTAATACTATTTATATAGTATATCTAGATAATATCCTTATTTTCTTAAAGATATAGAAGAAATATATTACTTATATAAAGGAAGTTTTAGAATATATAAGATTAGTAAAGTTATATATAAAACCCTTAAAGTATTTATTTTACTAGAAGTTAGTAAAGTTCCTAGGGTTTATTTTATTAGTTAATAGGATCTTAATAAATACTTACTAGGTTAATATAATCTAAGAATAGAAGGAGCCTATAAGCTTTAAGAATATATAGTCTTTCCTTAGGTTCTATAACTTTTACTAATAGTTTATCTATAAATACTCTAGGATTATAGTATCTCTTTAAATATTAATAAAAGGTAGTTAAAATAGTATCTAGACTAGGAAGTTTATATTTAAAGTAAAGGAATAGCTAGTGTTTAACTAGCTAAAAAAGGCCTTCTAGTAAGCGCCTCTCCTTTATTATTATAACCTAAGTTAACTAGTGTATATTAAGATAAATACTTTAATCTTTATAATAGTAGGAATTCTATTTTAATAGGATAATAAGGGCTATTAGTATTTAGTAGTATTTTAGTTAAGGAAATTTATAGATACTAAGCGTAATTATAGTATAGCTAATTAAGAGCTACTTACTATAGTAGAGTTATTTAAACACTAGTAACACTATATTAAGGGCGTGGTAAGCCTAGTTAAAGTCCTATTAGACTACTATAACCTATAGACCTTTATAAGGTAGTAGAAGTTAAATAAAAAGTAGGTAAGATAGTGTATATTCCTTTGCCCCTTTTACTTTATAATTAGGTATAGACCTAGGAAAAGTAACCTAGTAAATATACTATTAAGAAAGTCTAATTATAAGGGTAAACCCCTAATAAATAGGGTATTATTACTAGAACTTTAAAGGAAGATAGTACTTACTAAAATAGTAAAAGAAGAGATACCTATTAAAAGGGTAGAAAAAGAGAAACTAATATATTAAAGAAAATATAGTAAAATGCCTTTAGGGGAGGAAAATACCCTAGTCTTAGGTATAGAGAGGCTTAATAAGATATCTTTAGGGAAGAAAAATACCCTAGCCCTTATAAAGAGAATAGCTAGAGTAGCCTAGTTAAGAAGCTAGTTAGCTACTATAAATCTAGTAAAAGATTAGCTAACTAAAGGGGATTTTAAGGAGAAGGTAGTGTATATCTAAGATATTAGTGTAGTATAAGAGATATAGGGGACTATTATATTACTAAATCCCTACTAATCTAGGCTAAATAAACTATTAGTATAACTACTATAGAAGGTATAGGATTAAGACCTAGATCTATAAAGATAAAATAGTAAGATTAATAACTCCCTAGTAAAAGGGAAGGGAAAGGCTAGTCTATAGTTATATAGTATAGGGGGTTTACTATTATACTAAGACTAGGTAGTTATTCCCTAGGAGCCTATTTTATAATAGGAGCTTTTATAGCTATACTATAATAATTTACTAGTAGGTTACTTTAGGACTAAGTATACTCTAAAGCTACTAAAGTATTATTTTTAGTAGCTAGCTATAAGTAAGTTTATTTTAAACTATATTATAAGCTATAGGGTTTACTAATAAGTAGTAGCTAGAAGGTATTACCTATATAGAAGCCTTAAATCACTACTAATACTAAGGTAACTATAGGTAAAGATCTTAATAGACTTTAATATAGGGTTACCTATTATATAAGTAAGTAAGTAAGAGACTAATATAATCCTAGTAATTATAAACTAATTTACTAAGTATTCTATCTTCCTACCTATAACTACTACTATTAATATAGCTAAATTAGCAAGACTTTTCTATAAAGAGATTAAGCTATAATTTAGAGCCTTAGAAGGTATTATATCTAATAGAGGTTTAGTATTTATAAGCTAATTCTAATTAGACTTATACTACTTATCTTAGGTAAAGTAAAGGCTTTCTATAGTGTTTTACCCCTAAACTAATAGGTAAATAAAAAAAATAAACTAAGTACTTAAGCACTACCTTTAATATTTTATTATAGAGAACTAATAGATATAGCCTAAGCTACTCCTAATAGCTTAATTTACCTATAATAATATAGTAAATAAAAGTACTAGCTACTCCCTAAACTACTTACTTATAGGCTATTTACCTAAGTTTTATTTAGCTCTTAGGGGTAAGAGCTAGAAAGAGAAGGTACTAGAAGTATATATATATATTATAAAGCTATATAAAGTTAGAGAGTGTCTAAAGAAAAACTAGGCTAAAGCTACTAAAACCTAGGTAAAGTACTATAACTAGTATTACTAGCTATTAATACTATATTAAGGTAATCTAGTACTACTATTAGTAAAGAATATTAGGCTTAAGAATATAAAATAAAAGCTAACCCCTAGATTTATTAGACTTTTTTAAGTACTTAATACTATAGGAAAATAAGTATATAGACTAGTATTACTAGAAAAATATAGTTAGCTATATAATATATTTTATATTAGCTTACTAAAGCTATAGAACTACTATAAAGATACTAGAGAAGAGAAGATACTAATATTAAATCTTAAAGATAAAGATAATAAATATAAAGTTAAGAAGGTTAAAGACTATAAGAAAACCTATAAAGGTAATAAATACCTTATAAAATAGAAGGGATAGCCTAGTAAATATAACTAATAGGTCCTAGTAAAAGTAATAAAGAGGGTATAATATATAATTTAGGTATTTTACTAAAGTAAAATAAATAAGAAGGGTAGTAAGATATAAGTAAAATATAGCTAAAGAGATATAAAGTTATAATAAAAAAGGCCTAGCCTTATTAGCTACTATTATACTTCTATATAAACTACCTTAGACTACTTACTAAATAATAAAAGAAAATATACCTAAAGCATAGGGAGAGTTAAGGGAAACCTCTTTATTATTACCCCCTTATAGAAAAAAGCCTAATCCTTATAAATAAAATACTTAGCGCTATTCTTATTCTTAGTAATTACCTAGTATATTACTAGTATAAAATAATATTTTACTATCCCCTAAGGGATATATTCTAAGTCTAAGTATTATAGGTATAAAGTTATTTTTATATTTTATATAATCTTAAGTTTATAGTAGTTTAGCTATAGAAGAATTAGTAAATATATAGTAAGGTAAGGTAAAATAGCTATAATACTTATATACCCTAGAATTAGGCTTAGGAATATTATAATAAGTAACTACTATTATAATACTATATACTATTAGTATATAATAAAGGTATACTACTACTAAATATAAGTAAGAGACTAGTGAATATATAGTAAAAAAATAAACCTAATAGACCTTTATAGCCTTAGTTAAGCTAAAAGTAATATAGTATAATATATTTATATAGTTAAACCCTATTATTAGATAGAGGTAATATTTAGTAATATAGAAGTAAGTGGCCTTTAAAAATAAGTAGTTCTTAGGGTCTTCCTTTACTATATTACTATAGATATCTATAAGTATTTAGGCCTAGTCTAAAACTATAAGGAGGTTAATAAAATTACCCCTTATTATAGCTATAGCCTATAGGAATTTATTAGTAAAATAAGACTAAAAGATATAAAAAAAGTAGTATACTTATAGTCTTATAAGAATTACTATAGTTATAGTATTAGGTATAGCGCTTAGAATATTTTATCTTTTAAGGATTTATAAATAAATTATAAGGAAATTAATAGTTAATTTATAGTAATATAGGCTTAGCTAGGGGATATTTCTTAAACTTAGCGTACCTAGTGTATAAATAATATATATAGCTATATTCTTTTAAGGGAATATACTTATTTTCTATTATAAATATATAGTAATTAAAGACTAAGAAGGGTTAGAAACTAAAAGTATAAGAAATAATTAAAAAATTACTATAGTTATAAAAAGGAAGAGTATATAATATAATAAAGAATTATAGGTGAATTTATAGTTAAACCCTATCTATTATTTATTATTATTTTAGAGGCTATTACTAGTTAGTAAATAGCTATAGAGTAGCTAGTAAAAGCTATTTAGGAGCCTAGCTATAAGTAAGGAGGTAATTATAAGGCCTTACTTATAATATAGCGTGCATACCCTATAGGTATACTAGGCCTAGGGCTAGGTCTATGTAACACTAGTAAGCCACTAGATAAAAGCCAGCGACTTGCGCGCATAATACTTAGACCTAGCAAGCTTCAGTAAATACATAAGTGCCCCTATACCTCTTGCCTAGCTATCCTTTGTTCTCACAAAGAGTGTATAGAGTATTAAAATAGTTAGTAATTACTCTAGTATTAGGTTTAGTAAAAGTTATCTTAAATAGCCTAAAGAATAGGAAGGGAAAAGAACTAGAAAAGGACTTACTAGTAGACTTACTAAAGCTAATTTAGAAAATAAGTAATAAGGAAGTAGTAATAGTCTTAGAGTATACCTATAAGTTATATAAGTAATATATTATAGCTAACCTAAGATCCTTAGATAGTCTAAGTAATAAGTAACCTATAACTAAGTAAGGGCTAAGTAATAATATAAATAAACTAAAGCTTCTAAAGGAATACTTAGAATTTAAAGATATATTTAATAAGGATTTAGTAAGAATACTTCCTAAACTAGGGGGCTATACTTATATAATTAAATTAGAAGAAAGGAAAACACTACCTTAGGGACTAATATATAACTTAGCTAAGAAAGAGCTAGAGGTGCTTAGGGAGTATCTTATAGATATATAGTAAAAGGGATAGATTAGAAGATTAGTTAGCCTAGCTAGGGCCCTAATTTTATTTATCCTAAAGAAAGGAGGGAAATTAAGGCTTTATATAAATTATAGGGGCCTAAATAAGATTACTATTAAGAATAAGTCCCCCTTACTACTAATTACTAAAATCCTTAATTACTTAAAGGGTATAGTTATCTAAATAAAACTTAACTTAATAAATACATACCACTAGCTATATATCCGCTTAGGTAATAAGTAGAAGATAGCGTTCTATTATAGATATAGGCACTTTAAGTATTTTATAATACTATTTAGATTAGTTAATACACTAGTAACTTTCTAGGAGTATATTAATAAAGTCCTTAAGGACATTATAGATAATATTTATATTATCTACCTAGATAATATCCTAATCTATAGTAGTAATATAGCTACTTACGTAAGCTATGTTAAATAAGTTCTAAGCAAACTCTATAATATAAAGCTTTTTATTAACCTAAAGAAGTGTTAATTTTTAGTTATAGAGGTTAAATTCTTAGGATTTATTATATCTAAGAAAGGTATTATAATAAAACTATTAAGGGTAAAAGTAATTATAATATAGCTAATACCTTATAGCGTCCTATATATCTAATTATTCCTTAGGTTTACTAGATTTTATTAATATTTTATTAAGTAGTATAGTAAAGTGGTTATTTTATTAATAAACTAA
The DNA here is from genome assembly GCA_023658445.1 of Epichloe bromicola. Classification (NCBI taxonomy): domain Eukaryota; kingdom Fungi; phylum Ascomycota; class Sordariomycetes; order Hypocreales; family Clavicipitaceae; genus Epichloe; species Epichloe bromicola. The sequence goes on from CP098269.1 coordinate 5,542,973, forward strand.
CTTAAGGGGGGATAACTAGTAACCTTTAAGCTAGAACCCTATAAGCTAGCTATATTTAGAGAACTCTAGAAGTTATTTTAGGAAGCACTAATTTTAGTGTACTTTAACTTACTTACTCTATTAAGAGTAAAAATAGATATATTAGGTTTTACTATTAGAGTAGTACTTATAATATTAGTACTAGGTTACTAGTACCTAGTTATATATATATTAAGGAAGTTAACTAATACTAAGTTATACTATCTTACACTAGATACTAAACTATTAGTAATCTAAGAGGCTTTTAGGGTATAGAGGCATTACCTAGTGTACTTAACTTACCTAATTATAGTAGTAATAGATTACTTAAACTATAAGTACCTAGCTATAAAGCTATAGCTAACTAGTAGGTAAGTAATAGTACTTAATAAGCTATGCTTATTTAACTTTAGAATTAAATATAAGGCTAGTAAGTTAAACCCCGCTAATATATTATTAAGAAGGGTAGATTATATAAGTAAGAATAGGAAAGTAAAGGTAATAACCTTATAGCTACTAAACTTCTTATTTAAGTTTATAAATACTAATTAATAAGAACTCTATAGTAGTAATAGGAATACTATAAGTTCTATTATATTATTATTTAATATAGTAGATAGTTAGTTATAAAGACCTTATAATAGTAATAGGAATATCTAGGGTTTTAAGAAAATATAACTTAGCTATATTTTTAAGGAAGCTATAAGACTAGAAATTATTAAAAGAGGTATTCTAGCTAGTATAGTTACTAGTAAGTAGTAAGGGCGCCCCTTAGAAATACTACTTAACTATAGTGTACTTATAAGACTAGAAGTAACTTATAAGCTAGCTACTTATAGAGATATTATAGTAAGGATCTAAGCTATTTAGAGAATCTTTTCTAAGTTTAACTCTAATACTTAGGATAATAGCTTAGAATTAGATATTTTAATTTAAGTATTATTATTAGGTATATAGTAAAATAATAAGTTTACTATATATTAGAGAAAGCTACTTAAGAGTAGTAACTTAGAAGCATTATAAATATAGTTAATTAAACCCTCTAAGCTATTAATATTTAAGAGTTAAGTTTATATTCCCTAGGGAATAAGAAAAGAGATTTTACTACTAATATATAATAACCCTACTACTAGGTATTAGGGAGTTAGTAGGATACTTTATTAAATTATAAGTTAGTACTACTAGCTATTAATAAAGAAAGATATAAAGGTATATATTAGTACTTATATAAACTATTAAGTTTTAAAGCTAAGGCATTATAAGCTATATAGTAAGTTAGCTACTTTACTAAAGCTAGATTACCCTTTTTAAGAACTATTAATAGATTTTATTACTAGATTACTACTAGTTAAAGACACTAACTAGACCTATAATATAATCTTAGTAATTATAGACTATTTTATAAAGTATAGTATTTATATCCCTATTTTAATATAACTAATAAGTAATAGATTAGTAACTATATTTCTAGAATATATCTTTAGAGATTATAGAGCCCTAGAAGGTATTATAATAGACTAAGGTTTTATATTTATAAGCGGACTTTAGATAACCTTTTACTATCTTATTATAACTAAGTAGCTACTAAGCACTACTTTTTACCTATAAATAGATAGGTAAATAGAATAATTAAACTAAGTCCTAGAATATTATTTAAGGGCTTTCTCCTATGCTAAATAAACTAACTAGGCTAATAACCTATTAATAGTATAATTTATATATAATACTAGTAACTATATAACTTATAGTTATATACTAGTAAAAGTATTATAAGGGTATAACCCTAGGGACCTATAGTAAGTAATACCTAATATTTTACTTATAAATAATTAGGCTAAGAGTAAAGTATTATTACTAAGAGAAAAATATATAGTAATTAAATAGCTTCTAATTAACTTATAAGCTTAGTATAAGAAATACTATAACTAGAAAAGGACCCTAAAGAGGTTTAAAGTTAGTAATTATATTTTACTATCTATAAAGAATATTAACCTAAGATAGCTAAGTAAGAAGTTAACCATAAAGTACCTAGGCCTTTATAAGATTATAAGGGTAGTTAGGAGTTATAGACTAGCTTACTAGCTAGAATTACCTACTAGAATATAGTTATATAATATATTTAATATTATAAGCCTTAAACCCTTTAAAGGGGACCTAAGTAATATAGTAAATACTTCTTTACTATAAGATAATATTAAGGATAATAAGTAAGAGTTTAAGGTAAAAAGAATTATCTTATATTATTATAATAGTAAGTATTATAAGTACTTAGTTAAATAGAAGGGTTATAATAGCTTAGAGAATTTATAGGTATTAAAAAGGGATTTTATTATAAGGGATATTATCTATAACTATAAGCGGTAACTAGGTAGCTAGGTTATAGTAGTAAAACTACCCTTAGTAAATAATATAAGGTAATACCTTATAAATATAGTAAATAATATAAGGTAATATTCTAAAAAGATATAATTATATTACTCTTATAATTATAATATAACTACCTAGTAATAATTACTTAAAAAGTATTTCCTTATCCCTACCCTTACCTTTATTTTCCCTAGAGACTATAGTAATAATAAGTATAGAAGCCTTTAGAGGTATAAGGGCCTTATTATTAGAAGAGTTACCTTTCTTATATATAAAAATATAAAGCTCTCTAGGTAACTTAGAAGGACTAATATAAGTAAGAAGCCTAGAGATATAAGGAGTAAACTACTAGTAAGTTAGTAAAGAAGTGCTTATAGATATTTAAGAGACTTACTATTAGGATATTCTTATATATATAGTAAAGATAGTTTATAATATTAATTTAGACCTTAAGGTTAGTAGTATTAGCTAGCTACGCTATAGTAGTATACTTATTATACTTAGCTTTCTAAGTTACTTTAGTAGCTACCTAAGTATAATAAATATACTTATACTTATTAGTATTTTTAGTCTTTAGGAGGGTATTATATAGTTTTTACTTAATATAAATAAAAGACTATTAGTATATTAGTAGTAATTAAGTTAAGAGAACTAGGGATATACTTACTTTATTAAGGTAGTAGTAATCTCCCTTAGGCATAGCTTTAATAATATTAAATAGCTTTTTATAAAGCTATATAATTTAAGTAAAGCATTAGTAGTAAGTTAGTGTCTTAAAACTAGAGACTTAGAATAAGTAGTTATACTCTAATATATATTTTATTATTTTAGGTATAATAGGTATATTTAGCTAAGTTTACTACTATAGATTAGTAACTATAAGAAGTAAAGAAGTAGTAAGATTATACTATAAGAGTTATTATACTTTATAGGAAAAGGTTTATTCTCCTTAAGATACTAAGGAATAGTATAAGTGCTATTCTTAGGCTATATATTCTATATAGTAATTTACTAATTATACTATATATATAGAATTTTAGTATTACTAGCTATAAGTTAGTAATAATAACCTAGTAAGGAAGTAGTAAACTTATATAGAAATTTTAAATACTATTCTTTTTTAAGGTAACTTCTCTAGTAACTTCCCTAAGGGTTTATTCTATAAAGGTAAACCTAGTAATAGAGTAGGAGTTAATAAATAGATTTTAGATATTATAAGCTAGCTATAGGTTAGTAGTAAGGAAGTAATAAAGGGAAAATAAGTAAAGATAAAGAAACTTATAATAGTTAAATAGTATATAAAGAAAAGGAAGTATATATATAAGGGGGGAAGATCTAGTCTCTTTTATATTAACTATAGACCCCCTAAGTAATCTACACACTATATATAGCTAATATAAGGATTATAATATTTACTATTATTATTACTATCTATAAATATACTAGGAGCTATGAACATATAGCGACTATACTACTATATTACTAAGACTTATAAATAAGTTTATTTATATATATAGTATCTAATACCCTATTTATTTAACCTAATTATAAAATTTAATATAGGGTGTTTACTCTCTTAGATCTATTAGTATAGGGTAAAGAGTATTTTACTTTACTATATTAGAGTAGTAAATAGGTTACTATTTAGGATTAATAAATAAGGGAATAATAATATTTATACCCTAGTATTATTAGTATTATTATTTTTAATAACATATTACACTATAATATATTATACCTAACCTAAACCCTCTATTAACTATAGCCCCTAAGACTATATAGTATAAACGCCCTAAGTAAGTAGCTTATTATATAATTAAGGATAATTATATAAAAAGGGGGTATTATATTAGGAGCGTAAGGGATAGAGATAGGATTATTATATAATAGAGTATTAGCAAGACCTTAGACTTACTAGGTTAGGGAGGGGTTAGCTAGTAGCTAGATAGTTATATAAGCATAGGGTAAGGTATTTAGTAAGGACTGCTTATATTCTTATAGAAGGTTAGAGCTTAAAACCTTTATATACTTACCCCTAGGTAGTACCTTTCTAGCTATAACTGTGAATCTAAGCTATTACTCTGTTCTATTATCTTTCGACCCTTAAGTCGTGACACTAAGGAAGCTTCTTAATAATAGTTCTTATATCTTATATAATTCCTATTAAAGCTAGACTTTATATAAGGAAGGGAAGACTTATATATCTTTATAAAGGGCGGATTTATCCTATTTTTCTATATAGATAATATTATAGTAATATACCCTAATAGATTTAAAGTAGAATTTAAAAAGCTATATAAATAACTAATAAATAGTCTAGATATTAAGAATTAAGGTAATTTAAAGTAGTTCCTAGGTATTAAAGTTATTAGAAATTATAAAATAAAAGAGATATAGTTATTATAGGAATTATATATCTAAAAGATTGCTTAGAAATTTATTCCTAATGTTATTAATAGTAATTTAAAGAGCTTAACTCCTACTTCTCTTTCTATAGCTATAATCCTTACTAATACTAATAAAGCTACTAATAAAGAGATTAATTATTATAGAGTAGTTATTAGCTCTCTAGTATATCTCTATATTATTAGAAGACTAGATATAGTATTTATAGTATTAAAGCTTGTCTCTTTTATAATAAATCTATTAGTAAAGCATATTAAGCTTACTAAAGGAGTAATTTTATATACTTAGAATATAAAGAAGCTATGTATTTACTACTTAGGAGTGAATAGCTTTAATATATTATTTTCTAGTACTAATGCTTCCCTTAGTAATAACCCTAATATATGTAAATTAACGTAAGGCTATGTCTTTATTATACATAGAGCTATAATTAATTAGAAGTTAGGTAAGTAATATTATATAATAACTTTAAGCCCTCCCGAGTACGAGGTAAAACTGCTTAAATTAAAGCTCTATATTTTTTAACATCTTTTCTAGATATCTAGCCTTTTTTACTAGTTTCTTATTCCCTTTCTTCTTCTTACTTTTCTTAAATTTCTCTATATTTCCTTTTATTTCTTAATTTCCTTTTAATTAGGATTTTCCTTAGCTTTTTGGATAGCCCTTAGGTTTTATAGCCTAGTGGTTATAGCCCCTAGCTTTTAGTTACCCTTAGCTATACTATAGGTTAATTAGTTAGGGGTAAATTAGTTAATTAGTTATATAGGACCTACCTAGTGCGAATTAGATTTAAGGTAAGTTAGAATAAGTTATGTTTAAGTGAGTATAAGTTATAAGGTATAAGATAGAAGAGAGAGTGAGAACAAACATAGTCGCAGAGAAAGGGGGAATTATGTTAATTTATACTATAAGTAAAACTTAAATAAATTTAAGTTTAACTACGGTTATAAACTATAACTCTTATGCTAATGTAGCTATAAAGTTTATTATAAACTTTAATCTAACCTTATAGCCCCCCCTGTATTTATAACCTTAAAGCTTATTTCTATTAGGGTTCTATTTATTACTATGGTTAAGATTACTTATAAGTTAATTATTATACTAGCTAGGTATTGCTAGTAATTATTATTGTCTTATTTTATTAGATGCATTGGCTACAACCTATAACCCCCCAAAAAATTTAAAAAATCAATAATAACTTTAAGTATAGAAGTAAAGCTCTTTACCCTAAATTATAGTGTAAAAGAGTATATATCTCTAGGGAGGCTACTTTATAATATTAATATATATATGCTACTACTCTTAATTATCTAGTATAGTAATAAGTAAATAATCTAGATTACTAAATATATAAAAGGAAGGCTTTAGACTAGCCTTAAGTATTTTAATATAAATTAAATATAGATTTAAGAATAATATATAATAGGTAATATTAAGGTTAATTAGATAAAGACCTCTAAGATACCTATAGATAGCTTTATAAAGCCTCTATTAGGTTAGATATATAAGGACTTTTACTATAGAATTAGCCTATAAGAGATTCCTACCTAATTATAACACTAGGAATTATTTATAATCTCTTCCTATATCTTTAATCTCTAACTTTAATAAATATCTTAGCTAGGGAGGGTGTGTTAGGGAGACCTCCTTAAGGTATTAGATATATAAATATAGCTTACGTAATAACTAGGTTAAAACCCTTAATAAAATAATAGTGGAGATAATATATTAGAAGTACCTCCGTAGACTAGTTATTACTATAGCGCACTATGTACCTCTTAGGTACAAAAGTTAGGTGCTGTCTGCACCTCTAATTAACCAAAATAGAACTATTTTCATTATCTACATACCATCTCTTTGTTCGCCACTAGGTGGCGTCAAGCTTATGTGTATACAAAGAAGGGTAACTCCAAATATCGATTAATGCATTTTTTTTTTGAAACAAAACTTCGTCGTCTCTCTATTTCTCTTTCCCTTTCTTTCTCATATCTCCGAAGAGAAACACAAAGTCACATTTGAAGGACATCACTACACAGAACAAGGCACAGGGAAAAGTACATGAGGCTGAGTGAGGGAGTATGACAGTGATGACTCTCAACAGAAAAAGCGTGCCCCATCCTCCGAGACTTTCGATCTACCACGAATCGCTCCGCTTTCCCTGACCAAAACGTTAAGCTGGGTAATTGCCCGCGCTGCTTGTACCTCCCACTTTTCTTCTACTTACAAACTGAACCAACAGTTAGGAATCTGTAGAAACTGTAGAGGGTTGCCAGGGGCTGGGTTTCAGCCTCATTATCGCTTCACCACGAGTTGCAAAATCCCAATTACCCCCCGTCTTGCATCATTCTTGCGACTTCCATAGTGCCTTTTACAAGATCCTTATGGCTGCCCGATTTCATCGGCATCATAGGCGTAGGGAAAGCGTCGGTATCCGCCCGGGCTAACTATTATCCGCTTCCGTTTTTTATTTAACTACTAATCTAATTGACGATTTAACTAACTTTTTGACCGATTTGACGATTTAACGATTTAACTGACTTTCTAACTGACGATTTGACCGAAGATTTGACTGACTTTTTGACTGATTTAACTGATTTAACGATTTTACTAATATCTTTAGATATCTAAGCTTTTCTATTCCCTCCGGGGGCCCTCTGGGGGCCCTGCCAGGGGCCGCCTGCGGCGAGCTTTCACCTGCGGTAGGCCTCCCCCCCTAGCCCCCCCCCTAGTTAGGCGGTTAAGAGGGGCAGAAAACCCCCCTAAAGTTAGGTAGTTAAGAGAGGTAGAAAAAATTTTCTTAACTAGTTACTAAAGAGTATTTTATATCTAACTAATTAGAAAAGATATCTCTATAGGATAGCCTTATTTTAATAAAGGGAAAGCGGGAAGCTACGCTCCACACTCTTGCCCTCGCCTTGCTGTGACGCAAAACTCAGGCAAAGCTCCGCTTTCCCTAATTAGCGTGGGGGGTGGCCACAGCGAGGTGCGAGGGCAACTCCTCACGACCGTGACGTTATTCCCGTTCAACCCCCCGATTTACTCCCGGTTCCTGCAACTGTTTCCTCTCTCACTCACAGATAAAAGCCCCTTCCGCATCGTCTCGTCTTGGCCGAACACATCGGCAGAATTTTGTCCTTATGTCTGGCCTATAGTAGGAAGCCATCGCTGTCCTGCGTGTGGACGGCTATGTATGCCTCTGATTGAGCCATCTTCAACAAAGGTCACTCATCTTCACAGCTATTCTTGCCGGTGCATTTTTTTCTCCCCCTTCCCCAATACTCCTGAGTAATCCGCCATGGTTACGGTCGTCAGTTCTACTCGCATCTCTGAAGAAAATGCTGCAAGGTCTTGGAAAAAGATCAGCCAAGACAATCCTTCTGCAATGCTCCTCAACAATGTTTAGCGGCCGCGATGGATGGGAAATCAGACGATGCCTCAAGTCGTGGGGCGCGATTTGACGAAACCAGTTTCATTAAGTATTTCTATTTGTCTTTTGATACGGTCATGCCAACGATCCCGACCCCGCGGCAAGCTGGGTTCAGCAATGAGAACAATCTTCCGTTATGTCCCGACTTGAAGCCTTATATCTCTCCTTTGAAATGGAGCCCAGCTAGGAAGAACGTCTCCCTAGCGATTTCATGCATTGCTACATTCCTCACAGCATACACGGCAGGATGCTGTTCACCACCAGCAGGTGCTATTGCCCATGACCTCAATACAACTCGCCTTGTCACGTTGGTTGGCATCACTACGTTTTGCATGGGTTTCGCATTTGCACCTATGGCATTGGCCCCGATTTCAGAGATCTGGGGTCGTTTTGCAGTCTTTATCATTGCCGGTGTGATATTCGTCGTTTTTCAAAAGCAGTCTGCTCTGTCATGCCTCACATTGCGGGACTTCTCATAGCCCGATTCTTTGTTGGAGTTGGCGCGTCAGTCTTCAGCTCCGTTGTTGGTGGAGTCATTGCAGACCTGTGGGATGAAAGCGAACGAAACACGGCGATGATTCAGTGGCTTTGTACTTGCTGGGACTGGTGCTGGCCCATTGGTTGGCTCAGCCTTCATGGAAACACTTGGGCAAACAACGTTGGCTTGGAAATGGACCTTCTGGCACCAGGTCATAATGGACGGCATGCTTTTTATTTCCTTTATCTTTTTGTTCAAGGAGATTCGGGCCTCTGTCTTGCTGAGCAAAAAAGCAAAAAAGCTGAATCAGTGGTACGAAGAGTTGGAAGCGAACGGTGTGTTTGGAATGTACTTGCTAGGCTCTTCGATGCCGATTGCTGCACGATCGGCATCGTCCAGCGATACCTGCTTGTCCTCTGGTGCAAATGACCTGGAACAAGACTCTGTTACTGCATCTGTAAAGCGAGGAAGTCTTCTGCGCATTCGATGGGTCGTCGAGGAAGATGAAAACCGACCTTCTGTGCTCCAAATGATGGCCACCCTGTAAGACGTCCTTTTCACATGCTTTTCACCGAACCAGTGACCTTTTGTTTCTCCATCTGGGCAGCCTTTTCATGGGCAGTACTTTATCTGTCCTTTTCTGTTGTTCCTTTTCTGTATCAGAATAGTTTCGATCTGCCCAGTCAGATATATGGAGCTGTTATGGCAGCTTCGGTTGTCGCCACAACGGTCAGCATTCTTCAACAGCATCTGCTCAAACATCCTCAGTGGCGGACTTACGGTGAGGATTTCATGTACTCTGATTCAAAGTTCTGGGCATTTATGAGGAAGAACTTCCCTATCGACTCACCGGAAGCACGCCTGTATTTCGCCTGCATTACAAGTTTGTTTCTTCCTGCTGGTTTGTTTGGAGGCTTCCTAAGCCCAGATTGCATGAGTGGTCATGCAGAAGCCATTGGGTTAGGTTTTGCGATCTGGGGCATTTATTCAATCTACCTTGCCCTGGTGCTGTTGATTTTTGGTGAAAAGATCAGGTCAAAAAGCAAACTTGCAATTGTGAGTAATGATAATATTGGATACGTAATATGACTTCCCTTAGCCCTTAGGTTCTGTAGCCTAGTGGTTATAGCCCCTGGCTTTTGGTTGCCCTTAGCCATGCTATAGGTTAATTAGTTAGGGGTAAATTAGTTAATTAGTTACGCAGGACCTACCTGGTGTAGGTGTAGTGCGTCTCTTGTAGAAAGGATTAATTATATTTACTAATTTTAAGTAAAGTAAATTAGATTTAAGGTAAGTTAGAATAAGTTATGTTTAAGTGAGTATAAGTTATAAGGTATAAGATAGAAGAGGTATTACATAGAGAGTAGGAATAAATATAGTTACAGAGAAAGGGGGAATTATATTAATTTATGCTATAAGTAAAACTTAAACAAATTTAAGTTTAACTATAGTTATAAACTATAACTCTTATACTAACGTAGCTATAAAGTTTATTACAAACTTTAATCTAACCTTATAGCCCCCCCTATATTTATAACCTTAAAGCTTATTTCTATTAGGGTTCTATTTATTACTATAGTTAAGATTACTTATAAGTTAATTATTATACTAGCTAGGTATTGCTAGTAATTATTATTGTCTTATTTTATTAGATGCATTAGCCACAACCTATGACCCCTAAAAAAATTTAAAAAATCAATATGACTTCCCTAACGACTTCTTAGTCTCTGCAACAATAGCTGCGCCAATTAGAGATTGTCTTTCCATGTTTTGGTTAAGACAATGAATATTTAAGCCTTCCTTACTCGAGGAATTTGGGGCCACGACAAAACTTGATGCTAAGCATGCCGCGGTAGTTCATTCACCATTCGGGGCATTGGAATCATGGTTATGAGTCGGACATGGCAAGATATGATAGTTTCACAGTATTTTTGAACAGCAGCAAAGTAAATGAATCGAATGAGGACAGATGTGAAACCGCTTACGCTAGGCTTAGGCCTCAGACGCAAATAATCAGAATACCAGAGTCGCACAACGCGCATCGGTCTACAAATGCTATTTTTTCCATATCCGCGCCGCTGAGTTATTATAGTTTGCACATTCCTACATCAGCTAGAAATTAATGCGGTCTTTTGATACATAATCTGTGCTCTTCACTGTTTGTACTCCGTATGACTCGGCATAATGAAAGATGCATTACCCTTGACTGCGCAGTCCAATACGACCCCCGCAGAAACCATGCTCATGATGGTTGGCGACATGCAAATGACATTGGCCAATTGACAAAGATCGATTATCAATGTTCAGATTTATACATTTCTGAACGTATATTTTATGTCCTTTCCTTCTTCTTTGACGCTCATCAGACTAGCCGCATGAAGCTGCATGTCTACTTCGACCTGGCCTTTTCAGCTTGGGCCTGCTCGTAAATCCAGTCGTTCAATCCATTCTTGTTCCTGAGTCCGGCATTATGTCAGAGTTGGAAGGCGATGAAGTACTATTCTCAAGACCTTGGATTTTCTCACCTTGCAATTTCTATGGCATAAAACTGCATTCGCGGAACTATATTGCACAACATGTTAGGCAAAGCCGATTGAAGATGGCTGAACATAAATATTGAACGAATACATACCGAAAACGGTTGTGCTCTCCTCATACTCCACCTTGGGATTGTTTCGGACCATTGTGCCAAAGTTGTAATCGTCAATTTTCTTCTCGTAAGTCATCATGAAATCTCTCCAGCGATCCTTTCCGCTCTTGCTCTTCATTTCGTCTTCGTCGATGGTGGCGGCGGGGTCGAACTCGGGGAAAGCTTCCTTGAGGTGGTCATAAATCTCATCGTCCATTTTGGTGAGTCGTAACAACGAGCCTTTGACCTTTTCAAGTATTGACCAGTATGTCTGCATGTGTTGAACGACTGCCGACAGACTTAGCGACCGATGTACTTTTCGGGGGCGGCAGAAAAATTTCGCGAACCTTTGACAGCAAATTGCTTCTCCATCTGCATTGAATTAGCTCAAGATCGTTGTTGCATTCAGCGTTTGGCCACACCGGTGAGGGGTGCGATTATAACGCACATCTTCCATGTTCACTGCTTCTTCCGCGTTGAAGTCCTTCGGCACAGGGCCTCCGGCAACGGACATGCTATCCATTGGATCCATTTTTGCTATGATGTCCTGTAGTTTTTGCTTGCTTTGACTCTGTGAGAGCGTGCCACGCGACTTGGGGGGGGGGAGGTTTTGGCTTTTTTTTGGCGTCTTATCTTGTTAAGAAAAAGGCAGTGGTCAAGTGTCACGTGCAATGGTCACATGGCACAATAGTGCAGATACATTAGGCCCCCCGAGGGCAGATTATTAGCTAAATAAATTATCCTTTCCTATATTTACTTTATAATTAGTAGTAATTACACACTATAATAACTAGAACTAGAAATTACTTTTATTTTTATCTTTAGATATTAAAATAAATACCTAATAAAAGGCTAATTAATAAAGGGTAAACTCTCTAAAGATATATTAATATAGTTAACCTAGAAATTATAAATAATAAGAGATAATTAGTATACTATTTAGTAATAAATTTTTCCCCCTTTAATAAGGCCTAGATATTTAATTATCTAATTAAATAGGCAGAGTAGGATTTAAAGTTTTATTAATTTTTATATAAATAGGCTTAGGAAGTAAAATAATTTGCCCCTAATTAAACATAAATTAGATAGGTAGAAAGCTTATAATCTATAATAATAGGTTATTTTTAGAGACTAAGATATAGACTAATTTAATTTAAATAGGCTTAGAGTAAAATAGTAATAGATTTAATTAATATAATACTAATAGATTACTTAATTATAATAATAGTAGAATAATTAGGGGAATTCTATATTAGAATATATAATTATAGGCTTAATATTAAGCTAGGACTTAACTTTAAGCTAGACACTTAATAGAATAAAACCCCTTATATAAAGTTACCTATATTAAACTAATTACTAATATTCTCTTCTAAGTTAGGAAGGAATAGTCCTATAGTATACTAATTATTACCTATTACCTTACTTAATAATTCCCCTCTTAATAAGTTCCTAGCCTATTAGAGATTAGGTAGCTAATAGTCTATAGTTTCTAAGCTATTACTAAGGTTATATAATTATATAGGATTATAGTATTATAGTAAAATACTAGATAATAATAAATAACTACTACTAGTAAATTTACTATAATTAGGGCTACTATTATAATTAGAGTTACTACTATAGTTAGAGATAGTGTAGATAATATATTATCTAATAGAAGATAATACTAGAATAAACTAAGCATTACTATAGTATATTTAGTAAGGATAAGCCTAAGTATTAGTAAGGTAACTAGCTAAGATAATACTAGTAATATAACTATTACTATAAGTAGTAAATATTAGGTTTTTTAACCTAGGAGTTAAAGATAATAAGGGCTAAGGTATTATAGTAAACACTAAGTTTACTATAATAATTTATAAATATATACTTATATTTATATAATAATTAGAGAATATAGCACTTAGTTAATTAGAGAAGTTAGTAAAAGATATTTAGATCTCTTACCTTAGAGGTTAAGCCTTTAATTAGCATAGTTATCTCCTAATATTATTAGAGTGTAAACTACTTTAGGAGATATTACTAAAGACTATTTATATATAACTTATTAAAAGATTCTAAGAGCTATAATCTATAGCTTTAAATAGGATTAAGAATATATAATACTTACTATAGAAGTATTATAATAGGGAGAATATTATAATCTTTATATATAATTTACTTTAAGATATAAGGGTATATTATTAAGATAATATTATATAATTATAAATAGTTTACTAAGTATTTAATTTAGAGATTTAGATAATTATTAATCTACTATTAGTAAATATAACTATTAATTAATTCCTTATATAAATTAGAGAGAGAGAGTTAACTATTATAAGTTAGGCATGTAATAAATACTAATAAATTACTAACTAGTAGTTTAGAGATACTTAATAGGGATTAAATATATATAGAGGTTTTAATGCTTAGGGCTAGCGTAGCTAGCTATATAATAGTATAGTTAGACTAAGATTTAGGGGTTACTAGAATAATTACTAGAATAGTAATAGGAATAATTACTAGGGTAACTAGCTATACTATAATAACTAGTAAAGGCTATACCCTAATCCCTAGTATAATAGACCTAGACCTATTATAGACAGACTTACTCTATTTAGTAATATAGGAAAACTACTAAATAGACTAGTAATCTTACTATAATATCTATAAGTAGTAGTACACTAGGCGGATAAGTTAGATTAGCTAGCTAATAAAGAATAGAGTAATTAATAGGATTAGGTAAGTACTATATATTAGGAGAATAATAGTCTATAATTAGAATAGGGAGATATAGATAAGTATATACTATATCTAGAAGTAAAATAGTAGGAATTATATTCTTAGGATAATTAGGAGGGAGTCCTATAGACTAATAACTAGATAGAGTAGGTTTAATTTATTAGAATTAATAATATAGTTTGCACTTATTAAATATACCTTGCCTAATTTTCATCTAATAATTCGCTTTTTAGCTATCTAAATAAGGTATATAGCTTACTATATAATAGCATAATTAGAAGTAAAGTAGCTTATAATAAAATTATAGACTCTTACCCTTTATCTTATACCTATAGTAATTATAATTATTTAAATATTCTAATAAATAACATATAAACGCATATAAAATCAGCGGCAAAGAAACCATAAGCATTAGATATAATAAGACTTAAGACTAAGATAGGCAATAAAATACTAATCTTCTAATTAATAATTACCACGTAACGCAATACAGGAGTTAGCTACGCGTTTTAATTATAGATATACCTATAATTCTAGATATACCTAAATTTAGATAACCTAGATAGTTAGGTTAATATCTATTATAATATAGGGTGCTTAATTACATTAGTAAACGCTATATAGATAGCTAAATAGTATCTAGATATTAAGATATAGACTAGAGCAGCACCTATTAAGGTAAAGGGAATTAGCATAGATACTTATTTTACTAATAAATATGTATTATTACTAATAAACTTTCTAGGAACCACACTAAATAGATAAACTATAATTATGTTATTTATTAGAGAGGTCTTAATTATAAAATTATTAAGAGTAAATATACTATTAGGCATAGACTATATTATACCTTAATAGATTAATATTATAGTAAGTAAAGGAAAGGTAATTATTAGGATATATAAGAATATTACTATCCCTATAGTAGCGTGGTATAATTAACTAAAAGTTAATATACTAGTTAAGTCCGCTTACATAGTGGTAATTTAACTATATATAATAATAATAGTTCTAATAAACTATTAATTAGGTAAGGATAATAGGGCATTATTTAAGCTAAAATAACTATAGGGACTAGGAGTCTACGTGGTAGTGGCTAACGGATCTATAAGATATATTATAATATATAATATAGGTAATAAGCTAGTAATAATTAGCAGGAAGTAGGAATTAGGGAGATTTAAGTTAATTAACCTAGCTATAAGAGCATATATTATTAACCCTAAGGAATAGGCTTTAGTAGTAGATCTAGTAACAGTTATAGAATTATAACTTAAGAAGTAATTATTAATAAGGGAATAGATTATAATAAAGTCTTAAATAGTAATCTATATAGTTATATAGGTAAACTATTTTAATCCCTAGGATAAAGGTAAATAATAATAGATATAAGAGCTCTTAGGAGATTATATAGAATTATTCTAAGATAAGGGATTTACTATAGTTCCCTAATAAGAATAGATATAATTATAGATAAAGCTAGGTTAGTAAGACTTAGTTCTAAAGAAGTATAAAATTTATCTAGTTAGCCTAGATAATTAAGTAATTATTAAGAAGATAATAAAAAAATTACTTATAGGAGGAAAGGTTTTCTATATAATATTATAGGTACTATTTATATTTCTAGTCTTTATTATTTAGATAGGAATAGGAGATAATTAGAAAGGATATATAGTAGTTAACATATAAGGATTAAATATAATAATAATGCTAGATATGTACCTAATGAGATAATAGGAAGAAATTATTATAGGAATTACTAACACTACATATATTACAGTTATTAATGCTATATTATTTTATTATTAGTGGCTAGTCTATTTAGATTTACAATAGGCACTATTAGTAATAACTTATAATAGATAATTTACATTTAACGTCCTAATTATAGAATATAAGGGATCTAATATATATCTAAAGATAAATAGATAATATATTAAGGGGTATAGGAGTAATAGCATACTATAACAATATAGTTATTACGTTAATTAGCTTTAAGTAACATATAATAGACCTTTAATAGACATTCTAATAATTACTAGAAAGTAATATCTTAATTAGGCTAAAGAAGACATTTATAGCGTATCTAATAGCTAAGGTATTAGGAAAATTAGTGAATTCTCTAGGAATATTAACACTAGCTAAAAAATTAGCGGTAATAAGATATCTTAAGTTTCTAAAGATATTATAATTATTAGAATACTTATTAGGATTTATAGGAGCCTTAAGGTAATATATACTAGGATATATAATAATTATTAAACTATTATAGAATTATAAGATAAATTTACTCTAAGTATATTAAGTAGTTAAAATAGATAAAGATAGTAAGACCCTAAAAAGGAAAACTTCTAAGCTAGTATAGTATAATTAGGCAAAAAGCGTTAATATACTATTACTATCTAGATAGGAGATTAAGGTATTTAATATATTAAAGGTAGTACTAATAAAACACACCACTTTAACACTATTCTCTCCTAACTAATAATTATTCGTAGATTTTAATATATTAGGAGTTAGTATTAGAGTAATAATATATTATATAAAGAATAAGATAATTCTAAAATTAAAGATAGATAGAACTATTACTAAATACCCTCCTTATATATCTATTTAGCTAATTACGTTCCTTTCTAGAATATTATCTAAGGCAAAGAAGAGATACTAGTTAATAGAACTTAAGGTATATAGTTATATTTAGATAATCTACAAATTAAGGTAATAGATTAAGGTAACGTAAACGCTACTAGTTATATGTTTTATAGATTATTACTTAATTATTAATATAGGTTAGTAATTAGATATTATAAATATAATAAGTAAACATATAGTAAATAAAAAATTAATATAAGCTATGGAATATATTAGTTAATTTAATATTAGAGTAATCTATAAACTAGGCAAGGACTATTTAATACTAAATACCTTAAGTAAATTAAAAATAATAGAGAAGATATATAATAATAACGCCCTAGGGTAACTAGATAATATGCCTAATAATAGGCTAGAGTATTAGAAATCACTTAATAATTATTATATAGGATAGTATGTAGAATATAATCTAGTTATAGCACTAATACTATAATTTACTACACTAGTAGTAAAGAGACTAATAGCATTACTAATTAGGATATTACCTAATTTTAAAAGTTAATATAATTAGGTTATAATTAGAATCTAATATAGAAGCATATTAAAATAGTATTAGAGGATAATACCTAATTACTAATAAAGAACTAGGTAAAGTTACTATTTACTTAGGAGGATAGATTATTATAAAAGATAACTCTAGGATTTTAACTATAATTATATATACCTAAGCTAGCTATTAAAGACTTATATAATTCTATATATAATAGTAATTATATAGGTTATCTAAAGTTAAGTAAGATTATCTAATAATTCTATATACCTTATAGATTATATAGGCTATAGAATTACCTAAAGACCTATCCTCTATATTAGATCTATTAACTAAGAAGGCACCTAAGATATAGTAACTTATAACTATTATTAGTATTACTAGCGCTATATTATATAATCTTAATTAACTTTCTACTATTATTACTTATATTAGTAAAGGGTAATAATTCTTTACTAGTAATTATTAATAAATTTAGTAAGTAAATAATATTAGAACCCTATTAGAATAATATTATAGTAGTAACTTACATAAGGAAGTTATATAATTAACTATTAATATCTAATTAGGGAATACCTAAAGTTATAATAAGTAATTATAATTAATAGTTCCTAGTAGTATTATAAAAAGTATTCTAGGAGTTAATTAGAACAAAACTATTATATTTAATAGCATACTACCTATAAATAAACAGATAGATAGAATAGATAATATAAACAATTAAATTAGCTATATAGATATATTTTATATAATTAGATAATAATTAGTTATAGTAATAAACATTACTATAATTACAATTTAAATTTAATAATAGGATAATTAAAACAACAGGACGCTCCCTAAACTAGATTATTATAGGGTTCTTACCTAATAACGTAGTATTATTATTATATCCAAAGGAGCTAGAAATACTAAATAAACCATTAGAATAACTATAAGCATATAATATAATCACATTAGTAGTAATCTAGATAAAGATATATTATAATTAAAAACATATAAGCAAGTTTTTTAAGCTTAGTAATGAAGTATTAATTAGATTAGATAACTAGGCATATATAATTCTAAGGTAAATAAGCTTAAAGTATAGACTAAAATTCGCAGGCCTATTTTAAATCTTATAATATATTAGAAGATTAGTATATAAGCTTAATATACTAGATAACTAGCGGATTTATCTAGTTATCTTAGTTAATTATCTTAAATAATTCTATAGAGATATATTTAATAGATAGCTTAGAGTAATAGCGCTAATTTAATTAGTAGATTATAAGGTTAAGATAATTCTTACTTAGAGTAATAAAGAGAGAGTTATAAAATATCTAGTAAAATTTAAAAATTTAGGTCTAATATATAACTAGTAGTTACTACTAGCAGTAGTTACTAAGTTAATAAATAAATTATAGGTAGCTAAGAAATAAATAGTTATAGCTACTAAGGATAGCTAAGTGTAAAAACACCTATATTTCCTATATTTTAGAGTTAAAGCTACGCTTTTATTTTCTATATACTTAGTGTATTTTTATACTATATGTTTAAGACTATATAATTTTAGTATTATTACTATATACACACTAGATAATTATAATTATCTTATTAAGGAGTAATTAGAATAAGATAGCTATAATTAATAATATAGAAGTATTAGAATAGATTTATAAAGTATAATAAATATTTACTAATACTAATATACACTTAATTATATATAATTTTAGCACTTATTACTAGAAATTTATAATACTTAATATAAAGATATAATTATATAATAATATATTTCTTAAAGAATTCCTAGGATTTATAAAATTAATATTATAGCTATTAAACTATAGTTTAATTAAGAAATAAGGCAATTCTTACCTTATACTAGGAAGGATACTAGTAATATTAGCACTTACTAGGTTAATTTAGGGATAATTAGCCTATAAGGGGAATTAGGTATATATTATTAATTCTATAGGTTATATTAAGAAATTAGATTAATTACCTAAGTAAGTATATATTAGAATATAATAGAAAGAGATTAAGAAAAAAGTAATACTAAAGAAAGATAAGGCTAAGAAGACTATACTATATTAATTAGTGCTAACCCTATTAATATAAATAATAAGCACTAAGGCACTCCCTCTAAACCCTCTATTTAGCTAACTACTAAAACTAAACTAATTATTATTTAGTAGTTAACTATTAAGGGGGTTTACCCTAGTTAATAAGCTACTAGAACTAAGCTAATTACTATTTAGAAGTTAATTATTAATAGTATTTAATCTAGTTAATAAGCTACTAGAACTAAGCTAATTATAGTTTAGGAGTTAGTTATTAATAATATTTAATCTAGTTAATAAGCTATAGTAAAAGAAAAGATAGTATTTAAAGATTAAGGAGCTAAGTAATAGGAATAAGTAAGCTATTAAGAAATTAGCTAAAGTAGTTAAAGAGAATATAGTAATATTATTATAATTAAGGTATAATATACTTATAGATAGTAATATAAATACTATTAATATATAATTATAATATATTATATTTTAAGTATAAAGGCTTAAGATAATTAATAGGAATATAGCACTAATTATAAAGAAGCTAACTAGAAAAGCTTATTCTTTAGTAGACTTATAGGAAGTCCTAGAGGTAAAAAAGAAAGTATAATAGAAACTATACTTTAAAATAAAGTAATAAAATAGCTAATAATTACTTTACTATATTTATAGTATTTATAGGTTACTATAATAAGGAGAAATATAATTACTTTATTTACTATTTTAACTATTTACTATATTTTAGAATTAATATTTAATAATAAGGTTATTATCTTTAAAATCAGCGGCACTATTACATACAATAGTTACGTGGCATAATAGTGCAGATACATTAGGCCCCCCGAGGGTAGATTATTAGCTAAATAAATCATCCTTTCCCACATCCACTTCACATCAAGCCTATTCATTAGAGGGGTGTCAATCCACGCAGATATGACATAAAGCTCACAGTGAAAGCGACGGAAAAAACTGTACTAACACTGTGCTTTGTCACTTATTGGCCAGTTGTCTTAGCATTGTCTGCCACCTTTCCCCCTGGAAGATGGTAATGCCGATGAATGAATGGCATGTTGTATTATGGACATCATCGGCTGAGCGCAGCTCAATCTGCCTTGTTCTCTCTCTTCAGTTTTCTGGTCAGGCTGGTGTGATCATAATGTGCGGTGCGAAGCATTGAAGCTCACAAAACGCTGTTTCGCTCTAAGCTGGCAACGTTTTCTTCTTGTCAAGGTAGGGGTCGGTGTAGATGATGAAAATGGTTCCATTTCGGTCAATTAGAGGTGCAGACAGCACCTGACTTTTGTACCTAAAAGGTACACAGTGCGCTATAGTAATAACTAGTCTACGGAGGTACTTCTAATATATTATCTCTATTATTATCTTATTAAGGGTTTTAACCTAGTTATTACGTAGGCTATATCTACATATCTAATACCTTAAGGAGGTCTCCCTAATACACCCCCCCTAGCTAAGATATCCATTAAAGCTAGAGATTAAAGCTATAGGAAGAGATTATAAATAATTTCTAGTATTATAATTAGATAGGAATCTCTTATAAGCTAATTCTATAGTAGAAGTCCCTATATATCTAACCTAAAAGTAGCTTTATAAAGCTATCTATAGGCATCTTAGAGGTCTTTATCTAATTAACCTTAATATTACCTATTATATATTATTCTTAAATCCACATTTAATTTATATTAAGGTACTTAAGGCTAGTCTAAAGCCTTCTTTCTATATATTTAGTAATCTAGATTATCTACTTATTATTATACTAAATAATTAAGAGTAGTAGCACATAGACCTTAATATTATAAAGTAGTCTTCCTAGAGATATACACTCTTTTACACTATAATTTAGGGTAAAGAGCTCTGCTTCTATACTTAAAGTTATTATATAATATTACCTACCTAACTTCTAATTAATTATAACGCTATATATAATAAAGATATAACCTTATATTAATTTCTAAGTATTAGGGTTATTACTAAGTAAAGCATTAGTGCTAGAGAATAGCGTATTAAAACTATCTACTCCTAAGTAGTAAATATATAGCTTCTTTATGTTCTAAGTATATAAAATTACTCCTTTAGTAAGCTTAATATGCTTTACTAATAGATTTATTATAAAAGAGGTAAGCTTTAATACTATAAAGGCTATATTAGGTCTTCTAATAATATATAGATACACTAAAGAGCTAATAACTACTCTATAATAATTAATCTCTTTATTAGTAGCTTTACTAGTGTTAGTAAGGATTATAGCTATAGGAAGAGGAGTAGGGGATAAGCTCTTTAAATCGCTATTAATAATATTAGGAATAAATTTCTAAGCAATCTTTTAAATATATAATTCCTATAATAACTATATCTCTTTAGTATTATAATTTCTAATAATTTTAATACCTAGGAACCACTTTAGGTTACCCTAGTCCTTAATATTAAGACTATTTATTAGTTATTTATAAAGCTCTTTAAATTCTACTTTAAATCTATTAGGGTATATTACTATAATATTATCTACATAGAAAAATAGGATAAATCTGCCCTTTATAAAGATATATAGGTCTTCCCTTCCTTATATAAAGTCTAGCTTTAATAGGAATTATATAAGATATAAGAACTATTATTAAGGAGCTTCCCTTAGCCTATATAACACTCTTATTATCTTCTAGAGATAACCTTTTATATTTATACTCTCTAGGGGCTTATAGTAAATAGGTTCTTTAAGCTCTATATATAGGAAGGCATTCTAAATATTATATTATTAGGTATTAAGATTATTAGTGTAGTAGATTATAAGTAGTATATATAGAGATTATAAAGTAAGCATAGTAGTGTAGTTATTAAGGTTATCCTTTAGTTATTAGTTACCTTAAATAACTATTCTAGCTTTAAACTCTATAACTACTCCTTTTTTATTAGTCTTATATTTAAAGACCTAGCTAAGGTCTATAATTTCCTTCTACTTCTCTAGATAAAATAATTTATCTAGTATATTCTCCTAGTAGTTTAAGAATAGAAGTTTTAAAAGCTCCTTTATAATTACTTCCTTCTAGTGGTTATAATAGGCTAAAGCTATAGCTTAATAATAATAGGTAGGTTCTAGTAGTATATCTTTAATCTATAAACTATATTAAACGCCCTATAATACTATAGAAAAAGCAGAAGTAAACTATACCTACCTAGCTTTATATATCTCCTTTCTTTAGCGTTTTCTAGTAATAATATTATCTAGATTAATACTATTATCCTAGGGATAATAATTCTCTATAACTTTACCGCCTTTACTAGTAATTTTACTAATCTCTATAGTAATCTCTATGTGTTTAATTATTATATTATATACTAATTTATTAATTTTATAAAATAGCGTATTATTACCTTATACCTAAAGCTCTATATTCTCTATAGTAACTAGGGCCTTATAAGAAGAGTTAGGAGGGGTTAAAAGTACACTAAAAAGGTTATCTTTTTCCCCTATTATATAAGGAGGTATTTCTACTTTAAACTACTTATTTTCTCCTTCTATATTTATAGGTAAAAAGGTATAATTCTTATAATTCTTATCTTCTAATTCTATTCTAATAAGGTCTTAACTAATTTCCTTATTAATATTATTAGCTTTAAGCTCCTTAAGTAGCGTGATTATTAATATCTTCTCCTTTTAGGCTAATTCTAGCTCTTCTTCTAGTTTAAAGAAGGAGTTCTTATTAAATTAAATATATACTAATATAATAACCTTATAATTATAAAGCAAAGGCACCTATATAATATACTAGGACTTGCCTCTATAACTAATAAGGTATCTAATATAAGCTTTCTACTCTAACTATAGTATTATGTTATATAATTTAATATACTCTAGAGCCTTTATTATTATAGGAAACACTTTATATTTATAGGCTTATAGATATATAATTAAAGGTTTCTAGACCTTTACTATATTTAAGTATATAAGGACTATTTTCCTAGCCTAATCCCACTAAAGTTTATATAGTATAGTCTACTTCCTATAATATTTAAAAGGTATATAATTTAATAGATAAACCACAGTGTTAAAGACCTTATTATTAAGATTAGATAGAAGGTTAGCTTTAAGACTTAAAGTATAAGCTTTCTACTTAACCACCCCCCTAGATCTCTCTGCCTTTCTATTCTAACTAGGTATTAAGGGAGCTAAATTATAGACTATAATACTAGTAAAGGCTATCTTATCCCTTATATTCTCTATAAAGAGGGCTTTTTTAATATTACTATATAAAAAGCGTAGTTAAACCCTAAATTAAGTGCTTAGGAATGCTATTATTATATAGAAGCTATTATAAATCCTATTCTTTACCTTAAATAAATAGAAGAATCACATTAAGGTTATAAGGTAGGTAAAAACACACTAATACCTATTACTATTCTAATAAGGAGAGTTATAGTAATCTAGATTAACTAAAAGACTATAACCTAGTCCTTAAGGAAGTCCTTTAGGTATAACCTATAATCTCTATTACTTAGCCTTACCTATAGTATATATCTTATACTATATAAGCTTAGGACCTATTAATTTAATACCTAAAGCCACATTTATAAGCTCTATAAATGCCTTAACACTAGGATAACTATATTATTAATACTAAAAGTCTATATCTCCTCTTATAGGTAGTCTTAGTGCTCTACTAGATATAGTATAGGCTTCCTTTAGATCCTCTAATAGTCTTAATAATATATAAAGCTTATTAATATTATAGACTTTAGCTATAGGTATTATCCCTTAATATAGAAATAACTTCTTCTAATTCTAGAAAATACCTACCCTTATAAGAATTATTACTAATACTAGATTAATATAGAATTCTAGAATAAATAATATAGTCTCTAATACTAATATCCTTATATTCTATAATATAGGATCTATAATAGAGATATATATAGGGCCCTATCCTAAAGCTATATATATTATGCCTCTAGCTTTAACCTTTATTATAATATTTCTATTAAATTTAGATTAATTAAACTAGCGGATATTATTAAATATATAAATATTAGCTCTAGAGTTATAGAGGACTATATTCTACCTTAATTCTAAGCTATCTATAGTATTAGTTATTAAATTTATACTTTCCTTTACCTATTAACCTTATTTAGAGCGTATAAATAATAATATATTTATAGTCTTCTTACTAGGGGTAATTATAATTAAGTTATTAGTTAGATTTTATAAAGGTATAAATATCTTACTACTCTTCTTCTCTAGTTTCTAACTTATTACCTTAGACTTTTCTTATAGATTCTCCTTAAGATACTTCTTAATATTCTTTTTAGAGTTCTTCCTAACTTCCTAGTTCTTTAGTGTAGCCTCTAGCTTATATATAGCCTTAAATAAATTATAGGATTCCTACTACTTTAAGGTATTATAAATATTATAATTTATATATCTAGGGTATTTCTTTTTCTCTAATTTACTTTAACTACTTAATCTATTAGTAGTAAGTATATTAGCTAACTTTAGTATACTCTATAAAGCTTTATAATCTTTTTTAAACTCTATAATAGCTTTAAGGAAGCTTTAGTTTATACTATTATTAAGTAAATTATTCTATTTCTTCTAAAATAATTTAAATTTACTATAAAAAGAAATTATAAACTTATATAGTATTATCTCCTTAGTCTATTAGGTCTCTAGATCCTAATAATTTCTTTATAATACCTCTATTATTACTACCTATTTATACTAATTATAGGTACCCTTAGCTTATAAGTAATTATTAAGGTATATTTCTATAAGAATTAGTATCTTCTAAGTATTTAGCTTATACTAATCTTAAAGAAGCTTTAATATCCTTTAAGAGTACTAATAAACTAACTCCTTTCCTTTCTCTTTAGTATTAAAGTTAAGGGAGTCTTAAATATTCTTTAAGAGAGTCTTATAGATATATTCCCTAATCTTTAGTATCTACTTTAATAGGTTATAATACTTTATAAGATTAACTTATAAATCTCTATATTAGAAGTTATATTTATCTTTTATATCTTTATAAGTAAGCTTCTAATCTTTAATAGTATTAGGGTTATTCTTTATAATCTCTAGTCTTAGACCCCTTTATAGGTATATAGGTATTATAGGTTCTTTAAGTAGTTTATCCTAATTTAGATTAATATACTTCTAGATACTATAGGATTCTATATAATTCTTAATTTATATAAACTATTTAATCTAGTCCTTCTCTAATAATAATATTATATTTAGAGTTTCTTTAGGTATTATAAAAGGGAACTATACTAGTTAAAAGGAAGTATAGGTTATATAGTTTAACTAATTAATATAATAAAGGGTAATTATCTCTTAATATTAGTAAGCGTTAAATTAATAATATTAATAAAGCTTATATTATCTATAATAATTAATAATAAGGGTAATTAAAGCCTCCTAGGCTTATAACTATTAAGGTAGGGGTTAGTGTAGATAATAAAAATAGTTCTATTTTAGTTAATTAGAGGTATAGATAGCACCTAACTTTTATACCTAAAAGGTATATAGTGCGCTATAGTAATAACTAGTCTATAGAGGTACTTCTAATACATTATCTCCACCGTTATCTTATCGAGGGTTTCAACCCAGTCATTGCGCAGGCTGCATCCACACATCCGATACCTCAAGGAGGTCTCCCTGACACTTCTACTACATCTGTGCGGACGCGCCGTCTTTAGCATCGCCCGCCATGTGCATCAACTGTTTTCCTTGTTGATATCCCAACACAACAAGTAAATTTGTGTGGTTCAACCGCTCATTATGTGCCATCTTGCGCTCTAACTGCTCGTTGGGAATTTGTCTATTCTCTATGAATTGTCGTTTTAGTACCACAAGAATTAATTTGCCCTCAGACAATAGTAATGCTCTCACCTCCACACAATGGGTGCCTGGTATTATACTAAGCACCGTCCATCGCACCCTTGGATTCGATCGCACATCAGAACCATGTGGCATCACAGGGAGGGCTCATCGCTCTCCAACTTTCTTATCACGACTATAATCGAATCCGGCCTTTTCTTTTCAACATCAACATTGTATGTGATCGATCCATGCCTGCTCTGAAAGATTGTACTCCATCGAATGGCCGGAGCATGGATTCCAAGAGCAGCTCATCGTTCTCAGACCAAGGGTCTGCTTCGGATGTTTTTCAGAATTATTCGACCTCTCATAAAGCTGGCACTTCTTGCTCATGGGGGAGTCTATTTTCGTTCACAAAGAAGACTCACGCAGGTATTCTCTTGGCTGCGCTCGTGGCGACTGCTTTGAATGCGTTTCTAAAAACACTCTTATCAGTGTTCTTAGGGCGAATATTTGATGTGGTTTCTCAGCTTGGAGAGGGATCCCGTTCTGGACAATCCGCTCTTGCCGAGGTGTCGAAATGGTGTATTGTCCTTGCAGGGCTCGGAGTTGGCAACTGGATGGCAAGTGCTTCATTCCTCAGCCTTTGGATTATATTTGGCGAGCTGCAGGCCAATGAAGTAAGAAAACATGTCACTTCAAATCTTCTATCCAGAGATGTTGAATGGTTAGAAAATCTCAAAGATGGAATCGAGGGTCTGCATATCAGGATTCATACGTAGGTTCAGGACGCTTGCAAAACAACTCAGCGTCACTTGTCCCTCGATGTATTCTGTCAACTAACTTTTCGTTTTGCACAGACAGACGCGTGATCTCCAGTTAGCGCTCTCCCAAGTATTGGGCCTCGTCATTTGTGACACTGTCACATCATGTGCATCACTCGGTATCGCCTTCTACTACTCATGGAAATTGACTTTGGTTCTCATGTCTACCCTACCAGTATCTTTCATGGTCTTGGCTATCGCCACTCGGAACTTAGATTCCGAAGTCTTGTCTCAAAGGCAATCCTTGCAAAAGGCATCTACAATTGCCGCCGCTTCTTTCAATGGCATAGACGTCGTCCGAGTATTTGCCGGTTTTAATCGAGAACAAAAAAAGTACGGTGATGCTTTGAGACTCGCTGCTCGCCATTTCTTGGCGCAAGCTCGCTGCAACTCAATACAAATGGGATATCTCGCCTTTTGGTCGATATCAATTTTCGTCTTGGGATTTTGGTACGGGCTTGTTCTGGTGGAACAAGGTCTCTTGCCCGGACACGTCCTTACAACTTTCTATGCGGTCATCACAGCATTCAATGGAGTCGAATCATTTGCCGGTCATTGGCTCATATTATCGAAAGGAAAGTCTGCAGCGCATTTTCTCGTACATTTGGCTCGGTCGAAGAAGGATCTAGACACCACTGCTCGAGCCGGGCCTTCTGTCATACTTCGAACATGTGCTGGCAGTATCCAGTTGAATCAAGTAAGCTTTTCGTCGTGTTAGAATTTTCCATATCTGGCTTACAATAAGCGAAGGTCGATTTTGCCTACCAGTCAAATCTCAAGGATAACATTATAAGAGGTGTGACCATGCATATACCAGCAAAACAATTTACGTTTCTGGTAGGAGAGTCCGGGTCAGGAAAAAGTACTGTGTGCAGTCTGATGGCCAATCTACTCACGCCTATCGCAGGAGAAGTGTCCATCGATGGACACCCTGTTGATCATATACAGCCAAGCTGCCTGAGCAGGCATGTCTCGTTGATACATCAAAACAGCTCTGTTATGCACGATTCCTTTTTCAACAACGTGGCATGTGGTTCCAGAAGCCCAGACGATGTCTCTGAAACGGAGGTTCGACAAGCCTGTACTTTTGTGCAATTGGAGTCCACGATATCGCAATTACACAGCGGATTAGACACCATTGTCGGTGCTGACAACCACAGTCTGAGCGGTGGACAGAAACAGAGACTTGCTCTTGCAAGGGCTCGGATGCGCAATCCCGCGATACTGATTCTTGATGAACCAACGAGTGCCCTGGACCCAATCGGTCAAAACATCGTCATGAATGCCATCAGGGAATGGCGTAAAGACAAGACTACAATAGTCGTTACGCACGACATTTCAAGCATACGAGACGAAGATTTTGTCTTTGTCATGAGAAGCGGTACGATTTTTCGTCAGGGACGCATGCAAGACCTTCGAAAAGCGGTGACCGCGCCTTGCATTCCGAAAGGTTGTACCAGATCTGATCAAGCCAACTTGATGTCGGCTTCGAGTACTTTGAAACCACACGGTAAAGGCTCATTCCATAATGTTGTTAATGTCTCCGAAACAGAGTATCAACAAATTACATTGCGCTCATCTTCATCCATCCAATCAGCTGGTAGGCATGCCAGCATCTCAAGATCTCGCACAAAAGATATACGCAAAAGCCTAATCGAAGGTTGGCGAATAACAGACGATGTGGAAAGAAAGCAGCAGCAGTTCTCAACCTATTTAGACAGACATTTTTGCACAACCGAGACAAGTTATGTACTCGAGAAACGTCATGCATGTACAAAAGCATGCTTTGCGCCGGGGGAGACAATTGACAACAATGATCAAATCTCGGAGTCGTCTGAATCGAATTTTACAGGAGATATCTCGATGGAGAGAAAGTCCAACTGCAAATATGCAGAAATTGAAGACAGAACCAGTCAACCAGACCCACGTCCATATGACTCCATTCGAGGCATACTTTCCACGTTTTGGCCGTCCCTAGGCTTCGAAGATCGCATTCTTTGTGTGTTGGCTCTTTTACTTTGCCTATTGGCTGCAGCTGCCACTCCTGCATTTTCCTTCTGCCTGGCTAGGTTGTTGGGTGCGATGTGGTCCAAGACAGACAAGGTCGAACAAGGGCTCAGATGGGCATTATTTCTCATCGGAATCGCTGTCACAGACGGGATTTGCACTGGCGGAGGACACTATTTGTTCGATAAAGTCAGCCAAACATGGATTGATCACCTTAGGCGAGATATCTTTGGTAAAGTGTTGATCCAGCCGAAGTTGTGGTGTCAAGCGACACAGCACAGTCCAGGACATCTCAGCCGGTGCCTCGATAGAAACGCCCAAGAAATGCGTAGCGTAGTGGGAAAGTTCTTGCCAGTTCTGATAGTGGTTGTTGCAATCATGTCCATATCTGTGGTATGGGCAATGGCAATCTGTTGGAAACTCGCTCTGGTTGCGCTATCTCCTCTACCTCTTTTTGTTCTGGCTATCAAGATGTACATCATGGTCAGTTCAAAATGGGAACAAAAGTGCAACGAAGCTGCTTCGGACTCGAGCGCCATATTGAAAGAAGTACTGCTCAACTTTTCGCTTATCCGAGTCTTTGGATTAGGCCAATATTTCGATGATAAGCAAACCACCACAGCGAATGAGGCATGGCGAGTTGGACTTGAAAGAGCATTATACACCGGCCCCTGGTTTGGACTCTACCAGTCCATTACCTTACCGCTCACTGCGTTGGTATTTTACTACGGAACTTCCCTCACATCGCAAAATACACGCGATTTAAACGTCAACGACGTTCTTCAGGTCATCAACCTCTTGCTTTTTAGCATCGGGACATCCTTTGAGCTTCTAAATGGACTTCCTCAGCTTACAGCCGCACGAGTAGCAGCGACCGAGCTCCTTGACTACACTAAGTCAACGAAAACTATGGACACAAGCAAACATTTTCTAATACAGCCAGATTCTCCTTTGCCGATCGAGATGCACAAGGTCGACTTTACTCCTGAACAAAGCTCAGCCAAGGTTTTAAATGAGTTTTCTCATGTCATCGACCCCGGCTCATGTGTAGCAGTTGTTGGGTCCTCAGGCAGCGGCAAAACCACGATGTTGTCACTCATCCTTGGCTTAACAACACCAGACTCTTCGATTTATGCTCATGGCTGGGAATCAGAATTCACACTTTGTTTTGGGGGTGTGCCATACTCCATTCTCGACTTGCAACATGTGCGCTCAATGATGGCTTATGTGCCCCAACAACCATTCTTGTTTCCAGCCACCATCCGGGATAACATAGCTTATGGCGTCTCGTCGACATGCCCCAACCTCGTCCAAGAAGCAGTGGTACAGGCAGCTCAATCATCAGGCATTCACAAATTCATTGTCTCACTTCCCGATGGATATGACACGGTCGTTGGGGATGGGGGACAGGCATTATCGGGGGGGCAAGCTCAGCTAGTAAACATAGCTCGCGCGTTGGCCAAGCGGCCTCGCCTCCTCATTCTAGACGAGCCTACTAGTGCCCTGGATTCGGAGAGTGCTTTAGATGTCCGCATTGCCCTAAGATCGTTGATCCGATCGCCTTGCTGGCAAGAGGACGGCATGGCCCTCGTCATTGCAACTCACAGTATCGAAATGATACAAATGGCTGCCGAGGTAGTGGTTTTAGATAAAGGGGTCAAGGTCGAGCAAGGAACATATGATACCCTAATGGCAAGTCGAAGCCATCTGTGGAGACTCATCAATGAAGGCAGTACGTGATCTCACCGAACGATACTTTACAATCAATGTGTGCAAAACTTGAGCTTAATGTTATGGAATATAGCTCAAAATCAACAACTTCTCATTTTGAAAATCAAAGATATATTCATATATATATATATATATCATGGATCATGGATCATGGATCAAATGCCTATATGTTTGATATATAAATGTCATGTCATCATGGCAAATGTAGTGAAATACAAATTTGCACTCTTCGTATATGCTATTAAGTGCCATTTAAAATGACTAGCTGTCCAAAGTAGACATAGCCCGGTCATTCCATAGAACGGAACCTCCTCACCTCCGTTTAGATCGCAGAAAGCTCTCCCAAGTTACACCTCGCCTCTTGGGGGTGGCAGGGGCAACATTTCTTGGTCGCGTGGGCTCTACCCAAATATGTCTTGCCAGTTGTCTTCGTGGCTGGCGTGGTTGTTCCTCCTCATGAGGCTTACTCATATATTTCATGATGCACGGGTCTTGGCTAGGTGGTATATCAATATTGGTCCTTGTTTGAAGGATAGGGTCGTTTGGTAATGTCTGCGGATGTATTTCCAGTATGTGCTTGCCCATGGGCCGACCGAAGCGAGCGGCACATATCAACGCATGGAGATCTAGATCTCTCCCATCACCGTCGCCAGTTCTTTCCGTAAGTGCCTCTGATATGTGTCTTTGGTGAATTGAGGTTTCACTTTGGGTTGAGCGACTCGCTCGTCGCTTAGAAGTCTTAGTATCGATAATGGCATTGGTACCGCTATTGGAGGCAGCTGGCTTTTGCCTGCTTCGGATGTGCAGAACAGACAGGCATGAGCACCAGTTTCGAAATGGCAGCGTGAGCCATCGAAGAACATGTCCGACCTTGTGGAAGAACGAGGCAATGTATCTGTCAGGAACTTGTCGGATCAAAGCGCCCAGTGGAATCGTTAGTGCTCCGAATAGCAGGCTCCATCCCCATTGCGCCCCTGTTAGAGGGACGGTGTCAAAAGCTTCACCACCTTTGAAGATAATCACGAATTGACCGACCAGAGTGAGAATCTGGACACCGATAAACCAAGGGTTTCGGAGAACTCCTTGGTACCAAATATCAAGCTTGTTATCGACGCGGCGACAATTATGCTGGTTGAAGAACTGCATCCAGACATACATGTTGAACACAAGAGTCTGCAGCTTCTCAATCTCTGCCGGAGTATGTGGGTCGAAGATGTCCCAACCAGCATAATGCACGACAAAGACAACTGCGAGCTGATACAGCGCTTGCCCCAGAATCATTTTCCACATCGTTATGTTGATAATTGGAGCACTGCGAGGTTCTGGTTTACGTTTGAGGAAGTCTGGTGATGGATGATCCGTGGCGAGTCCTAGAGATGCGAAGATATCCATAATAAGATTGATCCATAGCAGCTGGACGACTGTGAAAATAGAGTCACCCACAAGTTCGGAGATAATTGTAAGAATACCTGCTGTAATATTGATGGTGAACTGAAACTAGTTTTAATTAGTCTTGATTCCACCAAAGCCGCGGCCAGTCACTTTTGCATTCATGGACTCACTTGGCAGAATTTCCTAACAGCATCATTGATCGTACGACCCCAACTTAGTGCTTTGACAATGGAAGCAAAATTATCATCAAGCAGAATGATAGAAGCCGCTTCTTTGGCGACTTCAGTGCCTTGGATGCCCATAGCAAAACCAACATCTGCTGCTTTGAGAGCTAGTGCGTCGTTTGTGCCGTCTCCCGTAACGGCCACTGTCTCTTTCATGGAGCGCAGATGAGTGACAAGGAGCAGTTTGTCCTCAGGACTGGACCTAGCCAAAACCTGGAGGCGGGGAATTACGGCATCAAGCTGCTCATGAGTAAGTTTGCGGAACGTTGGCCCGTCCATTGCAATACCACCACTTGAGTAAATGCCACATTCGATGGCAACAGCCTTGGCTGTTAGAAAGTTGTCTCCTGTGACCATACGTACGAACACTCCAGCCTCCTGGCATTTCTTAACCGAATTGATGACCTCGAGTCGCAGTGGGTCACGTATTCCGAAGAAGGCGATGAAGATTAAACCTGACGCAAGCCACTCAAGATTGATGGAGGCTGGATCGTCATCAGGATGCTCGAATACTTCGGATTCGTCGAAGTCTCTGTACGCAATCGCGACAGGGCGAAGCATATTGTTAGCGTATTCCTGGATGGTGTCCCGGAAGCCACCTCTGTCATCTTCCGATAAACGAGCAGTCGTCAGTTGGTACGTATGATCTTCTACAGCATAAGCACAATATTCAAAGACAATTTCAGCAGCTCCCTTGATTAGAAGTCTGTATCTCCCGCTTGGAAGTCTGATGAGAACTGCCATCCACTTTCGCGATGATTCGAAGGGAAGCATAGTAACGACAGGTGTGTTGGCTCTTTCAGTGCCTAGAAGTCCCATACCAAGATGGTCTCGGCTGAATTTCAGCAACGCGGTTTCGGTACTAGAGCCAAAATAGTCCGGAGTTTTCGAGTCATCCCTTTCGAAAGCAGTGGAATTCAATGCAATACTGTCTTTAATGAGATCCTTCACTTCGTGGGACATGGCTGCTACAAGTTGAGATGACCCGCCCTTTTGCGCAATGACAGGAACCGGTGCCGACTGTCCGTATTCGATAGCGGGTGCATCCATGTCGTCGAAAGCACCGTCAAGAGCAATGCGGCCAGAAACAACTGACATTTTGTCTTGCGTGAGGGTTCCCGTCTTGTCAGAACAAACACTAGTAGCATTGCCCATGACCTCACACGAGCGGACGAGCCGAACCAAATTGTTGTCTTTGAGCATGCGCGTCGTAGCGAAAGCGAGGGCAACAGTGACATTTAGTGCCAATCCTTCAGGGACCGTGATGATGACAACAGTGATGGATAAAATGAGAATGCGAAAAAAAGCCTCCGCTTTGTTGGATGGCCCCGTGTTGGCCATTAATCTCAGGCGTAATAAGAATCGAATGAACAATATCACAAAAAAAATGGCACCAGCGATGGCGCCAAAAACAATAAGTTGCTTGCCAAGTCGGCCCAGCCTGGCTTGCAGGGGCGTTTCCTCGACATCTTCGCGCAAAGACATGAGTGTGCGGCCATATGTGGAATTTGCACCAACTGAAAGAACGAGATACCGTCCAACGCCTCGCGACACAGTAGTACCACTCAAAATGAAGGGATCAGCAAGAACCGCGTGAGAAGCGTCGTGGTCCGCTGGAACAGTCTTCTTAACCATACCAGATTCACCGGAGATTGATGACTCGTTGATATGTAGGCCAGAAGCCTCGATCAAAACCCCATCCACTGTGATGACTTCTCCCGCCTCGATATGCATAACATCTCCGACCAAAACCTGGGTGATGTCGATTTGTTGAGCTCTGCCGGATCTGAACACGGTCACTTCGCGATGCTTCTTCCGCTCAGTCAATTTTTCAAATTTATAGTTCTTTTGCCAGTCATTGGCAGCACTTGCCAGAACGATGATGACGATAGCAATAACAACCGTTACGCCGTCTACCCACTCGATGTTGGAGTACCCTTCTTCTGCCGTTACGGATTGGTAGATACCAATGGCCAACGATATGCACGCCGAAACCGTGAGGAGTATCAGCAGTTTGTCATTGAATGCGATCCACATGAGCTTGAAGAAGGACTTTTGTCTCCGGCGAGGTAGACGATTAGCCCCGAATATTCGTTTTCGATCGGCAAACGGAGAGGCAGAATTGTCCCCACGTCGCAGAGTATGGTGTAGATTGTGCGTTGATATCGGTGGAGTTCTCTGCAAAACGGCAGGACGTGATTCTCGACCGGCGGCTACAGCTTCATCGAAGGAAACAGAGCCATCGAGGTAAGTCTCATCGGCACTGAGACCAGCGGCAACATCGGTCCGAAGACCGGCTGCGAGACCTCGAAGGCCGCCAAAGAAATCAAGAGCTTCGAGGTCGCGCAGGGTTAGGAGTTTATGTAGTTGTGAGGGCGTGAAGGCGAAGTTGTTGGATGGTATGGGAGAATCTTCGCGCAGTTCCTCTGCTAGAGGTGTAGCACTAAGTCTTTCGGTCGGGCCATGGTTATCACGGCGCTGTGCTGATTCGACGAGAATTGAATCCATAAGGGCACGACCTGATCGGCAGCCTCCTTGGGAGGTCTGTAATTCCTCGAGGACTAAATCGTCTCGATAGTTTACGTCGTGAAGGTGTTCTGGCTAAGCATTTTCAAAATGGCAATATCACAATCGCTGAATATAAGAGCGACGCATTGGTTGGAAAACGACTAGACATGAGCGGCCCGCACAAAGTTCCGTACGGAGCACAGCGGCCAGCGGGGAGAGGAACTTTCGTTGGTGGGTTTAATAGCGCAGCCCACAGTGCCAAGGCTGAGATCGTTTGGAAGAGGCCCACTGTAAGCACGATGGTTGTTAGAAAAGTGTTAGACCGCGCAGCTAGGGTTTAATGTGGTCACCTCTATTAAGTTATCTAACCCTATAAGAGGGTGCGGACTATAGCTTAAATACCTAAGTACCTTTACTATTAGTAAGGTACTAATATAGTGCTAAAATATACTATATAGTTATAGAGATTATAAAAAATAACTAGCTAGGAGTAGACTCTTATCTTAGCTAGTTAAGTAGCTAGACTATTATATAATAAGGATTAATTATACTCTTATAGGTATAATATACTCCCTTAGGGGACTTTATTTAAGGTTTCCTATAATAAATCTAAATTAATAAAATTAGTTAAATTAATCTTATAATATTTAAATTAATTTTATAATATAGAAATATAGTTAATTAGTTATAATCTTATCTAAATTAAAGTTATTATATAATACTTATTTTTTAGGTTTTTTACTAAATATACTAAAGAGTAGTTTTATAAGCCTTAGTACCTTATAAAAGTTTATAAAAGTATTTCTTATAAAAGGCTTTATAAGGCTATTAGTAATTATCTCTTTAGTAGTAATTTAAGTAATATTAAAGGTTTTTTTTATAATTTCTTAATAAAGCTAGTAGTAATAAATATTTATATATTAAAGCTTTATAATAAGCTTAATAAATTCTTCTTTAAGTAAGTAAATTATCTATATATTATTATATTTAATTTTAAGTATATTATTACCTAGGTATAGCTTAATCTCTTAATATAACTATCTAAAGGCTATAAGCTTTTTATTATAGTAAGAAAGTACTAGAAGCTTTACTTTAGTTAATAATATTATTATAGTAGCTTACTTACTTATTTTAAAGAGTATAAGACCTTTAAAAAGCTTTATAGTATAGCCTTATAAGCTTTTTTATATTATAGTATTATTAGTAAAAAAAGTATTACTATATATTTCTAATTTAGGGTTATCATTACTATATTTAATTACTAGGTTTACTTATATATATTTATACTTAAGAGCTTTTTTAGCTACTTTTATATACTATAGCCTTAGGTTTTATAAGTATTATAAGAGTTATAAAGCTATAAAAGTAATATTAAGTTTTAAAACTATTATTAGATATAGTAGGGTTTTAATTAAAGATTAATATCTCTTTAGATTCTATATACTAACCTTTTTTTAAAGGGTTTTAGTAATATAGTAATTATTAGGGCTATAGGCCTTTATTATAGGATCTTTATATTAAATTTAATAGCTACTTTATTCTAATAAGACTTCTAATTAAGCTATACTTTCTTATTAGTATAATCTTTAATAATTTTAATACCTAGGAACTATTATAGCTCTCTAAGGTCCTGAATATTATATTTTATAAAGAGTTTTACTTTAAATTTATTATATAAAGATAATTTTCCTTTAGTAAATAAGGTAATAAGGTTATTTATATAGAAGAAGATAATTAACCTATCCTTAATAAATATATAAGAGTCTTTAAATATCTATATAAAGCCTTTACTAACTAGCTAGTTAATTAGCTCTTTTATTTATAAAAAAACACTCTTTATAGCTTATAAACTACTTTAAGAAGCTTTAGATAAGCTTATTTATCTTTATAGCCTAGTAGTATCTTATAAAAGACCTTTTTATTAAGATCTAAATTTAGAAATACTATAATAAAGTTATACTAGTATACTTCTAAGTTAAAGTAGTATATAATAGCTATAAGTAGCCTAAAGGTATTAGTAGCTAAAGTTACTACTTAAGTTAATAAATAACTCTTTAGTTAATAATTTCTAAGAATATAGAGATAAGCTTTATATTATAGAAAGTAGCCTTACTTATCTAATTTATAGGAAAAAACCTAAGTAAAACCTAGAAGCTTTATATATATAAGTACTTTAGCTTTTAATACCTTTATAGCTACCTTTCTATTAATAATCTTATTAAATTCTTTATTTTATACCTTATAAAACTTTTTTTTTTATAACTAGCTAAATAATTATAATAAGCTAGAGAAGAAAGAAGCTTAGATATATAAGGCTTTTCTTTACTTTTAGGTTCTAGTTTAAAGAATATAATAAATACTTTAAGATTATTATAATCTTATAGATTTACTAATATTTTATAATTATTACTACTATTAGGTAAGTTAAGTAAATTATTAATACTTAATAGTATATTATTTATAAAATCTAGGAATTATCTAGGTAAGTTTAAGGGAGTTAGTAGATTTAATTCTTAACTTTTTTTTTCCTTTTCTTTATAATCTAGTTAATTATAATTAGTAGGAGTTTTCTCTTATTAAAGTTAATTAAGTAGTTATTATAGTAATAGAGGGTATGCTATTTATAGAAGCCTTATATTAAGGCTTTTATCCTTATTATCCTTAACTAGCTCTTTAAGGAAGTATTTTTAACCTCTTTTATGGTTAATAATAGGCCTTTTTCTTAAGTATAAAAGGTAGACTTATTAAAGGTAATATAGCTTAATAAAAACTAGTAGTTTCTCTTTAATATTAGTACCTAAATTAAGTATTATATAAAGGAAATATATCTAGTAAGGTATATAATATAAGCTCTCTAAGTAAGCTTTAGACCTACCTTATAAAGCCTACTTTATATTATTATAAATTGTGAAGGGCTTAGGCTTTGCCTAAGCAATAGTATAGTGTATATAAGTAGGGGGGTAGTAGGGGATAAAAAGGGGGCTAATATAAGATACCTAGGGGATATAAGAGAAGTAAGGGGAATTAGCTATATAGTTTTTTTTCTTTCCCTAAGTTTCTTAATACTATATTAATACCTTATTATAGTTACCTAAGGGCTAGTCTATAATAATTAAGAAACTTCCTTTAGTTCTTAGAGATAGCTACTAAAAAATATAATAAAAAATATAATAGATATATTAAATACACTTTACCTATAGGACTAATATAATCTAAGTATAGTAACTTCTCTCTTAGACACTATAATACTACTTATAACTTACCTTACCTAGTTTAATATACTCTAATATCTAGTAACTAAATAAGGTATAAAGCTTAAGTGTCTTTAAAAGTAAGTTATAGTATATAATACTATATATATAGCCTAACTATAAACTATATACTAACTAGGGGCTTTTAAAGTATAACCTATATAGCTTACTACCTTTAATCTAATCTCTTTAGTCCCTTAGGTAAAATAAAAGCTAATTCTCTTAGGTAATTTATATAATAGTAATAAGGCCTTATTTACTACTTAGAAGCTTCTTATAGAATATAAGCTTTAGGTAAATAAGGACTTTATTAGTATAGATAAAAATAAGTAAATACTTATTTACTAGAACTTATCTTTCTAAGTCTAGGCTTAGGTTATTACCTTTTTTAAGTAAGGTAATCTTTATACTTTGAATTTAGTTACTTTTTTAAGCTACCTTAAGTTCTTATTTACTAACCCTTATAAATAGAAAATAGCCCTTATAGAACTTAACTAAATAAAGTAAGGCTTAGGGAAGTCTTTTACTATATTTTTTTATTTACTTTAAGAAGAAACTAGCTAAAGTAAAAAAGACCTATTAGAGCTATAATATAAAACTAGCTAAACTCTAATATATACTTAATAAGTGCTTAAAAGAGATTAGTATTAGCTATAGTATAAGCTAGGATAACTATAATACTATAGTTACTTAGTATTATAGTATTATAATTAATATTAAAATACTTACCTTAGGGAATAAGTATTAGACTTAATATAATCTATAGTAGCCTTACCTTATACCTTAGCAGAGTATTGCACTACAATGGATTTGTAGTGTGTTTTTTTTTCAACAAATAATATTTATCTAATCTAATAAAATATATAGAGATATAAAACTTCCTTTTTTGGATAGATAGCTAAATAACTACAATGTAGTTATATATAAAGGTAGGTCAAAAAGTGGGTCATTAGCTTGTAAATTAGAAAAACTACATTTCACTACATTTTAGCACTAAAAATACACTACAAATGTAGTGTTTCTAATTTACAAGCTAATGGCCCACTTTTAGACCTACCTTTATATATAGTATTTTTCTTAGGATTTATCTCTATAGGATTACGTGATTTATAGGATAAGATCTTTAATTTAAAGTTAGATATAAAATTAAATATAAAAACTACAAAACACACTACACTAACTACAAACAATACTCTGTACCTTAGACTAACTATAAGGGAAATACCCTAATATTAGGGGTTTATATAGCTAGGATATACTTGGGCTAATTAAAGAAATAAGGTAATAAGAATAAAGGCTAAAAGTTAACTAATATACTATAAAGAGTAAAATAGGTATTAGAGGCTAAGTTAGCTGAATACTACTAGGAGAGGTACTATTTATATTATAGCTCTAAGGACTACTATATTTAGAAGTACTCCTTTCTTTTACCTTACTAACTATAAGTTAATATTAATACCTATAGGGTAGATAAGAAGAGCACTAATAAGAAAATTAATACTTACTCTCTAGAAAAAGAGTAGCCCCTAAGTAAAGTCTTATATAAGAGTAAGGGGGCTAGCTAGCTATTATAATAATAAATATATATAAATAGTATATAAAGGAGAAAAGGGATATTACTTATTATATAAATTAGCTACTATTCTTAGTCCTTATACTCTTTAATATATATTCTTATATTAGTATTTAGATTAACTATAGCTATAATTATTATAGTACTATAAGTAAATTAGTAGTAAGATATCTAGGCCTAGAGCTTATATAGTTACCTAATGTGAGACGGTGTGGAAAGTGATGATGATGTATTCAGCTATCTAGGCTATCCACACATGTGGCACAACGAGGCTAGAGATACGTGGGCCATAAGGGCATTTGCCCTAAGTGCCCATGTACCTCAATCCATAGTAATCCATAGCCTTAGATACAGAAGGTATTATAAGTAATGCCTAAGATATAAGGCTGCTATATCTAACACCGCCCCTAGCGGAACATCTAGTCTAAAAATAAGGCTATAAATATAATTAACTAATTAGTCTATCTATAAAGATACCTACTCCGCTAAAGCGTTTAATATAAAGTCTTATGCCCTTATTATTTAAAGAAGACATAAGAAATCACTATATTTAATCCTTTTAAGACCCTTTATTATCCTATCTACAATTATTTAATTAGTTCTAATCTATTCTAGATAAAAATAACCCTATAAGGTCTTTTTAACTACCTATTTATATCTTATATTAATATAATAAGTACAACCTCTTTGCCTCTTATCTAGGATATTTGCCTTTGCATTTTAGCTATCTATATATATAAGTAGTAGTTATTATTAAGGGATTCTAAAGTCCTTAAGTAGATTTACTACCTAAAGTATTAATAGTCTTATTAGAGTTAAATTAATAAATTTAGCCTCTGTAGAACTAAGCGTAACTAGTAATTATTTCTTTAACTACTAAAGAATTACACCTCCTATAAGTATAATAATATAGCCCGCTATTAATCTCCTTATATCTAGATTATTAGTAAGAGAGGCATTACTATATCCCTTTACTTAAAGGATTCTATTTAGATTAACTAACTTATTATTAGACCCCTTACTACCTAGTATAATCCCTAGGTCTTATAACCTAATAAGATATCTCTAAAGGTATTTTATTAGTTTCACGTGTATCTCTTTTAGTGTAGAATTTATACTATAAAGATAATTTAATATAAATGCAATGTCTAGTCTTATATATATTATAAGCTAATTAAAGCTTTTAGTCTTTTAAGCCTAATTAGAGAGATTATATACTATTAGAAAAGACTTCTAATTAGTAGGAATCTCTACCTTTATAAGCTATAGAACTATAAATAGTTTAATATTACTAATATTAAATCTCTTAAGGATACTCTATATATAGAGATTCTAGTGTATTAGTATTATTTAGTTATTTCTATCCTATATAAACTTAATGCCTAGGAAAAGCCTAGGATTACCTAATTACTTTAACTTATAATATTACTAAAGGCCTATAAATATAGTTTAAACTATTACTTTATCCTTTACTATAATAATTATATTATTAATATAGAGAAGGAGAAAAGTGCTTTCTTAATAAAAGATATAGAGCTCCTACTTGAAATATATAAAGCCTAGCTTTTCTAGCTTCTTAGAGATATTATTAAGCTACTAAAGAGATAATATTAGAAAACTATAAAAAGCTTTATTAAGCCTATAAATACACTTTATTCTATCTCTATATCTATAAGGTTATCTTATATACACTTTTATCTATACTATAGTATTAAGAAAAGTATTTATAGTATTAAATTATTCCTACTTATAGTTAAGAATAGCTATAATTATATAAAAAATACATAGGGAGACTAGGTATATAACTACTATATAGAGATTTTCCTTTTTAAATACCTTTATATTCTAATTACCTTACGTAACCTAGTAAGCTTTTATATATAAAGGCTTATTAATTAGGTATTTTATAGTATAAACCTAGTGCCTATTAAAGATCTTTATATTTTTTAGAGGTATTATAAGAGTTTAGTATTATTTCTCTTTAATCTTCTCTAGTTCCTTTAACTCTATAGGTCTCTAGAAAGATTAATAGTTATCTATTCTCTTTACCTTAAACTAGTTATTAGGAATCTTAATCTTTATATTTACTAAATTAGTAGCTTTAAGTATTAAGAAAGTATAAGACTTTTAAGTCTCTTTCTCTTTATTATATATATTATCCTTATAGTACTTAATTATTATATTTAACCTTTATTTAGGGTATACTTTCTTCTTCCCTAATATTATAATATTAAGATAGTTATATTAAGGGCTAGCCTATTAGCTATATCTTAGTTAAGAGAGTTTACCTATTTATTATTAACTAATATCTCTATTATCTTTACCTTTTTCTTTCTTAGAAGCTATATCTAATTCCTCTCCTTAGGAGAATATCTCTTCTTCCTAAGGAATAATAGTATTACTATATATACTTTATCTTAGGTCTTCTAGGAGTTTTCT
Source organism: Epichloe bromicola (assembly GCA_023658445.1). Taxonomy (NCBI): domain Eukaryota; kingdom Fungi; phylum Ascomycota; class Sordariomycetes; order Hypocreales; family Clavicipitaceae; genus Epichloe; species Epichloe bromicola. Next base: position 5,584,975 of record CP098269.1, read on the forward strand.
TTTCTTAGGACTTATAGAGGGAGAAGGTAAGAACTATTATAATAAAGGTAATTATAGTAGCTATATAGCTTTTATAGCATTACTATCTATATTATAACCTATAGTCTTAGTCTCTATAGATTTCCTACTTAGTAATTCTACTATAAAATATATATTCTTTAATAGTAAGGCTTATTTAATTAGAACATTAATAATATAGCGTCCTTTCTCTTTAAAGGAAGGGTTAATAAGCTCTATAATATATAGTTCTTTATTATTATTAATTTAGGCTAGTATATTGCTCTTATTAAAACAAATATCCCTTGCCTAAATTACCTTTTATTTATTAGGAATCTAGATCTTATAGAGATAATACTTTAGTCCCTCTATGCCTACTAGTCTCCTAATCTTAGCTCTTAGAGCTATTTTCTAAGCCTTTACATAATATTTATTAGGGATCTATATATATATAAGATATCCCTATGTTTATAAGTATTAAATTAAGGTGTTATTTTAAAGACCTAGTATCTTAAAAAGAGTCTTTTATAGTAAGCTACTATTCTTAGTTTTACTTATAGGAAGTAAATTTATAATCTTAGCTATATATATTATAGTAAAAGGCTATAGTAGCTTAGGAAGTTATAACTTAATTATTATAGACCTTACTACCTTTATAAGGGTTTATTTTATATGTTTTATAATACCTTAATATATAGGTATATAAGGAGTGCTAGTATAGAAGATAATTCCTTCCTTTTAATAGTAGGTCTTAAACTTCTCCCTAAGGAATTCTATTATATTATTTATATAGAAGTACTTTATAGTATAATCTCTACCTATATTCTCTATAGTAGTCTTCTAGGCTATAATAGCTTTAACTATATTTAACTTACTAATAGTTAGGATTACCTAGTAGAAATGTATATAAATATTAATTAAATATAATATATAGTTTTTACTACTAAATCCTTCTATTTTATATTTAATAAAGTCCTAGAATACCTATAATAGGAAATACGTAGTATTATTTAAGTTATTATAATTAATCTACTAAGGAGCTTTTACTAGTAAGTATACTAGATATTAAAAATTTATTAGAGATTAAGGGTTAATTAAGATTCTAGCTTCTTTATAAGCCTTAATAATATAGTCTTTACCTATATAACTAAGTTATTTATATAATAGACTAAATTTAACCTATTAAGTAATTAAATTACTTATAAGGGCTATGAAATTAAATTAGGGTTCTTTATCCTAAAGTATAAGAGTTATAATATTAGCTTTCTATTAGTATTAACTAATTAGTAGTCCTATACCCTTTAAGATTAAATAATCCTTATAACTATCTATTATAGTATCTCCTTATTTAAGAAGTCTAGGGGAGATTATATTAACCTCTACCCTTAGCGTATATTACGTATTAGAAAGCTCTAAAAAGCTATGCCTAAATAGAAGGTGTACACTTCTAATTCTATCTATATAAAGATGCTAACTATTGCTTACTATTATTAGCTTTATATTTATATTAGTGTTTAAATATATAAACCACTTTATATTATTAAATATATGCGTGTTATATCTAGTATCTAGAATATAATTATTCTTTATAAGATAATCTTTAGTATTTATATATATAGTTAGTGTATTATAATTTACTACTATTAGTAAAAGATTTATCCTAGTAGTAATAATATCTAAGGAAGTAGTAATTATTAGATTTAACTTCTTCTTTTATATTAATTTAGGTATCTTCTTAGAATAAAGCTTCTAGTATCTATCCTTTGTGTATATTACCCTACCTAGGGAAATTTAGTAACTACACTCTAATTTTATAGTCTTTATAGTATTATTCCTTTTCTTATTATCCTTAGACTTAGCGTTCTTACTAGACTTGCTCTAGGTATTAAAGTTTACCTTCTAGTCCTTTAGAGGCTTATTAATATTATATATTAAATATATAAGTATATTCTCTTTCTTTAAAGCTACTTTAGAGAAGCCTTTTATTTTCTAAGAGCTATAGACTTTAGGTATAGAGTCTTCCACTACCTTAATTATTTATAATACCTATATAATATCTAGAATTACCTAGATCTTATTAATTTAATTCTATAGATTCTAGTGGTAATTAAGCTAGGTTTAAGTAGTTATAAAGTTTAACTTCTTAGACTTTAAGAATTTGTAAAGTGATTTAATAATTACTAAGTTAGCTTTAAAGCTATAATTATTTCTAATTAAATCCATTATTTTAGTCACTAGTATAGTCTTAGTTTATCCTATATATATTAGGTTCTTCTAGACTTAAGAAGAAAGGCTTTACTAGATAATAGATATAAGAATAGTATAATATTTATCTATTATAGGAGAATGTGGGATTTCCCTAGTAAAGTGCTTTATTAATTATATAATTTAGACTTATATCTTAACTAAAATCTCCTATTTCTTAAAATTCTCTACCCCTTTAAGGGGTAAGATAACTATAATCCTAGAGAACTAATTTTTTATTATATTATTATATTCTTCTAGTTATATTAGAGTTACTGCAATTACTGCGGTTATTTAGGTTGCCTATATGAATAGTCCTGCTGTAGAACTTATATTATTAAATGTGTTATTAGCTATATTATAATTCGTAGGAGTAATAAGGGTTATATATTAGAATTTATATACTCCTATTACTATAATTACTTAATACTAATTATTATTAATTTAGTTAAGTAGGAGTTATAGTGGTAGCTCTCTCTTAGTTAAATTACTATGTAGCCGCTAATACATAGAGATATAAAGTTAATAATATAAGGTGTTTTTAGATGCCTTAATCTTATTTTACCTTAGCCTAGTTAGAGGGCAACGCTTTACTAGAATTTGCTATACTTACTTTACTAATACTTACTATACCTTATAATAATAATTACTACCTAGATAGTAATAGATCTAGATTGTTAGTTTTAGGTGCCTAAGGCAGTTCTATAAGGAATGTCTTATCCTAGCCTACTATCTGCTAAGATCTGCCTAGAAGGGTCTAACTTTTTAAAGTTATTCCTAAATCTTAATATATAGTTATTTATACTACTATATTATAAATGCTAAAATTATAATTTATTAATTAATGCTATAAAGGTTATATATTTAAATCCTATTAATATAATAAGAGATGTTTATTTTTTTTAAATAAAGGCCTACTTAATTAATTTAATTATACCTTTATAACTTAGTTATTTATTAAAGGAGGGGATTATCTACTGCCCCTTAAGTTATATAAATTTTACGCTTCTAGATATTATTAAGAATTCTAGTGTAGTTATATATAACTTTTTAATAGTAAAAAAATAGCTAAGTGTAACTAGGCGCAATAGGAAGCGCTAGGCTTATAACCTATAAGATAGTGTGGAAAGTAATAATAATGTATTTAGCTATCTAGGCTATTTATATATATAGTATAATAAGACTAGAGATACGTGGGCTATAAAGGCATTTGCCCTAAGTGCCTATGTACCTTAATCCATAGTGATCTATGGCCTCGGATACAGAAGGTGTTATGAGTGATGCCTAAGATGTGAGGCTGCTATATCCAACACCTAAATAAAGGTAAGTCTATACTATAGTAGAAATAAAGAAAAAAGGCTAGTAATAGAGAGAGAATACCTCTTTAATTATATATATAGTTTACACTAGAATTAATATTAATAGCTAGGAGTTATTAGTATATTTATATATTATCCTAGGCCTTACTTAGAATATTATATTTAGACTACTATAGTTAGAATACTATAAGGTAGTAGTCTATATAGGAGACTAGCTACTAGTTATTAGATTAGTAAGGGGTTTATAGGTATATAAGGTCTCTAAGCATAGAGAGAAAACTCTAGTGTAAGGAATTATTAGTTCTCTTTATACTATAGAAGTATATAAAGCACACTAGACTAAGAACACTATAATAAGGTTTATTACTACTAGTCTTAGGGAGATAATAATAATACTATAGCTTATAGCCCCTAAGAAGAAACTAGAAACACTAGATATATTAACACTACCTAAGGAGCTAGTAAACTTTATAAACCTTTTTAATAAAGTAAAGGCTAATAGCCTTCCCCCTTATAGGGGTTCTCTTAACTACTATATTTATCTATATAAGGCCCTAGATAAGTCTAAGCTAAAGCTTTTATAAGGCTTACTATATAATATACTAAGGGATTAACTCCTTAAGGTATAGCACTAGATTATAGACTTAATAAATAAAGGATAGATTTATACTAGCTTCTCCTTAGCTATAGCCTTAGTTTTACTTATTAAGAAGTTAAATAAAGGTTAGTATTTTTATATAGACTACTAGGCTTTTAATAAGATTACTATATAAAACTATTACCCCTTTCTCTTAATTAAGAAAATACTTTACTTCTTATCCTAGGTATATTAGTTTATAAAGGTTAATATTTATACTACTTTTTATAAATTATAAATTACTAAGGGTAATAAGTACTTAATAGTATTTTAAATAAGGTTTAGACTATTTAAGTAGTTAGTTTACCCCTTTAGTTTAGCTAGTATACCTATAACCTTTTAGTATTATATTAATAAGTCCTTAGAAGATATACTAGGAGATTTTATTATAGCTTATTTAGATAATATTTTAGTTTATTTAGGGGGCTTAAGAAAGGACTATATAGCTAAGGTTTACCTTATCTTAGGCTACTTAAGGGCTATAGAGTTATACCTAGACCTTAATAAGTTAGTGTTTACTATAAAAGAAGTCTAGTACTTAGGGTATATTATTATAGTAAGGTAATTTATTTATTCTAATTCTATAAAAGTTATAGCTATAAGGAAATAAGCTACCCCTATAAAGTCATAGGGAGTATATAGTTTCTTCGGCTTTATAAACTTTTACTATAACTTTATAGGGGATTTTTTAAAACTAGTAGCACTACTAATCTAACTAACTAAGAGAAATATCCCCTTTTAATAAGAACCTAAGGAGAATAAGGCTTTTAAGAGACTTAAGAATACCTTTATTTTATACCTAGTCTTAGTATAATAAGACCCTAATTACCTTACTATAGTAAAGGCTAACTACTTAGGTACTACCCTAGGTAGTTACCTTTTATAGTAAGGACTAGATAATATTTTATACCTAGTTACTTACTATTTTACTAGCCTTATACCTGTTAAAAATAAGACCTATTTTTAGCCCTTTCTAGTCAAAGAACCTTTATATTACTAAGCTTGCACTGTAAGCTTGACAGCTGCACTACAGCTATCAACGGTTGCGTAGGTGGTTACAAATAACCACGTTGCAGCTATTAACAGCTACGACTGACCGTGTGGATAACTAATGTCAATTAGTGTTATAGGCATAAGTGTGCCCATAACCCTAACCATAAGTAATTAGGTAAGCTAGGGTAACATAAGCAGACTACCCTATAGTGGTAATGTAAGTAGCTTACCCTATAGCTATCTTTAATAGCGATTTTCTCTTTAACTAGAGGTTATATAAAAGTCTTATATATAGCAAATTAATACTAGAAGATAGGGCTTTCTTTTTATATAGTAATATTTTTTAGACTAAAATTTAGTATATATAGGTTACTAGTATATATAGTAGTGAGTTAATTTTTTAGATTTCATATACAAATGAATTTTATAGAAAATAAAAAGTGGCTTATAAGACCCCGCTGGCGGCCTAGGCCCGCCAATACGGTCGGTAGGTCTATAAGAGGAAGAAGATCTTTTTAATCTAGCTAGTTAGCTAGGCCTCTCAACCAATAGCCGCATTGCCCGAATAAACTAACTAAAAATTAATTCTATTGTTCTATTAGTTACTATAAAGTAATCTAAAAATTGAATTCTATTAGTTAATAACTGCCACTACTTCTATTGCGTTGCGTTGATAAAATCAACGTTGTGGCTCTATCGGTCCTAGACCGTAGAGCTTACACTTGTACAGCTGTTGCCAGCTGGCATCAGCTCCCTACATTTTATTAATACCTATATAAAAAAACTATATAATTTATAATAAGGAGTTACTAGCTATTATATTATACCTTAAGGTATAGTTAGTAAAGCTATAGGGTATTTACTAGCTATTCTTAATTTATATAAATTATAAGAATCTTAAATACTTTATAACTCCTTATTTAATAATAGAATAGTAAGCCTATTAGGTAAATATACTTATATTATTTAACTTCTATCTTTATTATAAATCTAGTATATAGGCTTAATACCTAGATACCCTTTCTTAGTAAGAATAAGACTAGAAAGAAAGGGCCTTAAGAATAGAATATATCTTATAGCCTCTTACTATTACTAGACTTTTACTAGCACTAGAAAGGCACTAAGAGGTAGTATTACTAGTAGAAGAGGTTCTTTTTATCTCTAAGCACTTATAGTTACTTTAGGACTAGGCTATTACCTTAGACCTTACTTATAGTATTTAGTTAGAAGCTATTTAGAAGGGGGCTTAGAAGTTCCCCCTTAAAGTATAAATAAAGGAATAAGTAGTAAATTATTCTATAAGCACTTATAAAGTACTTTAGTTCTAGGGGTATACTTAGGTTTCTAAGTAAAAGCCTTTAATAATAATACTTATCTAATAATACTATAATTTACTTACTATAGAATACCTAGGCTATAATACTATATTTTAGATTTTATAATAGTAATTTTACTAGGATAAAATAATATAAGATATTATAAGGTTTATCCAGAATTATTACTATTTTAGTAGCTATAAGAGTTATTTATAATACTAAGGATTACTAAGGCCCTTACTAATCCCTAACTAGTTCTAGTTATAAATCTCTATTAATTTTATAATAAACTTACTAGTATTATCTTAAGAGAGACCTTAGTACCTTATAGTAATTATAAATAAGCTTTCTAAGTTTATCTAGTTAGAGACTATAACTTTAATTAAAGCTAAGGAGTATATAGAATAATTTAAAGTAGTCTAGTAAAGGTTTTAGGGGTTTTTATAGTCTATTATTATAGATTAAGAATTAGACTAGTTAGGTAATTTTTAGATAACTCTATACTCCTTAGTAGGAATAAATTAGTTACTTTTTATATTTTATTACTTATAGACTAATAGTAGTATAGAATAAGTAAACTAGGAAGTATAAGTAATTTATAAGTAGCTATTTTCTTTTTATAGTATAATTAGCCTAAGTACCTTATTACTTATTAACTTATAATAAATAATAGGCTATCTTTAGTTACTAGAGTAAGCCTAAACTAACTACTTAATAGCTATAACCTTAAACCTATTTAATTATAACTTAATTTATTTACTTTTACTATAACTCTAAAAAGAAAAGCTATTTATTTTCTAAATTATCTCTAGGAGGGAACCTTTCTAGCTTAGGCTATAATTACTTATATATAGTAATAGTAGTAAGATACTATATTAGTATTAAGATATCTAGTAAAATACTTTTAAGTTAGAGATAAGGTATAGCTTTTACTTAGAAATATTAAGATAAACTAACCCTTATAGAAATTAGATTAAGTAACTATAAAATATATAGTAGTAAAAGTACTATTACTACTTATAGTTTACCTAGATATACTAAGGGGTATATACTTAGTTTTCTATATTAACCTTATTAAATAGGTAATAAAAGACCCTTTTCTAAGTTAAATACTATAAGATTCCTATCTAGGTTTATAATAAGTACTAGTAAAAGATAATAATAAACTTATAAAGAAATACTAGGTAAAATAAATACTAGTAGCTTAAAATATACTAAGGTATAGTAAAAGGTATAATATTTTAGTTAAGTAAATAAGGTACTTATAACTAATATAAAAGCTACTAGAGAGTATAGTAAAGATATAAACTCTTAATAAATTTAAGGTAAAGTAAGGGAATATATAATTTTATAATAAACTAAATTAATTTTAGAAAACTTATTTACCTATTAAAAGCTTTAGTAATATAAGTATATTCTTATTATTACTTACTTTTATCTAAACTATTTATACTACTATATTATAAAGATTAGACTTACTACTAGATAAACTTATATTAATAGTAGTATACTATAAGATAAGATAGTTTAACCCTAAGCTACTTATATAAGGGCTATAGGTTATTTTACTTACTAGTTATAGCTACTAACCTTAGGTTATACTTAGGTTTTAAATAGTATAAGTAAAATAATAATTAGGAAAATTAAAGTAAATATATAGAGAAGGAGACAGGGTATTACTCTTAGACTTATTAGTAAGAAAATAAGTTAAGTAACTACTAGCTCTAGCTAGAGAATAAGTAAGTCTAGTATTTTGTTAAGCGGAAAACAACACCCTAAAAGACACGATGCTAGCCCACGGTCGTAAGTAGCTCTAAAGCCTACATATAACAGAGGGGTTAATTGTCTTAATAATATTAATTATAATAACAGCTAGAGGTATCCTATTATATAGAGATACTCTAGATTAAATAGTCTATTAGATTAGAAGTACTGTCTTAATTAAATAAGGGAAATAATCTTAGTTTATTTTATAGTAAATATAGGTATAATCTTAGCTAAAGTAAAACATAGGGGTAATCTTAAGAATCTCGTGGTGTGTGATAATTGTGAAAAGAATCTAGCTATAGGTAGTCTTTTTATAGATTAAATAGTCCTCTTACTTAGATAGCTAATGTTATTATTCCCTGTTATGTTATCTATCTTAATGATCCCTAGTGCTTATTATCGCGATTACGTGTTTCTAGGCGTGTATCTTATAGTATATAGTATAAAGGTTAATAAAGTTTAACCTAGAAAAAAGGTAGGAATACTATTAATAATAATAAGAAAGTAATTTATTACTTACTTTTAATATATTAGCTATATTAGTTATTACTATAGTAATAAAGGAAAAGCACTTTAAGAAAGGCTATATTTTACTTATAAAGTTCTTTATATATAGTATTTATACTTTAAATAACTTATTATTCTTATTAGAATAGAATACTAGTAACTTATTATATAGAGTTTTTTATACTATATCTAAATAAAAGGCTACTACTAATAAAGAGAATAACTTTAAGTTTAGTTATATTTATAGTAAGTATATTAGTTAAAGAAAAAAGGCTAAGGGTAAACTAAACTAGAGCTAGATTAAACTACACTTAATTTAGTAATATAGTTTACTTACTTATAAGGGAATAGAACTTTTAAGATAGTATAAGTATTTTTTTCTTAGTTATCTTTATCTTATTAATACTAGGGGTAATAATATACTCTCCTTTAGTAATTTTAGCTTTAAGGTCCTTAAAAGTATATTAGAGTTATACATTTATAAATAAGTACTTAGTTAGCTAAATATAGGTAATATAATTCTAATAATATAAAGAGTAGGACTCCTTACTCTTAGTAAGGTAATAATCTACTATACTAGTAGTAAGGGATTATTTAATATATAGCCTATAAGGGCGCTAAAGTAAGGAGGGTATAGTATATTACTTATTATCTAAGTCTTCTTTTATAAGAAACTTACTAATAGCTTAGGCTAGAGGTATTATAAAGATAAGGGTAGTAGCTACTTATTTAGTTAGTAGTGTAGTAGTTATATCTTAGGGGTAAGGTATTTTTAGTATAGAAATAATAGGGTAATAGTATAAAGTAAAATATAATAGAATAAGAAAGTATAATAAAATTATAGTATTTTTAGAAGGTTATTATATAAGGAAAGTAAGGTTATATTATAAAAATAAGTAGGATATTTATATAGGTAATTATACTTATATTAGATAAGTTATAAGTAAGTAGGGGTAGGGCTAGTATTATTATAATAATAATAAGGGGTTAGGTAGAATAGAACATATACCTTACTTATAATTAAATAATAATAATAAGAGGCTATATAGGATATAATATATACCCTTACTCTTAATAAATAATAATAATAATAGGCATATAGTATATTTTACCTATAAGGGGTAATATTAATAATAGGTATATTATATAACCTAGTTATAGTAAGTTAGTAATAGTATAATAATAGGTAAGTAAAGGGCTAAGGGTAATAGGTTAGTAAGGGTATATATAAAAGGCTTAGGCTTTACCTAAGTAATAGTATAGTATATATAAGTAAGGGGGTAGTAGAGGATAAAAAGGGGGCTAATATAAGATACCTAGGGGATATAAGGGGAGTAGGGGGGATTAGCTATATAGTTCTTTTTTTCTTCCCCTAAGTTTCTTAATACTATATTAACGCCCTATTATAGTTATCTAGGGGCTAGTCTATAATATAAATACTTTATAACTAAAGGCTTATAAGTAAGTTATAAAGGCTTCTAGATTCTCTAGTAAGTAACTCTATTAAAGCTTATTCTCTCTTAACTACCTATTTAATACTTATTAAGGTAATTACTAGTTAAGTAGCTTTTAAGGTATATAGTTTATAATATAAATAGCTACTTTAGTAGCTATAAGCTAGAGGTCTTCTAGGAAGCTTAATTATATTATAAGAGTTATTATAACCCTTATTATTACCCCCCTAGACTATTCTATATACCTATTCTAATATAGGTAAGCTAGGCTAGACTTTCTAATAATAATACCTTTATTCTTAATATCTTCTTCTTACTTCTTAGTCTAGAAGGTAGTCTCTTTATTAGTTATTATAACTATAATATAGATTCTATATATTCTTATATATATAGCTTCTAACTAATTAAAGTAAAATATAATATTAGTTTTTAATAGGATTATAAAGATATAATATAGTCCTATAGCTTTATAGGTAAAAAAAGTAATATAATAGTCCTTATTATACCCTAATAATTAAGTAAAGAGATTAAAGAAGACTACCTAAAGTAGCCTAGAAGGTAATAACCTTACTTAAGAGACTATAATAGTCTAGGCTTTGTAAAGCCTAGAATTAGCAATATAAGTGTTAATTACATAAATTAATAATAACTTATATAATACGTATTCTTTTGTTACCTATAGCGTAGATAGATTAGGCATATTACCTATATAGTAGCGTAGGCACCTATGATTAGCCCTTAGGGCTAGACTATAATATTTATATAAGTTACCTAAGGTTATAGGTTTAAGTTAGCTATATATAAGTTATAATAAGGCTTTATTCCTAGGCTTATAGGGATAGGAGAGTCCCTAGGGGATATATGGTATTACTAAGGGGTTAAAGAAAAAAAGTTACCTAGGGAAGAAGCCTATATAATAGTCTAGGCTTTGTAAAGCCTAGAATTAGTAATATAGGTGTTAATTACATAAGTTAATAATAACTTATATAATATGTATTCTGTTATTACCTATAGCATAGATAGATTAGGCATATTACCCATATGGTGGCGCAGGCACCTGTGATTAGCCCTTAGGGCTAGACTATAACAGAGACTTATAATATTTACCTCTATACCTTAGCTATTTAATAGACCTTATATTTACCTATACTCCTTTTTTTAATAGAATTTAAAGCTTCTTAAGTACTTAATTTATTATATCCTTATCTAGATATGCTAATTTAGTATACTATAGGTCTATAGGTATTATTATAATAATCTTTAGGTCTTATAAATCTCCCTTAATAATAAAAGCTTCTAATAGGCTTAAGCCCTTTATATATAGCTATATACTAATAATCTAAGTTTAAAATATCTCCTAATTACCTCTTACTAGGTTTATTACCTTTGTAGTAAGGTTATCTTACCTTATTCCCTTTTATATTAGTAGTTAGAGAGATATAAGATATATAAAAAATAATAGCTAGTACTAGGCCTTTAATAAGGTAAGGGTCTAGCTATCTATTAAGATAATCTAAGCTATGCTAATACTATAAGCCTTTATAATACTATAACCTACTTAAATTCTAGGCTACTTACTATAATTAAGGTCTATAAACTAGTGTTTATTATTAAAGATATAGATTAAGGTCTTACTATTAAGTATAACTTATAATTTACCCTAGGTAAGGAAAGCCTCTATAGACTCTCCTATAGTAGTAAATATAGTATTATTTTCCTTAGGTTCCTTTATACTATTTATTACGTGGTAGAATACGTGTAGTCTATAGAGGCTACTATATAAAAGCTAGATTTAATATCTTAGTTTAGGAATTTAACTTACTTTATATATATTATATTACCCCTAATAGTAACTTTTATAAGTAAACTTAGTATAACTTATAATCTATTAAATCTATTAGCCTCTCTAATAGATTTAACTATTAATTATATAAAGCTAGTATATAATAAGTAGTAGTAATTAGAGATTCTTTTATTATACCCTTCTAGAAGCCTAGAAATAACCTATATATTTAAAACTAACTATTTATAATAGTAATATACTAATCCTTAGAGTATTTTCCTACTCTCTAAAAATAAACTATATATTATTTACTAGTTTTATGCTTTTAATAGTATAAATCTAGATTTTAATTATTAAAAATAAAAACTTATTAGAATTAATAATTAAGAGAATCTAAACTAACTTATAACATATAAATTTAATAATAAAGTAGTAGAAAAATAGGAATAGCTAATATATTAAGACCCCCTTATTTATTAGAATTTAGTAGATCTATAAGCTATATATTATACCTAGAATTAAGTTAAATCCTATATCTAAAAAGCTAAAACTAGAGGCTTACTTAATAAACCTAATAAATTAATAAGTAGTAAGGTATTAAAAAGGCTATTTTAAAATACTCTTAGTCTAGCTTATAGTATTACTACTATAGAAACTAGGAAAAGTATAAGAAAAGATAAAAATAATAAAGAAAAGGGAATTAAAAACTATTTTAAAACTAATACTACTACTTAGGATATTAAACCCCTTAATTAGTTAATAAAGTTAAATCTAAAAGACTTACTACTAGGACCCTTAGAATACCTATAGAATCCTAAGGATTCTTATACTAAGACTAATAAATATAATATAGTAAGAATAATATAAGGGATTTAGAAATAGTAATAGGGATAAACTAGCTAGTAATAAGATTAATAACTAAAATTAGGAGCTTATAAAGTATAAGTGCCTTAGTAAGTTTAATACTATTAGTATAGAATACTAACTAAGGATTACTATATCTAGCTAATAAATAAGGCTAGTATAATAGGTATCTATATGCTAATAAAGGAAACTATTAGTATAATTAATCCTACCCTAATACTAATAAGGACTACTATAACTATAACTAGGACTATTAGCATAGCTAGGACTATTAGTGTAACTAATATAGCTAGAATATTAGTAAGAATACTTATAATCTTAGCTAAGTCCTTACTAGACTTAGTAGTAAGAACTATACCCTCTAGATTAAGGTAAGTATACTAATTCTAAAAATTAAAGAAAGGTAAATCTAGTGTTATACTAAAATTAGTATAACTAGTAAATAGAAATAGCAAAACAAAATATAAATTTAATATAGAAGATTATAGATATTAGGCATTTTAAGCCTTATAATAAACTAGAAGAGGCTAGTAATAACCTTATTATATATAATAGAAAGTAAACTATTTTCTATAATATTAAATTATAAATCTAGGTAGTTAAAGATTACTTATATTATACTAATCCTAGCTATTAGAATATTATTTAGAAGAAAATCTAGATATTATTCTAAGAGGATATAATAGTATAGTATAAATAATATCTTAACTTAGTAGAATAGAATACTATATTTAGTAGAATACTAACTATATTTATAGCTATATAAAAGGAATTTAGTATTTAGGTTTAGGATATAATAGTATAGCTTAATAAGGTAGAATATACTAAAGAGAATATTATAAAAAAGGTATCTTTTTATAAATTTATATTAAAGATCTTCTAGTATATAAGGGTAAGTAGTAAGTTAACTAACTATTAGCTTTTAGTATATTTATATCTTAAGCTATATCTAGGATTATAATAGATATACCTAGTTCTAACCTAAAAGGATATAAAATTAGTGTATATTACTATAATAAATAATAAGAGATATAATTTATATAACTACTTATATAGTAAAGGTTAGTCTATAAGTAAAAAAGGTAAAGGAAAGCTTAAGGTTTACTTTAATACTAAGATATCTAGTAGTAATTTAGAAAAAGATAAGAATAAAGCATAATTAAACTAGAACTAGCTATTTAATAGATAATTCTCTTAAGAAAACTAGTATTATAAGTAAAATAAGTAAAATACCTAAAGATTTATAGGATATTTCTAACTATAGCTATATAGGTATAATTAACCTCCTAAAGGATAAAACTAAAGACTATAGTAAAATAAGTCTTAAGAGAATAAAGGGAGAGAGTATATAAAAATTAGATAGACTTAATAGACTAAAGTACTAAACTAATAAAATAAGTAACCCTAAAACTATAGTTTTATAAGAAAAGAAAGCTAAGTATAGTAACCTAGATAATTTTAGTAATAAAAAAAGAACTCTATAAGGGACTAGGAATATACTAATATTATAGTATATAATAATAATTCTAATATATAATAATATAAAACTTATCTCTAGGAATATAGTTATTATATAGCTAAAGAAAGGGAGGTCTTAGAGAATAATATTAAGGATAATTAAGGATAAGACTTAAATTTTATTAAAACTTATTTTATAGAAAATATTATAAAAGAGATAAATAAGGCTATTACTAGGATAACCTTAAATAGAACTAGATAACTTACCCTAGGATAAGTAATTAAAGCTATAGTAAGACTATAAGAAGTTAAATATAATAAAAAAAGGGCTAATATATATCTAAAGATTCCTATTAAATTTAATAATAAAGGTAAAAGTTACTAAGTCTATCTTAACTTAGAAATATTATTAATTTTAGTGGATAAGGTATAGCTATAATAGCATAGATTAAATGTAAAGTAAGTAATATAGGAACTAAAGCTAGTATCTAGGGTCTAATCTTTCTTTTTATTACTAAAATAGCTATATTTAACTTTTATATTCTAAGAATAGTGTGTAAAATTATAAGAATAAAGGATAGCTAGGCAAGAGGTATAGGGGCATTAATATATTAACTAAAGCTTACTAGGTCTAAGTGTGTTATACATGCGAGTCACTATCTTATAGCTAGTGGCTTACTAGTGTTACGTAGACCTAGCCCTAGGCCTAGTATACCTATAGGGTATATAGGTGTAGTATTATAAGTAAGGCCTTATAATTACCTCCTTACTTATAGCTAGGCTTCTAAATAGCTTTTACTAGCTATTCTATAGCTATTTACTAAGTAGTAATAGCCTCTAAAATAATAATAAATAATAGGTAGGGTTTAAGTATAAATTTACCTATAATTCTCTATTATACTATATACTTTTTCTCTCTATAACTATAGTAATTTTTTAATTATTTCTTATACCTTTAGTTTTACTTACTTTTTAGTTCTTAATTACTATATTTTTATTATAGAAAATAAGTATATTCCCTTAAAAGAATATAGCTATATATATTATTTATACACTAGGTATACTAAATTTAAGAAATATCCCTTAGCTAAGCTTATATTACTATAGATTAACTATTAATTTCTTTATAATTTATTTATAGATCCTTAAAAGATAAAATATTCTAAGTTTTATACCTAATACTATAACTATAGTAATTCTTATAAAACTATAAGTATATTACTTTTTCTATATTTTTTAGTCTTATTTTACTAATAATTTTCTATAGGCTATAGCTATAATAAGAGGTAATTTTATTAACCTCTTAGTAGTTTTAGACTAGGCCTAAATACTTATAGATATTTATAGTAATATAGTAAAGAAAGACCTTAAGGACTACTTATTTTTAGAGGCCTTTTACTTCTATATTACTAAGTATTACCTTTATTTAATAATAGGGTTTAATTATATAAATATATTACACTATATTACTTTTAGCTTAACTAAGGCTATAAAGGTTTATTAGGTCTATCTTTTCCCTATATATTTACTAGTCCCTTACTTATATTTAGTAGTAGTATACTTTTATTATATATTAATAGTATATAGTATTATAATAGTAGCTACTTATTATAATATTCCTAAGCCTAATTCTAGGGTATATAAATATTATAACTATTTTGCCTTATCTTACTATATATTTAATAATTTTTCTATAGCTAACCTACTATAAACTTAAGGTTATATAAAATATAAAAATAACTTTATACTTATAATACTTAGACCTAGGATTTATCCCCTAGGGGATAGTAAAATATTATTTTATACTAGTAATATACTAGGTAATTACTAAGAATAAGAATAGTGCTAAGTATTTTATTTATAAGGGTTAGGCTTTTTACTATAAAGAGGTAATAATAAAGAGGTTTCCTTTAACTCTCCTTATACTTTAGGTATATTTTTTTTTTTTTAGTAAGTAGTCTAAGGTAGTTTATATAGGAGTATAATAGTAGCTAATAAGGCTAGGCTTTTTTTATTATAACTTTATATCTCTTTAGCTATATTTTACTTATATCTTACTACTTTTCTTATTTATTTTACTTTAGTAAAATACCTAAATTATATATTATATACTCTTCATATTTTCTACTAGGACTTATTAGTTATATTTACTAGGCTATCCCTTCTATTTTATAAGGTATTTATTACCTTTATAGGTTTTCTTATAATTCTTAACTTCCTTAACTTTATATTTATTATTTTTATCTTTAAAATCTAGTATTAGTATTTTCTCTTCCCTAGTGTTTTTATAGTAATTATATAGCTCTAGTCCCCTCCTAAGTATAAGGTAAAACTGCTTAGTTTGTTACACCCTAATGCCCTATTCTTTTATCTTCTTCTTATCTACCTTATAAATCTTATTATTAACTTTACCCTTATTTTTTAGTATTTTTTCCCTTATATTATAAATACTATTAATTATCTCTAGGTTTAATTTATCTTTACTTCCTTTCCCTTTACTTTTCTTCTCTTTTACTATAGTATTTAAGATTTTAGATAGAGTAGTGCCCTTTTTATTACCTTTAGCTATACTATAGTTAGATTAGTTAGGGGTTAATTAGTTAATAAGTAACCTATAACCTACCTAGTAATTATAGTAAATTAGATTTAAGGTAAGTTAAAATAAGTTATATTTAAGTAAGTATAAGTTATAAGGTATAAGATAGAAGAGGTATTATATAGAGAGTGGGAATAAATATAGTTATAGAGAAAGGGGGAATTATATTAATTTATACTATAAGTAAAACTTAAATAAATTTAAGTTTAACTATAGTTATAAACTATAACTATATCTTATGCTAATATAGCTATAAAGTTTATTATAAACTTTAATCTAACCTTATAGCCCCCCCTGTATTTATAACCTTAAAGCTTATTTCTATTAGGGTTTTATTTATTACTATAGTTAAGATTACTTATAAGTTAATTATTATACTAGCTAGGTATTGCTAGTAATTATTATTATCTTATTTGATTAGATATATTAGCTATAACCTATAACCCCTAAAAAAATTTAAAAAATTAATATAGCTTTAGTAAGCTAATATAGAATATATTATATAGCTAACTATATTTTTCTAGTAATACTAGTTTATATTATTAAAAATAAGACCTATTTTTAGCCCTTTCTAGTCAAAGAACCTTTATATTACTAAGCTTGCACTATAAGCCTAATAGCTACGACCGACCGTGTGGATAACTAATGTCAATTTGTGTTATAGGCACGAGTGTGCCTATAACCCTAACCATAAGTAATTAGGTAAGCTAGGGTAATATAAGCAGACTACCCTATAGTAGTGATGTAAGCAGCTTACCCTATAGCTATCTTTAATAGCGATTTTCTCTTTAACTAGAGGTTATATAAAAGTCTTATATATAGCAAATTATTACTAGAAGATAAGGCTTTCTTTTTATATAGTAATATTTTTAGACTAAAAGTTAGTGTATATAGGTTACTAGTATATATAGTAGTAAGTTAATTTCTTAGATTTTATATATAAATAAATTTTACAGAAAATAAAAAGTGGCTTACAAGACCCCGCTAGTGGCCTAGGCCCGCTAATATAGTTAGTAGGTCTATAAGAGGAAGAAGATCTTTTTAATCTAGCTAGTTAGCTAGGCCTCTTAACTAATAGCCGCATTGCCTAAATAAACCAACTAAAATTAATTCTATTACTCTATTAGTTACTATAAAAGTAACCTAAATTAAATTCTATTAGTTAATAACTACTACCACTTCTATTACGTTATGTTAATAAGAATCAATGTTACGGCTCTATTAGTCCTAGACCGTAGAGCTTACACTTGTATAGCTATTGCTAGCTAGCATTAGCTCCCTATATTTTAATATATATACTTATTTTCCTATAGTATTAAGTACTTAAAAAGGTCTAATAAATCTAAGGATTAGCTTTTATTTTATATTCTTAAGCCTAATATTCTTTACTAATAGTAATACTAGATTACCTTAATATAGTATTAATAGCTAGTAATACTAGTTATAGTACTTTACCTAGGTTTTAGTAGCTTTAGCCTAGTTTTTCTTTAGATACTCTCTAACTTTATATAGCTTTATAATATATATATACTTCTAGTACCTCCCCTTCCTAGCTCTTACCCCTAAGAGCTAGATAAAACTTAGGTAAATAGCCTATAAGTAAGTAGTTTAGGAAGTAGTTAGTGCTTTTATTTACTATATTATTATAGGTAAATTAAGCTATTAGAAGTAGCTTAGGCTATATTTATTAGTTCTTTATAATTAAATATTAAAGGTAATACTTAAGTACTTAGTTTATTTTTTTTATTTACTTATTAGTTTAGGGGTAAAATACTATAGAAAGCCTTTACTTTACCTAAGATAAGTAGTATAAGTCTAATTAGAATTAGCTTATAAATACTAAACCTTTATTAGATATAATACCTTCTAGGGCTTTAAATTATAGCTTTATTTCTTTATAGAAAAGTTTTACTAATTTAGCTATATTAATAGTAGTAGTTATAGGTAGGAAGATAGAATACTTAGTAAATTAGTCTATAATTACTAGGATTATATTAGTCTCTTACTTAATTACTTATATAATAGGTAATCCTATAATAAAGTCTATTAAGATCTCTACCTATAGTTACCTTAGTATTAGTAGTAATTTAAGGCTTTTATATAAGTAATACCTTCTAGTTACTACCTATTAGTAAACCCTATAGCTTATAATATAGTCTAAAATAAACTTACTTATAGCTAGCTACTAAAAGTAATACTTTAGTAGCTTTAGAGTATACTTAGTCCTAAAGTAACCTATTAGTAAATTATTATAGTATAGCTATAGAAGCTCCTATTATAAGATAGGCTCCTAGGGAATAACTACCTAGTCTTAGTATAATAGAAGACTCCCTATACTATATAACTATAAACTAGCCTTTCCCTTCCCTTTTACTAGGGAGTTATTAATCTTACTATTTTATCTTTATAAATCTAGGTCTTAATTCTATACCTTCTATAGTAGTTATACTAATAGTTTATTTAGCCTAGATTAGTAAGGATTTAGTAATATAATAATCCCCTATATCTCTTATACTATACTAATATCTTAGATATATATTTTGTTAAGCGGAAAACAACACCCTAAAAGACATAATGCTAGCCTACGGTCGTAAGTAGCTTTAAAGCCTACATATAACAGAGGGGTTAATTATCTTAATAATATTAATTATAATAATAGCTAGAGGTATCCTATTATATAGAGATACTCTAGATTAAATAGTCTATTAGATTAGAAGTGCTATCTTAATTAAATAAGAGAAATAATCTTAGTTTATTATATAGTAAATATAGGTATAATCTTAGCTAAAGTAAAATATAGGGGTAATCTTAAGAATCTTGTAGTGTGTAATATCTATAAAAAGAATCTAGCTATAGGTAGTCTCTTTATAAATTAAATAGTCCCCTTACTTAGATAACTAATATTATTATTCCCTATTATGTTATCTATCTTAATAATCCCTAGTGCTTGTTATTATAATTACGTGTTTCTAGGCGTGTATCTTATAGTATATAACACCTCCCTAGGTGTGCACTAGTTATCCCTAACTAAGTATATACACTAATAACTAAAGTGCTCTATAAGTATAGCTAGTAACTAATACTATATCTTAAGGAAGGGTATTATTTAATCTAGTATACCTAGGTTTAATCTAATCTCCCTTATATAGTAGGACTTCCTATAGTAAAGGGAAGTATTAAAGTAAAAGGGAAAAAAGGGAATCAGTACTATAAGTAGGAATAGAGTAAAAAGGGAAACTAAATAGAGAAAGAAAAAGAAAAGATAACTAAGACCTCCTTAGCTAAAGACTTAAATTTCTTATTTCCTAAGAGAGCTTTAGTGTTTTTAGTGTTTAAGGACGTGTAGTAAGTAATATTAGCAAGGGGGTGTGGACTATAAGTTACTTTACTTCTTACTAAGTTACTCTCTTTTTATAGCTCTTATATTAATTAATTAATCCTTAGGCACGCTTTTTTTCTTACTAGTAAGCTTTAATAATCTTAGCTTATATTCCTTAAGGGACTAAACTAGGTAGCACTATAGATATATATATAGATAATATTAGTAAATAAGTAATAGTTTTCCTTTATGCTACTCTCTATGCTCTAAGGAATAGGAGGAGATTAATTATTATAGCTTAACCTATATCTCTAAGAGAGCGTTAAATTATTCTTTCTTTTACTTATTTAGCTAAGGTTTTGTAGTTATATACTTACTCCTACCTAATAACTCTATAGATTCTTAGTAACCTTAGCTAATCCTTAATATCTATTTAAAAAAGCTTATTTATTATAGCTTACTATAATTAAAGAGTCTTCCTTATAATAGCAAGTGTTTAATCCTCCTTACTACGTTAAAGTGCTTTAAGTTTTATAGCTAAGGATATTAGTATTAACTTATGCCTAGTAATAGATAATAACATAAATAAAGATACTTATAATATCTAGTGACTTTTTCTTTTACTTAATCTTTATTTTTCTATATTAGTTAGAGGTACATTATCTTAAGCTTCCTACTATATTTCTTTCTCCTAATCCTATAGTATCTCTTATATACTAATATTAAAGACCTTATAGTTACTAGTAAAAACATAAGCTATAGGCTACTAAAAGTCCTAGACATAGAGTTTATTATTATATGCTATATTAGTATATATTTAATTAGGTAATTCTTATTAGTAATTTAAAGTTTCTAGGGTATAACTACTATACTAATAGGTAACCCTTTACTAATTATCTAGGTTATAAAGCAAGGTATTAAGCACTTTATTATATTTTATATTAAATATTAGAGATTAAAATCTTTCTAGTATAATAATTCCCTTAGTAACTAATCTCCTACTCTAAGCTTATTTATAGCTATATCTTATAAAACCCTTATAGTTCTTTTAAGCGCTTTAATATAGCTGTATTTTAGATCTAGAATATTATTAGATATTAACTAATCCTTAAGGTATAACTTAAATTATTAATTAATAATAAAATCCCTACTAAAAGTACGTAATTATTTAAGCTTAATATTATACTTATTTAGCGTGTCCTAGTTCTCTAAGAGCAAATTAAGTGCTTAGTAACTAACCTAGTAGCGAATTATTTAGAGAAGGAACCCTAGGCATATATACTCGCATTCCTAGTTCCCTTTTTATTTTATTACTAGGACTACAATTACTTTAAAATTATAGGGATAGTTTATAAGTTATATAATCTAGCCTTATTTACTTATAAAGTCTGTAAAATAAGTTATTCTTCCTTTATCTATACTATTAAAGTAGTATAAGTGTCCTTACTTTCTATTAAACATAAAAGTAGTCTAGTAGTTTATAAAGAAAGTAAATCCTATAGTAAGGTATTAGTTACTTATATCTAAGTAAAGCTTAATAGGGTTATACTTAAAGCTATATTTAATATTAATAGGTTAATAGGTAGTATAAAGCCTTCTAGCCTTTAGACTAATTAATTATTATAATATATTTATATTAAAGTCTTCTGTCTTGCTAATCTTAAATATTTAGGGTAGTACTACCACTATTACTTTAAGACTATATTCTATAATCTTCCCTATTACTATTAGCTTAAACTAATTAAGCTAGTCCTTACTTAGTGTCTTATAAGCCTTTCTTAGAAATTTATAAATATCTAGTAAATAACTACACTATTATACGGTTATTTATCCTAGTCTAATTAGTATTACTAGATTAAAATTATTGCTATTTTAGTAAACTTTAAATCTTAATAAAGGCTATGGCTAGTCTCTTTATAGGTAGAATAGAGGTGGCTACTATCTGTAGAGATTAGCTAGATTAATCTTAATAGTGTTTTCTTCTCCCTCTCTAAAAAAGAAGTTCTTAGTTCTATATATTAAAATATAGATATAATATATAGTAAGGTATTTACTATAAGGGAAGTAAGTAATAGTATTACTATTAACTTTAGTGTAATTACTTTTATTTATAATAGACTCCTTATACTACTCTATCTTACTAGGTAAGATTAAAAGGTTTAGGGATAAATAGTATAAATATTATAAGTAAAGAGAGTATAATAGTTATTTATTAATTTTAACTTAATATAGCTAGAGGGGAAATAAAAAGGTAAGGAATAGTAGGAATAAGGGTTTTTAGAGTTAGGTAAATATATGCTAGTGTAAGAAGTAGGTTAGATTAAATAGTTCCCGTAATCCTAACCTCTGTTTTTATAGCCTTTGCTAATTCTAGGAGTGGTTATTAGCAAGCGTTACTAGTTACCTTTACCTCTCTTTTTATCAGCTACTAGTATCTATTATAAGGTAGCTAGCTATAGTAATTAAGTGGCTTCTGTGATTTAGACTTTAGTATTATAAGTTACTTATAGGTAGCTATTTACTTATTAGTTATTAACGCCTATTATAGGTATTGTCTTATAGCTTAAGGCTTTTAACCCTCTTCCTTTCCTCCTCCTTATATTCCTTACCTTATTATTCCTTACTTCTTTACCTAACTAATTAATTATAGCTAAATCTCTTAATATAACTTATTAAAAACTTCCTAATATCACTGCTATTATAAGGGCGAGTGTCCCTAAAGATAAGCTCTTAGTAATAAAGACTATAAACTAGTCTAATTATACTAAGTTTTTCCCCTCTTTCTTTAGTAAAGACTATATAAGTTTTTAAGGATTATTTAATCTTATACTTATACTTTTACTAATAGCCTCTGTTTTTATAGTATAAATTTATTTTTACCTTCTAGGTCTAAAGCAAGATTAATATTAGTAATAGTAGTATTTTATTATATATAAAGATTTCCCTTTAACCTTCTAAAAATCCCCTAGAGGGAGTACCTCCCTATTTAATTAAGACTATAAAAGGGACTAAATTACTAAAGGAATTTGTGCGAAGCTATATTAAATTAGATAGTGCTTTAGCCCTTACTATTAAAAATAATTATTATTATCTAGTTCTTATTCCTACTAAGATAGCTTATCCTAATAAATACTTTTTATATGCTTTATTATAGTGTCCTAAGCGCTATTAGGCTTTGCTAGTATCTATGTTTAGTAGATTAAATAGTATCTTCTATACTAATTACTTGAACTTATATATATAGCACGTTACCTTCTTTGATAAGTATATGTGCTTTCCTTTCTATAGATATATCTTGCTTTCTAGGGTTAGTAATAGTATATATAGTAATTATATCTAGAATAGGTCTTATATAGTAAGCTATAAATAGCGCTTTACTTCTAGATACTATCTTAGGTCTTCCTAAGAGCAAGCTCTTATACCTTTCTTAGGAAAAGAGTAGTTTACTAAGGTAGTAGAGGCTCTTTTACTTAACCTAAACACTATTAACCTTAAAAACTCTCCTTACTTAGTAATAGATATGCCTCCTCCCTTCCTGAATTATTTATAAATAATAAGGAGAAATAGAAAATAAATTAGGTCTATAGTGCGAAATTTAGGAAAAACATAGGGAAAAAAAAGGGATAGGTAGCTTTATAGCTATTAGACTTATGCCTTAATTACTTAATCTTAAGTATCTAAATAAAAACTTACTTATTTCTAAAGGAGAGAAAAGAATAAGAGAGAATAAAGGGAATAATCTTTAATCTATATACTTATTAGTATATCTAAGAGTATGCTTTATACTCCTGTTTTTACTTAGATATTAATTAGGGTAGTTATACCTTAATTCTATAATATAGGCTTCTTTAAGGTAAGAGCTTAACCTCTTCCTTAAGGTCTAAGTTTACTCCTTTATTATTAACTATTTAATTAGATATATTATATTAAGCTACTAATAGTATAATTATTAAAACTTCTTAATTATAGTTATTACTAACTTCTTTTCTTACCTAGCTTTATTATAGAGTGTGTAGCTACCTATCTATAGTTAAAGTCTACTAGCCTTCTAAATCTAGGATAAACTTCTTAATATAGTCCCCTAAAATTATCTTTATAAGGTAGACCTTATCTAGTGTCTATAGATAGTAGGCCCTAGAGATTAGCGCTTGCTTATAAATTCGGAAAGGCCTATTCTATCTTATTATAAGTTTCTTTGTTATTAATATATTAACATACCTTCTGACATTATAAACTAGAATAAGGTCTCCTAGTTTTAATTAATCTTTCCTAAGAGAGGTAGCCTAATTCTTATCAGTTTAGTCTATAAGTTATCTCCTAAAGTTAAATACCTTTTTCTTTACTTTCTTAATATCCTTTGCCTTTCTTTTAAGCATTTAGACTTAGGCTTTAAATAGGTCCTAGCTAGTAGTAACTATATCCTAGTTAATTAGCCTCTAAGTTAGAAACTTAACTTCTAATAGCAAAATTAGCTCCTATCTATAGATTAAGTAAAAGGTAGACTTCCTATGTGATTTGTAAATAGCAGTGTGATCCATGTCATGACTTAAGGGTCGAAAGATAATAGAACAGAGTGATAGCTTAGATTCACAGTCGTAGCTAAATAGGTGCTACCTAGGGGCAGGTATATAAAGGTTTTAAGCTCTAACCTTCTATAAGAATATAGGCAGTCCTTGCTAAATACCTTGCCCTATACTTATATAACTATCTAGCTACTAGCTAACCCTCCCTAACCTAGTAAGTCTAAGGTCCTACTAATACTCTATTATATAATAGTCCTATCTCTATCCCTTACGCTCCTAATATAATACCCCCTCTTTATATAATTATCCTTAATTATATAATAAGCTACTTACTTAGGGCGTTTACACTATATAGTCCTAGGGGCTATAGTTAATAGAGGGTTTAGGTTAGGTATAATATATTATAGTGTAATATATTATTAAAAATAATAATACTAATAATACTAGGGTATGAATATTATTATCCCCCTATTTATTAATCCTAAATAGTAACCTATCTACTACTCTAATATAGTAAAGTAAATGCTCTTTACCTTATACTAATAGTTCTAAGAGAGTAAATACCCTATATTAAATTTTATAATTAGGTTAAATAGATAGGGTATTAGATACTATATATATAAATAGACTTATTTATAAGTCTTAGTAATATAGTAGTGCGGTTACTATATATTTATAGCTATTAGTATATTTAGGGATAGTAATAATAATAGTAAATATTATAATCCTTATATTAGCTATATATAGTGTGTAGATTACTTAGGAGGTCTATAGTTAATATAAAAGGGACTAAATCTTCCCCCTTTATATATATACTTCCTTTCCCTTATATACTATTTAACTATTATAAGTTTCTTTATTCTTACTTATTTTCTCTTTACTACTTCCTTACTACTAACCTATAGCTAGCTTATAATATCTAAAATCTATTTATTAACTCCTACTTTACTACTAAGTCTATCTCTATAAAATAAATCCTTAGGGAAGTTACTAAAGAAGTTACCTTAAAAGAGAATAGTATTTAAAATTTCTATATAAGTTTACTATTTTCTTACTAGGTTATTACTACTAACTTATAGCTAGTAATACTAAAATTCTATATATATAGTGTAGTAAATTACTATATAAAATATATAGCCTAAGAATAATACCTATACTATTCCTTAGTATCTTAAGGAGAATAAACCCTTTCCTATATAGTATAATAACTCTTATAGTATAATCTTACTACTTCTTTACTCCTTATAGTTACTAACCTATAGTAGTAACTTAGCTAAATATACTTATTATACCTAAAATAATAAGATATATATTAGAGTATAACTACTTATTCTAAGTCTTTAGTTTTAAGACACTAACTTACTACTAATACCTTACTTAAATTATATAGCTTTATAAAAAGCTATTTAATATTATTAAAGCTATACCTAAGGGAGATTACTACTACTTTAATAAAGTAAGTATATCCCTAGTTCTCTTAACTTAATTATTACTAATATACTAATAGTCTTTTATTTATATAAAGTAGAAATTATATAATACCCTCCTAAAGACTAAAAACACTAATAAGTATAGGTATATTTATTATACTTAGGTAGCTACTAAAGTAGCCTAGGAAGCTAAGTATAATAAGTATATTACTATATTATAGCTAGCTAATACTACTAACCTTAAGGTCTAAATTAATATTATAAACTACCTTTATTTTATATATAAGAATATCCTAATAGTAAGTCTTTTAAATATCTATAGGTAGTTTATTACTAACTTACTAGTAGTTTACTTCTTATACCTCTAGGCTTCTTACTTATATTAGTCTTTTTAAGTTACCTAGAGAGCTTTATTTTTTTACTTATAGAGAAGATAACTCTTCTAATAATAAGGCCCTAGTGCCTCTAAAGGCTCCTATACTTATTATTACTATAGCCTCTAAGGAAAATAAAGGTAAGGGTAAGGATAAGGAAATGCTTCTTAAGTAATTATTACTAGGTAGTTATATTATAGTTATAAGGGTAATATAATTATGTCTTTTTAGAATATTACCTTATATTATTTACTATATTTATAGCGTATTACCTTACGTTATTTGCTAAGGGTGGTTTTACTACTATAACCTAGCTACCTAATTACTACTTATAGTTATAAATAATATCCCTTATAATAAAATCCCTCTTTAATACCTATAAATTCTCTAAGCTATTATAGCCTTTCTATTTAACTAAGTACTTATAATGCCTACTATTATAATAATATAAGATAATTCTTTTTACCTTAAACTCTTACTTATTATCCTTAATATTATCTTATAGTAAAGAAGTATTTACTATATTATTTAGGTCCCCTTTAAAAGGTTTAAGGCTTATAATATTAAATATATTATATAACTATATTCTAGTAGGTAATTCTAGCTAGTAAGCTAGTCTATAACTCCTAACTACCTTTATAATCTTATAAGGGCCTAGGTACTTTATAGTTAACTTCCTACTTAGCTATCTTAGATTAATATTCTTTATAAATAGTAAAATATAATTACTAACTTTAAACCTCTTTAGGGTTCTTTTCTAGTTATAGTATTTCTTATACTAAGCTTATAAGTTAATTAGAAGCTATTTAATTATAGTGTGTTTCTCTCTTAGTAATAATACTCTATTCTTAGCCTAATTATTTATAAGTAAAATATTAGGTACTACTTACTATAAACCCCTAGGGTTATATTCTTATAATGCCTTTGCTAGTGTATAGCTATAAGTTATATAGTTACTAGTGTTATACGCAAATTATACTATTAATAGGTTATTAGCCTAGTTAGTTTATTTAGTATAGGAGAAAGCTCTTAAATAATATTCTAAGACCTAGTTTAATTACTTTATTTATCTATCTATCTATAGGTAAAAAGTAGTGCTTAGTAGTTACTTAATTATAATAAGATAGTAAAAGGTTATTTAAAATCTACTTATAAATATAAAACCTTAGTTTATTATAATACTTTCTAAGGCTTTATAATCTCTAAAGATGTATTCTACAAATATAGTTACTAACCTATTGCTTATTAGTTATATTAAAATAAGGATATAAATACTATACTTTATAAAATAGTTTATAATTACTAAGATTATATTATAGGTTTAGTTAGTATCTTTAATTAGTAGTAATCTAGTAATAAAATCTATTAATAGTTCTTAAAAGGGGTAATCTAGCTCTAGTAAAGTAGCTAACTTACTATATAGCTTATAGTACCTTAGTTTTAAAATTTAATAGTTTATATAAGTACTAATATATACCTTTATATCTTTCTTTATTATTAGCTAGTAATACTAACTTATAATTTAATAAAGTATCCTACTAACTCTCTAATACCTAGTAGTAGGGTTATTATATATTAATAGTAAAATCTCTTTTTTTATACCCTAGGGAATATAAACTTAACTTTTAAATATTAATAGCTTAGAGAGTCTAATTAACTATATTTATAATACTTCTAAGTTACCACTCTTAAGTAGCTTTCTTTAATATATAGTAAACTTATTATTTTACTATATACCTAATAATAATACTTAAATTAGAATATCTAATTCTAAGCTATTATCCTAAGTGTTAAAGTTAAACTTAGTAAAGGTTCTCTAAATAGCTTAAATCCTTACTATAATATCTCTATAAGTAGCTAGCTTATAAAATACTTCTAGTCTTATAGGTATATTATAGTTAAGTAGTGTTTCTAAGGGGCGCCCTTGCTACTTACTAGTAACTATACTAGCTAATATACCCCTTTTAGTAATATCTAGTCTTATAGCTTCCTTAAAAATATAGCTAAGTTATATTTTCTTAAAACCCTAGATATTCCTATTACTATTATAAGGTCTTTATAACTAACTATCTACTATATTAACTAACACTATTATAGAACCTATAGTATTCCTATTACTACTATAGAGTTCCTATTAATTAGTATTTATAAACTTAGATAAGAAGTTTAGTAGCTATAAGGTTACTACCTTTACTTTCCTATCCTTACTTATATAATCTACTCTCCTTAATAATATATTAGTAGGGTTTAACTTACTAGCCCTATATTTAATCCTAAAGTTAAATAGGTAAAGCTTATTAAGCATAGTTACTTACTTACTAGTTAGCCTTAGCTTTATAGCTAGGTACTTATAGTTTAAGTAATCTATTACTACTATAATAAGGTAAGTTAAGTACACTAGGTAATACCTCTATACCCTAAAAGCCTCTTAGATTACTAATAATTTAGTATCTAGTATAAGGTAGCGTAACTTAGTATTAGTTAACTTCCTTAATATATATATAACTAGGTGCTAGTAACCTAGCACTAATATTATAAGTATTACTCTAATAGTAAAACCTAATATATTTATCTCTACTCTTAATAAAGTAAGTAGGTTAAAGTATACTAAAATTAGTGCTTTCTAGAATAACTTCTAGAGTTCTCTAAATATAGCTAGCTTATAGGGTTCTAGCTTAAAGGTTACTAGTTATCCCCCCTTAAGTTAGTTTATTAATAAAATAACTACTTTACTATACTACTTAATAAAATATTAATAAAATCTAGTAAACCTAAGGAATAATTAGATATATAGGACACTATAAGGTATTAGCTATATTATAATTACTTCTACCTATAATAATTCTATTATAATACCTTTCTTAGATATAATAAATCCTAAGAATTTAACCTTTAAAACTAAAAATTAACACTTCTTAAGGTTTATAAAAAGCTTTATATTATAAAGTCTACTTAGGACTTATTTAATATATCCCGCGTAAGTAGCTATATTACTACTATAGATTAGAATATTATCTAGGTAAATAATATAGATATTATCTATAATATCCTTAAGGACTTTATTAATATACTCCTAGAAAGTCACTAGCGCGTTAACTAATTTAAATAGTATTATAAGATACTTAAAGTGCCTATATTTACATTAGAACGCTATCTTTTACTTATTACCTAAGTAAATATATAGCTAGTAGTATATATCTATTAAGTTAAGTTTTATTTAAATAACTATGCCCTTTAAGTAATTAAGGATTTTAGTAATTAGTAGTAAGGGGGACTTATTCTTAATAGTAATCTTATTTAGGCCCCTATAATTTATATAAAGCCTTAATTTCCCTCCTTTCTTTAGAATAAATAAAATTAAGGCCCTAGCTAGGCTAATAGATCTTCTAATCTATCTCTTTTGCTATATATCTATAAGATACTCCCTAAGCACCTCTAGCTTTTTCTTAGCTAAGTTATATATTAGCCTCTATAGTAGTGTTTTCCTCTTTTCTAATTTAATTATATAAGTATAGCCCCCTAGTTTAAGAAGCGTTCTTACTAAATCCTTATTAAATATATCTTTAAATTCTAAGTATTTCTCTAGAAGCTCTAGTTTATCTATATTATTACTTAGCCCTTACTTAGTTATAGGTTACTTATTGCTTAGACTATCTAAGGATCTTAGATTAGCTATAATATATTACTTATATAACTTATAGGCATGCTCTAAGACTATTACTACTTCCTTACCGCTTATTTCCTAAATTAGCTTTAGTAAGTCTACTACATGCCTAACTATAGCTAGTAAGGTTAATACTAATTACCTAGTTAATAATTCTTTTATATACTATGCTTATTTTAGTAAGAATATTATAAAGAAAAAGGAAGATAAAGATAAGAATAGTAATAAATCTAATAAAGAGAAAGATAATCTTAATTTAAAGAAAGTTAATACTAGAGTGCTATTATATAGGATTTTATACCTAGAGGAAATCCTATATATAACTAATAAATTTAGTATATAAATTACTAATATTAACTAGGAAGTAGTAAATAAACTAGTTTAACTAACTAATAAATATAATATTTATTATAATAAAGGTATTATCCTTATACTAGAAAACTAGAAAATAAGAATTAATCTAATAGATAAATAGTAGTATTAAATAAGGCTAATTAGGCCTTATAGACTAGGAGAATAAGATATAATTAAACTTAATAAAGTATATAATAAACTCTACCTAAAAGAGAAAATATTATATTTAGATAAGCTAGTAGCTATAGTATACCTAGTGTTTATAGTTTAGTAAGAAACTAGTTAAAAAAGGAAAGGGAGAGTTATAATTAATATAAGGCTACTTAATAATATAGTAATACTAGATATATACTCTCTATTAGACTAAAGTAATATTATAAATAATATATATAGTAAGAAGGTTTTTTCTTTTTTTAATAAAATAGGATTTTTTTACTAACTACTAGTTAGAAGTAACTATTAAGCCTATATAATAGTTATATTAAATTAAGGTCTTAAAGTATTAAATATAGTATTAATAGGATTTAAAAACTCCCCTATATTTATCTAAAGGTTTATAAATAGACTTTTCTAAAAGTATAAGTATTTTATATAAGTCTATATAAGTCTATATTAATAATATTATTATATTTTTAAATAGTCTTAAAGAGTATTTAAGCTATCTTAATATTATACTTAGAATTCTTAAAGAAAATAGAATAATAATTACTATAAAGAAGTTATTTATTAGTTATTCTACTATTTAACTACTAGGTTTTATTATTAATAGTAATAGAATTATTAATACTAATAATAGGCTTAAAGCTTTTTAGAAGATAATTTTCCTAAGTAATCTATTAAGTCTTAAACCCTTTATTAGAATAGCTAGATTTCTTTATAATAGAATTCTATAGTTTAATATATAAATCTAACTATTATAAGTATAGAAAATAGCGCTATTAAGGGAATTCTATAGAAAGAATAAGAAAATTACTAGTATCTTAAAACTAGTATAAAAAAGAAAGATATAATAAAAGATATTTTTACTAACTAAGTAGGAGAAAAAGGCTTTTAAAAATATTAAAGCATTTCTAAGTAAGAAATAAACCCTATAGTATTATAATTTATAAAAGCTACTTTTCCTTAAAATTAATACCTATAAGGAAGGATTTAGGTTATATACTTTCTAATTATAAGAAGAATAGGATAGTTAAAGTATCCCTAAAAGAGATATTAAAAATAACTAAATATAGCTAATTTTATTTCTTTCTAAGGTAATATTAAGTATTAAGAAGTAGTATAGTTTTACTAAGGTAAAAGTAGCTATAATTATATAGAGTATTAGAAAGCTTTAGAAAATAGTCTAATCTAATAATATAATAGTTAATATATTAACTAACTATTCCCTAGTAAAAGGGATTATTAAATATACCTTATTATTAATAATAGACTTAGATAAGGCTAATCTAAAATTAGCGAAAGTTATAAATTATTTATTATAGTTTAACCTTAGGGTTATTTATATACTAGGGATACTAAATATAGTACTAGATATGCTTTTAAGACTACTAGTAGAAGTAACCTACTAGAAGGTAGTATAGAAAAGCTAATATAATAAATTATATATAAGCGCTTATTTTATAAGTAAGGAGTATATTATAACTATAATTATAAATAATAGTCTTAAAGCTAGAATTATTATAGAATATTAGTATAATTAAAAATTTAGCTAAATTATTATAGTAATATAAGCTTACTAAGAAAAGTAAGTAATAAAGAATACTAGAGTTAGACTAAAGATTTCTCTATATAAATAGGATATATATAAGAATAGTTTATTATACTACTATAGTAGAGATAGATTTTTCTATCTTTATATTCTAACTATAGAGATTAAATCTATTCTATAACTAGTCTATAATAAATAGTAATATTTTAGAATTACTTAAATAGTAGTAAAGCTTTAATTAGTCTATTTTCTATATATAAGTTAGTAGATTTATAATTATATAGCCTATTATATAGTATATTAGGAAAATATAATTAATTATTTAAAGCTACCTAGGGAGTTATAGCTATTATAGCTAAAGCTAATACTATTTTATATAATCTTACTTAATTTTATTATAAATATACTAGAAGTATTAGCTACTAATATAATATAGTAAATAAAAGAATACGCTATATATAATTTATTATATTTAGTAAACTACTTATTTAGTAAGAGAACCCTTCTAATACTAGAATATATAATATATCTAGTAAAGATTTAGGTAGAATTACTCCTTTATACCTTATAGATTATAGACTAGGGATTACTAAGATAAATTATTTGTAATAAGGACTTAAAGTTTATATCTAATATATAAAAAGAGATATTTAGGTATATAGGAGTTAAACTTCTTATAGGTATAGTATATTACTTATAGATAGATAGAATAGCTAAAAGGAAGAACTAGATAGTAATAATTATAATATATTACTATATAGTAATAGATCTAGATATAATATAGACTATAATACTCCTAGCACTATAGTATTAATTAAATAATACTATAGCTATAAGTATAGGGTAGGCTTCTAATAAGCTACTATATAGGTTTTATTCTCTAAGTATTATTAATTTTCTTTCCCTAAATAATATAATTAATATAAAAACTAGTGTAAATAATATAGTAATACTATAAAAGTTATACTAGTATAAGGCTTAACTAGTAATTATACTAGTAGCTACCCTTACTAAGATTTAGTATAATAACTATTATAAACTAGTTAATATTAATATAGAAGATATAGTTTATCTATAATTATATAAGGGATATAAATTACCTAGGAAACCTAAGAAAAAATAGTTACTATAAAAGGTAAGACTATATAAGGTACTAGAAAAGGTAAACCTATTAGTATATTAATTAGATTTCCCCCTAGATTTATAAGTCTATCTAGTGGTTTCTATAGTGTAAATATAAAAGATAGTATAAGAAAAGGACTTATTTAATAAGGAAAAACTAGCTTTACTACTAATTATATTTAATAATCTAGAGAAAGTAAACTATTAGGAGATTAAATAAATCTATAGTTATTAGGTTAAAATTTCTAAAAGAAATAAGACTATAAAAGTAAAATTCCTTATCTAATAAAAGGGATTTACTACTAAAGATAACTAATAAATAGCTAAAAGTAAGATATAAATTAATATAGCTAAGATAGTAAAAGAATACCTTAAGAAAAACCTAATTAATTAGTAAAGGGAGTATATAAAAAAAGGTATAAATTTACCTATAAAATAATAATAGTAAAGGAAGAGAGGCGTTTTATAAGAGGTTAGATTTAATAGGTTAAGGCAAAGCTATAAGGTCTTTTTAAATATATATTATCTATTATATTAACTAGGGGAAGCTTACTATACTTTTACTTTATATTATTCCCTAATACCCTACTAGCTTTATATAGTTAAATTTAATATAAGTATAGTTATTTTTATTTTAGTCTTATTTTCCTTTATAGTATTTATTTCTAAGAATAATATTATATATAATATAAAAGTCTAAAAACTATTAGAAATAGAGCTAAATTAGCTATAGGAAATATAGAAGTGTAATAATTACTAAAAGTACTAAGTAAAACCCTAAAATATTATACTAGAAGTTAAATATAAGTTTTATAGGTAATATATAAACCTATATAATAATCCTTTAGCTATACTAGACTTTATTTTATTTAACAATAAGGTTAGTATATAAAACTAAATGCTTTATAAGTAAATATAAGTAGCTTATTTATATATTTAAGTACTAGTATTAAAATAATAAAACTAGTTATTAGGGTAGCTTATAATTACTAATTTAGTATAATGGTAATTTACTACTAATAGTAAAAGAGCTAAATATAATTAGTAAATTAATAAGATTTTAGTATAGCTAGGAACTATAACTTACTATAAGAGAGTAAAGTTTTAAAACTACCTTTTAGATTAAGTAAACTAGAATAACTAATTATACTAATTTTTACTTCTAATATAATAAGTTATATAATTATAGTAATAATAGTATTAAGATAAATCTAGTATATAATAAAATAAGTTAAATAAACTATTACTATTAGTAGAGAAAGGTAGTAAAAGCACTAATAAAGTAGCTAAAGTTATATAGGTAATAGTTAATAGAGAGAAGTAAATAGAGAATAATAATAATATAGTAGATATATTATATTAGATTTATTTATAAAAAGGTAAATAAGGGATTAAGCTATATAGGATTTAATTAGGGAGAATTATATAAGAAAGAAAAGAAAAGAATTAGTATAAAAAGAAAATAAATCTAGAAACTTACTAAAGAAGGTAAGAGAGTAGTAAGATTTAACTTAACTTAATTAAGAGTAGGATCTTTTAAGCTAGAATTAAAACTTAAAAGTAATAAAAATACTAAGTTTAGGGAAATAAAAGTTAATAATAGTATAATAGAAAGTAAATTTAATAAGAAAGTTAAAGAGATACTTATAGAGTACTTTATTAGACTATTATAAGTTTATAAATAAATAGTAAAACTTAATTTTAAGCTACTATTTACTAGATTTAGAAAACCTAGATTAAGAGTAAATACTTTAATACTAATACCTAATATTAGTATAGTAGTATATAAGAGAGTAATAGAAGAATTTAATATAGTATATAAAGAAAGAAGTATAAAGGGAGTTAATTTTAGTAAATTTAGATATATAATAGTAACTTACTAGAAAATAATATAGGATATTAGGGATATAATATAGACTTATATATATAAATTTACCCTTAAGGGCACTAAGATAGTATTTAATAGTTTAGAAGTAAATTTAAAGGATATATATTTTATATTATTATAAAATATAGTTATTTAAATTTTTACTATTTTTAAAGAATAAAAGGTTACTTTAATAATAAAGTAAGTAGTAGTAAGATAAGTAGGAAAGCTTATATATTAAGTTACTATTAATCTAATAAAGTATAAAGTAATAAGAAAAGTAAAGAACTAGGTAAAAATAGTAGTAGTAGCTTTCTATAATAGTATAATAGTTAAATATAGATAATAAATAGCTATATATAATAGTATATTATCTTTACTACTATAAGCTAATATATTAGCTTTTTATTTTATAGATAAATATAGTATAGTAAATAGTATAATTATAGGAGCGCTAGCTAGTATTAGGTATATAAATTTACTTTATATTAGTATAGAAAATAAGCTAGTGCTAAAATTATCTAAATCTTAGTAGACTAAGGAGATAAATAAGTAATATAAATAAAGTAAAATTAATAACTTAGTTAATAAAGTTAATACTATTAGTAAGTAAATTAATAAAATAGAAAAGAATATTACCTTTACTAAAAAGTAAGTAAATATAGTATTTAAAGCTATTAAAGAGTTAGTAAAGGAGGTTTATAAGCTAATAGTTTTAATAAGAGAGAATTTAAAAAGCTTTAAAAATAAGTTTAAATAAGTATTAGAAATATTAAAAGCTATAAAAAAAAGATCTCCTAGTGTAATTTAAGTAAAATTTTAGTTAATATTAATAAATAACTTAATACTTTAAAAAAGGATATAGCTAAAAAAACTAAAGATAAGAAAAAGATTATAGAATTATTATCTATAGTATTAAAGATATTAAAAGAAATACTAGCTTAGGAGGTAAAAATTAAAAGACTTATAAATAAGTAAAAAATATTTAAAAAGAATATAGATGTTACGTGCTAGAATTGACAAGTGGTCTGCCAATACCACAAGACCTTGGATGTGGCCTCGTTGCCAAGGATGTGTGGCCTAGCACGTGACCTAGAACCCCTATATTTGACGATAGCTCTGCCCTCTAGCTAGTTAAAGAGAATAACCTAAACACACTCTATATATTATATTTTATATTATAATAAGTGGTAGCAATTGCTCTTTGATTATTACGCACCTCTAGCGCTTTTACTGCTTAATAAAAGCCACTAAACTAATAATTCGTTAACTAATACACTAAGCCTATCAAAGCTATCCCTTTTACTAGGCCTAATAGCGCCCCTAGGCATCGCGCCTATCGTCAGATTCGTTGACCTTCGTGCCGACCTTCGATCCGTTGAATTGAAGACCTTCGATCCGTTGATTTGAAGACCTTCGATCCGTTGATTTGAAGACCTTCGATCCGATTGATTTAAAGACCTTCAATCCGTCAGTCTGAAGACCTTCGACCTTCGATTCTTCGACCTTCGATTCAATTCGATCGATTCGTTGACCTTCGTCCCGACCGTTGATCCGTTGAATTAAAGACCTTCAACGTTTGATCCGTTGATCCGAAGAGATCCGATTGAATTGAAGACCTTCGATCCGATTGAATTGAAGACCTTCGATCCGTTGATTTGAAGACCTTCGATCCAATTGATTTAAAGACCTTCAATCCGTCAGTCTAAAGACCTTCGACCTTCGATTCTTCGACCTTCGATTCAATTCAATCGATTCGTTGACCTTCGTCCCGACCGTTGATCCGTTGAATTAAAGACCTTTAACGTTTAATCCGTTGATCCGAAGAGATCCGATTGAATTAAAGACCTTCGATCCGATTGATTTAAAGACCTTTAATCTGTCAGTCCGAAGACCTTTAACCTTCAATTCTTTAACCTTCGATTTCTTCGACCTTTGATTTCTTTAACCTTTAACCTTCGATTTAATTCGATTAATTTGTTAGCCTTTAACCCGACCGTTAAATCTGACAAATACGTTAATTCTAATCTAATAAAGCTAGCTATAATGCTTCCCTTACACTAGCTAGATTAGTGTAAGCAACAGCGATTACAGTAGCTTTATAAGCAGGATTATTAGCGCTAAACCTGTGGTATCTATAGGAAGACCTTCTCTTTAAGAAATCTAGTCTTTTAATATCTTAAGGATTTATGCCTAGCTAGTTAGCAATATTAACAGATTTAATAGCAACTAGAATAGCAGCTAGACTAACAGCTACAGTAGCAATTCTAGTGGTAATAAGACTAGCATTAACGGGATCTTTAGGACCTAAGGACTTATTATCTATAGCAGTAGTAGTAATTACAGTAGTAATTATAGTAGTAAATTTAATAGTAGCAGTAGCAAATACAGGATCTTTAATAGTAGCTAGCTATAGAAGAGGATAACTTCTAATAGCTTAAAGACCTTATTATAGAAGCTTTTAAAGAACGCGATAACCTTTAAAGGCAGCTAGCCTATTAGCAAATTCGTTAGCTAATTCAACAGCCTAACCAAAGACCTCTGCAAAGCTTATTACCTAACCCTCTGCAACGCTTATTGCCTAGCCCTTTGCAAAGCTCGTTACCTAACCCTCTGCAACGCTTATTACCTAGCCCTTTGCAAAGCTTGTTACCTAGACCTCTGCAACGCTTGTTACCTAGCCCTTTATAAAGCTTATTACCTAACCCTCTGCAACGCTTATTGACTAGCCAAGCTATTAACTATTAGATCTATTAGCCTAATTAATACGACTATCTGTATAAATCTAACAGCGACTTAGACTATTAACCTAACCGTTAACCTGACCGTTAACCTAACCATCAATCCAACGATCAATCCAACTGCTATAGTTATAGATCCCGTAGGTTAAGTTATTAATTCAATAACTAATTCAATGACTAATTTGATGACCGATTTGATGACTAATTCAATAATCAATTCGATAACCGACCTGATAACCGATTTAATAACCGATTTGATGACCGATTTAATAACCGCCGGACCTGATAATCTTTGATAATCTATCTAACTGAATTCCTTTGTAAGAGCCCGCTTCCTAGCTTGTTACAAATTTATTAGATCTTATTAGATAGCTAGGATAGCTATCTCTTTTATCTAGGGTGCCCGCATTTGTTATATGCTAGAATTAACAAGTGGTCTGCTAATACCACAAGACCTCGGATGTGGCCTCGTTGCCAAGGATGTGTGGCCTAGCACGTGACCTAGAACCCCTATATTTGACGATAGCTCTGCCCTCTAGCTAGTTGAAGAGAATAACCTGAACACACTCCATATATTACATTTTATATCGTAACAATAGAGAAAATAAAACTAGCTTTAGTAAAGCTAATTCCTATAATAAAAACCCTAGAAAGATAGATTTAGATATTACTAGCTTTAGAGATACTAATATAGCTAATACTAGTTTTAGTAATATTAGCTTTAGTAACACTAGCCTTAGGTAAAACTAATAGGTAATAAGGTAAATTATATTAGGGAACACTAAAATTAGGTAATAAGTAACCTTAGGGTAAAATAAGACCTTTACTAATACTAAGTAAAAGGCCTAAACTACTAGGGAAGCCTAGTTTAAATATATAGGTAGTTTAGCTAGATACTTAATAAATAACACTAAGAATACCTATATTATAAGGGATAAATAAGATATTACTAATACTATTAGGAAAATAAATAAAAAGGGTAGTAATCTCTAGGTAAATAGTATTACTAACTATAAGAGTAATAACTACTATAATAATAAAGCTATAAGCTAAGGAAGATAAATTTACTAGATTACTAGATTAAATAAATAAATATAAAATATTAAGGTATAAATTTAGGGTATATAGAATAATAAGGGAATAGAGGAATTTAGTAATTACTAAGAGAAAATAATAAAATATAGTAAAGATAAAGTACTAATAATAGGATAGGAAGAATTTATTATTTAATATAATAAATTTAATTATAGGATTAAGGGATATATATTATAAGGAGAGTTATATAATATTAAGTAATATTATAAAATAATAACTATAAATATAATAATTAGTATACTAAACGCGTTTTTCTTTTATATAACTTTAATAACTATATATTTTAATATTATTTACTTTAGATAGTAGCTAAATTTAGTTATAGTTTAACTATATATAACTAGGATAGTTATCTTTTTAGCATACCTAGCACTTATTATATAGTAAAATATATATAGTTTATAGAGGCTACTATATAAAAGCTAGATTTAATATCTTAGTTTAGGAATTTAACTTACTTTATATATATTATATTACCCCTAATAGTAGCTTTTATAAGTAAACTTAGTATAACTTATAACTTATTAAATCCGTTAGCCCCTCTGACGGATTCGACTATCAATCGTGCAAAGCCAGCACGTAACACTATTATTCTTTAACTATATATTATATACCTTTTTTATATTATTAGGTTAGTAATTTATTACTTTTTTTACTTTTTTTAATAGCTTTTTATTAACTTTCTAATCCTTTAGTAAGTAAAGTATTTTATAAGTTCTCTATAAATCCTTTAATTTCTTTACCCTATATTTTTTATAGTAATTATAAGGGTCTTTCTTTATTACTTTCTCTTTTTTAGCTTTATTTTTTATTTTACTATTAAGAGTTAGTTTAGTACTAAAAGCTTTACTAGTCTTTTCTTAAGACCTCCCTTAGGCTTTAATTAGATACCTAATTTTACTTATAATATTATAGAAATCTAGGACCTTTCCCTTACTCTTTACTATATATATTAATAAGTTAATTTAAGCTAAGATTATAGGAAAATAAGCCCTAATAGTATTATTAATTATTTCTATAGGTAAATTACTCTTTATAATAAAGTAGTTTACTTAGAAATATCTTTTATAACTAATTAAAGTATTTATAAGCTATTTATTAATATTTACTTTTATAAGGTTTTATTTAATAACCTTATTAAAATTAACTTTAGTATAATACTTAATAATCTTACTTAAAGGTATTATATTCCTTATAAGTTCTCTAATCTTATTATAAAGAGATATATACCTTAAGGTTATTTACTTATATTTAGGCCTAAGTATTATTATAAACTAAGTATAATACTCTTATAAAGCCTTTATAAGGCTTTAGAATTAGCTATTAAATACCTAATAATAACTACTAAAGACTATAAACTAGGCACTATCTTTAGTATTATTAGGTTATTAAGGGTACTAAAAGTAACTCTCTATAGGTATATTATAACTTTAAGAAAAAGAGCTTTCTTCCTAATCTTATTATTAAGTACCTTAGCTTATAGCTTTAGAGCTATAAGACTATATTTAAGGTCTAGGTATATTTACTATAAATAATTAACCTTATATAGCTTCTACTACCCTTCTCCTTACTAGAGTTCTATTTCTAATAAGAATTAGAGGTTTAGAAAGGTAATCTAGCTATATATTTAAATTAGGATTAATAAAGACCTAAATTCTATTTTTAATAGCTCTTACCTTAACTATCTTATACTATAGGTTCTAGTAATAAGGCTCTTATAGCTTAATAGCTAGCTTATTACCTTTTAAAGATTTCTTAAATATTATAAGGATATTCTATAGTATTACTATTAAACTAATAAAAGGTAATATTAATCCTAGTATACTAGGGTTACCTAATTATAATATTAATAAATTAGATCTCTTTTTTACTATATATACACTAATTATTTAAAGATTAAATAATTAGTTAATTTAAAGAAAAGAGTACTAATTTAGAAAAAAGGTATAACTATTATAAATACTATATAATTACTACTATATTAGACTATATAGCTAGGGTTTAATATAGTTACCTCTATTAAGTTATCTAACCCTATAAGAGGGTATAAACTATAGCTTAAATACCTAAGTACCTTTACTATTAGTAAGGTACTAATATAGTGCTAAAATATACTATATAGTTATAGAGATTATAGAAAATAACTAGCTAGGGGTGGACTCTTATCTTAGCTAGTTAAGTAGCCAGACTATTATTGTCAAGGTAGGGGTCGGGGTAGATGATGAAAATGGTTCGATATTGGTCAATCAGAGGTGCAGATAGCACCTGACTTTTGTACCTAAAAGGTACATAGTGCGCTATAGTAATAACTAGTCTACAGAGGTACTTCTAATATATTATCTCCACCGTTATCTTATTAAGGGTTTTAACCTAGTTATTACGTAGGCTATATTCACATATCTAATACCTTAAGGAGGTCTCCCTAATACACCCCCTAGCTAAGATATCTATTAAAGCTAGAGATTAAAGCTATAGGAAGAGATTATAAATAATTTCTAGTGTTATAATTAGATAGGAATCTCTTATAAGCTAATTCTATAGTAGAAGTCCCTATATATCTAACCTAAAAGTAGCTTTATAAAGCTATCTATAGGTATCTTAGAGGTCTTTATCTAATTAACCTTAATATTACCTATTATATATTATTCTTAAATCTATATTTAATTTATATTAAGGTGCTTAAGGCTAGTCTAAAGCCTTCCTTTTATATATTTAGTAATCTAGATTATCTACTTATTATTATACTAGATAATTAAGAGTAGTAGTATATAAACCTTAATATTATAAAGTAGTCTTCCTAGAGATATACGCTCTTTTACACTATAATTTAGGGTAAAGAGCTTTACTTCTATGCTTAAAGTTATTATATAATATTACCTACCTAACTTCTAATTAATTATAGTACTATATATAATAAAGATATAACCTTATATTAATTTCTAAGTATTAGGGTTATTACTAAGTAAAGCATTAGTGCTAGAGAATAGTATATTAAAACTATCTACTCCTAAGTAGTAAATATATAGCTTCTTTATATTCTAAGTATATAAAATTACTCCTTTAGTAAGCTTAATATGCTTTACTAATAGATTTATTATAAAAGAGGTAAGCTTTAATACTATAAAGGCTATATTAGGTCTTCTAATAATATATAGATATACTAAAGAGCTAATAACTACTCTATAATAATTAATCTCTTTATTAGTAGCTTCACTAGTGTTAGTAAGGATTATAGCTATAGGAAGAGAAGTAGGGGATAAGCTCTTTAAATTACTATTAATAATATTAGGAATAAATTTCTAAGTAATCTTTTAAATATATAATTCCTATAATAACTATATCTCTTTAGTATTATAATTTCTAATAATTTTAATACCTAGGAACTACTTTAGGTTACCCTAATTC
Organism: Epichloe bromicola; assembly: GCA_023658445.1. Classification (NCBI taxonomy): domain Eukaryota; kingdom Fungi; phylum Ascomycota; class Sordariomycetes; order Hypocreales; family Clavicipitaceae; genus Epichloe; species Epichloe bromicola. Next base: position 5,627,512 of record CP098269.1, read on the forward strand.
TTAATATTAAGACTATTTATTAGTTATTTATAAAGCTCTTTAAATTCTACTTTAAATCTATTAGGGTATATTACTATAATATTATCTATATAGAAGAATAGGATAAATCTGCCCTTTATAAAGATATATAGGTCTTCCCTTCCTTATATAAAGTCTAGCTTTAATAGGAATTATATAAGATATAAGAATTATTATTAAGGAGCTTCCCTTAGCCTATATAATACTCTTATTATCTTCTAGAGATAACCTTTTGTATTTATACCCTCTAGAGGCTTATAGTAAATAGGTTCTTTAAGCTTTATATATAGGAAGGTATTCTAAATATTATATTATTAGGTATTAAGATTATTAGCATAGTAGACTATAAGTAGTATATATAGAGATTATAAAGTAAGCGTAGTAGTATAGTTATTAAGGTTATCCTTTAGTTATTAATTACCTTAAATAACTATTCTAGCTTTAAACTCTATAACTACTTCTTTTTTATTAGTCTTATATTTAAAGACCTAGCTAAGGTCTATAATTTCCTTCTACTTCTCTAGATTAAATAATTTATCTAGTATATTCTTTTAGTAGTTTAAGGATAGAAGCTTTAAAAGCTCCCTTATAATTACTTCCTTCTAGTAATTATAATAGGCTAAAGCTATAGCTTAATAATAATAGGTAGGTTCTAGTAGTATATCTTTAATCTATAAACTATATTAAATACCCTATAATACTATAGAAAAAGTAAAAGTAAACTATACTTACTTAGCTTTATATATTTCCTTTCTTTAGCGTTTTCTAGTAATAATATTATCTAGATTAATACTATTATCCTAGGGATAATAATTCTTTATAACCTTACTGCCTTTACTAGTAATTTTACTAGTCTCTATAGTAGTCTCTATATGTTTAATTATTATATTATATACTAATTTATTAATTTTATAAAATAGCATATTATTACCTTATACCTAAAGCTCTATATTCTCTATAGTAATAGGCACCTTATAAGAAGAGTTAGGAGGGGTTAAAAGTGCACTAGAAAGGTTATCTTTTCCCCCTATTATATAAGAAGGTATTTCTACTTTAAACTACTTATTTTCTCCTTCTATATTTAAAGGTAAAGAGGTGTAATTCTTATAATTCTTATCTTCTAATTCTATTTTAATAAGGTCTTAACTAATTTCCTTATTAATATTATTAGCTTTAAGCTCCTTAAGTAGTATAATTATTAATATCTTCTCTTTTTAGGCTAATTCTAGCTCTTCTTCTAGTTTAAAAAAGGAGTTCTTATTAAATTAAATATATACTAATATAATAACCTTATAATTATAAAGCAAAGGCACCTATATAATATACTAGGACTTGCCTCTATAACTAATAAGGTATCTAATATAAGCTTTTTACTCTAACTATAGTATTATATTATATAATTTAATATGCTCTAGAGCCTTTATTATTATAGGAAATACTTTATATCTATAGGCTTATAGATATATAATTAAAGGTTTCTAGACCTCTACTATATTTAAGTATATAAGGACTATTTTCCTAGCCTAATCTTACTAAAGTTTATATAGTATAGTTTACTTCCTATAATATTTAAAAAGTATATAATTTAATAGATAAACTATAGTGTTAAAGACCTTATTATTAAGATTAGATAGAAGGTTAGCTTTAAGACTTAAAGTATAAGCTTTCTACTTAACTACTCTCCTAGATCTCTCTACCTTTCTATTCTAACTAGGTATTAAGGGAGCTAAATTATAGACTATAATACTAGTAAAGGCTATCTTATCCCTTATATTCTCTATAAAGAGGGCTTTTTTAATATTACTATATAAAAAGTATAGTTAAACCTTAAATTAAGTATTTAGAAATACTATTATTATATAGAAGCTATTATAAATCCTATCCTTTATCTTAAATAAATAGAAGAACTATATTAAGGTTATAAGGTAGGTAAAAACACACTAATATTTATTACTATTTTAATAAGGAAAGTTATAGTAATCTAGATTAACTAAAAAACTATAATCTAGTTCTTAAGGAAGTCCTTTAGGTATAACCTATAATCTCTATTACTTAGCCTTACCTATAGCATATATCTTATACTATATAAGCTTAGGACCTATTAATTTAATGCCTAAAGCTATATTTATAAGCTCTATAAATGCCTTAATACTAGAATAACTATATTATTAATACTAAAGGTCTATATCTCCTCTTATAGGTAGTCTTAGTGCTTTACTAGATATAGTATAGGCTTCCTTTAGATTCTCTAATAGTCTTAATAATATATAAAGCTTATTAATATTATAGACTTTAGCTATAGGTATTATCCCTTAATATAGAAATAACTTCTTCTAATTCTAGAAGATACCTACCCTTATAAGAATTATTACTAATACTAGATTAATATAGAATTCTAGAATAAATAATATAGTCTCTAATACTAATATCCTTATATTTTATAATATAGGATCTATAATAGAGATATATATAGGGCCTTATCCTAAAGCTATATATATTATACCTCTAGCTTTAACCTTTATTATAATATTTCTATTAAATTTAGATTAATTAAACTAGTAAATATTATTAAATATATAAATATTAGCTTTAGAGTTATAGAGGACTATATTCTGCCTTAATTCTAAGCTATCTATAGTATTAGTTATTAAATTTATACTTTCCTTTACCTATTAACCTTATTTAGAGTATATAAATAATAATATATTTATAGTCTTCTTACTAGGGGTAACTATAATTAAGTTATTAGTTAGATTTTATAAAGGTATAAATATCTTATTACTCTTTTTCTTTAGTTTCTAACTTATTATCTTAGACTTTTCTTATAAATTCTTCTTAAGATACTTCTTAATATTCTCTTTAGAGTTCTTCCTAACTTCCTAGTTCTTTAGTATAGCCTTTAGCTTATATATAGCCTTAAATAAATTATAGAATTCCTACTACTTTAAGGTATTATAAATATTATAATTTATATATCTAGGGTATTTCTTTTTCTCTAATTTACTTTAACTACTTAATCTATTAGTAGTAAGTATATTAGCTAACTTTAGTATACTTTATAAAGCTTTATAATCTCTTTTAAACTTTATAATAGCTTTAAGGAAGCTTTAGTTTATACCTTTATTAAGTAAATTATTTTATTTTTTCTAAAATAATTTAAATTTACTATAAAAAGGAATTATAAACTTATATAGTATTATCTCCTTAGTTTATTAGGTCTCTAGATCCTAATAATTTCTCTATAGTATCTCTATTATTACTACCTATTTATACTAATTATAAGTACCCTTAGCTTATAAGTAATTATTAAGGTATATTTCTATAAGAATTAGTATTTTCTAAGTATTTAGCTTATACTAATCTTAAAGAAGCTTTAATATTCTTTAAGAGTACTAATAAACTAACTTCTTTTCTTTCTTTTTAGTATTAAAGTTAAGGAAGTCTTAAATATTCTTTAAGAGAGTCTTATAGATATATTTTCTAATCTTTAGTATTTACTTTAATAGGTTATAATACTTTATAAGATTAACTTATAAATCTTTATATTAGAAGTTATATTTATTTTTTATATCTTTATAAGTAAGCTTCTAATCTTTAATAATATTAGGGTTATTCTTTATAATCTCTAGTCTTAGACCCCTTTATAGGTATATAAATATTATAGGTTTTTTAAGTAGTTTATCCTAATTTAGATTAATATACTCCTAGATACTATAGAATTTTATATAATTCTTAATTTATATAAACTATTTAATCTAGTTTTTCTTTAATAATAATACTATATTAGAGTTTCTTTAGGTATTATAAAGGGGAACTATACTAGTTAAAAAGAAGTATAGGTTATATAGTTTAACTAATTAATATAATAAAGGGTAATTATCTCTTAATATTAGTAAGTATTAAATTAATAATATTAATAAAGCTTATATTATCTATAATAATTAATAATAAGGGTAATTAAAGCCTCCTAGGCTTATAACTATTAAGGTAGGGATTAGGGTAAATAATAAAAATAGTTTAATATTAGTTAATTAGAGATATAGATAGTACCTAACTTTTATACCTAAAAGGTATATAGTACGCTATAGTAATAACTAGTCTACAGAGGTACTTCTAATACATTATCTCTACCGTTATCTTATTAAGGGTTTTAACCTAGTTATTGCGCAGGCTGCATCCACACATCCGATACCTCAAGGAGGTCTCCCTGACAATTATACAACAGGGATTAATTATGCCCTTGTGGGTGCAACAAAAATGTTGCCCGGCAGCAGGGAATATGACCGATCGTACGCGCTATGCGCGTAGGACTGTATTAGGGAAGCTGAACTGCACCTCGAAAGAATGTACGATATTAGAATACAAAGCATACGAGATTTACTATAACTGCTCTTTCTATAAAAGAAGAGCTTTTGCCTTTCTATTTATATAAGAGAAGAATAATTAATTTAATTATATCTTCTGCCTTTAATTATCCCTTTTAATTATATCTTTACTAAAAGTTACGTGCCGTATAGCGATAGTTATAAGCCTAGGAGGTATATACCTATAACTCCACTGAATCCCCTACATATAAGACCTATGTGTGCACTATGCCCTACCCACTAATCTACGCTTATAATAGATACCTTAACTTCTCCTTACCTAAGTCTTAAGACTAATGTTAAGTTAGTCTTATCTAATAAATAGGAGGAATAGTATAAAGTATTAAAGTAAGCTGCCTAGAGCTAAGAGATTTAGGAGAGAGTTAATCCTTAGCTCCTAAAGCTTAACACTAACTATCTTAAAGAGCCCTCTGTAATTACACTAGAGGCATATAAAGCTCTTATTATAAGGAACTAGGGAAGTAAGGAGACTAAGCTTACTTTCTAAGAGGCTCTTTCCTTCCTTTCTTATTAGTATATATCTAAGTATTAAGCATATAAGGTAACTAAGTTAAGAGAGAGGACTATTAGAACCTGGATTGCTAGCACTATTAATCCTAATGCTTATATAATAGTGATTAATAAGATTAAAAAGGAAAATACTAATAATAAGAAGCTAACTCTTCGCTAAATCTCTATTAAACTTAAGAAGAAGTTCTTACCTAGCTAAGTTATTATTAAAGCGGAAGTTATAGCTAAGTATATAGCATATCTTAATAACACTAAATGCGCAAATATGTAATTTAAGCGTTAGAATAAGCAATAGGGAAAGCTATACTAGAAAGCTATAATATATAAGATTAATAAAGTTTAGGGTCCTAATGTAATTCGCGACTTTATTATAGTAATTAGAGCGCGCTTTAACCCTAAATAGGCAAAAACTAAGATTATATAACTAGTATAGACCTTAGACTCTCTTCCTATGGATATTACTCTTATAAGCATTATAGCTAAGTACGCTTAATACTATAGGGTAATATAAACTATACACGCTAATTCTAGTAAAGGGAGCTATATAACCACTCTTAGGGAATACTCTAACTAAGGTAATAAGAAGTAAGACTAAAAGAATAATAGCCTAAAGAAGTGCCCCTATTAGATAGGTAAGGCACTAAGTGCTTACTTTTAGTCCCCCTAAGCTTACTATACCTTATACTATATAGTAACTAGTAAGAAGGTATAGGGATATAAGCCCTCTATAAAGGTTAACTATAGGAAGGTTAAGGAATGCTATAAGAGCGTGGAATAGAAGAACCTACGCGCTAAGGTAGTAAAGGATAGGTGGATAGTAAAAGGCACTAAAGATTATGAAGGAGAGAAATTACCTAGTGTTATTACTATAGTAATTATTAACCTGAAGATTCTAGAGAGTATAGCTCCTCTAAAGGGAAGCTACACTACGCTAGAAAACACGAAATATATGCTCTTAGAGAGCACCCTCTTTAATAACTATAGCGCTCTTTATATTGTTAATAGTATAAGCTACTTTAAGCCTAGAACCTTTAAAGAAACATTTAATAATTACCTTAAGGCTAGAATAACCTCTTTCTAGATCATAGGAAGAGGCACTTATGTGATTAAGAATATTTTTAACAGGCTAAAGGGAGAACTTATAGAAAACCTTACTTTATAGAATATTACACTTATAGAAGGATTTTATATAAATATTATATTAGAGAGCCTTCTTTAGAAGAAGGGCGTTTAGTATTATAGAGCGGACTACTCCTTGTGTATTAGACCCTTCTACAAGAGCTTGTTATTAGCTAAACTTAAGAGGAAGTATAATATTGTTTTCCTTTAATATAAGCCTCTTTCCTCTTATAATAGTCCTAAGCAAGTAGTGAATTTAGCTATAGTACTAGTGATATTCTTAATGATTAATTTAGAAAGAAATAAACAACGCTTATAACGCGGTTAACTAAGCAGAGACCTGCGCCCTGTATAAGCAGACCCTGAAGAACTATAGCACTTACATTCTGGCTACCTTAGAAAGGATACTCTTGCCAAGAGTTACACTTATATAAGGGGAGTGCGATTACACAGAATAAAGCGTAGAGACTGTGAGACATATGCTCTAGTCTACGCCCACCAGGTTATTTTAAGAAGACCACTAGAATATATATTACTAAGACTATTCTAGAGGATCTATTAGGACCTTTAGGACTATAAGACTAGTTACAATGGCATAAACTGGTTGCTGGTTATGAAAGACGAGTTCTTAGGCATGATTCAAGTTCATGCGTTACTAGATAAGTCATAAGCAACAGTGTTCAATGTACTAATCTACTTTAAACAATAGGTCGCGAGATAATTTAGATTATTAATTGTAAAGATTAGGCAAGATCACAAAGGCGCTATTATTAGCTAATTCACAGATATGATCTTCTAAACGTGGGCACGCTTACAAGGCATTAATCTTAAGCTTATACCTCTATACACTCATGAACCAAATAGAGCTATAGAAAGAGCAGGGTAGATAATTATATTATAGTTAAATACAATACTCATAGGCACAGGGCTACCACTAAACCTATGGTTAGAGAGCACATAAGCAGCAGCGTACCTACATAATATCAGTCCTGGTTAACAATCTGGTTAGAAAACACCGCTAGAAACCCTAGAAAGCTAGTTCTATAATAATGCTTAATTGCTAATACAGGAGCCTACGGCTAACCTAAGGCCAGATTAGAGCGGGTTACACGCATACGGCTGCCGCGCCTATCCCCTTAAAAGGGATTACAAAGCTAATAAACACAGACGGTTCTATAAGACGTATCTAAGGGGTCACATTAGATATCTAGTTAGGTATTCTGCCTCTAACATTTATTGCATTTAGATCCTAAAGCTAGGAAAGGTTATAATAACGAGGAACGTTACGTTTAATGAGTTGATTTTTTATAATATAGCATAGGAAAGCGCGATTAAGCTTTTAATTAACAAACTCAAAGCGTAATTCTAAGTCCTTAAGATTAACACAGAATTAGATAATAAGTTAAATCTTTTCCTAGTACTAATTAAACCTTAAACGGAACAGACTGAGAGTTTGAACTTAGGGGTGGACAACGCCCTATAGACTTCTTAATTATAACTAAAGGAGAGAGAAGCTATTTATTTTAATAAGAATATTAGACTTTAAACACCTTAGCTATTACTAGATCTACTAATTAGAGAGCAGGAGACTCCTAATCTAGGCGCTTAGGAGAGTAAAACGGAGCATAAAGCTCTAGATTTACACGCTTAAGGAAGTAATATAATAATAGATCTAATAAGTGGTAAGCAGGATGCCACTATAAGGGCTTAGGAGAGCCAATATCCTTACAAGGTTCTAGAACACTAAGCACACGATGCTAAGGACTAAGTTATTAATGGCTTAATAGGCGATTAACCGCCTAAGCTAGTAAATAAAGTAGACTAGTAATAAGATAAACCTATAGGAGTAGATACTAGAATAGCTACCTACGCGGAGAGCTTAAAGGGAGCTCTAGCTATATAGCTAGAAATCGCAGAAGAGAGCCTTAGAATAGTTATAACACATAAAGGTATGCGAATAAGCTTAAGATTGCAAACTAAGAGAGAGTAAGGCCGGATTCCTTCTTACGCTCTGGCACTAAGGAGGAAGAGGAAAGGACCTAGTAAAGCTCTTATTAATAGTCTCTAGGACCTAAAAGACCTCTTCGCTAAATTTAGAAAGACTAAGGATAGAGACCCTTATAAGCTCTTTCTAGGAGATTAGGATTTTAAGAGCTATAAAACTATATTTTTAGTGATTAATACGCATTATAATAAGGAAAGTAGATCGCTCCTTAAACTAAAAAGGAAAACAGGGATAGTTTATTAATTAGACCTAGCTAAACCTCTAAAGTTATAGAAAAGAGCAAAGGATTATCTATTTAAGGAAGAATAGATTAACGTAATAAATAAAGAGATTAATAAGCTAAAAGAACAAGGAACGTGGCGGCAGATAAAGCGTTCTACGGCTTAATTAAAGCTATTGCTATTAAAATAGGTGTTCTCTTATAAGTTTAATAAGAAGGGGATATTAATCCATTACAAGGCGCGTTTGTGCGTGCGCGGAGATCTCTAGGATACCTTAATAATTAAACGCACCTATGCTACAATACTTGCTACGCACGTGTTCTATGTGTTTATAGCGCTGGTCACTAGGTTTAACTTAGAGACTAGGTAGTATAACGTTAAGAATGCTTTCCTCTATGTAGATTACGGAAAAGAGGGAATTCCTATAATATATAAACTTCCTAATAGCTTTACTATACTTAAAGAGTGTGTGGAATTACTTAAGGTATTATATAGATTAAGGGACTCTCTATAGCTCTAGTTTAAAAAGCTAAGTAAGTCTCTTAAGAAGCTTAGGCTTAAGTTAAGCTAAGAGAAGCCCTGCTTATTCTATATAAAAGATTAGACTATCTTCCTTATATTCTTTATTAATAATATTCTTATAGCCTTCTATAAGGATAATAAGAAGATTACTAACTAGATCTCTAAGGGACTAAAGAAGGTGTATAAATTAGATAATAAAGGTAAGGCAGGATTCTTTCTTAGGATCTAGATTATTAGAGACTAACCATAGCGAAGGGTGTATCTTAGTTACGAGGCATATATTAGCAAGATTAGGGAGAAATTCGGGTAAGTAGGAAAAGGCACTTTCCCTGCTATACTAATCCTAGTAGTAGAGTATTATAAGTTTAAGGGTAAAGCTAAGAAGTAGGTGATTAAGATCTACTAAGAGAAGATTAGGTTAATCCTATACACCGCGATTATAATTAGACTGGATATTGCCTTTGTAGTAGCAAAGTTATTATAATACCTTATAAATCCGGGACTAGAGTATATAAAGGCTATAGACTAAGCTATCCGCTATTTACTTATAATACGTAAACTTACGCTATGCTTTAGTATAAGCACTAAACTTTAAGCTCTTTAGATCTTAAGTAATGCATTATTTATAGACGATCTTAAGACACGTAAGTTATTGTAAGGATACCTAATCACTCTGTTTAGTGGACTAATTATCTGGAAAGCTACGCGCTAAATAATAGTAACCATATCTATAATAGAAGCTAAGTTACTTACTCTATAATAAATAGCAAAGGAGACTATAAGTCTATAGCGCCTATTTAGAGACATTAAATTTAATGCTTATAAGGACTAGGTTATTAATTATAATAATTAATAAACAATTTAACTTATATTAAACAAGAGCGAGCGATTAAATACTTAACTGCGTTATATTGATATTTATAATATATGGTTAAAGTAAGAATTTAAGAGAGGAAGCTTTAAGATTACGTATTTGCTAACAGCTAAAATGCCCGCCGACGGATTCATAAAGGCGTTAAATTAGGAGTAATTTGAACGCTTTAGATTAATGCTTAGGTTAGTAGATCTACGCATATAACATAATATTTAAAGCGCATAGGTCACTAAGGAAGCGTAGGAATATTAATAAGGGGGCATGAAATTAATTGCCCTGGAAAAATACATAAAGGCCCCCTCCTTAGTAAGTAAAGCGCTGCTAAGGTAAACAGGATTAGAAGAACATAAACTCTAAAACGCTATTATGCGAAAATATATATATAAATGCTATTCTAAATAAAGGAAAGAGATAGGACTTATATAAGAAGGCAAATAACCTCCTTAAGATAGGCTATTACCATGGTTACCTTCTCCTTAGACACTGCTAAAGAACCCCTAATAGTAGCTTTAGCCCTAACACTAGGAATAACCTTATTATACATAGAATCCAGCTCCACAATAAGTTCTAATTAGAGTCGCAGCGCCTTATAGCACTGTTTAACTATCTGTGTAATTATAAGAAGATAAGCGGGGGAAGAGGTAGTTAAGAGTGCCTTACCTTAGTGTTATTATCTAGCGCTAATAACATCCGCTTAGCAAGGGGAACACAAGTGTTGTGTAAAGGCTGATAATAGTGATTGCTAACCTTGTATAAGTGGTATCTCTAAGATTATCTAGACCTGACCTTATAGTAGTGACCTAGATTGCCCTTACCTATAATACCTACTTAAATATACCTATTATAGGGTATGTCCTATAAGGCACTATAAGGGTTAGGTTTACTAGGCTATAGAGTTAGCGCTTAGTAAGAGAGGGAGTAGAGCTTTAAATAAACTATTTGCTTCTATGAAGATTACGGAGGATTATGCCTTATATGCCTACCCTAGACCTATGCCCTAATAGGACGCGAAGATTACAAAGGCATATATGTGGTATGCTCTCCTCCTACCTTAGTAGGAGATAATAACTTACTAGTAGGCTGCTTAGGGCTAGCTAGGGAAGGAGAAAGATTCTTATAGGTAGCACTATTACCTAGAGGGAAATTTAAGGCTAAATTAGCTAAAACATAGGCTTAATGCTACTTAGGAGTTAAATCTACCTAGGAATCTGCCTCCTCTTAAGCCTAGGCTAATATGTAAAAAGGGAAAGGAGCTATATTAATTAAAATATAGGGGCTATTAATAAAAAGTGTGTTAGAAAGGTAAGAAAAGGAAGCCTATAAATATTAAGGTAGAAGAGCCTTTATAAGAAGGGAGCATAGGTATAAAAGTAAGAAAGCTTACTTTAATCTTATATTAGAATTACCTATAATAATAACACTATATATCCGCTAGTTAATGTGATAATTAGTGGTCTTAATAACCTTAACACTAATTAGGGGGTGTGTTGCCTGGTAGCAGGGAATATAACCGATTGTACGCGCTATGTGTGTAGGACTGTATTAGGGAAGCTAAACTGCACCTCAAAAGAATATACGATATTAGAATATGAAGTATATGAGATTTACTATAACTACTCTTTCTATAAAAGAAGAGCTTTTGCCTTTCTATTTGTATAAGAGAAGAACAATTAATTTAATCATATCTTCTGCCTTTAATCATCCCTTCTGATTACATCTTTGCCAAAAGTCACGTGCCGCACAGCGATAAAAAAGACATAGTAGGAAGATGCAATGCGGAGTGGGGAATGGGGAAGAGAGAAAAAAGGGACTGCAAGGACTCTAGTGCTCCTCCATGGAATATTTGATAAGGAAGAATTATTGTGCTCAGAGTCATAACGCGCACCATCATATTTCAGTGGTTTCCGGTCTTTTTGCCAGTGGTAAGGCCTCAGAGGTGTACTGTACTAGGATGCTGGCCAATCGGATTGCACTTTCTCTTTGAAGGCCGCAAAGGCTGCAATTTCATACTAACATGGATTTCTCTCCAGCCACATTTACAAAAGTGAAGCACCTTTTTGACTGCTAATATAGGTGCTAGCCTAAGTACTTAGATGCCATAAAATTATCACTGTGTTTTAATTAGTAAAGTTGCTACTGTATTTATAGGTCAATACCGCTGTTAAGGGCCCTGTAGGGTTGTGGTTCCTAAGTAGCCCTAAGGCCTTTATAGAGATATGCTATTACTTGTATTTCTAGGTATATGTAAAGTCTTCTATATATATAATCTGAATAAGTCACATAAAGATTCTCAAAAAGGCAGTACCTCGCTAAGTCCGGTTGTCTCGCCGGTCAAATATACAACTACATGTGTATATTTGGAAAATATCTTCAGGCGCTAATTTGGATACATCGTGAGTCGTGGCCGGAATTTCGAAAAAGTTCCTATTGCCATTTTTTTGCTTTTGTTTTATTAAGGCAACGTTAAAGCCTAAGGTTCTGCTTATAGCGCCTCGTGAAGCTTACTTATCCAAGCCTTCTATCTTGTTAACTTTGTAATTGATGATTGTAATACAAGATCCTTATGGCTGCCGATTTCATCGGCATCATAGGCGTAGGGATAGCGTCGGTATCCGCCCGGGCTAACTATTATCCGCTTCCGTTTTTTTATTTAACTACTAATCTAACTGACGATTTGACGATTTGACCGAAGATTTGACTGACTTTTTGACCGATTTGACCGATTTGACGATTTGATGATTTGACGATTTGACTGACCGATTTGACTGACCGATTTGACGATTTGACTGACTTTCTGACTGACGATTTGACTGACGATTTGACTGACTGACTGACTGACTGACTGACTGATTTGACCGATTTGACGATTTGACTGACTTTCTGACTGACGATTTGACTGACGATTTGACTGACGATTTGACTGACTAACTGACTGACTGACTGACTGATTTGACCGATTTGACGATTTAACTGACGATTTGACTGACGATTTAACTGACTGACTGACTGACTGATTTGACTGATTTGACCGATTTAACCGATTTGACGATTTAACTGATATCTTCAGATATCTAAGTGTCAAGGTAGGGGTCGGTGGAAGGCGGAAACCAAGTCATTTATTCCCTCGCTGCCATATGCAAGGCAGAGCGACTACGAAACATCGATTAGTCGACATCATCCGCACTTGTTTCATTGCTTGCAACTTTTGGCCCTAGTTTCGCCTCGGCCTCTTTCAATGCCTTGTCTTCATCATGATCCTCGCGACTCCTGCTTTCACCATCTATTCCTTCCACAACTCGTTCCGCCGCGCCTTCTTTGAGTGTGCCGTCCTCGTTGACGTCTTCCCGTAGGTAAATGGTGAATACGATTACTAGGTATACCTCCTCCGTTCGTTTATTTCGCAGGACATATCTAAGTTCGTGTGAGCGCCTGGGGGATCGAAGTTAAACCAGAAAATTATCAAAACATTGCACAAACGAAAAAAAAGACAGAGAAATTAAGAAAAGATTGATCCCATAGAGAAGAAACAAATCTTTGCCTTGTGAAGAGCAGGAAAGCAAGCCAATAATAAAGCAAACTTGCACAAAAACTAGACTAGAATGAAGAACACAAGGAGTGAATTATCATACCTTAGGCCTTGGCCATCCCAGTATTTTACAATTGGCAAATGAAACCCAGGCAGTTTCAGAGCCAAGTTTGTAAAGTCGATGTAGGGATTGTAAAAATCGAGCCCGTATGTCTTCCCATACTCAAAAACCCATTTTGTCTTACTCTCGTCTCGTAATGCCCACTTCATGCGTGCTTTACGGTCGTCCGGCATGCCTGCCGCTTGCCGGACTTTTATGCCCTCTTCGTCGCCGCCTTCCTCGAACCACAGACCGCCCTTATCCGCATCGCAGACGCCAGCGCCTACGTGAATAGAGTTGAAGGAACTCAGAGCAGGGCCATACAGGTATGGCCTGTCTGCGTAGGCGTTTCCATCGAGGCCAGGATCGATCCACCATCTGACAATTCTCAAAGCAGTGTTGAATCCGGGAGGCAGTTTGTCACGAATAGGGCGGTCAAAATCATTGCCGAACTGAAGATCATGACCACTTATTCCTTCACTCGCCGTCTCATGATGGGCGATTTTGTCTTTACCATCATCTGCGCTGCGCGACAGGTTGTCTTCGGGAGAGGCGCGATTGTGCGGCGTAAATTGGAGTGAAATGCTGTACTGGTCCTGGCTATATGCGTGGGGCTCCGTTGAGAAATACGCTGATGTAGACGGCGATCCCAGGGGGAGACCATGGTAATCCTGTATTCGCACATTCAGTTCGATATTGGCGCCGTCGCCCTTGATGCTTGTTGGCTCGGATTTGTTCACAGGAATTTCAACGTGCGTCGTTGCATCATAGCTTGGGCCAGCGGTGATCCGCAGCACGTACTTGTCCGCCATGTCAATATCCGGGTTCTGGATAATTCAATTATTAATCGAGGAAGGAAATTTTCAAATTTGAACTCGCCAAATTTGCCATGTTCAATTCTGTTGGGGAGACAGTTTTCCTCCCATGACGTCGACATATTTCCAAGACTGGTGGGGAATTTTGATGGGTGCCACGGTAATAAACATACAAATTAGTCAGTCGACTGCGCCTTTTTTTTTTTTTTTTTCGTGCAACAGCCACTGTTCAACTGCTGCGGCCAGCAGGCAGAAAACATGCAACTTGAGGTGAGCGCAGATTGATTCTTCATGGCTATGAACCGCGAAATTGAAAACAACCAAGCCATCGTAACAGCGAATTTGGATCAATCATTGTCATTATCACCACATGCTTAGGAACATCTCCCTAGCCCCCACAAAAAAAGAATGTTATTTTGAAAATGAGTAAAAAAAATTAGGAGAACATACCAGACAGAGGAAGGCTTAGTGGCATGACTTGGTTTTATGCTTGTAACAGGGCTATGTCTCGCATTCAATTCAACAACTTCCGTTCCAATAACCTCTGATTTTTAGCAAAATTCTGATAAAAACGCCCATCCAGTCCCATCCTACAAAATCTACAGAGTGTGATTCTGTGAATAAAGTTCAGTCAAGTCTAACTTGGTTCCAAATCTCGCGGGCGCGCAGCAAGCATTCACCAGCCTAGAGACGCTCCGTGATTAGAATTTAACAACCTTCATATTATCTGCCCAGGTGGATCTTCAGCAATGCGATAGTGGGCATTGGACGTTGCATTCATAGTGATACCGACCTGTTACTAGTGTCTCAGAGTGTCAGCGAAAGTCAGCGAAACAATGCGAAGCACCGAAAAATGATTGGAACATCCGTGAGCGAACTGGTGTTCATCCGTCTCTCGATCCTCGTTTTTCGCTACATGCCCGTTCTCTATCTCGCTTCGCTTGCCACTACTTTGCTCATTCAAACCGACTCTAGCTTACTTCAGAGGCTCAGAATAGTGTTGTCGGGTTTGCTCTTGGCCGAGCTCTTCTTCTTCACTCTCATTTACGCTCCCCACAAACAGAGGCTACGTCGAGCAGCGATTCATCCTGTTCCTATTTCCCCAGCAGACCGGAAAGCCTTGTTCGAAAAATGCATTACCAATACCCCTCATCCCCAGGAATATTTGAGGTGGTGGTTTCTGGGTGCCCGTATGGAAGATATCCGGCATGATAACCTCCAAGAATTTTTCTTGTGGGCTTTCTTCGATACTGACATGCAGAGTCAAAGCCCTGGACTGATCGATGAAGACATCTTGAATGAACTCGAAGAATACATTACTTTGACTGAGAAGCAGCTTGCTCATCCGGTAGGGGAGGGAAGAGGTGCCGCAAAATGCCTTCGTTTGACATTTGACGAGGTCCCCTCTGTGTATAGGTGCCTTCTGTGGTATTTTATCATATATTTGATCGATATGGCTACACATGCCGCTCTTTCCTGGTGCGGATTCTGTTACTATGCTCGTTCATCCGAGATGTCGTGGGCAACTTTTCCACCTCGACCGCAAGAATTGTTCGCCAAATGTCGCTCACCCGAGCCGGAACTGGGGTACTGGTTTAAGCCTCACACTTGTCCGAATTCACGGCCAATTGTTTTCTGGCATGGTATCGGGGTTGGATTGTGGACTTATGTGCGGTTTCTCACACAATTAGGCCATTCAGCCAGATCGGGTGACGTGGGATTGATTGTGCCAGAGGTGCTCCCGATCTCCTTTCGTCTCACTCACCCACTGCCGCGAAAGCACGAGCTTCTGCGAATGATTATCGGCATATTAGATCATCACCACGGATGGGAGACTTTTAAACTTGTTTCGCATTCCTATGGGTCTGTCCCGACCACGCACATGTTGCATTCGTCCGTTCTTCAACAACGTATAGCCGCGGTTGTTCTTATTGACCCGATCACCATTCTCCTTCACTTGCCTGATGTGGCCTACAACTTCACTCGAAGGCCACCCAAGATGGCTAACGAGTGGCAGCTTTGGTACTTCGCTAGCACTGATCCTGGTGTCGCCTACAGTCTTGGTCGCCGCTTTTTCTGGCGCGACAATATTCTATGGCGGGAAGACTTGTTCTCGGATCCTCTGCAATCGGGAGCCGAAAGAGCCCAATTGGGCAGGCGAAAAGTAGCTGTTAGCTTATCTGGAAGGGATTTGATTGTCGACACTGCATCAGTTACAAACTATTTGACGTCCAAGCCGCGAATCATTACTGGTGATGACGCCATTGGCCACCCCAAAGAATACAGCGAGGTGCCTTCGGACGAGGTTGATGTCGTGGTTTTCCCGCTTCTAGATCATGCCCAAGTATTCGACTGCAAGTATGTGCGAGATTGGGTAGTGCAACTTATTCATTCGCATGGTTGACTTGGTGCTGGCAATGGATAGAGACGTACGAAGTGGAACAAATAGAAAGGAGAACTATTTGTAGCACGCACCGCACCGGGCATGGCAAAAACATGCGATGTCTATTTAATGTGCCTGTTCTATCTTCATATACACCCCAGTCTACAAGCGTTGCTCCCACCGGCTGTGGCCCTCCGTGAATTACAACACAAACCAAGTCTACATCTCGTGTGTTGAGGACCTGATGCTCCGTCCATGCGGGAAAAAATGCAAAATCACCGGCGCCGATGTCGTGCTTTCGCAGCTTTACCTCGAATTCTTCATTTACAATGAGGGTACCGTTCCCGGATGCGGCATAGAAAGTGGCATCTACCAATACTCAGTTAGGGTCCAGGACAATACGTACGACATGCCAAAAGATCGTGAAACGCAGGTGCAAAGAACAATGAATATAATTCGTCGACGATGTGCCGCACAAATTTACACTCGTTCTCCAAAAGAGCGGTGACCAAACTGGACGGGAATAATGATGATGCGCACAGACCTTGCTCACTATTATGCTGAACTGGCGTTTCAGACCGTGGCCGAATAGTCATGACTGCTCGCGAACGTTGCCCCGAAAAAACTTATCAAAGAAGCCGTCGACCACAAAAGTGCTTCTCTCATTCGTGTAGATATTTTGCATAATTGCAGATCCCACTGTCACAGCGTCATCTACGGATCCGTACAAGTCGGGAAAGTTCGGACCTATATCATTGGCCCTTGTAATATGTGTGGAGGGTTTAATCATTTACCGGTAAGAGTCTCGAGATGAAGGGAAAGAGCTTCTCTCATTCGTGTAGATATTTTGCATAATTGCAGGTCCCACTGTCACAGCGTCATCTACGGATCCGTACAGTCGGAAAGTTCGGACTCGATATCCTTGGCCCTTGCAATATGTGTGGAGGGTTTCATCATTTGCCGGTAAGAATTCCGAGATGAAGGGGAAAAATGACGCCATAACTACTACGTAGAGACGTTTGGCTGGTGGGAGTAATATGACCGAGACCAGAGTTGCTCAATGCTTGTTGCGCGAGGTCCGCTATGCCTTCGTTCCTGTTCGCCACGATGGTCGTCGACCTTTTGCCGCAACAAATTAGAGGCTTATCTCCTTGAGGACCGTAAGACTACACTTGCGTGTAGTCAGATGGCTACACGACGAGAATCAATTCATGCGCCAAACCTTTTCTCGGGAGGAGACCTTCTGCACCACACCGG
This sequence comes from Epichloe bromicola, assembly GCA_023658445.1. NCBI lineage: Eukaryota > Fungi > Ascomycota > Sordariomycetes > Hypocreales > Clavicipitaceae > Epichloe > Epichloe bromicola. The sequence goes on from CP098269.1 coordinate 5,645,247, forward strand.
GATCAAGCAGCTCAGAGAACGTGGGTTTCCCGCGCTGCCGGGATAGAGATCCGTGGGTTTCCAATAAACTTTGTTGCGGGGATCTTCAAATTCAGGAGAGGGGGGTGAACGACCCAATGGGAGAGTAGGAAGACGAAGAGAGAGGTCGGCTGGGGAGGAATTGGCATACATGTAGTCGGGAATATCACCAACGTGGCAGTGCAACGGAAGTTGCGGAACTTCATCATAGATGAGCGAGAACCAGAATAGGAAGGCGGATGGTGAACATAGACCGAGCATGTGAAAAATGCAACGCGAGTGTTGCTCTTGGCTAAATGGTGACGAAGAGTGCAGAGCAACTATCCTAACCTCCACTCTGTCATCTTAATCTAGGCGCAAACGCCTTGATGTTCTGGGCCGCACGCGCGCTACACTGACGGAGCTGACAGTTTTAGGGATAAACACCCTTGTCAGCAGTAAGTACGTGATTTAGCCCTACAGAAGCGAAGGAGTTATTAATAGAATACTTCATGATTAATATTACAAAAGGCACATCCTCTGTGCACATCCCTTGCTCTACAGTGTATAGAATGAAGAAGTATATCACTATACAAAAATACATACATGTTGAAACACCTTTTCTATTTTGGGTTTAGTTGCTATCGCATGATCATGAATCCGCTGCTGCATCTTTGCGTACTCATTGTGATACGGAGAATACGCCACCGCGCCAGGTAACCAGGCCAACATCCCCTGGTTATTGAATGCACACGTTCAGACCCGTCTGACTTCATCCTTGGACTAACACTAGTCCTGTCACTGCTTTCCCAACGGCTCAAAAACGTCCCTCTCCTCTCCAGAGCCGCACGACAGCAGGCAATTTTTATTTACTTTTTGACACTTTCCACAGTCGTCATTCCGTGTCGCTGACTTCGCCAACTCCTCTCCAACCTGCGGTCTTCCAAACGTCAGGCATCTTCATCTACCTCTTTACGAGGACTTTCAAGCACATCCGGGAAAAGAACCGCTTGATCTGTTACCTATAGTGCCGACATTGGCCACTACATCGCCCTCAAAATTACCGTCGTATCAACGCAGAAAACGAAACCAACTTGACCCTGATTGAGGGCATACGTCTACATCTGGCCTTTCACAGCCAGCATAGCAGCATGATCGACCTCAACAGTCCTGAGATTAGAAATTACAATGCCGGCCTTGGAAGATCAGGTATGTGGCTGACTTTTTAGCAGCATCTTCGTCATCATTCAGCCCACTGCTTATGAGTGAGCTCATTGTGGTACCGGATTTGACCTACACCTTCGTATTATCGGCTGCTTCCTGATCCTCCTAGCGATTAGTACTCGGGGGGTTTTTTTTTTTATAAAATCCGATCTGCTTTGCTTTGCTGTTTCGATGACAAATTGATCTAACATTTTTTCTCTTAGTAAACTATGCATCATGCCAGGATGAGACGGCCAGTAATCATAGCCTGATAGAAAGGGCAATGTGGCAAGCAGATAGATGCCCATTGCTCAACCTGCCACCGGAATTGGTTGACGCAATTCTGACGCACTTGTCGGCAACAGAATTGTGCTCCGTCTCCGCAACTTGCCGTAAGCTTCGCATTCAAGCTGGGTGTGATTTTCATTGGCTCCGTTGCGTACAGCAAAATGTACCTGGTTTGGTTTTATCCAGCCCTGGACCCTGTAAGAGTTTTCGGGAGCTCTACATGGCGCATGACCCAATTTGGTTTCTGCCCAAGTACAAGATCTGGTACTGTGACAGGGATCTGATGGGTAAGCTGATTATCGTACGGTTTGACCCACGGCGAGGTTGCATTGAAGGCTACCAATTATTGGCAGTGAGCAAGAAAAAAACATTTGAGCAATGGTCAGCGGACAGTGATGTTACTATTCACGGGTTCGAGCCGCAGGTCAAGCTGCACTTGGACAAACCTGTCCTGCAACTCAACATCCGAGACAGGCAGGAGGTTCGATGTCATGCCACAAAAACCGGCGCTCATCGCTTCGCTGCCGAAATACCGATGATGCTTGGAGATCGCAAAGATCTCATGTTCAGCAACTTTCTGCTCACACGCCCCATGGACCCCGAAGCAGCGGATGCGAAGCTTAATCTTGATTACCCTTATGACTATGTTTGGCCTCCACCGACTGTACCGGCCGGCCATCACGTATCTGGTGCGAGATCTGGTCAAGCTGTAGCAAACCTTTCATCGGATGATCCCCCCCGGTCCAGAGGTGAAGTTTCCGACCAGACCTTCCGAATTCGGCAATGGATGCAAATGCCTGGGACGTCATCGCATCCGAGTCTGATGGGTGGCCAGACGGGAAGATTTGCCGGGATGGCACAAGTTTTTAACGGGCTGAGCGATATGGTCAACGGTACCGCTGTACATTTCGCCGGCGCCGGCGGTATCCACACTGGTGAGGAAGTCATCACGTATTCGACATTGGATCCAGTACTCTATACGCCAACAGAAACCAAGCCATGGCGAGGTATTTGGGTCGGCGATTACAACGGACACGGATGTGAATTTCTACTCATTAATCAGCCAGATGGTCCTCCTGTGACAGATGCAGAGCTTGGTTTAGTAAGAGAGATAGATGAGACGGACGAGGCTTGGGGAAAGCGCCGAAGAGAAACTCATATGTATCGTGGCCGCCTTGAGGCTATAAAACTGACCGGGGATCCCAATGTTCCCCGGGGAGAGTACACGTTTGTAGCCGAGGACCTTGGCCCAGACGGCTATATTGGGGTAGCCTCAGGTCTTCCTTTTGCAGGAGCAAGGGTAGTGAAGAGCAAGGGACACATTGCTGCCACGGGCTTCGTGCAAGGTATGTGCGAACTCAAATTGCCGTTGCTGGACAGATTGGTTTCGTTTCTGAACCTGCGGAACTAACGATGTTGACTCACGCCCTTCTACAGACAAGTACATCGAGAGTCAACTCTTGCTCATCGGACCCAACCGACTTGCCCAGTATTGGGTGAGATTCGGTCACATCAGTTTCTTTGAAAGGGTTCAAGTTGATCAGTTCATTGTGCCGCCATGAAAATGGCGTTGAATCCGCGGCATGCCAGCAAGCCATATTGTTGAAAATAGTCTTTCTGGAGTACTATTCGGCGCAAATAACAGATTCTGGAAAATAGCATTGTTGTAATTGATAGTGGGCTGTCATCGCACGCATCCTCAATGGCTTCGTACTCATGTTGGTACCCGTTTCGAGGGCACAGTTGATTGTGAGCGGTCGAAATGGTGTCTGCGGTGAAACGACCTCCCTGTCATATGTATGTATTTACCTAGGGATTTTAATGCATTAGCGGGAGTTTGCTATTCTCTCGTGTCGCACAAACAATCTAGGGACCCAGCAAATGGAGCCGACGTGTCGCAGGATTCCGTAAAAGTTAGTAACTATTAGTCCGTATGTACAGTAACATCAAGAAGTCACCTGTCCTGTGCCTTCCTTTGACGTGAAATGGCAAGGGTGCCAGCGCCTGACCCAGCTGACCGCCCGACTAAAATCCAGAGGGTGACGCCGCTCAGGGCAGACAACGGCAACCGTCGGCCTCACAGGGAGGGGGGCGCCGATCGAGGGCCTCAGTAACAACATACAAAGAAAGCATCCTATCATGTCTTCCGTGTCTGTCTGTTTCTGGTACCATCGGGTGACCGACCAGTGAGTGACCACACCTTCTTTTTCGCCTCAATCAAGACTCAATTGCTCTTCTGCAGATGCCTGGTGCGCACCGGAACCAAGCGACAACCGTTTTTATCCCAAAGCACCAAGCAACGACTCGGTGCCCCGCCAGTGGCAGCCACAACCTGCATACAACACCCACCCGTTGTCTATTTTCGGAAGGGGCTCCGTGTCCAAAATTTTCATTGTGCTTCAATCCCAGAACAACATCTCGATGCTAAACGGCCTGCAAGCAAGTCGAATCAGACTTGTCCTACTTCGAGCCTGGAACCGCTCATATGCAGCCTCTGAGACGCTACACACAAGATATTCACGACTTGTCCAACAACAAGAAGTTGAAGTCATTCGATGATCTCTGCCTAGGCTTCTGCTGGGTTAGCATTTGGCCGTTTCGACCGACTGACTTAACTCACGGTCGATACTGTCCCCGGTAATATGCCGCCATGAACTCTCGTCAAGCTTGCTCTGTCGCTCAACGACTCTTCAGCCTCCGCACACCTCAGCTACGAGCAACCTCAGAGGTCGCGTCGACGACCATTACTCGACGTGATTTTAGATGTTCAACGAACAGCGCGGGAAATGGTTCTAATGAGGGCCGATCGATCCCCCGTGTACGGCATTCGGTCCGGCCCCGTTCTCACGTCGCGGCTCTCATAGCCGGAGCTGGCTTGCTTTCCCTCGCACTTTATCTGCATCCCGCTTCCCGCACAACATTTGATGCACATTATGCGAGCTCCACCCAAATCACATCCTCACAATTAAACCCTCAGTCGGGGCTTGCTCAGATCAGTGCCGCCGACGGCCGGGATCCAACTCTTCCTCAGTTTCGTTTGGACGAAATACGTAAACACGGCGCTGACTCTGACAATCCGTGGGTCATCCACGGCGACAAGGTATACGACATCACTGAATGGATACCAGCACATCCTGGAGGCCAAATTATTCTTCGAGCTGCTGGGGGCTCCATTGACCCGTACTGGGACATTTTTACAATCCATCAAAACCAATACGTCTACGACATTCTGTCGCAATACCTAATTGGATATGTTGATCAACAAGATCTAATTAATGGAAAGCCTGCCCAAGACCAGATCGAGGACCCCTTCCAAAATGAGCCAGAACGACATCCTTCCCTTATAACACGCACAGCCAAGCCGAGGAATGCAGAGACGCCTAGTGAGGCACTCAGCGCGCAGTTTCTAACTCCGAACGAACTTTTTTATGTTCGTAACCACATGTGGGTGCCCAATCTTCAAGCAACCGAGTCGGATAATTATCGCTTGACTGTAGAACTTCTGGACGGCACCATCCACGAGTATACACTCCGAGACTTGAAAACAAAATTCCCTAGTCGGAAAGTCACCGCAGTACTACAATGCTCTGGAAACCGCCGAAGTCATATGAATGAAGAGTCGGGGCGAAAAACAAATGGGCTACCGTGGCAAGCAGGTGCCATTTCAAACGCATCGTGGGAAGGTGTTCTTCTGTCCGATGTGCTAGCAGATGCTGGATTTGACCTAAGTGAGGCTAGAAATGGCCTGTGCGAGACAAAACATGTCCAATTTATGGGGCTGGAAGCCTATGGTGCATCTATACCTCTCAAGAAAGCTATAGATCCTCTAGGGGATGTACTGCTAGCTTACAGTATGAATGATGAGCCCCTTCCGCGTGATCATGGCTTTCCACTTCGAGCCATCGTTCCAGGACATGTCGCCGCTCGGTCTGTCAAGTGGTTGAATCATGTCACACTAAGTGACGAAGAGAGCACTAGTCAGTGGCAGCGCAAGGATTACAAATGCTTTGGCCCCAACCAGACAAAAGTTAACTGGGAAGATGCCCCTGCCATCCAAGAAATGCCTGTTCAAAGCGCTATCACAACGCTACAGCTGGGAAAGTGGAAAACCCCAGGCGCAGAAAACGATGCGCTGAAGAATCACAATGACACCGCATCCTCGTCGCAGTGCGCACCGGAACAAGAAATAACCATGGGAGGGTATGCATTCTCGGGGGGAGGACGGTCAATTATCCGAGTTGACGTATCCCTGGATGGCGGCAATTCTTGGGATCAAGCGTATATGTTGCCCGACTGTGTATCCAAGAATGGGGCTCCTTCGCCATGCCAGGGGCATGGGGCTTGGGCCTGGAAAAGATGGAGCTATGAAGGACATATTCCCCTCGATAAGTTGAGGCAGAGGCCCCGAGACAGGTCTGGCGATACAACTGCAGAAGCCACACGTGCTCCGAGTACAGACACAAGCGACCAACGCTGTACCACCGTCTTAGTCAAGGCGACTGATGACGCGTACAACACACAGCCAGAAAGTCATGCGGCGACGTGGAATTTGCGTGGAAATCTCGCATCGGCATGGCATCGAATACAAGTATGTACAGACTGCTCCCGTGCGCCGACGAGTAATGCCAGGGTAGTCAAGTGATGACCACCATTTCGAGAATTCATAAATCGAGCACGTCGATTGTTTTAGTAAGTTTTTCTTTGATTTTCGATGTACAATTCACGCCTTTATCAGTGGTTGTGGCCAACGCATTGGGTTTCTAATAACATATTCTCACTTCATGTTACTGGCTATACCCAGCCAGGGGGATGATTGACGTCCGCGTAAAGACGTAGATGCTTTTTATCACTATAGATCTTTATTAGGCTTGGGCATCTTCTTAGCGTTTGGCAGTTTGCTCGTTATAAAGGAGCGATTCAACTCTCAGAAAGAATGCCTACGCAGTTCATTTTTGAATTATCAGTGTGCTTGTACTGCCTGTCCTATCGAAGTAACTCCAATCGGCTCCGTTATTTTCATCATAGAGGTATATCAGGATATTCTTTCTACACGATGCAGACTCTTCATCACTTCGCTGGTGGTGTCGTTCTGCTGTGGCATGCTTACTTAGATAAGTCTTGTTGTTACCTGTCACAATACAACGTGCTACAACACCTCCACTCCAGGCGTTTGCCGAGGTTATAAAAAAAAAATTATCATCTTCGAATCCGATCTGATAGTGATACATGTCGAATACACGCCTTGCGTGCCAAACGTGTTCAGCAGGGTCGAATAAAGTACAGTTTCCTCCCACCTTTAGTCTTCGCTAGATTCAGCATCCGAGAAGTACTCGAATTCCCCAGGAGTCTGCGCCTCCTCATCTCCCTCGCCGTCCTCGTCAACTGCTGTCAGCACACCTGCTGCTGCTGCTGCCCCAACGCCGATTCCGAGATTTCCAACCCCACCAGGAGTTTGAGGGTCAGCTACCCCGAATGGAGATCGTCCTTGGTTACGCAGAAGCTGATCCATCATTTGAACACCAGTGTTCGATCGTGGCCGTCCCGAAGCACCAGACCTGCCACCAGCGCCACTTCTGCCTTGGACGGCGACGGGAGCCCGCTCGGTATTTACCTTCTTCAATTTCTCTTCTATAAGTGTTTTTGGCTCATTCGGCTGCGTATCATCGAGTAGAAGAGGACCTCCGGTGGGCTGGATTCTGAGTAAGCAAATATAGTTCAAGTCAAGACTGGCAGAGGGGATGAATGAATTACCTTTTTGACGGGCCTATAACGGCCACCTGAAAAGCTGACAAACTTCAATTGACCAGGCACAACTCGAGTCATGTTCTCAATATCGTACCCCATCTTCTCTTTCTCGGGCTTCTTCTTGGTTTCAGCCAAGCTAATTTCCTTATCATCACCTTCTTTCTTCTCCTTGTCATCCTGGTCATCGTTCTTTTTATCATCGTCCACGTCCATTTTGTCACCCGCCTTTAGGCCGGTATTGTCGAGATCCATACTCTCTCGTCGTTGGGCGCGCTCCTTCTTTTGCGCTCGGCGTTTGGCTTGAGCCGTTGTTGACAGAATGGCAGTGGCTATCAGAGCTGGCCCCTCTTCAACCTTGATTTCCTGCTCAGGTGGATAGTCGAATAGGCTCTGGCGAGTAGCGCAGTGAAACTTAATGTCAGGCATCTCCAAGTCGTGGTCAAGTCCAATGATCGCAGTAGGGGAGAAGCTCAAAGACAGGAAGTGGGTAAATGGAAACCAGTACCAGTATTGCGTGAAGACAGCCATGCCAACAATGCCTGCCATGTTGAGATTGCCGGTCTGGGTTTGTAAACCAATGGTACAATTGCGGCCACCAGCGTCAATGATTCCGACAGCGAGAGCCGCACCAAACTTCGTCATTGCATCTTCGTGACGATCACCCACAACCTTTTTCAGGGTTTTGCGAATAGATGACACCTTTGGATTCATGACGTCATTCTGTTGAACCATGATCATCGATAGGGCGATTAAAGCACCCTGTCTAACAAAATCGGTAGGGTCCTTCATCATGGGCTCCAGGAGGTCAATGGCTTCATCAAGCCCGGTTCCAGCACATGAAATCCCGAGGGCCATTGCAGAACCGTAGCGAACGTGAGGATTGTACGACTCTGAGAGCAGTTCAACCATACGAGGGACACTACCCGGTTTTCGGAATAGAATAAAGCCCAGGCTCATGACGGCAATTCGGCGAACATCGTCGTTCACATCACTGACAGCAGTATGCAACAGCTTTCTTATGGCCTTGTTGCTGCCAGTTCCGCAATAAGCCATTGCAACAGTCATGATACCGCCATATCGCAAGGTGGGGTCGGGGTCATTGAGCAATCCGTCAATGAGTACATCGGCACCTTCCTGTCGGCCAAACATGATCAAAGCCATTCCCAAAGCAACGCCACGGACAATTTTCTCATGTGTGGTCTCGTGAGCATAGGTAATCATGTCTTCTAGAGCTTTCACATTGCCGGTTCCGAGCATGATGAGACCCATGGACAGCCCAACAGCCTCACCATTAAGGGCAGAGTCCTGGAACAGTATTTCTTTAAGCTTCTCGAAAACATCAGTGTCGCCGGTTGCCATGCCAGCGATTCCTAAGCCGAGGGCTCCTCCATGTTGGACGACTTCTTCTTCAGCTTGACTGAATTGGCCTTTCAAGTAGTCTAAAGCATCTGCGCCGTGATTAGCATGAATCAATCCATATGCGTACAGAGCGCCGCCCTGACTAAAGATAGAGCCGCTGCTGAGACCTCCCTGCCGAGGGAGATAAGGCTCGAGGAGCTTCCTAGATTGCGACAAGTTGCCTCGATGAATGACTCCCAGTGCTGCAGTAGCTGTGAACTTGGACCAGTTGACCGCCTTGCCTAACCATTCGAGGTTGTCACGGAAGAATTTGTCATTGGTGGTACCTTGGTTCATAAAGGCGTTACAAAAAGTGACGGCGGTGTGGAAAATGGAATTGCGTCCTTCAAGGCTGTCGCGAACCTTGTTCAAAATACTCAGATCGGTGTGATTATTGCGGTACAAAAATTCGAGATTCAGGCGGATGGTCTTAGATCCGTTTAGGATGGAACGGATGTTTCTATAGACTTTGGCATCATTTTCGGAGAGATTGTCTCCACAAGATTCTCCTTGGTGTTCAAGTAGCGGCTCGCTTTCCGATGGCGGCTCGGACGCCTCAGCGCCCTTCATAGGTTCCTTAGGAGCCGGTAAAGATGCCAAAACCTTAATCAGAAACTCTTGGGTCCCGTTGTCATAGAGATCGAATGCTATTTGGTAGGCATTGGCAATGGACGTACGATCGTCGTTGGCAATGAGGGTTTTAAGCATGCGAGATGCCTCATCGTCGGAATTCAGGTAGACGACACATCTCGCGATGGCGAAATAGTCGGGATTCGGAATATCGTTCAAAAGATCGAGGATAAGTCGCAAAATCTCGGTGCGGAAGCTTCGTTCTTGTACAATGTCCATGCAGATACCCAGTATGTATTCCATCAGTTCCTCAGCCGGACCTTGGAGGCCCCCCCCTTGAGTCTTTGCTTTGGATGTCTTTTCATCTTCACTGGCTTGCTTGATGACCTGTCGCAAAACCTCCAGGTTTCGGGCTTCTACGGCGATGCCAACTACTTGCCGATAACGACCTTGCTTCAAACAGCTTTTGAATAGGCGGTCGATGATGCGCTGCAGTGAAGCTTCAGTGGCTTTGTCGGGCAGATCCGTGATCGAGCCAGAGCGGCCCTGTTTGGCAATGGGCTGAAAGGTGGCGTCAAGGATGGTGTTGTCAAGAGAGGCACGCGAGAGCAGAGACTTGGGCGGCAAAGTTGTGTGGGAGAACGGCGTTGTAGGAGACATCACAGCACTGTCGGACGCGCTGGAGAATGTTGTTGTAAGTTCAGGAAGGTCGGACTTCTTCGCAGATCGTGGCTTATTATTCTTTGCAGCAGTTGTAGCAATATATCGATCGACGCACTTGGAGATGATGGTCTCCTCGAATTCCCCAGGGGCGTCTAGCTTGAAGAGATCCCCAGCAGCTAACGCGAAGACCATGCTGTCGTTATATGCCTGGAGATGGTAGTAGACCTTGGCCAGAACAAGAGCAGCCAGCTGACGCTCGGGAAACGAGTTGTCTTCATACAAAGCCTCTCTGTCCATGGTATCAATACTGACTTGTTCGATGGTTGTTTGCGGATCATATTTAGATTGAATAGGGACTTACATTTGGCTCAAGGAACTAGCAACTTCAGTCCAAACCGTATCAATATCATCATTCAAAGTCTGAAGTGCGAAAATTTTGAGTTCAGGCTCTTCATCTGCCAGGAAGGCCAGAACGCCGGTGGCTGATATGAGTCCAGGCATGATGAAAGGGTTGATGACGAATGAAAATTAAGAGTAATTTCCAAAATCGACAAGACGTGGGCTGGCCGAGTCAAACGCGAGAATCAGGCAAAGATATAGTAGTACACGGGGGAAATTGGACAATATGTGATCGCCCTGGGGGGGCAGGAAAGGGCGCGGTTGTGCTGGAATTGTTCTTGATGAACAAAGAAGCTCAGGGAAGTGATGGATGATATGCGCACAGCAACGCAGGTGGCCGAAGGTAAAGAGAAGGCAGATGATCCACGTCAGGTACTCCGTATTACAGCTCTGCCTTGATGATGCACGGACCATTGTGCAGCTGCTAACAGAAACGGCGCGCCAACAAGCAGCCAGCCAATTAGCCCCTTGGGGCCAGAGTGTCAAGGGCGTGACCCTTCACGTGATGACGTGTTTGCTGGCTCTGGGTTGGAGGCTGCGTCGCTTGGTAGTGATTGAAGGTTTAAGCATGACTTTCGCGTCTTACGTGCGCTAGGCGATCGGTTTATCCGTAGATCAAAAGTCACATTTTTATACGATCAGTTGTTGTTGTGATTCGGAGAGGTGATTCCTCGTGCTTTATTTGCGGAGCGATATTATGTGCCGCAATTCATTAAGCCTATCATACTACCAACGTTCACCGTGACCGGATGTCCCTGTTGGTCTTCTCATGGAGGAAAGCGTCGTCATATCAGAAACAGGCAATGCTAAATACAGTCCACCCCCTGTTTGATTTTACACATCTACAAGCCCCACGCGGGGCAGCCACTATCAGTGCTTAGTAGCTGCTGTGGGTGGAGCTGTTAGGGATGCTATAGGGGGGCTAGCGCTAGTGGAAGGTACTAAATAGTCCTAGTAAGATACACCTAATATAAGGTACTTTTACCCCACTTAATAATGCGCTAATCCTCAGATAGGCATGTGATTGGCCTGCCACCCCTAGCCATGTACTCGTGTAAAATCAAACAGGGCGTGGACTGTACATCTGCTATGTCCATGACAAGGGTTATACGTTGCTTCTGGCGACAGTATCGACAGAAAACTATCCATCGGGTAGGTACATAGGTGCCCCTGAATGCGCCCTATTCCGAGACGATTCGAGCATCTGTTGCAGATCCCGAATCGACCTTGGAGGCAATTCTAAGACTCTTCTCGGACACGTGTCCAGCCTACCCGGTGCTTTTTTATCGTGCGTACATTTTGTTGTCAAGTCAGTCAACGTCATCCGGATGGGTATAGCTTTTAGCAGGCATCTCCTGTGTACAGATACTGTTTATTAAACCCAACGTTTCAAATAAAAGCCGATGAAAAACGCGCCGTTACCTCCCCTAAGATAAGTTCCTTATTATATTTCTCGAGGAGCCCGTTGAAAATGTCGTTAGTTGCTTAACAGTGGCACCAGCCCGAATCCAGTCCGCACCTGGGCCCGGTACCACAGTCTGGAAAAAAACGTCAGGACCGGCGCATTCACATATTTGCCCGACTCGCCCCATCTGTCCTCAAATCATCCATCCCGGACCTCAGCCACTACACTACTTCGTTGCCCTCGTCGTTGCCCTCGTCGTTGCCCTCGTCGTTATATTGACCAGCCGTCATGCCCCTTCGAGAGTCGTCGTAGAAGCAGCCTACTTGTATTGTCTGCGTCCGGCATTGCGACAGTGCCGCCGTTAGTGGCACTACTGCGTCAAGCTTTGTTCTGCTCCCCGCGCTAACGCCACGTCTGCACGTTAAGACGTAGCGGGCAATATATATTTTTCGATCAATTCCCGCGAAAAGGTGACGATGTCAAATTGCGATACCGACTCCCCGAACTCGATCGCATCTGCCTCGCGCCCGATGACTTCTTGAGTTTGATCTCCCTCCCGCTGTCAATAACGTGTGAATACGAACTCGACCAGGGAGCACATCGAGCGCGCTCTTGACAGCTGTTGATTCCCATTATACCCCCTTGTTGATCCTAGACCTTGGTCAACTGGGACAGCCACCTCGATCGACAAGCTTCAGACCACTCTTCGAGAACTATCATGGACCTTCGTTCGGTACTCAATACATCAGATAATAGCGATGGTGGGCCGCCCAAGGCTCCGCCTACGCCGCAACAACAACATCAGGCCAGACCTTCTCGAAACCCAGCTCAGATCGCCTATCGCGAGTATGCTCAACCGCCGCCCCATCCATCTCCTGGCAGAGCAGCCGGGCAGGAATATCCTCGCCATGTGCAACAGCAGACACAGAACGCATACCCTCCCCATCCTCCTTACCAGAACTCCGGCCCGCAGTACGCAACGCGTGCACCGCAAACTCATCATGCCCATCACTCTGGATCGTTCCACGATGCACGATCTCCTGGAGGCATGCCAGCGCCGGCACAGTCCCCCTTTCGTCCAACACAGATGTCAACTAATGCTCCAGGCGGCGCATCAGGATATCCATTCCCTCCAAGCCAAGGCGTTCAGGACATTTCCAGCCCAAGCCAACGGCACCACTATCCCCCAGGACATTACGCGCAGCAACATCCATCACAAGATGGCTACATGCAAAGGGAAGCTGCGCATTCGTCAGGCACCTATGTGCAACAACATCAAGTCCCACAAACACCTCCCATAAGCACTGCTGCTGGGCCTTCGCAACAATACTTGCACCAACGATCTCAATCTGCGCAATCAACACCGACTCCAACGTCCGCGCATAGTCAGCAGCCATTTGGCCCGACTCCAAGTCACGGAAGCCCAATCCAAGGGGCGCGCGCCAAATCCGAATATCGGCACCCTTCACAACCGCCGACACCACTTGGACCACCTCAGTCAACCAATTCTCGTTCACAGCCTGGACCACCTACAAATTTCACACAATCCCCAAGCCCATATCAACAGCGGATGACGTCTGTTGGCGGTGGCCAGCAGCCACAGTCACCAGCACCTGCGAGCACGCATCTTCGTCGAGTGTCTGGATCTGTTCACCAAGAGCCCCCCATCACTGAACCGCACCGACGATCCAAGTCTTTGCATTCGCGGGAACACAGCTTGTCTGTAAGTCCACGGACTCTGGTCGCCTCTGTCGCCAGCAACTCTGATCGTGCTATGGCTTCTCCAGTCGAGAGCGGCAGAAATCCCCTACCGACAGCACAAGGCGTCGCTGGAGACCCAGACCGCGCATCGACGCCGGCGAAGCGCAAGCTAGACGATCGCAAATTGAGTCCAAAGGAGCTGGAACACAGGTCTTTGCGACCACCACCAGGCGAAGTGAATGGCGGCAGTATCACCAACGCACAGCCTTCGTCCTCCCCCGCCGAACCAAGAAACAAACGTCTCCGTCGATCGCATCCGCCGATATGGGCCCAGAGTGCTGCCGTTCTTGGAAATAAAATGCCGAACCAGGCGAACTTTGTGCTTCAGAAGCGAGCACACTCTCATATAAATGGGAAGATGGATGGGGTTGCCAAGGCTGATCGACGGAGCCGGCATACATCGCCGGAAGCAGCAAGAACATCAGCTTCGAACGCGTCTAAACCGCCACCACCACCACCACCACCACCCGCAGAGCCTGGGCCTCAAGACATTCTGGGGCCATGGGAAGCTAGCATTACAGGTGTCAAACCGTACGAGGAGATATCAAAGACAGTCGCCGACTTCATATTCATTCACGTTATCAACAATCCTGACATCAAAGAAATCATTAGTCGAGGAATTCAATTCGAGATTGAGGCAAAACTCGGAACACTTATCGACAAGGACACCAATTTCCGTGTGGACAGACTCTTGGACACAGAATGTGTGCTGCACGACAATGGCCGCGTGGCCTTTAAAAGCAGCATGACAGAGGTAATTTACTCCGCGTTTGCTCTACTGGAATTGACCAAGCAAGACCGGCCACCCCTAGATTACGAACTGACAGGTTTCAGGCGCATCATAAAGCGTTCAACGATTTCCTGAACGATGTGGTTATCAAAACCGATCCCCGGGCCCCAAATGGAACCGGCCGCGTTCAGGTACACTACAAGCACAGGCGCGAGGTTGACAGGTATTTCGAGCTCACTCCAGAGCTGCAAAATCGGCTTCCGGGCTGTGTCAGATCCAGACTAGGGTCGCGCGTGAGGAATGTCAAAGCTCGTGTGACTTATGATCAAAGAACTGGGGAAGTGCTCAACAAAATTGTCAAAGCAAGAATAGCAGATATTGACATACACATGCCGTCAAATCCAATGGACTGCCGACTAAGCATCAATCTAGAAATGAATTGGGAGGGTCCAGTGCAAGAGTTGGAGCAGCTCGGACCAGCCCAGAATGACAAATCTTCAGATAGGCAGAAGGATCGTCTGAGTTATACACAGGGTCACTACCAGATTGATTTAACACAAGTCACTTTGTCAAATTCGGTTCCGGGGGTAAGCTTCTTTTACGCTTGTGGACAACGAAATGTACTTTCCCGCTAATGCCAAACTCTAGATCGCACAAAAAACGGACAAGGAGCACGAACTGGAAATCGAACTGGCGTCTCCGATTGTACTAGATCAAGGTGCAAAGGCCATGAATGGGGCACCTCACAGGTATCAAGAGTTGATCGAAGGTTTCTTGGACAATGTTCGAGTACTGGCGCGGAAAGCCAGAGACTTCGGGTGAATTGCAGGATTTCGCCTTTGTGTTTAGGCTCTCCCGATGTAGACAATGCTTCACGATGTCAGAGGCGTTGCTTTTGCGAGCGGCCCGGCCTCTTACATGGCGGCGTAACATTGAAAAGAAACAAAAGACGATCTAGATGCCCGCTGTATCGCCAATAGCAGTGATGCGTCGCATTTGATATGCTTCAAAGTAAGGTTAGGTGGCATGAGGAGGAGGCCCTGTACATAAGGAACGTATGGATATGTCAGCTTGGTTAGTCTGTATTCAATTTCGCGGATAACGAAAAGGGAAAGGATTGATTCCGGTTTTCAACGGGTCACAGGCATATGCCGAATCCTGATTGACGCACGAATCGCGTTATCGCATGCTCGTTACTCAATACTCGTGTCTTTTCATATACATTTGTGAACAAATGGTCATCCGTTATGACGCTCGGAAGTCCCAGAAGTAGCAGCCTCATTGGCTTTCTACGTCGAGTTTCCTGCCGTATTCAGTAGACCAGACATTCCATCTGATGCTTGTGGTATAAGAAATTGTCGCTCCAATCATTCATTTGATGTCTGGCTTGTTCTGCCCGGGCTAAATATCGACTACTGCTTGAACGGTTGACGATGCAGCTGATTTGAGTGAGCTGACGAGCTCGTTGAGGAGCTGGACAACAAGCTCGTCAAAAATACTGATATCAAGATGCTGCTTTATTCGGGCAAACACAGGGCTCTACTTCTATTTCCGCGCCCGATGGTCTTCACTCCCACATTCAACATTGGGCCAGTCGCTGCGCTCGGCGCCAGTGACCCATACAATGCGGTGACTACGAGCCCCGTCATCGTCATTGACGGCCAACTCCGACCCAGCAACAACGTTGTCAGCATATTTCGTCCCGTCGGCCCCGGCCATCACCGGTGGGAGCATTCCTCTTGCCGAATAAGATAAGAGACGCCCGGTAATAATGATAACGCTCCACTTGGGGTATTACTCTGACTTCGTAACTGCCCAAAGGGTTCAGAGATCATCATCAGCCTTAGCACCGAAGAGATGAAACGGAATCGGCCTTCCTGCCGACCTGACTTTGATGTTACGCTACTGTGGTCACGCTATCAGAACTCTGCTCCATGATTGACATTGATTCACACCTAGTTGGCTCAATTCTTTGCATGCAACGTCACTTCTGTCGGTGACTGATATTCTTTATCAGACTCTTCGGTTTTGTAGTACCCTTGAATGTGCGCCATGCATATCAACTTCCTCGTAAAAGGTTGAATTATCTACCAAGGTCAAGGTTACACCAGCAGACTTATTTCGGAGAAGAAAGTCTGGAGTGAAGATGAAAGAAAGAAAATAGGCTCTCAAGTGACAAAAAACAACTTCAAAACCAGATACAAGGCCAACCAGACAAGGGAGGCCACGCCAAAATCCCTCTCTCTGGTAACCAAGTGAGAGCGCGACAATACCGCAACCATGGACGAAGATCAGGGACCGGATACCATCATTCCGCAGGAAAAAACAACAGATAATGGCATTATGGATCGACTCAAGGGTCGTCTTCGATCAGTTTTTCGGTCATTCACCACGCGAGATGGCCTTGTCGGCGATTACGACTATGTATTCCTGCTCCGACCAAATCTTCCGTTTATGACCAAGAGTACATACAGAAGCCCCTTCTTTGGGATCAACGACAAGATGCCAGTGTTCCTTGGTATGCTGCTTGGCTTGCAGCATGCCCTAGCCATGCTGGCAGGTGTTATTGCCCCCCCCCTGATTCTCAGCGGCGCGGGAGGCGCAAACCTGGAACCAGCGCAACAACAGTATCTAGTTTCTACAGCCCTGATAGTTTCTGGAGCTCTTTCAAGTATACAGATCAACAGATTTCGAATCCCGAAGACATCGTAAGTTTGTATCACGTATACACTTTACAATTGACACACGAAATCTCCTTTAATACAAAATTTAATTTATTTTTAAACGGGAGGGTTGCCTGCTACTAGGAGCCGTCCTTATACTCGTTGACGAAACGAGGTCACACTCTGCTAGAGAAATATGCTATTGATCACTAACACTCCTTCCCAGCTACTTTATCGGTACAGGAATACTTTCAGTCGTGGGCACATCTTTCAGCATCATACCCATTGCTCAAGGCGCCTTCAAGCAAATGTATGCCAATGGATTCTGCCCTTCGGATGCACGAGGCAATCCTCTTCCATGCCCTCATGGGTATGGTGCTTTGCTCGGCACCTCATCCATCTGTGCCCTTGTTGAGATTTTAATCTCATTTCTCCCACCAAAGATACTCCTTCGAATATTTCCTCCGATTGTGACTGGCCCTACCGTCATGATCATTGGTGTGCATCTAATTGAGAGTGGTTTCAAGGACTGGATGGGAGGTAGCGGCCCGTGTGCCATTCTATCAGTCGCGGGAGACCAAGCCAATTTCTTCGCATCATGCCCCAATATCAACGCGCCGCACGCGCTACCATGGGGCTCACCGGAATACCTGGGTTTGGGGTTTGCGGCATTTCTTACCATCATACTCTGCGAACGTCTCGGATCCCCGATTATGAAGTCAACCTCTGTAGTATGGGGTTTACTTGTTGGATGCATCATTGCCACAGCTTGTGGATATTTTGACCGGAGTGGAATCGACTCGGCTCCCGTTGTGTCCTTCATCTGGGTGCACACATTTCCTCTTACGACATACGGACCGCTGTTTCTGCCAATATTGGCACTATTTGTGATATGCGCTACTGAAGCCGTAGGTGACATCACAGCGACATGCGACGTTTCCCACATCGAGCTCGAAGGACGCATCTACGAATCCCGAATCCAGGGAGGGCTTCTCACTGATGGCCTCAACGGCATTGCTGCAGCCATGATGACGCTGACTCCCATGAGTAGGTTTGCTCAGAACAACGGCGTCATAGCTCTGACAAGATGTGCAAATCGCAAGGCTGGCCTGGCGTGTTGCTTCTTCCTCGTTATTATGGGCATATTTGCCAAGTTTGCTGCAACCTTGGTAGCCATTCCATCGCCGGTTCTGGGAGGCATGACCACCTTTCTCTTTACTGCAGTGACAGTATCTGGAATGGCCATTGTCAACCGTGGAACTTCGTTTGATCGACGCACTCGGTTTATTCTCACAGCTGGCCTAGCCTTGGGCTACGGTGCGACGTCAGTTCCGACTTACTTCGACAAGATCTTCTCATATTCTGGTCATAATCACGCGTTGGAGGGCCTCCTAGATGCAATTGTGCTAGTCATGGAGACTGGCTTTGCGGTGACGGCAGCGGTCTGCATGGCGCTGAATCTGGTCTTGCCCGAGGAGATGGACGGCGATATTGATGAGAGGGGGTGTCGAGTTGACCAGGGTTGATGCACCTTCATCATCAGATAGGAGAACGGGTAAAAGTGATGGGAGAGGTCAACGCCCCTGAAGAGCCGTGAACAACGATAGTAATGACCAACGAATTTTGTTTCTCATCTAACTAATTATCAATACTGATTCCTCCATCTCCATAGGACGACCTGTTGAGGTGGAGAATGGCTTAGGTAATAGTTAACTATAGTTATATAGGGCGTAGCTAGAGTAGAGACTTATAGAAGATAATAACCTTTATCCTAATTAATTTTAGTACTACTTTATAGTAATAAGACTAGGACTTCTTATTTACTTTATTATCTAATTAAATTACTATCTAACTTAAATATCTAATAACTAAGAATATCTAATAAAGGACTTCTAAGAGATAGTTAAACTAAATAAATAAAGAACTATAATTAGGTATTTAGGAAAACTATAAAGTTTATTAGAGTATAACTATAGCTATAAAATAAATAAAGAGTAAATTAATAGAGAATAGCTATAGTTATTATTATACTTAAGAATATTCTCTAGCTAAGGTTAGAACTATTATTATTAGATAAAGTAAGAATACTAAGGACTATAAGACTTAATATAATAAGCATAGAACTATAAGGCTATATAATACTTATAAGATACTACTAAGAGAAGTCTTAGAATACCTAGAATAAGATAATAAGAAGTAAGTAATAATAATAATAATAATAATTAATAAATATAATAAGAAAAGAACTTAAGATAATTAGATATAAAGTTTCTTTATAGGAAATAGATAAGTAAAATATATAAATAATAAGACTATAAATAAATAAATAAAGTATAGTTAATATAAAAATACTATAGCACTAGTGTAGTATAATACTAGTGGTTTTAATTATAGATAAATTATAATCTTAGTTATTTTATATAGTAGGAATAAACTAAGTTTAGATAATAAGGGATAGGGTATTAAGACTTAATAATTTAAGGAACTCTATAAACTTTACTTAAACTAGGGAATCTAACTATAGGAAATAATATTTATATACTTATTAATTTAAGTGCTATAATATCCTAACTAAACTATAGGTAAATAGCCTTAGATAGTAAGTAAAATCTTAAGAATTTTTTAGACTATAGAAATTAACTTAAATATTAAAACCTAGGTATAGGATTAGGTATTTTCTATACTTAGTAATATAGGGAACTTATTCTTTATTAATAAAGGCTACTATTCCTTAATAAATATAGTATAATAAGGACCTTAAACTTAGGGAATTAAAGGGCTTTATAAAGAAGCTATAAACTAGAGAAATTACTTATAGGATTTACTACTAGACTTACTAAGAATAGTGTATTATTATAATAAGTATATAAAGAAATAGTAATACTTATATAGTATTATAGTGTAAAATATCCTAAGGGATAAGTATAATAAATATAGACTTAGAGCTAAACTTTATGCTTTAGTAAACTAACTAAGGTAGCTTTTAACTCTAAAAACCTAGGTTTTTATAATAATTATACTACTATAATTAGAGATATAGTATATAAACTATTCCCTTACTTTTAACTTACTTTTAGGTTTACTTAGTTACTAATCTAATTTTCTAATTAAGTAGTATTATATAAAAGGCTTCTTATATACTATATATATAATAGAAAGTTACTTAAGTTAAGGAGAAAGGAGTTATTAGAGAAGGAAGGAATAGGTTTATCTTAAGAAGTTAGGGGGATATTTTTATTTTATTTTTCTTTCTTCTAGCTAGGTAAATATAATTTAATAAGATTTTAAGTTTAATACTTACTCTTATTTTCTTTTCTAATCCTATTTTTAGCTTTAAAAAACTTTATTATAATAAAGTTTAAAAGGCTTAAAACCTTAGTTTAAAGAAAACCCCTATTATAATCCTATCTAATCTTTATTAAGAGGTTAGATATTTCTTTAATATTAAATATAACCTAATAAATTACCTAAATCCCTTTTAAGATTTAAACTTAATTAATCTATTAATACTATCTAATCCTAAAGAAATTTAGAACTTCTATTATCTTAGAATAACTCCTTTTATTCTAAATACTTTATATAAGAACTATTTTTTATAGAGTTAGATACTAGAACTTAAGAGAAATTATCTCTAAGTTTAGACTTAGAATAAAATAATAGAAAATTATTAGAGTTTATCCCTAGCTTTAATTATTCTTTAAAGTAGTCTTTATTACTAAATAAAATTATATTACTTTTCCTTTCTTTATTAATATAATTACCTAAACCTATTAAGTCTAGAGAATCTAGATAGTTAGTAAATATAACTAGTCCTTTCTACCCTATAAACCTAACTATAGGAGGAGGAATTATATTCTTAGGCTTACTAAAAAATAGGCTAGCTAATAAATATATAAAATATTATAAAATAATAGCTATAATAGCCTATGCCCTAAAAGAATATACTAATACTTTTACTTATTTAACCTTTATCTAGGGCTTATAAGGAAAAGTAGCTATCTAGTATAAAGATTTAGAATATAAGAATTAAACTTAGGAGAAAATATCTAAAAAGTTCTTAGAGAAGTTTAAGAAACTAGATCCTTTTATTAAGATTTCTATATAGTAAGAGATATTTAGTTTTACTTAAGAACCTAGTAAGATATTAAATACTTATATTTAGTATATAAAATATCTAGCTATAAAGATAAAATCTAATATCTAATAAGTTCTCTTTATAAATTTTATTAACTACTTAGTAAATAGAGAAATAAATACTTAACTATAAGAGAGAGTATTTAATTATTTATTTATATTAAGTAAGTAAATAAATAGTATAGCTTTAATAGACTTAATAATATCTAATCTAAAACTAATCCTATATAACTACTACTTATTTACTTCTAAAAAGATAATATAACTATCTAAAAAGAAGACCTTAATAGTAGGAATAGTACCTCTCTAGAAATAGATAGAAGAATAGTTAAAGAGAGAGAAAAAGGCATATAACTAAATAGAGAAATTAGTAAAATAACTTAAAGTATTCTAAGCTTAAGTAGCTAGCACTATAAATTAAGCTATAGGTTAATATAACTAATTAAAATATAATATAAATAATAAAGCCTAATTACCTAGAAGATCCTTAGGTAATATTAGAATACTCCCTTAATTAGACTAGCCCTAAAGAGATCTAGATTTCTTCTAGTGTTTCTTATATAGAAAATAGGGATATATAGGGTATAACTATTTAAAGAAGGATAAATACTTATCTAAAGACTTTAAGAGACACTAAGAATAGTAGGCTTATAATAAGCTATAAATAAAAAGAGATTAATAAAGGGAATTAGATAACTTAAACTAGTTAAACTATATTAGTAGCATAGAAATAGATTAAATAATCCTACCCTATAGCTATGTCCTAAACCTAGAAATATAGATATTTATAGTATTACTTCTAAACTATAAATTACTAACTTATATCTAGGATAAGAATAATATTAGTTATATTAATATAGTAATATCTCTAAAAAAAAGGAAAAGGTAAATAAGCCTATAATTACTTAAAGACTAGCTAAGAGAATTATTAAATTAAATATAAAACCTAAAAGTACCCTAAGTAAATTACTATAGGAATAAATTAAGGAAATTTTTAACTTAGAAAAAACTTAATAAAATAGGAATAATACTAAGTAAAATACATATAAACTACTCTAAGAGATATTCTCTAAGGAGTTTTAAAGATTACTTCCTACTCTATAATTATATATAGAGAATTCTATAGTAAAATACTAGGAACCCTTTATTATAACTTAACTAAAGAAAGGAGTAAGTAATACTCCCTTAAACTTATAATCTTATTAAAGACTAGCTTTAGAGAATATTTAAGCTATAGAGAAATATAATATTTTACTATTTAACTTAGGAAAATACCTAAGTAAAACTATAGTATTTATTAGTATTTTATAACTTCTTTAGATAGCCCTAATTATTTATTAATAACTAAGCTATTTAATATAATATTAATAAAAGATAAAGAGTAATAGAGTAAAGTCTATTATCTCTTATCTTATAAAACTATACTAGGAAGTAATATACCCTAATAGCTCTAAGGAGTTTACTTATAGCTATTTAGGCTTAATAAATTATATAATTACCTAGAATAATATTACTAAACTAGATAAAGAAGTCCTAACTACCTTAGGATATATTACTATATATATTAAAGGTATATAATATAACTTAGCTTTACTTAATAGTAGTTTAAGTATTAAATTAGTAAATATAGAATATATTAAGAGATATAGATTCCTAATAGTCTAACTCTATAAAAAGAAGTATATTAAGATAGTAAATAATATAAGTTAACTAATTACCTATTATACTTACCTATAGATTATAGTAAGAGGAATTTTAGTATTAGTAAAATACTATATTATACTAGCTTAGTAAGATTAGGACCTTTTATTAGGAAAAGTTTAGCTATAATAAGTAAACACTATTAAATATTATAGATAAGAGAAAATTATAATTACTAGAATAAAAGGTAAAATATAAACCCTTTTAATATACCTATACTTAGACTTATTTTAGAAGGCTAAGTTTTATACTTAGCTTCTATAAAGAATAAATCTAGATAAGATTATAAAGTATATAGAAGATAATTAAAAAATCCTAGAGAAGGTTAAAGAAGCCCTAAGAGAGATAAATAGTAAGATATTTAATAACACTAGGAACTAGGAGTTAGAAAACTAAGTATTATAGATAATAATACTAGTAATTATTTATATATTTCTAAATTACTACTACTAGATAAAATTAGAATATTAAATTTTAAGAAAATACTACTAGAGAATACTTAGGGAATTAAGTAAGAATAAAAAGTATATTAGGAAGATAGGAAAACTAAGGGAAGTATTAATAGAAAGAATAATAATATTATAAATAAAGTTAGGATTAAAAAACATAGTTTAGATAGTTCTAGCCTAGATAATTTAGTAAAGATAATAAAGAAATAAGTTCTTACCTATAAAATAGAATTAATATCTACTACTATAATTATCTAGAAACCACTTTAGAATATTATTATAGATAGAATAATTATTAAGTTAAAGCCTAAGATAGAAATTAAATTATTTATCTCTTATAACTCTAGCACTAATTAACTAAAACCTATACTAATAAGTTAGATAATTACTTAGAGTTAGACTAACTACTATAAAGCTTTATAGGAAAGGAAATTAGTAATAAGCTTAAATTATAATTATATAAAAAAACACCCACTACTAATATAAATTAATAGAGATTACTTAGGAGAGTTAGGATTATTATAGGAAGAGGTGTTAAACTATAATTCTAAAGACCTAGATAATAAAGAAAAATATAAGGAACTTATAAGAATAAACCTAGCTAAGAAATAGGATTAGAATAGGAATAATAAGATTAATCTACTTAAGGTCCTAAGAGGCATGCCTAATACTATAAGATAGTAGGAGGAACTTATAAAGAATACCTTTAGATATAATAAGGCTCTAATTTATATAGGAAAATTAAAAATTAAGAGTACCCCCTTAGTAAGTAAGAATTACTATATAAATAATAGAAATTAGGACTTAATCTAAGAAGTTAGGGATAGAATACATAATATATTAAACTTAGGTATTTTAAGGGAATAAGATCTAGAGGTAAATACACTAGGATATAGCACTAGCCTAATTTATATAGGGAAATTAGAAATTAAGGCCTACCCCTTAAGAAGTAAGAATCTCTATATAAATAACTAGATCTAAGACTTAATTAAGGAAACTAGGGATAGGAACTAGTATTTATATAGATAGTAATATTAGCTATAGGAGCTAGTTATAAGAAAAGGGTAGTATTCCTACGTATATACTCTTAGATATATCTAATAGCTAATTTAAATAGGAAATAAGAAAATTAAGGCCTCCCCCTTAAAAATTAGAAATTACTATATAAATAACTAGATTAAAGAATTAATTAATAAAACTAGAGATATATAAGAACGAAGGATAGCTAGGCAAGAGGTATAGGGGCACTTATGTATTTACTAAAGCTTGCTAGGTCTAAGTGTGTTATATGTGCGAGTTACTAGCTTATAGCTAGTAGCTTACTAGCGTTATATAGACCTAGCCCTAGGGTATAGCTTATTTATAGGGTACGCTAGTGTAGTGCGCCTATATTATAAGTAAGGCCTTATAATTACCCCCTCTTTTCTAGCTAGGCTCCTAAATAGCTTTAGATCCCTATCTAAGATATAGCTATTTGCTAGTTAGTAATAATAATAAGATTACTATATTAGGCTATTATAATAATAATAAATAGGGGTCTATCCTATAGTAATATAGATATCTATTTAGTATAAATTTGCTATTAAATTCCTATTATATTATATATTTTTTCCTCCTATAAATATATTATTTTATCCTAAGGTAAATTTTAATCTTATAATATACCCTCTCTTAATTTATTAATTACTACTCTTTTACTACTAATATATTAATAATTCCCTTAAAATAGTGTAGTTATATACACTACCTCTATACTATATATATAGAGTTTAAAAAGAATCTACCTATAGAGCTTATATTACTATAGATTAGTTATCTTTTCCCCTACCTTTTAGTAGTAAATCTATCTAAAGAGAAGTAGTCTAAGTAATATATTTAGTATATTAAGTGTAGTAACCTTTATAATATAGTAGTTCTCTCTCTTTCTATACCTCTTTAGTTTCTTTTTACTAACTTTTACTAGCTAATAGCTATAATAGTAAGTAATTTTAATAATCTCCTATCTCTCTTAAACTAGGTCTAAACTTTACTAAATACTTATAAGAATAGTAATACTATAGATAATAATAATAATAATTTTATCTTTATAAAGAAAACTTACTAGTATCTTACTAAGCTTTTAGCTAAGTTAATACTTAGTTTTAATTATACTAATATAGTATACTATATTATATTTAGTTTAACTAGTGCTATAAAGTATTACTAGGTTTATTATTATTTCCCTACTTATTTACTAGTACTTTACTAATTCTTTTATATAAAATACCTTTATTTTATACTAGTAGTATATAGTTTTATAGTAATAATTACTTATTACTATATTTCTAGGCCTTACCTTAGGGATTATAAGTATTCTTATAATATATTTAGTAGTTTTTTACTAATATTTCTATAGGTAAACTACTACTAGCTTCTAACTACCTAGGAGGTAAAAATAGTCTTATATCTCTATTTCTATAACCTAGGGTATATAGCCTAGCTTATATTAAAATACTAGTTTTTTTATGCTATTTCCCTAGTAATTAAGAAGAATAAGAATACTAGGGAGTATTTTATTTATAGGACTTAGGTATTAATATATAGTAGTGCTACTATAAAGGGATTTTCTCTTATTTTAGCTACCCTTTAGGTATATTTTTCTTTATTATTTTATAGGTAGTCTAAGGATTTTTTCTTTTATTTTAGTTTAGAGTATTATAGTAGCTAATAAGGCTAGGCCTTTTTTATAAGGACTTTATACCTCTTTACCTATAACTTACTTATATATTACTACCTTTCTTATATAATTTACTTTAGTAAAATACTTAAATTATATATTAAGCGCTTTCTATATCTTTTACTAGAACCTATTAGTTATATTTACTTAGCTAATCCTTTTATTTTACTAGGTATTTATTACCTTTATAAGTCTTCTTATAGTCCTTAACTTTCTTAACTTTATACTTATTTTCTTTATCCTTAAGGTTTAGTATTAGTATATCCTTATCCCTAGTATTTTTATAGTAATTCTATAGCTTTAATAGGCTTATATAAAATATATTATATAGCTATTTATACTTCTTAGGTAATACTAGTCTATATACTTATTTCCTTATAGTATTAAGTACTTAAAAAGATCTAATAAATCTAGGGATTAGCTTTTATTTTATATTCTTAAGCCTAATATTCTTTGCTAATAGTAGTACTAGGTTACCTTAATATAGTGTTAATAGCTAGTAATACTAGTTATAGTACTTTACCTAGGTTTTAGTAGCTTTAGCCTAGTTTTTCTTTAAATACTCTCTAACTTTATATAGCTTTATAATATATATATATACTTCTAGTATCTCCCCTTCCTAGCTCTTACCCCTAAGAGCTAGATAAAACTTAGGTAAATAGCTTATAAGTAAGTAGTTTAGGAAGTAGCTAGTGCTTTTATTTACTATATTATTATAGGTAAATTAAGCTATTAGGAGTAGCTTAGGCTATATCTATTAGTTCTTTATAATAAAATATTAAAGATAGTGCTTAAGTACTTAGTTTATTCTTTCTATTTACCTATTAGTTTAGGGGTAAAATACTATAGAAAGCCTTTACTTTACCTAAGATAGGTAGTATAGGTCTAACTAGAATTAGCTTATAAAAACTAAACCTTTATTAGATATAATGCCCTCTAGGGTGTGAGAACAAAGGATAGCTAGGCAAGAGGTATGGGGGCACTTGTGTATTTACTAAAGCTTGCTAGGTCTAAGTGTTATGCGCGTAAGTTGCTAGCTTTTATCTAGCGGCTCGCTAGTGTTATATAGACCTAGCCCTAGGCCTAGCATACCTATAGGGTGTGCACGCTATATTATAGACGGGGCCTTATAATTACCTCCCTACTTATAGCTAGGCTCCTGAATAGCTTTTACTAGCTACTTTGTAGCTATTTACTAACTAGTAATAGCCTCTAAAATAATAATAAATAATAGATAGGGTTTAACTATAAATTCCCTTATAATTCTTTATTATATTATATACTCTTCCCTTCTATAACTATAGTAATTTTTTAATTATTTCTTATACCTTTAGTTTCTATCCCTTCCTAGTCCTTAATTACTATATATTTATTATAGAAGATAAGTATATTCCTTTAAAAGAATATAGCTATATATATTATTTATACACTAGATATACTAAGTTTAAGAAATATCCCCTAGCTAAGCCTATATTACTATAGATTAACTATTAATTTCCTTATAATCTATTTATAAATCCTTAAAAGATAAAATATTCTAAGCGCTATACCTAATACTATAACTATAGTAATTCTTATAAGACTATAAGTATACTACTTTTCCTATATTTTTTAGTCTTATTTTACTAATAAATTCCTATAGGCTATAGCTATAATAAGGGGTAATTTTATTAACCTCCTTATAGTTTTAGACTAGGCCTAAATACTTATAAATATCTATAGTAATATAGTAGAGGAAGACCCTAAGGACTACTTATTTTTAGAGGCCTCTTACTTCTATATTACTAAGTATTACCTCTATCTAATAATAGGGTTTAACTATATAAATATATTACACTATATTACTTTTAGCTTAACTAGGGCTATAAAAGTCTATTAGGTTTATCTCTTTACTATATACTTACTAGTCTCTTACTTATATTTAGTAGTAGCATACTTTTATTATATACTAATAGTATATAGTGTTATAATAGTAGCTACTTATTATAATATTCCCTAGCCTAATTCTAGGGTATTTAAGTATTATAGTTATTCTACCTTACCTTACTATATATTTGCTAATTCTTCTATAGCTAAACTACTATAAACTTAAGATTATATAGAATATAAAAATAACTTTATACCTATAACACTTAGACCTAGGGTATATCCCCTAGGGAATAGTAAAATATTATTTTACACTAGTAATACGCTAGGTAATTACTAAGAATAAGAATAGTACTAAGTATCTTATTTATAGGGATTAGGCTTTTTTCTATAAGGGGGTAATAATAAAGGGGTTTCCCTTAACCCTCCTTACGCTTTAGGTATATTTTCTTTTATTATTTAGTAAGTAATCTAAGGTAGTTTATATAGGAGTGTAATAGTGGCTAATAAGGCTAGGCCTTTTTTATTATAACTCTATGTCTCTTTACCTATAACTTACCTATATATTACTACCTTTCTTATATAATCTACTTTAGTAAAACGCTTAAATCACATATTAAGCGCCTTCTATATCTTCTACTAGAACCTATTAGTTATATTTACTTAGCTAACCCTTCTATTTTACTAGGTATTTATTACCTTTATAAGTCTTCTTATAGTTCTTAACTTCCTTAACTTTATACTTATTTTCTTTATCCTTAAGGTTTAGTATTAGTATATCCTTATCCCTAGTGTCTTTATAGTAATTCTATAGCTCTAATAGGCTTATATAAAATATATTATATAGCTATCTATACTTCTTAGGTAATACTAGTCTATATACTTATTTCCCTATAGTATTAAGTACTTAAAAAGGCTTAATAAATCTAGGGGTTAGCTTTTATTTTATATCCTTAAGCCTAATATTCTTTGCTAATAGTAGTACTAGGTTGCCTTAATATAGTATTAATAGCTAGTAATACTAGTTATAGTACTTTACCTAGGTTTTAGTGGCTTTAGCCTAGTTTTTCTTTAGATACTCTCTAACTTTATATAGCTTTATAATATATATATATACTTCTAGCACCTCCCCTTCCTAGCTCTTACCCCTAAGAGCTAGATAAAACTTAGGTAAATAGCCTATAAGTAAATAGTTTAGGGAGTAGCTAGTGCTCCTATTTACTATATTATTATAGGTAAATTAAGCTATTAGGAGTAGCTTAGGCTATATCTATTAGTTCTCTATAATAAAATATTAAAGGTAGTGCTTAAGTACTTAGTTTATTCTTTCTATCTACCTATTAGTTTAGGGGTAAAATACTATAGAAAGCCTTTGCTTTACCTAAGATAAGTAGTATAGGTCTAACTAGAATTAGCTTATAAAGACTAAACCTCTATTAGATATAATGCCCTCTAGGGCTCCGAATTATAGCTTAATCTCTTTATAGAAAAGTTCTACTAATTTAGCCGCGTTAATAGTAGTAGTTATAGGTAAGAAGATAGAATACTTAGTAAATTAGTCTATAATTACTAGGATTACATTAGTCTCTTGCTTACCTACTTACGTAATAAGTAACCTTATAATAAAGTCTATTAAGATTTCTATCTATAGTTACCTTAGTATTAGTAGTAATTTAAGGCTTCTATATAGGTAATACCTTCTAGCTACTACCTATTAGTAAACCCTATAGCTTATAATATAGTCTAAAATAGACTTACTTATAGCTAGCTACTAAAAGTAATACTTTAGTAGCTCTAGAGTGCGCTTAGTCCTAAAGTAACTTACTAGTGGATTATTATAGTATAGCTATAGAAGCTCCTATTATAAGATAAGCTCCTAGGGAATAACTACCTAGTCTTAGTATAATAGGAGACCCCCTATACTATATAACTATAGACTAGCCTTTCCCTTCCCTTTTACTAGGGAGTTATTAATCTTACTATTCTATCTCTATAGATCTAGGTCTTAATCCTATGCCTTCTATAGTAGTTACGCTAATAGTTTATTTAGCCTAGATTAGTAGGGATCTAGTAATATAATAGTCCCCTATATCTCTTATACTATGCTAATATCTTAGATACACACTACCTTCTCCTTAAAATCCCCTTTAGTTAGCTAACCTTTTACTAGATCTATAGTAGCTAACTAGCTTCTTAACTAGGCTACTCTAGCTATTCTCTCTATAGGGGCTAGGGCATTTTCCTCCCCTAAAGATATCTTATTAAGCCTCTCTATGCCTAAGACTAGGGTATTTTCCTCCCCTAAAGGTATCTTACTATATCTTCTTTAATATATTAGTTTCTCTTCTTCTACTATTTTAGTAAGTACTATCTTCCTTTAAAGTTCTAGTAATAGTGCCTTATTTATTAGGGGTTTACCCTTATAATTAGACCTTCTTAATAGTATATCTACTAGGTTGCTTTTCCTAGGTCTATACCTAATTATAAAGTAAAAGGGATAAAGGAATATATACTACCTTACCTACCTTCTATTTAACTTCTACTACCTTATAAAGGTCTATAGGTTATAGTAGTCTAATAGGACTTTAACTAGGCTTACCACGCCCTTAATATAGTATTACTAGTGTTTAAATAACTCTACTATAGTAAGTAGCTCTTAATTAGCTATGCTGTAATTACGCTTAGTGTCTATGAATTTCCTTAACTAAAATACTACTAAATACTAATAGCCCTTATTATCCTATTAAGATAGGATTCCTACTATTATAAAGATTAAAGTATCTATCTTAATACACACTAGTTAACTTAGGTTATAATAATAGAGAAGAGGCACTTACTAGAAGGCCTCTTTTAGCTAGTTAAACACTAGCTATTCCTTTACTCTAAATATAAACTTCCTAGTCTAGATACTATTTTAACTACCTTTTATTAACATATAAAGAGGTGCTGTAATCCTAGAGTATCTATAGATAAACTATTAGTAGAAGTTATAAAACCTAAGGAAGGACTATATATCCTTAAAGCTTATAGGCTCTTTCTATTCTTAGATTATATTAACCTAGTAAGTATCTATTAAGATCCTATTAACTAATAGGATAAACCCTAGGAACTTTACTAACTCCTAGTAGAATAAACACTTTAAGGGTTTTATATATAACTCTACTAATCTTATATATTCTAAAACTTCCTTAATATATATAGTATATTCCTCCTATGTCTTTAAAAAGATAAGGATATTATCTAGATACACTATATAAATAGTATTAACTAGCCTATAGAGCGCTTTATAAATATAACTTTAAAAAGTAGCTAGGGTATTAGTTAACCTAAAGGGCATTATAAGGTATTTATAGTATCTATAATAGGTATAAAATATAGTTTTCTACTTATTACCTCCTTTAATATAAATTTAATAGTATATATCCTTAATATTAATTTTTAAGAAATAGTAAGCTCCTTAGCACTAGTCTAGGATCTCTAAAATTAGGGGGAGAGCGTAGTAATTCTTCTATATTACTCTATTAAGTCCCTAATAATCTATATATAACTAGAGCGTCCTATCTTTCTTTAGCATAAATAGAATAGGTATGCCTATAGGGCTCTTAGAGGGCCTTATCTAGCCTTTCTATAGGTTTTTATTAATATATTTATAGAGTTCTTTTAGCTTACTTTAGGAGAGAGGGTAGATTAGTCTATATAGGGGTGTAGCCCTAGGTACTAGGTTAATTATATAGTTAGTCTCTTTTCTTAATAGTAAGCTTCCTGCCTTATCTAATATAAATATATCTTTAAACTTATATAGTTCTAGGGGAATATCTTTAATAGTTCTATATACTTTTACCTCCTTATTATCTTTAAGGGTAATAAACTTATCTTCTATAACCCCTATAATAGCATATATAATAGTCTTATTACACATTACTTTCACAAATTTATAGGGAGTTAATAGTAAAAGAGCTACTTTTCCTTTCTTAAATTACTATTCCTATAAATATAGGTAAAGGTATACGCGTTCTTCTATAAGGGTATATATTCTAATTAATATAGGGCTTCCCCCTACTCTTAGGTCTCTATCTATAGCTATATATAGTAGCTTAAGGTCCCTTTCTTCTTCTCTTAAGTCCTTAATTATAATAGGCACCTTATAAACACTATATTAAGGGACTATAAGGGCTCCTACTACCTTAATAATAGGTGCTATAGCCTTAGCCTAGTTAAGTTTATAGGTTCTTATAAACTTAACACTAATTATGTTAATCTTAGTATAACTATCTAGATTAGCCGCTGTTTTAATGTCTTTATACCTGTAAATAGTAACTAGTGTGTAAAACTAATGCCCTATTAGCACCTTAGTATTAGAGGTAAAGGTAAGGGCATCTACTTCTACCTTAGGGAGTTTTCTAGGCCTTCTTAGGGCTCTTTCTTAGGTTTCTTGTAGTAATATATAAGGTATCCTATACTATTATAGTTATAATACTATATCTTATCCCTAGGTTTAGTAGTGTTTAGGTAAGTAGCTAGGCCTTTCTTCTAGTCCTTATTCCTTTAATCTTTATAAGGTCTATAGCCTTATAAGGAGTTATTCCTATAGTACTAAGGGTTCTTATATAGGCCTTTATCTCCTAATTACTTAGATTTTCGCTTGTTCTTTAGCATAGCCTCCTAGAATTACTAGGTAAGTTATATAACCTCTTCTTAAGTCTTATTAGTAATAGAGGTATATAGGTTAATATAATCCTATAGGTTAGGGAGTAACTTTATAAAGAATATAAGGGTATAAGTCTTTTCTAGGGCTCTTTCTAGGTATTTCTCTAGCGAATCTAAGAAAATACTAAACTTAATAAGGCTTTAACCCTTGTATTACTTTATATTCTCTAATTATGTTGCTATTTATATATCGTGATTAGCTAAGTCCTAAAGTAGCGTAAGTGTCTAGGTCTAAAATTTATCCTAGTTATCTTTAAGGTTATCCTAGCTATTAGCCTGCTATTCTTTAAGGTATCTATCCTATCTTACCCTATAATTAATATATATATAGTTAAGTGTAAAAAGGATCTTCTAGTAGTTATATTAGAACTTCTTCTTTACCCTATTAAAGGTATAGTTTAGGTTATTAATCTATATCTTATATCTCTATAGGTTTATAGGATATTAGAGATTAGTAATATTCTAAACTTTAACCTCTTAGCTACTATAGCTTAAGGAAGTGCTAGCTCTTTACTACCTTTTTAATTATTCTTCTCCTATATTATACTATAATAGATCTTAGAGCTCTTACTCTCTTTCCTATAGTTTCTAGAGTTCCTTAAGCTAGGTAATTTGCTCTACTATTACTATAGCTTAGGCGTGGATAATAAGGGGTATATCTTTAGTTATAGTACCTATAGAATAGGGTATATTCTTAGCTATAGTATTACCCTTATTTAGTAGCCCTTAGTTATTATCTAATATTACTCTTATAGATTAGGTAGTTCTCCCCCTTATATTACTCTTAGGTAGCTAGTAGGAGAAGCTTTAGAATTATAAGAATAAAGAATAGCTAGGTAAGAGGTATAGGGATACTTATATATTTACTAAAGCTTACTAGGTCTAAGTGTTATACGCGCGAGTTACTAGCTTTTATCTAGCGGCTTGCTAGTGTTACGTAGACCTAGCCCTAGGCCTAGCATGCCTATAGGGTGTGCACGCTGTGTTGTGGGCAGGGCCTCACATAGGGCCCTAAATTATAACTTAATTTCTTTATAAAATAGCTTTACTAGTTTAGCTATATTAATTATAGTAGTTATAGGTAGGAAGATAAAATACTTAGTAAATTAGTCTATAATTACTAGGATTATATTAGTTTCTTACTTACTAACTTATATAATAGGTAATTCTATTATAAAGTCTATTAAGGCCTTTACCTATAGTTACCTTAGTATTAGTAGTAATTTAAGGCTTCTATATAGGTAATACCTTCTAGCTACTACTTATTAGTAAACCCTATAGCTTATAATATAGTCTAAAATAGACTTACTTATAGCTAGCTACTAAAAGTAATACTTTAGTAGCTCTAGAGTATATTTAGTCCTAAAGTAACCTACTAGTAAATTATTATAGTATAGCTATAGAAGCTCCTATTATAAAATAGGCTCCTAAGAAATAACTACCTAGTCTTAGTATAATAGAAAACCCCCTATACTATATAACTATAGACTAGCCTTTCCCTTCTCTTTTACTAAGGGGTTATTAATCTTACTATTCTATTTTTATAAATCTAGGTCTTAATCCTATACCTTCTATAGTAGTTACACTAATAGTTTATTTAGCCTAGATTAGTAGAGATCTAGTAATATAATAGTCCCCTATATCTCTTATACTATACTAATATCTTAGATATACACTACCTTCTCCTTAAAATCCCCTTTAGTTAGCTAACCTTTTACTAAATTTATAGTAGCTAACTAGCTTCTTAATTAGGCTACTTTAGCTATTCTCTCTATAAGGGCTAGGGTATTTTCCTTCCCTAAAGATATCTTATTAAGCCTTTTTATACCTAAGACTAGGGTATTTTTTTTCTCTAAAGGTATCTTACTATATCTTCTTTAATATATTAGTTTCTCTTTTTCTACTATTTTAGTAAGTATTATCTTCCTTTAAAGTTCTAGTAATAATACCTTATTTATTAGGGGTTTACCCCTATAATTAGACCTTCTTAATAGTATATTTACTAGGTTATTTTTCCTAAGTCTATACCTAATTATAAAGTAAAAAAGGTAAAGAAATATATACTATCTTACCTACCTTTTATTTAACTTCTACTACCTTATAAAGGTCTATAGATTATAGTAGTTTAATAGTACTTTAACTAGGCTTACTATACCCTTAATATAATATTACTAGTATTTAAATAACTTTACTATAGTAAGTAGCTCTTAATTAGCTATACTATAATTATACTTAGTATTTATAAATTTCCTTAACTAAAATACTATTAGATACTAATAGCCCTTATTATCCTATTAAGATAGGATTTTTACTATTATAAAGATTAAAGTATTTATCTTAATATACACTAGTTAACTTAGGTTATAATAATAAAGAAAAGGTACTTACTAGAAGGCCTTTTTAGCTAGTTAAATACTAGCTATTTCTTTACTCTAAATATAAACTTCCTAGTCTTAATACTATTTTAACTACCTTTTATTAATATATAAAAAGGTACTATAATCCTAGAGTATTTATAAATAAACTATTAGTAAAAGTTATAAAACCTAAGGAAAGACTATATATTCTTAAAGTTTATAAGCTTTTTCTATTCTTAGATTATATTAACCTAGTAAGTATTTATTAAGATTCTATTAACTAATAAAATAAACCCTAGAAACTTTACTAACTTTTAGTAAAATAAATACTTTAAGGGTTTTATATATAACTTTACTAATCTTATATATTCTAAAACTTCCTTAATATATATAGTGTATTTCTTTATATCTTTAAAAAAATAAGGATATTATCTAGATATACTATATAAATAATATTAACTAGCTTATAGAGTGCTTTATAAATATAACTTTAAAAAGTAGCTAGGGTATTAGTTAACCTAAAGGGTATTATAAGGTATTTATAGTATTTATAATAAGTATAAAATATAGTTTTTTACTTATTACCTCCTTTAATATAAATTTAATAGTATATATCCTTAATATTAATTTTTAAGAAGTAATAAGCTTCTTAGTACTAGTTTAGGATCTCTAAAATTAGAGAGAGAGTATAGTAATTCTTTTATATTACTTTATTAAGTCCTTAATAATCTATATATAATTAAAGTATCTTATTTTTCTTTAGTATAAATAAAATAGGTATATCTATAGGGCTCTTAGAGGATCTTATCTAGCCTTTCTATAGGTTTTTATTAATATATTTATAAAGCTTCTTTAGCTTACTTTAGAAAAGAGAGTAAATTAGTCTATATAAAGGTATAGCCCTAGGTACTAGGTTAATTATATAATTAGTCTCTTTTCTTAATAGTAAGCTTCCTACCTTATTTAATATAAATATATCTTTAAACTTATATAGTTTTAGGGGAATATTTTTAATAGTTTTATATACTTTTACCTTCTTATTATCTTTAAGGGTAATAAACTTATCTTCTATAACCCCTATAATAGTATATATAATAGTCTTTTTATATATTACTTTTATAAATTTATAAGAAGTTAATAGTAAAAAGACTACTTTTCCTTTCTTAAACTACTATTTCTATAAATATAAGTAAAGGTATATATGTTCTTTTATAAGGGTATATATTTTAATTAATATAGGGCTTCCCCCTACTCTTAGGTCTCTATCTATAGCTATATATAGTAGCTTAGGGTCCCTTTTTTTTTCTTTTAAGTTCTTAATTATAATAGGTACCTTATAAATACTATATTAAGGGACTATAAGGGCTCCTACTACCTTAATAATAGGTACTATAGCCTTAGCCTAGTTAAGTTTATAGGTTCTTATAAACTTAATACTAATTATATTAATCTTAGCGTAACTATCTAGATTAGCTACTATTTTAATATCTTTATACTTATAGATAATAACTAGTGTATAAAACTAATACCCTATTAGTACCTTAGTATTAGAGGTAGAGGTATGTGAGGCCCCACTCATAACACAGGTACACTACACTAGCCCCCCCCGTAGATAAGCCACGCCCTAGGGCTAGGTCTATATAACGCTAGTAAGCTACTAGCTATAAGCTAGTGACTTATATATATAATACACTTAGACCTAGTAAGCTTTAGTAAATATATAAGTGCCCCTATACCTCTTACCTAGCTATTTTTTATTTTTATAATTTTAAAGCTTCTCCTACTAGCTACCTAAGAGTAATATAGGGAGGAGAACTACTTAATCTATAAGAGTAATATTAGATAATAACTAAGGGCTACTAGATAAGGGTAATACTATAGCTAAGAACACACTATATTCTATAAGTACTATAACTAAAGATATACCCCTTACTATTTATACCTAAGCTATAGTAATAGTAAAGCAAATTACCTAGCTTAAGGAACTCTAGAAACTATAAAAAAAAGAGTAAAAGCTTTAAGATTTATTATAGTATAATACTAAAGAAAAATAATTAAAAAGGTAGTAAAAAGCTAGCACTTCCTTTAGCTATAGTAGCTAAGAGATTAAAGTTTAGAATATTACTAACCTTTAATACCTTATAAACCTATAAAGATATAAGATATAGATTAATAACCTAAACTATACCTTTAATAAGGTAAAGAAGAAGTTCTAATATAACTACTAAAAAATCCTTTTTACACTTAACTATATATATATTAATTATAAGGTAAGATAGAATAAATACCTTAAGGAATAGTAGGCTAATAGCTAGGATAACCTTAAAGATAACTAGGATAAATTTTAAACCTAGATACTTATACTACTTTAGGACTTTACTAATTATAATATATAAATAGTAATATAATTAGAGAATATAAAGTAATATAAGGGTTAAAGCCTTATTAAGTTTAGTATTTTCTTAGATTTACTAAAGAAATACCTAGAAAGAGCCCTAGAAAAGACTTATACTCTTATATTCTTTATAAAGCTACTCCCTAACCTATAGGACTATATTAACTTATATACCTCTATTACTAATAAGACTTAAGAAGAGATTATATAACTTACCTAGTAATTCTAGGAGGCTATACTAAAGAATAAGTAAAAGCCTAAGTAATTAGAAAATAAAGGCCTATATAAGAATCCCTAGTACTATAGAAATAACTCCTTATAAGGTTATAGACTTTATAAAGATTAAAGAAATAAGGACTAGGAGAAGGGCCTAGCTACTTACCTAAACACTACTAAACCTAGAGATAAGATATAGTATTATAACTATAATAGTATAGGATACCTTATATATTATTATAAGAAACCTAAGAAAAAGTCCTAAGAAAGCCTAGAAAACTCCCTAAGGTAGAAGTAAATACTTTTATCTCTACCTCTAATAGTAAGATGCTAATAGAGCGTTAGTTTTATATACTAGTTACTATCTATAGGTATAAAGATATTAAAATAGTAGCTAATTTAAATAGTTACGCTAAGATTAATATAATTAGTATTAAGTTTATAAGAACCTATAAACTTAACTAGGCTAAGGCTATAGCACTTATTATTAAAGTAGTAAAAGCCCTTATAGTCCCTTAATATAGTATTTATAAGGTACCTATTATAATTAGGGACTTAAGAGAAGAAAAAAGGGACCTTAAGCTACTATATATAGCTATAGATAAAGACCTAAGAGTAAGGGGAAGCCTTATATTAATTAGAATATATACCCTTATAAAAGAATATATATACCTTTACTTATATTTATAAGAATAGTAGTTTAAGAAAGGAAAAGTAGTCTTTTTATTATTAACTCCTTATAAATTTATAAAAGTAATATATAATAAGACTATTATATATACTATTATAGGGGTTATAGAAAATAAGTTTATTACCCTTAAAGATAATAAGAAGGTAAAAGTATATAAAACTATTAAAGATATCCCTCTAGAACTATATAAGTTTAAAGATATATTTATATTAGATAAGGTAAGAAGCTTACTATTAAGAAAAAAGACTAACTATATAATTAACCTAGTACTTAGGGATATACCTCTATATAGACTAATCTACTCTCTCTCCTAAAGTAAGCTAAAGGAGCTTTATAAATATATTAATAAAAACCTATAAAAAGGCTAGATAAGACCCTTTAAGAGCCCTATAGGTATACCTATTTTATTTATACTAAAGAAGGATAGGATACTCTAATTATATATAGATTATTAAGGACTTAATAAAGTAATATAAAAGAATTACTATACTCTCCCCCTAATTTTAGAGATCCTAGACTAGTACTAAGAAGCTTATTACTTCTTAAAAATTAATATTAAGGATATATACTATTAAATTTATATTAAAGAAGGTAATAAGTAAAAGACTATATTTTATACTTATTATAAACACTATAAATACCTTATAATACCCTTTAGGTTAACTAATACCCTAGCTACTTTTTAAAGTTATATTTATAAAGCACTCTATAAGCTAGTTAATATTATTTATATAGTATATCTAGATAATATCCTTATTTTTTAAAGATATAAAAGAAATACACTATATATATTAAGGAAGTTTTAGAATATATAAGATTAGTAAAGTTATATATAAAACCCTTAAAGTATTTATTTTACTAAAAGTTAGTAAAGTTTCTAGGGTTTATTTTATTAGTTAATAGAATCTTAATAAATACTTACTAGGTTAATATAATCTAAGAATAGAAAAAGCTTATAAACTTTAAGAATATATAGTCTTTCCTTAGGTTTTATAACTTTTACTAATAGTTTATTTATAAATACTCTAGGATTATAGTACCTTTTTATATATTAATAAAAGGTAGTTAAAGTAGTATTAAGACTAGGAAGTTTATATTTAGAGTAAAGAAATAGCTAGTATTTAACTAGCTAAAAAAGGCCTTTTAGTAAGTACCTTTTCTTTATTATTATAACCTAAGTTAACTAGTGTATATTAAGATAAATACTTTAATCTTTATAATAGTAAAAATCCTATCTTAATAGAATAATAAGGGCTATTAGTATCTAATAGTATTTTAGTTAAGGAAATTTATAAATACTAAGTATAATTATAGTATAGCTAATTAAGAGCTACTTACTATAGTAAAGTTATTTAAATACTAGTAATATTATATTAAGGGTATAGTAAGCCTAGTTAAAGTACTATTAGACTACTATAACCTATAAACCTTTATAAGGTAGTAGAAGTTAAATAAAAAGTAAGTAAAATAGTATATATTTCTTTACCCTTTTTACTTTATAATTAGATATAGACTTAGGAAAAGTAACCTAGTAAATATACTATTAAGAAGGTCTAATTATAGGGGCAAACCCCTAATAAATAGGGTACTATTACTAGAACTTTAAAGGAAAATAGTACTTACTAAAATAGTAGAAGAAAAGAAACTAATATATTAAAGAAGATATAGTAAGATACCTTTAAAGAAGGAAAATACCCTAGTTTTAGGTATAGAGAAGCTTAATAAGATATCTTTAGGGGAGAAAAATACCCTAGCCCTTATAGAGAGAATAGCTAAAGTAGCCTAATTAAAAAGCTAGTTAGCTACTATAGATCTAGTAAAAGGTTAGCTAACTAAAGGGGATTTTAAGGAGAAGATAGTGTATATCTAAGATATTAGTATAGTATAAGAGATATAGGGAACTATTATATTACTAGATCTTTACTAATCTAGGCTAAATAAACTATTAGCGTAACTACTATAGAAGGTATAGGATTAAGACCTAGATTTATAAAGATAGAATAGTAAGATTAATAACCCCTTAGTAAAAGGGAAGGGAAAGGCTAGTCTATAGTTATATAGTATAGGGGGTTTTCTATTATACTAAGACTAGGTAGTTATTTCTTAGGAGCCTATTTTATAATAGAAGCTTCTATAGCTATACTATAATAATCTACTAGTAGGTTACTTTAGGACTAAGCACACTCTAAAGCTACTAAAGTATTACTTTTAGTAGCTAGCTATAAGTAAGTTTATTTTAGACTATATTATAAGCTATAGGGTTTACTAATAGGTAGTAGCTAGAAGGCATTACCTATATAGAAGCCTTAAATTACTACTAATACTAAGTTAACTATAGATAGAGATCTTAATAAACTTTATTATAAGGTTACCTATTATATAAGTAGGTAAGTAAGAGACTAATATAATCCTAGTAATTATAGACTAATTTACTAAGTATTTTATCTTCCTACCTATAACTACTACTATTAATATAGCTAAATTAGCAGAACTTTTTTATAAAGAGATTAAGCTATAATTTAAAGCCTTAGAGGGTATTATATCTAATAGAGGTTTAGTCTTTATAAGCTAATTCTAGTTAGACTTATACTACTTATCTTAGGTAAAGCAAAGGCTTTCTATAGTATTTTACCCCTAAACTAATAAGTAAATAAAAAGAATAAACTAAGTACTTAAGCACTACCTTTAATATTTTATTATAAAGAACTAATAAATATAGCCTAAGCTACTTCTAATAGCTTAATTTACTTATAATAATATAGTAAATAAAAGCACTAGCTACTCCCTAAACTACTTACTTATAGGCTATTTACCTAAGTTTTATCTAGCTCTTAGGGGTAAGAGCTAGGAAAGGAAGGTACTAGAAGTATATATATATATTATAAAGCTATATAAAGTTAGAGAGTATCTAAAGGAGAACTAGGCTAAAGCTACTAAAACCTAGGTAAAGTACTATAACTAGTATTACTAGCTATTAATACTATATTAAGGTAACCTAGTATTATTATTAGTAAAGAATATTAGGCTTAAGAATATAAAATAAAAGCTAATCCCTAGATTTATTAGGCCTTTTTAAGTACTTAATACTATAGGGAAATAAGTATATAAACTAGTATTACCTAAGAAGTATAAATAACTATATAATATATTTTATATAAGCCTATTAGAGCTATAGAATTACTATAAAGATACTAGGGATAAGGATATACTAATACTAGATCTTAAGAATAAAGAAAATAAGTATAAAGTTAAGGAAGTTAAGAACTATAAGAAAACCTATAAAGGTAATAAATACCTAGTAAAATAGAAGGGTTAGCTAAGTAAATATAACTAATAGGTTCTAGTAGAAGATATAGAAGGCACTTAATATATAATTTAAGTGTTTTACTAAAGTAGATTATATAAGAAAGGTAATAATATATAGGTAAGTTATAGGTAAAGAGGTATAAAGTCCTTATAAAAAAGGCCTAGCCTTATTAGCTACTATAACACTCTAAACTAGAATAAAAGAAAAAATCCTTAGACTACCTATAAAATAATAAAGGAAAATATACCTAAAGGGTAGCTAAAATAAGAGGAAATCCCTTTATAGTAGTACTACTATATATTAATACCTAAGTCCTATAAATAAGATACTCCTTAGTATTCTTATTCTCCTTAATTACTAGGGAAATAGTATAAAAAAACTAGTGCTTTAATATAAGCTAGGCTATATACCCTAGGTTATAGGAATAGAGATATAAGACTATTTTTACCTCCTAGGTAGTTAGGAGCTAGTAGTAGTTTACCTATAAAAATATTAGTAAAGAACTACTAAATATATTATAGGGATACTTATAATCCCTAGGGTAGGGCCTAGAAATATAGTAATAAGTAATTATTACTATAAAACATATACTACTAGTATAAAATAGAGGTATTCTATATAAAAGGATTAGTAAAATACTAGTAAATAAGTAAGGAAATAATAATAAACCTAGTAATACTTTATAGCACTAGTTACACTAAATATAATATAGTGTGCTATATTAGTATAATTAAAACTAAGTATTAACTTAGCTAAAAGCTTAGTAAGATACTAGTAAGTCTCCTTTATAAAGATAAAATTATTATTATTATTATCTATAGTATTACTATTCTTATAGGTATTTAGTAAAGTTTAGACCTAATCTAAGAGGGATAGGAGATTATTAAAATTACTTACTATTATAGCTATTAGCTAGTAAAAGTTAGTAAAAAAAAACTAAAGAGATATAGAAAAAAAGAGAACTACTATATTATAAAGGTTACTATACTTAATACACTAAATATATTACTTAGACTACTTCTTTTTAGATAGATTTACTACTAAAAGGGAGGGGAAAAGATAACTAATTTATAGTAATATAGGCTTTATAGGTAGATTCTTTTTAAACTTTATATATATAGTATAGAGGTAGTGTATATAATTATACTATTTTAAGGGAATTATTAATATATTAGTAGTAAGAGAGTAGTAATTAATAAATTAAGAGAGAGTATACTATAAGATTAAAATTTGCCTTAGGTTAAAATAATATATTTATAGGAGGAAAAAACATATAATATAATAGGAATTTAATAGTAAATTTATACTAAATAAATGTCTATATTACTATAGGATAGACCTCTGTTTATTATTATTATAATAACCTAATATAGCGATCTTATTATTATTACTAACTAGTAAATAGCTATATCTTAGGTAGGGATCTAAAGCTATTTAGAAGCCTAGCTAGAAAAGGGGGGGTAATTATAAGGCCTTACTTATAATATAAGTACACTACACTAGCGCACCCTATAGATAAGCTATGCCTTAGGGCTAGGTTTATATAACGCTAGTAAGCCACTAGCTATAAGCTAGTGACTTATATATATAACACACTTAGACCTAGCAAGCTTTAGTAAATACATAAGTGCCCCTATACCTCTTGCCTAGCTATCCTTTGTTCTCATAAGGTAAGGGTATTTACTTTTACCTTAGGGAGTTTTCTAGGCTTTCTTAGAGCTCTTTCTTAGGTTTTCTATAGTAATATATAAGGTATCCTATGCTATTATAGTTAAAATACTATATCTTATCCCTAGGTTTAGTATTATTTAGGTAAGTAACTAGGCCCTTCTCCTAGTCCTTATTCCTTTAATCTTTATAAGGTTTATAACCTTATAGGGAGTTATTCTAGTGGTGCTAAGGGTTCTTATATAGGCCTTTATTTTCTAATTACTTAGGCTTTTGCTTATTCTTTAGTATAGCCTCCTAGAACTACTAGGTAAGTTATATAACCTTTTCTTAAGCCTTATTAGTAATAGAGGTGTGTAGGTTAATATAATCCTATAGATT
The DNA here is from genome assembly GCA_023658445.1 of Epichloe bromicola. Taxonomy (NCBI): domain Eukaryota; kingdom Fungi; phylum Ascomycota; class Sordariomycetes; order Hypocreales; family Clavicipitaceae; genus Epichloe; species Epichloe bromicola. The sequence continues at coordinate 5,688,657 of CP098269.1, forward strand.
AGGGAGTAGCTTTATAAAGAATATAAGGGCATAAGTCTTTTCTAGGGCTTTTTCTAGGTATTTCTCTAGTAAATCTAAGAAAATACTAAACTTAATAGGGCTTTAACCCTTACACTGCTTTATATTCTCTAATTATATTGCTATTTATATATTATAATTAGTAAAGTCCTAAAGTAGTGTAAGTATCTAAGTCTAAAATTTATCCTAGTTATCTTTAAGGTTATCCTAGCTATTAGCTTACTATTCCTTAAGGTATTTATCCTATCTTACCTTATAATTAATATATATATAGTTAAGTGTAAAAAGGATTTTCTAGTAGTTATATTAGAACTTCTTCTTTACCTTATTAAAGGTATAGTTTAGGTTATTAATCTATATCTTATATCTCTATAGGTTTATAGGGTATTAGAGGTTAGTAATATTCTAGACTTTAACCTCTTAGCTACTATAGCTTAAGGAAATGCTAGCTCTTTATAGCCTTTTTAATTATTTTTCTCTAGTATTACGCTATAATAAATCTTAGAGCTCTTACTCTCTTTTCTATAGTTTCTAGAGTTCCTTAAGCTAGGTAATTTACTCTATTATTACTATAGCTTAGGTATAGATAGTAAGGGGTATATCTTTAGTTATAATACCTATAGAATATAGCATATTCTTAGCTATAGTATTACCCTTATCTAGTAGCCCTTAGTTATTATCTAATATTACTCTTATAGATTAGGTAGTTCTCCCCCTTATATTACTCTTAGGTAGCTAGTAGAAGTAAGCTTTAGAATTAGAAGAATAAAGAATAGCTAGGTAAGAGGTATAGAGGCACTTATATATTTACTAAAGCTTACTAGGTCTAAGTGTATTATATATATAAGTCACTAGCTTATAGCTAGTAGCTTACTAGCATTACGTAGACCTAGCCCTAGGGCGTGGCTTATCTGCGGGGTGCGCTAGTGTAGTGCGCCTATGTTGTGAGTAGGGCCTCACAAGATAGTAGGAACTATAGTATAGACTTAGTATTACATATAAATTATACAGGCTCTACGCTAGTTTATAAAGCAAATAGAAGAGAAGCTATATAGAATAGTATAAGACTAGATAAATTAGAGATTTATATAGGGAAATTAGAAATTAAGAGCTATCTCTTAAGATACTAAAATTTATATATAAACTAACTATTATTAGACTTACTAGCTAAAACTATTATTTCTTAGTTTAATTAATCCTATATTAAGCTTAGAGACTATATAAGCACTACTAAATAATAGATAATAATTATAAGATTATGCTATACTTTTAAAGATTATTTTATTAAGAAACTTAAGGATATTTATATAACTAATCTTCTCTAATACTATATTAACCTTATTCCTAATATATAACCTAGAAAGAGAAAGTAGTATTACTACTTAGGATTATATTATAAGTTTTTAAAGAAGGTATTCCTAGCTATAGAAGAAGCTAGTATTATTTATAAAGGTAAATTAGAATAGGTAGCCCTAACTATCTTTATACTAAAGCTAGGGAAAGATTTCTATATAGTTTATAACTACTATAATATAAATACTAAGACTATTAAAATAAGTTATCCTTATTATAATATAGAAGCTAATTTAGATTTAATTTACTATAGAAGATTAATAATTTTCTCCTAAGTAAATACTTTAAATAGTTTCTAAGTAATTAGAATTTATTTACCTAATAAATATAAGATAGCCTTTTTAGGTCCTTATAGTATATATTATTATAATTATATAGCCTAAGGATTAATAGGATTACCTATAATATACACTAGGTTTAGAGATATAACCTTTAGCTACTTATTCTTTAAAGATAGAACTAAAAGTAAATTTATATTAGGGTATATAGAGAATATCTAGACCTTATTTTCTATTTATATAGATAATTATTACTTAGGTTTAGAAACTTAGGAAGACTATTTTAACTTCTTATAGATATATTACTTCCTAAGAGTTACCTAGGCACTAATTAGATTAAGTAAATATAAGACTACGCTTTTTATATCTAATATTAACTATATTAAGTACTCTCTAGAAGATAGGAAGATTAGGCTAGTATAAAAACACTATAAAAGATTTACTAACCTAGTAAAATACTTTAAATAGTAATCTCTAAAAACCTAGAATAAAATCTTAGTATTAATATACCTAATACTATTTTTAAGGAAGTTTATCCCTAGGAGATTAGACTTAGTGTTAACTATTAAGAAGGTTTTCTTTAAAGAGATATAGAAGGTTATAAAGTTAGGAAAACTATTAGTCTAAAGAGTAGAAGTTCTAAGGGTAAACCCTAAATAGACACTAGAAGCTTAGTAGGCTTTACTATAGATTTACTATAGTATTTAGGTAAATACTACTTTTAGGGCTTAGCTAGGGATATAGTTTTATTTAGTAACTAATACCTTAGATATAGGTACTAGAGGAGTTCTATTCTAACTAGAAGATATTAAATCTAGCACTAGTATAATAAACTTAAATTTCTTAAAAGTATAAATTATTATATAAATATCCTATAAATTAGGAAATACTAAAAGATAATATATAATACCTAAGAAAGAGATATTAGCTATTATTATAGGACTAAAAGAGATATATTAGCTAGTAGATAGATTTACATATCTATTAAAGGTATATATAGATTATAAGGGAATTATTAATTCTATAGTTAACCTTTCTAAGGTTTATAGGAAAGTTACTTAATAAGTAGATATTCTATAAGAGTTAAATATAAAATATATACACTAACCTAATATAACTAAGATTATAAAGATTACTAATAGAATATTATAACTACTAGAGGAACTTAGATCTAATCTATATAAAGTAAAGAGAAGAATAGGTATTAATATAATACTAGTAATAAAAGACTAACTAGTACTAATCTTAATAAGATATAAGATAATTATACTAGAAGGTAAAAAACTAGATAATAAAGCTTTAGAGATAATAAGAAATAAGCTTTAGGAATAGCTAAACTCTAAGTAGTATAGAGAAGTCCTAACTTTAATTATTTATAGTTACTAGATAATCCTAACTAAATAACGTAAACTAGTTTAATATTAAGCTTTAAAATATTAAATTATAAACTAAAAACTCTACTACTTAGAACTTAATAAATTACTATCTAAATATATACTTTCTAAAGAAGTCCTAATAAAACTCTAATAAGCTTATAATACTATAAGGTATTTTAGGCTAACTATTATAATATAAAAGCTTTATAGAGTATATTTTTAGCTAGATAAGGTAAAAGATATTAAGTCTTACTACTAATCTTATCTTATCTATTAATAAATAGAAATAAGGTTACCTAGATCTACCCTAAAAACTATTATAGTATTAGAACTATAGGTATTAGTTACTATAGATTACCTTAGACCTATTACTCCTAAGGCTTAAAATAAGAACTTATATATACTAATTATAGTAAACTATATAATAAGGTTTACACTAGGAGAGTCCTATAATAAAGCTACTAAAGATTCTATTACTTAGATATAGGATAAGTATTAGAGCTTTATTTTTAGCTAGCTAAGAAGAATTTACTATAATAATAGATTTTATTTTAAGAATCTAAACTTTAAATTAATAGTAGAGAAATATAGTATAATAATTACTTTTAGATTTATCTCTTACCTTACTTCTATAGGACTTACTAAATAAAATATTTACCTAGTAAAATAATAATTAATAAAATAGGTAGTAAAAAGGGATAGAGTATTACTTAATTCCTAGAACTAGGCTATTCTAAGTATTATAGTTATTCTAAATAATTAGTTTATATTAAGCATAGGAATAACCCTAGCTATATTAATATTAGGATTTAATTGTCATGACTTAAGGGTCGAAAGATAATAGAACAGAGTGATAGCTTAGATTTATAGTTATAGCTAGAAAGGTGCTACCTAGGGGCAGGTATGTAAAGGTTTTAAGCTCTAACCTTCTATAAGAATATAGGCAGTCCTTACTAAATACCTTACCCTACGCTTATATAACTATCTAGCTACTAGCTAACCCCTCCCTAACCTAGTAGGTCTAAGGTCTTACTAATACTCTATTATATAATAATCCTATCTCTATCCCTTATACTCCTAATATAATACCCTCTCTTTATATAATTATCCTTAATTATATAATAAGCTACTTACTTAGGGCGTTTACACTATATAGTCTTAGGGGCTATAGTTAATAGAGGGTTTAGGTTAGGTATAATATATTATAGTGTAATATATTATTAAAAATAATAATATTAATAATACTAGGGTATAAATATTATTATCCCCCTATTTATTAATTCTAAATAGTAACCTATTTACTACTCTAATATAGTAAAGTAAATACTCTTTACCTTATATTAATAGTTCTAAGAGAGTAAATACCCTATATTAAATTTTATAATTAGGTTAAATAAATAAAGTATTAGACACTATATATATAAATAAACTTATTTATAAGTCTTAGTAATATAGTAGTGTAGTTACTATATATTTATAGCTACTAGTATATTTATAAATAGTAATAATAATAGTAAATATTATAATCCCTATATTAGCTATATATAGTGTGTAGATTACTTAGGGGGTTTATAGTTAATATAAAAAGGACTAGATCTTTCTCCCTTATATATATACTTCCTTTCCCTTATATACTATCTAACTATTATAAGTTTCTTTATCTTTACTTATCTTCCCTTTATTACTTTCTTACTACTAACCTATAGCTAGCTTATAATATCTAAAATCTATTTATTAACTCCTACTTTACTACTAGGTTTACCTTTATAAAATAAACCCTTAGGAAAGTTACTAAAGAAGTTACCTTAAAAAAGAATAGTATTTAAAATTTCTATATAAGTTTACTACTTTCTTACTAGGTTATTACTACTAACTTATAGCTAGTAATACTAAAATTCTATATATATAGTATAGTTAGTAAGTTACTATATAAAATATATAGCCTAAGAATAGTACTTATACTATTCCTTAGTATCTTAAGGAGAATAAACCTTTTCCTATAGAGTATAATAACTCTTATAGTATAATCTTACTACTTCTTTATTTCTTATAGTTACTAACCTATAGTAGTAAACTTAGCTAAATATACCTATTATACCTAAAATAATAAGATATATATTAGAGTATAACTACTTATTCTAAGTCTCTAGTTTTAAGATACTAACCTACTATTAGTGCCTTACTTAAATTATATAGCTTTATAAAAAGCTATTTAATATTATTAAAGCTATGCCTAAGGGAGATTACTACTACCTTAATAAAGTAAGTATATCCCTAGTTCTCTTAACTTAATTACTACTAATATACTAATAGTCTCTTATTTATACTAAGTAAAAACTATATAATACCTTTCTAAAGACTAAAAATACTAATAAGTATAGGTATATTTATTATACTTAGGTAGCTACTAAAGTAGCCTAGGAAGCTAAGTATAATAAGCACACTACTATAGTATAGCTAGCTAATACTACTAACCTTAAGGTCTAAATTAATATTATAAACTACCTTTACTATATATATAAGAATATTCTAATAGTAAGTCTCTTAAATATCTATAGGTATTTCTTTACTAACTTACTAGTAGTTTACTCCTTATACCTCTAAGCTTCTTACTTATATTAGTCCTTCTAAGTTACTTAGAAAGCTCTATATCTTTATATATAGAAAAGGTAACTCTTCTAATAATAAGGCCTCTATATCTCTAAAGGCTCCTATACCTATTATTACTATAGTCTCTAAGGAGAATAGGGGTAAGGGTAAGGATAAGGAAATGCTTTTTAAGTAATTATTACTAGGTAGTTATATTATAATTATAAAAAACTTTTAAAGTCTTTCCGCACTAACCTAAAGGTCTAGATTTATATCTAAAATATAAACTACTTTAATATTTAAAATCCTTGCCCTTACTTTACCCCCTCTAGGATATTACATTATAATAAAGCTAGTGGTAAGAGTGTAAATAAGACACTAATAGTAATTAATAAGGGATTAGGGGGACTAGCTTAGAGTAGCTACTACCTAAATATAGGCATAGGATAGTTTAATATCTAGAGACATAAAGATAATCTAATAGTAAATTAGAATTAGTTTAAATATCCTAATAATATAAAATATTATAATAAGATTACTAGCCTTATCCTAAGCAATAAAGTTACCTAAGTATAGCGTATTATAATAGCTATAGCCTACAAGGTAGCAAACCATGCCTAAGCTAAAGTAAAAGCTATAAATACTAATAATAGTAATATTTATACTACTAAAGAAGCCTTAAAATTAGCCCTTAAGGAAGTTATTAAAAAGAAAGCTAAGGATAGTAATACCCTAACCTAGGTAAGTATTATAGCTAGGCTAGTACTAAGATAACTAAACTCTAACCCCCCCTCCCTTTAGATCCCTAGATAATAATATAAGAAAGTACTTATAAAAGGAAATACTATATAGGAATTACTCTAGTCTAGGGGTATAGAAGATATAGTTATAGTAGTAAACATAGCTACTAGGTAAGCCTTAGTAGTAGTAGCTAGAAGACTCCCTAGTAGTAATACTATTATTACCTTTAAAGAAAATATAGTATAATATAGAGAAAACTAGAAATAGATTACTAAGGCATTTAGACTAGAAGTAACTATTTACTACTATATACTTAGTGTTATTATTAAAGGATTCCTTATAAAGTATACCTTTATTAAAAACCTAGTAACTAAGATTAGAAAAGTAAATAAAGTAAATATAATTAAAGTAACTATAAGGCACCCCTAAGGTAAAGGTATTTAGTAAACTACCCTAATCCTTAGTTTAGCTAAAGTTAAAGATACTAATAAATTATACTAAGATAAAATAGTATTTAAAGTAAAGCTATTTTAATCTAAACTATATAATAAGACTCTATAACCTAGATAGTACTATAACTACTTTTAAATAGAATATATTATAAAGTTTTATAAGGTAGCTCTAAGGTATAGTAAGTGTAGCGCTAGCTAATATAAAGATAGAGAGATATTCTATCTAATAAAGACTAGGTAACTAAAGGAGAACTATATTCTTTACTCTAGACTATACCTAGCCTAGTTAAGGGACTACCCTATACTAAAAGAGAAGTAAAATATAGTAAAAGTAAGATACCTAGAATAACTATCTTGCTTTACTACTAGCACTATAAATAAGAGCCTATCCCTAGCCTAGGAAGGGCCTAGTATAGTAGTAAAACCTATTATTATAATTAGAAAGAAAAGAGGCTACCTTATAAATATAGAGAGAAGTGCTAAATAACCTAGGTCTAGGAGTATTAGATAATACATAGAATAACTTAAAGCTAGAATAAAGCTAGTATATAATAGTAAAGACTAACTACTACCCCCCTAAGTAATATAATAATATTATAAGTTCTCTTCTAGAATATAAATAAGAGGGATAGCTTAGTATATATTATGCTTTACTACTAAACTAATATAGATATAATTATAATCTAAGAATAAGAATATATAAAGAACCCCTAGCCCCTAGCACTAGCTCTTACCTAGTTCTAGCTAGCACACTATAATAGATATAATACTATATATATAAATAAGAAGTATAGTATAGGGTTATAGTTAGCCTAGGGAGAAACTAACTAGTTACTAGTGGAAATATAAGGGGTTAATATCTACTCCCTTTACTTAGAAGGATATAGTAATAACTAGAATACCCCTATATAAGATATTAATATAGAGAAGCCCTATAGCTAAAGCATATTTATAAGTAACTTTAACCTTAAACACCCCCTCTAGGATAGATTAAATAGGATAACTAATAGAGTAAAGGAATTACTAGACTTTATAAGCTAGTAAAGGCTTAGTTTAGTAATACCCTAAGGAGAACTTACTAGATAGTGTAAAGATAAAAGAGATAGTACTATAGACCTAGCATAAGTAACTTCTAATATCTAAGTACACTATAATAGTGTAAAAGAACTTACTAAGTCTAACTATATCCTATAACTAATTAGTATCTTTACTAACTAATAAGATAACACCCCTAGGACTCTTAGATATACCTAGAACGCAATTAATAGACTATATATAAAGGTAAAGGTAGTAATATAATTTAGGCCTAAGAACGCCCTAGAACTATATAATAAAAAAAGGATTAATATATACACTATATAGCTTATTATAAACCTCTAATAAATAGTAAATAAGGTAGCCCTATAGAAGCCCTAGGGGCTCCTTAGACTAGAAGTATAGTGATTAAGAATAGTAAAAGAGGTAGTTACTAAAGCTAGATAAGCTAAAAGGTAATAGAGGTAATAGAGAATAAAAGTAAACTAGAAGGCTTATACTAAGGTAAATAAGGACTAAGAATAAATTATTAAAATAAAAAGAAGGAATATATAGAGGGAAGCCCTATAGAAGGCTAATATATAGAAAAAGAATAGGGGAGTATAAAGACTAGAGAGATAAGCCTAGCTCTAAAGCTAGCCCCCCCTAGAGCTCCCTAGACTACTAGAACTAGAAAGAACTAATAATAACCTAAACCTAGCTACTATATATAAAGATAAAGTAAGTATACTAGTATAAAGGTTCTTCCCTAAACCTATAGTAAACCTCTCCTATATCCTAGACCTCTCCTTCCTAAAAATAAATAATACACTATTTCTAAATAAAGAATAGTTTAGAGTAGGAGAAATATTAGATATTCTCTTAAATATAGCTAGCTAGAAATCCCTAGGTAATAATAAACTCCTAGTAAGCCTTATTAAGGCCTGTGAAAAGCTAGCTAAGGAAGCTATAACCTAACTCCTTAATATAGTTCTTAAAATAGGATATTTCCTAGCTTAGTTTTAAACTATAAGAGTAGTAGTAATTAGAAAACTAGGTAAAATAATAAAAGAGATAAGGAAAGCTAATATATAAAGACCTATCTCCTTACTAAATATTATAAGAAAGATTATAGAAGTAGTAATTATAAGGTAGCTTATATACTTTACTAAGGTAAAAGGACTTCTACTAGAACTATAAATAGGAAATAGGATAAATAGGTTAATAGAAACTATAATTAGAGTTCTAGTAAAATATATAAGAGAGGCCTAAAGTAAAGGTAGCATTGCCTTACTAGTATAAATAGATATCTTATTAGTATTTAATAGGGTTAGCTACCTATACCTAATTACCTTACTAATCTAAATAGAAATCCTATATTAGCTAATAGCTATAATATAAAGCTTTCTTATAGATAAAATAAGCTAGCTTAGCTTTAATAGCAAACTATTAAGACTATTTATAATTAAGGCTAGCACCCCTTAGGGGTTACCCCTCTTACTAATTCTTTTTCTCTTATACTTAGTAAAACTCTATATATATCTCTAGGCTATTCTAGGTATAGTAGCTATTAGATTTACTAATAATATAAATATTATAGTATTTAGAAAGAATATAGTATAGACTTAAAGAAAACTTAAGGTAGTATAAAAGATCTATAAGAAATAGGTAAAGAAAGTAAGTATAAAGTTTAACCTAGTAAAAACTAAACTTATATATTTTAGTAAGGCCTATTAGCCTCCCTAGGCTAGGGTCTAACTTAGAGTAAATAAGATAGTGCCTATAGAATTATATAGATTTCTTAGAGTATAGGTTAATAGAAAACTAAACTAGAGTATTTATAAGAATATCCTTAAGGGTAAATTTACCTAGTAATAACTTACACTCTTTATATTAGTAGCGTTAGCCTAAGGCTATAGCTTTAGAGACACTAGGCTCCTATATATATAAGTAGTCTAACCTATCCTTACCTATAGGGTAAGTGCCTATTATACCCTAATAAAAAAGGGAGGAAACCTAAGAGAGATAGTTAGAAGCTTTATAGTAGACTAATTAGCTTATCTTTAAACTATAGTTAGTGTATTTAAGAATACCCCTATACTATAATTAGAGGTTAAAACCTATATCCCCCCCTTAGATCTTTACCTAAATAAGATAAAATAGAAGTTTAAGAAAAGAATAGTAAATAATAAAATAGTAAATAAAATATAGGCTATAGCTAACTTAGTAAAAATAGTATTATAATATAGAAAAAAACCGCCCCTAGCTAATAATAAACTAAATATATAACTATATAAGAAATAGAAGTAATAATAAGAAGACTAGTATAGGAATAGACTATAAAGATAATACTAATATAGGAGAGAGCTAACTAAGGACTACCTACTTACCTATAACCTAAAGGATATATAGAAATTCTACATAGAACTAGATAAATATATCTTTTTTATAATAGTATAATTACGCATAGGAAAGATTAGCCTTAATAAGTTCCTATTTTAAAAACATATACCTAGGGTAATTTCGCCCCTATATAGCTATAGCTATATAGTTAAAGACTAATACTATATAATAGTTAACTATAGTAAGTATAACTATAGGCGCCCCTAAATATAATAGCCTAGAGATATATAGAAAGTAAGGCTAGCCTTAAATAACCCCCTAAAGGTAAGGGCTATAGCTAAATAGTTCCTAGGCATAAGATAACTCTAATATTATATATTAGCATAAGACCTAGTATTTAGCTAACTTAAACTATAGGAAGACCTAAACTGCTTTTAGAGTATTAAAGTAAACTAATAAGTTACTAAAAATAGCCTAGGAAGATTAATAGATTATATAGTATAGCCTTAGAGGTAGGCTAGATTAGATATAAAATTATATTAAGAGAGAATATTATATATCTAAAACTATTATTAGATTAATTTTAACTAAAACCTATAGGTATTTTATTATACTAGCCTACCCCTAATCCTTTACTAAACTATTCCCTAACTATTACCTTACTTCTCCTTAAGGAGAGAGATAGCCTCCTTTATAATCTTAGCCTTCCCCTTAGTAAGAAGAGTAGTAGCTAGAAGCTAGTTTATCTCTATAGCTTAAGTGTCTAGCTACTTAAACTAATAAAGAATCTTAAAGTAATAATCTTTAGTAAACCTAGACCTAGCCTAGTCTAGGCTTACTACTATAGCGCTTTGTTTCTTCTTACTATAATTCTTAGCATAAAGCTTCCTAACCTAGTTTATATAATTATCTAGGACTTAAATAAAAGAAGTTAGCACTAGACCAGAGCCGCTACCACACTAGCATAACACTAAACAGGTGCGGCACAGGGCTAGGCTAGGACTAATTAAAACCGAACACACTTATTACCACACATTTCTTATTATTTTTCTTTTCTATAGGATAAGGCTAGCGCAAGCTAGCGCCAAACACCTATAATAGACCACACCTAGTGTGGCGTAGGCTTGTAGTAGGGCTAGCGCTAACCTAAAAATAGATATAAGGGGGTTTTTCTTCCTAATTAAGGGTTTTCCCTCTTAACTTAGGAGCTAGAGTACTAGGAATAGCTACGTAATCTAGCTAGCTAGCGTAAACAATATATATTATAATTATAAGAGTAATATAATTATAACTTTTTAGAATATTACCCTATATTATTTGCTATATTTATAGGGTGTTACCTTGTGTTATTTACTAAGGGCGGTTTTACCGCTATGACCTAGCTACTTAGTTACCGCTTATAGTTATAGATAATATCCCTTATAATAAAATCCCTCTTTAATACCTATAAATTCTCTAAGCTATTATAGCCCTTTTATTTAACTAGGTACTTATAACGCTTACTATTATAATAATATAAGATAATTCTTTTTACCTTAAACTCTTACTTATTATCCTTAATATTATCTTATAGTAAAGAAGCATTTACTATATTACTTAGGTCCTTTTTAAAGGGTTTAAGGCTTATAATATTAAATATATTATATAACTATATTCTAGTAAGTAATTCTAGCTAGTAAGCTAGTCTATAACTCCTAACTACCCTTATAATCTTATAAGGGCCTAGGTACTTTATAGTTAACTTCCTACTTAGCTATCTTAGGTTAATATTCTTTATAGATAGTAGAATATAATTACTAACTTTAAACCTCTTTAAGGTCCTTTTCTAGTTATAGTATTTCTTATATTAAGCTTATAAGTTAATTAGAAGCTATTTAATTACTATATATTTCTCTTTTAGTAATAATACTTTACTCTTAGCCTAATTATTTATAAGTAGAATATTAACTACTACTTACTATAGGCCCCTAGGGTTATACCCTTATAACACTTCTACTAGTATATAGCTATAAGTTATATAGTTACTAGTATTATATATAAATTATACTATTAATAGGTTATTAGCCTAGTTAGTTTATTTAGCGTAGGAGAAAGTCCTTAAATAATATTCTAGGACCTAGTTTAATTATTTTATCTACCTATTTATCTATAGGTAAAAAGCAGTGCTTAGTAGCCGCTTAGTTATAATAAGATAGTAAAAGATTATTTAAAATCCGCTTATAAATATAAAACCTTAGTTTATTATAATACCTTCTAGGGCTTTATAATCTCTAAAGATATACTCTAGGAATATAGTAGCTAACCTATTACTTATTAGTTATATTAAAATAAGGATATAAATACTATACTTTATAAAATAGTTTATAATTACTAAGATTATATTATAGGTTTAGTTAGTGTCTTTAACTAGTAGTAATCTAGTAATAAAATCTATTAATAGTTCTTAAAAGAGGTAATCTAGCTCTAGTAAAGTAGCTAACTTACTATATAGCTTATAGTGCCTTAGCTTTAAAACTTAATAGTTTATATAAGTACTAATATATACCTTTATATCTTTCTTTATTAATAGCTAGTAATACTAACTTATAATTTAATAAAGTATCCTACTAACTCCCTAATACCTAGTAGTAGGGTTATTATATATTAGTAATAAAATCTCTTTTCTTATCCCTTAGGGAATATAAACTTAACTCTTAAATATTAATAGCTTAGAGGGTCTAATTAATTATATTTATAATACTTCTAAGTTACTACTCTTAAGTAGCTTTCTCTAATATATAGTAAACTTATTATTTTACTATATACCTAATAATAATACTTAAATTAGAATATCTAATTCTAAGCTATTATTCTAAGTATTAGAGTTAAACTTAGAAGAGGTTCTCTAAATAGCTTAGATTCTTACTATAATATCTCTATAAGTAGCTAGCTTATAAGTTACTTCTAGTCTTATAGGTATACTATAGTTAAGCAGCGTTTCTAAGGGGTGCCCTTACTACTTACTAGTAACTATACTAGCTAGAATACCTCTTTTAATAATATCTAGTTTTATAGCTTCCTTAAAAATATAGCTAAGTTATATTTTCTTAAAACCCTAGATATTCCTATTACTATTATAGGGTCTTTATAACTAACTATTTACTATATTAAATAATAATATAATAGAACTTATAGTATTCTTATTACTACTATAGAGTTCCTATTAATTAGTATTTATAAACTTAGATAAGAAGTTTAGTAGCTATAAGGTTACTACCTTTACTTTTCTATTCTTACTTATATAATTTACCCTTCTTAATAATATATTAGTAAGGTTTAACTTACTAGCCTTATATTTAATCCTAAAGTTAAATAGGTATAGCTTATTAAGCGCTATTACTTACTTACTAGTTAGCTATAGCTTTATAGCTAAGTACTTATAGTTTAAGTAATCTATTACTACTATAATTAAGTAAGTTAAGTACACTAGGTAATACCTCTATACCCTAAAAGCCTCTTAGATTACTAATAATTTAGTATTTAGTATAGGGTAGTGTAACTTAGTATTAGTTAACTTCCTTAATATATATATAACTAGGTGCTAATAACCTAGCACTAATATTATAAGTATTACTTTAATAGTAAAACCTAATATATTTATCTTTACTCTTAATAAAGTAAGTAAGTTAAAGTACACTAAAATTAGTACTTCCTAGAATAACTTCTAGAGTTCTCTAAATATAGCTAGCTTATAGGGTTCTAGCTTAAAGGTTACTAGTTATCCCCCTTAAGTTAGTTTATTAATAAAATAACTACTTTACTATACTACTTAATAAAATATTAATAAAATCTAGTAAACCTAAGGAATAATTAGATATCTAGGATACTATAAGGTATTAGCTATATTATAATTACTTCTACCCTTAATAGTTTTATTATAATACCTTTCTTAGATATAATAAATCCTAAGAATTTAATCTCTATAACTAAAAATTAACACTTCTTTAGGTTAATAAAAAGCTTTATATTATAGAGTTTACTTAGGACTTATTTAATATAGCCTATATAAGTAGCTATATTACTACTATAGATTAGGATATTATCTAGGTAGATAATATAAATATTATTTATAATATCCTTAAGGACTTTATTAATATACTCCTAGAAAGTTACTAGTATATTAACTAATCTAAATAGTATAATAAGATACTTAAAGTGCCTATATCTATAATAAAATACTATCTTCTACTTATTACCTAAGTAAATATATAGCTAGTAGTATATATCTATTAAGTTAAGTTTTATTTAAATAACTATACCTTTTAAGTAATTAAGGATTTTAGTAATTAGTAATAAGGGGGACTTATTCTTAATAGTAATTTTATTTAGGCCCTTATAATCTATATAAAGCCTTAATTTCCCTCCTTTCTTTAGGATAAATAAAATTAGGGCCCTAGCTAGGCTAACTAATCTTCTAATCTATCCCTTTTACTATATATCTATAAGATACTCCTTAAGTATCTCTAGCTCTTTCTTAGCTAAGTTATATATTAGTCCCTAAGGTAGTGTTTTCCTTTTTTCTAATTTAATTATATAAGTATAGCCCCCTAGTTTAGGAAGTATTTCTACTAAATCCTTATTAAATATATCTTTAAATTCTAAGTATTTCTCTAGGAGCTTTAGTTTATTTATATTATTACTTAGCCCTTACTTAGTTATAGGTTACTTATTACTTAGACTATCTAAGGATCTTAGGTTAGCTATAATATATTACTTATATAACTTATAGGTATACTCTAAGACTATTATTACTTTCTTACTACTTATTTCCTAAATTAGCTTTAGTAAGTTTATTAGTAAGTTTTTTTCTAGTTCTTTTTCTTTCTTATTCTTTAGGCTATTTAAGATAACTTTTACTAAACCTAATACTAGAGTAATTACTAACTATTTTAATACTTTATATACTTTTTACTTACCCTAAGTATATAAGAGGCACTCCCTTATTACTAGGTATCTCTAAAACTTCTCTTTTTAATATATTACTATAGGTTTATATTCTCTAATCTAGTTTATACCTAGTAGTAGCCTTTCTCTAGTATTTATAATAAAGTAGCTAACTTAGTAAACCTTTATAAACCCTATACTATTCTTTATTAATACTAATTTCCTTAGAATTCCTTAATATAAAACTATATTTTTACTTATACTTTTAAGGTTTTAATCTATTTTTTTTAACTCTTTTCTAATTCTTCTTAGATAATAACTTTAGGTATATAGTTAAGGATTATATACCTAAATCTATTAGTACCTTTACTACTACTTACTAGTAATCTTATTATAGAGATATATAGACTCTAACTCTTAGGTTTACTAATTTATCTATAATAAGCCCCCTATCCTAGGTTTATATAGATAAAAGTAGTATCTTATTAGGATTAGATACTTTATTACTACTATTATTATACTTCTTTATAGTATATTTATTACTCTTATAAATAAAGTAGTCTAATAAATAGTAAGCTATTAAGATATATCTAGGCTTCTTATATTTATAATATATAATAAGTAATCTTCTTACTTACTCTTTATTTTATTACTATAAGTTATCTATAGGTAAAGTTAATTACTATTACTTTTTCTTATAGTCTTAACTTTTCTTATAACTTTATATTAGTTTTATTACTACCTTTACTTTCTTACCTTAGCCTTATAACTAGCTCTAAGTAATTAGAAACTCCTAGCTAAGTATTTACTTCCTTATAGTATTATTAAGGCTATTAATAAATATATAGATTTTTAGTTATATTAGGATTAGTTTAGGTAGGTTAGATTTAACCTTAGTCTAATTTCTAATAAAGGCTTAAAATAATTAGCTATTACCTTACTAAAGATTTAGTAATAACCTAGTTACTTCTAAGTATTTAGTATTCTTATTTATTATTCTAGTTTTTAGCTATATAATAAAGCTTACCTAATTATAGTCCTTATATTCTATATAACTATCTATAGCTATATAATATATTTATTATTACTTTATATTATTAGTAAGGTATTTACTAGTATAAGCTACCTTTATTATATTATTATAAAAGGTATATTAGTCTAATTTAAATAATATATTTAAGTTTACTAGGAAATTCTAGAGGTTTTTATAAGTATTCCTTTTATATAATAATATCTATAGCTATATCTTAATAATACTATATTAGTATATATTTACTACTTACTTAGTACTTATTAGTAAAGTAAGTATAAAAGTAGTTAGTCTAACCTAAGGAGGTGGATTTATAGGTCCTTACTAGGTTTTAACTAATAGTAAGTTTACCTAAAGCTTTCTAATTTTTACTTTTATTTATAGAATTTTCTATATTTTCTATATATATTATAGCTTAGCTTATATAATATTATAATACTATTACACTACCTCCTTAACACTATTATTCTTAATTCTAGTATTATTATCTAGATTAGTCTTAGGTAGTATTTAATATACTTAATTATTAGTATTTATTATTTAAGTATTTACTATATTACTACTACCTTACTTATCTATAGTATTACTACTAGGGAATATAGGTATATTTTATATAGATATTCTCTAGTATACTAATATTATAATCTAGCTAATAGTTTATTACCCTAAAGGGATTAAGAGCTTAATTTATTATAACTTAAGGGTTAAAAAATAATAAAATAAAGTAATAGCTTAGATTTATAGTTATAGCTAGAAAGGTACTACCTAGGGGTAGGTATATAAAGGTTTTAAGCTCTAACCTTCTATAAGAATATAGGTAGTCCTTACTAAATACCTTACCTTACGCTTATATAACTATCTAGCTACTAGCTAACCTCTCCCTAACCTAGTAGGTCTAAGGTCCTGCTAATGCTCTATTATGTGATAATCCTGTCTCTGTCCCTTACGCTCCTGACATTAATCTATTCTCTAAACACATAGGAGTTAGTAATAATTAGGATAATATAGACTTATTAGAGTTAGAAGATAACCCTATTCTAATCTAAGAAATAAACTTATAGTATTCTAACTTAAGAGAGAAGAGAAGAGAAGAGAATTAGTTTAAACCTAAAAAATAAATAATAAAGCAGAATTCTTAAAGTTACTATACTAGTTTAAAGTAGGAAACCTTATATAGGAAAAAATAAATAAAGAGAATAAGTTAAAGGGAAAATTCTATAAGACTTAGGGAAAGCTTTTAATAGTAAAGGAGAAGTTATTATTAGTCTTATATAAAATTAAACCCTTAGGTAGTAAATAAGGCTAGAAAATCTATATTAATAATCTAAAGATATATATCTTACACTAGGAAAGGTTATAACCTCTAAGGTTAAATACATAGGATATAGCTAATTAGAATCTAGAGGATAAGATAGGGAATTATTAGGAAATAGAGAATAATAATTAAGAGAATAAATAGTCTATAGTATTTTAGAAGAATCTTATTATTTTTAGTATTATAGTTAATACTATCTTAAAATAGGCTAGTCTATTAAGGTAGAGAATAGCTTAGGTAATAGTTAACTATAGTTATATAGGGCGTAGCTAGAGTAGAGACTTACGGAAGACAATAACCTTTATCCCAATCAATTTTAGTACCGCTTCAGACTCTATTTCAAGAGGAGGGAACGTGGGAAGTCGCCACACAGCTCCCTTCTTTCCCCGACTTCCACAGCAGCGAAAGTGCAAAGCCCCTCAGCCCCTCCTCTGCTGACAGCTGTGCACAGGTGGTGTAGTGGTGGGCCGACAATTTTCGGGGGAAAGTAAAAAGCTCCACCCACCATGAGCAGCAGTGCCTTATCAGCAGAAATACAGAAATAGAAGTATCAGTGTATCACCGCGGGAGTGACACCTCATCCTGCGCATGGTCCTTCATGAGGCAAGCAAAGAAATTATCGCAGTGTTCGTTTCACCGGACCTTGAAGGAGATAGTTCTGTTTCCGTGTGCTTCGTGGGCCGTTGCCACACAGGGGCGGAGAAAACATGATTGTATCGTGGAATGCCATTCCAACATGGCTGAATGAACAAAGCCATTTTCCAAGAACCATGAATTTCTGAAATGCCACCCGGAAGAGCACCACACGGCGAGATCAGCATCCTGCCGGACAAGATGCTCCTCTCACCCCACTCAACCCCTCACACCACCACCAATCGCACGCCTCGCCTGTTCTGTCCAAAACCTGCCATGTCCTCGGAGAATTCTCCGTAAGCCATATGTACACATCCTCTCCACTTAGGATTTCGCGCTTTGCCTCTTTTCGTCGTCATGTAGTTCCTCGGGCATTCTTGCTTGTGTGGCCTGCTAAGAAGATGGGGCTCGATCTCCGGACCTTCCACCAGACCCGAGGATCGAGAAGCCATTTCCGCTCCGTTCAACCTTCAATTCACCACCGAACAGACCGTTGAAACGCCGTGAGCGAGTCCGAAAAGAGTGTCGGTCTATGGAACCAGTGATAAGACAGACCCCTTCCATATATCGGTTATGAATACAGCTGCCAAACCGTCCTCAGCCGATGGGAATACCGCATCAAAATTTTCGGCAACAACTTCGCCTTCTGCATCGGCTTCGAGCCGCCTCCCTTCCGAGGGCGAGGAGATCGCTGGCAGTGGCAGTGTAACTGCTGCTGCCGCGATCCGGCGCAAGAGCTCATCATCGACTGGATCTGGACGGCAGAGTCGGAAGTCGTTAGTTGGGTCGTCATCAGGCTCATCCAGAACTACACCGACCGAGGGATCACATTCAGAACTTGCAATACCTCGAATAGTGTATGGTCCAGGCAAAATCAGTCGTCTACCCACCGAGCTCGGCCGTTTGCGCGTCTCCGCACCGCTCATCGTTTCTAGCCCTTCAAGAATATCTCTGGCCCGCCGCATCCAAAGCTTCATCCCAAACCTCAACTCTCGGATTCTCGACTCTGCTGTGGTTAACGTACCGGCCCATGTTGTGGACGATGCTGTATCTCGCATAGACGATCGAGACGTGGTTATCAGTGTCGGAGGCGCTTCCGCTGTTGGACTGGCTAAAGCCATTGGCTATCGAAAGTGTATCCCCCACGTCTGTATTCCTACCACCTACAGCGGGTCCGAAATGATGCCTCTCTTACTCGACGCCTGCCCTGCGAGACACAGCAGCATGATTCAGGGTACCAGTCACAGTAGCAGCAAAACAGAGAAGCCCCACCGCCGACATCGTGGACGGGAATCATCAAACCACAGCAGCCGCAAAGGGCCGCGTACCACTTCTTTTCGTGATCCAAGAGTGCTACCGGCGGTTATCATTTACGATGATGATCTTACCACGAGCGAATCGAAACGATTCTCAGCGCCCTCCGACGAGGTAGCCATGTCACGATCAATTGAATTAAGGAAAGGAGACGAAACCTCTCAATGGAGCTATCTCCATCTTCCAGGAGTCTAAGGTAGACTTGAATCTCATCATCTGAATAATTTCCTCAAATTGATACTCGGTTACGACTGGTCATTTATCAAGATTCACCCGGTCCCGCCCCACTGCAGCTCGTCAGGACTCGAGGATGGGCCCAACTCGAATTTGTTTCGCGCTGTTGTTGGATGCTACATCAAAGCGCAGTTTGATATCACTCGACTTCAATCACAGAATGGGAGGAACACATACGACTACCTCCTTTCCTGTCGCTGCTCACCCTCGCTTCAGCGGGGCTCGGTGGTTTGCCAGAGTCAGACGCCCCTGTTCTGAAGCAATTTGAGTTCAAGTTGCAGAGCGACAGGCTTTAGTAGAAGCAGCTCCCGGTATCGTGGGAAGTTTTCCATTAGGTACTACAGCATCAAGTTTTGTGGTGAAATAAATGTCCATGAGCATGCAAGCAGTGCCTCGACTCCCTCAGTCAATATCAATGAGAGAGTGACAACTTTTACCTCTAAGCTTGGCGCTGTCTGTACTCTTGGCAGATTTCAAGTTACGAGAGACAATGCGTCCCTGGTGGTACGGCAACTCTACGGGACGAATCTTTTCCGAAATCTTTGCATTCTCGGTTGCGGATTCTTGTGATACTTTTTCCTAAGTGATGACACAGCTGTTGGTTATGAGAAGCGTTCTTGGACACTGGAGTACTGACAGGGTTGGAAGGTAAACCAAGGCAACAAAACTGTACCATGTATTTTGAGTTGAATATGAAGAAATCGCTGGTCACATGACTCTCGACCGTCAGTCGCTAGTGTGTATGTCTCTGTATTGATGATGTTCGGGGTGTTTGCTATCTATAATCATGTATTCTCTACACGTGCAACATAATTCGTTTCATTTTTCCGTCAATGATTGAAATCTTGGTTATTTCTTACCCGTGCCTGGCCAAACCGCGAAATGCAAAAGAATCAATCATGTCTTCTTCCCCATCTCGCCCCAGATCGTCAACATTCGCCTTCTGTTATCCAAACCAAAATTAATCTAGTCCGTCAAACCCCATAACACCATGTGCGCCCATTGGTCCCAGTTTGTTCTTCTGAATATTCTTGCGCCTCTTCGCCCGTTGCTTCATCTCTTCAACCCCGTCGCCATCACTGTCATCGCTGTCGTCCCCATCCTTGTCGTCGTCTGCCGACCTCTTTCGGTTGTCGATAGGTTCCTCTTCATCGTCCTTCTCATCTTCGCTATCCCCGTCACCTTGCAATTCGGATAATTCTTCCCAGACTTTGACGGTCCGACCACCAGCGGTGATTAATCTGTGGTGCCTATCGAACCCAAGAGATACCACGGCCTCGATGTCATCGTGTCTCAAGTTGGTTGACCTGTCCACCTCTCTGCGGACGAGGTCAACGATTCTGAGGCTGCCATCACCCATTCCACATACCAATTTCTTGCCGAGCCCCATGTCCTGTGGGACTCTCACCATGGCATCGATGCTTTCGCCTCCTCCTTTACCGCCGTCAACTATGATACGCTCCTGCTGGTCGTCCCATGATCCCTTATCCCATATCGTCAGGACTCCGCTGCCCGAGCCAACGGCAACGACACCATTGTTGCGATTATGCTTGGGTCCCAACCCGGGCATGAAGCAAGCACTCAAAAGTTCGTCTTCCTGGTCTTCACTGCGCACTAGTACGCCACGACGCACGTCAGTCACGGCCAGTGTCGTACCACCAGTGCTGACCCATTGCTTGGGAAACCCGCTCGTGCTCTCGTCGGAAGCAGGCAGGGGCGTGATCGACGACACATAATCAGAATGAGGAAAATGGGACTGGGCTGGTTTTTTCCCCGGAGCGCCGTCCCGCAAATCGAAGATGTGAAGAGCTCCGGAATCGGTCGCGAGGAGGAGATTCTGGGGATTAAGGACATGGAGCAGGGTCGGGGCATCAGGCACAGATGTTGTGCTAGGGATCGATACTTTCGAAACGACCTTGCCGTTGTTTGGGTCGAAGTACTTGACTAAAGAGTCGGTTCCGGCCGAATACATGGCTGCAAAATGGCATATTAGCAAAAAAGAACTGGACGGAGGGCCATGCCCTCGGAAAGCAACATACCTTGACCGTCATGGTTGTACGCCAAACACCGGCAGCTTCCCTTGTGTCTCCTGGTCTTCCAGATCGTGTCCACCGTTGCCCGACCATCGCTCATCACGCTATTGTCACCGTCGCCATCGTCGTCTGAAGAATTGCTCTGGGGGAGTCTGAATGTCTCAACGTGCCCATTGGAGAGGCCAACGCTGAGAAGCGGCTCTGTCGGGTGAAGGGCTGTTGCAAATACATCCAACTCAAGAGGGAGAGTGCACAGATTTTCAAACATGGTGGCGAATCGTGTGGCGGTGTGGACAACGCTGCTTGATATGCGTTGCGACTGGTGGCTGTAAGCCGATGCACCTCCAGTGAGGCAGGCAGGCGATCGAGGTTGCAATGGGTTGCAATGTGTAGATTTCTGAGCGGGTTTTAAAGTCGGAGTGTTCTAATAGGATAGTGGAGCAGCCAGATGAATTGGCGAATCTTGTCGTTGAGCAATCCAGCTTGTGGGAGTTTTTCCCCCATATTTTCCTGATACGAAGCTTGGAGCTCACCCGGCGACGTTGAAGCTTTATTTGGCCCCATTTTAAATTTACAGTGCGAACGACACATATTAACACATATTAACACAAATCGCACTGTAGTTTTATACAAAGCTCCAATGCAGCACTTGAGCCATCTCCCATTCTAAATCTACCTCGTTTTGAATACTGAAATAACCCTCTATATTCCTTAAAAAGTCGGTAAATTCGGGAATTCACATGAAAAGTGTACGATCATCACAGGTTCTCCCAGTCAGAAACCTACGCAGGAAACGGTAGCAAGCAGCGCAAGAGTATTGGATGCTGCAACGAGACGAACGTGTGAAATGAACATCTCGGCGATCAATGCCGTAGTATGGCTTTTTCTCATGCGGTCTATTGCAATACTTGCTTCTGATATATCCTCTCTCCGATGCGTCATGTACCTTACTGGGTGAGTGTTCACTTGCTTAACGCTATGGTAGCATAGATTCTCAGGTCTGACATCTGCATAGCCAGCACACGGATTTTCCGTCAAATGTTAGCATGCAAAAGGATATAACACACGTCGTCTTGGCGTTTATGAGATCAGACATATTCAATTCCGAGGAAGAAGCCCCCGAATTTCCGTTATTCACCACTGTGGAGAAGACTCGACAACGATTTGATTCTGCTACCAATATTATGATAGCAATCGGTGGATGGGGGGATTCTCTGGGCTTTGAAGAGGCTTGCCGAGACGAGGCATCCAGGAAACTGTGGAGCAACAACGTGAAGAAAATGATTGACTTCACAGGGGCTGATGGAGTGGACATGGATTGGGAATATCCAGGGTGAGCTGCTGAGAGGAGGATATTACACCTAATACTCGAGGCTTTTATTGACGGATATGCATACAGGGGTAATCGCGACGACTACAAGATCATTCTCAACAAGAAGCGAGAATGGGAGATTGAGGCTTTTGTGCAGCTGTTGACCGATCTACGCAGAGCGATTGGCAAGCAGAAGATTTTGTCCATCGCGGTGCCAGGACTTGAGCGAGACTTGATGGCCTTCACCGCAACTACTTTACCACGTATTGTCGAACAAGTCGACTTCATCAATGTCATGACGTACGATCTCTTGAACAGGCGCGACACAGTTGTGAAGCACCACAGTGGAGTTGCAGCGTCGTCAGCATCCATCCGAACTTATATGGAACGAGGAGCTCCCTCAGAAATGCTCAACTTGGGCCTCGCCTACTACGTGAAATGGGCCAAGACTCAAGACTGTGATCCAGATCAACCTCTCGGGTGCCCTACAGAGCTATTGGAAGACCCAAATACTGGAGCTGACTTGGGCAGAACGGCAGCCTTCAGCTGGCACGATGAAGTACCAGACGATCTGAAGCCATCGTTCGCACGTGCCACATCTCGAGGGAGGTACTTTGAAGATGGCAGTTTTGGTTACTGGGATGCCGAAGAGAGGACATGGTGGACTTTTGATACACAGAGGGTGATTGACCGCAAAGTCAACGATATTGTTGCGCCACTGAGACTGGGTGGTGTGTTTGCATGGGGCTTGGGAGAAGATGCACCGCAATTCTCCCACTTATTAACCACGCTGAACAGTTTGAGGGACTTGAAAGGTAATCAGAATCGGGACGAATTATAGTCTACTCGCTTTGCATGCTTTCTGTTCTATTACAGGGTTTTTTTTTTTTGAAATGACAAGATGCAGGAGACCAATACAATACCACCTCGTGTTCCGTACCGAGATTAGATTCATTCAAGTTCCCACCTCTCGGTACGCCATAGAATTAGAGTTTCTTAACGTGCGTGTCGAAGGCGTGCAGAATGGGTTTGGCGAATCACGCAGCTTCGTTAGCCCACGCAGGAGTATGTACGATGCCCTCTCGACCAAGTTTGGGTTCGGTCGAGCCCACGTTCTCGTTAGCTTTGGAAAAAAAATAGAATAAAACCATGGTATTGTTTGGCAGACTCTTTGTGTCTTGTTTTCTTCACGTTTTGAGAGTCTTGGACCCGCGATGCGTTCCGTCGTATCATCACTGCTGGTTGGTCTTGCCGCCGTCAGCCTCGTCTCAGGCTCGCCTTGTCCGACTCGTCCGACTCGTCCCAAGCCCGTCAAGCATATCGACTTGGGCCCAAGACCCTATTTCTTGGTGAACGACATGAGCGATGGCCCTCTCAAGTCCAAGCTTGAGTCGTGCAAAGAGATGACGGCGAAGCCATCGACCTTTTCCATCGGCCATCGCGGAGGAGCCTGCCTGCAGTTCCCCGAGCATTCAAAGGAGTCCAACATGGCCGGGGCTCGCATGGGTGCCGGTGTGCTCGAATGCGACGTGACATTCACCAAGGATCGTCAGCTCGTCTGCCGCCACAGCCAGTGCGACCTGCACACGACCACCAACATCGTCGACGTGCCGGCCCTCAACGCAAAGTGCACCAGACCATTCGCCGCCGCAGAGGATGATGGTCATGGTGGTGGCAAGCCCGCCTCCGCCAAGTGCTGCACCAGCGACATCACGCTCGCCGAGTTCAAGTCCCTCTGCGCCAAGATGGACGCGTCCAATGCCACAGCCACCACCCCCAAGGACTACCTCGGCGGCACGCCCGGCTGGCGCACCGATCTGTATGCCACCTGCGGCAAGCTCATGGACCTGAAGGAACACATCGCCCTGGTCGAGGCTCTGGGCCTTCATCACACACCCGAGCTCAAGGCCCCCGAGGTGCCCATGCCCTTCGCCGGCGACTACACCCACGACATGTTTGCGCAGCAGATGATCGATGCCTACAAACGTGCCGGGGTCCCCGCGTCCCGCGTCATGCCGCAGAGCTTCGAGGCCGAGTCACTTCGATACTGGCTCAAGAGCGAGCCCGACTTCGGCAACAACGCCATTCTTCTCGATGATTCGGGCGACATGGGCCGCATGACGGAAGCCGTCGACAATCTGACCCTATATGCCAACGAGGGCATCAAGTCAATGGCTCCCCCCATGCACTATCTGGTCGAGGTTCGGAACGGGACCATGGTGCCCAGTGCGTATGCCAAGAAGGCCAAGGAGCTGGGGCTGAGGCTGATCACCTGGAGTTTGGACCGATCTCCTCCTCTGGCCCTGGTCCACGCAAAGGGGGACTACTACTACTCCAGTGTCCAGGACATCGTGACCAAAGACGGAGACTTGTACAACTACGTTGATGTGCTGGCAAGACAGGTTGGCGTTTCTGGCATGTTCTCCGATTGGAGTGCCACAGTCACGTATTATGCCAACTGCTTTGGAATCCAGCTCGTCTAGGCGCCCATTCTTCATTTCTGGTTTACTATTTTCGGCAAAACTTTTCTCTGTATATGCTAGCCATCTACTATTTTTTTTTCGGGCAGGGAAAAAAAAAAAAAAGTGCCAAATGAGTGAAAACCAAACCATGTGGATTGGAACAAAGTTCATGCAAATTTGCCACGGGCTCGTCCCAATCAAATTGTCCAACGCGCCTATGCCGCGTCCCAACGAACGAAAACCCCGTCCTTACTCCGTATATGCGTGGCGCGAGAAAGCAAGCGCACAAATGAGGTCCATCTACAGATTTGCTCCCGGACGTCTTCTCAATTCTTTTTGTCACCGTTTCCTATCTTGCCGCCGTGTGCTGTTGCCCAATTCAGGAATTGCTGCGGAACGCCATGCCTCCTGGCCAGGAACGCAAGCACGCGGTCATCTCTCGACTGACCTTGCAGCACCGACGCCCAAGCTTGAATCTCCTCCTGCAAAGCTTCCGATACGAACATTTGGAGTCTCCTTGAATCCCGCCGCGTCTTGCTCACCACGCGTTTCATCTGGAGAACTGCAGCCAACATGCTCAGCGCAACCAGCAGCATTGCAAAGGCTGCATTCGACGTATAAAGCGGCCGCTGCCTCAGCGGACTGATCGGACCATCTCGCCTCAAGATTCTTTCACTACGTGACCATGTGTATCGGTTCGTGCGCGTTCTGGCATCGGACGTAAAGGGGCTCGGATACATCCAGCCCGGATTATGTGACTCGTCGTACAGCCGTCGTTTGTGTGGATCGCTCAGCAGATTATGAGCCGCGATGACGAGGCGGTATCGGTCGAGGCGGACAGCCTGGGATAGATGGCCCGGGCCCGTCACATGCCTTGATCCTGATAAATCGGGGTGGTACAGCTTGACCAACCGGTTGAAGTTGGCTTTGTTGTACTCGGCACCTCGCTCAATCCCGAGAATCTCGTATGGTGTTGGCTCTGGGGACTTGGGCCAGCTAGGCGAGGCCGCCCTTTTCGAGGGTTCCGATGAATTCCGCCTTTGGGACATGGAAGGTCTTTGGGCATAGCATAACGGATAGGCTCTATGTAGTGTCCTGGCAGTGAACATGTTGCTCTTGCAGTACAAGGCCGTGGCTTTTTTAAAAAAAAGGGAGTTGTTTGAGGTAAGAGCAGCAAATATTCTTGAAGAGTCTAATCGAACCAAAGTAATACTTTCTCAATGCAATTTATACCCGCATATCAAAGGAGAACTGATGCCTTTCTTAAAGGTCTGCGGTAATAAAGCGCTTCCATCCTGCGATGGGCGCCTAGATGATCTGTTTGAAAGCGGGGGTCGGGTCGGTCGCAACTGGCGCATAAATGCTCATAGAATGCCAGATGGATGCATCATACTTCCTATCCGCTTCTCTTCGTAAGGGGATTCCATGATACATGCAGAGTCACGGCCTCGGGAACCGCTTTGCAAAACCAGCTGGGATTTAGGCATTTGACAGGATTCGTCACATCCATTTCTTCATGTGAATATTAAGCTGCTCGACTAGTAGGTGTATGAGGGGATATGGTACTTCGATGCCATGATTATTAACGCTTTTCTCATATACATCGACACAGCAAGATTATAATCTTGTATTTGACTAGACGCACATGTCAGATGTCTACTTCTTTGTAAAAACCAACGAGCATACCTACTACAACTTGAAAAGGAAGAATGCTCAGACGTACCTGATACAAACATGTTTTGAACTTGAGCAGATTGTGATTAGACGGAAATTGCCTCGAATTGCCGCAAAGTCGTCAAAGTGCTCCCATAGCCAACCCACTTCAAATGACATGCAGGCCGATTGTCTTGGAGAATGAAACGGGCTCAGTTTCCATCTGCACTTTAGAGAAAATCATCGGAACAAAGGTCGAAACCTGGAGCCGATCCGATCTGGCGCCAAAAAGGCAAAAAGCTACGTCACCACAAATGATCCTCCAACAAGCTGTGATGCCAGAGTTGTAAGAGGTTGCAAGTTCTTTTGAGTAAAGATAGCTGTATGGCCACTAAATATGAACACTCAGGCGTCGTGGTTCAGTCAAGTGCGCTGACTTGCATCATCACCTGCACGCTCTTCAAGGCCCCCCACAAATGTGACTGACCGAGACCGGCACTTGATACTATACTCTACTTCCTTTAAGCCTTTTTACAAACGAGCCGAGAGTCTAGACTTATTGCCGCTGCAGCAGCCGCCAGATGGCGAGAACGCATTCCTAGAGGAAGCGTCGTTCTTGATCTGGGAAGGTGGAACCCACAAGGCTGGGTTCTTCTGGAAGAAATTGCTTGCACGAATCATGATGCCGACAGGCTCGGCGGGCATGATGGGGAAGTCCTCACAGCGCGGGAAATGAGTGAGACCGAACTGCAGGTAGCACACGATATCTGTGTTCTCGATGGACTCATCCCGGTTTGACCAGTCGAGCACAGTGCTGTTGTGCGGATGGTTCTCTTCGCCGTTGGACTGGCAGACATAATCGCCTGCAGGGAATAGCTCGTAGTCCCTGTACGGCACTACCCAAAGACTCTTGCGGGCAAAAGCGGCTCTGTTATACACGACGCTGCCAGCCTTGGCTAACAACGGAGGGCAGCTGTTGTTGATGATTTTGTAGCCAATTGGCTTCTTGCACGACTCGTTAATCTTATTGGGGTTGATGATATCCCAGGCTCGCTGAGTCTCGTGACAGTAATTAGCAGCGCCCTCTTTGGCCGTTTTCAGGAGTGTCTTCTTGCAGTAAAACCCATTGCCGTAGAAATTCTCTGGTGAGCCGACTGGAACATCGGACGATACAGCATCGCTCTGCAGGATAGAGTTATTGGGTCCGTCGATTTCGGGGTCAACACGAAGCGAGAAGATGTGTTGATGGTTGTGAGCATTGATGCCAGGGGCGACTTCAGTACCATATGGCTCAGCAGTCTCAGACGGATGCATGCAGTATGTGTTGAGGATACCGGTAAGCTTCATCTCGAGCTTGTAGGTGCCATCAAGCGTAAAGATGTGATAGAAGCCGTACTCGTAGTTGGCAGCGGTGATGATTTGCGAAATGATGAGCTTGCGGTCACGGGCAGAAATGACGTTGGCATCGCGGAAGTCAGTGTGCTTATACAGCAATCCGTTGTCTTCCTCGTGAATGCAGATGGCGTTGGGAATGACGGCAGCCTGACCCTTGGAAGTAGAGACCACGCCGTCAAGATAGTGGATGGCACCCTTGCAATCACATCCAAGCTTCAGAGAGTTGGTCATCAGCCCGGAACCATATTCACCAACATCAAAGGCGTGCTTTTTGTGGTGAGGAGGGTCAGGGTTGCCGTATGGAACCACCATTTCTACAACACTGATGCGGTTGAAGAGGGTGCGCTCGCGGTTCTCATAAGGGTCATGAATGCGGACGTCAGAGAGAACAATTCCTTCGCGATAGTTGAAGCCAATGTGCATCTTGTGGTTGGCCCAGTGTATCTCATTGCCTTTCATTTGGAACGACACACCCTCAGGCTGGGTAACGTCGATGGGCTTGAGCTTGTGTGGCTGATAAGTGTCGCCGACGAATTCCGGCAAGTAGTTGTGCTGTTCTAAGGGAATCTTGGTGCGCTCCCCGTTGACTCGGCGAACGTCGACAGCCAAAACCTCTTCGGTCTCAGTGTCTACAACGACGTTGAAGTCGAGCGGATGGGCATACTGATTGTCGAACTCGGAGGCTCGATAGTATGGGAGACCTTGCTGAAGACGGCGCTCAAATCCCCATCGACGATCAACACCGATAGCCCAGGCGTCGAGATACACCTTGGACATGTCGGTGATGCCGATCTCAGCGCAAAATTCAATGACGCGGGGGTCGACACGAGCGACACGCTCCATGACATCAAGGTCCTCGACAGTGAGAGTTGGCGCAACATCGCTTACAGGCTTCCAGTCCTCAACCTGTGATTTTGTCAAGTTGACAATGACCTCGGCGACAACGGGAGTTCCCTGCTCAATGACGATGGCGAAGGCACGCCTGTGCGGGCGTGGGCCCGTTCTTGACCGAAAAGCAGCATATTCGTTCTTCTTGGGTTCACGCAGAGTAATGCAATTGAACTTCAATTGCTTGGGGCTTGCAAAGTCTCGGATCAGCTTTGCAGATGTGGAGATTTCTTGGACCGAGAGGTGGTCTAAAATCCCGAAGTCAATGGTGGTCCTATCATCTATGAATGCCGAGCCCGAGGGGTCCAAACTTCACTAACCAAGGGGATGAGCTCGTGAACGTGGTGCAGCTCCGGCTTCCGGTGCTATATCATTCTGTTCTGGAAAGATTACATAGCCCGGTATTGACGTAGTGTCCAGTTCCTCTTGCATAGCGGGGGCGGCCATGATATGCGTTTCAAGTCGAATGTCTTGTCCTGTGCAAGGCTTTCTGTATTTCCCGTTTTCTATCGTATTGTTTTAGAAGTCTTGGGGAAGCAAAAGGCTGAGAAACTGTAGAATCCGGCCATGTTTGACCCAGTCGGCCAAGGGCACAAGAATATATACCCCAACCTGAAGACAGTTCGCATTCTCCATGTTTGCATGACAAGCTTCCCCAAGCCGTTCTCAATTGGGACGTGGATCGCTAGCCCGCGGCCGTAGCTCCGTGACCGCCCCGAAGCCGTCTGTTCCCAAGATGCCAGGATTTCGGGACAGCCTGGGGTAGTCATCACGAGACACTGGGCCCGAAGCCATGCATGATCCGTGGATTTCGGGCGTCCGCGGATAGCGCATTGGCGATGGCTGCCTTCTGTGAGATGACGGATAACGGCGATCATTACTCCATGCCACATCATGGTACATAGTACATAATGCTGCTGTGGGGAATCCAGATGTCGTTTCTTGTATCATGAATTTCCAGTTCCTCGAAGTAGACACAGACTGGAAAGAAGCCATCGTGGGAGGCTTTGCGGTGATCTGTGGTGATACGTGGTGATACGTGGTGATACAGGGTGATTTGTGGTGATTTCTAGTGACGGAACAAGTCCACTTCGCCCTCTCCAATCGGGCTCGCCCGCAGTAGTACAGTAGCAGCTAATGATGATAAGCTAATAAGCAGCGGAGTCGGTCCAATTGTCGTTTGCATCGCGGGAGACCCGAGACAATGTTTGTCTTCTTTGCCGCCATGTTTTTTTAAACTCTAATGAGCCGTGTTGTGCGACGAGCCGACGAAGAAACAAGACGGACGATACAATCCTTCATCACAGTTTGATCACGGACTCCACGCCCACCTACCTGCGTGTGCGTGTGCGTCGCTCCTTCCTTCCTTTGGCTTCTGCCTCCAGCTTCCTTCGGTTCCTCCTCCCACACCAAATATCAAAATTTCGACGGGCTGAGAGTATTCCGTACGTGCGCTTACTCTTCCCTCTTCTCATCCTCCATCTTAATTCCTGTTTTCTTCCAACTTGCAAGCGGCGCGATTCGCTGTGGCCCCCTTAGACCCTGCACCTGCAACCCCCCCCGCGTTTGGGCATTCATCAATGATCACTGTGATAAGCCATGACGGCCAACCACTTTGCGTCGTGGACGAAGGGCATCGTCGCGATAATGGCGTTGCGTTTGGTCTGGGGTACTGGGGGGCTGTGACTCCTTTTCAGTCACACATTATAAGATGGACCAAGACAAGCCCGCCCTATTCTTACCTCGTTGAGAGTTACATGTTGAGCATATGATATGCTCAACATTACACAAACACGCCCAGCCCGGCCGGACTGTTTATGGCACACCCATTGCGGATTACCCGTGGCGGTTCTGCGAGTTTCGTCTCTCGCATTCAGTCCCCAACCAGCATCTGCAACATGATTGGGGTTCTTTGTCGCACGCAGCAATCATTCCCAAGTACTTAACTAGACCTGGTGGCCAATTTGTCAACTACAAAGCTGAACCAGCAAGTTCTGCTAATGCACACCTGGCTGAAGATTACCGACGTGAGCAACCAAATCGTGTCTGGAGACGTAGTTCATCAAATTCAGTGTCTTTGCCCGCAACCTGCTTCTCTCTTCTTTCATACATACCCGTCAGCATATCTAGTCATTCTGGACCAGACACTCCCGAGAACAAATAATCAGAGAATGACAGCGGTCCTATCGTTGAAAATAGCATGGAGCAAGCAAGCCAGTTGCATCAGAAAGTCATCCTCGACTCGAACGACCAAGCCACCCGCGATGCACAAGATCTCGCGGCCTTGGGCCATGTCCAGACCCTTTCACGAAAGTTCAGCCTTTGGAGCATGCTTGCTCTGGCGTTTTGCGTGTTAGGAACATGGTCTACTATGGCACAAGACTTGGCCACTGGCCTGAGTAATGGTGGCCCGGTCGCCATTCTCTGGGGTCTTCTGCTCGTCACGGCTTGTAACACTTGTGTTGCCGTTTCTCTGGGCGAGCTAGTGAGCAGTATGCCAACAGCTCTCGGTCAAGCCTACTGGATCTCTTCCCTCTGGAGTACACCGACCGGCCGATTTACATCGTATCTGTGCGCATGGATCAACATGATTGGATGGTGGACGTTGGCGGCCTCTCAGATTGCTTTCATGACACAGTTTCTCCTATCTATGAAGCTCATGTTTGATCCAAACTGGGAGGGTGCCAGTAAAGGATGGCTGCAGCTCGTTGTCTACGTGATAACAACTGTCTTCTGCACCCTTATAAACTATGGCGCCTGTCGAAGGGATTGGGTTCTTCCCATGTTCAACAACTTTGCCGGCATTAGCTTTGGTGGTCTCTTCATCGCCTTCTCCCTGGCACTCCTTATCTGTGTTGGAACGACCAGCAACCTCTCATTCCAATCAGCGTCCTTTGTATTTGGACAATGGATCAACCGAACAGGATGGAGTGATGGTGTCGTATGGTTCCTCGGCCTCGTACAGAGTGCATACGGCCTGACAGCTTTTGATTCTGTCATTCACCTGGTGGAAGAAATTCCCGCGCCAAGACGCAATGCCCCTAGAGTAATGTGCCTTGCGGTTCTTATTGGCGCCTTCTCGGGCTTCATTTTCATGGTCGTCTGTCTCTTCTGCGTTCAGGACGTAGAGAATGTCCTGAGACCGGCTTCCGGCAACCCATTCATCGAACTTCTCTTATCTACCGTTGGGCTGGTCGGCGGGGCTGTCATGGTTGCACTCTTCATCTTCAACGGCCTAGGCCAGGGATCTAGTGTGCTCACGACGTCGTCCAGACTGACATGGAGTTTTGCTCGTGATGGTGGAATTCCTTCCAGCGTTTGGTTCTCAAAAGTGGACGAAACTTGGAAGGTGCCTGGACGCGCCCTCTGGTTGCAGTGCTTCATCATATGCCTTGTCGGCATCCTTTACCTATTTTCCAACACTGTCCTACAGGCAATTCTCAGCGTGAGCACCATTGCACTCACAATATCCTACGCTTTGCCTATAGGAGTGCTCATGGTCGTTGGTCGTGACAGACTTCCCAGCGGAGGGGAGTTTCAACTTGGCAGACTCGGACCCTTTGTCAATTGGGTCTCCGTCATCTACTGCTCCGTCACTACGGTTTTCTTCTTTTTTCCAAGCGCTCCACACCCTGCCCCGAGCGACATGAACTTTGCCATTGCCGTATTTGGCACTATGCTGGTCCTCTCTCTAGGCTTCTGGTTTGTTCAGGGGCACCGAAACTTCATGCAGATTGTAGAGACAGCGGAAGATTTTTTGTACGCGCAAGACTGCGGATCAAGGCAGAACAGCAACCTCAGCGCTATTTCTCAGCCCAGCAAAGGTAAAAGACTTGCACGCCAGGACCAAGATCCAAGCATACATCGGGGACGGAGCAGTCAGACGCCTGCCTGACAACTAAAGGCCTCATGTGGAGTTTTCTTAACGTCGCTTGGCCTCATGTGAGACGAGACTCATTTGCATGTGCTGTGTAAGGCAACTAGCTACCTGTCGAGGTATGAGTTGGGGGCTGTCTGTCGTTCTCAGGCGAAGAGAAGAGACATGACTGATACTATTTTTCATTCATTGATCCATTCATGGTAGCTTCGTGTGCCAGTGTCTACTCAAGTATGTATTTCCAGGATGACCGTTCTAAACAAGCGGTCTCTGGTACCCTTTCCAAGCGAAGTTGCAAAATGATGCAAAATTTTCACAATCTTGATCCCAAATTTACGTGCACTGCCTTGGTCTCGGTATAAGCAGCCAGACCAGCCTCTCCCAACTCACGACCAATGCCGCTCTGCTTCACACCTCCAAAGGGGACTTGAATTTCAGAGTCGTTGGATGAATTGACCCATACAATGCCCGCTTCCAGCGCAGCAGCGACTCTGTGCGCGCGATCAATGTTCTGGCTGAACACGGCGGCGGCCAGGCCGTACATGGTGTCGTTGGCCAGTTCCACGGCATCACTCTCCTCCTCGAACGGGGTGATTGTCACAAGAGGCCCAAAGACTTCCTCTTGAAAGACCTTCATATCCTTGGTGACGTTGGAGAAGACGGTGGGCTCGATGAAGAACCCCTTGTCGTTTCCGGCAGTCTTCCGGGCCGACGAACCGCCCGTCTCGAGCTTTGCGCCCTGGCCCTTGGCCGACTCAATGTAGCTCAGAATCTTGTCATACTGGAGTTGTGAGACTTGAGGGCCGTGCGTCGTCTCTTGGGCAAACGGGTCGCCAATCCTGACAGACGTGTTGACGACTCGGATGAATGCCTGGACGAACTCGTCCACGACGGACTTTTGCACCAGCAGCCGAGAGGTGGCGGTGCACACCTGACCTTGGTTGTTCATGATGCCGACGTAGGCCCATTTGGCAGCCTGCTCGATGTCCGCGTCGCCGAAGACCAGCAAAGGTGATTTGCCACCAGTCTCGAGAGTGACGTTCTTCATGCTGACGGCGGCCGTCTTCATGATGTCGCGGCCAGTGAGGGTCGAGCCCGTGAAAGCAATCTTGTTGATGCCCGGGTGAGAGGCGAGCGCGGAGCCGGCTTCGCGGCCGAAGCCATTGACGACGTTGATCACGCCGGGAGGGAAACCAGCCTGGCGGACAAGGTCGGCGACGTACAAGACGGACAGCGGCGTCTGCTCAGCCGGCTTCAGGACGACGGTATTGCCCGTGGCCAGCGCGGGGCCCAGTTTCCAGGCAGCCATGACGAGGGGATAGTTCCAGGGGATGATCTGGGCACACACGCCGACGGGCTGCTTGAGCGTGTAGGCGAATTTGGCAGCGGTGGTTGGGATTGTCTGGCCGTGGATCTTGTCTGCCCAGCCGGCGTAGTAGCGAAGACAGCCGATGACCTCTCCGAGATCCTCGTGGTAAGAAGCGCGGTATGGCTTGCCGCTGTCCCAGGTTTCGATGGTCGCAAGCACGCGCCGGTGTTGCTCAATCAGGTCTGCGAGCTTGTGCATCAGCGCTCCTCGAGCGCCGCCGGTCATGTCGCGCCATGACGGGTCTCTGAAGGCTGCTCGAGCGGCGGACACGGCGCCGTCGATATCCGAAGACGATGCTGCCTCGACGGAGCAGATTTCCTCTCCGGTGCTGGCAGGTTGTTAGCTGCGCTGGCACTGATGCTGAAGGAAGCAAGCAAGCAGAGTGGCTGGGTGAGCGGAGAGCGTACCTTGGGCTGATGCTGGTGATTTTCTGAGACGAAGTTGATTTCACGAAATCGTTGTTAATGAAGAGGCCCGTTGCCAGGCTGAATTCCACGCCGTTGGGAGCCTTGAGCTGGACTTTTTGAGCCATGGATGGTTGTTTGGTCTGGTAACAAGATGGCGTTGGGGTTATGGGTCCTTCCTTGCTCGTCGGGATGTTGAACGAAGAGAAGAGAAGGAAGCATAAAGGTATGGCCCATTGTCGAATTGTTGTGTTCGACAATATAAACCGGACATGGAGCCGTTGGCTGACTTGTCTGGCTGGGGTCGAGCTCCCCACTCGGGATGTCACACGATGCCACATGATGTCATGATATGATGATGCCACTTTACATATGCCGCCCGTCTTGCCCCTCGGATACCATTCCCGTGTGCCAGTATGAATAGATGAATGTTGCGGCACGGCTACTGCACATGGACAGGAGGAGGGTAGCACAACTTATTCGTGGTGTGAGTGGAGAGAGACGAGTTGAAACTTGATAATTCGGGGCTGGTGGCTGGTGGTGGATTTTCGGATTCCGCGGGCGAAAAGTTGCGGGCCCCGAGGGGCACGGCAGCGGCACTTCGTAGGGGGAGGGGGCGCCCTAATGCATCGAGGGGGGGAGGCGGGGGAGAAACACGGGACAAAGTTGCACCTGCCTTTCGTCTGGTTCGTTCGAGACCAGGCCACCATTATGCGCATGTAGTTCGTGTAACTATTCTCGAGCTGTCGTGCCCATGTCATGATTACTCTACACCACCACATCTCGTATACAGCTGGAGCAGCACCAAATCCCGGCAGGCAGGAGGAGCAAATCCGTTATTCATTCCGGATCAGACCGCCGGCGAAGGCGCCGACGCTCTCGTTCATGCCATACAAAACACCCTCTTCCGCCCAGAAATGCCCCGCCCGAGGTATTTCATGTCCAGTGAATCGAGATTTATCCCTCGAAGAAAGCCTCTTCGTCCACGCGCGGAGCTTCCCGACCGGCACGAAAACATCATGATCCCCAAAGACGGCCAACGTCGGGGTTTCCACCAGTTTGTTCTCGGCCGCATCACCCCCCCGTGTCTTGTGCCTCGATGGGTAAAGAGACATGGTGGCCAGGCGCATGACCAGTCCCTGCAGAGGAGACACCAGGATATATGCCGGCCGAGGATACACGAAATTCGCCATGGCGGGGAGCCTTTCCGGCCCTGTCTCATCCGTCGCATCGACGGGCTGTTTTGGGGATCCTGATGCCTCCGGTGTCTGTTGCCGTAGAGATGGCCCGACGTCGTGGGGTTCCGGGCCACTCATTGATCGCCGCTGAGTCCAATTGAGGTCATGTACGCCGTGCGTCGCTTTCCTCTTGGCCATGAATTCATGCACTCCTCTTCGAACCCTGTCCTCGGCATCCAAGGAGAAGCTTCTTCGGCCAGCACTGGAGAAGCTTCTTCGGCCGGGACTGTCATGGCTTTTCCTGGGCGAGCGGTCCCCCTCGTCGCCCCCGATTCGTACGCCACTTGAGCGCTTCCTGGGGCTGCGCGGGTTCTTCACCTGTAGCATGGCGGCTCGCATGCTCCCAAGTATCAAATTCTGTTGCTCTGCCAAGTGCTGGGCTCGAAGTCGTATCTGGGAGGCGTCGGAATCCGTGTCTGGCGCGGCGAATGGGGAGAGAATGTCCTCGATGGGCGGTAGTTGTGTCGTCACCATTGCGCCGTATGAGTATCCCCCCATCAATAGGACCGGGGGCTCAATTGTCTCCGAGCAAGAAAGAGTTGTCGTCTTCGTCGTTTTCGTCGTCGTCGTCGTCGTCTCGACCTCGGCGGTCAAGGGTATTGTTGAAAATGGATTCAGAAAATGTACATAGTGCGCCACGAACCCAACAATGCTCGCGTAGTCATCTCGCTCTGGTTTGGCCGTCCACGAAGTTCTTCCTGCAGAGTGCCCTGCGCCTCTTCAGGGAAATGCAGTCAGCAGTGGATCAACCTTCCCCCCAGATCGTTGAGCGATGCCGTCTCTCAGACATACCGGAAATTAAAGGTCCCCACGAGGTACCCAACCCTCAGCAGCCTCGCGGCAATGCTCTCCAGGATGGCATCATCGTAGCTTCCGCCCATGGGCGCATACGGGTGCGCGACCACAGCCGCGTGCTTCTTCCATGGTGGAGCTTTGGTGTTTGTCGCAGCCAGCGATGCGGGGTGGTAGACGCGACAGTCGAGGCTTGTTCCGTCGTGGAGACTGGGTATGGTGAAGCTCAAAGCTGGCTCGGGCAGCATTGTCTCGCTAGTATCATTTCACATCGTGGTGGAGAGAGTGGCCAGTATTAAAGCTGCGGCTCGCACCGTCGCCTTGTTGATGAATGAAGCCTTGCACTGCTGCTAGCGGAAGTGTTTAGCGAGAGTGGGGCGTACCTGAGGACGGCACGGTCCGAGGCCCAATCACGTGCTTACGATGCCGACGAAATCATTGTACATGCCAACGGGAAATTGGAAATTGAACGTGATTCCAGAAGCCATAAACGCCCGTCGTTCGCATCATTCTTGACTTATAACTACATCTAGTGGCCTTTCTTTTCTTTGGCTTCCTGCGCCCTCTGCTTCCGTCTCTTAATCCAGTTCTTGAACTCATTAATCAGGCCGAGCACTAGTGGTACTCCCGTTGGTCCAAGTAGAGGCAAGTAGACGGCAATTTTGTGCTCATCTGGGAAGTAGAGCTGGCCAACCATGCTCTTTTCGAAAAAGGCCCTCTCGGCCTCTTCTTCGGCTATCCGCGCATGCAGCAAGCCCTCTGCGCCAGCGAGATTGGCGCAGGCTTGCTCTAAATGCTGCAGCGAGCTTGACACCCCATCCGCAACGCTACGAGGTATGGAGATTGAAGGTAGACTAGGAGACAGACGGGCCAAGGAACCGAGAGAGGATGCAGCTCTAAGCAGCAAATCTGTCGTCCGTATTCGAGCAAGAGCGGACAGTCGCAAGGGAAGGGAACCAGACTGCGGCGTGCCCAGAAGAGTGAGGAGATGGCCGCCGAACATCAGCATGGGTTGCTTGAGAGCCTGAGTTGGAACGTGCTTCTCGCTGGAGGGCATGTGCAGAAGATATACAGAGCCCCATTGCGGTATCATCCATGACTGTGAGTTCTCAACTTGTGCGTCATTGGAACCAATGGTTTGGTTTCCCACAAAGATGATGAAGTTGATTGTCGGCGCCCCACCGATTGACGGCGACAGTGGCCATTCTGCAGCATTGACAAATGAAGCCAGGTGTTCCTTGTTCAGGACCTGAGACTGCACGCCAGGCGTGGCATACAACTGGACTTGCGTGTCTATTGTGAAATTATGAATCGGCCCAAGCACATCCAACATTGGTTTCATATATTCACTGATGGCGGCATCGATGTCCCATGTGTTGGGAATGGCGCCATCTGTGAACAAAGAAAAGCTCAGGTGGTAAGTTGGTGCGTAGCGAAGCGACCTCGTTGTTCGCTTGGAGAGTACTTCTGCAGTCTCCGCCGTCAAGGCTTGCTGTCTTGCGGTAGAAGACATTGACGATGTGGAGAGCAGATAGGAAATAATCGACTGTTCCTCAGAGAAGGTGTGTTGTAATTCGTTGGCTATGAACGTGGCCAAAGTGGACGAGGCGGAATTTGGAGACGGAATCGAGTGTGGGGCATACGTCATGTCGAGGATTGGTGAATCTGGACTCAATGAGGCCGAGTTGGCATCATCCGGTGTGAGGTTGATGGTGAGTGTAGAGTCAGAATCGAGCTGTCTCGAGCTGGTGGAATCCTTGTTCCAATTCTGGTCAAGCTTGAGGCGCAAATGGTGACCAGGGAAATCGTTGAGGTCGTCGAGGGCATGTTGCGTGAGACGAATCAAATTTTGGGCATCTTGATCGGCTACTGCATCAGCACGGATGGAGATCTGCAGAGGGAAAGTCGGACGGCAGGCCTGCAGCGTTTCAAGCCGAATTAGAAATTGCTCGCGCTCGCAAACTCTCGCCGGTGGCATAAAGCATCAATGACAACTTGCCTTTCCATTAGCCCATTGCAGCATTCTGTCCAGCGGCAAATCTGCACGGTAGATTGTCGTTGTTCTCCACCATATAGGCAGACCAAGCACGAGGACGATGAACCAAAATGAGAGAATAACGTATGTTCTTCGGCGCGTCTCGCTAGGCTTCTCTGGAGGGGGCTGTTTGGGTGTTGACTCTGCTGGTGGCAGGGCTGCGACCTCGGTCGGCGGCGATGTCATGGTGAAGTTGCAAATATAGACCTGTCTTGTTCGTGATGGAGAGCTTCAGCTGATACAAGACTCTGAGATGTCAGAATCGCAACGATGGGGCGCGTAAAGATGTATCGACAAGAGCGAGCGGTGCGTATCGGGATGCCGACCGGTGAGGTAGGTACGACCTGGTTGCGCTCGTATGTTGCTTGTCTTTAAAGCAGCCAGAAGCCTAGTACGGACGATGTCGCTTGAGCGGTGGCATTCGAATTGAATGCCCGTCAGCAATGCGCAAACACGTCGTTGGCTGAGCTGTCATGAAGCTTCGTGGCATCAAATCATGGCTAACTAACGAAGCTCCCAGACGGACAAGCATGCGGCGTTTGACCCGGCCACAGCCCCCCTTGTCTGGCGACGCGCCATCACGTGGACCAACGCTCCACACCTAATTACACACCAGCAAGTCTTCACAATTCGAATCAAGTGCATTCACCATGGTCAGCTGCGCCATCAACTGCCAACTTTCTACAGTTCTGCTTATTCATACAGAAGCTCAGTTTCCATCGACGGCGACGTCGTGACATGCCCAGCCCTTCTTCACTCTTGCTCGTGCGGGTAAGACTGGGCTCGATGCCGTCAGGATTGTCAGGTTTTATCGTCACCGGACAACAGCAGACGTCTAGACACTGGAACTGATACACTTGCCGAAGCCTGACAATCCGAACCTCGACCAGCTCGCTCGGACTTCTCCACAGCCCATCTATCTCCGAAGCCATGCCACAAGCTTTCCCCACCAAGATGATTCAACGTTGCGAGCCGAGGCATCTTTCCATCTTTCCATCCGTCAAGCTTGCAAGCGGTGCGAGATGCTAGGCTAGGCTAGGCTAGGGTCACGGATTCCTAAGATTCCAAGGATTCCCGTCGCCGTTCTCGATGGTCCAAGCGCTGCCAAAATGGACCAGCCACGAACCGACGACTCCTTGACATCAAGGACGAATCTGGCAGAAAAAAAAAAAAAAAAAAAAAACCTGCTGTGTCTATCCAGCCGCCACATGGCTAGCAGCCACAACATGTTGCTCATGGCGTGACACTTGGAATGGCACTGTGACACTTCAGGCCACCAGGTCTTTTCTGTCCGGGGAGGCGGCGGTTGCTGTGGTGTAACAGATAGCAACGCGACGCAGCGCAGCGCATGGCATATCCGGGCGCAATACGGAGTATTTAATTGCCGGTGGCTCTCGCATCGACCCGTTGTTGAGATGCAGACTGCCGTGGGCTGCAGTCTCGAATTCACGATGTGGGCTGAGGGGGCTGATCAGTTGCCCGAGCCCCCGCCCCCCGCCCCCAGCCCAGCCCTCCTTGTCTCCCTGTTCGCAATTCGCCGCTGGTCACTTGAAACCCCGATTTCCCATACCCCCCCGTTCCCCCGTTTCCGTGCCCCGTTCCATCTGTTGGGCACTTTCAAGCCGTCCCTCGGCTGCCCCATTGCGCCGGACTTTTCGTCGCTTCATCCCGGCCCATATCAAAGCGCACATTCTCCCACCACCGGCTTCTTGTTCCTCACTCCTTGTCCATCTCTGCACATTCGCCGCACATTCGCCGGCCGCACATTCGCTGCACAGTCGCTGCGGTTGCGTTTCGAAATGCCGCGTACGTCTCGGCGCATCCATTGCATCCATTATATCCCCCATCACTGTCCTGAATGTCCTGGTCCCTGGAAATCACTGACTGAGAAGCAGAAGCAGTTCCTCTGGTCGTGGCAGCCCCGGCGGCCGCTGCAGCGCTGGCCTACCTCGATGCCAGGACCTCATTCGGGTACGATTACATGCTCTTCAAAGCCGCCTTCAAAACCCTATGTCGCGTGCTCCTTCGCCAACGCACTGGCCGCCTGTCCATCTTCTACAACCTTGAAGAGCGAGCCAGGCACCCGTCCACCGCGAACAAGGACCTGCTTATTTTCGAGGGGCGCAAACTCACATATGCTCAAGTCTACGACAAGGCTCTCCGTCACGGAGCATGGATGCGTGATACGCTGGCTATCAAGCCCAACGATGTCGTGTCCATGGATTTCGAGAACTCCGACACCTTCATCCTCGTGTGGCTCGGATTGTGGAGCATTGGCGCAAAGCCCGCCTTCATCAACTACAATCTGACCGGCAAGTCGTTGTCGCATTGCATCAAAGTTTCCAAGTCGAGCATCTGCCTGGTCGATCCCAACGTCGCCGAAAACATCACGGACCAAGTGCGAAACGAGCTCAGCCACGTCAACTTTGTCGTCTTCACCCCCGACGTGAAAGCTCAGGTTGATGCCACTGCTCCCAGGAGAGTGCCCGACTCGGACCTGCATCAGGATGACTTGGCCAACCTGGCCATCTTGATTTACACATCAGGCACCACGGGTTTGCCCAAACCAGCCGTTGTCTCGTGGGCCAAGATCATCGCCGGGGGTACCACTTCGGGGACGCTGCTGGCTCGCGGAGGAAACGACATCATGTACACGGTAGGGACCACCCCTTCCGAATCTTCACACTGACAAAATGGCTCATCATCATCGTCTTCACAGTCCATGCCGCTCTACCACTCGGCAGCTTCCTTGCTTTCCTTTTGCTCCACCATATTGGCCGGCAGCACACAAGCCCTCGGCCGCAAGTTCTCCACCAAGCTTTTCTGGAAGGAAGTCAGGGAGAGCAACGCGACAATGATCCAATACGTCGGCGAGACGCTGCGTTACCTGCTGGCAGCGCCCCCTGAGCACGACCCCATCACCGGCGAATGCATGGACAAGTCCCACAAGGTCACCGCGGCGTTTGGCAACGGTCTCCGCCCCGACATCTGGAATGCGTTCAAGGACCGATTCGGCATCGACACGGTCCTCGAGTTCTACGCCGCCACCGAAGGTCCGTTCGGCCTGTGGAATCTCAGCCGCAACGACCACTCCGCCGGCGCCATAGGCCGCAGCGGGCTCGTGTACGGTGGCCTGCAAGCATTCAACCTCGCCATCGTGCAGGTCGACTGGGCCACCGAGCTGCCAAGAAGAGACGGCAAGACAGGCTTCTGCGCCAGAGTCAAGGTCGGCGACCCCGGCGAGCTGATCTGCAAGCTCGACGCCGAGAACATCAGCCAGCGGTATCAGGGCTACTACGGCAACCAGGGCGCCACGACGTCCAAGATCATGCGCGACGTGTTCAAGACCGGAGACGCGTGGTTCCGCACCGGCGACGTGATACGCCGGGACGCAGACGGCCGCATGTACTTCATGGACCGCATCGGCGACACCTTCCGCTGGAAGTCGGAAAACGTGTCCACCGTCGAAGTCAGCGAGGCCGTGGGCCGTCACCCTTCGGTCCGCGAAGCCAACGTCTACGGCGTCCACCTACCGCACCACGACGGCCGCGCCGGCTGCGTAGCCATCGCCTTTGGCGAGAAGCCGAACGAGGGCGTGCTCCGCAGCCTCGCAGGACACGTCAAATCAGCACTACCCCGGTACGCCCGGCCGCTGTTCCTCCGCGTCCTCAACGAAGTCGGCGGCGCGGCCCAGACCACGGGCACCATGAAGCAGCAGAAGCACATGCTGCGCCAAGCCGGCGTCAAGCCGGGCACTCAACACGCCGAGGGAGACGTGTACTGGCTCAAGGGAGACGCCTATGTGCCGTTCCGAGACCAAGATTGGCAAGAACTCGAGGCCGGTCGCGTGAACCTGTAGTCCTCGGAGATCCGAGGGAAGAAGGGAAGCATTTTCAAGCATCAGGAGCCAGCCAGCTCTCTTTATGTTTCTATTTATTGCTTTTGAGCATCGCTTGCACACACGCGCGCGCGCACACACACACACACACAGTTCTCCCTCTCCCTCTCTTTTTTACAAATATTCAACACCTTTGCGCTGTTTCGAGCTTGAAGCTAGTGGCAGCATCAATTCTCCCCCTCACCCCAAGCCACGAGATGCGAGTCAGTCATGTTTAGCGTACATTTCTCGATAGAAGATCAGCATTGTACAATGCAGCCTCTAGAATAATTCATCATGAATTGACTGCAAATTTGCATGGGAGAGTACAATCAAGTAGATTCAAAAAAAAAAAGTACGAGCACATCTGCTGCATGGACCCAGTGGAAGCCACCCCCCTACATCTCCATCCGTGCAGATAACCCGAGTTATATACACAGAGATGGCCTCCTGTATATAAAGCTTACTACTGGTCTACTACAACTTGTTCCGTCTACGACTTCTTGTCATGTTTTTTTTCGTTCAAATCGTCGCGTCCATGATGCCGTCATCTTGGTCGGTCGTGATGCCGTGGTTCCTCCTGGACATCCGGCACATTGGCCACTCGAGTCGTCTCACGCACCCAGCAGCAGCCTT
Organism: Epichloe bromicola; assembly: GCA_023658445.1. Lineage (NCBI taxonomy): Eukaryota > Fungi > Ascomycota > Sordariomycetes > Hypocreales > Clavicipitaceae > Epichloe > Epichloe bromicola. Next base: position 5,732,241 of record CP098269.1, read on the forward strand.
GTAAGAAACCTGAAATCGCATCTTGTCGAATTTCAATGCATCATCAAGATGCACCTATGCCCAGGCCAACGCGTTGGCCGCCGCCGCCGCCGCCTTGCTGGACCGCCGCAAAAGGCGAGGCTCCTCCCGGGGCGGCCATTGTGACCGCGTTGCCCGTGCCGGTCCTTTCACGCATTCGTCGTCCCTCCATCAAGCCGCGAAGGCCGCGCTTCTGCAAGCCGATAACGCTACTCAGCTCCCCACCCCAAATGAGGTTGTTATTGTTGTTGTTGTCGCGATCACTGCCTCCGAGTTCGGAGCCCCATTCAGAGCCGCTCACGCTGGTTGAGGCTGAAATCTCGCCACTCAGTGGACGGCCCGTTTTTTGCACATTGGTGTTTATAACGAGGCCCGGTGTTGCTGCGGCCAGGTCTGCAGATGACTCGTTTGCAGTCGTCCCGCCTAGGGAGAAGTCGGATACCGATGTGGGTGACCCGACGGGGTCAGACGCGCTGACAAAGAAATTGGGGTTCAGAGAGCCATCTATCCCGCGTCCACCCCCGGCAGCCATGGCCGTAGCGTTGAAAACGGCTGCCGCATTGCGGCTGTCGAGAAGCCCGTGCAGGCGCTCAACCACAGCCTCTAAAAGGCCATCGATGCGGTAAGGTCTCGAAATCTGCAACAACGAGCACAATATTTGAGGTGTGCACAAGGGTGATGTCGGGGGAGGCAGCGAGCTTGTATACAAGAAGTGAAGCAGAGCCTGCACAGTCAGGTATGTGTGAGGAAGATACAGGCATCTCGGCCTCGAGTTTGGCGGCAACGACCGAGGTGTTGGAGCGGCGTTCACGGCAGCTGGATTGGGGCCATCACCATGCCCAGACACATCGGCTGCTGCAGAATCGCAGATACCGGATGCCCCAGCAGTCGTGTTAGGGCCAGTTCCGCCGCCTGATGTCGACAGCATGCTGGTACCACTCGACGAGGACGGCGGCTGCGTTGCATCCTTGGAGCTTGGCGTTATGGTCAGTGCAGAGGCACGAAGAGGGTTGCTTGAGAGGCCTGACCGTAGAGTCACCGCGTCGCTGCCATCTTGAGTTGCAGTTCCCTCGCGCAACAGCTGGACAAAGTATGGACCCCATCTTCGAGAGACAAGGCGCGAATTTACCGGGATTCTCTCGCCACCAATGCACAAGATATCCATGTCGGCGAGCTCGCGCATCGCAAGGGCCTTTTCTCCAAGTTCCTCGCTGGCTCTTGAATGAAGGCGTCCACCAGCAGTGTACCCTGCTTTGCGCGCGAGGCTTAGACCAGGACCAGAATAGGGACTGCTCGCAGAAATGAAGCCTGACATTGGGCTCGTTTTGCGCGGGTTGTCGTAAAATCCAAAGGCTTCCAGTTCCACCATGCACACATTCGAAAAGTTGATCCGCCTGTGGTTGTAGTCATCGACGAGGCTGCGCTTTCGGTTACCTAGAATGACAAAGGTATTCCGTCGGTTCCATAACACGCCGCGGTTCCAGCTGCCCTGGCTGAACACACTACCACCGGCGTCAATCCGGCTCCAGACCAGTGTGCGAAGGTCGAGCGCCCACAGTGCGTACTCTTGCTTCGACGATGTGAGATATGTTCCACTGACAACAAAGTGTGTGTCAATCACACCGCCGTTGGGGAATCGAAGTCCTGGCGGGGAATACGTCCCTGTCATGGGCTTCTCGGCCAGCGTGCCATCAGATGACCGGATTTGCAGCTCCAATTTGACGTCTAAAAAGTTGTAATTGGAATATATTAGCATGGATGAGCCAGTTTCTCGAAACTCTTGGCTGATGCCGCTTCCATCTCCTCGCTGACCGCCGTTGGTATATGCCATGCCAACTTTCGCGGACACGGACGGGGGCAGAGGGGCAGCAACACTACGATAAGCGCCACAGCTTTTGCCAAGCGGCTGCGTTGATGTCCATTTCAGGCTGCGGAGGTTGAACACACTGATCTGTTCAATGTAATGGTTCGCGCCATCTTGTCCTCCAACAACCACCATCTCTGCACCACCGGATCCGTCGATAGTAACACCGATTCGACCCTCGTTCGGGTTGGAGGATGGTGGGTTGTGTTGCAGGGCCGCCAATGGCGCGCGAGTTGAGGAGAAGGAAGCCGCAGATGGCAAGATACAGGCGCAATGTGCGTAACGACCCTGAGGCGCATCCTGGGCTGGCAGGTAGGTCCACTTGCGGCTCTCGACATCGTATATGTATATGTCGGACATGACGGAGACTTCGGGTTGTTGTTGCTGATCCGCTGCCGATGCAGTCTGACTGGTGTTTGAAGCAGGTGACATGCCGCCGTAGCAGACCATCTTGGTATCTCCCAAAGCGCACATGGAATGAAAATATCGCGGGGGAGGGACGTCTCCTCCTGTTTCCAATTTGGTCCAATGACGTGAAATCAGGTCTAGTTCGTAAAGATCTGACGTCAAAGGCGCAGGGCGACTGCGAGATAGGATCCGGCCGCCAAATACATAGAGTTTGTCTCCAATAATGGTAGTAGCAGCACCAACCAGGGGCGGCGGCTCACGACCCGTGGTACGATGTACATTGCACATCAATCCTGACAAGTGTGTTGAAGAACCTTGTGCAACGTTGCCGGCTGTTGCTGCGCCAGCTGCCCTTCCTCCTTGACCGACGGCCGGTGAAGGGACAGCTGACGCAGGGCCAGTGCTTCTTGGTGTCAAGCCGTCTCTGTTGTCTTCGCCGGTTTCTTGTCCGACTGAGCTCGCCAAGCTGCTCATGCTGCTGTTCATACTTTGCGAGTACTGGTCCTGTCCACCATATATTTGCCCTGCAGCAGCGGAGCTCGACGAGTCCATTGTACTCGAGCGACTGTCCATGTTCGATTCGGCCGACCGCGAGTGCGGTTCCTCGCCAGACTCGAGTCCGCCAGATGTTGAGAAGCTCGAGGAGTTTGAGCCAAACGGCGTTTGTGGAAGCGGTTTTGCGAGACTTTGTTTCAGGCTCGGTTTTCTCGCAGGCGCAGGCCTGGATGTAGGCGACGACGACCCCCGGCCATCCGACGACGACTGATGCGTCGAGCCGCTGCTGCCAATGTTGTTGGGATTCACGTTGGAGGTGAAGCGATTCTTTAAGCTGAGAATCGACGGTTTTCGTGCGAGCGTTCTCGTCGGCGGGCTTGGCGAAAGGCCTCGATTTGCGCCCAGGAAACTGTGAGCGGTATCAGGGTTGGATATTGTTCCGTGGTGTTTGTCAACTTCGGGTTCTGATGAGGACGAAGGGCGGCTTTCTGCGCGGGAAGGAGCACGTCTATGCGAGTCAGTCAGTCCTGAGCCCGAGGCCATGGTTACTTATTTTAGGCGTCAAGTGGCCGCCAGTCCGTTCCGTCGCCGCAGCTGGGCGTACTAGTCGATGCACGGGTATTCGATTGGGTATGATTTGTGATATGCGGGTAAGAGGGGCTGGTGTGAGGTGAACATGAGGCTGTTGCAATATTGTTGATGTGTTCTTTGCTGCTGCGCGGGGGAAAATTGCCTCTCGCTGGTTGGAAAACCGTGATATTGCCAAGATGATTGATTGCTCAATCAAGATAGCTCACATCCGCGCGATTCGTTCTAGTCTCGGATGTCCGGGATGAGCAAATAAGTAGATGGATAGAGCTGCTCAGTGTCATGGAGACATTTGATGATGATAAGCCCTTGGCTTAAAGAGACAAAACCAGGCCACCAGACTAGAAGCTGACACTAGCAACTCTTCGACTTGGGCCGACGTGTGCTCAGGTTCGTTGATTGATTGCGCGATGAAGTCGTCACAAGCAGACTACTTCTTCGGGCGAGAGAAAGGACACCAGTCTTGCGGACTGAATGACGGTGACGATGACGGTGACGATGACGATGACGACGACGATGACGATGATGAGGATGAGGATGAGGATGAGGATGAGGATGGGGATGGGGATGGGGATGGGGATGGGGATGGGGATGGGGATGGGGATGGGGATGGCACATTATGGCACGTTGTCGACCATGACAATGCAGATGCCGAGGGGAGAATATGCTTGACGATGGCACAGACGGGGCGGGTAAGAGAGGTCATGAAAGAACGAGTAGAGGGTTGATTCAGGAGAGCAAGTAGGCAGGTCGCATACAGCAACACGAGAAGCCGAGTCTACTCGAACCGGACAAGGCCGGTCCAGGTTCCCAGGTTCCTCAGCTAGCCGCCATAGGGGTCATCGGCGGTCATGGGCTGGTGCTGCGGGCCCTTGGCCGCAATGAGCAAGGAATGTGTGCACGTACATGCAGTAGTTTTGAAGGTACAGAAAAGACGCCAAAGTTTGTCGAGTCGGAGGGGAGGCCGAAAGGAGTCGCGAGCGGACAGGCGAGAGAAGAAGGCTTGTGTGCTGTGCTGGCGTGCTGGCGGATGGCGTTGGGTTGTTGGAGCTACCAGGTGACCAGGGGCATAAAAAAAACGGGTACAAACGGAGGAACAGAACCACCAACGTGGAGAATCGTGCATAGAATCGTCCGAGAGGGGCGGAGGCGCCGTGACTGGATCCGTTTCGACAAAGAAAGCCGAGCAAAAGCAAAACACCGTCTGTGCCCCAGCACAGAGTGCTCGGTCGGCTACGTGGATCCTGCCGTCGTTTCAATGTGTGCGTTCGTTTAAGCACTGGCTAGAAATGAATGGTGGGTGCGTCGTTGAACATGAAGGCGCGTGGAAGTCTGCTAGGAAAAGGACCAGTATGGCCTGTTGCACATGTCACCTCATGAGGTCATCTCCGGACGACAAAAGAAAGAGGCCAGATTCGTGGCGGCGACGAGGTGACAGAGAGGGGCATCACCGGACCAGTCAGAGATTTTGGCGGAAACGGACTAGGGTCTGGTACCTCCCTCTGGTATAATACCCCGTCCGGCAGGCAGGTTTACTATCGCTCCGTACGCCAAGACATGAAGAGACTGCGATTGTTACATATGTACATGCCCGCGCTAACATTGAATCCAGCATCACCCGTCTTATCTTCATACGTGCACACGCTATCGGGTCGTACATTCTGCGCAAGTGCATATCTTCCTACGATCCGTACGTCTTTCAACTCCAAGGAATCCTTTGCTGTCTGCGTTTCCGGCAATTTCTAGGCGGCGGCAACAGCCGCATTAGCCATGTCTTGCATGCGTGGCCGTTCGTAATTTTACGAAAAGTCTCCGGCATCCACAACTTTTGCTACTGTCAGTTGTCAGTGCGCAGATCATTCTGCAATGACAAGTCGGCTTCTCGGCACACGTAGCCACATTGGCAAAGGCGCAGATGTGCTTGAACAGTTTGGACAAACTCCCAACCTTGTTGACGTCATGACCGGAGCGGTTCCCAGGGCATTCCCAAACACAGGTTAGGGCAACCAGCCCATTTCTAAATTACCAAACAGAGAGCTTATTATTGGCTTCGCTGGATTGCTTCCGGTACCGCATCGGCCTGGTTCTTGCCCGTCTTCGGCCCGGGTGCCCCCAACATATCGGCCTGTCTTACATGCAGCTGTTCGTGTTCCGTACCAAATTGCTTACGACCACATGATGTAAGATGCCTACACTATAAAAGAAATCACAGCATTTCCTTCCGCTGTCTCATCGCAATCTTCATTTCTCACACCGTGCACTTTGTCATGTCGAAAGAGAACCGCAACGGTCCTCCCCGAGCTCTTGACCCGGCCGGTGCCGAGCCTGCAGTTCCAAACGTCAACATGAATCACAATGTATTAGAAACATCGACAGACACCATCGGCGAATACAGCTCCGACTCGTACGACGAGTCCAAACCCGAAGAGCTCGATGGCCATCGTCCCACTTTACGCGAGACACGTTCTCACACTTCACACTCCAGCAGAAAACGGCGCGCAGGATCGTCCGCTACAACGACGGGAAGCCTTGTGAGGGCAGTCAGCCGCCGAGACACTGTCCTGTCGACACTTCGATCGCGCCCCGTCCCTCGCTTTACACATCCTCTGGCCCATGTTCAGACTGGCGAAGCCGAGCTCGTTGACTTTGACGGTCCAGACGATCCCTACCACCCACTGAATTGGGTGACGCGCAAAAAGGTCTTCACCACATTACTTTATGGATTGACCACCATGACGGCGACATGGGCATCGTCGGCTTATTCTGCAGGCACGGATCAGATTGCGAAAGAATTCAATGTAGGCACGCAAGTTGCTGTACTGGGCACGACCTTGTTCCTCTTTGGCTTCGGCATTGGCCCTTTGCTCTGGGCGCCATTGAGCGAGGTATTTGGGCGACGACCAGCTGTCATTGCGCCCATGTTCGTAGCGATTTGCTTCACCTTTGGGAGCGCTACTGCAAAAGACTTCCAAACATTGATGTTGACTCGGTTCTTCTGTGCTTTTTTCGCATCCGCGCCGGTGACAAATACCGGTGGCGTTTTGGGCGACTTGTATACTCCTGCATGGAGAGGCATTGCCATGGCGGGTTATGCCATGGCTGTTGTTGGCGGTCCCATACTTGGTGAGTCTACTCTGTTCATGTGCGGCGCCTGAAAAGGGCAACATTTCACCCCGATGAAGACGCAAGTGGACTCTAACTCCCCCGTGTGCAGGCCCGATCGTTTCTGCAGCAGCGGCGCAGCAAGACTCGTTGGGTTGGCGATGGACCGAATACCTGACGGGCATCCTGCAAGTCGTCGTGCTCGTTTTCGCCATCATCTTCATTGATGAGAGCTATCCGCCGAAGCTGCTGGTGTACAAAGCCCGGCGTCTGCGTCACGAAACTGGCAACTGGGCTTTGCACGCCAAGTTTGAAGAATGGGACGTCAGCATATCCGAACTCGCTCACAAGTTTCTGCTGCGACCCATGCAGCTTATTTGCACACCCATCTGTTTCCTCATGGCATTGTACGCCAGTTTCTGCTACGGCATTTTGTACATGCAGCTCGGCGCGATCCCCATCATTTTTGGCGAAATTCGAGGCTGGAAGCCCCTTGTCGCAACTCTGCCATTCCTGTCCATCCTCATTGGCGCGGTCCTAGGATGTGGTCTGAACGTCTACAACCAGACCGTCTATAACAAGTATTACCACGCAGCGGGAGACAGAGCCATCCCCGAAAAGCGATTGCCACCCATGATGCTAGGGTCTGTGCTGTTCAGTGGTGGACAGTTCCTTCTGGGGTGGACTTCAGAACCGGATATCCACTGGATCGCTCCATGTTTTGGTCTCCTCTTGATGGGCACGGGTTTCTTCACCATCTTCCAAGCTGCTCTGAATTACTTGGTTGATACGTTCCAAGCTTATGCGGCTTCAGCTGTCGCAGCAAATACCTTTCTGCGATCCTTTCTTGCCGGAGCCTTCCCCCTCGTAGTTGGGCCGCTATATCATAATATCGGCGTAGGACCAGGGTCAAGTATAACTGGCGGATTTGCGGCGTTGCTGGTTCCTGTGCCATTCATATTTTACAAGTACGGAAGAAGTATCAGGGCCAGATCCAAATGGTCCAAGAAGTCTGTGTTTTGAGTTGTGGCGCAGGAGTTGCTGAGAGAGATTATGATGAGCAAAGCAAATTCTATAGCGGCCAGTTCACAGATGATGATCCATGTCTAAATGTGCCGGAAGAAAAGTAAAGACAATGATCGGGCATATTTTAGCCACGAATTCCAATAGCAAACTGTCATTCATGTTGGAAGGGCCCCGAACTTCCACACGGCAGCTAAATCGGGTTCAATGGCTCCGGCAACGGCAAAGGCCCTGCTGATTTGGGCCACCAGTGTGCTCACCATATCACGCTGCCACTGTTGACACGATCTCGAACCAGCAATGCGAAGTGGGAACAGAAATAGCACCGGAGACAATGAGGTCTTTTGTCTACGCCGAGTTTTTTCAAAGCCAATATTTGTGTGTGAAGATGGTGCATGACAGCCCGATGATCAAGTGATGACACTGCGAGACCAGCGCGGTGCCAGTGAACCACATCGTAGTTGAATGCGCCCGACAAATAGATGCTGATTGATGCGTAGAATAAATGGGATGACAGAGTATTTGGCTCGCTGACTTGAGTATCGTTGGCCCCTCTAAAAGATGCTCCAGAAACGTCTGCAAATTTGGCAAACACTATGTTATAATCTTCTCCGAATATATGTTGATTAGGCATGTATGCAGAACTCCAGATTGCCAGTGCCTCTATCAATCTAAAACCGTCCTCTGAAATGGGAATTGTTTCTAAAACATCCTCAGAGCTCGGCGAGATGAGATGTTGCTCGACAAATGCCGCTGCGCTACACGCAAAGTCAGCAACGTCGAGATTCATGACGGGCTTATATCGCCATGTCATGTCGGGGTACTGAGTCAAGGTTAACACCCACCGGACTCTTAGATCGGAGCACATGACCATCATGTTGAGCAATGAATGCAACGGTGACCAAGTATGCACGCCCTCGCTTGAGCACGAATCTCGCGACAATGCCACCCAACTGCGGTTCGGTCAGAAACCCACTCTCTTTGAAAAGAATAGTACGGCTGATGTCAAAAATTCTAGCTTGAGTGAAAAAATGTCAAGCCAGCTCCAGATGGACACCACGACGGCCCACTAGCTTTGAGCGCCATGCATGTCCCTGTCAATGGCCTTTCGAAGCCCCTCTACCCAGCACGAATAATGCTGAAAAGCAACAATCCTTGTCTCCCGACGAGCTGCTGCATCCGCAAGGTTGCGCTCACCAGCTGCCGCCGACTGCCAACATCGCATGCAGAACATGGTTCTCCTTGCGCGAGTGCAGCTGCGTCACCTGCTTCACTTCATCTCCAATGGTTCTATCCCTGCCTGAAACTGTTATCCTTTGCAAAAATGTCAAAGAAAAGAAGGATGTCGGGAAGTCTGATCTACCAGCAGTACCGGTGGTTTTAGCCGTCCGCTTGGTGGAAATCCACCAGTTGCTGGTTGAGCGTTGAATGCATCTTTTTTCGAGGACCAGCCAACTGCAGTTTTTTGTTTCCCTCTCTCGACAGGAGTGAGCTTCTCAGCTGAATTTGGAGCAGCATGCGTGCATGCAATTCACCTTGGTGAGCATTTGTCACAAGGGACGTCTCCGGAGCACTAAAACGTCAACGTGGTGTCAGCAACTAGAGGACACTACTAGCCAGATCTTGTAAGACAACGGAAAAGCACGGTACCTTGAGAAGGCTTGTTAAACAAGCGGTGCACTGGGAACGCTCAGTGCGTGCATCGAAAGGGATACGGTTTGCCCTGCCTTGCCCACAGTGATTCCAACACGTAAACATGCAGTAGTGATTTTTCAATCATGCGTAGTGACTAGGCCCGAAACAGAAGAGGTATATTTCCACGCAAATTTATAAGAGGAGTGACCTCTCGCAGTTCATGTAAGTAAATCAGGGCATAGGAACTAGCTAGTTCACTTAGTGGAATTGCTATAGGCTACAATAGAAGCTCTATATCTCTAAAAGAAGCCTAAAAACGCGTTTTCCTCTCGTGTGTATATTTAATAAAATAGTGTAGAATACATAAATTACGGGAGGTCACTCCCCTTATAAATTTACGGGCGCGGGTACCTCTTCTATTTTAGGCCTAGTTACTGCTGTATAATTGAAAAATCACTACTGCATATTTACGTGTTGCATGTTTACGTGTTGACAGTGATCAGTCGTAATAACGGATGCATTGCATGGCGCCGGCACCGGCACCTAACGACGATACAGGCACCCCCCATGCCTACCCCCATCCATTACATAAGCTAGAAGCCAGTAGCGCCCTCTCTCTTCAAGAATTCCACACTTTTCCACACAGCAACCTTCAGCCCGAACGGCGTTTCCCTGCACTTCTTTTCAACGTCGGAATAGTCATCCGCAACCCACGTAACATGGCTCTCAAGAGCGTGCGCAAGCGGCCAGAGCGGATGCGTCTCCCCGCAACAATTGATGTCCTTGCGAATTATAGCCAGCCATTCCGCCCTGCTCTTGGGAATGAGCATGTAGCCCATCGCCTTCAAGATGGCCCAAAACTCGCCAAACTTCATACCGTCATGAAGCTGTACCACAGGAGTCATTCCACTCGTCGAGTCCAGAGCTGCGCTGATGATTCTCATCGCTGTTGCCGATACATCAGAAACTGGGACCCATTGGTCCGCCTCGGCATCGTTGTATACCCCAGTCCGGATGCAAGACGCCGTCAGCCGCCAGATATAGTCACCCGAGTTTGTCACTCCCTCAGTAGACGTTCCAATGACTACGCCTGGACGCACAACACCAAGACGGTTGGTGTCTGGAATGCTGCGGGCTGCAGCTCTCCTGACCAGGGCCTCGGCAACAAACTTTGTTTGCGCATAGCCATTGCTGTCCGTACTGGAGAGGTCTCGCACCACCTCGACTTCAGTTTTATTCTCCGATGTTAATAGCCCACCGCCGACGTAAACGAATCGCATATGTTGTGAATTCACAACCATGTCGAGCAGTTCCAATGTTGACAGCACGTTGGTGGACTCCAGCATTGCATAAGATTTCGCAAAGTGCACATCGGCTCCGTTGTGAACGATGACATCTGCAACCGAGCCGCTTTTGAGACTGCTCCAGCGTGATGGATCGAGGCCGAGGTTTGGCAATGACAGATCTCCTTGCCAAATCTGGAGCTTGTCCTCGTGTAAATCTGTCCACCACAATGCCTTCTTGGCCGCAGAAATGAGTCTATTCCTTGCCGCTTCCGGGCTCTTTCCGCGCACCAAGGCTGTTACTTGAGAAATCTGGCGATGCCCGAGGAGTTGACGCAAAATCTCTATGCCTATGAAGCCATTTGAACCGGTGAGGAAAACGCTCGTTAGCTTTGACGCTTTGGGGTGGTGCAGACCATTTTCTCCACGGCTATACGACTCCACAAGTGCCTGTGAAGTGGCAATTCTAGCATCATGCTTGTCTATTTGAGCAATGAGATCAACGGGCGCGGTGTTGCCAGCGGCCGGAGACTCTACGTCCCCGTTCCCGGCGGTTGTCTTAACTTCGGAGACTAGCAGAGCCAGGCTTCTGATGGTGGTAGACCTGTCCATCATAACTTGCATGCTAATTCGGACGCCGAATTCGTACATGATGAAGGCTATTATGGACATCATGTTCACCGAATCAAGGCCGGCCGCGTAGAGCAGTACATTGTCGAACCGGATGGCCAAACTCTTGGCCTCTTTCTCTTCCGGGTGCTGCGCGTTTTGATTCCATGCAGGAATCAGAGAAAAGATCTTCTGCGCCAGCTTGTACGCTATCTCCTCATCTTCTCCGATTTTCCCATCATCGCAAGTCTCATTGCAGGATTCTGGTGAATCAGCTTCTGGTACCTCAATTTCTCCGGCGAAGAAGGACCTTCCAATGTCATGCAGTCGCCTTCTGTCTACTTTCCCACTTGCTGTTGAAGGCAGTGTAGACAAACGCAGAAAAGCAACTGGCATCATGTACGAGGGTAGTTGCTCGACCAGCTTAGATCGAGCATCATTGCCTATGTCAATGTTCTGGATGAAAGAACACTCTTTGCCACCGTTGCTCGACGTACGATCCTTGGACGGCTCCATACAGACAAAGGCGACCAAACTTGGGGATGAATCATCTTCGGCCGGTGAGATGGCTTCAACCACAACCTGGTTCATTCTTGGTATACATTGCTGAATGTGTTGTTCCACGTCGCCTAGCTCAACTCGCTGACCTCGCATCTTAACCTGCGTGTCTTTGCGCCCAACAAACACAAGGCTACCGTCTTCATTGTATCGCACCAAATCGCCTGTCTTGTACAAACGGCCCCGTCTGCCTGGATGGCTTGTCCAACCCCTGAGAAGCCAGTCCGGGTCCTTGACGAATGCTGCCTCTGTGCGGTCCGGGTCATTCAGGTACCCGTCTCCCACAATTGGCCCTTCCAACACCAGTTCTCCGACTGCCCCAACCGGAGCCAGCTTGTTGTGGTCGACAACACCCGTGACCCATGTCACAGCTCCGGCGCCAAAGCCAATGCTTATCTGGTTGCCGGGCTCCAAAGAGTGTTGGTTGATGGTTGCTGACGGGGTACATTCTGCAGGGCCATAGCTTGTGATGACCCGTACTCCGTTGGGCCATCCGGTTACATCGTCTGATCTCACGACCTCACCTCCTAGAACGAGGGTCTTCAAATTGCTCAGCTTCTCCCGATGCAGTGTACGAGCAACAGAAGGTGTCAAGTCGACGAGGTTAGCCTTCATAGATAACAGAGACTCTGTTAAATTTTCTGTTCTATCCGAATTCGACGGCACACATAGACACCCGCCTACCGCCAAGGTTGTAAAGGTGCTTAGCAGAGACACATCAAACATGTAGGAAGAGAAGTCGAAGGCTCGGGTCGTAGTGCAATATCCGAAAAGCTCTGACTGATGGGTGACCGCCGAGCAAAATGCCTCGTGTGTAATTACAACACCCTTTGGACGACCCGTACTGCCGGAGGTGAAGACCAGGTACATTGCTGACGAAGGTTGTGGCGAAACTGCAGGGCTGAAGGGAGCAGCTACCTTGGCTGCGTTATGGAAATACGCCGGACCAATGGGAAGTATGACTTCGGCGAGACTGGCACACGAGGCGGCTTGAGCGGTGGATGAGACTACCAATCGTGATCTGATCTGGTCGATGATTGAACGAAGGCGAGACATCGGCTGCGATGTATCGAGCAGCACAAAACCCGCACCAGCTTTGAGTACTGCAAGCATCCCCACGACAGTCCAGCGGGACTTCTCGAAGCACAACGGGACTATGGCTCCGGGACGTACCCGTAGGCTTGACAGGCGGCGAGCAAGAACCGTCGCGAGTCTGTCCAGCTCGGCATAGGTAAACTCCCCGTCCCACGCACAAACTGCTTGAGCATGGGGGCGATGCTCGACGGTTTTCTCAATCATGTTGTGTATACAACTCTTGGTTGCCTTGGGAACTGCAGAGTTCCATTTCCACAGCTGTTCCAAGTCTTTCGGCGACGCAACCTCGATTTCATCCAATGTTTTCTCGGGTGCAGTCTGGAGCTGCTGTACCACATGCTCGAGCCGCACGAGCAATGCATGTACTACCCACTGCTCAATGACGGTTGAATCAAAATTTGCCTTGACGGAGATTTGTTTCCCCACCATGTTCATATCAAGAACAAGTGCATGCGTGTTGAACCATCGTTCCTGATTGCCGTCTTCCCATGTTCCAAGTGCGTCTGATTCGGAAGCATGCGACTGGAGATGAATCACGACCAATGTCTGGAACGAACAAGCCTGCCGGGTTTCCGAAGATATCTTGGCAATCCGATGCAAGCCCATCTGCTCGAATGGGATCATCTTCGACGCATCTTGTTGAACTGACTTTAGATAATCCGACACCTTCTGACTGCCCGTAAACTTGACACGTACAGGAACTGTTGCTATGGTCGGTGCTGGCATCTGATCTATATCCGTGACAGGTGCATTTCTTCCAAACACGGTGGCTCCAAAGACAACGTCACTGGAGTTTGTCATGTGGCCCGAGACAAGTGCCCAAGCAGCACGGAGCAAGCTTGCCGTCGTGATGTCTGTATTGTAGTCTCCTCGCCTTTCAAACCGGTGCGTGATTGCTTGTTGCGCAAGTGGCTGCCTCACAGATACCGGTAGTGCTGGGAATGGAACCATCTCGTAGCCTTCCATGAGCTTTCGCCAGTATTCTCGGGTCTCGACGCTCTGCTGGCTCAGCGCGTGCCTGATGAAGAGCTGGTGTTGTGCCGGAGCGTTGATAGACTCTCCATGGTATGCCTTGTTGACCGCATCCAGAATGAGAGACATCGACCAGCCATCATAGAGCGCATGGTGTATAGTCAGTACGAACCACTTATGCACACGTAACTCGTCTCTCACGAGTGCAAACCGGACCAATGGCTCCCCAACACCCATTAGTGTTGTTCTGTCGGCATCAATGTACTCGTCCAGTGCACTCGAATCAACCCATTGGATGTCCTCGTCCAAAACAACCTGCAGTAAGCCGAGCGAGTTATGATTAACGATTCTTGTGCGCAAGATTGGGTAGGCTCGAACCACCGTTTCCCATGCACTACGGAAGGATGATATTGCGACGTTCAGAGATAGTTTCAAGACCGCCTGCATCATGTAGCCTCCCTGTTTCCAAGACAAAGACATGAAGCCTTCTTGAAGTGGTGTGCAGGGGAAAGCGTCTTGTATAGGCGCATCTCCCCGACACTGCGATGAAATTTCCTTGATGAGTGACGGGATGCCGGGCTCATCACATACAAGAGCAAATGGTGCGATGTATTCCGGGGAGCATCCCGTCAGAGGAATAGCTTTCTCTGATACCTGAGACAATCTGGAATCGGTGAAAATGTCACCCACTGATAAAGCAAGACCATTCTTCCGAGCAGCTGCGACCACTCGCATGGCCGAGATCGAATCTCCTCCGATCCAGAAGAAGTTGTCGTCCAACCCAATGAGCTCTGGCTCAATCTTCAGCACGCCAGCCCAGATTCTTTGCATCTTTCGCTCTACTTCCAACGTTGGCTGTCGTTTGGATGCTTTCGAAACGACTGGTTTGTGCACCGCATTTGCAAGCGCCTTGCGATTGACTTTGCCGTTCTCGTTGATGGGCAATTTATCAAGTATCTGAATCGAGCCCGGGACCATGTATGAAGGAAACGTGGCCCGCAACATGATGAAGAGCTCATCATGCAAGTGTGGCATTTCTCGTTGCGAAATCTCGGTTTCATGCAGGGCCAGAGGCTGCACATCTATCTGTGGCTCGATATTGCGCGTGGTGACGAAGGCGGCGAGTCTATGAATTCCTTCATCTCGCTGTCGCTGTTGTAATACAGCCACTGCGTCGTCCACATTGTCATGCTTTCGTAAAACCTGCTCAATCTCTGCTAGTTCAACTCGATGGCCTCGGATCTTGACCTGCCCGTCCATTCGGCCCAGGAAGTCTAGTTGCCCATCAACGGGGCGGTAACGGGCATAGTCTCCAGTTCGGTAAGCCCTAGCTGGCTGCCCATCAACGGTCACGGAGACAAATCGATTAGTATTGAGCTCCGGACTTGTATATCCTCTCGCAAGTCCGTCACCTACTAGAACCAGTTCGCCGACGATGCCAATGGGAACGGGTTGTAGATTTGAATCCATGACATAAGCACCTGAGTTGTTGACTGACCGGCCAACTGGCACTCTATCGGTGACGATCTCCTCTTCCGGGCAATACGCTGTACTCATACAGGTATCCTCGGTTGGCCCATAACAGTGGATTACCGCACCGCTCACGAGCCCGAGCGCTGCGTTAAACACTGCAGAGTCACAAAGCTCTCCTCCCGTGCATACTGTGTGCAATGTTCTGAGAAGTTGGGGGTGCTGAACATATTCCTGCAGTAGAGCCGGTGTGAAGAATGCA
Organism: Epichloe bromicola; assembly: GCA_023658445.1. NCBI lineage: Eukaryota > Fungi > Ascomycota > Sordariomycetes > Hypocreales > Clavicipitaceae > Epichloe > Epichloe bromicola. The sequence goes on from CP098269.1 coordinate 5,747,623, forward strand.
TTCTGGACGTTGTCTCGAGTGTAAATTTTTGTCAAAGCTTTCGCGTCCATTGCGGCAACATCATCAACGCATACGAGGGTCCCCCCATTCAGGAGTGAGGTGTAGATCTCCCAGGTTGAAGCGTCAAACGCTATATTGGAGACGTGGGCCATGTTTTTCTTGGCATCCAGGCGTTTCAAGGCGCTTTCTTGCTGCGTTGCCAGCCGTACTATGCCCCGATGCTCGATGACAACCCCTTTTGGTCTCCCTGTTGAGCCCGAAGTGAACATTACGTACGCGATGCTCGAGGCCGTGGGAGTGAGAGTCGCCGTCTCTGAGATACTTGCAGTTTCCAACGTTTCGTCATTCAGAAAAATATCCGAAACTAGGACCAAGTCGACGTTGCCTCGCTCAATTGTGGGCAAGTCCAAGCCGTCCCCAACGAGTATGAGCAGTTTGCCTTCTAAAGCTGACAGGATACTCTCGATTCTCCTCGGCGGCAACTTGACATCTAGTGGCAAATATCCTAGGTTTGCCTTCAGAATACCCAAGAAGGTCACGATTGTCCGAGGACACCTGGTTGCGTAGACACCAACCAGCGTCTCCGGCGCCAATGACCGTCGACTCAACCAACAACAAAGCCTGTCCGATTGCCTGTCCAACTCAGCATATGTGAGAGAAGTCTTCGAGTCCTTGACGGCGATTTTGCGCGGGTTGGCAGCAACTCGGTGGCGAAAAACATCGACAACGCTGGAATCGCGAGGATAGTTGCATCGATTGATGCCCAGCAGTCCCATTCGCTCTAGTTTGGCTTGGCAGTCTGGCGTCAATAGAGGCAAAACACGGATCTTTGTCTCGGGCTCATGGATACCCCGTTCCAGGAGATGATGGAAGGTTCGAGTCAGATTCTCAATTGTCTGTGGCTGGTAAAGATCTGTAGAGAAAACAACCCGTCCTTGTAAACTCTGTTTCTCTTGAAAAATGTGACATTCCAGGTCGAATCTTGACGCAACAGACGAGCTCAACGGTTCGCTCTGAATATCTGGCAACTTGAAATGACCTAGATCCAGCTGAGAATGTAGGGCAAACATGATTTGAACCAGTGGGTTACGGGAAGCGTCTCTATTCGTTTGCAAGCGCGAAACAATCGTCTCAAACGGAACGTCCTGGTTTGCAAAGGCAGATGTTGCTGTGGATTGAACGTTCTGGACCAAGTCCTCAAACGACTCATCATCAATCTTGATGCGCATACACTGTATGTTGACGAAGAACCCAATGATCTCTTCGAGCTCTTGGCGGTTTCGATTCGCAATCGGGGTGCCAATGGTAGCATCTGCTGAGCCGGTGAGACGAAAGTGTGTCGCCCTGAACGCAGCGAGAAGCACGATAAAAGGCGTTATGCGAGGACGCGCTTTACAGAACTTGATCAAGTCATTATAAAGAGAACCTGCGATTTCGAACTCCCGTGTGGCCGCTCTGCCAGATAACGAGGCTGGCCGTCGTAGATCACCAAAGAGTTCCGCTGGTCTGCTTTCGTCCAGATGCTTTACCCAGTATTCGAGCTGCTTCTGGTGCTCTTCCGCCTGGTCCTCTCTCTTTTGCCATGTGGCATAATCCTGGTACCGGACCGGCAACTGCTTCACCTCTAACTGAAGGTTCTCTGCTCGACGGGCAGCTGAGTAAAACTCGGCCAGCTCTCTCTGGAGAACATCAATAGACCACCCGTCGGAAATGATGTGGTGCATGACAATGGATAACACGTGATGGTCCTCGTTCAGTCGGCAGAGCTTTACTCGCCACCCCGTCTCCCTCTCAAGATCAAATGGTTTGGTTTGTTCTTGGTGAAGAAATTCTCTCAAAGATGCCTCCCCTTTCTCTGTCGTCATGTCAATCACCTCGAGTTTCTTTGGCTGGAACGGCTGCACGATTTGTATCGCGACCCCATCTTGTTGTCCGAACGTGGTTCGGAGAGTCTCGTGACGTTCTTCAAGCGCACGCAACGAAGCAGTCAGAGCATCACAGTCGAGTGGTCCTCGAAGCCGCACAGCAAAGGGGACGAGATACCATGTCGACGTGGGATATAACAGCTGCAGGAACCACAGACGCCTCTGCGCAAAGGACTGTTCGACAGGTTCAGCGCTTTCATTCCGCGGAATGGGAACATAGCGGCAGGAGTCGGTCGACGTTCCTATCCTGTCAGCCAGTGCCGCCACAGTTGGACAGTCGAATATATCCTTCACCGTCATGTTAGCGCTTAACTGGGTGTTTATGCGCGAGGCAGCTCTTGTGGCAATGAGTGAATGGCCCCCATGTTCGAAAAAGTCGTCATGAATGCCTACAGTCGTGCCGAGAACCCTGGCGAATTCCTCGCATATAACACGCTCCAAGTCGTTCCTGGGAGGCGCTTGGATATTCTGCGCCCTGCTCAACTCGGACATCTTGATCTCTCTTGCTAGAGCCTGCCGATCTAGCTTGCCGTTTCTGTTGATTGGCATCTTCTTCAGTACTCGAATCAGCTTTGGTACCATATAGGATGGCAGCTGACTCTTGATGACCTCGTGGAGGTCTTTTTCGACTTTCCGGCTCAACCGCAACCACAGCGGCTGGGTTCCGAGTGAATGAGATGGGTTGCCGTGAGTTTCGGTAGGGAATCGAAATTTCACTCGGCTTTGACCCTCTGCGGGACGGAAACGGTGGAAAACGGCGTCTAAGCCGCCTCGCTGGGAATACTGTCGCGCCCAACTCATCTCAACGCGGAAGCCTGACAATTTGGCGAGCCCAATCAAGTCAGTCGTGGAGAGTGAGGGACAAGATTGCGCCTTCTCCTTCACAAATGCATACCAATCGTCCTGTGGTATGCTGGCCATGTCCCCATCAAGGGCGTCCACGACGCATCTTTCTAGGATAGTTTTACTGTTGGGGATATTGCTGACGGCAACCAGGGCGGTCGGGTCGTGCGAGCGTGAAGTTAAAATGTCCAGAAGCAACGGATAGTCCAGTTTCCGAGCCATGAAATCAATCCAATCTTGCTCAGGCACCTCTCTGATCTGAAGCTGCTGGCCATGGCGCTTCACATGTACAACGGCAGAATACCGATAACAGCTCAGCTCATTTCTGGCCCTCATCTTTTTCGGTAAGATTTCGACGTGTTCCACTAGGTCAGGGAATTGCTTGGCTAGCGCAGTGAAAAATGCCGGGTCTATGAGCAGCTCCTCTTCCGACCTTTCAATCTGAGCCATTTGCTCCAGCATCTGGGTCATGGTGGCCGCGCCCCCGACACGGTGTAATATCGTGGAAGCCTGGAAGTCTCTGTACAGAGCAAAGGACCTGATATCACCGAAGAAGAGTCGCTCCGTGCCTTCGAGATGGAGAAGGTCTTGCACTACACTCGAAAGATAGTCGAGACTGGGGAAGTACTGAACCACAGAATTCACAATGACAAGGTTAGGTGAGTTCAGCTCACCAAGTTCCTTGATGTCCGTGGCAGTGCCCAGTTGAACACGAATTTTGTCAGCCAGGGCGGGGATTGACTGGGCCATTGTGCGAACAAAATCGACAGCTCGTTGGGCAGGATCAAGGCCAACGTAACTTGTTAAGCCTTCAACAATGTTGAAGAGAATCATGCCGGTGCCGGTTCCAATCTCGAGGACGGCATGGGGCGGGCCACCGTCTCGTATTGCGGCAATTGTGTCGTCCAACCACTCATCCATCTCTGTCACATCGATAATTTTGCCGTCATACATGGACGTCCATCCCGTGAAGTCCCTACCAAGTTTGTCTTTCTTGGTGTGGTCCAGAACAACATACTTGTCTGCATTGAACAAAGCTCCCCACCCTCCAACTTGGTTCTCCTCTAAGGCTCCGACCTGTTGTTGTTTTTTGTCGTCTTCAGACTGAGCCGCCACCTCCCCCAGCGTGACGAAACCGACGAGGTCGCGCTGGTCTTGCTCTGTCTCCTGAGACACCAACACGGCAGCATCCTGAACTAGAGCACAGCCACGAAGGGCTTGCTCGATCTCTCCGAGCTCAATTCGATGACCTCGGAGCTTGATCTGTCCATCTATTCGCCCAATGAATTCCAAGAGTCCATCTCCTGGCCTGCGGCGGACATAGTCCCCGGTTCGGTAGGCTCGAATTAGCTTCGCATCGATTTCAACAGACACAAAGCGCCCAGCGTTTAGTCGAGAGTCAGTATAGCCCCTTGCAAGACCGTCCCCTGTCACAACAAGCTCGCCCATCACACCTAGCGGAACAAGACGTAGTTGTGAATCCATCACATATGCCCCCGAATTGCTTACAGGGGGACCAAGCGGCACTCCATTAGCATATGTTTCCGTCCCCGGGGCGCTAAATATCGTGCTCATAACTGTATTCTCAGTTGGTCCGTACGCATGCAACAGTTTTCCCCTTGTCAATTGTTGGGCCGTAACAAAGTCTTCGGGATCAACTTTCTCCCCCCCGACATATATGGCACGCAGTGCGCAGAAAATCCTGGGATTACTGACGATGTACTCTTTGAATAGAGCTGTAGTGAGCAAGGCATTTTGAATATGTTCGCGTGCGATGATCTCCTCGAGTGTGTGAGGGTGCAACACTGCCATTGCATCAATACAAACCAGGGTACCACCGTTTAGCAAAGCGGCGTATATCTCCCAGGTAGACGCATCAAAGGCAATGTTTGACAAATGAGCCGTGGCTCCTTTAACATCCATGTGCTGCACCACATTGCTGTTTTGCACGAGCCGCACAATGGCCCGGTGTTCGATCATGACTCCCTTTGGTTCAGCAGTTGAGCCCGATGTGAACATTACAAGAGCGAGGCTCGTTGATGAAGCCCGAGTCACTTGCCCATGCTTGATGGCTTGCTCTAGAATTACATCTGTGATGGAGATGAATTCAGCAACATCTTGCTTGATTTTCGGTCTTCGAACACCGTGGCTGCATAGCACCAACCTCCGGCCTTCAAAAGATGAGAGAACTTTTTCAAGTCGACCCTCTGGCTGATTGGCATCCAGTGGTAGGTACGCCATGTTGGCCTTAAGAATCCCTAGAAAAGCAATAATCGTCTCACAGGATCGAATTGCAAGCACTGCAATAACCGTCTCAGGCGCAAAGGATCTGTTTGACAGCCACCAAGACACAATATCTGACTGGTGGTCCAGCTGACGGTATGTTAACTGACCAGACGCATCTTTTACCGCCACAGCATCTGGACATTTGTCAACTTGTTGCGAAAAAAGGTCCGTGACACTACACTCTCTTGGATAATCCGATTCGTGCATCCGAATCAGATCAAGATCCCTGAGCATCAGGAGTGCTGTATCTGTTAACAACGGTAGAGAGGCAACTGTAGTGTCTGGCTGTTTCACTCCCTGCTCCAGAGTAGTCTTAAAAATAGACAACATGTGGCAAATTGTCTCGGAATAGTAAAGATCTTTGGAGAATATAGCCTCGCCGACAAGTATTCCGTCTTTCTGGTGCAGATGTAACTCGATGTCAAGTCCAGAACTGATCGGAAAATCCATTACCTGCGCTTGGGTATCCTCAAACGCATACTCGTCGATGTGCATTTCGTGATGCATAAATAGAGCCACTTGAATAATAGGGTGGCGAGATAGATGGGAAGTATCTCTGGTCTTTTGCAACTCGGACGCAATCAGTTCAAATGGGAGACCTTGGCTATGGCTCGAAGCTGTCATAGCAGTTTGGACGTGAGAAACCAACTCCCTGAATGATTTGCCCTCGACTATACTTCGAACGAGTTGTAGATTGACAACAGGTCCTATATTATTTTTGCGTTCGTTTGCTTGGCGACTCTCATCAACAAAACCCAGTGTGGCATCTTCCGACCCGGTCAGACGGTAATGGGCCGCTCTGAACGCTGCAATAAGCACGACAAACATGTCAGCGTTGCTTTGGCCACAGAACTTCTGCAATTCTTCATAAAGAACTGGCCCAATCTCGAAACGTTGCTTTACAACCCTTCCAGATAATGCTGCCGGTCGAGGCTTGTCACAAGGTAGCTCGACTGGGCGACTCGTTCGAAGTTCATTGGCAAAGGAGCGAAGCTGGCGTTGTTGTTCAAGGATCTCGTCATTCGTCGACCCACAGTTGACGAGGTACTGATATTGAAGCGAGACTGGTTCTCGTTGCAGTGGACCTTGTTGTTGAAGTGAGGCGGAATATAAAGTAACTAGCTCTTGAAGAAGAAGTCTGGGAGATCGAGAATCTGAGATGATGCAGTTCATAACAATGAAAAGAATGTGCCTCTCCCCACCCAACCGATACAGAGAGACCCTCCATGCCGTTTCATTCTCCAGGTCAAATTTCATGACCAGGTCTTCCTCCATCCACTTGAGAACAGCTTCTTCATGGTGAAGAAGGTCTATGACATTAAGTTCCTTGACCTTGAATGGATGAACCAATTCGGTCAGACTTCCTCCTCCGACTGAGAAAGTTGTTCTCAATATTTCATGATGGTTCATCAACGTATCCAGAGCAATTTGGAGCGCCTCTCGTTGGAATGGTCCTTGGAGGCTGACCCCAACGGACATGTGGCTCCGCGCCAAATGAGGGTTCTGGAGCAAGATGCGCCGTCGTTCGTGGGCATACCATTGCTGAACAGACTCATTTGGATGGAAGCCATCGACATTCACGATCATGCCTTGCACTTCTCCCCCAGTTCCATTAGACTTGTTGTCCAGAACATTTGCTGGCACCACCTCCTGAACAGCTGGAGGAACCGATGGCCGGACCTTTGGCATCGGAGCCTGCATTTTGCGGAAATGCTCAGCCATACCGAGGCTATGGTTTTCAAGCGCAACCATTGTCTTGGTAGGATATTCGAGTCTGTGGTAAATACAGAAATAAAGGCAGAGATTAATGTGGGAGGGTTTGTCAATGTCCCGGTAGCATATTCTTCTTGCCAGGAGGCTATATATGTCTTTCCGCCTGCGTGGCACTGAAACACGTCCACGTATGAGAACACACTATGGGCCCAAACCAACATGTAGAAAATTCGTGACCATGATTTGGTAGCTGTTGATTCCTTGTCAGTGCTCTGGATATGTTCGGTGCGTATATGGCCCCATACAGGCCCTGCAAATCGTTTCGACCATAGATGTACAACAATGTATTTCTGGGCGCAAAAAGGCGGCATCACCTACATATGTGTGAGACATGTCATCTCTATTTCTTTGATTGCCCGTGAAAGCACCTGTGGCTTTGTGTTTTCTTCGTTTACTACTATGCAATTGGTTAAATGTCCCCGTCGTTACGGTTTCAGAGATGTTGGGTCGGCTCAAGCGATCGTATTTGCTGTTGTACCACGAGACTTGAAATTCGTTTTCTTCAGGAGCCATGGGTGTTACAGCATGGATCATGGATCGGGTTACGAGACTAGTCAAGTTCTGTTGTACATGTACCACCGGGCCATGTCTCACAACGTGTCGGAGACGTCTTCACTTCCCGCCAGCCACAGGGTCACAGTCGTCTTCAACTACAGCCAGCCACAAGGTCACAGTCGTCTTCACTTCCAACCAGGCACGATGTTACAGTCGTACAGTGTCTGCTCACACAGGTGTTGGCGAGCTGAACATGTTGGTTTACAAATTTGTGCATGTTTTGTATCTGACCGAGTGACAAACAAGAATTTGTCTGGGAGCCCTGACATCTTTAACATGGCAAGATACCCTTTAGTTTCTGGACTCGCTTACAGCCCATAAACCCACAAGTAGAGTAGCTTGTGAGCAGTCAAAGAAAACAATCTCTTCATATCTCATCGACACAGACGAAAGAAAGGAAATCATAAGTATGAAGATCTGCATTATCTCATTGTCCAAGAACGCCGCGTCACGATTGGAGAGGGTAAATTTATTCCTCCTTCCAACCAAGTTCGCGCCGTTCTAACGCACATCTAGCATGATGGCCTGCCGGACCCAACTCATTACATTCCACAGTACCGTCATGAATTCGTCGACCGGCAAGTCACCAAGCATAATGCTCAATACGAGATTGATAAATTGTGTTGCGAGAGTTTCGATGCGTTCATGAATTGCATGGTTGGTAGACTATGCACATCCTACTTCAGATTTGGTCACTCACCAGTCATTCAGGGTGTCGATGTTGATGGAATTGAAGCAACCAAGCATCTCGAGTCCAAAAACGTCACCATACTAACCAATCCCTCTAGTCTCTTGGCCACAAGTAAGCTTGATCTAAGAGACGATGCCAATGAGCCGGCGTTCAAAACTCCCCACAACACATACGGCAAGTATCCGAAAATCGTCAAGTACTTCGATAAGTCTGGCTCCCTGGGATTGGATCGAAATTTCGTCTGCTACAACGAGCAAGCTGTCAGAGAGCGGATTACTCTTCTACGAGAGCAGGACCCAACATTCGGAATTTTGGTGCAGGACTACATATTTGGTGACGAGTGTGCAGCAGTCGTCATTGACTTGGGCCGCCATGTAATCGCATTGTCTCCTGTCAAATTTGTGTTCCCGGTCAGTACCTCGGCAGATGCTGAATTCTTAACCCGGGATGACAAAAATGGGAGCGTCACGGCTAGAGAGATAAGCCATGTCATCATAGAAGGCGAACTCCGCGAGAGATTGCAATGGTCCGCTGTCAATGCTTTCAAGAACATCAAGGCGTCTTATCAAGGAGCCTTCGCCCATGTAACGATGCGGGTGGAAAGAAACACTGGGAATATCTACGTGATTGATGTCGACTTCAATCCGTATATCTTTAACCGCAAAGGATATCGGTTTGATGGCGATTTCATGCTGGAAGCCACCTTTCCCGGCAAGCAAGAGGCCTTCCTTGACACGATACTGACCATCAAGCGCAGCCAGCTTGGCTCTAACAAAAGTCGCATCACGCACACGGCTGCTGTTTACGACAGTTGGTCTGACACTTATGATGAATTTTGGGAGTCAACCAACGTGTCCAAAATTCAACAATTTACAGTCGCCAACTTCGACTTCACTGGCTCGGTCCTGGACCTTGCGTGTGGTACCGGCGTCTTCGGCCGCATCCTACATGCACACGGTGCAAAGACTACGGGAATTGTTGGTGTCGAGATTTCGGCTGGCATGCTGTGCGCTGCCGATATAAAGAAATATTACAAGAAGCCTCTCTGGAATTGCTCGATGCAAGAATATGTCATGGTAATTGGTGCCCAAGTAGTCTTCCCTTCACGCAGTTTACTGATGGCTGAGACCGCACCATAGGAGAATGTTGAGTTCGACCATGTTGTCTGCTTCGGGGCGCTTCTTTTTCTCGATGCTGATGAGCTGAACACTGTTTTAGCGAGAATGTTCATGATGGCCCGCAAATCGTTGACAATGGAAGTAGACAATCTTGACAGCAATGTAATTGAAACAATGCAGAAAGGCGCTGGGGATCACTGCTTCATTGAAAACCATTTCCAAATGGTTGAGAGGTTTGGGGTCCCAAACGGGTGGAAGCTTGTGTATAAACAAGACGGGCCTCTTTTCCCATCCCCAACTTCCCAAGGAAATGTGGAAGGTTACATAGTCAGATTCGAGAAGCTCAACAGCCGTTGAAATTGCAGTGGTTAGAGCCTGAAGTTTCTAGAGCTTCGTACATATCTAGGCCTTCTCCCATTACTATCGGTCTTTTCAATTCTGACATTTCCCGTATTTTTGGTCCACCAGTGACATCAAAGTTGAGTCCGAGATAACTCCTCAGAAACCTAATACATTTGAGGAATATCCAAACTCAGGATGGGTACCTTTTGCCTTGGTTTGTTTCATGCCCTGCCGAAATGTCCGTACAATTTCAACATCCAATGAACCAAAGGGCGAATGGAAGCCTCCAAACATGCAGTGGTGTATCTTCTGCCAGCAACTCAACCGCCCTATCAATTCCCACCCTCAAACCAGGGATCCTAGACCGCCTCTTTAGCGAGCGCTGCATGATATCGGTTAGGGTGAAACATACGTACGGTTGACTATGAGATGCCGCTGGTACTGATTCTAGCCCCCGCAACTTCTCCCGAGATCGGAGTAAAATGATTGGTGGTATGTCACTTGCATGTGTCTCGGATACAACGAATCAAAATTGAAAAGCGCATTTTGAAAAAGACGAATGAGCCCGATTGTTCTTCGATGGCGCAACCAAACTTGTGTCAGCTCCCACTAGGGAACACACGACTTGCTTCCGACAAAAACGCCAGTCGTTTGACAGAAGTTCACCTTATTCCTTACTAGGCTTCCGATTTCTTGCTCGCCTTTTATTTCTTTGCAAATGGAAAGCCAATCTTCTTCATTAGGTTTTCACTGGCGCTCTAAGCCGTCTTTTGTCATAAGCACGGTAGCACTTGGCCTCTTCACGGACGTCTTTCTTTACGGCATTGTCGTTCCCGTACTTCCATTTATGCTTCGCAATCGTCTCGGTATCCCAGATGATCAAATACAGTTCCATGTATCGACGCTTCTCGCAGTGTATGCGGGAACATCGGTCGTGTTCTCCTTTCCCGCAGGGTGGATTACGGATAAGATTGGTTCCCGTCGGCTTCCATTCCTCGCGGGTTTGTTATTATTGCTAATTGCAACTATCATGCTGGCACTTGGTCATAGTCTTGTCGTCTTGGTGGTAGCAAGATCGCTTCAGGGCGTCTCTGCTGCGATTGTGTGGACTGCCGGGCTTGCCATGGTGCAAGATGCGGTTGGCCGAAAAGGAACAGGTCAGGCTATCGGGACAGTAGGTATTTCAGCATCCACGACGCGGGAATGGCGACATGCTGATGCATCTAGATATCCTCTGTGATTTCCGTCGGTGAACTTCTCGCACCTGTTCTGGGAGGTCTGCTCTACGGCAGAGCTGGCATCTTCGCCGTAACTGCAGTGTCTACGGGGATTCTGGCAATCGACCTCATCATGCGACTTCTCGTCATTGACGCCAAGATGATCACGAGCAATGATGGTCTACGTGCGGATCACTGTTCGAATGAAAATGACTTTGCAACCGCGGGTTGTCGACAGGAATCAGAAGCACGAGAAGGTGATGCTTTGCTTCCGCAACCTGAGAGTGGAGAGTACAAAATACAATCAAATCTCGGCACCATAGAACGCGCCATTCCGATTCTGTACTGCTTTCGTAATACCCGATTCCTGGCAGCACTCGTTCTCGTCTTGGTTCAGTCATTGCTGATAGGCGCGTTCGACGCCACCGTTCCAGTCGAGACGAAAGCCCTATTCCATTTCGCTCCCTTTGAGGTTGGACTCCTTTTTGTCGCGATAGTTGTCCCAAATTTGGCGCTAGGGCCCGTGGCCGGACTGGCCGTAGACAGATACGGCACGAAGCTAGTGGCAACAGCAGGTTACGCATTCTTAGTCCCTTGCCTCCTCCTACTAGGTTTGCCATCGTGGAAAATCCTCACGGGAAACCACAACCTTGTTTTCTTCTGTCTTGTCCTTGCATTAAATGGCGTTGGGTTATCAATCATTGCGTCACCAGGCCTGGTAGAGGCAACTCACATCACGGAGAAGTATGAAAAGGCGAATCCGGGATTCTTTGAGGAGGATGGGCCATATGCTCAACTCTATGGTTTCAGCTCCGTCTTCGCTTTTTCTGGCCTCGCCATAGGCCCTCTTCTGAGTGGGATGTTGCGGGAGAGTTTTGGCTACAGTGCCATGACTACTGTGTTGGCCATTATTTCCGGCATCACGGCCGTAGTCTCGTTCGCAGTTATTGGGGAGAAGAGGCAGAGAGCATCCTTGCCCTGAGATTCGGCGGCTAGTCACCTTAATCGAGTCGGTAGCGAATGTGAAAAGAGCATATCTCTCCTCTTCCATTCCCCAATCCGCCACCACCCGGTGAAGATCCTGGGCTAAGTCTTTGAGTCGCTCATCCTGACATCTTGCCTCCAGGCTATGGAGCACCCTTCTCTTTTTTTTACGGTCGATGAGGGAAGCTGTGGTCTTTTGTTTGTGTTTGTGAAACCCTTCCTTTGGTCGCCTGACACAGGTCGCTGCCTCGACGCCTCGACTTGATCGATGGAGTTCGCTGCCTCAAGCTTCTCTCTAGTCTCCTTCTCCCTCTCCACTGCTGCTGCCTTTTCTGCTCGTGTCTCTGCTTGGTTCATCGATCAAGTCATATATGCCAGGTTGCTTTCCAACTCCTTGGCCCGTTGCTCAGCCAAGGCTTTGGCTTGCTCTGCTTTTTCAGCGCGCTTCTCCGCCTCCTCTGCCTGAAGTGCCTTCTCGGCTTTTTCATTGGCCAATACCCAGGATCCATCCTAAGCATGGGATTTGTGATTTGTGCTGTGCGCTGGGCACGTGACTTGGGAAAAGATGTCCCCTAGCAGGATAATAAATTAAGAGAATTGTTTTAGATTAAAGCTACTTTTTATTATATAAATAAAAGGATTAAAGTTTCTTGTTATAGAGAGAGTAGTTAAGTAATTATTTTGTAATTCTTCAAGTGTATAATCGCGATTTAGCTACGTGCATCTTTAGCTTCCTTCTTACGGTTATGCGCGCATATCATTCGTCATAGACGATTATCCGCCATCGGGCAACAATTTGTGCCTGTTAGCAGTGTCATCCACTCGGCAACTCAGCCGCATCAACACGTTGCTCCCATCACTTGGCTCCCGTTGGCGAATCCAACCTCCCATGGAACTGAACCTACCCTTGAACGCGTCCCGTTTAACAGTTTCACGTACGTTTAATCGTCTTTTAAAAAATGCCCTTCATCTTTCCATCACGCTATTTGTGCGCTACCGCTGGGCGCTATTTGGCTAGACTATGCCCGCCCAGCGCATTTGCGCAACACCATTTCTCAACCGACTCTGATTCTCTCACAGGCCGTCCATGGCGCTACCACAGAAAGGAGAGATGATGATACTACTTCACGATAATATAGAAGTCGGCTGAGGTATCATAAACGACTAGTGTCCTCATAATACTTGTTCATGTTATTGGGCTTCCCCCTCCTCCTTAATAACATCTTGTGGTGAAGTGTTGTAGATGACCACACCCGCTTCGGTTGCTCGACTTGACTTTAATCAGTTGTATGGACTGGCCTTCTGCCCCATATAAATGCCATCGCGAACCGATGTGCACTCATGCTCTGCCATCGAGCCTCTCGGCATTGGTGGAACATGCAGACACATTATCCCCGCCTGCTTTCATACCAATACCTCGATAGCTCACTACACCCTCTTGAAGTCATATCAGTCAGATTTTCTATACTCTGGAATTGCAAAAGCCACCCTCCATCACCGAAAAATATGCCTCGCGTGGTTCCCAAGGCATACGGAAAAGTGACAGCATGATGAGGCTGATGCTGCCGTCGCCTAAACTCTTGATTAGTAAAATCAAGGAGAACAACTAACTACCAGTAAGGGGGCCAGCATTGCTACCGAGCGGAAAGGGCATAAAAGGGCCCTCCGCTCCCAAGCTTGAGTCTCATTTGATATGCCCAACACTTGGCTGCCACATCCGCAACGCAAGAATCTCCTCGTCATTGATCACCCGTTGCATAAACAACACTTTACCTATTTTTAACTTCCGCTCACAAATCAAAAAGGAGAATGGCAACTGCTGTCGTCATGATGGTTTCGACCATTCATGGGTTTCAGGTTCCCCTAACAAGAGATGACATGAAATTGGCCAGCACCTTGTAAGTCTATGCTCTAGTTTCTCTCTTCACGATAAGTCTACATTCACTAAACATTTCTGGTTGAAGGTGCAATAAGCTTCGCTTCCTCAAATGAATAGCAATATGGACCCTGGCCAAGAGCACATCAAAAATCTTGCTGCCATCATCGGTCAGCACCAGATGACCGGAAAGTTTGCGGCGGGGCTACTTCACAGGCATGAGGACACTCCGGCTGGGCAGGTCAAGCTCGAGGTAGAGCTCAAGACAATGCCTGACAAGTTGATCAAGCCTGTACTTGCCGAAATCGTTGACCCGAGCAAGCTCGATACAACGCTCGAGGCTAGGACTGGGAAATGGATGAGGCCTATCCAGTTTGACTCTCTTGATCTGAATAACGTCCACGGAATCGTCTTCAAGCTCAACACCGAGGAGAATTGTCTGGTCCCTTTATAGTTCGCAGAAGGCCCGATACCTCTGTCCAAGGATGACAGCACGCTTGCCAACTTTGTCAACGATTTCGTCAACTACGTCAAGAGACACAACCTAGCCAATGTGATTGGGCTTCAATTCTTGGGGCCTATCAAAGACGATGGCAAGTACATCCCTCCTACTGCCGAGTTTGAGTTGGGCAAGGAAGGAACCGTTTCGTTGCCTACATCCGTTGTGAAGGACGGGGAACTCGTCCCTACCAGCTGGCCCGGCGCTGGCAAACCTACTGACGGTAAGCCCCCTGCCGGCCAATCTTGGGCTAAGAAAGTGGTTAAAGGGGTAGAGACCCACCAAGTTTTCGTCAGTTAAGCGCATCACGAAGAAGGTGTCTTGATGTCGTTGACTGACAAGGGGCTCATCATCGCCCAATTCCGATATATTCGCGGCCCGGCTTGTAGCTTGGAAAAGGCCATAATACGGCACTAACGTTTGATCTATGGTTTCTATTTTTTTGCAGGCACCTTAACAGTGTTGCATCTCGACCCTTCGCATTCACTTCAACTGTGCTGCATCTCATATTTGCCTCTCTGCTTCTTTGTTTAACTAGTTTAGTTACTACTAGATAGCTCTATCTATATCTACAAATACTATGTATTCCATGCAATGAACCAGTGTTATATCTCGATGTGCTATACATTACAATATTCTCAATAATGTAGCTTCTAGACTATTTAAAATGAGATATTATCCGCATAGGTAGGAAGAAACCTAGTTCAAGCATTGGTAACGTGGGGACACCGCTTGTAAACTGCGCTAGCGAGCACTCGCCACAGGGTTTAAGCCACAACTGCTCCATGCGATTGGCACTGAAAGCTGACCATATTTTTAATAGGATAAATAATGCTTGTATTCTCTAAGTGTGCTTCCTAGTAACGCCCTATATAACTATGCTTAACTATTACCTAATCTATTCTCTACCTTAATAGGCTAGGGGGGATTAGGAGATAGTATTAACCCTAACACTATACACTAAAAATATAATACTTACTTACTAATCTTTATATTCTTATTCTTCTCTATCTTAGAATCCTATTCTACCTTATCTTATATATTTAACCTTAGTAGTTAAAGCCTCTTAAGACATAGAATATAAATCTTTAGGTTATTTATATAGATTTTCTATTAAGCTCCTCCTCCTAGAGGTTTAACCTAGTATATAACTAATAATATTTTTTTTTACTACTTTTAAAAGTCTTCCCTAAGACTTATAGAACTTACCTTTTAGCTTATATTCCTTATCTATCTTCTCCTATACTATATTTCCTACCTTAAAACTCCTTAAAGGTTTAGTTAGGTCCTTATATTTATTAATCTTTTAGGTTTAAACTAATTCCCTTTATTCTTCCCTAGTATTTATATTCTATAGATTTATCTCTCTAATCAAGACTAGATCTTTAATCTCTTTTCCTTCTAGTAATACTTCCTTATTAATTATGAGGCCCTACTTATAACATAGGTGCACCACACTAGCGCACCTCGCAGACAAGCCACGCCCTAGGGCTAGGTCTATGTAACACTAGTAAGCTACTAGCTATAAGCTAGTAACTTATATATATAATACACTTAGACCTAGTAAGCTTTAGTAAATATATAAGTATCTCTATATCTCTTACCTAGCTATTCTTTATTCTTATAATTCTAAAGCTTCTCCTACTAGCTATCTAAGAGTAATATAAAGAGAAGAACTACCTAATCTATAAGAGTAATATTAGATAATAACTAAGGGCTACTAAATAAGGGTAATACTATAGCTAAGAATATACTATATTTTATAAGTACTATAACTAAAGATATACCCCTTATTATTTATACCTAAGCTATAGTAATAGTAAAGTAAATTACCTAGCTTAAGGAACTCTAGAAACTATAAGAAAGAGAGTAAAAGCTCTAAGATTTATTATAGTATAATACTAGAGAAAAATAATTAAAAAGGCAGTAAAAAGCTAGTACTTCCTTAAGCTATAGTAGCTAAAAGATTAAAGTTTAGAATATTACTAATCTCTAATACCCTATAAACTTATAAAGGTATAAGATATAGATTAATAACCTAAACTATACCTTTAATAAGGTAAAGAAAAAGTTCTAATATAATTACTAGAAAATCCTTTTTATACTTAACTATATATATATTAATTATAAGGTAAGATAGGATAAATACCTTAAGGAATAGTAGGCTAATAGCTAGGATAACCTTAAAGATAACTAGGATAAATTTTAGACCTAGATACTTATACTACTTTAGGACTTTACTAATTATAATATATAAATAGTAATATAATTAGAGAATATAAAGTAATATAAGGGTTAAAGCCCTATTAAGTTTAGTATTTTCTTAGATTTACTAAAGAAATACCTAGAAAAAGCCTTAGAAAAGACTTATACTCTTATATTCTTTATAAAGTTACTTCCTAACCTATAGGATTATATTAACTTATATATCTTTATTACTAATAAGACTTAAGAAAAGGTTATATAACTTACCTAGTAATTCTAAGAGCCTATACTAAAGAATAAGTAAAAATCTAAGTAATTAGGAGATAAAGGCCTATATAAGAACCCTTAGTACTATAGGAATAACTCCCTATAAGGTTATAGACCTTATAAAGATTAAAGGAATAAGAACTAGAAGAAGGGCCTAGCTACCTACCTAAATACTACTAAACCTAGGAATAAGATATAGTATTATAACTATAATAGTATAGGATACCTTATATATTATTATAAGAAACCTAAGAAAGAGTCCTAAGAAAGCTTAGAAAACTCCCTAAGGTAAAAGTAAATACCTTTACCTCTATCTCTAATACTAAGGTACTAATAGGGTATTAGTTTTATATACTAATTACTATCTATAAGTATAAAGATATTAAAATAGTAGCTAATCTAAATAGTTATACTAAGATTAATATAATTAGTATTAAGTTTATAAGAACCTATAAACTTAACTAGGCTAAGGCTATAGCACTTATTATTAAGGTAGTAGGAGCCCTTATAGTCCCTTAATATAGTATTTATAAGGTACTTATTATAATTAAGAACTTAAGAGAAAAAGAAAGAAACCTTAAGTTACTATATATAGCTATAGATAGAGACTTAAGAGTAGGAGAAAGCCTTATATTAATTAGAATATATACTCTTATAAAAGAATATATATACCTTTACTTATATTTATAGAAATAGTAGTTTAAGAAAGGAAAAGTAGCCTTTTTACTATTAACTCCTTATAAATTTATAAAAGTAATATATAATAAGACTATTATATATACTATTATAGGGATTATAGAAGATAAGTTTATTACCCTTAAAGATAATAAGAAGGTAAAAGTATATAGAACTATTAAAGATATTTCCCTAAAACTATATAAGTTTAAAGATATATTTATATTAGATAAGGTAAGAAGCTTACTATTAAGAAAAAAGACTAACTATATAATTAACCTAGTATTTAGGGCTATACCCTTATAATAATTAACCTAGTATTTAGGGCTATACCCTTATATAAACTAATCTACCCTCTCTCCTAAAGTAAGCTAAAGGAGCTTTATAAATATATTAATAAAAACCTATAGAAAGGCTAGATAAAACCCTCTAAGAGCCCTATAGGTATACCTATTTTATTTATACTAAAGAAGAATAAGATACTCTAATTATATATAAATTATTAAGGACTTAATAGAGTAATATAGAAGAATTACTACACTCTCCCCCTAATTTTAGAGATCCTAGACTAGTACTAAGGAGCTTACTACTTCTTAAAAATTAATATTAAGAATTTATACTATTAAATTTATATTAAAAGAGATAATAAGTAAAAGACTATATTTTATACCTATTATAAACACTATAAATACCTTATAATACCCTTTAGGTTAACTAATATCCTAGCTACTTTTTAAAGTTATATTTATAAAGCACTTTATAGGCTAGTTAATACTATTTATATAGTGTATTTAAATAATATTCTTATTTTTTTAAAGATATAGGAGAAATATACTATATATATTAAGGAAGTTTTAGAATATATAAGATTAGTAAGGTTATATATAAAACCCTTAAAGTATTTATTTTACTAGAAGTTAGTAAAGTTCCTAGGGTTTATCTTATTAGTTAATAGGATTTTAATAAATACTTACTAGGTTAATATAATCTAAGAATAAAAAAAGCTTATAAGCTTTAAGGATATATAGTTTTTTCTTAGGTTCTATAACTTTTACTAATAGTTTATCTATAAATACTCTAGGATTATAATACCTCTTTATATATTAATAAAAGGTAGTTAAAATAGTATTTAGACTAAGAAGTTTATATTTAAAGTAAAGGAATAGCTAGTATTTAACTAGCTAAAAGAGGCCTTCTAGTAAGTGCCTCTTCTCTATTATTATAACCTAAGTTAACTAGTGTATATTAAGATAAATACTTTAATTTTTATAATAGTAGGAATTCTATCTTAATAGGATAATAAGGGCTATTAGTATTTAGTAGTATTTTAGTTAAGGAAATTTATAGATACTAAGTATAATTATAATATAGCTAATTAAAAGCTACTTACTATAGTAAAGTTATTTAAATACTAATAATACTATATTAAGGGTATAGTAAGCCTAGTTAAAGTCCTATTAGACTACTATAACTTATAAACCTTTATAAGGTAGTAGAAGTTAAATAAAAGGTAAGTAAAATAGTATATATTTCTTTACCCCTTTTACTTTATAATTAAGTATAGACCTAGGAAAAGTAACCTAGTAAATATACTATTAAGAAAGTCTAATTATAAGGGCAAACCCTTAATAAATAAGGCACTATTACTAGAACTTTAAAGGAAAATAATACTTACTAAAATAGTAAAAGAAAAGAAACTAATATATTAAAGAAAATATAGTAAGATACCTTTAGGGAAGGAAAATACCCTAGTCCTAGGTATAGAGAGGCTTAATAAGATATCTTTAAGGGAGGAATATACCCTAGCCTTTATAGAGAGAATAGCTAGAGTAGCCTAGTTAAGAAGCTAGTTAGCTACTATAGATCTAGTAAAAGATTAGCTAATTAAAGGGGATTTTAAGGAGAAGGTAGTGTATATCTAAGATATTAGTGTAGTATAAGAGATATAGGGGGCTATTATATTACTAGATCCTTACTAATCTAGGCTAAATAAACTATTAGTATAACTACTATAGAAGGTATAGGATTAAGACTTAGATTTATAGAGATAAAATAGTAAGATTAATAACTCCCTAGTAAAAGGGAAGGGAAAGGCTAGTTTATAGTTATATAGTATAGGGAGTTTTTTATTATACTAAGACTAGGTAGTTATTCCCTAGGAGCCTATCTTATAATAAAAGCTTTTATAGCTATACTATAATAATTTACTAGTAGGTTACTTTAGGACTAAGTATACTCTAAAGCTACTAAAGTATTACTTTTAGTAGCTAGCTATAAGTAAGTTTATTTTAGACTATATTATAAGCTATAGGGTTTACTAATAGGTAGTAGCTAAAAAGTATTACCTATATAGAAGCCTTAAATTACTACTAATACTAAGGTAACTATAGATAGAGATCTTAATAGACTTTATTATAAGGTTACTTATTATATAAGTAAGTAAGTAAGAGACTAATATAATCCTAGTAATTATAAACTAATTTACTAAGTATTTTATTTTCCTACCTATAACTACTACTATTAATATAGCTAAATTAGTAAAACTTTTCTATAAAGAGATTAAGCTATAATTTAGAGCCCTAGAGGGTATTATATCTAATAAAGGTTTAGTCTTTATAAGCTAATTCTAGTTAGACCTATGCTACTTATCTTAGGTAAAGTAAAGGCTTTCTATAGTATTTTACCCCTAAACTAATAGGTAAATAAAAAGAATAAACTAAGTACTTAAGTACTATCTTTAATATTTTATTATAAAGAACTAATAAATATAGCCTAAGCTACTCCTAATAGCTTAATTTACCTATAATAATATAGTAAATAGAAGCACTAGCTACTCTCTAAATTATTTACTTATAGGCTATTTACCTAAGTTTTATCTAGCTCTTAGGGGTAAGAGCTAGGAAGAGAAGGTACTAGAAATATATATATATATTATAAAGCTATATAAAGTTAGAGAGTATCTAAAGAAAAACTAGGCTAAAGCTACTAAAACCTAGGTAAAGTATTATAATTAGTGTTACTAGCTATTAATACTATATTAAGGTAACCTAGTATTATTATTAGTAAAGAATATTAGGCTTAAGGATATAAAATAGAAGCTAATCTCTAGATTTATTAGGCCTTTTTAAGTACTTAATACTATAAGGAAATAAGTATATAGACTAGTATTACCTAAGAAGTATAGATAGCTATATAATATATTTTATATAAGCCTATTAAAGCTATAGAATTACTATAAAAACACTAAGGATAAGGATATACTAATACTAGACCTTAAGGATAAAGAAAATAAATATAAAATTAAGGAAGTTAAGAACTATAAGAAAACCTATAAAGGTAATAAATACCTAGTAAAATAAAAGGGTTAGCTAAGTAAATATAACTAATAGGTTCTAGTAAAAGATATAGAAAGCGCTTAATATATAATTTAAGTATTTTACTAAAGTAAATTATATAAGAAAGGTAGTAATATATAGGTAAGTTATAAGTAAAGAGGTATAAAGTCCTTATAAAAAAGGCCTAGCCTTATTAGCTACAATAATACTCTAAACTAGAATAAAAGAAAAAATCCTTAGACTACTTATAAAATAATAAAAGAAAACACGCCTAAAGGGTAGCTAAAATAAGAGAAAATCCCTCTATAGTAGCATTACTATATATTAATACCTAAGTTCTATAAATAAGATACTCCCTAGTATTCTTATCCTCCTTAATTACTAGGGAAATAGTATAAAAAAACTAGTGCTTTAATATAAGCTAGGCTATATACCCTAGGTTATAGAAATAGAGATATAAGACTATTTTTACCTCCTAGGTAGTTAGAAGCTAGTAGTAGTTTACCTATAGAAATATTAGTAAAGAACTACTAAATATATTATAGGGATACTTATAATCCCTAGGGTAAGGCTTAGAAATATAATAATAAGTAATTATTACTATAAAACTATATACTACTAGTATAAAATAGAGGTATTTTATATAAAAGAATTAGTAAAATACTAGTAAATAGGTAAGGAAATAATAATAAACCTAGTAATACTTTATAGTACTAGTTAAACTAAATGTAATATAGTGTGCTATATTAGTATAATTAAAACTAAGTATTAACTTAGCTAAAAGCTTAGTAAGATACTAGTAAGTCTTCTCTATAAAGATAAAATTATTATTATTATTATCTATAGTATTACTATCCCTATAGGTATCTAGTAAAGTTTAGACTTAGTCTAAGAGGGATAGGAGATTATTAAAATTACCTACTATTATAGCTATTAGCTAGTAAAAGTTAGTAAAAAGGAACTAAAAAGGTATAGAAAAAGGGGGGATTACTATATTATAAAGGTTACTATACTTAACACACTAAATATATTACTTAGACTACTTCTCTTTAGATAGATTTACTACTAAAAGGTAGGGAAAAAGATAACTAATTTATAGTAGTATAGGCTCTATAGGTAGATTCTTTTTAAACTCTATATATATAGTATAGAGGTAGTATATATAACTATACTATTTTAAGGGAATTATTAATATATTAGTAGTAAGAGAGTAGTAATTAATAAATTAAGAGAGGGTATACTATAAGATTAAAATTTACCTTAGGTTAAAATAATATATTTATAGGAGGAAAAAACATATAATATAATAGGAATTTAATAGCGAATTTATACTAAATATATATTTACATTACTATAGGATAGACCCCTGTTTATTATTATTATAATAACCTAATATAGTAATCTTATTATTATTACTAACTAGTAAATAGCTATATCTTAGATAGGGATCTAAAGCTATTTAGGAGCCTAGCTAGAAAAGGGGGGGTAATTATAAGGCCTTACTTATAATATAGATACACTACACTAGCGCACCCTGTAAATAAGCCACGCCCTAAGACTAGGTCTATGTAACGCTAGTAAGCTACTAGCTATAAGCTAGTGACTTGCATATATAACACACTTAGACCTAGTAAGCTTTAGTAAATACACAAGTGCCCCTATACCTCTTGCCTAGCTATCCTTTGTTCTCACATTAATTCCCTAGTGCTTAGAAAATAGTTTAAATCCTAATATAGAAGTTACTAGAGTTATTCCTATACTAGATATATACTAGTTATTTAAGATAACTATAATATTTAGTATAGTCTAATCTTAGAACTCTAGAGAAGTTCTATTTTATTCCACTACCTATTTTATTAATTATTATTTTACTAACCTAATATTATACTTTACTAGACCTATAGAAGAAGGGTAAGAAACTAGCTTAAATAAAACTTTTATACTATGCTTTCTAGTAGTAGTAGTAAAATTTAAGTTCTTAAAATAGGATCTATTATTATAATAGATTCCCCTTAGCTAGCTAAAGATAAAACTCTAATATTTACTTCACATTTTAACTACTAAGTCTCCTATAGCTTCTCTATAAGATTATCCTAGTGCGAATCTAGATATATAATTAACCACAATTAGAATATATAAATCTCTATTCTTTACTTTAGAGGTAATTAGGCCTAAATAATCCATAGTAACTATTCCCTATAGTTCTAAAATCATAATAGTCTTTAGTTTAGCTTAAGGTAATTAAGTACCTATTTACTAGTAAATAAGATAGGATTAATAATAGAACTTAATATCTTTTGTTCTATCTAGCTAGAAGTATTTCCCTTAAAGTTTTTACATTATAATAGCTATGCTAAAGTATTCTATAGTATTATAGGCTTATTAGAGTTTTACTAGGATATCCTTAGATAGAATATATTCTAAAAGTAACTTATCCTATTCTATATAATATAATATTTAATTAAAGATTTAGTATTTAAGGGATTAATACTATATTAGTTTTTACTATTTAGTTAGTATTATTTAGTAGCTATAGACTATAGCTATTAGAATTTCTCTATACTATTTAGAGTTAAACTAATCTTAAAGTTCTAATAAGATTCTTTCTAAAACCTCTTAGTCTAACTTTTCCCCTTCTAGGAGGACTATTTCTATATTTATTAATATAAGGATAGGATAATCTACTATTATAGGAACTATATTCACTCCTATCCTCCTTTCTATCTCTAGTGGTTCTAATTAAAGTTTATTAGGTAACTAAGATATTCTATCTATAATAGTTATAATTTTAGTTATATTAGGTCTATATATATATTTAATATTTAATTCCTATAGGATATCTACCTATTATACTACTTTACTATAGACTTTAGATAAATTAGCTATTAAGTTAATAATTCCTTTATAATTAGTGTACACCTTTAGCGCGTATAGTAACCTATCTATAAGCTACTTTATTTCTCTTAGACCTATAACTATAGCTAGTATCTCCTTTTCTAGTATTAAATATCACTTCTTAGCGTTACTAAGTTTATAGGAAAGCTATATAATAATCCTAGCCTTATTAAAGTTAGAGTCTATTACAGTTACTCTAGCCTTAGTATTTTCTATCTAAAATAAAACACTACCTATTCTAGTATTAGAGGTATCTATTACTAAATAAAATTATACCCCTAGGCAGGCTCTAAATATAGCGTTCTCCTAAATACTATTATAAATCCTTAAGAGTACTTACTAAGCTTTATTTATTTATATTAGGTTCTCTTTTAGAGTCTTCTCTTTCTAAACTAACTATTTCCCTAACTTTATAGTCTTAAAAGTTTCCTAGAAAAACACCCTCTTTATAGTAACTACTAAATCTAATCTACTAGGAATAAACTTTCTAAAAAAGGGTATAAGATAGATAAGTACTAAGATCTTATCCTAAGTCTTAGGTAGCTAATTAGCAAAATACTTCGCTAGATTAGTAAATCTTTCGTAATGTTTTTAAGCTAGCCTAATCTTCCTATCTTCTAATAAGTAGCTTATATAATCTATATCTAATACAAATAAAGTAGTTTTATGTCCACTTAGGCTAATTAGTGCCTAAGTAACACAAGGGAAATATTATTTCTATAGAAAGTTAAAGTAATCTTCCTAAGTCTTAGATCTTGCGTAATAGTTATTAATATAAA
Source organism: Epichloe bromicola (assembly GCA_023658445.1). Classification (NCBI taxonomy): domain Eukaryota; kingdom Fungi; phylum Ascomycota; class Sordariomycetes; order Hypocreales; family Clavicipitaceae; genus Epichloe; species Epichloe bromicola. Next base: position 5,771,888 of record CP098269.1, read on the forward strand.
TTAAGAAGGATATCTTAATGTCTTCTATATAACCTAATATAAATTTACTTTCTATCCTATCCTAGAAGAAAAGATATCTAAATATAAGGTTTCTAAACCTTACGTACGTTAAGGGAGATCCTATTAGTTCTTAGGCTATATTATTATAAAAATACATCCTATTTAGTCTAGAAAAAGCTATCTTAGGTCTATTAGGGGGATAAATCCTAATTACCTAGAATCCATTAGAAGCGTTAGTTTAGGAAATAATTTTTAAATATCTATAGTAAACTAAGTCTAAATTAGCTTCTATATTATAACATAGATATCCTGATTTTATTATCTTACTATTAATATTGCGATAATTATATACTACTTAAAACTCTTTCTTCCCTGGTTTTAGGGCAAATATTATAGGCGTAACCTACACTAAGTCTCCTCTAGTAATAATTCTAGCTCTTTCTATAGCTAGGAATACTTACTTAGAGAACTATTAATAAACTTCTAAATAGCAATATTACTTCCTTTTACTAGATTATGCCCTAGTGATTAGCGAAATATAGTAATATAAAAGATTAGTTATATAAATATCCTTAAGTTTTAAAATAAAGCAGTCCTTATATATATAGTAAAGCCTTATAATTATTATTTATTAGGGCATAGTGCTTATATAGTTCCTAAGTATAATACGTAATTATTTAAACTATAAAGTTATAGTTTTAGGGTCTAAGTCTATTAATAGTTAATTTATATATAGATTTTAGAATCTTAAGGGGTACCCCTTAAGATCTTAATTTCCTATATAAATCAGGCCTCTAGCTTATCTAAGCGTGTCCGCACCACACTCTATGCTTCCTATAACCCGCATTATAACATTACTTAATTCTTCTAAGTATAAGGAATAGCGCCCCCTATCCTAGGTTTTCTAATTATTTTTATTATTTATATAGGGATTTCTAATTTTTAAGGGTAAGACCTTAATTTCCTTATTTCCTATACAAATTAGCTATTAGCTATATCTAAGAGTGTACACGCGAGAATATTACCCTTTCCTTATAACTAGTTCTTATAGTAAATACCACCACCTATAGGAATACTAGTTCCTATTCCTAGTTTCTTTAGTTAAATCTTAGATTTAATTATTTATATAGGAATTTGTAATTTATAAGTGTAAGGCCTTAATTTCCTTATTTCCTATATAAATTAGCTTATCCGCGTGTCTAAGAGTGTCTATTTCTTATTCCTCCTAGTTTTTCATACCTAATAAATACACTAAGATCTTTAATTAGTCTAGATCCTCTATCCTATCCTTATCCTATAGTTCCTCTAATTCTCTATTAGGATTAAGATTATTATATTCTTCTTCTCCTTCTTATTTCTTTATAATTCTTTTTGCTTTATCTTTTTCTTTAGTTATTCCTATGTCCTATAGTGTTTCTAGGCTCTCTCTATCTAGAGTTAGTCTTCTTCTTTATTCCTTAGAATCTAATAAACATCTTAGATACTAGGAAGCTAGTTATTATAATGTCTGATTTTACACTATTTTCTAAGTAGTTACTATAGGTTTTAATAGAATAGAACTAATAAAGTAAGAGGAAAAATATTTAATTTCTATCTATAGTTTTAGCTTAGTAATTAATCTATAGGTATTAATAATTTCCTAGGCCCTCTAGATTACTATAGTAGTTAACTTTATCTTAGATTTATTTATCTTAGTTTTAATATTACTCTTTACTACTTAGTTACCTAAGTTTAATCTAGGTTTATATCTATTCTTACTATTTCCTAAACTTATTTTCCCCTTAAATAATCTATTCTCTTACTAAACTCCTTAATAAGGACTTATTCCCTAAGTATTCTCTAACTATATTTACTTAAAATCTATTATTCTAATTTTATCTAACTTTATTATAATAATAACTTCCTCTTATAAATAATTATTAGAGTTATTATCTATAGTATTTAGTTTTTTAAAACTTTATCTTTTATCTAGGAAGTTAATCCCTCTAGGATCTCTTCTATCTTCTCTAGAATTTTCTAATTATCTTTAACTAACTCTATAGCCTTATATAGTAGTGTTCTCTATAGTAATTAAGTGTTTCTCCTTATCTTATTCTAGAATAAATCTAGATATAGATATAGTAAAAGAGTTTAAGTTTATCCTTTAGTCCTTATAATAGTAAGTTTCTCCTCCTTATAATATTTAATAGTGCTTATATAGTAAAGCTAAGTCTTTCCTAATAAGAGTTCCTAATCTAGTTAAGCTAGTATTATATAGAATTTTATTAAGGCTAAAATTCCCCTAGTAATAACTCTTAGATAAGCGTAAATGTTGGATATAGCAGCCTTACATCTTAGGCATCACTTATGACACCTTCTGTATCCAAGGCTATAGATCACTATAGATTGAGGTACATAGGCACTTAGGGCAAATGCCCTTATAGCCCACGTATCTCTAGCCTTATTATACCACATATATAGATAGCCTAGATAGCTAAAGATATTATTATTACTTTTTACACTATCTTATAGGTTATAAGCCTAGCGCTTCCTATCGCGCCTAGTTACACTTAGCTATTTTTTTTACTATTAAAAAGTTATATATAACTACACTAGAATTCTTAATAATATCTAGAAGCGTATAATTTATATAACTTAAGGGGCGGTAGATAATCCCTCCCTTTAATAAATAACTAAGTTATAAAGGCATGATTAAATTAATTAAGCAGGCCTTTGTTTAAAAAAAATAATATCTCTTATTATATTAATAGAAATTAAATACATAACCTTTACAGCGTTAATTTATAAATTATAAGTTTAGTATTTATAATATAGTAGCGTAAATAACTATATATTAAGATTTAGGAATAACTTTAAAAAGTTAGACCCTTCTAGGCAGATCTTAGCAAATAGTAGGCTAGGATAAGATATTCCTTATAGAACCGCCTTAGGCACCTAAAACTAATGATCTAGATCTATTACTATCTAGGTAGTAATTATTATTATAAGGTATAGTAAGTATTAGTAAAGTAAGTATAGTAAATTCTAGTAAAGCATTACCCTCTAACTAGGCTAAGGTAAAATAAGATTAAGGTATCTAAAAATACCTTACACTATTAACTTTATATCTCTATGTATTAGCAGCCATATAGTAATTAAACTAAGAGAGAGCTACTGCTATAACTCCCACTTAACTAAATTAATAATAATTAGTATTAAGTAATTATAGTAATAGAAGTACATGAATTCTAATATATAACCCTTATTACTCCTATAAATTATAATATAGCTAATAACACATTTAATAACATAAGTTCTATAGTAGGACTGTCTATATAAGTAACCTAAATAACTACAGTAACTATAGTAACTCTAATATAACTAGAAGAATATAATAATATAATAAAAAATTAGTTCTCTAGGATTATAATTATCTTACCCCTTAAAGGGGCGGAAAATTTTAAGGAATAGGAGATTTTAGTTAAGATATAAGTCTAAATTATATAATTAATAAAATACTTTACTAGGGAAATTCTATATTCTCCTATAATAGATAAATATTATACTATTCTTATATTTATTATCTAGTAAAGCCTTTCTTCTTAAGTCTAGAAGAACCTAATATATATAGGGTAGACTAAGACTATACTAGTAACTAAAATAATAGATTTAATTAGAAATAATTATAGCTTTAAAGCTAATTTAGTAATTATTAAATTACTCTATAAATTCTTAAAGTCTAAGAAGTTAAACTTTATAACTACTTAAACCTAGCTTAATTACTACTAAAATCTATAGAATTAAATTAATAAGATCTAGGTAATTCTAGATATTATATAGGTATTATAAATAATTAAGGTAGTAGAAAACTCTATACCTAAAGTCTATAGCTCTTAGAAAATAAAAGGCTTCTCTAAAGTAGCTTTAAAGAAAGAGAATATACTTATATATTTAATATATAATATAAATAAGCCTCTAAAGGACTAGAAAGTAAACTTTAATACCTAGAGTAAGTCTAGTAAGAACGCTAAGTCTAAGGATAATAAGAAGAGAAATAATACTATAGAGACTATAAAATTAAAGTGTAGTTACTAGATTTCCCTAGGTAAGGTAATATATATAAAGGATAAATACTAGAAGCTTTATCCTAAGAAAATACCTAAATTAATATAGAAAAAGAAGTTAAATCTAATAATTACTACTTCCCTAGATATTATTACTACTAAGATAAATCTTTTACTAATAGTAGTAAATTATAATATACTAACTATATATATAAATACTAAAGATTATCTTATAAAGGATAATTATATTCTAGATACTAGATATAATATATATATATTTAATAACATAAAGTGATTTATATATTTAAATACTAATATAAACATAAAGCTAATAATAGTAAGTAATAATTAGTATCTTTATATAAATAGAATTAGAAGTGTATGCCTTCTAGTTAGGTATAGCTTTTTAGAGCTTTCTAATATATAATATGCGCTAAGGGCAGAGGTTAATATAATCTCCCCTAGACTTCTTAAATAAGGAGGTATTATAATAAATAGTTATAAGGATTATTTAATCTTAAAGGGTATAGGACTACTAATTAGTTAATACTAATAGAAAGCTAATATTATAACTCTTATGCTTTAGGATAAAGAACCCTAATTTAATTTTATAGCCCTTATAAGTAATTTAATTACTAAATAGGTTAAATTTAGTTTATTATATAAATAACTTAGTTATATAGGTAAAGACTATATTATTAAGGCTTATAAAGAAGCTAGAATCTTAATTAACCCTTAGTTACTAATAAATTTTTAATATCTAGTATACTTACTAGTAAAAGCTTCTTAATAGATTAATTATAATAACTTAAATAATACTACGCATTTCCTATTATAAATATTCTAGGACTTTATTAAATATAAGCTAGAAGGATTTAGTAGTAAAAACTATATATTATATTTAATTAATATTTACACGCGTTTTTACTAGGTAATCCTAACTATTAGTAGGTTAAATATAGTTAAAGCTATTATAGCCTAGAAAACTACTATAGAGAATATAGGTAGAGGTTATACTATAAAGTGCTTTTATATAGATAATATAATAGAATTCCTTAGGGAGAAGTTTAAGACTTACTATTAAAAGGAAGGAATTATCTTCTATACTAGCGCTCCTTATATACCTATATATTAAGGTATTATAAAATATATAGAATAAACCCTTATAGAGGTAGTAAGGTCTATAATAATTAAGTTATAACTTCCTAAGCTACTATAGCCTTTTACTATAATATATATAGCTAAGATTATAAATTTACTTTCTATAAGCAAAACTAAGGATAGTAGCTTACTATAAGAGACTTTTTTTAAGATACTAGGTCTTTAAAATAATACCTTAATTTAATACTTATAAATATAAGGATATCTTATATATATATAGATCCCTAATAAACATTATATAAAGGCTTAGAAGATAGCTCTAAGAGCTAAGATTAGGAGACTAGTAGGTATAGAGGGACTAAAGTATTATCTCTATAAGATTTAGATTCCTAATAAATAAAAGGTAATTTAGGTAAGGGATATTTGTTTTAATAAGAGTAATACACTATCCTAAATTAATAATAATAAAGAACTATATATCGCGGAGCTTATTAACCCTTCCTTTAAAGAGAAAGGATACTATATTATTAATATTCTAATTAAATAAGCCTTACTATTAAAGAATATACGTTTTATAGTAGAATTACTAAGTAGGAAATTTACAAAGACTAAGACTATAGGTTATAATATAGATAGTAATACTATAAAAGCTACATAGCTACTATAATTACCTCTACTATAATAGTTCTTACCTTCTCCCTCTATAAGTCCTAAGAAAAGGAGACTCCTAGAAGACCTAAGATAAAGTATATATAATAATACTATTATTCCTTAGGAAGAAGATATATTCTCCTAAGAAGAGAAATTAGATATAGCTTCTAAGGAAAAAGAAGCTAAAGATAATAGAGATATTAGTAAATAATAAATAAGTAAACTCTCTTAACTAAGATATAGCTAATAGGCTAGCCCTTAATATAACTATCTTAATATTATAATATTAGGGAAGAAGAAAGTATACCCTAAATAGAGGTTAAATATAATAATAAAGTACTATAAGAATAATATATATAATAAAGAGAAAAAGACTTAGAAGTCTTATACTTTCTTAATACTTAAAGCTACTAATTTAGTAAATATAAAGATTAAGATTCCTAATAACTAGTTTAAGGTAAAGAGAATAGATAACTATTAATCTTTCTAAAGACTTATAGAGTTAAAGAAACTAAAGAAAATTAAAGAGAAATAATACTAAACTCTTATAATACCTCTAGAAAATATAAATATCTTTAATAGGCACTAGGTTTATACTATAAAACACCTAATTAATAAGCCTTTATATATAAAAGCTTACTAGGTTATATAAGGTAATTAGAATATAAAGGTATTTAAAAAGGAAGATCTCTATATAGTAGTTATATACCTAGTCTCTCTATATATTTTCTATATAATTATAGCTATTCTTAACTATAAGTAAGAATAATTTAATACTATAAACGCTTTTCTTAATACTATAGTATAAATAGAAGTATATATAAGATAACCTTATAGATATAGAGATAAAATAAAGCGTGTTTATAGGCTTAATAAAGCTCTTTATAGTTTTCTAATATTATCTCTTTAGTAGCTTAATAATATCTCTAAGGAGCTAGAAAAGCTAGGCTTTATATATTTAAAGTAGGAGCTTTATATCTTTTATTAAGAAAGTACTTTTCTCTTTCTCTATATTAATAATATAATTATTATAGTAAAGGATAAAGTAATAGTTTAAATTATATTTATAGGCCTTTAGTAATATTATAAGTTAAAGTAATTAGGTAATCCTAGGCTTTTCCTAGGTATTAAGTTTATATAGAATAGAAATAACTAAATAATACTAATATACTAGAATCTCTATATATAGAGTATCCTTAAGAGATTTAATATTAGTAATATTAAACTATTTATAGTTCTATAGCTTATAAAGGTAGAGATTCCTACTAATTAGAAGTCTTTTCTAATAGTATATAATCTCTCTAATTAGGCTTAAAAGACTAGAAGCTTTAATTAGCTTATAATATATATAAGACTAGATATTATATTTATATTAAATTATCTTTATAGTGTAAATTCTATACTAAAAGAGATATATATAAAATTAATAAAATACCTTTAGAGATATCTTATTAGGTTATAAGACCTAGGGATTATGCTAGGCAGTAAGGGGCCTAATAATAAGTTAGTTAATCTAAATAGAATCCTTTAAGTAAAGGGATATAGCAATACCTCTCTTACTAATAATCTAGATATAAGGAGATTAATAGCAGGCTATATTATTATACTTATAGGAGGCGTAATTCTTTAGTAGTTAAAGAAATAATTACTAGTTACGCTTAGTTCTATAAAGGCTAAATTTATTAATTTAACTCTAATAGGACTATTAATACTTTAGGTAGTAAATTTACTTAAGGACTTTAGAATTCCTTAATAATAACTACTGCTTATATATATAGATAGCTAAAATATAAAGGTAAATGTCCTAGATAAGAGGCAAAGAGGTTATACTTATTATATTAATATAAGATATAAATAGGTAGTTAAAAAGACCTTATAGGGTTATTTTTATCTAGAATAGATTAAAACTAATTAAATAATTACAAATAGGATAATAAAGGGTCTTAAAAGGATTAAATATAGTGATTTCTTATATTTTCTTTAAATAATAAGGGCATAAGACTTTATATTAAACACTTTAGTAAAGTAGGTATCTTTATAGATAGACTAATTAGTTAATTATATCTATAGCCTTATTTTTAGACTAGATATTTCGCTAGGGGTAGTGTTAGATATAGCAGCCTTATATCTTAGGCATTACTTATAACACCTTCTGTATCTAAGGCTATGGATTACTATAGATTAAGGTACATAGGCACTTAGGGCAAATGCCCTTGTGGCCCACGTATCTCTAGCCTCGTTGTGCTATATGTGTGAATAGCCTAGATAGCTGAAGACATCATCATCACTTTCCACACCGTCTCACAGTAAAGATAGATTAGCTATTTAGCATTATTTACTATGTAAATAAATTTTCTTTCTCTTAGCTATACTACTAGGAGGCTATATTTTACTAAGTAAGTTTTGCTAACTAACTTAACACTTAATCCTTTATTAACTAAGACTAAGTTATATTATACCCCTTTAATATATATTATAATATATCCTAGTAATATTAGAACTTTACCCTTAGGTTTTATAATATTATTCTATATAACTATAGCATTTATTAATCCTAGGGATTTAGAGGATATTAGATTTAGCGCTTCCTAATAGGGTTCTATTAAATAAAAGATAATTAATTTTACTTTATCTCCTTTTAGCTTTCTCTAATATTATATTAGATATCCTATTTATTACCTAATAATTAGAGCTAGCTATAGAAGTTATAATACTATAATTAGAACTATGGTTTCTCCTAGGTGCTTTCCTAGGTTAAAAGCTAGTATATTATATTTATTAGTAGCTCTAATATTCTCTAGATCTAGCTTTTACTAGGGTAACTTTAAACTAGTGTCTTTTATTACTACTTTATATAGTAAGGTTAAAATAGCAAGTCCCTAGGTTAGTTCTATAGGCTTCTCTAAATATAGCCTTAAAGCTAGTAATAAACTCTAGAACTCCTATTCTATTATTTCTTAGATTAGTTAGGTCTATTATTAAGGCTCTCTAGATCCCTTATAACCTAAGGTTTCCTATATCTCTCCTAAGTCTAGGATCTCTTTAATTTAATTCTAGATCTATTTATCTATAACTATTCTAGGTTTAACTATTAGTTTAGTAACTCTCTTATTCTATCTATATAGCTATATAGGTTCTAAAGCTTTTGCTTTACCCTTATTTAGTTTTATAGCTACTCCTATAAAACTAAGTTTATCCTAATCTATAATATAATTTAGGGGTTTATAGTTTAACGCTAATATTATAAATAACTGTATTTTAGGAATAGATATATATCCTAGTAGTAGAATCTAATCTATTCCTAAGTCCCTAATATAGTTAGATATTAACTAACCTTAATTCTCTAACTCTTAGTATTACTCCCTTTTTATTTAAAGTCTGTTTTAGAACTATTATTTATATTATTTATCTTTATCTACTATTAAGCATTTATTCTTTAAAGTATAGTTATAGCCTATATAACCCTATTCTTTACACTTAAAATACTAGTAAAAGTTAGGATCTCCCTTGCTAAAGGAACTAGATATATTAGCTTATTTTCCTAGAGATTAGGATATATTATTTAAATTATATTTCTATTGATTATATTGTCTAGCCGTTTAGTTAGTTTTGTTAGTAGTCTAAGCCTAAAATACTTTAAGTTATTAAACTAACTCTAATATTTACTTATCTTTCTCTTTGTTATGTCTTACTTACTTTTCTATCTATTATTAAAACGGATTTATTAGTATAATAACTTCTTTGCTTAACTAAGAAATCTTCTTAGATACTAATAAATAATAGTTATATAATAAGACCTTTAAGTCTAATATTATTAGATCTTTAGATACTATACTACTTATCTATTTCTCTAATAAAAACAAATAGTCTAACACTCTCTCTTATAGTTATATGTTTATATCCCTATTTACTAAATTAGAGATAAAGTTAGTAAATAATATTTATTATATCTCTAATTTTACCTTAGATATAATTTGCTTTACTTAATAAATATAAGACTTTAGTAACTTACCCTTTTTATAGGTAAAGCTAATAACTTCTTTTTATAATACTATCTTAAATAAAGAATCTAGCTTATTAAACTTCTTTAAGAACTTATTAGCTATCTTAGTCTATCTATAGTCTTTAAAATCTAGATCCTAGTACTATATTTCCGCTTTATCCCTTAGGCCCTAAATAAAGATATATTAAGTAAAAGTATCTAAGTATTCTACTAGTATACTTAATATAGCTACTATTATTTAGTAATATTTTATATACTCCTTAGCTAGCCTATCTCTAAGGACTCTAGAAAAGGTAACACTAGTTAGGGCTATAGGAGTAGCTAATATAAAAAATAGGTTATTTATAGTAAACTAATATCTAGTTCTTCTAATATTAACTTAGCCTAGTTTAATTAATAAGGAATAGAATTAGGGAAGTACTATTTCTTCTTATTAATTAAGTATTAAAAATTATCTAGGACTTAAGAGAAATTTAGATAAGTCTCTATCTAGTTTTATATCTAAACTTAAGTCTAGTTCCTCCTAAGACTATATATCTAGGAAGTTTAGTATAAAGTTACTTTAAAGTTACTTTAAAACTTATACTAGGTCTTTACTTAGCTATAGTTAAGAAAAGTCTAGTAGTAATATAAAGATAAATAAACTTATATTTAGGTTAGAGGATATCTTAATCTAGGAAAAAGTAGAATAAGTAAATATATAGAATACTTTAGGAAAACTCTTTTAAGGGAAAAAGATAGTATTCTACTAGAAATAAACTTAAAATTCTTACTAACTTAGTTAGATAGTTAGAACTAAAAGAGAATAGAAAAGAAGCCCCTAAGAAAAACTTATCTAGGTCTGCCTTTTTTCTTAAACTTTTTAGTCTTTCTAATATTACTATGCTACTTTCTTATTATTTAAGTTAATCCTAACTTTCTAGTAGGTACTTATTATAATAATTACTATTCTAATATAGTATACCTATCTAGTTTATATAGTATTTACTAATTACTACTTACTATAAGTAACTAAGTAAAGTTAAAAGTAAAGATAAAAGTAGGTTAGAGGTCTATATGTGCTACTATATATAGTGCTATATTTATATATATAAACTAAGGTTTTTAGCTTTAAGAGGCCTTATAAAGAGGCTCTAAAACACTAAAGTTTAATTCTTATATTAGGTATTATCTAGTGCCTACTTCCTTAGCCTATAATTAATATCCTACCTATATAGCTAATCTATAGCTTATAAGTAGTAATAATTAATTTCTACCTAGTGTGAAAATATATTTTCCTATATATAGTTTTTAACTCTAAGTCTAAGATCTATAGTTAATAAATTCTTTAAGTTTTAAGGTTCTATCTAATATTATCTATCTTATAATATCCCTAGAGTAGTTAATATCCTACTTTACTAAGTTTATAAATAGTAGTTTCTAGCTTCTAATTCTTTATTTAAGGGAGTCCCTTATAAGCCTTCTAATTTATAAGTTTATATACCCTATTAGCTAGTGTTAATCTACTAGTACACTTATTTTTTAATAAACTACCTAGGAATATATTCTATAATCCTATGTGCTAGAACTATACTATACCTAAACTATATCTCTATCTTATTAAATATCTTTAATACTAGTGGTTCCCTTAGGGGGGTTTATTTATTATTAAGACTATTTATAATATCTAAGTATTATCCCTTTTATATAGTTTATTCCTAATTATTATAAGTTTTCTATAATCTTATAGTCTTATATTCTATCTAGCCTTATACTATAGCTTAAGGTAGTCTTATGTTATCTAATAGGAGAATTCCTAACTATAGCTAGAGGTTATTATTATCTCTTAATAGTAACTATAGCTCTATTAGCTAATGTTTATTAATTTATAACCATAGCTATTCTAATAGGTCTGTAGCACTCTATCTTAATTCTCTAGTCTAATTATACTATTATTTAATTGCTTATTTAACTCCGTAGAGGTAATAGTTTATTAGTTAGTTATTAATTATTTTAAGGAAGAGTTTATTTATATAATAAAGGGAAGTCCTAGTCTTATTACTATAAAAGCTAACTATATTTTTAATAGGATAAATAATACTTATATTCTCTAAGTGTGCTTCCTAGCAACGCCTTATATAACTATGCTTAACTATTACCTAATCCATTCTCCACCTCAACAGCACCCATGCCACATCCCCTTTTCCTCCGAGGGTGTGGCCCAAAAAAAAATGGAGCGATGCATTTCCCAAGCTCCCTCATCATCGCTATGGACGTTTCCAGGTATGCAGCAAACCCGGAGGCCTATGATACACTCTCAGCCTACCAGATCGCCAAGTTCTTTAATGAGCATGGACTTACGAGGAATGAAATCGATCATTTTGCGGCCAACCTTTTGGGTAGTCCCGTCTCTGCCACGCTAGTGCAAGGCGCGACTAGCTATACTGTGTCTAGCGAGGAGGTGGCTCAGGTAGTCCAGTTTCGGCACACACAGCTACCTATGAACCTCATCGAGCTGGCAAGGCAACTGTATGGGGATTTTGTCCCTGAATGCAAGTCCCGAGGCATGTTTGGCCCAGTACACGTGTACGTGGCAAATCTTGTCCCAGGGCCAGCCTTCTGTCGAGTCAGGAGACAGTTCTCTCCTGCCCCTCAAGCAGAACCACGCTTGCAACAAACTGTGCAAGACTTTGCAAGGTCCGATGCCCCATCTGTAGTTGTTTATATTATGTGTCTGGTTAACGAAAAGATACGTATAGGTTCTTTGCTTCAGCGTGGATCAACAAGCATGCCCATACGTTGGAGCCGCCTCCTGGCTTACTTGGCGAGTACTTCGAGATTCTGGACAAAGTCTCTGTAGATTTGCCTCCCCAACTACAAGAAAGGCTAGAAGAGGTTCGCCTGGGGCTACCAGGGCTCTTCCGGGCCCATTATCCCATGGTCCTCCAACATGATGACCTCTTGGTATGGATCTTGGGGTTCTCTGTTTCCTCCCTTATTCTATTCTAGGAGAGAGGATTCTCCTGAAATAGCGGTTTCTACTGCTGGAACACAGGCTTCTTAAAATAATGCCCGATTAGCAATTGCTGACCCCGATTCCTGTTCAGGAGAACAACATCCACGTCGATGAGGCCACTGGTCACATTACAGGCAAGTGGTCATACGAGATTTCCCCTCCTTTTACTTGGTTCATCAAGAGCGAGGCCCAGGCAGATGAACTAATTATCTCGCCACAGGCGTTGTTGATTGGGCTGATGCGACGATTGCCCCGTTTGGAGTATCTCTCGCGAGCATGGAGATCGTCCTTGGTATCCAAAACAGAACCGACTGGCACTTTCATCCCAACCATCATAGCCTTCGGCAGTTGTTTTGGGACACTTTCTACAGCGTGACTGGTCATATCTCGAATGATGATCGGCATTCAATGGCAATTGCAAGGCTGTTCGGATTCTTCCGAAATCATGGCTCCGAGGAGAAAGAATATGCAATCGCGTACCTTTCAGCTTTATGTCTGCTTTAAAGTTGAACCTTTTTTTTTCCAACTTAACCAACTTGTGTAACATGTTCTGCGCTGCATACGCCCTAGTCTAGCATCATCAAATGAGGCGAGGTGGTCTTGTCTTCCAATGCTCAACCAAGTGAGTTTGCTGCTCGGTCACAAGGCTCGACGATGTCATACCTACAGCATGAACGGTGCTTCCGCAGACGAGATGGTCGCATACTCGCAGGACACATCAAGGAAGAAGAAGAGAAACCAACGTGCCCATAGAAGCAGAAACCCCGATGCCAGTTTCAATTAGTCTTCCTACACTGGCACCACTGGACATGGCCATACTAGATCCTTATGGCTGCCCGATTTCATCGGCATCATAGGCGTAGGGAAAGCGTCGGTATCCGCCCGGGCTAACTATTATCCGCTTCCGTTTTTTATTCAACTACTAATCTAACTGACGATTTGACTGACGATTTGACTGACTGACTGACTGACTGACTGACTGACTGACCGATTTGACCGATTTAACCGATTTGACCGATTTGACCGATTTGATAATTTAACGATTTAACTGATATCTACAGATATCTAAGCTTTTCTATTCCCTCCGGGGGCCCTCCGGGGGCCCTGCCGGGGGCCGCCTGCGGCGAGCTGTTGCCTGCGGCGGGCCTCCCCCCCCCCCTAAAAGTTAGGTGGTTAAGAGAGGTAGAAAATTTTTTCTTAACTAGTTACTAAAGAGTTTTTCGCGTTTAACTAATTAGAAGAGATGTCTCTATAGGATAGCCTTATTTTAAGAAAGGGAAAGCGAGAAGCTACGCCCCTTGTCTTGCTGTGATGCAAAACTCAGGCAAAGCTCCGCTTTCCCTAATCAAGTAATTTACTACCCGGAACATAGGACGGCGCATTTCCGCTAGGCTGGCGGCCAATGAGAGTGCGGCCACGTATTTTGAAAAAGTTGCGACCGAGGACGCTATCATTGCCATTTTTAAGCATCTAGAAGGCCAGGGAGCAATACATACAAAATACGGATTCAGCGACCTACGATTCAGTGAGGACAGCAATGCCCTTAATTAAGGAAAGCAATGGCTGTACGGCGTTTAACTAATAACTAGTCACCTCGGTTTCCAGAGAACGGTGATGTGGGGCCCGTTGGCACCGAAGGCACGGTTAAGCTCCGGTGAAATAGAGGACGATTTCCCGTCCGCTCTCCCATAGACAAGCTGGTAAGGGGCAGATTAGTAGTTGGGTCGGTGGCGACCAACAAAGACCGGCTGTTGTACAGTATGTTTTTTATTCACGGGTGGTGTCAATGAATTTGGACAGATGATGTCCTCGGCGACGGAAGATCAGGGGTCCCGCCTACCATAAGGCTGTAGGCAACAATGAGGGTCCGCTGAGACATCTCCAAAAAGCTCGAATTCTTCCTTCAAGTCTCGGAACTTCAATCCTGGTGCTGCGCAGACAGATTGGGAGTGCACTTGATGTATCGTTGCATTGGACACATTCTCCCTTCTTGTTTGAGTAACATGCGCGTGCTGCTCCTCATCTTGGAAGTGCGGCTCGACAGACGCTGACGAAGGTTTTGATTTTCACCAGTAAAGGGGCCACACAGCGCGTTCATTCGATTCTGATACCTTGTGTGCACTTGTCACTTGACGACTTCTCTTTGACCGTCCTCATACTCCCCCTTTTCTACTCTTTGATACACTGTCGATGACATAAATACTTACCCCCCCTCTCGTTCATCAACCAAAGACCAGTCACAATGTCGGCGCCGCAATGCACAGCGGCTTTGCAAAAGCGGATCGCCATCGAGCCGTCACTGCGCAAATTCGTGCATTCATACGGTCCGCGGCAGAACTGGCGGAATTTAGGCGCTGCCAACGCCCGAGGGTATCCCATGTAAGAAACGACGCCGCCTACATCGAAAGGACTTTTGTACGGAGCAGTTGGCCAACTTCCCAACATGGCAATCGATTCGGGGACGCTGGCACGCTGCGGACACATCCTCAAGTGAGCGAGGCTCGCATCCGTAATCCTGGCCCCAGCCGTTGCTGTGGCTGTCGTTGCTGGGCGACTTTGCTGGGCGACTTGCCATTGGCATTCATTTGTCCCAATGTCTGGTTGGTGCTCACTGGCAGCCGGTCAAAGTCAAAATCGTCACGCGCATTTACGAACGTGAGAGGGCACAATTAAACTCGCAATCGCCAACCACGGCTTTCTGACAATTCCTTTCCATTTTCCCTGTCGCAACCACGCCATGAATCTCAATCCCCGTCAATCAGTCCCCAAGCTATCGCATGAGCCACAAGTATCAGTGTACACATTGTGCAGCGACCGACAACAAAATCGGCAACAAGACAGCAAGGAACCCTCTCAAGTCGGCCCACATCGACGGGTACTCTACGATGCTACTAGTCTGCTCGCCCATCACTGCCCCTCCTTTGCCCCTCATTCTCGCTCCAAGCACGTCCCCACCTTGGCTCCGGCTCACTTCCACTTACATGATAACAACAGCTTTCACCTTCTACTTGCAGCTCTCTTCAGACCCGCTAATACTGATTAATTCTGCCTCAGGGTGTCCGACTTGAATAAGAGATACATTTCCGCTGTTGCCTTTCCTTCTCGACTGTCTTCGACAACACGTGTCAGCAGCCCTACTCGACAAGCACTCGGATCCAACACCAGGTGCCACCTTCAAGTTCGCCATTGCTCTTACCGACGACACCTAGACAACATGTGTCGTGCTCAGGCTGGTATAGACCAGACGGGTGGCGGTGCCGCTCCCGGTAGCACCCAGGGCCGTGAATTGCTTCCCGCAAATGTCATCCCGCGCCACTACCACGTCACCCTCGAACCCGATTTCAAAAAATTGACCTTTGACGGAACCGTCGTCGTTGATCTCGATGTTGTTGAAGAATCCAGCTCCGTCTCTCTCCATACTCTTGAGCTTGACATCCACAGCTCCAAAGTCTCTGCCAATGGCCAGACAGTCAGGTACAGGGCAATAGCTACCAAACCCCCAACGTAAACCTTGACTTTGCTACGGTCGGAAGCTTACCCTGTTCTGTTCCTAGCTCAACCGCAAAGGTTTCCTACGATGAGGCTACACAAGTCAGCAAGTTCGACTTCGACGGCTCTCTTGCCAAGCACTCCCAAGCCCAGCTTGAGATCAAGTTCACCGGTCAGCTGAACGACAAGATGGCTGGCTTCTACCGATCCACATACAAACGAGACGACGGATCTGAGGGCATCCTGGCCACTACCCAGATGGAGGCTACCGATTGTCGTAGAGCTTTCCCCTGTTTTGATGAGCCTGCCCTCAAGGCAAAGTTCACCGTCACGCTGATTGCTGACAAGAACTTGACTTGCTTGAGTAACATGGATGTCGCCAATGAGACCGAAGTCCAGTCCACCATCAGCGGCTCTACTAGAAAGGCCGTTCACTTCAATACCTCTCCTCTGATGTCTACCTACCTCGTGGCCTTTATAGTCGGTGAGCTCAATTACGTGGAGTCCAAGGACTTTAGAGTCCCCGTTCGAGTTTACGCTCCTCCCGGTCAGGATATTGAACACGGGCGATTCTCACTCAATCTTGCCGTCAAGACGCTTGAGTTTTATGAAAAGGTCTTCGGCATTGAATTTCCTCTGCCTAAAATGGACCAGGTCGCGATTCCCGACTTCGCCCAAGGTGCCATGGAGAACTGGGGTCTCGTAACCTACCGCGTGGTTGA
The DNA here is from genome assembly GCA_023658445.1 of Epichloe bromicola. Classification (NCBI taxonomy): domain Eukaryota; kingdom Fungi; phylum Ascomycota; class Sordariomycetes; order Hypocreales; family Clavicipitaceae; genus Epichloe; species Epichloe bromicola. The sequence goes on from CP098269.1 coordinate 5,788,892, forward strand.
TCTTTTGCTTGATGAGAAGACCAGTGGAGCTGCTACCAAGGAGCGCGTTGCAGAAGTCGTTCAGCACGAGCTGGCTCATCAGTGGTTTGGAAACCTTGTCACCATGGACTGGTGGGAGGGTCTCTGGCTGAACGAGGGCTTTGCAACTTGGACTTCCTGGGTATGATTCTCCCCTCGGGTCTTTTTGTCTAAACCCTCATGATTTGCTAACCAGGACTTTTGTAGTACTCCGCCAATGTATTTTATCCGGAGTGGAAGGTTTGGGAAAACTATGTCACCGACAACCTTCAGTCTGCCCTGTCTCTGGATTCCCTTCGCAGCTCTCATCCTATCGAGGTCCCCGTCAAGCGCGCCGATGAGATCAACCAGATTTTTGACGCCATTTCGTACTCCAAGGGATCTTGCGTTCTGCGCATGGTGTCCACCTACATTGGCGAGGATGTCTTCCTTGAGGGTGTACGCCAGTACCTGAAGAAACACGCCTATGGAAACACCCAGACTGGAGATCTTTGGGCATCCCTCAGCGCTGTCAGCGGCAAGCCAGTTGAGGAAGTCATGAGGGCCTGGACCAAGGAGGTCGGTTATCCCGTTCTGACCGTCACCGAGAACGACGCCGACAGCACCATCCATGTCAAGCAGAACCGCTTCTTGCGAACTGGCGATACCAAGCCCGAGGAGGACAAGGTTCTGTACCCTGTGTTCCTTGGCCTTCGTACCAAGGATGGCATTGATGGACAAGTTGCCTTGAGAGAACGCGAGGGAGACTTCAAAGTCCCCAGCACAGATTTCTTCAAGCTCAACGCCAACCACACTGGAATATTCCGAACCTCGTATACTCCTGCCCGTTTGGAAAAGCTTGGTCAGGCTGCCAAGGAAGGTCTGCTGTCTGTTGAAGACCGTGCTGGCATGATTGCTGATGCTGGTGCCCTCGCCACATCTGGTTACCAGAAGACCTCTGGCGTGCTCAACTTGCTCAAGGGCCTTGACTTCGAGACCGAGTTTGTTGTTTGGAACGAGATCGTTGCCCGTCTTGGTGCTATTCAGAGCGCGTGGGTGTTCGAAGACGATGCCGTGACGGAAGGTCTCAAGGCCTTCCAGCGCGATCTTCTCAGCCCCAAAGCACACAAGATGGGCTGGCAATTCTCGGAGAGCGACGGTCACATTGAGCAGCAATTCAAGGCCCTGCTGTTTGAAGGCGCCGGGCTCAGCGGCGATCAAAAGATCATTGACGCTTCCAAGGACATGTTTGCCAAGTTCATGGCCGGCGACAAGGCTGCCATTCACCCCAATATCAGAAAGAGCGTTTTTGCCATTGCAGTGAAATACGGTGGCGCCGAGGAGGTACTCATCATCGCCCACCCACTCTTGTCATTCTCGCGTGATTGGCGATTATACTAACCGATTTGTCATTATTAGTACAATCAAATCATGAACTTCTACCGCTCTTCCAGCAACAGTGACGAACGCAACACCTGCCTGCGCAGTCTAGGCCGTGCCAAGCAGCCAGAGCTGATCAAGAAGACTTTGGGTCTCTTATTCAGCGCTGACGTCAAGGACCAGGACGTTTACATGCCAGTCATCGGCCTGCGTACACATGCCGAGGGCATCAACGCTCTTTACAACTGGATGGAGTCCAACTGGGCCCTGCTGTACGAAAGGTTGCCCCCTGCCCTATCCATGCTAGGCAGCATGGTCAACATTATGACGTCGGGTTTTACTTCCCAAGAGCAACTTGGCAGGGTCGAGAAATTCTTCGAGGGCAAGAACACCAACGGATACGACCAGTCTCTCGCGCAAAGCATAGATGCGGTTCGATCCAAGATTTCATGGCTGGGACGTGATCGTGAAGACGTCGCTGCCTGGGTCAAGGCCAACGGGTATGCAAAATAGATGGTCCTGGCGAACTTGGGATCATGCATCGAGCACAAGACGAGATGTCATGACTTGGGCTCATGTGATGCTGTGGATGGCGCTATCTGTAGATGACCAAAACCACAGTAAACAGTGATGACAAGCATTGGTTATTGATGAAGTAGCATTATATAAATTAAAGTACTTTCTGCACATGAAGCTCTCGACATGATGCGGGGTTGTTTTTTGTTTTTTTTTGAACAAAGTAGCAGATCAGTTAGTCGTGCCGAACCATGGGCGCCATCCCGTAGCTTATGAATGGACGCAACAGCTCATTCCCACTTGTTCTTGTTCTCCTGAGCGTAAGCCTTCCAAGTGGTTGGCTTATCATGGGCCCCGAGCAGCTCCAAGCTGGGCTTGAGATCAGCGCCTGCGTAGTATCCCGGTTCCTGGAGCAGCAACATGTTCTCCAACAGCTCCTGCGCAGCAGGCGGAGGCAGGAAAGACTTGAAAACATCATGGGGCGCCTCGACGTACGAGACCTTCTTCCCGGTGACGTCTTCCAGCTCCGATACAATACGCGCAGGTGTGTAGTACTCTGTGGCGGCGAGGATTCGGCGGCCATCCGCTGTCTCGGGGAAGTGCCTGATGGCAGCCTTGACGAAGATGCCAGTGTCGGCGGCGGCGTCGAGCAAGGGGAGGCGAGCGTCATCTGCCTTGACGCCCGCGGGCATGGCCCACAGGAGACTCCCATCGGCTTGCTTGCGGATGAACTGGAAGAAGCCGCTCATGAAGAGGCCGGGCTGGACAAAGGTGGCGGGGACGCCGGTCGCGCGAATGTAGTCCTCGATGTGGGCCTTGGCGTCAAAGTGGGAGACGTGGGGGAGACGGCCGCCCGAGGCATCCTTTACGTTGATGAGGGACGAGAAGATGATGTGCTTTACGCCGGCGGCTTTGGCGGCGTCGGCGACTGCTTTCCCCTGGGCGATCTCGAGGGCGGCGGACATGGATTCCCAGAAGTTGGTGACGATGAAGACGGTGTGGGCGTCTTGGACGGCGGGGGCAGCGTCTTGGGCGGACGACATGTCGGCCTGGGCTCATGTCAGTGGTGGTTGCCTGACGGGAGGTGTGCTGTGATTTTCTTCATCGTGTTGCGTTTCTTTGGGAGGATGGGAGGATGGGAAACAGACGTGCCTTTACTATCTCGACGCCCTTGGCGGCCAGGGCCTGGGCAGCGGGCTTGGCCACGTTGCGGGTGATTCCGCGGAGCTTGAATTGCTTGGAGAGCACGGGGTCTGCGAGGATGGATCTGATGACGGAGCCGCCTTGGTTGCCGGTTGCGCCGAAGACGGAGAGGATTTTGGACATTTTTGCTGGCGTGGAAGAGGTCGATCAAGGGGTGTGGTTCTGGTGCGTTGGTTGTTGAGTAGGTAACCTCTGTGGATGGGTTGATTATGGGACATGTGTGATGCCAAGTGTGCGTTTTTTTTTTGGTCCCCATCCCGGACTTTGTATTTCTGTCGACCGAGATTGAATAGGAAAAGGCAGAATTCTTGTCTCGGCTAGGATCTCTGGTGTTTCAGACGTGCGTCTAATCGTGATGGGTGTTATTCCCCGCGCGGAGCTTGGGTGGATCCCCGGGCGCGCAACGAACGGACGCATCCGGTGAAGGTGCCGTGCGCCGTGCGCCGTGCAGCCAAGCTTCTCATGTTTCCGATCCGAGGGTTCAAGGGTTCGCCGAAACTGTCTGGTTTCGTCTGCTGCGAGCAGATGGTTGCCATTCACGGGAGGTCAGCGGACTGGGCCATGGCCAGATTCAGAACTGCGAACGGCGAACGGCGAAAGCCGTCCCCCCTCATTGATGAAGAATGGAAAACAACATTTCCCGCTGGGATGTGTCAGCGTTGCCGCCCCGTTCTTTTCTTCTCACGTAATCATCTCCGTGGTCAATCCATCGCGGCCCATCACTGGCGTGCTGCGGCAATTGGGCGGTCGTGATACCGTGACAACACGCCTGTCTCACTTCAACTGCCGGACTGGCGGTCAAGCAGATTGCAGATTCCCGGCCAGGTCAATGGGGGTGTGAGCGAGTGACGAGTCTGACGAGTACGGATGACGGATCGATCACGGACGTAGTCTACGTAAGCCCACAGCCCAGTCCGAGCGCAGCGAGTGCGTAATAACGAGTGATGCGAGTGTCTGGCGGCGACGAGTGGATCCGGCCGGCTGGGCGCCAATGACTAAGTGTCAGGGAGACCTCCTTGAGGTATCGGATATGTGGATGCAGCCTGCGCAATAACTAGGTTAAAACCCTTAATAAGATAATAGTAGAGATAATATATTAGAAGTACCTCTATAGACTAGTTATTACTATAGCGCACTATATACCTCTTAGGTATAAAAGTTAGGTGCTATTTATACCTCTAATTAACTAAATAGAACTATTTTTATTATCTATACTAACCCCTACCTTAATAGTTATAAGCCTAGGAGGCTTTAATTACCCTTATTATTAATTATTATAGATAATATAAGCTTTATTAATATTATTAATTTAATACTTACTAATATTAAGAGATAATTACCCTTTATTATAATAATTAGTTAAAGTATATAACCTATGCTTTTATTAACTAGTATAGTTTCCCTTTATAATATCTAAGAAAACTCTAAATATAATACTATTATTAAAGAAGGACTAGATTAAATAGTTTATATAAATTAAGAATTATATAAAATCCTATAATATTTAGAAATATATTAATCTAAATTAGAATAAATTACTTAAAAAACTTATAATACTTATATACTTATAAAGGGGTCTAAGACTAGAGATTATAGTAAATAACCTTAATATTATTAAAAATTAGAAGCTTACTTATAAAAATATAAAAAATAAATATAACTTCTAATATAAAGATTTATAAGTTAATTTTATAAAGTATTATAACTTATTAAAGTAAATACTAAAGATTAGAAAATATATTTATAAGACTCTCTTAAAGAATATTTAAAACTCCCTTAACTTTAATATTAAAAAGAAAAAAAAGAAGTTAGTTTATTAATACTCTTAAAGAATATTAAAGCTTCTTTAAGATTAGTATAAGCTAAATACTTAGAAAATACTAATTCTAGTAAAAATATACCTTAATAATTACTTATAAGCTAAAGGTACTTATAATTAGTATAAATAAGTAATAATAATAAAGGTATTATAAAGAAATTATTAAGATTTAGAGACTTAATAAACTAAGGAGATAATATTATATAAGTTTATAATTTCTCTTTATAGTAAATTTAAGTTATTTTAGAAAAAATAGAATAATTTACTTAATAAAGGTATAAACTAAAGCTTTCTTAAAGTTATTATAAAGTTTAAAAAAGATTATAAAGCTTTATAAAGTATACTAAAGATAGTAAATATACTTATTATTAATAAATTAAGTAGTTAAAGTAAATTAGAGAAAAAGAAGTACCTTAGATATACTAATTATAATATTTATAATATCTTAAAGTAGTAGAAATCCTATAATTTATTTAAGGCTATATATAAGCTAAAAGCTATACTAAAGAACTAAGAAGTTAGGAAAAACTTTAAAAAGAATATTAAGAAGTATCTTAAGGAGAATTCTTAAGAAAAGTCTAAGGTAATAAGTTAAAAACTAAAGAAAAAGAGTAGTAATATCTTTATACCTTTATAGAATCTAACTAATAACTTAGTTATAGTTACCCTAGGTAAGAAAACTATAAATATATTATTATTTATATACTCTAAATAAGGTTAATAGTTAAAGAAAAGTATAAATTTAACTACTAATATAGTAGATAGCCTAGAATTAAGGTAGAATATAGTTCTCTATAACTCTAAAGCTAATATTTATATATTTAATAATATCTACTAATTTAGTTAATCTAAATTTAATAAAAATATTATAATAAAGATTAAAGCTAGAGATATAATATATATAGCTTTAGGATAAGGCCCTATATATATCTCTATTATAAATTCTATATTATAAAGTATAAGAATATTAGTATTAAAGACTATATTATTTATTTCTAAATTTTATATTAATCTTATATTAGTAATAATTCTTATAAAGGTAGGTATTTTCTAGAATTAAAAGAAGTTATTTTTATATTAAGGGATAAGGCCTATAGCTAAAGTCTATAATATTAATAAGCTTTATATATTATTAAGGCTATTAGAGGATCTAAAGGAAGCCTATACTATATCTAGTAAAGCACTAAAACTACCTATAAAGGGAGATATAGACCTTTAGTATTACTAATATAATTATCTAGGTATAAAGGCTTTTATAAAGCTTATAAATATAGCTTTAGGTATTAAATTAATAAGTCCTAAGCTTATATAGTATAAGATATATACTATAGGTAAAGCTAAGTAATAGAGATTATAGGTTATACTTAAAGGACTTCCTTAAGAACTAGGCTATAGTCTTTTAGTTAATCTAGATTATTATAACCTTCCTTACTAAAATAGTAATAGATATTAGTGTATTTTTACTTACCTTATAACCTTAATATAATTTTTCTATTCCTTTAAGATAAAGAATAGGATTTATAATAGCTTTTATATAATAATAGTATTTCTAAGCACTTAATTTAAGGTTTAACTATGCTTTTTATATAGTAATATTAAGAAAGCCTTATTTATAGAGAATATAAGGGATAAGATAGCCTTTACTAGTATTATAGTCTAAAATTTAGCTCCCTTAATACCTAGTTAAAATAAAAAGATAAAGAGATCTAGGGGAGTAGTTAAGTAAAAAGCTTATACTTTAAGTCTTAAAGCTAACCTTCTATCTAATCTTAATAATAAGGTCTTTAATACTATAGTTTATCTATTAAATTAAATACCTTTTAAATATTATAGGAAGTAAACTATACTATATAAACTTTAGTAAGATTAGGCTAGGAAAATAGTTCTTATATACTTAAATATAGTAAAGGTCTAAAAGCCTTTAATAGTATATCTATAAGCCTATAGATATAAAGCGTTTTCTATAATAATAAAGGCTCTAAAGTATATTAAATTATATAATATAATACTATAGTTAGAGTAGAAAGCTTATATTAGATACCTTATTAGTTATAGAGGCAAGTCCTAGTTATTACGTGCTAGCTTTGCACGATAGAAGGTCGATTCCGTTAGAGGGGCTAACGGATTTAATAGGTTATAAGTTATACTAAGTTTACTTGTGAAAGCTACTGTTAGGGGTAATATAATATATATAAAGTAAGTTATATTCCTAAACTAAGATATTAAATCTACCTTTTATATAGTAGCCCCTATAGACTATATATATTCTACTATATAATAAGTGCTAGGCACGCTAAAAAGATAACTATTCTAGTTATATATAGTTAAACTATAACTAAATTTAGCTACTATCTAAAGTAAATAATATTAAAATATGTAGGTATTAAAGTTATATAAAAGAAAAAACGCGTTTAGCGCGCTAATTATTATATCTATAGTTATTATTTTATAATATTACTTAATGTTATATAACTCTTCTTATAATATGTATTCCTTAATCCTATAATTAAATTTATTATATTAAATAATAAATTCTTCCTATCCTATTATTAGTACTTTATCTTTACTATATTTTATTATTTCCTTTTAGTAATTACTAAATTCCTCTATTCCCTTATTATTTTATATGCCCCTAATTTATACCTTAATATTCTATATCTATTTATTTAATCTAGTAATCTAGTAAATTTATTCTCCTTAGCTTATAGCTTTATTACTATAGTAGTTATTACCCTTATAGTTAGTAATACTATTTACCTAGAGGTTACTACCCTTTTTATCTATTTTCCTAATAGTATTAGTAATATCTTATTTATTCCCTATAATATAGGTATTCTTAGCGTTATTTATTAGGTATTTAGCTAAACTACCTATGTATTTAAACTAGGCTTCCCTAGTAGTTTAGGCCTCTTACTTAGCATTAGCGGAGGTCCTATTTTGCCCTAAGGTTACTTATTACCTAATTTTAGTATTCCTTAATATAATTTACCTTATTACCTACTAGTTTTGCCTAAGGCTAGTGTTACTAGAGCTAATATTACTAAAACTAGTGTTAGCTATATTAGTATCTCTAGAGCTAGTAATATCTAAATCTATCTTCCTAGGGTTCCTATTACTAGAATTAGCCTTACTAAAGCTAATCTTATTTTCTTTATATTCTCCTTAAATATTTTCTACTTATTTATAAAATTCTTAATTTTTACCTCTTATTCTTATATCTCTTTTAATATTTTTAATACTATAGATAATAATTCTATAATCTTTTTCTTATCTTTAGTTTTCTTAGCTATATCCCTTTTTAAAGCGTTAAGTTATTTATTAATATTAACTAAAATTTTACTTAAGTTACACTAGAAGATCTTTTTTTTATAGCTTTTTAATATTTCTAATACTTATTTAAACTTACTTTTAAAGCTTTTTAAATTCTCTCTTATTAAAACTATTAGTTTATAAACCTCCTTTACTAACTCTTTAATAGCTTTAAATACTATATTTACTTACTTTTTAGTAAGAGTAAACTCCTTTTTTATTTTATTAATATACTTACTAATAGTATTAACTTTATTAACTAAGTTATTAATTTTACTCTATTTATATTACCTATCTATCTCCTTAGTTTACTAAGATTTAGATAATTTTAGTACTAGCTTATTTTCTATACTAATATAAAGTAAATCTATATGCCTAATACTAGCTAGCGCTTTTATAATTATACTATTTACTACGCTATATTTATCTATAAAATAAAGAGCTAATACCTTAGCTTATAGTAGTAGAGATAATATACTATTATATATAGCTATCTATTATCTATATTTAACTATTATACTATTATAGAAAGCTACTACTACTATTTTTACCTAGTTCTTTACTTTTCTTATTACTTTACACTCTATTAGATTAATAATAACCTAATATATAAGCTTTCCTACTTATCTTACTACTACTTACTTTATTATTAAAGTAATATTTTATTCTTTAAAAATAGTAAAAATTTAGATAACTATATTTTACTATAATATAAAGTATATATTCTTTAAATTTACTTCTAAACTATTAAATACTATCTTAGCACCCTTAAGGGCAAATTTATATATATAGGTCTATATTATATCCCTAATATTCTATATCTTTTTCTAGTAACTTACTATTATATATCTAAATTTACTAAAATTAACTCCCTTTATACTTCTTCCTTTATATACTATATTAAATTCTTCTATTACTCTCTTACACACTACTACACTAATATTAGGCATTAGTATTTAAGTATTTACTCTTAATCTAGGCTTTCTAAATCTAGTAAATAGTAGCTTAAAATTAAGTTTTACTATTTATTTATAAACTTATAATAGTCTAATAAAGTACTCTATAGGTATCTCTTTAACTTCCTTATTAAATTTACTTTTTACTACACTATTATTAACCTTTATTTCCTTAAACTTAGTATCTTTATTACTTTTAAGTTCTAATTCTAGCTTAAAAGATCCCGCTTCTAATTAAGTTAAATTAAATCTTACTACTCTTTTACCTTCTTTAGTTAGTAAGTTTCTAGATTTATTTTCTTTTTATACTAATTCTTTTCTTTCCTTTCTTATATAATTCTCTCTAATTAAATCCTATATAGCTTAATCCCTTATTTACCTTTCCGTAGATAAATCTAATATAATATCTACTATATTATTATTATTCTCTATCTGCTTCTCTCTATTAACTATTGCATTTACTATATTATTATTATTCTCTATTTACTCCTCTTTATTAACTATTACCTACATAACTTTAGCCGCTTTATTAGTGCTTCCACTACCTTTCTTTACTAATAGTAATAGTCTATCTAACTTATTTTATTATATACTAGATTTATCTTAATACTATTATAGCTATAATTACGTAACTTATTATATTAGGAGTAATAATTAGTATAATTAGCTATTATAGTTACCTTAATCTAGAAGGCAGTTTTAGAACTTTGCTCTCTTATAGTAGGTTATAATTCCTAGCTACACTAAAATCTTATTAATTTACTACTTATATTTAGCTCTTTTACTATAAGTAGTAGATTACTATTATACTAAATTAGCGACTATAAGCTATCCTAATAACTAGTTTTATTATTCTAATACTAGTACTTAAATATATAAATAAGCTACCTATATTTACTTATAAAGCGTCTAGTCCTATATACTAACCTTATTATTAAATAAAATAAAGTCTAGTATAGCTAAATAGTTATTATATAAGTTTGCGTGTTACTTATAAGACTTATATTTAACTTCTAGTGTAATATTATAGGGTTTTACTTAGTACTTTTAGTAATTATTATACTCCTGTATTTCCTATAGCTAATTTAGCTCTAGTTCTAATAGTTTTTAGACTTTTATATTATATATAATATTATTCTTAGAAATAAATACTATAAAGGAAAATAAGACTAAAATAAAAATAACTACGCTAGTATTAAATTTAACTACATAAAGCTAGTAGGGTATTAGGGAATAATATAAAGTAAGAGTATAGTAAGCTTCCCCTAATTAGCATAATAAAATATATATATAAGAAGAGGGCTCGTAGCTTTGCCCTAACTAGTTAAATCTAACTTCTTATAAAATGCCTCTTTTCCTTTACTATTATTATTCTATAGGTAAATTTATACCTTTCTTTATATACTCCCTTTGCTAATTAATTAGGTTCTTTTTAAGGTATTCTTTTACTATCTTAGCTATGTTAATTTATATCTTACTTTTAGCTATCTATTAGTTATCTTTAGTAGTAAATCCCTTCTATTAGATAAGGAATTTTACTTTTATAGTTTTATTCCTTTTAGAGATTCTAACCTAATAACTATAGATTTATTTAATCTCCTTATAGTCTACTTCCTCCGGATTATTAAATATAATTAGTAGTAAAGCTAGTTCTTCCTTATTAAATAAGTTCTTTCCTTATACTAGCTTCTATATTTACACTATAGAAACTACTAGATAGACTTATAAATCTAGGGGGAAATCTAATTAATATGTTAATAGGTTTACCTTTTCTAGTACCTTAAATAGTCTTGCCTTTTATAGTAACTATTTCTTCTTAGGTTTCCTAGGTAATTTATATCCCTTATATAATTATAAATAAACTATATCTCCTACGTTAATATTAACTAGTTTATAATAGTTATTATACTAAATCTTAGTAAGGGCGGCTACTAGTATAATATCAGGAGCGTAAGGGACAGAGACAGGATTATCATATAATAGAGCATTAGTAGGACCTCGGACCCACTAGGTTAGGGAGGGGTTAGCTAGTAGCTAGATAGTTATATAAGCATAAGGTAAGGTATTTAGCAAGGACTGCCTATATTCTTATAGAAGGTTAGAGCTTAAAACCTTTATATACCTACCCCTAGGTAGTACCTTTCTAGCTATAACTATAAATCTAAGCTATTACTCTATTTTATTATCTTTTAACCCTTAAGTTATAATAAATTAAGCTCTTAATCCCTTTAGGGTAATAGACTATTAGCTAGATTATAATATTAATATACTAGAGAATATCTATATAAAATATACCTATACCCCCTAGTAGTAATACTATAGATAAGTAAAGTTGTTACGGAATTTTTTAGGCCTATAATCTAGTGCTTAACCCACTAGACTAAAAGGTTAGCTACAACCATAGTTGAATGATTGTAGCGATATCAAGCCCTATAAGCCTATTCTAGCACGTAACAAAAGTAGTAGTAATATAGTAAATACTTAAATAATAAATACTAATAATTAAGTATATTAAATATTACCTAAGACTAATCTAGATAATAATACTAGAATTAAGAATAATAGTATTAAGGAGGTAGTATAATAGTATTATAATATTATATAAGCTAAGCTATAATATATATAGAAAATATAAGAAATTCTATAAATAAAAGTAAAAATTAGGAAGCTTTAGGTAAACTTACTATTAGTTAAAACTTAGTAAGGACTTATAAATTTACCTTCTTAGGTTAGACTAATTACTTTTATACTTACTTTACTAATAAGTACTAAGTAAGTAGTAAATATATACTAATATAGTATTATTAAGATATAGCTATAGATACTATTATATAAGGGGAATACTTATAAAAACCTCTAGAATTTCCTAGTAAACTTAAATATATTATTTAAATTAAACTAATATACCTTTTATAATAATATAATAAAAGTAGCTTATACTAGTAAATACCTTACTAATAATATAAAGTAATAATAGATATATTATATATCTATAGATAGTTATATAAAATATAAGGACTATAATTAAGTAAGCTTTATTATATAGCTAAAGACTAGAATAATAAATAAGGACACTAAATACTTAGAAGTAACTAAGTTATTACTAAATCTTTAGTAAGGTAATAGCTAATTATTTTAAGCTTTTATTAGAAATTAGACTAAGGTTAAATCTAACCTACCTAAACTAATCCTAATATAACTAAGAATCTATATATTTATTAATAGCCTTAATAATACTATAAGGAAGTAAATACTTAGCTAGGAGTTTCTAATTACTTAAAGCTAGTTATAAAGCTAAGGTAAGAAAGTAAAGGTAGTAATAAAACTAATATAAAGTTATAAGAAAATTTAAGACTATAAGAAGAAGTAATAGTAATTAACTTTACTTATAGATAACTTATAGTAATAGAATAAAGGGTAAGTAAGAAGATTACTTATTATATATTATAAATATAGGAAGCCTAGATATATCTTAATAGCTTACTATTTATTAGACTACTTTATTTATAAGAGTAATAAATACACTATAGAGAAGTATAATAATAGTAGTAATAAAGCATCTAATCCTAATAAGATACTACTTTTATCTATATAAACCTAGGATAAGGGGCTTATTATAGATAAATTAGTAAACCTAAGAGTTAGAGTTTATATATCTCTATAATAAGATTACTAGTAGGTAGTAGTAAAGGCACTAATAGATTTAGGTATATAATCCTTAACTATATACCTAAAGTTATTATTTAAGGAGAATTAGAAAAGAGTTAAAAAAATAAATTAAAACCTTAAAAGTATAAGTAAGAATATAATTTTATATTAAGGAATTCTAAGGAGATTAGTATTAATAAAAGATAGTATAGGGTTTATAAAGGTTTACTAAGTTAGCTACTTTATTATAAATACTAGAGAAAGGCTACTACTAGGTATAGACTAGATTAGAGAATATAAACCTATAGTAATATATTAGAAAAAGAAGTTTTAGAAATACTTAGTAATAAGGGAGTGTCTTTTATATACTTAGGATAAGTAAAGAGTATATAAAGTATTAAAATAATTAGTAGTTACTCTAGTATTAGGTTTAGTAAAAGTTATCTTAAATAGCCTAAAGAATAAAAAAGAAAAAGAACTAGAAAAGAACTTACTAGTAGACTTACTAAAGCTAATTTAGAAAATAAGTAATAAGGAAGTAATAATAGTCTTAGAGTATACCTATAAGTTATATAAGTAATATATTATAGCTAACCTAAGATTCTTAGATAGTCTAAGTAATAAGTAACCTATAACTAAGTAAGGGCTAAGTAATAATATAAATAAACTAGAGCTCCTAGAGAAATACTTAGAATTTAAAGATATATTTAATAAGGATTTAGTAGGAATACTTCCTAAACTAAGGGGCTATACTTATATAATTAAATTAGAAAAAGAGAAAACACTACCTTAGGGACTAATATATAACTTAGCTAAGAAAAAGCTAAAGGTACTTAGGGAGTATCTTATAAATATATAGTAAAAGAGATAGATTAGAAGATTAGTTAGCCTAGCTAGAGCCTTAATTTTATTTATCCTAAAGAAAGGAGGGAAATTAAGGCTTTATATAAATTATAAAGGCCTAAATAAGATTACTATTAAGAATAAGTCCCCCTTATTACTAATTACTAAAATCCTTAATTACTTAAAGAGCGTAGTTATCTAGATAAAACTTAACTTAATAAATATATATTACTAGCTATATATTTACTTAGGTAATAAGTAGAAAATAGCGTTTTATTATAGATATAGGCACTTTAAGTATCTTATAATGCTATTTAGATTAGTTAATATACTAGTAACTTTCTAGGAGTATATTAATAAAGTCCTTAAGGATATTATAAATAATATCTATATTATCTACCTAGATAATATCCTAATCTATAGTAGTAATATAGCTACTTATATAAGCTATATTAAATAAGTCCTAAGTAAACTCTATAATATAAAGCTTTTTATTAACCTAAAGAAGTGTTAATTTTTAGTTATAGAGGTTAAATTCTTAGGATTTATTATATCTAAGAAAGGTATTATAATAAAACTATTAAGGGTAGAAGTAATTATAATATAGCTAATACCTTATAGTGTCCTAGATATCTAATTATTCCTTAGGTTTACTAGATTTTATTAATATTTTATTAAGTAGTATAGTAAAGTAGTTATTCTATTAATAAACTAACTTAAGGGGGGATAACTAGTAACCTTTAAGCTAGAACCCTATAAGCTAGCTATATTTAGAGAACTCTAGAAGTTATTCTAAGAAGCACTAATTTTAGTGCACTTTAACCTACTTACTTTATTAAGAGTAAAGATAGATATATTAGGTTTTACTATTAGAGTAATACTTATAATATTAGTACTAGGTTACTAGTATTTAGTTATATATATATTAAGGAAGTTAACTAATACTAAGTTATACTACCTTATACTAGATACTAAATTATTAGTAATCTAAGAGGCTTTTAGGGTATAGAGGTATTACCTAGTGTACTTAACTTACTTAATTATAGTAGTAATAGATTACTTAAACTATAAGTACCTAGCTATAAAGCTATAGCTAACTAGTAAGTAGGTAATAGTGCTTAATAAGCTATACTTATTTAACTTTAGGATTAAATATAAGGCTAGTAAGTTAAACCCTACTAATATATTATTAAGAAAGGTAGATTATATAAGTAAGGATAGGAAAGTAAAGGTAGTAACCTTATAGCTACTAAACTTCTTATCTAAGTTTATAGATACTAATTAATAGGAACTCTATAGTAGTAATAGGAATACTATAAGTTCTATTATATTATTATTTAATATAGTAGATAGTTAGTTATAAAGACCCTATAATAGTAATAGGAATATCTAGGGTTTTGTCACGACTTAAGGGTTGAAAGATAATAGAACAAAGTGATAGCTTAGATTCACAGTTATAGCTAGAAAGGTACTACCTAGGGGTAGGTGCATAAAGGTTTTAAGCTCTAACCTTCTATAAGAATATAGGCAGTCCTTGCTAAATACCTTACCCTACGCTTATATAACTATCTAGCTACTAGCTAACCCCTCCCTAACCTAGTAGGTCTAAGGTCCTACTAGTGCTCTATTATATAATAATCCTATCTCTATCCCTTACGCTTCTAATATAATACTCTCTCTTTATATAATTATCCTTAATTATATAATAAGCTACTTACTTAGGGCATTTACACTATATAGTCCTAAGGGCTATAGTTAATAGAGGGTTTAGGTTAGGTATAATATATTATAGCGTAATATATTATTAAAAATAATAACACTAATAATACTAGGGTATAAATATTATTATCCCCCTATTTATTAATCCTAAATAGTAACCTATATGCTACTCTAATATAGTAAAGTAAATACTCTTTACCTTATGCTAATAGTTCTAAGAGAGTAGATACCCTATATTAAATTTTATAATTAGGTTAAATAGATAGGGTATTAGACGCTATGTGTATAAATAAACTTATTTACAAGTCTTAGCGATATAGTGGTGCGGTCGCCATGTGTTCGTAGCTGCTAGCATGTTTGCGGATAGTAATAATAATAGTAAATGTTATTATGAGACAGTGTGGAAAGTGATAATAATATATTCAGCTATCTAGGCTATCCACACATGTGGCACAACGAGGCTAGAGGTACGTGGGCCACAAGGGCATTTGCCCTAAGTGCCTATGTACCGCAATCCATGGTGATCCATGGCCTCGGATATAGAAGGTATTATAAGTAATGCCTAAGATATAAGGCTACTATATCTAACACCACCCCTAGCGGAATATCTAGTCTAAAAATAAGGCTATAGATGTAATTAACTAACTAGTCTATTTATAAAGATACCTACCCCGCTAAAGCGTTTAATATAAAGTCTTATGCCCTTATTATTTAAAGAAGACATAAGAAATCACTATATTTAATCCTTTTAAGACCCTTTATTATCCTATCTACAATTATTTAATTAGTTCTAATCTATTCTAGATAAAAGTGACCCTATAAGGTCTTTTTAACTACTTATTTATATCTTATATTAATATAATAAGTATAATCTCTTTGCCTCTTATCTAGAACATTTACCTTTGTATTTTAGCTATCTATAAACATAAGTAGCGGTTATTATTAAGGGATCCTAAAGTCTTTAAGTAAATTCACTACCTAAAGCATTAATAGTCTTATTAGAGTTAAATTAATAAATTTAGCCTCTGTAAAACTAAGCGTAACTAGTAATTATTTCTTTAACTACTAAAAAATCACGCCTCCTATAAGTATAATAATATAGCCCGCTATTAATCTCCTTATATCTAGATTATTAGTAAGAGAGGTATTACTATATCCCTTTACTTAAAGGATTTTATTTAGATTAACTAACTTATTATTAGGCCCCTTACTGCCTAACATAATCCCTAGGTCCTATGACCTAGTAAGATATCTCTAAAGGTATTTTATTAGTTTTATATGTATCTCTTTTAGTGTAGAATTTGCACTATAAAGATAATTTAATATAAACGCGATGTCTAGTCTTATGTATATTATAAGCTAATTAAAGCTTCTAGTCTTTTAAGCCTAAATAAAGAGATTATATACTATTAGAAAAGACTTCTAATTAGTAGGAATCTCTACCTTTATAAGCTATAGAACTATAAATAGTTTAATATTACTAATCTTAAATCTCTTAAGGATACTCTATATATAGAGATTCTAGTGTATTAGTATTATTTAGTTATTTCTATTCTATATAAACTTAATGCCTAGGAAAAGCCTAGGATTACCTAATTACTTTAACTTATAATATTACTAAAGACCTATAAATATAGCTTAAACTATTACTTTATCCTTTACTATAATAATTATATTATTAATATAGAGAAGGAGAAAAGTGCCTTCTTAATAAAAGATATAGAGCTCCCGCTTTAAATATATAAAACCTAGCTTTTCTAGCTCCTTAGAGATATTATTAAGCTACTAAAGAGGTAATATTAGAAAACTATAAAGAGCTTTATTAAGCCTATAAACGCGCTTTATTCTATCTCTATATTCTTAAGGTTATCTTATATATACTTCTATCTATACTATAGTATTAAGAAAAGCATTTATAGCATTAAATTATTCCTACTTATAGTTAAGAATAGCTATAATTATATAGAAAATACATAGGGAGACTAGGTATATAACTACTACATAAAGATCTTCCTTTTTAAATACCTTTATATTCTAATTACCTTGCGTAACCTAGCAAGCTTTTATATATAGGGGCTTGTTAATTAGATATTTTATAGTGTAAACCTAGTGCCTATTAAAAATCTTTATATCTTCTAGAGGTATTATAAAAGTCTAGTATTATTTCTCTTTAATCTTCTTTAGTTCCTTTAACTCTATAGGTCTCTAGAAAGATTAATAGTTATCTATCCTCCTTACCTTAAACTAGTTATTAGGAATCTTAATCTTTATATTTACTAAATTTATAGCTTTAAGTATTAAGAAAGTATAAGACTTCTAAGTCTCTTCCTCTTTATTATATATATTATCCTTATAGTACTTAATTATTATATTTAACCTTTATTTAGGGTGTGCTTTCTTCTTCCCTAATATTATAATATTAAGATAGTTATATTAAGGGCTAGCCTATTAGCTATATCTTAGTTAAGAGGGTTTACCTATTTATTATTAACTAATATCTTTATTATCTTTAGCTTCTTCTTCCTTAGGAGCTATATCTAATTTCTCTCCTTAGGAGAATGCCTCTTCTTCCTAAGGAATAATAGTATTACTATATATACTTTATCTTAGGTCTTCTAGGAGTCTTCTCTTCTTAGGACTTATAGAGGGAGAAGGTAGGAACTATTATAGTAAAGGTAATTATAGTAGCTATTGAAATGTAGGGAGCTAATGCTAGCTGGCAACAGCTGTACAAGTGTAAGCTCTACGGTCTAGGACCGATAGAGCCACAACGTTGATTTTTATCAACGCAACGTAATAGAAGTAGTAGCAGTTATTAACTAATAGAATTCAATTTAGATCACTTTATAGTAACTAATAGAATAATAGAATTGATTTTTAGTTAGTTTATTCGGGCAATGCGGCTATTGGTTAAGAGGCCTAGCTAACTAGCTAGATTAAAAAGATCTTCTTCCTCTTATAGACTTACTAACCGTATTAGCGGGCCTAGGCCGCTAGCGGGGTCTCGTAAGCCACTTTTTATTTTCCATAAAATTCATTTATATGTGAAATCTAAAAAATTAACTCACTACTATACATACTAGTAATCTATATACACTAAATTTTGGTCTAAAAAATATTACTATATAAAAAGAAAGCCCTATCTTCTAGTATTAATTTGCTATATATAAGACTTTTATATAACCTCTAGTTAAAGAGAAAATCGCTATTAAAGATAGCTATAGGGTAAGCTGCTTACATTACTACTATAGGGTAGTCTGCTTATGTTACCCTAGCTTACCTAATTACTTGTGGTTAGGGTTGTGGGCACACTCGTGCTTATAACACTAATTGACATTAGTTATTGTCAGGGAGACCTCCTTGAGGTATCGGATGTGTGGATGCAGCCTGCGCAATGACTAGGTTAAAACCCTCAATAAGATAACGGTGGAGATAATATATTAGAAGTACCTCTGTAGACTAGTTATTACTATAGCGCACTATATACCCTTTAGGTATAAAAGTTAGGTGCTATCTACACCTCTGATTAACTAAAATTAAACCATTTTTTATTATCTACACTAACCCCTATATTAATAGTTATAAGCCTAGGAGGCTTTAATTACCCTTATTATTAATTATTATAGATAATATAAGCTCTATTAATATTATTAATTTAACGCTTACTAATATTAAGAGATAATTGCCCTTTATTATATTAATTAGTTAAACTATATAACCTATGCTTCCTTTTAACTAGTATAGTTCCCCTTTATAATACCTAAAGAAACTCTAAATATAGTATTATTATTAGAGAAGGACTAGATTAAATAGTTTATATAAATTAAGAATTATATAGAACCCTATAGTGTCTAGAAGTATATTAATCTAAATTAGAATAAACTACTTAAAAAACCTATAATACCCACATACCTATAAAGGGGTCTAAGACTAGAGATTATAGAGGATAACCCTAATACTATTAAAGATTAGAAGCTTACTTATAAAGATATAAAAGATAAATATAACTTCTAATATAAAGATTTATAAGTTAATCTTATAAAGTATTATAACCTATTAAAGTAAATACTAAAGATTAGGGAATATATCTATAAGACTCTCTTAAAGAATATTTAAGACTCCCTTAACTTTAATATTAAAGAGAAAGGAAAGAAGTTAGTCTATTAGCACTCTTAAAGGATATTAAAGCTTCTTTAAGATTAGTATAAGCTAAACACTTAGAAGATACTAATTCTTATAGAAACGCGCCTTAATAATTACTTATAAGCTAAGGGTACCTATAATTAGTATAAATAGGTAGTAATAATAGAGGTACTATAGAGAAATTATTAGGATTTAGAGACCTAATAAACTAAGGAGATAATACTATATAAGTTTATAATTCCTTTTTATAATAAATTTAAATTATTTTAGAAGAAATAGAATAATTTACTTAATAAAGGTATAAACTAAAGCTTCCTTAAAGCTATTATAGAGTTTAAAAGAGATTATAAAGCTCTATAGAGTATACTAAAGTTAGCTAATGCGCTTACTACTAATAGATTAAGTAGTTAAAGTAAATTAGAGAAAAAGAAGTGCCCTAGATATATAAATTATAATATTTATAATGCCTTAAAGTAGTAGGAATCCTATAATTTATTTAAGGCTATATATAAGCTAGAGGCTACACTAAAGGACTAGGAAGTTAGGAAAAACTCTAAAGAGAATATTAAGAAATATCTTAAGGATAATCTATAAGAAAAGTCTAAGGTAATAAGTTAGAAACTAAAGAAGAAGAGTAGTAAGATATTTATACCTTTATAAAATCTAACTAATAACTTAGTTATGGTTATCCCTAGCGAGAAGACTGCGAATATATTATTATTTATACGCTCTAAATAAGGTTAATAGGTAAAGGAAAGCACGAATTTAATAACTAACGCTATAGATAGCTTAGAATTAAGGCGGAACATAGTCCTCTATAACTCTAGAGCTAATATTCACATATTTAATAATATCCGCTGGTTTAATTAATCTGAATTTAATGGAAACATTATAATAGAGGTTAAAGCCAGAGGCACGATATATATGGCTTTAGGATAGGGCCCTATACGCATCTCTGTTATAGATCTAGTATTATAGAATATAAGGACATTAGTATTAGAGACTACATTATTTATTCTAGAATTCTACGTTAATCTAGTATTAGTAATAATTCTTATAAGGGCAGGTATCTTCTAGAATTAGAAGAAGTTATTTCTATATTAAGGGACAATGCCTATAGCTAAAGTCTATAATATTAATAAGCTTTATATATTATTAAGACTATTAGAGGATCTAAAGGAAGCCTATACTATATCTAGTAAAATACTAAGACTACCTATAAGAGGAGATACAGACCTTTAGCATTAATAATATAGTTATCCTAGCGTTAAGGCATTTATAGAGCTTATAAATACGGCTTTAGGTATTAAATTAATAGGTCCTAAGCTTATATAGTGTAAGATATATACTATAGGTAAGGCTAAGTAATAGAGATTGTAGGTTATACCTAAAGGACTTCCTTAAGGACTAGGTTATAGTCTTTTAGTTAATCTAGATTACTATAACTCTCCTTATTAGAATAGTAATAGGTATTAGTGCGTTTTTACCTACCTTATAACCTTAATATAGTTTTTCTATTTATTTAAGATAAAGGATAGGATTTATAATAGCTTCTATATAATAATAGTATTCCTAAACACTTAATTTAAGGTTTACCTACGCTTTTTATATAGTAATATTAAAAAAGCCCTCTTTATAGAGAACATAAGGGATAAGATAGCCTTTACTAGTATTATAGTCTATAATTCAGCTCCCTTAACGCCTAGTTAGAATAGAAAGGCAAAGAGATCTAGGGGGGTAGTTAAGTAGAAAGCTTATACTTTAAGTCTTAAAGCTAACCTTCTATCTAATCTTAATAATAAGGTCTTTAACACTATAGTTTATCTATTAAATTATATACCTTTTAAATATTATAGAAAGTAGACTACACTATATAAACTTTAGTAGGATTAGGCTAGGAAAATAGTCCCTATATACTTAAATATAGCAGAGGTCTAGAAACCTTTAATTATATATCTATAAGCCTATAGATATAAAGCATTTCCTATAATAATAAAGGCTCTAGAGCACGTTAAATCATATAATATAATATTATAGTTAGAGTAGAAAGCTTATATTAGATACCTTATTAGTTATAGAGGCAAGTCCTAGTATATTATATAGGTGCCTTTACTTCGTAATTATAAGGTTATTATATTAGCATATATTTGATTTAATAAGAACTCCTTCTTTAAACTAGAAGAAAAGCTAGAATTAGCCTAAAAGGAGAAGATATTAATAATTATGCTACTTAAGGAGCTTAAAGCTAATAATATTAATAAGGAAATTAGTTAAGACCTTATTAGAATAGAATTAGAAGATAAGAATTATAAGAATTATACCTCTCTGCCTTTAAATATAGAAGGAGAAAATAAGTAGTTTAAAGTAAAAACACCTCCTTATATAATAGGGGAAAAAGATAACCTTTCTAGTGCACTTTTAACCCCTTCTAACTCTTCTTATAAGGCGCTGGTTACTATAGAGAATATAGAGCTTTAGGTATAAGGTAATAATACGCTATTTTATAAAATTAATAAATTAGTATATAATATAATAATTAAACACATAGAGACTACTATAGAGACTAGTAAAATTACTAGCAAAGGTAGTAAGGTTATAGAGAATTATTATCCCTAGGATAATAGTATTAATCTAGATAATATTATTACTAAAAAATACTAAAGAAAGGAGATATATAAAGCTAGGTAGGTATAATTTACTTCTGCTTTTTCTATAGTATTATAGGGCGTTTAATATAGTTTATAGATTAAAGATATACTACTAGAACCTACCTATTATTATTAAGCTATAGCTTTAGCCTATTATAACCACTAGAAGGAAGTAATTATAAAGGAGCTTTTAAAGCTTCTATCCTTAAACTACTAGGAGGATATACTAGATAAATTATTTAATCTAGAGAAGTAGAAGGAAATTATAGACCTTAGTTAGGTCTTTAAATATAAAACTAATAAAAAAGGAGTAGTTATAGAGTTTAAAGCTAGAATAGTTATTTAAGGTAACTAATAACTAAAGGATAACCTTAATAACTACACTACTACACTTACTTTATAATCTCTATATATACTACTCATAGTCTACTACGCTAATAATCTTAATACCTAATAATATAACGTTCAGAATGCCTTCCTATATATAGAGCTTAAAGAACCTATTTACTATAAGCCCCCAGAGGGTATAAACATAAAAGGTTATCTCTAGAAGATAATAAGAGTATTATATAAGCTAAGGGAAGCTCCTTAATAATAGTTCTTATATCTTATATAATTCCTATTAAAGCTAGACTTTATATAAGGAAGGGAAGACCTATATATCTTTATAAAGGGTAGATTTATCCTATTCTTCTATATAGATAATATTATAGTAATATACCCTAATAGATTTAAAGTAGAATTTAAAGAGCTTTATAAATAACTAATAAACAGTCTTAATATTAAGGACTAGGGTAACCTAAAGTGGTTCCTAGGCATTAAAATTATTAGAAATCGTAATACTAAAGAGATATAGTTATTATAGGAATTATATATTTAAAAGATTACTTAGAAATTCATTCCTAATATTATTAATAGTAATTTAAAAAGCTTATCCCCTACTCCTCTTCCTATAGCTACAATCCTTGCTAATACTAATAAAGCTACTAATAAAGAGATTAATTATTATAGAGCAGTTATTAGCTCTTTAGTGTATCTATATATTATTAGAAGACCTAATATAGCCTTTATAGCATTAAAGCTTACTTCTTTTATAACAAATCTATTAGCAAAGTATATTAAGCTTACTAAAGGAGTAATTTTATACGCTTAGAATATAAAGAAGCTATATATTTACTACTTAGGAGCGGATAGTTTTAATACGCTATTCTCTAGCACTAATACTTCACTTAGTAATAACCCTAATACTTAGAAATTAACATAAGGTTATATCTTTATTATACATAGCGCTATAATTAATTAGAAGTTAGGTAAGTAATATTATATAATAACTTTAAGCATAGAAGCAAAGCTCTTTACCCTAAATTACAGTGTAAAAGAGTATATATCTCTAGGAAGACTACTTTATAATATTAAAGTCTATGTGCCGCTGCTCTTAATTATCTAGTGTAATAATAAGTAAATAATCTAGATTACTAAACATATAGAAGGAAGGCTTTAGACTAGCCTTAAGCACCTTAATATAAATTAAATATAGATTTAAGAATAATATATAATAGGTAATATTAAGGTCAATTAGATAAAGACCTCTAAGATACCTATAGATAGCTTTATAAAGCCACTTTTAGGTTAGATACACAGGGACTTCTACTATAGAATTAGCCTATAAGAGATTCCTATCTAATTATAACACTAGAAATTATTCATAATCTCTTCCTATAGCTTTAATCTCTTACTTTAATAGATATCTTAGCTAAGGGGGGTGTGTTAGGGAGACCTCCTTAAGGTATTAGATATGTAGATGCAGCCTGCGCAATAACTAGGTTAAAACCCTCAATAAGACAACAGTAGAGATAATATATCAGAAGTACCTCCGTAGACTAGTTATTACTATAGCGCACTATGTACCCTTTAGGTACAAAAGTCAGGTACCGTCTGCACCTCTGATTGACCGAAATCGAACCATTTTTCATTATCTACACCGACCCCTACATTGACAGTTATCTACACGGTCGGTCGCAGCTGTTGACAGCTGCAACGTGGTCATTTGTAACCACCTACGCAACCGTTGACAGCTGCAGTGTAGCTGTCAAGCTTGCAGTGTAAGCTTAGTAATATAAAGGTTCTTTGACTAGAAAGGGCTAAAAATAGGTCTTATTTTTAACATATTGAAATCAAAAGAGTGGACCGATCCATCTGCACCTAGGATTACAAAGCCTTATATATTTTAACAGTAGCTATATAGCTTTTATAGCATTACTGTCCGTATTATAACCTATAGTCTTAGTCTCTATAGATTTCCTACTTAGTAATTCTACTATAAAACGTATATTCTTTAATAGTAGGGCTTGTTTAATTAGAATGTTAATAATATAGCGTCCTTTCTCTTTAAAGGGAGGGTTAATAAGCTTCGTAATATATAGTTCTTTATTATTGTTAATTTAGGCTAGTGTATTACTCTTATTAAAACGAATATCCCTTGCCTAAATTACCTTTTGTTTATTAGGAATCTAGATCTTATAGAGATAACACTTTAGTCTCTCTATACCTACTAGTCTTCTAATCTTAGCCCTTAGGGCTATCTTCTAAGCCTTTATATAATGTTTATTAGGAATCTATACATATATAAGGTATCTCTATGTTCGTAAGTATTAAATTAAGGCGTTATTTTAAAGACCTAGTATCTTAAAAAGAGTCTCTTATAGTAAGCTACTATTCTTAGTTTTACTTATAGGAAGTAAATTAGTAATCTTAGCTATATATATTATAGTAAAAGGCTATAGTAGCTTAGGAAGTTATAACTTAATTATTATAGATCTTACTACCTCTATAAGGGTTTATCCTAAATATTTTATAATACCTTAATATATAAGTATATAAGGAGTGCTAGTATAGAAGATAATTCCTTCCTTTTAATAGTAAGTCTTAAACTTCTCCCTAAGGAATTCTATTATATTATTTATATAAAAGCACTTTATAGTATAACCTCCGCCTATATTCTCTATAGTAGTTTTCTAGGCTATAATAGCTTTAACTATGTTTAACCTATTAATAGTTAGGATTACCTAGTAAAAACGCGTATAAATATTAATTAAATATAATATATAGTTTTTACTACTAAATCCTTCTAGCTTATATTTAATAAAGTCCTAGAATACCTATAAAAGGAAATGCGTAGTGTTGTTTAAGTTATTATAATTAATCTACTAAGGAGCTTTTACTAGTAAGTATACTAGATATTAAAAATTTATTAGAGACTAAGGGTTAATTAAGATCCTAGCTTCTTTATAAGCCTTAATAATATAGTCCTTACCTATATAACTAAGTTATTTATATAATAAACTAAATTTAACCTATTTAGTAATTAAATTGCTTATAAGGGCCGCGAAATTAAATTAGGGTTCTTTATCCTAAAGCATAAGAGTTATAATATTAGCTTTCTATTAGTATTAACTAATTAGTAGTCCTATACCCTTTAAGATTAAATAATCCTTATAACTATCTATTATAATACCTCCTTATTTAAGAAGTCTAGGGGAGATTATATTAACCTCTGCCCTTAGCGTATATTACGCATTAGAAAGCTCTAAAAAGCTATGCCTAACTAGAAGGCGTACACTTCTGATTCTATCTATATAAAGATACTAACCGTTACTTACTATTATTAGCTTTATATTTATATTAGTGTTTAAATATATAAACCACTTTATATTATTAAATATATATGTATTATATCTAGTATCCAGAATATAATTATCCTTTATAAGATAATCTTTAGTATCTATATACGTAGTTAGTGTATTATAATTCATTACTATTAGTAAAAGATTTGTTCTAGTAGTAATAATATCTAGGGAAGTAGTAATTATTAGATTTAACTTCTTCTTTTATATTAATTTAGGTATCTTCTTAGGATAAAGCTTCTAGTATTTATCCTTTATATATATTACCCTACCTAGGGGTATTTAGTAACTACACTCTAATTTTATAGTCTCTATAGTGTTATTTCTCTTCTTATTATTCTTAGACTTAGCGTTCTTACTAGACTTACTCTAGGTATTAAAGTTTACCTTCTAGTCCTTTAGAGGCTTATTTACATTATATATTAAATATATAAGCATATTCTCTTTCTTTAAAGCTACTTTAGAGAAGCCTTTTATCTTCTAAAAGCTATAGACTTTAGGCATAGAGTCTTCTATTACCTTAATTATTTATAATACCTATATAATATCTAGAATTACCTAGATCTTATTAATTTAATTCTATAGATTCTAGTGGTAATTAAGCTAGGTTTAAGTAGTTATAAAGTTTAACTTCTTAGACTTTAAGAATTCATAGAGTAATTTAATAATCACTAAGTTAGCTTTAAAGCTATAATTATTTCTAATTAAATCTATTATTTTAGTTACTAGTATAGTTTTAGTCTATCCTATATATATTAGGTTCTTCTAGACTTAAGAAGAAAGGCTTTACTAGATAATAGATATAAGAATAGCATAATATTTATCTATTATAGAAGAATATAGGATTTCCCTAGTAAAGTGCTTTATTAATTATATAATTTAGACCTATATCTTAACTAAAATCTCCTATTCCTTAAAATTCTCCGCCCCTTTTAGGGGTAAGATAACTATAATCTAAGAGAACTAATTCTTTATTATATTATTATGTTCTTCTAGTTATATTAGAGTTACTATAGTTACCGCGGTTGTTTAGGTTGCCTATATAGATAGTCCTGCCGCGGAACTTATGTTATTAAATATCTTATTAGCTATATTATAATTCGTAGGAGCAATAAGAGGGTTATACATTAGAATTCGTGTACTCCTATTACTATAATTACTTAATACTAATTATTATTAATTTAGTTAAGTAGGAGTTATAGTAGTAGCTCTCTCTTAGTTAAATTGCTATATAGCCACTAACGCACAGAGATATAAAGTTAATAATATAAGGTGTTTTTAGATACCTTAATCTTATTTTACCTTAGCCTAGTTAGAGGGCGACGCTTTACTAGAATTTACTATACCTGCTTTACCTACTTTACTAATACTTACTATACCTTATAATAATAATTACTACCTAGTTAGTAATAGATCTAGATTATTAGTTTTAGGTGCCTAAGGCAGTTCTATAAGGAATGTCTTATCCTAGCCTACTATTCACTAAGATCTACCTAGAAGAGTCTAACTTTTTAAAGTTATTCCTAAATCTTAATATATAGTTATTTATGCTACTATATTATAATGCTAAAATCGCAATTTATTAATTAACGCTGCAAAGGTTGTGCATTTAAATCCCGTTAATATAATAAGAGATATTTTTTTTTTAAATAAAGGCCTGCTTAATTAATTTAATTATGCCTTTGTAACTTAGTTATCTATTAAAGGAGGGGATTATCTGCTGCCCCTTAAGTTACGCTAATTTTACGCTTCTAGATATTGTTAAGATTTCTAGTGTAGTTATATATAACTTTTTAATAGTAAAAAAAAAAAAAATACCTAAGTGTAACTAGGCGCGATAGGAAGCGCTAGGCTTATAACCTATGAGATAGTGTAGAAAGTAATAATAATGTATTTAGCTATCTAGGCTATCCACACATATGGCATAATAAGGCTAGAGGTACGTGGGCTACAAGGGCATTTACCCTAAGTGCCTATGTACCGCGATCCATGGTGATCCATGGCCTCGGATACAGAAGGTGTTATGAGTGATGCCTAAGATGTGAGGCTGCTATATCCAACACTAACTTACTATATAGCTTATAGTGCCTTAGCTTTAAAACTTAATAGTTTACATAGGTACTAATATGTACCTTTATATCTTTCTTTATTAATAGCTAGTAGTACTAACTTATAATTTAATAAAGTATCCTACTAACTCCCTAATGCCTAGTAGTAGGGTTATTATATATTAGTAGTAAAATCTCTTTTCTGTGAGGCCCCGCCCACAACACAGCGTGCACACCCCACAGGCATGCTAGGCCTAGGGCTAGGTCCACGTGACACTGGCGAGCCGCTAGATAAAAGCCAGCGACTCGCGCGCACAACACTTAGACCTAGCAAGCTTTAGTAAATACACAAGTGCCCCTATACCTCTTGCCTAGCTATCCTTTGTTCTCACAATTTCTTATCCCCTAGGGAATATAAACTTAACTCTTAAATATTAATAGCTTAGAGAGTCTAATTAACTATATTTATAATACTTCTAAGTTACTACTCTTAAGTAGCTTTCTCTAATATATAGTAAACTTATTATTTCGCTATATACCTAATAATAATACTTAAATTAGAATATCTAATTCTAAGCTATTATCCTAAGTATTAAAGTTAAACTTAGAAGAGGTTCTCTAAATAGCTTAGATCCTTACTATAATATCTCTATAAGTAGCTAGCTTATAAGTTACTTCTAGTCTTATAAGTATACTATAGTTAAGCAGTGTTTCTAAGGGGCGCCCTTATTACTTACTAGTAATTATACTAGCTAGAACACCCTTTTTAATAATATCTAGTCTTATAGCTTCCTTAAAAATATAGCTAAGTTATATTTTCTTAAAACCCTAGATATTCCTATTACTATTATAGGGTCTTTATAACTAACTATCTACTATATTAAATAATAATATAATAGAACTTATAGTATTCCTATTATTACTATAGAGTTTCTATTAATTAGTATCTATAAACTTAGATAAGAAGTTTAGTAGCTATAAGGTTACTACCTTTGCTTTCCTATTCTTACTTATATAATCTACCCTTCTTAATAATATATTAGTAGGGTTTAACTTACTAGCCTTATATTTAATTTTAAAGTTAAATAGGTATAGCTTATTAAGCACTATTACCTACCTACTAGTTAGCTATAGCTTTATAGCTAGATACTTATAGTTTAAGTAATTTATTACTACTATAATTAGGTAAGTTAAGTATGCTAGGTAATGTCTCTATACCTTAAAAGCCTTTTAGATTACTAATAATTTAGTATCTAGTGTAGGGTAGTGTAACTTAGTATTAGTTAACTTCCTTAATATATATATAACTAGGTGCTAGTAACCTAGTACTAATATTATAAGTATTACTCTAATAGTAAAACCTAATATATTTATCTTTACTCTTAATAGAGTAAGTAGGTTAAAGTACACTAAAATTAGTGCTTTCTAGAATAACTTCTAGAGTTCTCTAAATATAGCTAGCTTATAGGGTTTTAGCTTAAAGGTTACTAGTTATCCCCCCTTAAGTTAGTTTATTAATAAAATAACTACTTTACTATATTACTTAATAAAACATTAATAAAATCTAGTAAACCTAAGGAATAATTAGATATCTAGGACGCTGCGAGGTATTAGCTATATTATAATTACTTCTACCCTTAATAGTTCTATTATAATACCTTTCTTTAATATAATAAATCCTAAGAATTTAACCTTTATAACTAAAAATTAACACTTCTTTAGGTTAATAAAAAGCTTTGTATTATAGAGTTTAC
Source organism: Epichloe bromicola (assembly GCA_023658445.1). Classification (NCBI taxonomy): domain Eukaryota; kingdom Fungi; phylum Ascomycota; class Sordariomycetes; order Hypocreales; family Clavicipitaceae; genus Epichloe; species Epichloe bromicola. The sequence continues at coordinate 5,818,558 of CP098269.1, forward strand.
TTAGGACTTATTTAATATAGCCTATATAAGCAGCTATATTACTACTATAGATTAGGATATTTGTCAGGAGCGTAAGGGACAGAGACAGGATTATCACATGATTAAGCACTGGCAGGACCTCGGACCCACTAGGTTAGGGAGGGGCTAGCTAGTAGCTAGATAGTTATGTGAGCGTAGGGCGAGGTATTTAGCGAGGACTGCCTATATTCTTATAGAAGGTTAGAGCTTAAAACCTTTACGCACCCGCCCCTAGGTAGCACCTTTCTAGCTGCGACTGTGAATCTAAGCCATCCCTCTGTTCTATCATCTTTCGACCCTTAAGTCGTGACAATATTATCTAGGTAGATAATATAGATATTATCTATAGTATTCTTAAGGACTTTATTAATATACTCCTAGAAAGTTACTAGCATATTAACTAATCTAAATAGTATTATAAGATACTTAAAGTGCCTATATTTATAATAGAATACTATCTTCTACTTATTACCTAAGCAAATATATAGCTAGTAGTATATATTTATTAAGTTAAGTTTTATCTAGATAACTATACCTTTTAAGTAATTAAGGATTTTAGTAATTAGTATTAAGGGGGACTTATTCTTAATAGTAATCTTATTTAGGCCCCTATAATCTATATAAAGCCTTAATTTCCCTCCTTTCTTTAAGATAAATAAAATTAGGGCCCTAGCTAAGCTAACTAATCTTCTAATCTATCCCTTTTACTATATATCTATAAGATACTTCCTAAGTACCTCTAGCTCTTTCTTAGCTAAGTTATATATTAGTCCCTAAGGTAGTGTTTTCCCTTCTTCTAATTTAATTATATAAGTATAGCCCCCTAATTTAGGAAGTGTTCCTACTAAATCCTTATTAAATATATTTTTAAATTCTAAGTATTTCTTTAGGAGCTCTAGTTTATTTATATTATTACTTAGCCCTTACTTAGTTATAGGTTACTTATTACTTAGACTATCTAAGGATCTTAGGTTAGCTATAATATATTACTTATATAACTTATAGGTATACTTTAAGATTATTACTACTTCTTTATTACTTATTTTCTAAATTAGCTTTAGTAAGTCTACTAGTAAGTTCTTTTTTAGTTCTTTTCCTTTTTTATTCTTTAGGCTATTTAAAATAACTTTTACTAAACCTAATACTAAAGTAATTACTAATTATTTTAATACTTTATATACTTTTTACTTACCTTAAGTATATAAAAGGCACTCCTTTATTACTAAGTATCTCTAAAACTTCTTTTTTTAATATATTACTATAGATTTATATTCTCTAATTTAGTCTATACCTAGTAGTAGCCTTTCTTTAGTATTTATAATAAAGTAACTAACTTAGTAAACCTTTATAAACCTTATACTATTCTTTATTAATACTAATCTTCTTAGAATTCCTTAATATAAAACTATATTTTTACTTATACTTTTAAGGTTTTAATCTATTTTTTTAACTCTTTTCTAATTCTCCTTAGATAATAACTTTAGGTATATAGTTAAGAATTATATACCTAAATCTATTAGCACCTTTACTACTACTTACTAATAATCTTATTATAGAGATATATAGACTCTAACTCTTAGGTTTACTAATTTATCTATAATAAGCCCCCTATCCTAGGTTTATATAAATAAAAGTAGTATCTTATTAGGATTAGATACTTTATTACTACTATTATTATACTTCTTTATAGTATATTTATTACTCTTATAAATAAAGTAGTCTAATAAATAATAAGCTATTAAGATATATCTAGGCTTCCTATATTTATAATATATAATAGGTAATCTTCCTACTTACCCTTTATTCTATTACTATAAGTTATTTATAAGTAAAGTTAATTACTATTACTTTTTCTTATAGTCTTAACTTTTTTTATAACTTTATATTAGTTTTATTACTACCTTTACTTTCTTACCTTAGCCCTATAACTAGCTCTAAGTAGTTAGAAACTCCTAGCTAAGTATTTACTTTCTTATAGTATTATTAAGGCTATTAATAAATATATAGATTCTTAGTTATATTAGGATTAGTTTAGGTAGGTTAGATTTAACCTTAGTCTAATTCCTAATAAAGGCTTAAAATAATTAGCTATTACCTTACTAAAGATTTAGTAATAACTTAGTTACTTCTAAGTATTTAGTATCCTTATTTATTATTCTAGTCTTTAGCTATATAATAAAGCTTACCTAATTATAGTTTTTATATTCTATATAACTATCTATAGCTATATAATATATTTATTATTACTTTATATTATTAGTAAGGTATTTACTAGTATAAGCTACCTTTATTATATTATTATAAAAGGTATATTAGTTTAATTTAAATAATATATTTAAGTCTACTAGGAAATTCTAGAGGTTTTTATAAGTATTTCCCTTATATAATAGTGTTTATAGCTATATCTTAATAATACTATATTAGTATATATTTACTACTTACTTAGTATTTATTAGTAAAGTAAGTATAAAAGTAATTAGTCTAACCTAAGAAGGTAGATTTATAAGTCCTTACTAAGTTCTAACTAATAGTAGGTTTACCTAAAGCTCCCTAATTTTTACTTTTATTTATAGAATTTCCTATATTTTCTATATATATTATAGCTTAGCTTATATAATATTATAACGCTATTATACTACCTTCTTAATACTATTATTCTTAATTCTAGTATTATTATCTAGATTAGTCTTAGGTAGTATCTAATATACTTAATTATTAGTATCTATTATTTAAGTATTTACTATACTACTACTACCTTACTTATTTATAGTATTACTACTAGGGGGTATAGGTATATTTTATATAGATATTCTCTAGTATACTAATATTATAATCTAGCTAATAGTCTATTACCCTAAAGGGATTAAGAGCTTAATTAATTATAACTTAAGGGTTAAAAGATAATAAAATAGAGTAATAGCTTAGATTTATAGTAATAGCTAGAAAGATACTACCTAGGGGTAAGTATATAAAGGTTTTAAGCTCTAACCTTCTATAAGAATATAGGCAGTTCTTACTAAATACCTTACCTTATACTTATATAACTATCTAGCTACTAGCTAACCCCTCCCTAACCTAGTAAGTCCGAGGTCCTGCTAGTGCTTTATTATGTGATGATCCTGTCTCTATCCCTTACGCTCCTAATAGGTTTTAAGAAAATGTAACTTAGCTATATTTTTAAGGAATCTATAAGACTAGATATTATTAAAAGGGGTATTCTAGCTAGTATAGTTACTAGTAAGCAGTAAGGGCGCCCCTTAGAAACGCTACTTAACTATAGTATACCTATAAGACTAGAAGTAACTTATAAGCTAGCTACTTATAAAGATATTATAGCGAGGATCTAAGCTATTTAGAGAACCTCTTCTAAGTTTAACTCTAATACTTAGGATAATAGCTTAGAATTAGATATTTTAATTTAAGTATTATTATTAGGTATATAGTAAAATAATAAGTTTACTATATATTAGAGAAAGCTACTTAAGAGTAATAACTTAGAAGTATTATAGATATAGTTAATTAGACTCTCTAAGCTATTAATATTTAAGAGTTAAGTTTATATTCCCTAGGGAATAAGAAAAGAGATTTTACTACTAATATATAATAACCCTACTACTAGATATTAGGGAGTTAGTAAGATACTTTATTAAATTATAAGTTAGTACTACTAGCTATTAATAAAGAAAGATATAAAGGTATATATTAGTACCTATATAAACTATTAAGTTTTAAAGCTAAGGCACTATAAGCTATATAGTAAGTTAGCTACTTTACTAGAGCTAGATTACCCCTTTTAAGAACTATTAATAAATTTTATTACTAGATTACTACTAGTTAAAGACACTAACTAGACTTATAATATAATCATAGTAATTATAAACTATTTTATAAAGTATAGTATTTATATCCTTATTTTAATATAACTAATAAGTAATAGGTTAGCTACTATATTCCTAGAGTATATCTTTAGAGATTATAAAGCCCTAGAAGGTATTATAATAAACTAAGGTTTTATATTTATAAACGGATTTTAAATAACCTTTTACTATCTTATTATAACTAAGTAGCTACTAAGCACTACTTTTTACCTATAGATAGATAAGTAAATAGAATAATTAAACTAGGTCCTAGAATATTATTTAAGGGCTTTCTCCTACACTAAATAAACTAACTAAGCTAATAACCTATTAATAGTATAATTTATATATAATACTAGTAACTATATAACTTATAGCTATATACTAGTAAAGGTATTATAAGGGTATAACCCTAGGGGCCTATAGTAAGTAATACCTAATATTTTACTTATAAATAATTAGGCTAAGAGTAGAGTATTATTACTAAGAGAGAAATATATAGTAATTAAATAGCTTCTAATTAACTTATAAGCTTAGTATAAGAAATACTATAACTAGAAAAGGACCCTAAAGAGGTTTAAAGTTAGTAATTATATTCTACTATCTATAAAGAATATTAACCTAAGATAGCTAAGTAGGAAGTTAACTATAAAGTACCTAGGCCCTTATAAAATTATAAGGGTAGTTAGGAGTTATAGATTAGCTTACTAGCTAGAATTACCTACTAGAATATAGTTATATAATATATTTAATATTATAAGCCTTAAACCCTTTAAAGGGAATCTAAGTAATATAGTAAATACTTCTTTACTATAAGATAATATTAAGGATAATAAGTAAGAGTTTAAGGTAGAAAGAATTATCTTATATTATTATAATAGTAGGTATTATAAGTACCTAGTTAAATAAAAGGGCTATAATAGCTTAGAGAATTTATAGGTATTAAAGAGGGATTTTATTATAAGGGATATTATCTATAACTATAAGTAGTAACTAGGTAGCTAGGTTATAGTAGTAAAACTACTCTTAGTAAATAACATAAGGTAACACTCTATAAATATAGTAAATAATATAGGGTAATATTCTAAAAAGATATAATTATATTACTCTTATAATTATAATATAACTACCTAGTAATAATTACTTAAAAAGCATTTCCTTATTCTTACCCTTACCCTTATTTTCCCTAAAGACTATAGTAATAATAAGTATAAAAGCCTTTAGAGATATAGGGGCCTTATTATTAGAAAAGTTACCTTCCCTATATATAAAGATATAAAGCTCTCTAGGTAACTTAGAAAAACTAATATAAGTAAGAAGCCTAGAGGTATAAGGAGTAAACTACTAGTAAGTTAGTAAAGAAGTACTTATAGATATTTAAGAGACTTACTATTAGAATATTTTTATATATATAGTAAAGGTAGTTTATAATATTAATTTAGACCTTAAGGTTAGTAATATTAGCTAGCTATACTATAGTAGTATACTTATTATACTTAGCTTCCTAGGCTACTTTAGTAGCTACCTAAGTATAATAAATATACCTATACTTATTAGTATTTTTAGTCTTTAGGAGGGTATTATATAGTTTTTACTTAGTATAAATAAGAGACTATTAGTATATTAGTAGTAATTAAGTTAAGAGAACTAGGGATATACTTACTTTATTAAGGTAGTAGTAATCTCCTTTAGGTATAGCTTTAATAATATTAAATAGCTTTTTATAAAGCTATATAATTTAAGTAAGGCACTAGTAGTAAGTTAGTATCTTAAAACTAAAGACTTAGAATAAGTAGTTATACTCTAATATATATCTTATTATTTTAGGTATAATAAGTATATTTAGCTAAGTTTACTACTATAGGTTAGTAACTATAAGAAGTAAAGAAGTAGTAAGATTATACTATAAGAGTTATATACTCTATAGGAAAAGGTTTATTCTCCTTAAGATACTAAGGAATAGTATAAGTACTATTCTTAGGCTATATATTCTATATAGTAACTTACTAATTATACTATATATATAGAATTTTAGTATTACTAGCTATAAATTAGTAGTAATAATCTAGTAAGGAAGTAGTAAACTTATATAGAAATTTTAAATACTATTCTTTTTTAAGGTAATTTCTTTAGTAACTTCCCTAAGGGTTTATTTTATAAAGGTAAACCTAGTAGTAAAGTAAGAGTTAATAAATAGATTTTAGATATTATAAGCTAGCTATAGGTTAGTAGTAAGGAAGTAGTAAAGGGAAGATAAATAAAGATAAAGAAACTTATAATAGTTAGATAGTATATAAGGGAAAGGAAGTATATATATAAGGGGGGAAGATCTAGTCCCTTTTATATTAACTATAGACCCCCTAAGTAATCTACACACTATATATAGCTAATATAGGGATTATAATATTTACTATTATTATTACTATCTATAAATATATAGTAACTATACTACTATATTACTAAGACCTATAAATAAGTTTATTTATATATATAGTGTCTAATACCCTATTTATTTAACCTAATTATAAAATTTAATATAGGGTATTTACTCTCTTAGAACTATTAGTATAAGGTAAAGAGTATTTACTTTACTATATTAGAGTAGTAAATAGGTTACTATTTAGGATTAATAAATAGGGGGATAATAATATTTATACCCTAGTATTATTAGTATTATTATTTTTAATAATATATTACACTATAATATATTATACCTAACCTAAACCCTCTATTAACTATAGCCCCTAGGACTATATAGTATAAGCGCCCTAAGTAAGTAGCTTATTATATAATTAAGGATAATTATATAAAAAGGGGGTATTATATTAGGAGCGTAAGGGATAGAGATAGGATTATTATATAATAAAGTATTAGTAAGACCTTAGACCTACTAGGTTAGGGAGGGGTTAGCTAGTAGCTAGATAGTTATATAAGCGTAAGGCAAGGTATTTAGTAAGGACTGCCTATATTCTTATAGAAGGTTAGAGCTTAAAACCTTTACACACCTACCCCTAGGTAGTACCTTTCTAGCTATGACTATAAATCTAAGCTATCACTCTGTTCTATTATCTTTCGACCCTTAAGTCGTGACATATAATCACTAGTTAGGCCTTATACTAGTATAACTTTTATAGCACTACTATATTATTTACGCTAGTTCCTGTGTTAATTATATTATTTAGGGAAAGAAAATTAATAATACTTAGAGGACAAAACCTATATAGTAGCTTATTAGGAGCCTGCCCTATACTTATAGCTATAGTATTATTTAATTAATACTATAGTGCTAGGAGTATTATAGTCTATGTTATATCTAGATCTATTGATTTTTTAAATTTTTTTGGGGGTCATAGGTTGTGGCCAATGCATCTAATGAAATAAGACAACAATAATTACTAGCGATACCTAGCTAGTATAATAATTAACTTATAAGTAATCTTAACTATAGTAATAAATAAAACCCTAATAGAAACAAGCTTTAAGGTTATAAATACAAGGGGGGCTACAAGGTTAGATTAAAGTTTATAATAAACTTTATAGCTACGTTAGCGTAAGAGTTATAGTTCGCGACTATAGTTAAACTTAAATTCGTTTAAGTTTTACTTATAGTATAAATTAATGTAATTCCCCCTTTCTCTACGACCGTGTTTGTTCCCACTCTCTGTGCAACACCTCTTCTATCTTACACCTTGTAACTTATACTCACTTAAATATAACTTATTCTAACTTGCCTTAAATCTAATTTATTACCACTAGGTAGGTCCTACGTAACCAATTAACTAATTTACCCCTAAATAATTAACCTATAGCATAGCTAAGGGTAACTAAAAGCTAGGGGCTATAACCACTAGGCTATAGAACCTAAGGGCTATCCAAAAAGCTAAGGAAAATCCTGATTAAAAGGAAATTAAGAAAATAGAAGGAAATATAGAGGAATTTAAGAAAAGTAAGAAAAAGAAGGGGAATAAGAAACTAGTAAAAAAGGCTAGATATCTAGAAAAGATGTTAAAAAATATGGAGCTTTAATTTAAGCAGTTTTACCTTGTACTCGGGAGGGGATATCTAGATCTATTACTATATAGTAATGTATTACGATTATTACTATCTAGTTTTTCCTTTTAGCTATTCTATCTATCTATAGGTAATACGCTATGCCTATAAGGAGTTTAACTCCTATATACCTAAATATCTCTTTCTATATATTAGATATAAACTTTAGGTCCCTATTACTAATAATTTATCTTAGTAATCCCTAGTCTATAATATATAAGGCATAAAGAAGTAATTCTATCTAAATCTCTACTAGATATATTATATATCCTAGTATTAGAAAGGTTCTCTTACTAAATAGGTAGTTTACTAGATATAATAAATTATATATAGTATATCCTTTTATTTACTATATTATATTAGTAGCTAATACTTCTAGTATATCTATAATAAAATTAAGTAAGATTATATAAAATAGCGTTAGCTTTAACTATAATAGCTATAACTCCTTAGGTAGCTTTAAATAATTAATTATATTTTCCTAATATACTATATAATAGGCTATATAATTATAAATCTACTAACTTATCTATAGGAAATAAACTAATTAAAGCTCTACTACTATTTAAGTAATTCTAAAATATTACTATTTATTATAGACTAGTTATAGAATAGATTTAACCTCTATAGTTAGAATATAAAGATAGAAAAATCTATCTTTACTATAGTAGTATAATAGACTATCCTTATATAAGTCCTATCTATATAGAGGAATCTTTAGTCTAACTCTAGTATTCTTTACTACTTACCTTTCTTAGTAGGCTTATATTACTATAATAATTTAGCTAAATTTTTAATTATACTAATATCCTATAATAATTCTAGCTTTAAGACTATTATCTATAATTATAGTTATAATATACTTCTTACTTATAAAATAAGCGCTTATATCTAATTTATTATATTAGCTTTTCTATACTACCTCCTAGTAGGTTACTTCTACTAGTAGTCTTAAAAGTATATCTAGCACTATATTTAGTATCCCTAGTATATAAGTTACCTTAAGGTTAAATTATAATAAATAATTCATAACTTTTACTAGTTTTAGATTAGCCTTATCTAAATCTATTATTAATAATAAGGTATACTTAATAATTCCTTTTACTAGGGAATAGTTAGTTAATATATTAACTATTATATTATTAGATTAGATTATTTTCTAAAGTTTTCTAACACTCTATATAATTATAGCTACTTCTACCTTAGTTAAACTATACTACTTCTTAACACTTAATATTACCCTAGAAAGAAATAAAATTAGCTATATTTAGTTATTTTTAATATCCCTCCTAGGGATACTTTAACTATCCTATTTTTCTTATAATTAGAAAGTATATAACCTAAATCCTTCCTTATAGGCATTAATTTTAAGAAAAAGTGGCTTTTATAGATTATAATACTATAGGGTCTATTTCTTACTTAGAAATACTTTAATATCTTTAAAAGCCTTTTTCTCTTACTTAGTTAGTAAAAATATCTTTTACTATATCTTTCTTTTTTATACTAGTTTTAAGATACTAGTAATTTTCTTATCCTTTTTATAGAATTCCCTTAATAGCGCTATTTTCCACGTTTATAATAGTTAGATTTATATATTAAACTATAGAATTCTATTATAGAGAAATCTAGCTATCCTAATAAAGGTTTTAAGACTTAATAAATTACTTAGGAAAATTATTTTCTAAAAAGCTTTAAGCCTATTATTAGTGTTAATAATCCTATTACTATTAATAATAAAACCTAGTAGTTAAATAGTAGGATAACTAATAAATAACTTCTTTATAGTAATTATTATTTTATTTTCTTTAAGAATCCTAAGTATAATATTAAGATAGCTTAAATACTCTTTAAGACTATTTAAAAATATAATAATATTATTAATATAGACTTATATAAAATACTTATACTTTTAAAAAAGTCTATCTATAAACCTTTAAGTAAATATAGGGGAGTTCTTAAATCCTATTAATACTATATTTAACACTTTAAGACCTTAATTTAATATAACTACTATATAGGCTTAATAGTTACTTCTAACTAGTAGTTAGTAAAAAAATCCTATTTTATTAAAAAAAGAAAAAACCTTCTTACTATATATATTATTTATAATATTACTTTAGTCTAGTAAAGGGTATATATCTAGTATTACTATATTATTAAGTAGCCTTATATTAATTATAACTCTCCCTTTCCTTTTCTAACTAGTTTCTTACTAAACTATAAACACTAGGTATACTATAGCTACTAGCTTATCTAAATATAATATTTTCCCTTTTAGGTAGAGTTTATTATATACTTTATTAAGTTTAGTTATATCCTATTCTCCTAGTCTATAAGGCCTAATTAGCCTTATTTAATACTACTATCTATCTATAAGATTAATTCTTATCTTCTAGTTTTCTAGTATAAGGATAATACCTCTATTATAATAAATATTATATTTATTAGTTAGTTAAACTAGTTTACTTACTACTTCCTAGTTAATATTAGTAATTTATATACTAAATTTATTAGTTATATATAGCATTTTCTCTAGGCATAAAATCCTATATAATAGCACTCTAGTATTAACTTTCTTTAGATTAAGATTATCTTTCTCTTTATTAGATTTATTACTATTCTTATCTTTATCTTCCTTTTTCTTTATAATATCCTTACTAAAATAGGTATAGTATATAAAAGAATTATTAACTAGGTAATTAGCGTTAACCTCGCTAGCTATAGTTAGGCATATAACCTTCTAGTGTTTTCTAATAGTAATAATTTTATTAGTTAGATTATAGGCAATTATCTATCCCTTACTAGATCTATTAAATAGTATATTAGGGAAATACTCTAAATATAATTATATATAGTATATACTTATTTTCTAATTTTTCTATATATTCTTCTAACTAATAGGTATATATAAATAAGTCTTTAGTAGAATTAATACTATATAAGTAGTAACTACCTTTTAGTAAGGGACCTTATTTAATAGTTAGAAGATTTTTACTAGTATTATTATACTATAAACTAACCTAAAAACTACCTTTAGTTAGATAAAATTAATTTTAGCCCTATATTTATAAGTAAAATTTATTCTAAGTAATAATTTTAGTCCTAAATTTAGTATTATATTTACTATAACTATAAAATAGCTAGTGATTTCCGTTCTATATACTATCCCTAGAATATAAAAGTTAAATATAGCTATTTTAGTAATAAAAAAGGAAGATTAAACCCTAGATACTAGCTTTAGTTCCTACATTACTTACTTTATATTTAATCTATACTATTATAGCTATACCTTATTTGCTAAAATTAATAATATTCCTAAGTTAAGATAGACTTAGTAACTTTTACCCTTATTATTAAATTTAATAGGAATCTTTAGATATATATTAGCTTTTTTTTTATTATATTTAACTTCTTATAGTCTTACTATAGCTTTAATTACTTATCCTAAGGTAAGTTATCTAGTCCTATTTAAGGTTATCCTAGTAATAGCCTTATTTACCTTTTTAGGGCATTTTCTATAAAATAAGTTTTAATAAAATTTAAGTCTTACCCTTAATTATCCTTACTATTATTCTCTAGAACCTCCCTTTCTTTTACTATATAATAACTATATTCCTAGAGATAAGTTTTATATTATTATATATTAGAATTATTATTATATACTATAATATTAGTATATTCCTAGTCCTTTATAAAGTTCTTTTCCTATTACTAAAATTATCTAGGTTACTATACTTAGCCTCCTTTTCTTATAGAACTATAGTCTTAGGGTTACTTATTTTATTAGTTTAGTGCTTTAGTCTATTAAGTCTACCTAATTTCTATATACTCTCCCCCTTTATTCTCTTAGGACTTATTTTACTATAGTCTTTAGTTTTATCCTTTAGGAGGTTAATTATATCTATATAGCTATAGTTAGAAATATCCTAGAAATCTTTAGATATTTCGCTTATTTTACTTATAATATAGGTTTTCTTAAGAGAATTATCTATTAAATAGCTAGTTTTAGTTTACTTATACTTTATTCTTATCTTCTTCTAAATTACTACTAGATATCTTAGTATTAAAATAGACCTTAAGCTTTCCTTTACCTTTTTTACTTATAGACTAACCTTTACTATATAAGTGGTTATATAAATTATATCTCTTATTATTTACTATAGTAATATATACTAATCTTATATTTATTTAAGTTAGAACTAGGTATATCTATTATAATCCTAGATATAGCTTAAGATATAAATATACTAAAAGCTAATAGTTAGTTAACTTACTATTTGCCCTTATATAATAGAAGATCTTTAATATAAATTTATAGAAAAATACCTCTTTTATAATATTCTCTTTAGTATATTTTACCTTATTAAGCTATACTATTATATCCTAAACCTAAATACTAAATTCCTTTTATATAGCTATAAATATAGTTAGTATTTTACTAAATATAGTATTCTATTTTACTAAGTTAAGATATTATCTATACTATACTATTACATTCCCTTAGAATAATATCTAGATTTTCTTCTAAATAATATTCTAATAGCTAGGATTAGCATAATATAAGTAATCTTTAACTACCTAGATTTATAATTTAATATTATAGAAGATAGTCTGCTTTCTATTATATATAATAAGGTTATTACTAGCCTCTTCTAGTTTATTATAAGGCTTAAAATACCTAATATCTATAATCTTCTATATTAAATTTATATTTTATTTTACTATTTCTATTTGCTAGTTATACGAATTTTAGTGTAATACTAGGTTTGCCTTTTTTTAATTTCTAGAATTAGTATACTAACCTTAATCTAGAGGGTATAGTCCTTACTACTAAGTCTAGTAAGGACTTAGCTAAGGTTATAAGTATCCTTACTAATATTCTAGCTATATTAGTTACACTAGTAGTCCTAGCTATACTAATAGTCCTAGCTATAGTTATAGTAGTCCTTATTAGTATTAGGGTAGGATTAATTATACTAATAGTTTAGTTATTCCTCTATTAGTATATAGATACCTATTATACTAACCCTATTTATTAGCTAGATATAGTAATCCTTAGTTAGTATTCTATACTAATAGTATTAAACTTACTAAGGCACTTATGCTTTATAAGCTTTTAATTTTAGTTATTAATCTTATTACTAGCTAGTTTATCCCTAATACTATTTTCTTTATAGCTTATTATAATACTTATTACTATTCCTAAATCCCCTATATTATCCTTACTATATTATATTTACTAGTCTTAGTATAAGAATCCTTAGAATCCTTTAGGTATTCTAAGGGTCCTAGTAGTAAGTCTTCTAAATTTAACTCTATTAACTAATTAGGGGGTTTAATATCCTAAGTAATAGTATTAGTTTTAGGATAGTTTTTAATCCCCTTTTCTTTATTATTTTTATCTTTTCTTATACTTCTTCTAGTTTCTATAGTAGTAATACTAGAAGCTAGACTAAGAGTGTCTTAAAATAGCCTTTCTAATACCTTACTACTTATTAATCTATTAGGTTTATTAAGTAAATCTCTAGTTTTAGCTTTTTAGATATAGGATTTAACTTAATTCTAGGTATAATATATAGCTTATAGATTTACTAAATTCTAATAAATAGGGGGGTCTTAATATATTAGCTATTCCTATTTTTCTACTACTTTATTATTAAATTTATATCTTATAAGTTAGTTTAGATTCTCTTAATTATTAATCATAATAAGTTTCTATTTTTAATAATTAAACTCTAGATTTATACTATTAAAAGTATAAAACTAGTAAATAATATATAGTTTATTTTTAGAGAGTAGGAAAATACTCTAAAGATTAGTGTATTACTATTATAAATAGTTAGTTTTAGATATATAGGTTATTTCTAGGCTTCTAGAAGAGTATAATAAAAGAATCTCTAATTACTACTACTTATTATATACTAGCTTTATATAATAAAAGGTTAATTCTATTAGAGGGGCTAATAAATTTAATAGGTTATAAGTTATACTAAGTTTACTTATAAAAGCTACTATTAGGGGTAATATAATATATATAAAGTAAGTTACATTCCTAAACTAAGATATTAAATCTACCTTTTGTATAGCAGCCCCTATAGACTGCACGTGTTCTGCCACGTAACACTAGTATATTATATAGGTGCCTTTGCTTTATAATTATAAGGTTATTATATTAGCCTATATTTAATTTAATAAGAACTCCTTCTTTAAACTAGAAGAAAAGCTAGAATTAGCTTAAAAAGAAAAGATATTAATAATTACACTACTTAAAAAGCTTAAAGCTAATAATATTAATAAGGAAATTAGTTAAGACCTTATTAGAATAGAATTAGAAGATAAGAATTATAAGAATTATACCTCTTTACCTTTAAATATAAAAGGAGAAAATAAGTAGTTTAAAGTAAAAATACCTCCTTATATAATAAGGGAAAAAGATAACCTTTCTAGTGCACTTTTAACCCCTTCTAACTCTTTTTATAAGGCACTAGTTACTATAGAGAATATAGAGATTTAGGTATAAGGTAATAATACGCTATTTTATAAGATTAATAAATTTATATATAATATAATAATTAAATATATAAAGACTACTATAAAGACTAGTAAAGTTACTAGTAAAGGCAGTAAGGCTATAGAGAATTATTATCCCTAGGATAATAGTATTAATCTAGATAATATTATTACTAGAAAACGCTAAAGAAAGGAAATATATAAAGTGTTAGGAGTGTAAGGGATAGAGACAGGATTATCACATAATAGAGCACTAGTAGGACCTTAGACCTACTAGGTTAGGGAGGGGTTAGCTAGTAGCTAGATAGTTATATAAGCATAAGGCAAGGTATTTAGTAAGGACTGCCTATATTCTTATAGAAGGTTAGAGCTTAAAACCTTTATATACCTACCCCTAGGTAGTACTTTTCTAGCTATAACTATAAATCTAAGCTATTACTCTATTCTATTATCTTTTAACCCTTAAGTTATAATAAATTAAGCTCTTAATTTCTTTAGGGTAATAAACTATTAGCTAGATTATAATATTAGTATACTAGAGAATATCTATATAAAATATACCTATACCCCCTAGTAGTAATACTATAGATAAGTAAAGTAGTAGTAATATAGTAAATACTTAAATAATAAATACTAATAATTAAGTATATTAAATACTACCTAAGACTAATCTAGATAATAATACTAGAATTAAGAATAATAGTGTTAAGGAGGTAGTATAATAGTATTATAATATTATATAAGCTAAGCTATAATATATATAGAAAATATAGGAAATTTTATAGATAAAAGTAAAAATTAGGGAGCTTTAGGTAAACCTACTATTAGCTAGAACCTAGTAAGGACTTATAAATCTACCTCCTTAGGTTAGACTAACTACTCCTATACTTACTTTACTAATAAGCACTAAGTAAGTAGTAAATATATACTAATATAGTATTATTAAGATATAGCTATAGATACTATTATATAAGGGGAATACTTATAAAAACCTCTAGAATTTCCTAGTAAACTTAAATATATTATTTAAATTAAACTAATATACCTTTTATAATAATATAATAAAGGTAGCCTATACTAGTAAATACCTTACTAATAATATAAAGTAATAATAGATATATTATATAGCTATAGATAGTTATATAGAATATAAGGACTATAATTAGGTAAGCTTTATTATATAGCTAAAGACTAGAATAATAGATAAGAATACTAGATACTTAGAAGTAACTAAGTTATTACTAAATCTTTAGTAAGGTAATAGCTAATTATTTTAAGTATTTATTAGGAATTAGACTAAGGTTAAATCTAACCTACCTAAACTAATCCTAATATAACTAAGAATCTATATATTTATTAATAGCCTTAATAATACTATAAGAAAGTAAATACTTAGCTAGGAGTTTCTAACTACTTAAAGCTAGTTATAGAGCTAAGGTAAGAAAGTAAAGGTAGTAATAAAACTAATATAAAGTTATAAGAAAAGTTAAGACTATAAGAAAAAGTAATAGTAATTAACTTTACCTATAAATAACTTATAATAATAAAATAAAGGGTAAGTAGGAAGATTACCTATTATATATTATAAATATAGGAAGCCTAAATATATCTTAATAGCTTACTATTTATTAGACTACTCTATTTATAAGAGTAATAAATATATTATAAGGAAGTATAATAATAGTAGTAATAAAGTATCTAATCCTAATAAGATACTACTTTTATTTATATAAACCTAGGATAGGGAGCTTATTATAGATAAATTAGTAGACCTAAGAGTTAGAGTTTATATATCTTTATAATAAGATTATTAGTAAGTAGTAGTAAAGGTGCTAATAGATTTAGGTATATAATTCTTAACTATATACCTAAAGTTATTATCTAAGGAGAATTAGAAAAGAGTTAAAAAAAAAATTAAAACTTTAAAAGTATAAAAAAGAATATAGTTTTATATTAAGGAATTCTAAGGAGATTAGTATTAATAAAGAATAGTATAGGGTTTATAAAGGTTTACTAAGTTAGCTACTTTATTATAAATACTAAAGAAGGGCTACTACTAGGTATAGACTAGATTAGAGAATATAAACCTATAGTAATATATTAGAAAGAGAAGTTTTAAAAATACCTAGTAATAAGGGAGTGCCTCTTATATACTTAGGGTAAGTAAAGAGTATATAAAGTATTAAAATAATTAGTAGTTACTCTAGTATTAGGTTTAGTAAAAGTTATCTTAAATAGCCTAAAGAATAGGAAAGGAAAAGAACTAAAAAAGAACTTACTAGTAAACTTACTAAAGCTAATTTAGGAAATAAGTAATAAGAAAGTAATAATAGTCTTAGAGTATACCTATAAGTTATATAAGTAATATATTATAGCTAACCTAAGATTCTTAGATAGTCTAAGTAATAAGTAACCTATAACTAAGTAAGAGCTAAGTAATAATATAGATAAACTAGAGCTCCTAGAGGAATACTTAGAATTTAAAGATATATTTAATAAGGATTTAGTAGGAATACTTCCTAAACTAGGGGGCTATACTTATATAATTAAATTAGAAAAAAGAAAAACACTACCTTAAGGACTAATATATAACTTAGCTAAGAAAGAGCTAGAGGTACTTAGGAAGTATCTTATAAATATATAGTAAAAGGGATAGATTAGAAGATTAGTTAGCCTAGCTAAGGCCCTAATTTTATTTATCCTAAAGAAAGAAGGGAAATTAAGGCTTTATATAGATTATAGGGGCTTAAATAAGATTACTATTAAGAATAAGTCCCCCTTACTACTAATTACTAAAATCCTTAATTACTTAAAAGGTATAATTATCTAAATAAAACTTAACTTAATAGATATATATTACTAGCTATATATCCGCTTAGGTAATAAGTAGAAGATAATATTTTATTATAAATATAGGCACTTTAAGTATCTTATAATACTATTTAGATTAGTTAATATACTAGTGACTTTCTAGAAGTATATTAATAAAGTCCTTAAGAATATTATAAATAATATCTATATTATCTACCTAGATAATATCCTAATCTATAGTAGTAATATAGCTACTTACATAGGCTATATTAAATAAGTCCTAAGTAAACTCTATAATATAAAGCTTTTTATTAACCTAAAGAAGTATTAATTTTTAGTTATAAAGGTTAAATTCTTAGGATTTATTATATCTAAGAAAGGTATTATAATAGAACTATTAAGAGTAAAAGCAATTATAATATAGCTAATACCTTATAGTATCCTAGATATCTAATTATTTCTTAGGTTTACTAGATTTTATTAATATTTTATTAAGTAGTATAGTAAAGTAGTTATTTTATTAATAAACTAACTTAAAAGGGGAATAACTAGTAACCTTTAAGCTAAAACCCTATAAGCTAGCTATATTTAGAGAACTCTAGAAGTTATTCTAGGAAGCACTAATTTTAGTATACTTTAACCTACTTACTTTATTAAGAGTAAAGATAAATATATTAGGTTTTACTATTAGAGTAATATTTATAATATTAGTGCTAGGTTACTAGCACCTAGTTATATATATATTAAGGAAGTTAACTAATACTAAGTTATACTACCTTATACTAGATACTAAATTATTAGTAATCTAAGAGGCTTTTAGAGTATAAAGGCATTACCTAGTATACTTAACTTACCTAATTATAGTAGTAATAGATTACTTAAACTATAAGTACCTAGCTATAAAGCTATAGCTAACTAGTAGGTAGGTAATAGCACTTAATAAGCTATACCTATTTAACTTTAGGATTAAATATAAGGCTAGTAAGTTAAACCCTACTAATATATTATTAAGAAAGGTAAATTATATAAGTAAGAATAGGAAAGTAAAGGTAGTAACCTTATAGCTACTAAACTTCTTATCTAAGTTTATAAATACTAATTAATAAGAACTCTATAGTAATAATAAGAACACTATAAGTTTTATTATATTATTATTTAATATAGTAGATAGTTAGTTATAAAGACCCTATAATAGTAATAGGAATATCTAGGGTTTTAAGAAAATATAACTTAGCTATATTTTTAAGGAAGCTATAAGACTAGATATTATTAAAAGGGGTATTCTAGCTAGTATAGTTACTAGTAAGTAGTAAGAGCGCCCCTTAGAAATACTACTTAACTATAGTATACTTATAAGACTAGAAGTAACTTATAAGCTAGCTACTTATAGAGATATTATAGTAAGGATCTAAGCTATTTAGAGAACCTCTTCTAAGTTTAACTTTAATACTTAGGATAATAGCTTAGAATTAGATATTCTAATTTAAGTATTATTATTAGGTATATAGTAAAATAATAAGTTTACTATATATTAGAGAAAGCTACTTAAGAGTAGTAACTTAGAAGTATTATAAATATAGTTAATTAGACTCTCTAAGCTATTAATATTTAAGAGTTAAGTTTATATTCCCTAGGGAATAAGAAAAGAGATTTTCCTACTAATATATAATAACCCTACTACTAGGTATTAAGGAGTTAGTAGGATACTTTATTAAATTATAAGTTAGTACTACTAGCTATTAATAAAGAAAGATATAAAGGTATATATTAGTACTTATATAAACTATTAAGTTTTAAAGCTAAGGTACTATAAGCTATATAGTAAGTTAGCTACTTTACTAAAGCTAGATTACCTCTTTTAAGAACTATTAATAGATTTTATTACTAGATTACTACTAGTTAAAGATACTAACTAGACTTATAATATAATCTTAGTAATTATAGACTATTTTATAAAGTATAGTATCTATATCCCTATTTTAATATAACTAATAAGTAATAGGTTAGCTACTATATTCCTAGAGTATATCTTTAGAGATTATAGAGCCTTAGAAGGTATTATAATAGACTAAGGTTTTATATTTATAAGCGAATTTTAGATAACCTTTTACTATCTTATTATAACTAAGTAGCTACTAAGTATTACTTTTTACCTATAGATAGATAGGTAGATAGAATAATTAAACTAAGTCCTAGAATATTATTTAAGGGCTTTCTCTTACGCTAAATAAACTAACTAGGCTAATAACCTATTAATAGTATAATTTATATATAACACTAGTAACTATATAACTTATAGCTATATACTAGTAAAGGCATTATAAGGGTATAACCCTAGGGGCCTATAGTAAGTAGTACCTAATATTTTACTTATAAATAATTAGGCTAAGAGTAAAGTATTATTACTAAGAGAGAAATATATAGTAATTAAATAGCTTCTAATTAACTTATAAGCTTAGTATAAGAAATACTATAACTAGAAAAGAACCCTAAAGAGGTTTAAAGTTAGTAATTATATTCTACTATTTATAAAGAATATTAACCTAAGATAGCTAAGTAGGAAGTTAACTATAAAGTACCTAGGCCCTTATAAGATTATAAGGGTAGTTAGGAGTTATAGACTAGCTTACTAGCTAGAATTACCTACTAGAATATAGTTATATAATATATTTAATATTATAAGCCTTAAACCCTTTAAAGGGAACTTAAGTAATATAGTAAATGCTTCTTTACTATAAGATAATATTAAAGATAATAAGTAAGAGTTTAAGGTAAAAAGAATTATCTTATATTATTATAATAGTAAGTATTATAAGTACCTAGTTAAATAGAAAGGCTATAATAGCTTAGAGAATTTATAGGTATTAAAGAGGGATTTTATTATAAGGGATATTATCTATAACTATAAGTAATAACTAGGTAGCTAGGTTATAGTAGTAAAACTACCCTTAGTAAATAATATAAGGTAATACCCTATAAATATAGTAAATAATATAGGGTAATATTCTAAAAAGATATAATTATATTACTCTTATAATTATAATATAATTACCTAGTAATAATTACTTAAAAAGTATTTCCTTATTCTTATTCTTACCTTTATTCTCCCTAAAGACTATAGTAATAATAAGTATAAGAGCCTTTAGAGGTATAAGGGCCTTATTATTAGAAGAGTTACCTTCTTTATATATAAAGATATAGAGCTCTCTAGGTAACTTAGAAGGACTAATATAAGTAAGAAGCCTAGAGATATAAGGAGTAAACTACTAGTAAGTTAGTAAAAAAGTGCTTATAAATATTTAAGAGACTTACTATTAGGATATTCTTATATATATAGTAAAGGTAGTTTATAATATTAATTTAGACCTTAAGGTTAGTAGTATTAGCTAGCTATACTATAGTAATATACTTATTATACTTAGCTTCCTAGGCTACTTTAGTAACTACCTAAGTATAATAAATATACCTATACTTATTAGTATTTTTAGTCTTTAAAAAGGTATTATATAGTTTTTACTTAGTATAAATAAGAGATTATTAGTATATTAGTAATAATTAAGTTAAGAGAACTAGGGATATACTTACTTTATTAAGATAGTAGTAATCTCCTTTAGGTATAGCTTTAATAATATTAAATAGCTTTTTATAAAGCTATATAATTTAAGTAAGGCACTAGTAGTAAGTTAGTATTTTAAAACTAGAGACTTAGAATAAGTAGTTATACTCTAATATATATCTTATTATTTTAGGTATAATAAGTATATTTAGCTAAGTTTACTACTATAGGTTAGTAACTATAAGAAGTAAAGAAGTAGTAAGATTATACTATAAGAGTTATATACTCTATAGAAAAAGGTTTATTCTCCTTAAGATACTAAGGAATAGTATAGGTACTATTCTTAGGCTATATATTCTATATAGTAACTTACTAATTACACTATATATATAGAATTTTAGTATTACTAGCTATAAGTTAGTAGTAATAACCTAGTAAGAAAGTAGTAAACTTATATAGAAATTTTAGATACTATTCTTTTTTAAGGTAACTTCTTTAGTAACTTCCCTAAGGGTTTATTTTATAAAAGTAAACCTAGTAGTAAAGTAAGAGTTAATAAATAGATTTTAGATATTATAAGCTAGCTATAGGTTAGTAGTAAGGAAGTAGTAAAGGGAAAATAAGTAAAGATAAAAAAACTTATAATAATTAGATAGTATATAAAGGAAAGGAAGTATATATATAAGGAGGAAAGATCTAGTCTCTTTTATATTAACTATAGACCCCCTAAGTAATCTACGCACTATATATAGCTAATATAAGGATTATAATATTTACTATTATTATTACTATTTATAAATATACTAGTAGTTATAAATATATAGTAACTATACTACTATATTACTAAGACCTATAAATAAGTTTATTTATATATATAGTATCTAATACCTTATCTATTTAACCTAATTATAAAATTTAATATAGGGTATTTACTCTCTTAGAACTATTAGTATAAGGTAAAGAGTATTTACTTTACTATATTAGAGTAATATATAGATTACTATTTAGGATTAATAAATAGGGGGATAATAATATTTATACCCTAGTATTATTAGTATTATTATTTTTAATAATATATTACGCTATAATATATTATACCTAACCTAAACCCTCTATTAACTATAGCCCCTAGGACTATATAGTATAAATGCCCTATATAAGTAACTTATTATATAATTAAGGATAATTATATTAAGAGAGGGTATTATATTAGGAGCGTAAGGGATAGAGATAGGATTATTATATAATAAAGCACTAGTAAGACCTTAGACCCACTAGGTTAGGGAGGGGTTAGCTAGTAGCTAGATAGTTATGTAAGTATAAGGTAAGGTATTTAGTAAGAACTGCCTATATTCTTATAGAAGGTTAGAGCTTAAAACCTTTATATACCTACCCCTAGGTAGTACCTTTCTAGCTATAACTGTGAATCTAAGCTATCACTCTGTTCTATTATCTTTCGACCCTTAAGTCATGACAGATATATAGATATAGCCTATGTAATAACTAGGTTAAAACCCTTAATAAGATAATAGTAAAGATAATATATTAGAAGTACCTCTATAGACTAGTTATTACTATAGCGCACTATGTATCTCTTAGGTATAAAAGTCAGGTGCCGTCTGCACCTCTGATTAACCGAACAGAACCATTTTTATCATCTACACCAACCCCTACCTTGACACTAAGTCTATTGCGGCTCAGCTGGGCTCAGCTGGGCTGGAGTTGATTGATAGCAGCCGAATCCCCAATCCCCTCTCCTTCGCGCCGTCTTGCTTCTGCACCTCACCCAGCCCGCCGCACATTCACACATTCTTCCACCGTCAGGGAAGCTGAATAGGGACCATCTACACCATCGCTCGCGCAGCTTTCTATAAAGCAACCAGCGTGTACGAGTAGCTCCTTGACAAGACAAAACGGCGACGAGCTTCTGACGTCACTCTGCCGTTGCGCTCTCGGCCTTTTTCATTCTCAACAGTTTGCGACACACCATCTCGAACCCTTCTTCAACGAGCTTCCGTCTCCGGTGAACACGTCGGTATATTCGGGAAAAAAAAAAAAAAAAAAAAAGTACATGAAAACCGTTGACCAGAATCGCAATGGAGCTTCCGCCCATCGTCACCATTGGCTTGTACGGCGCAATCGCGCTGTTCAACATCATCTCTCTGGGTCTTCTTGCCTACGGTACGTCAAGCTCTTCTCCTCGTGGAATCCTTCCTCCTTGTTTACTAATCAGGTGAGCCCCGCGCACAGCCGTCAATTCGTGGCGAGGCTATTCCTTCTTTTCGTCGTCGGTCAATTTCATGCTCTTTAATACCATCTGGACATTCCCCGTGCTCGTCTACCTGGCCGTCGTCCCCCGCGTCGCAGCGGCTCTGTACCTCTCCGTCGTCGCCCTCGGTCTCCTCGCCGTCACCACCATCTTTTGGTTCGCGGGGTCCATCGCCCTCGCCGACTACCTCGGAGTCTCCGACTGCGACGGCGGCGACTTCTGCAGCGTCTACAAGGCGTCTCAGGCTGCCACCGCCTTTGGCTTCTTCATCTGGATCATGTTTACTGTCCTTCTCGCCTTCGAGGCGCTTCGCTTCTTCAAGCACGGCATCAAGGGCCGCGCCAACGCCGATGTTCGGGCACCCAGATGACCTCTCAGACTGAGCCGCAGGCTGCTGTAGTGTAAAACTGGACTTGCCACGGATGGATGGACGACATGGTGGGCACGGGGCGGATGTAATGGATGGCCTGTCAGTGCGGTTTTTTTTTTTTTTTTTTTTTATGGGTTGCAATTTTTATTTTCCTAGTGTTTTCCGTGCCATCTTTCAGCCGAGAAGTGATACCCTCGCTCGAGTTTTTATTCGATTGCGGCGATATTTGGAATGAATCTATGGGCAATGTTTGACGTATATGGAAGATTGGGAAGTAAGTATTGAATGAGTCATAAGATTGGGTGACTTGGTTCACAACCCTGGTGCCAAAAGCCACTTACCATGCCTACCGAGTACTCCGTACATACAAAGACAAAGAATCAAGAAAGAACCCCTGTCATGTCATGATGGCATGTGATACGGACTGCGGACTGCTCCGTACGCTTTGTCGCTGCCTGGGTCCCAGCCACCTCATTTTGCCTGCCCTGGCTGGTTCTCTTTATGTTATGCAGGCCGGGCGTCAAGATGGGCGTGGAAAGGGGGAGATTTTTTTTCCTTTTCTTAGAATAACTCATGCATGCATTGTTTACGGGCCAATGACCGATATAACCCGTTGCCTCCCCCAATCCCGACTTGAAACTCCTCTTTTTACAATCCCACAATCCCACGTTTGTGGAAGAACTTGTCTCGGCTGGTTTCATCGGGACCACCCGCCCACCATGATCTTCGCACTCGTCTTCGTGTGCACCAGGATCTCTCAGATCGTCACTCTGGTGAGTTTTTGCAACTCGTCCCCATCCACAAGCGCCGCGTGCCGCGCAAGCACCGAGCAACTCTTTATTTTTTTTTTTTTTTCCTTTCTCCTCCCAAAAAGCTAAAAATCCCCGCCCCCCAGATCCCCCCCATGGGAATGCTCGCCTGGTTCGTCAACCAGTTCGTCGCCCGCAACGCCCTCACGCCCGACTCGATCCTCATCCTCTTCATCCTCACCGTCCTCGCGCTCGCCTGGGCCGTCTCCACCCTCTTCAGCTACCACCGGTCGTCGGCAAACGCGCGCTTCGTCGCCCTCGTCGACGTCGCGTTCGCGGGCGCCCTCATCGCCGCCGTCTACCAGCTTCGCGGCATCGCCGACGCCGACTGCGGGAGCGCCGCCCCCGGCGCCCCCTCGGCCTGGTACGCGCCCGCCCACGTCCCCGTCCCGGACTGGGGGTGGCAGCTCGACAAGCCCTGCTCCATGCTCAAGGCCAGCTGGGCCTTTGCCATGATGAACATCGTCTTCTTCGCCGCGACGGCGTTGGCCGCCTTCAGCCACGGCGGCGACCTCGGGTACGACACGAGCCGCGTGTACGTCGAGAGGCGCCACCACCACCATCACCACCACCGCCGCCATTCTAGTCGGCATGGGCACGGGCACGGGAGCCGGAGCCATTCCCGCGGGTCGGCTCGTCGGAGCAGTCATCGGAGCCCGCACTCTCACCGCCGGGTTTACGTGTGAGACTGCTCGCCGTGGTTTGGGAAAGAGAGGTTGACGGCGGTGGCGGTTTCAAGGCTCCATGATTATGTGAAGGGAAAACATTGAAAGAATTCATACGGGGGCAATGCGAAAGGCGTGTTCGGGGGGGGAAACAAGGAACGAACGGATACTAAGATGGATAGATTGAGGAATGTAGAGTGGCACGAGCCGTGTATATACCCCGATATGAAATCACCGAGAATTCAAAGGCTAGTCTAAGGCGAAATGAAGTTTCTAAAGTAAAACAGACGTACAAAGTTGTACACCGTCTACGGTAGGACGAGAAAAAAATGGCTGGCTGGACGGCGATCGAGATGGACGCTGACTCTTGTCAACCGCGCTTGAGTTGGACTTTGGATTCGCCGTCTTGTTTGGCACGTTTTTTTTTCTTTCTTTTTCTATTGATTGCTTCCGTGGCTGCGCTGCCGACGAGCTATCTCTTCAAAGGGCTGACATGCTTGCGCTCAGTGATGGGGATGCGGGCGTGGGATCATGGAAAACACGCCCATTGTCACGACGGACTTTTTAATGCCGCGTTGAGTCCTCGCCGACGCGGTAGCCTCTCGCCACCCCGCTGCGCCCTTCCTCGATCAAGGTGCTCGCGTCCTGGTCAAAGTCGCTTCCGAGACCCTGCCACGTCCTCTTTGACCGCAGATACTCTGCGCCGGGGCTGGCCACGCCGTTGATGCTGACCAGGTCCCCCGCGACCCTCCTGGCCACGGCGCCGGAGCATCCGCCCGTCGTGCTCTCCTCGGGGCCGTCTTCCTTCTTCTCGTCTGCGGCCCCGGCGCTCCGCGCGGTGGTGAGACGCATTGGCCGGCTGTGGCTCACGAGTCTTCCGGTCCGCAAATCGAACTGTGGAGGAAGCGACTCTTCTCCTTGGACACCCCCCCCCTCGCCTTCTGCCGCCGCGGCGTCGCCTTCGTCACGCGGCGGTTGCGAGTCGGCTTCCCGGGTGTCGGCGTCGGCGTCGGCGTCGGCGTCGGCTTCTCGCGTCAACTTTTCTATTCCTCCCCACCATTCGCCGCCCCACGTTCTTTCTTCCTCGCTTGTGAGCGCGACTTCCATCTCGAAGGGCGTGATCACCGGCCTCCAGTAGCCGGCGTCATCCTCGACCAGGCCGCTTTCCCAGCAGCCGACGACCACCCAGCCTTCCATCTCGGCAAAGTTGGCCAGCTTGGCCGGGTTCAGCTTGCCCACGACGACTGTGTAGCTCTTCTTGCCTGCCCTGGACATCTTATCGCGCAGGACGTCTATCGAGGCCAGATAGTTTGACACGGAGAGCGTGTTCACCAGGATGCCGACGACGCCGGCTGCCGCAAGAGACAGGACGCGCGCGAAGCGTCGCCGGAGCAGGCCGGCTGCTCTGGCGGTCGGATTGTCGATTGTGGGCGCCGACGAGTCCGCGGTGGAGAGGACGTGCAGCGACGCGAACCGGGTTTGCAGAGCGAGGAGCAGCGCCGTGGGCGGATCCGAGATGTGGAAAAGGGAGTGCGACCTGATCTCCTCGTCGGCCATTCCCATTCCCATTCCCATTCCCATCCCGGGACCCTCGTCGATCCTCCTGTTGGGTATGAGCGCCGCCGGGTTTCTTTCCACGGCCGTGCCCACCACGTTGGTGTATCCCGCCGCCCGGAGGTCGTTGACAATGTCATCGACGTGGTCTTGGTACGTCAGGTCCGCCATGACCACCACCTTGGCGTCCCTGTCGGCAAACTCGGCCTCGAATTCCTCCACCACGGCCCCGTGGTTCAGCCTGTGCGACGTGTATACGTGTATGACGGGCAGCCGACTCGTTGGGCTCAGGCAGGTCCTTCCGTAGTGAACCACGACGTCGGAATCTGCGTGCTCCGCGGCGATTTCGTCGACGCAGCACGCGCTGTAGCTCGTGTCTGCCAAAATGTGGATTCGTCTCGACTCGTCGTCGCCATCGGCTGCTGCTAGCTCGGCGCCCAACGTTTGGACGACTCGAGGCGCGTCGACCAGCATGTCATCGGGAAACTGGAGCGCAATCTTCTTCCAGCCGCCTTGCCGAATCTCCCTGGCGGTGCGGGCAATTTCGTATGTCCATCTCAGCTCCTCGTCTGAGAGTGTCGACGCGGGAATCGTTTTCGTTTTTTCTGCGCCGGGCGCCTCGAGAATGTGGTCGTCGGGTGTTGACAGAACCGGTGCCGCAGCAAGTTCGGTGGCCATGTCCGCGGCCGTGTTCAAAGCAGGACGCGACCATGTGTTTGCTCTCCCACTCGTCTCGGCCTTGACAAAGACAGCCTGCCGAGACTAGATGATGGGGTTTTTTTTTTTTTTTTCTTTTCTCTCTCAACGTTCTACACGTTTTGGCGGGGTGTGCGTGCAACGGAAATTGCCCTGTGCAAAATGCGGGGTGAGGGGTGCCATTGTGGGCTTTGTGATTGGACCAACGCGGGTGCGCATTCGAAACACGCCTGCGATTTGTGGTGAGCAATGCGCCGGATGAGATTGGCTCGACGTACGACCCGTCGACGAGTAATGTCTGACCTATCAGATAATGTCTTGGTGCCGGAATCGTTGACCGGCTCACGTGTGATCAGATTGATTGCAGGATTTAATATGCACAATGGGTAGCTGATTGGTTGCCGATTGGTTGCCGATGAATGGTCGCTGCACGACGGGATCAGCTGAACCACATCTTTTCTCTTCCCAACCAAAGGCAGCGCGCGAGTCACCTATCTCTACTCTGCTCCGGATCGAAGAAGCCGGGCAGATCCAGGTTTGACTGCCCGGAGGTTGGTAGAGACGGGTCCGGCGGTTGTTGGCAATCCATCGTAAGCTATGCGTACTTTGCCCTATCTTCGACCTTTCCTAATCCAGTTGAATCCAGAGAGGAATCCTATCCTGCATCTACATAAATGCACTTGGATCCTGAATTACGCTACATGTACATACACGTCGAGGCTCGGGAAAGACCCCTGTTGGACTTCCCAAGGGTGTCTCGTAAAACACTGGCGCGTTATCATGCATATTCGGTGAGTATTTTCAGAGCGCGCTCTAAAGGATAGCACACTCTTTTATACCTAGCCCTGTCTTGAGTACGCCAGCTTTTACGAGCCTGCGCCGACTTGGATCACACCCTTGGCAAGGTCGTAATAGCGAAGACACATGATGGGTTTTCACGACGCACGTATGCAGTTGCGACCCAGCGATACCACCTTGCTGACTCGGGGCCATGTTTTGCATGTCAGTCTGCGTCGCCAGTCACGAGAGCGAAGCCCATGTCAAGCACAAAGTCTCGAGGCACACTACTGTTTCGAAACTGGAGACGAGACCACTTGTACATGATTATATCAACGCCAACCCCGATGTTGCCCATCGTTCCAAGTCCTCTTCCTCTTCACTCGTCGTCTCCCTGTTGTTGTGCTCGTCCATCATTTTGCGCCATCTTCGTCTTGGGCCTCAGTTGGCCTGCCGTTCTCTTACACCTCGAAGCTTCTTGCTCTCTGCTGAACTACTTGCCGTGCTCTTCGAGCTTCTGGTTGAGTGTGCACTCAAGCTATTCGAGAAGCAAAAGACGTCGAGAAACAACAGAAACTATGCGTGGCGTCGTGGCTCTCGTTGCCGTCCCGGGCATTCTCGCCCTCGCGACTGAGAACCGGGCGTCCGGGGGTCAGGCGGACAACGCGACAGTGACCATAGAGGGACATCCGGACGTTGTTGTGCCCCCAGAGTATATGGACATGGTCGCCCAGGGCCTCTGCGATGACAAAGGCTTCGACGAGGAACCCCCTCCTCCTCTGCCCCAGAGAGCTACCGCGGACGATCTGAAGTGGCAGCCAGCGCTCGACTTTGACAGGGATAGTTGCTACAACGTCCCGGCAATTGGACCCGACGGTCACATTGACCAAGGACGGTCCCGCCACGAAAGAAACGCAAAAGGTTGCCGAGACGAATACGATCTGGACCATGGCAACGTCTACTCCCGACAGCGGTGCAACAATGGCTGGTGCGCCTACCTGTACGATTACTTCTTTGAAAAGGACATTGGTGATCGTCTTTGCATCGGCCACCAGTACGACTGGGAGCACTTGCAGGTATGGACCAAAGACGGCGAGCCGCAGTTCGGCTGCGCATCCGCCCACGGCAAATACAGCGCCCGGCTTTGGGAGGACATACCCAAGGAGGGCACGCACATGAAGGCAGTGTATAACAAGGACGGTGCCATCGGAACCCACTATTTCCGTTTCTCAATGGGCGCTGGCGACGAGCCGCCGGAGAATCACAAGCATGTCTGGTGGAAGTCGGCACTCATCTCTTGGAACGGGTTCCCGAGCCTGGAGCTGCGGGAGAAGCTTGTGGCTTATGATTTCGGCGCCGCGAGCATGGCGCTCAAGGACAACGCTTTCGCTGGAAACCTCGAGAGCTGCGCAAGAAATATCAAGGACAAGGTCCCGGGCTTCAACTTTGACTTCAACTTGGATGAGGGGTCGCCGGGGAACCCTCCCTTTTATGTGACAATGATTCCTTCTTGGATATCCCATCTTCTGTTCTCTGATGCAGGTTTGGAAGAGCGGAGCAGTCTGTAACACTTGACGTGTTGTTGTCGTTTCTATCCACGAGTTTGTTGCGATGGGCGGCGGCTATTGGAGTATGACGCTTTATAGACTTGTCGCGGCTAGGTGCAGCAAGAGATTGTAGTGTTTTTTCTCGCCAAGAATGAAGGTGACGATGAGAAGCATGCGGCGTTTCTCTCAGTTCACATCAGTGCTCTACTCTAGATTCGACGTGTCTTGCAAGACTCGAGAGATAAATCCGACATGGAGTATATGCTGCATGTGATGGATGGGTGAAGGGTTTTTACCAACGCTGAAATATTGGAGCGAGCCTAACAAAACTGGAAACGAAGTAATATGACCGTTCCCGCATATCGAGGAGCCTGAATTATTTGTGGCTCAAGGTTACACGGCTCGTGTCAAACACCGGTCGTGGCATCGCATGCCCAAACCAGCGACAATACTCGGCGACAATCTGCCGGGTGAGACGAGACTATACACGGGTATTCATTTACCCAAGGACCCCGCCTAAATAGCAAAGTACGTGTATGCACGATCGAAGCTCATCCGGACCGCCGCCACATGGCACGGATCCCGCAAACATGCCACACGAATTGAGTCGTGTTGTAAACATGCCGTCGTTTCGGCATCGTCGATGCTCTTATGCTCGTACTCCGAATTCATCTTGTTCAGAATGATCGGTCCTAATAAGCTTGGGCTTTGCCGAAGAGGCGGTTGGAGCAAAATGCCACTAAAGTCAACTCGTATGAATCCTTGGCTTGCATTTCTAAGCATGGACCCTGGTCAATAAGTGGCTGGGTTGAAGTACACATCGTAAAAACTGACACTGGGGTGAGTTCCTCTGTCTCGTGCTCCCATGTGGTTTACCCTGTGACGAAACGCACGGCAGAGACATCGCTTCTTATTGCTGCAGTCTATTAAAAAAAAAAAAAAAAAAGAGGAGAGAGGGAGAGAAAAAGGCTGTCATCTTTGCAAGCCTGAGAGGCTGCCCGTGGAAAGGGAACGCGAAACATGACGAACAAAGTAGATAAAAGGCTCAGACATGACATGGCCGTCTCGGAACAGGACCGACATTTCCTGGAGGGTAAGACGATATTCGTTGTTGGGGGAGGTATAGCCGGGTTGGCTTTTGCGACAGGCATTTACAAACAATAGCATCATTCGTCAAACCCCCCCACCGTCATCGTCTTCGAACGTGACAGCCCCGACCCAGATGCGTGGAGGGCAGGAGAAGAAAACAGTTTGTCAATATCGGGATACAACGATGCGAGTGGTCTCGTGGCTCTCAAGAGACTCGGGCTCGTGGACGATATTCTTGCGCATGCCGTTTCAGGATTGGACGGTTCTGGCTCTTTCAAGATCTGGGGACCAGATTGGAGAGACCACCTGAGTCTTCGTCGCCGCCCGGTTGCGGGACTGTCCACTTCGAGTATTCGAATCGTCCGCAAAGGCTTGAGGCTGGCACTGATCAGAGCCGTCGATTCGTGTGAGAACAGCAGTATACGATGGGGCTGTCGGTGTTCGGGCGTCGAGAAGCTTCAAGATGGTCGGTTGAGGATGCACATCGAGCACAGCCGTGATGGCGATGCGACACACGCCGATTGCGATCTGTTGATTGCTGCTGACGGCGCAAACAGCAAGCTACGAGCGCAGTTTCGACCCCAAGACGGGTTGAACTACGTCGGGGCGGTGCTCAGAGGGGGACTTTCTACGTTTCCCGCCGGACTTCCGAACCCGATTGATGAGAGTTGGGGCTTCATGGTTTCCAAAACAGGCGTCTCATGCTTCTTCTCCCCGGTCGATCGGAACACCGTCCTATGGGCTGTCGGACATGAGGAAGATGAAGAGGTCAAAGAACTAACTTGGTCTTCTGCCCCAGAAGAGCGTCGCGCCGTCATTGACCGAGGTGCTGAACTCGGATCCCTATTCCATGAGCCGTTCCCAACCATTGTGCAACGTACGGATCCAAGCACGGTCATGTGCATAAACGGCCGGGACAAACCACCTTTCCGTCACGACGCTATTCACGACATGCCAGTCGTCTTCATCGGCGACAGCAATCACGCTTTAAGTCCGTTTGCAGGTTTCGGCGCCAACTTGGCATTGCACGATGCGCAGGGCCTGGCTGAACAGCTTTGCAAGCCTTTTCCAACCTTGGTAGAAGCAGTCGAGGCTTACGATCGGTTGAGCGAGCCTAGGGCGATGAGAGTGTGGAAGGGGTCCCGAAAGAACGTCAGGGCGGGACATAGCACGGGCTTGCGATATTGGTTGTTTCTGGCCATTCTTTGGATTGGAAAATGGGTTGGCAACTTGGTTGGGCTATTGAGAAGATGGTTTGATGAGAAATGAGAAGTGATGTAGTCCTTTCAAACTTTGTTGTCCGTTTGGAGCCCCACTTATGGGAGCTGAGCACGAATGAGGAATCTACTTCTGCTCGCGTGGGGCCACTAAACGCGCATATCTCCTTTTTTTAATGCGCATATCGCTTTAGTCCTAAAATGGAAGAGGTACCTTTCCACCTAATCCCCTGCTAAATATACTAGCTCTTCTTATTAGTGGCAAATGCAAGTAGCTTACTATAACGCTTATAACCTCTTCTATAGAATTTCTTTCTCCCTCTTATTATTATCACAAGGCCTTGTAACGTAACGTGATAGTAGCTTTTTTAATAACATTAGTACCTTTAAATATCGCATAAATAGTTATCTTAGTTAACAGTGAATATTAACGGACGCGAGCCACACTAAAATTAGGTGTGGGGACCGTCCTTCCGGATTAGGACTAAGGAGATATGCGCATTAAAAAAGGAGATATGCGCGTTTAGTGGCCCGCTGGCGTGCATATTGCCAAGAAGACACGAGAAAAAGTGTTAAGTTGTAGAAGGCACTAGAAGACACCCTGCATCATCGCCGCGGCGAAAAAAAAAAACATGACAAAGATTGCTCGTGGCGCTGAAAGCTGAAAATCTGACAAGGCAATCCTTGTCGTGTTTTTTTTTTTCACTGCGGCTGAGGCAAGTCGTCCAACGGTCCAGGTTCAAAATTAGGAGACACCAGTGTGACCAAGTCAGCAAGGCTGATTTTGGGTGTTAAAATTCCCCTCGCTCCCAATCAACTTGAAGTGTCTACAAGGTCGTCTTCATCGTCGTCATCGTCTTCATCGTCCTCGCCATTGTCGGTTCAGGTCTGCTGGGAGCATGGGTATCTAACTACCCAACTTACAAAACGACGACTGGTGGCTATAGCTATTACTACAGCACCGGCAACGATGGGCTCTTCTACGGCGCAGTCGTTTGCTTCGCGATTGCCGGCCTGGCCAAGATTGTCGCCTGGATTCTTCTCATCGTTTGGCTCGTCAAGCGCAGCCGGGCCCGACGCAATAATGTCGTCACCTACGTCCAGCAACCGGCCAACTACTACGCACCACCGACTCAGCCGCAGCCGGCGTACAGTGGCGCGCCTGTCAAGGCATGAAGCGGGATATGGGTGACCTGGAATGCGGACTGCGGAATGTCTGGATGGATTTATACCTTGGGAAGAGGAAGATGTGGTAATTGCGGTGCTTACGCTGTTATTTGAACATGTCACGATTTTGATGCGGTCGACTATGCGGGCTTTGACGTTGCGAGCATGTGAGTTCTGCGTATCACGGTGCTATGTGTCTACCTGATGTGAAGGAAACGAAGGATGGCAGAACTTCCTCTACCTTGGATAAGCAACCGCTTTTAACTTTTAGCTTTCAGCTGATGACTTATAACTTATGAGCTTTGAGAACTATAGTGATAAATACATAGTATTGTTAGCACTGCTTCTTATACTAGCCACACTGAAGTGACCTTATTCGCACTAGAGGGGGTGGTCGCAAACTTATTGCCATGTCACTGCAGAGACCGAGCTCAGAGCCCGGAAAAGGGAAACAAGAGGTGTGCTTCTTCAAGCGGTATGCTTAGCCAAGGAATGATATTCATAATGCAGAGGGAACGTTGCCCATGCACTTCGCATAGAGGTCAGACCGTATGACAACAACTGGGAGCCCCCCCTCTCTGTTTACAGACCAAACAATACTAGGCAATCCATCCCAGGTAACAGTCCCGGGGGGCATTCCAGACTCTGCAAGCTCTGGGATTGCAAGAATAGCACCAGCTGCGGTCCAGTTGATAACGGGATTCTCATCTTTTTATGCAGCGAACCCACAACTATCCTCAAGCTGAATGAGGTCATTATGTCCGTGGCTGCCTGGCTCCATTTTTCCTTGGAGCAGGAGATCACAATACTCCCATTCCAAGACCGTGGGATTCTCGGAAGTAATGTCACTTAGTAGCTTCGTCACGTCAAGCATGCTGCAAGTGAATCCTCGCGAATACTCATCACAGGGGATGAATATTTCTACTTGATTTTGGAGTCCAAGTACTATTTGTTTGACATTACCTATTGAAAATAAACAGGAAGAAGAGTATCGCAAAAATATAGGCTTACTGTAATTTACTGTTACAACTTGCCTAGAATTAGTTATTTAAGCCCAACTCGGGTGGCAGTGTTAATCTAGTATAAGCCAGCTTTGGACGTCTGTTCGGCAGGAGCAGTCGTCCGTGTACTTCGTACCTGCCTGCTGTTTTACGCGACTGCAGCCTGGGAGCGCGGGTCGCGATTCACGCGCGACGCGGGACCAGGGTCTCGACTTAATTTATTTTATCCACCACTCTACATGCCATCTTGGCCACCATATCATTTTCTCCTCTTCAATTCTAATTCTGCTCATCTTGGCCATTTTTATTCGCAGCTTGTACTTTCTCATATTCAAGAATATTGTATTGGGCTGTATCATATCATTGTTGACGCTCATTTTTGCCATTGGTGTATTTGACGTGGCGGATACTTGCGTGCACTCGAGAGTGTCTCGACGATCGTCCATCGGCTTCAGTATAAGGTATACGCGTTCTTGGGACAAGATCCCAATCATGGCGGGCGAGAAAGCAGAGATGAGCACAGCTCGCACCCCTGCGAGGTCGGCAACCAAGCCAGCTGCCCCCGTCAGCTCTTCGGCGAAGCAGCGGTCCATCATGTCGTTCTTTCAGAAGTCATCTCCTGGGCCTACATCTTCGCCCACCGCTCGCGATAAGGTCTCTCCCGATCCTCAACCTTCTTCCTGTCTGCAAGAAACCACCAAAGCCAACTCTCTTCCAAAGCCAAAGCCAAAGCCAAAGCCATCTGTTAAGCTCTCCACACCCGTCCCTAGCAGCGACGTCATTGAGCCGCCCAGCTCGCAGGAGAATGCCGATCCTGCCTCCACGATGAAGTCGACGAGAAACTCATTGCCCTCGCCCACAACGATGAAATCGAGCGCACAGAGGGCCAATGAGACCAAGCCAAAACCAACAACGGTGTTTGGTAGCAGCCCGAGTCGAAAGGTAAGACCGCACAGTCTCCTACAGGGCTTGATTCCCATGTCCCGGTTGGGGTGAGGGCACGAATTTCTCGTCAGCTCTTTACTTATGCATGAAGCTTAGGTCAAGAAAGTTACTTCATACGCAGAATCTTCCGATGATGAGAAACCTTTCAACTATGGAAGCAGTGCTCAGACTAGGCGACGTGGCAGAGCCCGCCCTGTGGTGAAAGACGAAGATGAATACGACGAGGATAATGCAGTTTCTCCAGTTGACGACGACGGTACGTATCAATCAAAACTCAGCTTCTGCCGTGGGCTTCCCTCCATACTGACTGACTACTAGACAACATGGACGATTTCATTGCCTCCGAAGATTCAGATAAAGGCCGCCGACAAAGTAAAAAGCGAAAGCGTCCTGCTAAACCACAAACAAGCAGAAAGCGTTCCAACGTTTCCCCCCCAGCCGATGCGGAGGAAGATTCGCACATCCCCGACTTGGACGATGAACACATGACTGGAATTCCAACAACATCTACCACCTCCCAGTGGAGCTACGACCCCGAATCGGCCGACAAGCGACCAGTTGTGGTCCCCGTCGAACGGAGTGTGGTAAAAGACCCTAAACACAAAAAAGAAAAGGCATATACGAAAGAGCCAGAAGACCGGTATCCTTGGCTAGCGAACATTCGTGACAAAGAGAAGCGACTTCCTGGTGACCCAGAGTACGACCCCAGAACCATTTTCGTTCCTCCAATGGCTTGGAACAAGTTCTCTCCATTCGAGAAGCAGTACTGGGAGATTAAGCAGAATTTGTGGGATACAATTGTGTTCTTCAAAAAGGGTAAATTCTATGAGCTCTACGAGCGTGACGCTACCATTGGCCATCAAGAATTCGATTTCAAGATGACCGACAGAGTCAACATGCGGATGGTGGGGGTTCCAGAGAGCTCCTTGGATCACTGGGTCAACCAATTCATCGCCAAGCAATACAAAGTTGCAAGAGTAGACCAGATGGAGACAAATCTTGGAAAGGAGATGCGCGAGCGACAGGACAAGAGTGGCAAGAAAGCCGATAAAGTCATCTCTCGTGAGCTGTCATGCGTGCTCACTGCCGGTACACTTGTTGACGGTGGCATGCTTCAGGACGACATGGCCGCTTATTGTGTCGCAATCAAGGAGTCTGTCGTGGATGACATGCCGTCGTTTGGAATCGCTTTCGCAGACACTGCCACTGGACGATTCCAGCTCTCAGGTTTTGTGGATGACATCGACCGCACCAAGTTTGAAACGTTTGTAGCTCAGATTGGCCCGCGAGAATTGCTCTTGGAGAAATCGCACCTCTCTACTAAGGCGTTGCGAATCCTCAAAAATAACACCAGCCCGACTACAATCTGGACGCATCTGAAACCGGGTTCCGAGTTTTGGGATGCCGATACCTCGCGCCGTGAACTTAAATGCGGCAATTACTTTGCTTCTCCCGAGTGCGAGGATGGCAATTGGCCAGAGGTGCTCCAACAGTTCAAGGACGACGACTTGGTCATGTCGGCTGTGGGAGCTTTGGTCTCATACCTCAAGTTTCTGCAGTTGGAGCGGCCTCTGCTTTCACAAGGAAACTTTGAGCGGTACAGCCCGATTCAGAAGAATGGGACCCTGGTTCTAGACGGACAGACTCTGACGAATCTGGAAGTGTTCACGAATACCTCGAACGGCTCCTCAGAGGCGACTTTGTTCAGCCTACTAAACCAGTGCATCACCCCATTTGGCAAAAGACTGTTTCGGCAATGGGTGGCTCATCCTTTGTGTGACATTGAACGTATCAATGAACGACTGGATGCAGTGGACATGCTCAATGCCGATTCAACGGTCCGCGAGCAATTTTCATCCCAGCTTGTCAAAATGCCGGATCTGGAGCGGCTCATTTCCCGCATTCACGCTGGCGCGTGTAAACCAGAAGACTTTGTGCGCGTGCTAGAAGGGTTCGAGCAGATAGAGTACACTATGGGCCTTCTCTCTGCTCTCAAAGGAGGAAATGGTATAGTTGACCGACTCATCTCATCCATGCCTGATCTTGAAGAGCCTCTAAGCTACTGGAAGAGCGCTTTCGATCGACGTAAAGCCCGAGAAGAGAAACTCTTGATACCCGAGAAGGGTATTGAGCCGGAATTTGATGACAGCCTGAGCCGTTTGGACGAGATTAAGGGCCAGCTCGGTGATTTGCTAAATGAAAAGAAGGGGGAACTGAAATGCCGAGGCCTCAAGTACACCGATGTGGGCAAAGAGATTTATCAAATTGAGACTCCAAAGAGTGTCAAAGTACCGTCCAGTTGGCGACAAATGTCTGCCACCAAGGACGTCAAGCGATGGTACTTCCCCGAGCTGACACAGCTGGTCAGAGAACTTCAAGAGGCCGAGGAGCTGCATTCACAACTTGTGCGGGAGATTGCATCGCGACTATTCAAGAAGTTTGACGTCGACTACAACACCTGGCTACTGGCCATCAAGATTATAGCTCAGCTCGATTGCCTCGTCAGCCTTGCCAAAGCCTCAGCATCTATGGGACAGCCCGCATGTAGGCCGCAATTCTTTGACGAAGAGCGTAGCTTTGTCGATTTCGATGAGCTGCGTCATCCATGCATGTCCAACACTGTAGACGACTTCATACCTAATGACATAAAGCTGGGAGGAGGCCTGGCCAAGATAAACTTGTTAACTGGCGCCAATGCAGCTGGCAAATCGACGGTCTTGAGAATGGTAAGCCTGTGCGAATAATTCCCGGCTGGGACATTTCTTGGTGCTAACTTTTTTCATAGTCTTGCGTCGCCGTCATCATGGCTCAAATTGGATGCTACGTCCCCGCTGTGTCTGCTCGCCTCACACCTGTCGACCGCATCATGTCGCGTCTAGGGGCTAATGACAACATTTTCGCGGCACAATCCACCTTCTTCGTAGAGCTCTCGGAAACCAAGAAGATTCTTTCAGAGGCAACACCGCGTTCACTCGTCATTCTAGATGAGCTCGGTCGAGGCACAAGTTCCTACGATGGAGTTGCCGTTGCACAGGCTGTGCTGCATCACGTCGCGACTCACATCGGATGCGTCGGGTTCTTCGCTACACATTACCATTCTCTGGCTACAGAATTCGAGAATCACCCGGAGGTCCAAGAGAAGAGAATGCAAATCCATGTCGACGAGGAGAAACGAAAAGTCACATTCCTTTACAAACTGGAAGACGGCGTTGCGGAGGGGAGTTTCGGAATGCACTGCGCTGCCATGTGTGGCATTTCAGATCGTGTGGTTGAAAGAGCCGAGGTTGCTGCTCGGGAATGGGAGCATACCAGCCGACTTAAGGAAAGTCTGGAGAAGGCAAAGACGGGTTGCTATATACCTCTCGGAATTCTGAGCGACGTGGGTAATCTACTATGTGGCAAGGGAGACATTGGCGAGAAGGGTGTGGATGTACTCCTCAAAGCCATCGAATGCCTGTGAATGGAGCTTTGCTGCCGGCTGCGCTGACTGGGAGCCAATGACGCTTGGGACTGGCGTTTTGGGGGTCCTGTTTCAAATCTGTTCAACACGCGGTGCCTTTGTTGATCTTTGATGAAGAAATTTAATCTATCACGTAACATGCTGCGATGGCGCAGACTTGAATCGCATCATGGGATCGAGGGCGGCACGGCAGTGTATTATCATCTCTTACTTTAGTCGCCGTGGGCCTTGACTAAAAGCTCTATCTTTTCTTGGAAATGGGAAAAATAGTTGATGGCCTGTATGATCTTGCCCTCGCTTTTACCGAAGCCACTCCTTGTGAAGGCCAGTCTCCATGCACTCTCATCTGCTACGAGAACCTCGTAATTCGTAGTCTCCCAGGCATTGTCTGCCGGTGGTTGGGCAAAGTACTCGCCAAGCTTGCCGCTCCACGGCGCGGCATCCGTCGCCGCAAGTTCATCCAGCAACTTGGGTGCGATGGTGATGTGCTGGATACCAGCCAGCTGCATCACCTCATGGATGGAAGTCAACGAGGCGGCCAGAACTTGCGTGCGACAAGACTTCTTCAGGTAGTAAGCTTGGGCTTGGCGGCAAAAGTCATAGGCCTTGTTGTGGTCGACGTATCTGCAGCATGCCATGAATATTTTTTTTTTCTCAGTGATTTAACTCATTATAACTTGGGTTAGGTAGATAAAAGAATAGAGGGAAGACGTGAGTAAAGCTCGCAAAGTGGACGAATTCAAGGGGTCATTCCGGACTTACTCTGGTTCAAAGTGAACCTTGAGCTCATTCACGTATGGTGCGATGTAAGTGCAATGGCTAGCCGCGGCGAGGGCTGCTTGCTCCATGCAAAACATGGTTGTTGCGAGGGTGGCGATGCCGCCTGACTCGAGGATCCGACAAGCTTGGAGTCCCTCCCATGTGGCGGGGATTTTGATACATACTCGCTTTGGGTCGACTGTTGGTGCTAGGACTTTGACTATCTCGACGATGCCTGACGGGTTGGCAATGTATTTTAGTATAGTGGAGATGGGGGGGCTGTTTCTTGACTTGAGACTTTTGTTGAGACGGGTGAGAAGTTTTACGTACGTATTGCATTGTCGATGGTGGCGTCTGTCGAGTACGAGAACTTGGGGTTCGTCTGAACGTGGATGTATCCCGTTGTGGATTGCAGGAAACGGAGCTGTAGCTTGACCATCTTGGCGGGTGTCAGATATTTATTTTTGCAGAGCAGCGCAGAGCAGAGCAGAGCAGAGCAGAGCAGAGCAGAGCAGAGCAGGGCAGAGGCAATGATGGAGAGGAAATGTGCTCACGAGAATCTCGACGAGGAGTTCCTCCGGGGACAGTGAGGCTCCGAGGTGGGACAGGGGACCGACGGCCTCCGTCTTGGCCGCCGTGATGAGGTCTTGATGGTGCAGAGTGGATGGGGCGTCGAGCTTCGCGAGTTCGAAATAGGCAATCGCCTGCGGCAGGGGTGGTGAGTGAGGGACAGCAATGAGCTTATGGATAAGCGGCAAATGGGTTGGCGTAGATTGTTATTGACCTGATTGGAAGTGCAATCAACAAAGGGACCCAGCTTCTCCGCCACTGTGAGCAGGGTAGATTTAGAATCTTGTTCGCGTTCGCGCATAAGAGACGTTTCAAACGGTGTGTTATGAGTTACCTTGGGCATCCATGGTGTCGCAGTCCACTTGGGATGCTTTCCGTAGGAGATGGAGTAATGATGGCATTGTGGGGGTGAAACGCGATGTTGTGAAATTGCTTTACTTGCTGGTGAACGAGTTTGCTACCGTCATCTAAAAAGAAGTCGTCGTTCTTGTTATGGCGGGGTTGAGAGTTGACTGAGACCCTGGGTTTGTATCTGGGTATTTGAAAGCGGAGTTGTTTGTCTCGGGTCGGAGCTCCGCATTTGGGTAGGACCGCCTGCTTACCAAATTGGGCACTGGGTAGAGTCCGGCACAACTTTAGCCATGGAGAGACCATGGTCGAAGCTGCGCAGACGCCCCCTTTTCTCTTTAACTGTACTCGTCAGATGAAGTCAACCGAGTAGTGTTTTGTTTTTCAATCAAATGCACCAGAGAGTGCCGATGTTGGAGGGCGACTTGTGGCCGGTCACATGACCATCCACGTGTTGTTGACCGGGAACGTCTTGTGCAACGGGGTGGTGGTCTGTGGCCCACCACGAGGAACTACAACTTCTAACCCACCGACGCGGCTGATTTTCGCGCCATCGTCAAACTTCCAGGTGTAGTGGATCGAGCCTCTTCCGACATCGCCATGCTCGCAGACAGCAGGCGACGATGAGGCCACCACAACTCCCAAGTCCGTCTCGGGCGGTCCATGTTCAGGGCGTCCTCATCCTCGGACGTCGGGAGTCTTTGCGATGGCTGTCGTCGGCGCGGAGCTTGGAGGCTCCCCGGAGCGGCGGCAACACCGTCCTTGCTATGCCTCTCAAGAGTGCGGGTTTCTTCATGTCGAATCGTGTGTTTGAGCGATCCAGTTGCCTAGACTCGGTCATGGGTAGATCTGGAATGAGGCGACCGACATCCCCGTTCACGTCCACGTCCACGGCCACGGCCAAATCGACGAACCATGCCCGGACGCAAACGACGGGCACTTTTACAGCCAATGTGCAGGATGCGCCTCAATCGGCGGCAAACACGCCGCCGCATCGCAGGCGACAAGCTCGAAAACAAGCCACCGCGTCTCGGACCGCTGGTGCCTCTGCCTCTGCATCGTCAGAAGACGGCACCCTTCCGGCCAACGCCTCCACCATCCTCACCAATGTAGCTGCCGCGCAGCCCACGCATTCCTTTCGACGAATCCTCTCCACCTTTCTGTCACTCTCGAAGCCGCGACTTACCGTCCTCGTTGTTCTCACTGCCATGGTGCCGTACGCATTATACCCCGTCCCGGAGATGCTCATGCCAACCATGACGGAAACGCCGAGTCTGAGTCCCCTGACGCTCCTTTTCCTTACCACCGGTACGGCTTTGTGCTCCGCCAGCGCG
Organism: Epichloe bromicola; assembly: GCA_023658445.1. Taxonomy (NCBI): domain Eukaryota; kingdom Fungi; phylum Ascomycota; class Sordariomycetes; order Hypocreales; family Clavicipitaceae; genus Epichloe; species Epichloe bromicola. Next base: position 5,859,937 of record CP098269.1, read on the forward strand.
AATGCTCTCAACATGCTTTACGAACCCTCAACCGACGCGAAAATGTCGAGAACGAGGAACAGACCGCTTGTTCGCAAGTTGGTGTCGCCTCGGGTGGCCGCGCTCTTTGCCATCCTCGCCGGAGGTGTCGGAGTTGGTGCCCTGTTTTTTGGCGTCAATCCCACCGTCTCGTTTCTGGGCCTCTCCAACATCGTCCTGTACGCGGGGGTGTATACGCCGCTCAAGGCATTCACAGCGTTCAACACGTGGATTGGCGCCGTGGTGGGTGGCATCCCGCCCCTGATGGGATGGGCAGCCGCTGCTGGGGAGGCGGCCACGAACGATGGCTCGTGGCGCGAACTGCTGTTTGCCAGTGACGGCTCGTCGATTGGAGGCTGGCTGCTAGCCGGGCTGCTCTTCGCCTGGCAGTTCCCGCACTTCATGGCCCTCAGCTGGTCGATCCGGGACGAGTACAAGGCGGCGGGATTGCGCATGCTTGCGTGGACCAACCCCGCGCGCAACTCGCGAGTCGCCCTGCGATATAGCATCGTCTGCCTGCCCATCAGTCTCGGCCTGTGCGCGGCCGGTATCACGGAGTGGTCCTTTGCCGCGACCAGTCTCCCCGTCAACCTGTGGCTTATCCGGCAGGCGGTGCGGTTCTGGAAGTTTGAGGGCCACAGGGGCAGCGCGCGCGGCCTCTTCTGGGCCAGCGTATGGCACTTACCAGGTGTGATGATACTGGCTCTGCTCCATAAAAAGGGCATGTGGAGTCGAGCGTGGAAGAGCGTCTTTGGCGACGACGACGGCGAGTGGGAGGACGAGGAGCTGGAGGACATGGCTACCATGACGGCTGCGAATGTCGCCGACAAGAAGAGTGTGTCTTGACGAGAAACGAGAAAACATGCTTTTTTCCCTTGTTGCATCTAAATCTGTGCAATCACGCATTGCATTGTCTGGGATATAGCGGGACGGTGAGACAAGACGGAATCCCGGAGGAGGGTTGTAAGAGTAGGTTTTCATGGGTTTTCATGGTGGTGGAGGCTGGGAAACGCCTAGAGAGATTACTATTACTGTACTACCAGTGAAGCAGTGTACTGGAAATAAAAACGAATCCATGTCCCATGGCACCTTTGTTAAAATATATCTAGTATACATTGAAGCAGAGTCCGGAGCAAACAGTTCTTTTCTTTACCAGTCGAATAAACAACAGGGTGCACTGACCCGTTACCAAAGTTCTTTCAGGCTCAGATATAGGAAATGACGGTGCATTTGCTCGGCAGGACTGCGTCTGCTCTAAACACAAAAGAAAGCAAATCATCATTCATAAACCCCCTTCACTGCCGTTCATCTCCCCTCCGTGTTTTTTTCCCCAAAACCCAAGTCATGCGCATGCTCCGTAACGCCTATTCGAGACCTGTATTCTTGAGATGATGAGCGCACATGGTAGAGAAAGGAATGGCCTTTGTCAAGATCAAGATGAAAGAAGAAGCCGAAAAATGAGAGGAAGGAAAGCCCTGGTTTAAAAGGGGGTGACACATATCTGGCTGTCAATGTGGAGGAAAGGAACAACAAGGAACCTGGCGCGGCCACGCGAGAGACTCGTCAGCACCCGTTTTTCGCGTGCTCATGCTCTTCTGCCGCCAGATGGGGTGATGAGACTATCGATGCCCATGTCTGCGTTGGGCAATCTCTGGCCGTCGATGTAGGGGCTGTTTCCTCTCGAGGCGTATCGGGGCGCCATGCTCGCCGTCGAACTGACGCTGGACGAGTACCCGTGGTGATGACCGGCGTAGGAGGCGCCGCCGCCGCCGTATGCGTTGAGGCCGTAGGAGCCGTGATGGCCGTTGGACGGGAGCAGGTGTGTTTGAGCTGCTGCTGCTGCTGCTGCTGCTGCTGCTGCTGCTGCCGCCGCATGTCCTTGGAGTTGGTAGCCGACGCCAGAAGCGACGGAGCTCGATGTGAAGGAATGCGCGGCGCCGGCCGAGGAGTCCATCTCAGGACTGCTGTAGGATGCGTCTAGTTCATCAACAGGAGTCAGGCCGATGCCGGAAATGCCGCTGTCGTCGTCATACCCTGTCATGTGAGAGCTGGTCTCGAGGCGATCGCGGCGCGAAGCTGCGCGAGCCGCACTTTGCAGATTCTTCAGTCCATTGGACATGCACTGTTTCGAAAGAGAGGGGGCATTATTGGATCAGCGACTTTTTTTTTTTTGACTTTTTTTTTGCATTTATTGTTGGGTTCCAAGTCAAACTTTTTTGTTTTGTTTCGGCAAACGAGATGATGGGAGAAAAAGTTCATGTTGCGAGCCGCGGACAGAGGAGGGCTTGCTTGGCTTACCTTTGCTTCGACGACATTCCACTTCTCCCCCATGCGGGCGGCGAGGCCGCTCCAAATCTCCTTTCGCATGCCCATGTACTCCTTGGCCATTTGCTGGAGTTTGCGCGTGTCCCAGTCATCTGCGCCCTTGCGCTCCATGAGGCGCTCGTGGCGCTTGCGGCATGCATTCGCGCTCTTGTTGGGGAAGTAGGCGTCTTTGATCTGGCTCCAGTTCAGACCCTGCATTCTTGCCGTGACGAGCTGGTTGTCGTCGTCAACGGTCCAGGCACCCGAGGATGCCCGATGCTGAGCCGGGGGCAAGGACGAGGCGTCGACGATGTATGCATCGTAGGAGGCTTGCTGAGCCGGAGGAACCTGCAAGGAGGCAGATTCGGGGCATTCGGGGGGGATGGTGTAGTAGCTGGGGGGAACCTGAACGCGTTGCGATTGCGATTGCTGGGCGTACATGGAGGATGTAGCCATGGCGTTCGACAGCTGATGAGCATAGTTTTGATGGGGTCCACTCGCGGTGCGGTGATGTTTAGGCATTATGGTACGAGAGTGACGAGAAAAGTGTCCCCTCAAGATGGTGGGACGTAAATGTGATATAATTCTGCGAGGCCGGCTCGTTGTACTGGGGCTGGGCTAGAGCCGGACTTGATTGAGCTCAAGTATTGATTATAGCGAGATTATTGAAACCAAGGTGGACAAAACTGGGCATGTGCTTCCCTGCAGCACTGATGATGATGAATGGTCAAAGATGGGGATAAGACAGGTAATACAAGAGAGCTCGTGTGAGGTAGTCAAGTTCCCCTGGGCAAGTGAGGGAAAAAAAAAAAAAAAGACCCGTCGCTCAAGCCGGTGATGAAACGAGAGATTGGATAGAAAAGAAACGTAAAATGTCCGGGGAAAAGAAAAAACAGTCCAGGCACGTTCAAAGAAGGATGAAGAAGTTGGAGAAGAAACGAGACAAGCTTGACCTGGCCTCAAACGACGGGGACATGAAGCAGCTTTAAGATCTTGAGATCCATCGCTTTGACTAAGAAAAGACAAAGACCAATGCCACGATGGGCGGCTGTAGAGTTGCAACCAGGTCTACAAGACGGAAATGGAAGTGAAACGATTTCGTCGTGTCCAAAACGTCGACTTGTTGGGAAACGGGTCGATGATATTGGCCGAGGGGGAATCTGGGGGCGGCCCGGCGGTTAAGAAGGTAGAACTGTGGCGGTTAACATGTTGACGTATCTGGGGGGGACGTGACTAAATGGGACAATTTACACTCAGAGAGGGTCCTCGTTAGAGAGACTAATAGTGGTCAAGGGATATGTCTTGTCTGAGCAGGCGCCTTGTCCGGCGAGATGACCGGTCATCTGAGATCTCGTCTCGTCGAGCGTTGTGAGAGGGGGGGCGACATTGAATGATATGACCAGCTGCATCACTGGCTTGTTGAACAACACTGGCTTGTTGAAAATGAGGGTTTGCGTTTGTAGGAACCGTCATAGCTCTCAAACTAGCCTTGTCCGTTGTCGTGAAAAAAAAAGGGAGGGGAAATCAATGGATCAATGGATCAATGGATCAATGGATAAGCGTGGAGCTACGGACTACTACGAGATCAGATGCAGATGCAGATGCAGGTACGCGTCTCAATGCTTGGCTGTACGGTGGAAATGGAGCGCTCGACGAATGAAGGCGTTTCCGATGGCAGTGGGTCATGATAGACGCCATCGTAGCGGATATCGTGAACGATGCTAGTACGGAGTAGCTGACTGTGGATGTTGGGGGCAGAAGCAGAGACGGGATTGGCTGCGGGCAAGCGCGCGTCTACAGCCACCAAACCTCCGGGCCAGCTTGCCCTAGCTTGCCCCACCCGTGTGCTAAGTTTAGGCCAACTTGGCAGGAGCCTTCCGAATTCCTGCCTGCCGATCAGTGGGAGCAACCTTGGAGGAGGCAAGCGATTTCATCGACAAGGCCATTTCCGGTGTAAAGACACGTTTTTCAACCATCGAAGCGTGAAACCAAACCATCAGCCATGTACATGCGACGGCATATCAGCTCATCAGCACATCAGACAGCAGACAGCAGACAGCAGACAGCAGACAGCAGCTGGTTCATGTGGCAGCGAACCCTGCGAGTCTGGTGTGCTCGTTCGAGGAAGACTCTAGTCCAGAATGGCTCGATGAGAAGCAAAAGGGTTCCGCACGCAGCAGACCGATGTCTGTACCACAAGCTCCCGGATCGACGGGACAGGCATTCTCCCCGTCTCTGACATCCTTCACGGGGCCCTCCCAACCTCCTCCTCGCCTCCCCCCGGAGGTTTGAAAGAATCCCCAGCGACACTTCTGCCCCACGTGGGCGATCGCGGGAAAGACTGGCGCAGTTGAAAGATGTCTCCATGTCATGTCTTCGGGGACGTACAGAATTCTCTTGCCGGATCCCGAGTCATTGTTCCTGGTTCATGGACAACATGTCTCATCAATTGAACACTTTCTGGCATCGCTCCATGTAGATGGACGACTGCGTCGTACATTCATCGGCGGATACGCATCGATGCAGACACATTGACACCCAGATTCCTATTGCCAGACTCCACGAGTGTTTGTAAAGACACTCGATGGTCCAATGGCAGCAGGTGTTCCTTCTTCTTCTTCCTCTTCTTCTAGATCGGGACCCCCCCCCCCGCTAGCTCCCGTCAAATCCTCCGTGACATTGAACAAGATTCGTTTTGGGTAGTTTCACAGTCGGAGTTAGACTGTGCAACGGCACGTTCAAGGCCATCAACTTCCAGCGAGTTGGACTTTTGCTTCTGTCGTGGATCATGACCATCCCTATCGCCGGTACCATTGGTGGTGTCCTGATGGGCCTGTTCCTCAATGCCCCCAAGTTTTAATCCGTAGGCTTTGGGGAAAGAACCGTGTAGCAGACATGGTCATCATGATGAACCGACTACCTAGCTTGGATTGTGTGCCAAAACTAACAGTGGGTAAAGTTTCGCTTCTGTGGCACTACAAGTCAGCTGGAGCCGTACCCTTTCGCGAATCGCAACCCTTTTTGTTAGTATCACAGGAATCCTTCTAGTAGGATTAATTAGTTAAGCTGAAAGAATAGTTGTATTTATTTTCTATTCTAAGCTATAGAGGAAAGGATGGAAAAGGGGGTATGAAGAGAGGGCATCAAAGGTTATGGGCAGGCCACGTAATAAAAGGCTGCCTTACCCTATCGCGCGCGCGGGCCAACCTTTGCCGGGCCACATTTGCTTGTTCCGACACTTTTGGTCAGCACGGCACGGACGGAGTGTACAGGATGAGAAACGGGATTGTTTGTTTCACAGCAAGGGCGCAGTCTGATGCTGTTGTTCTTTGCTTAGCAACTGATAGTTTATTGACAACGCGGCGTGTCATGTCCCCTGTGAAGAATCAAGTGCCAAAAAAAAAAAAAAAAAAAAAAAAGGTGCGAGGACGGGAATTCGGCATTCGCAGCCCATCTTTTTTTCCGGATTGGGTTCGCCCGAATGGTAAAAAGTGGGACGGGCCGTCAGATTTGAAATCAATCACGCGGCGCGATGCGGGGCTCGCGCGCGTGACGGGCCTAGATCGGCGTTTCTACCCGGGTTACGTCAGCGGTTTCTCCAAATTGACGATTGATTGACGCCGCACGGATAAGATGACGCATCCATCTTTGCCGAACCTCCGCGGCTTTCGTCTGTTGTTGCTACAACTCGGTCGAACTAGAACAAGGCTTGCGAGGCGAGGCGCAAATTCAGCATCGCTGCCTTTCCTTTTTCGAATTGCACTTGTCAAGTTGTCGACAACGGAGGACGGGCACCGATGACGCATCCTTTTGGATGGAGCTTGGATAAAAGTATAAAGACTTGCCGAAGGGGGAAGGGGGAGGAGGGAGGGAACATGGCTAAGCTCTGGAGCTCGACTTACTTCCGTTGCGTACCGAGCATAGACGGACTTGACGCGCAAAAAAACAATCATGATGCTCCCGGCGACTGGGTTCCTGTTGGCTGCGTTGGCGGCGGCAGCACCACAGTGAGTTTTCGGGACTTCTTCCCCGGTGCGGTACGGTACACCCGAATCTAACATGTCGGCTAGAATGAAGTATGGTGAGAAGACTGGCCCCGTTGGCGGCGTCACGCCCCCGATCCCAACGGCCACGTCGTCCAGCGGGAGCTTGTACGGAGATGGCAAGCTCCTCGGAGGCAATGCTCCACCGCCCGACGTCGAGTCCTCGGATGCTGTGGTCAGAAACCCCCAGGAGGTAGATGGTCAAGACGCCGAAGCCAAGCTGGGACTGTTCCTCGACTTCAAGGGCGTCGAGAAGCCCGAGCCGATCCGAGGAGAGTACGGCGGCACGGACAGCGGACCGAGAAGGTACGAGTACGAGAAGCTGAACTCGGATCTGTACGCTCCCCCGGGCACGGATTCCGGCTCGGTGCCGAACGCCAAGTGGCCCCTCAGTCTTTCACACAACAGGCCCGGGTACAAGGGCAGGTCGGGCTGGGCTCGCCAGCAAAACACGGCCAGCCTGCCGGCGGCGAAGCAGATGGCCGGCGTCGACATGAAGCTGGCGCCGAATGCCTATCGCGAACTCCACTGGCACACGGCCAGCGAGTGGGCGCTGGTTTTGAAAGGATGCGTGCGCGTGGCGGCCATCAACGACGAGTCGCAGACCTTCACCGATGACCTCTGCGAGGGCGACGTCTGGTTCTTCCCTTCAGGCATGCCTCATTCCATCCAAGCGTTCGACAGGGGCGTCGAGTTCCTCCTGGTCTTCGACTCGGGGGATTTCGACGAGGACGGCACCTTCCTCATCACCGAAATGTTTGCCCGGACCCCGCGCGAGGTCCTTTCCAAGAACTTCCAGGCCGACGTCGACGCCTTCAAAAATGTGCCCGACAAGGAGCTCTACATCTTCAAGGGCACGCCCCAGCCCAGGGACATTGAGAAGCAAAACGCCACTGCCCCCGGGGGCTTCCTCGCGGGAAACAGCTCGTACACCCATCACTGGTCGCGGCAGAGGCCTCACGAGGTCCCAGGCGGCTCGGTCAAGGTTCTGGACCCAACCACGTTCCCAATCGCCTCTGGCTTCTCCGCGGCTCTGGTGACGATCCAGCCCGGCGCGATGCGCGAGATGCATTGGCACACTTCCTCTGACGAATGGGACTACTTCCTGCAGGGCTCGGGCCGGGCCACCGTCTACGCTGCGCCCAGCGCCGGCCGGACATTTGACTTTACCGCCGGGGATGTCGGGTACATTCCGCGAGACGACGCGCACTACGTCGAGAACACGGGGACCGAGGACCTCATCTTCCTCGAGGTGCTGCAGGCGCCCAAGTTTACCGACATCTCGGTCGCGCAGTGGCTTGCCCTCACTCCGAGACAGACCATCAAGGACCACTTGAAGCTTCCGGATTCTCTGCTGGACAAGCTACCAAAGGAGAAGACGCTTATCAAGAAGGGCAATCCTGACCTGCTGGCTCTTGCGCATGGGGGAAAGGCATATTGAGCAGCGTGGGTGGTTTGGCTGTGCGCGAGTGAACGGCACATATATACTTGTATTAAATTATAAAGTATTAGTACTTGTAAACTACATTTACTTATACTATAGGGAATAGATGGCAACAGGATGAAAAATTCAATCTCTGATTAATCTGGACTTTGTCCACTAAGCTTCGTGTCACAGCTAGTTAACGAATCGTTACGATGATGACGATGATGATGATGATGATGATGACGGCCTTTGAAATAAGTGGCGTGATTGTAGTACCATGCAAAACAGTCAATGAGACGATTTGTCATTGTTGGGGGTGTGAGGACGCAAAAACGACAGCAAGGTTTCTCAGCAGTGATTCAAATATGGTGGTATTTCAAAAACTAGTCTGATCTGAGACGCCACTCTTGAACTTGAACCTCGCTTCATTAATCGTGTCCCGGTCGTGCGCAACCATGTGGCTCCCATAGTCACCCAGGTCGCCTGCTGCAAAGGCGACGGGTAGCAGAAGCGTTGGGTCATTCACCAGGGTATTTTCGGCCAGCCGCTCGCTTAATTTTCATATCAACGTCACGACATCACGATGCAGCTTTGGCTCAATCAATGCACGTCTCGGGTCGCGTCGGCCCCCCGATTCTGCAACGAATCTAACCCAGCAGGCCGTTTAGATCTGGGGGAGAGCAGTGTATCGGAGGTAGGGCTTGATGACTTTGTGGTTGGGGAACAGCTCCTTGGCCTCGGCCTCCTTGACGCTGTTGGCGACGATGACGTCCTGGCCGGGGACCCAGTCGATGGGCGTGGCAATCTTGTGCTTGTCGCCGGCCTGGAGGGAGTCGACGATGCGGAGGACCTCGGCGGCGTTGCGGCCGGTGGAGGCGGGGTAGGAGAGGATGGTGCGGATCGTCTTTTTGGGGTCGATGAAGAAGACGGATCGAATGGTGAGAGGCAGGGCGTTTCTGTCAATGTTGGAGGGGTCCTGGTAGTCGATCCTGTTGAGGGGGTGTCAGTGTCATGTCGAAGTTGCCGTGGGAAAAAAAAAAAAACTCTTGAGGATTTAAAGGTGTGCTGCAAGAAAACTCACATGTCGTACTGGTTGGCCACGACACGGTCTGGGTCAGCGATGATGGGGAACTGGACGTTGCCGCCAGTGACCTCGGCAATGTCCTTGATCCAGCCGGCGTGGCTGTCGGTGGTGTCGGCCGACAAGCCGAGAAGCTTGACGCCTCGCTTGGCGAACTCGGGCTCGAGCTTGGCAAAGGCACCCAGCTCGGTGGTGCAGACGGGGGTGAAATCCTGAGGGTGGGAGAAGAGGATGGCCCAGCTGCCCTCGATGTACTTGTGGAATTCAATCTTGCCGATGTTGCTGTCGGCAGTGAAGTCGGGGGCCTTGGAGCCGAGACGGAGAGGGCCGGCCATGTTTGAATGCGGGATTGTATTGGGCTGTTTGGTTGTTGTACCGAGTATATGTATGTGTGATGGCTTCAGGAACAAGAGGGGGGAAAGTGAAGATGGAAGAGGATGGCCTCGCTGAGCGTGGCAAGCCCTTAAATAAGCAAACCTTTGGCACCAACCAGGGGGGGGCGCCGGAAGCCAAAGGAGAAATTAACTCAACCACTTGCCTGTTGACGTGATGATGGTCTCGGGAGGTGGTCCGGTCTCGCTGCCCCTCCCCCTCTCCATCTTCTTGTCCCCCCACCAAAAACAGGGTTGCTTTAATCAAGACTCTAAAAACAAAAACTTTTATTATCTAAGCTCTGGTTATCTAGTAGTAAGAAGAAGGGTAGAACCCTTCCTAATAAAAAATTCTTTTTAATATAATAGATAAGCTAGAAGGTAGGTTAGTGCCTCACACCTTCCCCCCCCTCCTAACTTATCCACTAGCACTAGATAGTTACCCTAACTATAAAATAAGAAAAGAAAAAAAAGGAATATAAAGAGTAAATATTAGTAATACTAGTAATTATCCCTTAACTTAGATAGCTAAATCTATTAATACCTTAATTTCCCTTAGGGTAATTAGACTATTATAGTCTACTATAAAATCTATAAATAAACTCTTATAAACACCTACTAGCTCTATAGATAGGTAATTATACCTTATTACTTCCTCTAATTTCCCTAAATTATCTTATAGTTTACCTATTATACTATCTTACCTAAAATATTATAGGGATTAAAGCCTTATATTAAATTTAAATATAAGCTCTATAACTTCTTTAGTAAAGTTAGATTCTTCTAAATTATAATATTCTAGGATATTAGCCTATAGGGTTAATTAACTAGTAGCTTTACTATTATATATAAGTATTAGTAGCCTAAAGTATCCCTTAAAGATAATAAAGCCTCCCTCTTTTTTATCTAATATAAAGGTAAGGATATTATTAGTATCTTTTAGTTTAGTAGGGTTTAGCCCTCTAGCTTTTATATCTTTAATACTATTATTATAAATATTAATTAATCTCCTTAGCTTTACTAGAGTAGTGTATAATAGTTAATATATAAATAAAATTACTATAAGCACTTTAATAGCTTATATCTTATCCTTATTACCTCTTTATTAATTCTTAAGAAGCTAAGATTTTAAGCTCTTTATTTATAAGGACTATAGGCCTAGTAATTCTATAAAGTAACTATAGAAGGGTCTTTCTAGAAGAAGTTTAAGTTAGCTTCTAGATACTTTAATTCTAGGTAGTAAGACTAGGGATAGGGGTAGTAGAGGATTAGCCTTAGCTTTAGCTATTAGTCTAAATATAGTTACTATATTATTATACTTATTAATACCTATAACCTAGATCTTAGATAACTTAGGTATACCCTTTAGAAGGAGTTTATATTTATTAAATATAAATAAATTAGGAGTTATAGTAACTCTATAGTTAATAGCTAGCTTTATTAAGTTTTATAATTCTTAGACTAGAAGTTATTTTATAGCTAGCCCTAGTATTTTACTAAGAGAAGTCTTAGTTAATTTAGCTTTATTCTAATTACCCTAAAATATATAATATATTAAAAAGGGGTTTAAGTTTAGTATAATAGTATCTAGTTTAGACTCTTAGATACTACTAATCCTAAATATATCTTAAAGTTAATAAGGATATCTACTAGGGAGTGTTCTCTTAACCTAAATAGACTTAGTTATAATAATTAATATCTCTTCCTTAGAATATATCCTAGCCCTAGTATTAAACACTAGTAGTAGTTATAGGTTAGTTAGTAGGGGTTATAGTCTTAGAGACCTAGTATCTATTATAGGCCTCTTATGCTTCTTCCCTATAGTTTTTTTATTACTATTAGTAGTTAAACCCTTATTTTTATTCTCTTCTTTACCTTCTTTATATTTACTAGTTTTCCTATTATTATCCTTCATATTTTTATAATCTTATTTTTTATTACTAGCTTCTCTAGCTTTATAGTTTCTACCCCTAGTGTTATTAGGGTTAGGCTTATCTCTATAAGTATTACCTTTTTCCTAGTTATCTCTTCTAATTAGTTTTTTAGATAATAGGTTTAAAGGGATACTACTTAGTTCTCTATTACTTACTATAGTAGTTATAATCTTCCTAGCCTTACTAGGTTTACTAGGTATCTCTATTATAATAGGCTAATTTACCTTCTATAGTTAATATAGGGTATTCCTATTCTTTAATCCTATTTAGATTATATTAATATACTAGGATTTATATAAGAGATTAGCTCCTAATTTATAGACTAGGGCACTAGTTAAATAGCACTATTATAGAAAGTCTTTTAGAATTAATATATTCTATTTCTTTATTTTTACTATAGATAGTAGTACCCCTATAAGGTAAAATAAACCTAAGGCTTAGAGGCCTTACACTACTAAGGATAGCTATTCCTATATTAATCTCCTAGAGTTAGGTGCTTTATATAGTATATTATAGATATTATCCTATAAATATAAAGGAGTTATAGGTAGTTAAAATAAGAGAGGTAAGCCTATTTTCCTTAAAATTACTAGATATAGTTCCTATTAAATATTATTATCTTTAAGGGTATTTTTTACCCTTATAGGCTTTCCTACTACCTTATAGACCCTTATTACTATTAATAGTATATTATAAAAAGAATATAGAAACTTTAAAAGTTAAAGGTTATAGTATAGTCTTAACTAGTGCTAGAAATATAAGTAGAATTCTTTAACTCTAATTAGTTTTATATCTAGAATTATCTTTCTATCTACCTTCTTAGGTACCTTAGGAAATACCTTTATTCTACTAGTAGGGGAGTTAATTAAATTATCCTAGATAATAAGAGCTATAAAGAGTCCTATAGTGTAAAATAAATTATAAGGGTATACTTTTATAAACTTTACTATTATCTCTAGGATAGAGTCTAGAAATTTAAAGATAGCTATAAGGGGGAGTATACTTAAGAAGGTTCCTAGAGTTCTCTTATTATAAGGTATAGGCTATTTTATCTAGGTAATCTACCCTATAAGTTTAGGATATTTCTCTAATAAGTTAGCTAGTTTAGTAATAGTCTAGTTTTTATAAGCATATAATAGTATAATTAGTTTTCCTACTACTAATTATTTACAAATCTATTTACACTAATCTAATAGGGCTTAAAGGGTTAGGGTTCCCTTCTTTATTAGAGACTTCTACTTAAACCCTAGCCTCTTTAACTCCTTAGTTATTTAAGTTCTTAATAGTTAACTAGCTATAAACTATATTAGACCCTTAATTACTTTTATATTCCTATTAATAAGTATATCCTAATATAGGATTACTAGCTTAGGGGATATATAATAACCTATAACTAGGTTATAGTAGCTTCTAACTATAAAGTTATTAATCCTATTAAATATTACCTTTTAATTCTAGTTAGAGATTTAGATAGCTATAGGATATAGGTAATCTATATAATATCTAATAAAAACTTATTTTAGGCCTTTAACTATAGCCTCTTTCCCTTCTCCTAGGGTTCTTACTAATAGTAAGCTTTCTATAACTAGATTCTCTACTATTAATATTATTATAAGGTTATATAAACTTAGGGACTAGTTTATTAGCAGTAGGTAACACTATTTTCCCTACTAGAGACCTATATTAGAAAATAGGTTATTACCTCCTATCTAGCTTACTATCTTTATTAGGACTTTACCCTTATATTTAATTACTAGAAGGGTCCCCTTTAGTCTAAGAGATACCCCTCTAATATTATAATAGACCTATCCCTATAGTCTAGCCTTCTAATAAATATAGCTTATAGCTAGGTAGGAAGGATTTTTAATAAACTTAAATTACTTAAGCTCTAGCTAGTTTCTTACTACTATTCCCCTAAGATTAGCACTTCCCTTAGCTAGTATAGCTACCTCTTACTTTATAAACTCTAGCCTTTATACTAATAGTTTAGTAGGATTTATAACCTTTATAATTATTATAAGTAAGGAGACTTTACCTAGCGTCCCTAGTTAAATTATATATAAAAAATTAGATAGTTAATAATTCTAATAGTTAAATAAATAGTATAATAGAATTAGGGTAAAGATATATTATCTTAAGCTTAGTAGTTAACTACTATACTTAAATTTTCTAAGTTATAGTATAAATTTTAAGAAAAAGAAGATTAAATAAAATAGAAGTAAAAGAGGTAAGGGAAAGTAGAATTAGAGAGAAGGAGGTGGATATAGTAATCTAATTTATTCCCTAACCTAAATTCACCTTTAACTCACTTTTTCCTACCTATTACTACCTAACACCCTATAGATCTCTCTCTTTCTCCTTTTTTTTTTTTAACACTATAATCCTAGCTTTACTAATTATACTATATTACCCCTCTAGATCCTCTTTATCACTCTTATTACTATAATCTTATCCTTCCTATTAATAATTAATCCTATAATATCTTTAGATAGCTAGTCTAAGGGGCGTAGGCTTTTAGACTATCTTTATAGAAGTCTAAACTATAACCTTCTCTTAATTTTAACCTATCTAAGTTAATAAGTTAGTAGAAAGCATATCTAGTCTAAACCTTAATTTAAAATAGCCCTTACTAGCGTAGTTATAACTTTAGGGGCTTCCTTTCTATAACTACTATTACTATATTACCTAGTTTAAATAGCTTAACCTTTCTCTATTTATATTAACTCCTCTAGGTAGTAGCTTCTAAGCTTCTATTAGTTATAACTTATCCCTAATATAACTTAATATAACCTATAAAGTATATTATAGCATCCCCCTTTAGAGATCCTTCTAATAGCTATACTAGAGTCTTATAAAACTTATTACTCTAGCTAGCAAAACTTTTAATTAGAAGAGCTCCTAACTCTACCTTCTAGTTCTAAGTTAAACTATATAGGACCTCTATAGAAGAATAGCCTATAGACTTAATATATCTATAATTTAAGGCCTTAGCTACCTTAGGAAGATAAAGATCCTAGTTCTTTATATTAGTTATTATTTTACTTAATACTCCTTAGAAAATTTAATTTAAGACTTTAACTAGTCTAATACTCTTATAAGATTATCTTAGAGTATTTAATAAACTTACTTCCTTTCTCCTTAGGAATATAGATAATTCTACTAATATAAATATAGGCCTAGGATTAGTATAAAAACCCTCTAGGGCAAGTAATAGACTATCTATCTAATCCCTTAGATAATTTACTACCTCTATAGCACTAGTTAATCTATAAGGAAATAGCTATATAAACTAAGAGAAATAATTAATTATAATAAGTATATATTTAATCTTTTATTTAGTCTCTAGAAATAGTCTAATATAGTCTATCCCTATAACTTAAAATAGTTTATCCACTAGCACTAGTTAATTTAGTACCTTTCTTTTTTAAGAAGTATATTATATATATAGTATATACCCTAAGATATAATCTATAATATCTACTCCTATCCTAGGCTAGAACATAGTCTAAGTTAGCCTTCTCTAGGTTAAATCCGCCTTAAAATATCCAGACTTATTATAAGCACCTTAGAGAGTATCCTTAACTTCTTCCCTTACTAGATAATACTACTTATTATATCTTCCTTTAAACTAAAGAACCCTATCCTTTAGCTTATACTACTAGGTCTTTATAACTATCTTTTATATAGTATAATAATTAAATTCTCCCTTACTATATTATCTAGTGGTTAGGTACTTTATAATTTCTATATACTAGGGCTTATTTAGGTATTTTCTTAGTAGGATCTTACCCTTAGGTAATACTTCTACCTATCTTATATCTAGACCTAACCTATTAAGTATTAATATTTTATAAGTTTTAGTAGCTTTTAAGGTCTTTAATATCTCTTTATATCCTCTAGCTCTATCTTTCTAGACCTACTAGTTTTAGGCCATATCCTGTAATCTAAACTCTATTAGATTATCTATATAGTTATCTAATAAAAAAATAATATAAGATAACCTATTAGTAGTAGTATTTTATTTTCCCTAAATAAAATAAATCTCTATATTTAATAATCTTAGTTCTATGACCTATCTAGCATAGATACCCTTATAACTAGTGGTAGTTATAAATATTATAAGTGGTTTATAATCTATAAATATTATTAACTTTATCCTTAATTTAAAAAAGTATTTATATTTATAATAGAATTTAATAATAGTATAAAGCTCCTATTTATAAGTACTATAATTCCTCTAAGTCTTAGTAAATAGGAATAAGTTATATAGGATAGGATAGGGTACTTTATCTTAAACTTATAAGACTATATACCCTCTACTAAATCTACTAGTATCTAAATATATTTAAGTAGGTAAATTAAATATATATCTATATATACTTAAAGTGGTTATAGCTTTCTCTCTTAATATAGAGAAGAATAGGGCCTTAGAGTCCCCCTATTACTAGCTTATATCCCTAGTTAATTAATTTAGGGGTTAGGTAATCTTAGCATAATTCTTAATCTATTATTTACATAGGCTAATAGCTCCTAGGAAAGAATAGATATTAGACTAAGTTAAGGGTATAGGCTAATCTCTTAGCTTTATAGCCTAATCTAGTTTAATATATATTTTCCCTCTAACCTTATAGACCTAACTAACTATAATAATTAAGCTTATCCTAAGGGAAACCTTTTTAAAACTTAGCTTTAATAAAGTCTATAATAGTTTAGGTAGTAAGTAATCTTTAATAAAAGACTATTACTCCTTAAATAAAGTATATTTATAGAAAATATTATCTATATATAAGGTTAATATATTTAGGTTACCTAGGACTTAAGGTATAGTAAGAGAGGGCTTAGGGTAAGGTAAAGGAATTAGGCTAAGGGTAATCCTTAATACCTTAGTTATTATAAACCCTACTAACTAAGAGCCTTAGGGCATTTAAGATAGCTATAACTAACTAAACCTAGGAATATTAAAGGTAAATATATACCTTAACTTAGGAGCTATAGGTATTAACTAGTATATATACCTAAGGTTAAATATATAGTAGGATTTAGTCCTTAGATCTAAAAGTTAATTATAGACTTTAGCTAGTAGTAGTAACTAACTACTAGGCATTATCTCCTTAATATAAGAATAGTTATATATAAGTTATTACTTAGCCTATAGGTTAGACTTATCCTTTAGTACTAATATAGGCTCTATATACTAATCTAATATCTTCCTATTTATAGCTATTATATACTTATATATTCTAGACTTAATTCCCTCTATAACTAGTTAATTTAACTAATACTTCTAAGGCTCTAACCACCTCCTCTTTAGGGATTATACCTAAGGTTTTATATTCTCCTTTAGTTAAGGTATGTGTATATAGAGGTCTATTGCGGGGATATTAGCAATTAATAAAGCATTTAAATCTCTATACGTATAAAAAGTCTATATAATCTCTTCTACTATTAATTTTAGAACTAGGGGGCCTAAGGTTATACTATAACCCTTAAACTATAATAATACTATCTTAATAGGGGTTTCCTAGTCTATCTCTTATCTCTAGACTCTTTGTTTTATTAGAAATAGGAATAATAGGGGTTCCTATATAATTAGTCTAGGCTAATTATCTTTTATCTATTAAAATGTTTTCTTATTATTATTAGCCCTCTATCCTATAGGGTACTTATCCTTCTTAAGCAAATTCACTTCTAATAAGTATGCGTAGAGACTAAGTTAGTTTATAAGTTAATATTCCTCTTATACTAAAACAGGGTAGGTAATCCGGGGTGTATGTCTAGAGAACCATATTATAGGCTTAACCTAAAAATAAATAAACGGAACTATATAATATAATTCGCTTAGATACCTATCCTAGGTTATTAGATTTAGTTTTTTAACTTAACTAGGTTATCCTAGGAGAGCTAGTTTTCTAAATTATCTAAATTATCCTTATCCTTAGATCCTAATAACGCGTTATCTAGGGACACATCCACATTATCCTAACTAATATACCTTTCTAGGATTATAGGCTTAGCTAGATAGAGCATTACTTTCTATTAGTTAGATAGAGTAACTAAGGGTCCTTTAATAGACTTAACCTTATCCCTATGTTCTTTGATTCTAATTATAAGTTTAGAGTTCTAGATATTAAACTTTATACCTATATTATATAACTAGGGCAGTCCTAGTATTAGTATAGTCTAATTCTTAGGTTAATAGTCTAGCGTAATTATAGCCTAAACTAAATAAGTAACCCTATAGTAAACTACCCTTATTAATATAAAGTAAGTTACTATATTCTCCTATTTATTAGTATTAATTATTTAAAGCCCTTAGAAGCCTACTAATCCTAGATTATAGACTAGTATATTCTTCTATAGTATAAAGGTATAAGATATAATATTAATTTTAGCTCCTTAGTTAGCTATAGCTTATCTAGGCTTAAGGTTAAAGTTCTGCTCTTTTTAGTATCCTATATAAGCTTAGACTAAAATCCTAAATAGCTTAGCACCTAACTAATGCTCTTAAAGTAACTTAGTGTTATAGTTATCTAATATAGGGCTCTTCTAACCCTTACTAGACACTGCTTAAATAGAACTTATATCTAGCGAAAATAACACCTTCCTCTTTAGTTATTTCCTAGAAGTTATTACTCTAGATAATAGCTTCTAAAACTATTTTAATAGCTCTAGACTAATTTGCTATAAATCTATTAAAGAGATAGGGACTAAAATATAACTCACTAATACCTTCTAGTTAATAGGGCTAAGACCCTTATATCCCTAAATCTTGCTTAAGGCTTTTACATTTTGTTTAACTACCTTCTCCCTTACTAATAGAGCTGCTTCTAGGGTTAGAATCCTATTATCTAGTATCTTACTAAGGGGCATCCCCTTTTATTTCTTTAAGGGTAGCGTAGCTTCTAAGATTAATATTATAACCTAAAGGGCACCCTAAGTAATAGACTTAAGTGTGTTCTTATTAGCCTTTTTAAGGTTCTAGAGGAGGGGCTTTAGTAAATTATCCTTATTAGTAATATCTTCCACTTATGCGTTTATATTAGCTTAATAAGCTCTAAGCTTCTATAGATCTATAGTGGTTATTAATTACTAGGAAGTAGTTAAGGTCTTCTTTTTAAGTTAGATAAGCTAGTAATCCTCTATAGGTATAACTAACTTAGAAGTAGATCTAGGTTTAATTAGGGTATAATAAACTCTAACTAAGGACTTATCTATTACTTCTTTAATAACTCTAGACACTTTAATATTACTTTATTTATCCCTATTTAAATATACCTAAGCTAAGCAAGCATAAGCTTGCCTAGGAACCTAAGAGTTATTATTCTAAGGAGAAAGGGTTATTAACTTTAACTAGGATAATTCCTATTATTATAATAACTTACTTCTAGTTATAGTATAGTTTATAGTGTAATATCTAGTAACCCTATATTTAAAATAAGCACCTCTATAAGGTAATAGGGTAGTGCTATTAATATATTAATTTTTTAACTTACTTATAGGTCTTAACTCTAAGGTATACCCTTAAGAACTAAAACTCTATACTACTATAGGTATACTCTATAGTAGTTAAAATAAATTAGTTATATTAGTCTAAGGTAGAGGAGCGAAGTTTACCCTTTAAGTTCCTACGCTAGGGTAAGTAGTACCCTACTAGTTAGTTAGAACTCTATTTCTAATATTACTATTATTCTAATTCTAGGTCTAAGCTTAAGTCTAAGGCTATAAATATAATCCCTAAGTTAGATTCTAATTAACTAGTGTTATAGGCTAGTACCTATTAAACTATTAGGGGTTAGAAGAACTATATATTCCTAAGAGTCTAAGGTATAATATTACTAGCTAAAGCTAAGTAATTAAAGCATTAACTAGGGTAGACTATTATCTCTATCCTCCTAATACTTCTATAAACCTAGGGGGTAACTTATATACTTAGGATAACACTTTATTAGTAGAATACCTACTCTAATACTTAATAAATTCTTCTATTAGTGTGATTTTAGTATCCCTTATAATTATCTTTATAAGATTAGCTTTTACCTCTAAGATAGTAGTAGCCTACTTAATACATTCTTAAGCCTCTCTAAGGCTATTAGTAGCTAGTATATTCTAGCTAATTACTTCCTATATAAGTAACTTATTATATAACCCTTAAATAAACCACTAGATAAAATTATAGAGAGTATAACTCTTAATTAAGGTAAGGGGGTAGTTAGAGGTAAGTAGCTTATTCTAACCACTAGCTTAATAGAGCATATTTAAAATATAGGAGTAATATATAGTAAGGGCCTCTCCCTTATTTTATTAAATTTCTATATTAGTACTAGTATTAACTTCTTTATTAATAATATTAGGAGGGTAATGCTCCTAGAGTAACTATTAGAGGGTAGATAAATCCCTAGTAGTAGCTAAGCTATTCTTAGCCCTTAAGATAATTAGCCTTAACTATTCTAAGCTATTAATAAAGGTAGTAGCTTTACTACCTAAGGCTATATTAATAGCTTAGATAAAAGTATTTAGGTTAATATCCCTGCCCTTATTAATAGTCTTAAATATCTATTATAGGTAGCTTAACTATTAGCCTATAGAGGTAGAACTATTAAAGGTCCTAATATCCTAAGATAAGGGTAACTTATATAACTCTATTATAAGTGGTAATTTAGTAGGGGTTTTAAGTATAGGTAAGGTAGTAAGTTATTTAAAGAAGCTAGTAAGTTTAACTATAGCTTTATTATCTATCCTATTAAGAGGGAAATAGTTTTCTCCTACTAGGATACTCTCTAGTAATAATAACTCTATTAACTTAGTAGTATTATATAAATACACTGCTACTATCTATAGATTCTATAGTAAATCTTCTAATCCCTGTGAATCTAGGTTAATAATAGTAATATAGGAGTAATAGGGATAGTTATAGGGAGGATAAATAGGGATTAGGATAAAATAATAATATAAGTAAAGGACTACCCTAGCCTAGTAATAATAAAGGAATAAAAACTTAACTCTAGGAAAGCTTAAAGAAGCTTTTAATTACCTCTTCTAGTGTGGTTGCTAAAAATAGGGTTACTTTAATTAAGACTCTAAAAACAAAAACTTTTATTATCTAAGCTCTGGTTATCTAGTAGCAAGAAGAAGGGCAGAACCCTTCCTAATAAAAAATTCTTTTTAATATGGTAGATAAGCTAGAAGGTGGGTCAGTGCCTCGCACCTTCCCCCCCCTCCCAACTCCACCAGTGCTACCCCTCCATCTATCGCTGTGCGGCACGTGACTTTTGGCAAAGATGTAATCAGAAGGGATAATTAAAGGCAGAAGATGTGATTAAATTAATTATTCTTCTATTATATAAATAATAAGGTAAAAGCTTTTCTTTTATAAAAAGAGTAGTTATAGTAAATCTTATATACTTCTTATTCTAATATTATATATTCTTTTAAGGTATAGTTTAGCTTCCCTAATATAGTCCTACGCGTATAGCGCGTATAATTAGTTATATTCCCTGCTACTAGGTAATACACCCCCTAATTAGTATTAAGGTTATTAAAACTACTAATTATTTGTGAGGCCCCACTCATAACATAGGTGCACCACACTAGCGCACCCCGCAGACAAGCCACGCCCTAGGGCTAGGTCTATGTAATACTAGTAAGCTACTAGCTATAAGCTAGTAACTTATATATATAATATACTTAGACCTAGTAAGCTTTAGTAAATATATAAGTACCCCTATATCTCTTACCTAGCTATCCTTTATTCTTATAATTCTAAAGCTTCTCCTACTAGCTACCTAAGAGTAATATAAAAAAAAGAACTACTTAATCTATAAGAGTAATATTAGATAATAACTAAGGGCTACTAAATAAGGGTAATACTATAGCTAAGAATATACTATATTCTATAAGTACTATAACTAAAGATATACCCCTTACTATTTATACCTAAGCTATAGTAATAGTAAAGTAAATTACCTAGCTTAAGAAACTCTAAAAACTATAGAAAAAAGAGTAAGAGCTTTAAGATTTATTATAATATAATATTAGAGAAAAATAATTAAAAAGGTAGTAAAAAGCTAGTATTTCCTTAAGCTATAGTAGCTAAGAGGTTAAAGTTTAGAATATTACTAATCTTTAATATTCTATAAACCTATAGAGATATAAGATATAGATTAATAACCTAAACTATACCTTTAATAAGGTAAAGAAGAAGTTCTAATATAACTACTAGAAAATCCTTTTTATACTTAACTATATATATATTAATTATAAGGTAAGATAAGATAAATACCTTAAAGAATAGTAGGCTAATAGCTAGGATAATCTTAAAGATAACTAGGATAAATTTTAGACCTAAATACTTATATTACTTTAGGACTTTACTAATTATAATATATAAATAATAATATAATTAGAGAATATAAAGTAATATAAAGGTTAAAGCCCTATTAAGTTTAGTATCTTCTTAGATTTACTAGAGAAACACCTAGAAAAAGCCCTAGAAAAGACTTATACCCTTATATTCTTTATAAAGCTACTCCCTAACCTATAGGACTATATTAACTTATATACTTTTATTACTAATAAGACTTAAGAAAAGATTATATAACTTACCTAGTAATTCTAGGAGGCTATACTAAAGAATAAGTAAAAGCCTAAGTAATTAGGAGATAAAGGCCTATATAAGAATTCCTAGTACTATAGGAATAACTCCCTATAAGGCTATAAACCTTATAAAGATTAAAGAAATAAGGACTAGAAGAAGGGCCTAGCTACTTACCTAAACACTACTAAACCTAGGGATAAGATATAGTATTATAACTATAATAATATAGGATACCTTATATATTATTATAAGAAACCTAAGAAAGAGTCCTAAGAAAGCCTAGAAAACTCTCTAAGGTAAAAGTAAATACCCTTATCTTTACCTCTAATACTAAGGTACTAATAGGGTATTAGTTTTATATACTAGTTACTATTTATAGGTATAAAGATATTAAAATAGTAGCTAATCTAGATAGTTACACTAAGATTAATATAATTAGTATTAAGTTTATAAGAACCTATAAACTTAACTAGGCTAAGGCTATAGTACTTATTATTAAAGTAGTAAAAGCCCTTATAGTCCCTTAATATAGTATTTATAAGGTACCTATTATAATTAAGAACTTAAGAGAAGAAGAAAAGGATCTTAAGCTACTATATATAGCTATAGATAAAGACCTAAGAGTAAGGGGAAGCCCTATATTAATTAGAATATATACCCTTATAGAAGAATATATATACCTTTACCTATATTTATAGGAATAGTAGTTTAAGAAAAAAAAAGTAGCTTTTTTACTATTAACTCCCTATAAATTTATAAAAGTAATATATAATAAGATTATTATATATACTATTATAGGGGTTATAGAAGATAAGTTTATTACCCTTAAAGATAATAAGGAGGTAAAAGTATATAAAACTATTAAAAATATTCCCCTAAAACTATATAAGTTTAAAAATATATTTATATTAGATAAGGTAGGAAGCTTACTATTAAGAAAAGAGACTAACTATATAATTAGCCTAGTACCTAGGGCTATACCCCTATATAGACTAATCTACCCTCTTTTCTAAAGTAAGCTAAAGGAACTCTATAAATATATTAATAAAAACCTATAAAAAAGCTAGATAAGACCCTCTAAGAGCCCTATAGGCATACCTATTTTATTTATACTAAAGAAGGATAGAATACTCTAATTATATATAAATTATTAGGGACTTAATAGAGTAATATAAAAGAATTACTATACTCTCCCCTTAATTTTAGAGATCCTAGATTAGCACTAAGGAGCTTACTACTTTTTAAACTTTAATATTAAGGATATATACTATTAAATTTATATTAAAAGAGATAATAAGTAAAAGACTATATTTTATACCTATTATAGACACTATAAATACCTTATAATACCCTTTAGGTTAACTAATACCCTAGCTACTTTTTAAAATTATATTTATAAAGCACTTTATAGGCTAGTTAATACTATTTATATAGTATATCTAAATAATATTCTTATTTTTTTAAAGATATAAAAGGAATATACTATATATATTAAGGAAGTTTTAGAATATATAAGATTAGTAAAGTTATATATAAAACCCTTAAAGTATTTATTTTACTAGGAGTTAGTAAAGTTCCTAGGGTTTATTCTATTAGTTAATAGAATCTTAATAAATACTTACTAGGTTAATATAATCTAAGAATAGAAGGAGCCTATAAGCTTTAAGAATATATAGTCTTTCCTTAGGTTCTATAACTTTTACTAATAGTTTATTTATAAATACTCTAGATTATAGTACCTTTTTATATATTAATAAAAAGTAGTTAAAATAGTATTTAAACTAGGAAGTTTATATTTAAAGTAAAGGAATAGCTAGTGTTTAACTAGCTAAAAGAGGCCTTTTAGTAAGTACCTCTTCTTTATTATTATAACCTAAGTTAAATAGTATATATTAAGATAAATACTTTAATCTTTATAATAGTAGGAATCCTATCTTAATAGAATAATAAGGGCTATTAGTATCTAGTAGTATTTTAGTTAAGAAAATTTATAAACACTAAGTATAATTATAGTATAGCTAATTAAGAGTTACTTACTATAGTAAAGTTATTTAAATACTAGTAATACTATATTAAGGGTATAGTAAGCCTAGTTAAAGTCTTATTAGACTACTATAACCTATAGACTTTTATAAGGTAGTAAAAGTTAAATAGAAAGTAAGTAAAATAGTGTATATTCCTTTGCCCCTTTTACTTTATAATTAGGTATAGACCTAGGAAAAGTAACCTAGTAAATACACTATTAAGAAAGTCTAATTATAAGGGTAAACCCCTAATAAATAAGGTATTATTACTAGAACTTTAAAGGAAAATAGTACTTACTAAAATAGTAAAAGAAGAGAAACTAATATATTAAAGAAAATATAGTAAGATACCTTTAGAGGAGGAAAATACCCTAGTCTTAGGCATAGAGAGGCTTAATAAGATATCTTTAGGGAAGGAAAATACCCTAGTCTCTATAAAGAGAATAGCTAGAGTAGCTTAATTAAGAAGCTAGTTAGCTACTATAAATCTAGTAAAAGGTTAGCTAACTAAAGGGGATTTTAAGAAGAAGGTAGTATATATCTAAGATATTAGTGTAGTATAAGAGATATAGGGGACTATTATATTACTAGATCCTTACTAATCTAGGCTAAATAAACTATTAGCGTAACTACTATAGAAGGTATAGGATTAAGACCTAGATCTATAGAGATAAAATAGTAAGATTAATAACTCCCTAGTAAAAGGGAAGGGAAAGGCTAGTCTATAGTTATATAGTATAGGGGGTCTTTTATTATACTAAGACTAGGTAGTTATTCCCTAGGAGCCTATCTTATAATAGAAGCTTCTATAGCTATATTATAATAATTTACTAGTAGGTTACTTTAGGACTAAGTATACTCTAAAGCTACTAAAGTATTACTTTTAGTAGCTAGCTATAAGTAAGTCTATTTTAGACTATATTATAAGCTATAGGGTTTACTAATAAGTAGTAGCTAGAAGGTATTACCTATATAAAAGCCTTAAATTACTACTAATACTAAGGTAACTATAGATAGAGATCTTAATAGACTTTATTATAGGGTTACCTATTATATAAGTAGGTAAGTAAGAGACTAATATAATCCTAGTAATTATAGACTAATTTACTAAGTATTCTATCTTCCTACCTATAACTACTACTATTAATATAGCTAAATTAGTAAAACTTTTCTATAAAGAGATTAAGCTATAATTTAGAGCCCTAGAGGGTATTATATCTAATAGAGGTTTAGTCTTTATAAGCTAATTCTAGTTAGACTTATACTACCTATCTTAGGTAAAGTAAAGGCTTTCTATAGTATTTTACCCCTAAACTAATAGGTAAATAGAAAAAATAAACTAAGTACTTAAGTATTACCTTTAATATTTTATTATAAAGAACTAATAAATATAGCCTAAGCTACTTCTAATAGCTTAATTTACCTATAATAATATAGTAAATAGAAGCACTAGCTATTCCCTAAACTATTTACTTATAGGCTATTTACCTAAGTTTTATCTAGCTCTTAGGGATAAGAGCTAGGAAAGGGAGGTACTAGAAGTATATATATATATTATAAAGCTATATAAAATTAGAGAGTATCTAAAGGAAAACTAGGCTAAAGCTACTAAAACCTAGATAAAGTACTATAACTAGTATTACTAGCTATTAACACTATATTAAGGTAACCTAGTACTACTATTAGTAAAGAATATTAGGCTTAAGGATATAAAATAAAAGCTAATCCCTAGATTTATTAGGCCTTTTTAAGTACTTAATACTATAGGGAAATAAGTGTATAGACTAGTATTACCTAAGAAGTATAGATAGCTATATAATATATTTTATATAAGCCTATTAGAGCTATAGAATTACTATAAAGACACTAGGGATAAGGATATACTAATACTAAACCTTAAGGAGGAAGAAGATAAGTATAAAGTTAAGGAAGTTAAGGACTATAAGAAAACCTATAAAGATAATAAATACCTAGTAAAATAAAAGAGTTAGCTAAGTAAATATAACTAATAGGTTCTAGTAAAAAACATAGAAGGCGCTTAATATATAATTTAAGTATTTTACTAAAGTAAATTATATAAGAAAGGTAGTAATATATAGGTAAGTTATAGGTAAAGAGGTATAAAGTCCTTATAAAAAAGGCCTAGCCTTATTAGCTACTATAACACTCTAAACTAGAATAAAAGAAAAAATCCTTAGACTACTTATAAAATAATAAAGAAAAACACACCTAAAGGGTAGCTAAAATAAAAGAAAATCCCTCTATAGTAGCACTACTATATATTAATACCTAAGTCCTATAAATAAGATACTCCTTAGTATTTTTATCCTCCTTAATTACTAGGGAAATAGCGTAAAAAAACTAGTGCTTTAATATAAGCTAGGCTATATACCCTAGGTTATAGGAATAGAGATATAAGACTATTTTTACCTCCTAGGTAGTTAGGAGCTAGTAGTAGTTTACCTATAAAAATATTAGTAAAGAACTACTAAATATATTATAGGGATACTTATAATCCCTAGGGTAAGGCCTAGAAATATAGTAATAAGTAATTATTACTATAAAACCATATACTACTAGTATAAAATAGAGGTATTCTATATAGAAAGATTAGTAAAATACTAGTAAATAGGTAAGGAAATAATAATAAACCTAGTAATACTTTATAGCGCTAGTTAGACTAAATATAATATAGTGTACTATATTAGTATAATTAAAACTAAGTATTAACTTAGCTAAAAGCTTAGTAAGATACTAGTAAGTCTTCTCTATAAAGATAAAATTATTATTATTATTATCTATAGTATTACTATTCTTATAGGTATTTAGTAAAGTTTAGACCTAATCTAAGAGGGATAGGAGATTATTAAAATTACCTACTATTATAGCTATTAGCTAGTAAAAGTTAGTAAAAAGAAACTAAAGAGGTATAGAAAAAGAGAGAACTACTATATTATAAAGATTACTATACTTAATACACTAAATATATTACTTAGACTACTTCTTTTTAGATAGATTTACTACTAAAAGGTAAGGGAAAAGATAACTAATCTATAGTAGTATAGGCTCTATAGGTAAATTCTTTTTAAACTCTATATATATAGTATAGAGGTAGTGTATATAACTACACTATTTTAAGGGAATTATTAATATATTAGTAGTAAGAGAGTAGTAATTAATAAATTAAGAGAGGGTATACTATAAGATTAAAATTTACCTTAGGTTAAAATAATATATTTATAGGAGGAAAAAATATATAATATAATAGAATTTAATAGCGAATTTATACTAAATAAATATCTATATTACTATAGGATAGACCCCTATTTATTATTATTATAATAACCTAATGCGGCAATCTTATTATTATTACTAACTAGCGAATAGCTATATCTTAGGTAGGGATCTAAAGCTATTTAGAAGCCTAGCTAGAAAAGGGGGGGTAATTATAAGGCCTTACTTATAACATAAGTGCACTACACTAGCGTACCCTATAGATAAGCCACGCCCTAGGGCTAGGTCCACGTAACGCTAGTAAGCCACTAGCTATAAGCTAGCGACTCGCACATATAACACACTTAGACCTAGTAAGCTTTAGTAAATACACAAGTGCCCCTATACCTCTTGCCTAGCTATCCTTTGTTCTCACATTATTATATTAACTAGCAAATATATAGTATTATTATTATAAGCGATTCTAATATAAGATTAAAGTAAGCTTTCTTACTTTTATACCTATACTCCTTTCTTATAAAAGCTCTTTTACCTTAATATTTATAGGCTTTCTTTTCTTACCTTTCTAATATACTTTTTATTAATAGCCCCTATATTTTAATTAATATAGCTTCTTTCCCTTTTTATATATTAGCCTAGGCTTAAGAGAAGGTAAATTCCTAGGTAGATTTAACTTCTAACTAGTATTAAGCCTATGTTTTAGCTAATTTAGCCTTAAATTTCCCTCTAAGTAATAGTACTACCTATAAGAATCTTTCTCCTTCCCTAGCTAGCCTTAAGTAGCCTACTAGTAAGTTATTATCTCTTACTAAGGTAGGAGAAAAGTGTACTATATATATACCTTTATAATTTTTATATTCTATTAGGGTATAGGTCTAGGGTAAGTATATAAGGTATAATCCTCTATAATCTTTATAAAAGTAAATAGTTTATTTAAAGCTTTACTCTCCCTCTTACTAAGCGCTAACTCTATAGCCTAGTAAACCTAACCCTTATAGTGCCTTATAGAATATACCTTATAATAGGTGTATTTAAGTAAGTATTATAGGTAAGGGTAATCTAGGTTACTACTATAAGGTTAGGTCTGTGAGACGGTGTGAAAAGTGATAATAATGTATTTAGCTATCTAGGCTATCCACACATGTGGCACAACGAGGCTAGAGGTACGTGGGCCACAAGGGCATTTGCCCTAAGTGCCTATGTACCGCGATCTATAGTAATCCATAGCCTTAGATACAGAAGGTGTTATAAGTAATGCCTAAGATATAAGGCTACTATATCTAACACCGCCCCTAGCGAAATATCTAGTCTGAAAATAAGGCTATAGATATAATTAACTAACTAGTCTATCTATAAAAATGCCTACCTTACTAAAGCGTTTAATATAAAGTCTTATGCCCTTATTATTTAAAGAAAATATAAGAAATCACTATATTTAATCCTTTTAAGACCCTTTATTATCCTATCTATAATTATTTAATTAGTTCTAATCTATTCTAGATAAAAGTAACCCTATAAGGTCTTTTTAACTACTTATTTATATCTTATATTAATATAATAAGTACAATCTCTTTACCTCTTATCTAGAATATTTACCTTTATATTTTAGCTATTTATAAATATAAGTAGTGGTTATTATTAAGGGATTTTAAAGTCTTTAAGTAGATTTACTACCTAAAGTATTAATAGTCCTATTAGAGTTAAATTAATAAATTTAGCCTCTATAGAACTAAGTATAACTAGTAATTATTTCTTTAACTACTAAAGAATCACGCCTCCTATAAGTATAATAATATAGCCTACTATTAATCTCCTTATATCTAGATTATTAGTAAGAGAGGCATTGCTATATCCCTTTACTTAAAGGATTTTATTTAGATTAACTAACTTATTATTAGGCCCCTTACTACCTAATATAATCCCTAGGTCCTATGACCTAGTAAGATATCTCGAAAGGTATTTTATTAGTTTTATATATATCTCTTTTAGTGTAGAATTTATACTATAAAGATAATTTAATATAAACATAATATCTAGTCTTATATATATTATAAGCTAATTAAAGCTTCTAGTCTTTTAAGCCTAAATAAAGAGATTATATACTATTAGAAAAGACTTCTAATTAGTAGGAATCTCTACCTTTATAAGCTATAGAACTATAGATAGTTTAATATTACTAATCTTAAATCTCTTAAGAATACTCTATATATAGAGATTCTAATATATTAGTATTATTTAGTTATTTTTATTCTATATAAACTTAATACCTAGGAAAAGCCTAGGATTACCTAATTACTTTAACTTATAATATTACTAAAGGCCTATAAATATAGCTTAAACTATTACTTTATCCTTTACTATAATAATTATATTATTAATATAAAAAAGGAGAAAAGTACTTTCTTAATAAAAGATATAAAGCTCCCACTTTAAATATATAAAACCTAGCTTTTCTAGCTCCTTAGAGATATTATTAAGCTACTAAAGAGATAATATTAGAAAATTATAAAGAGCTTTATTAAGCCTATAAACACGCTTTATTCTATCTCTATATCCTTATAGTTATTTTATATACACTTCTATTTATACTATAGTATTAAGAAAAGTATTTATAGTATTAAATTATTCTTACTTATAGTTAAGAATAGCTATAATTATATAGAAAACACATAGGGAGACTAGGTATATAACTACTATATAGAGATCTTCCTTTTTAAATACCTCTATATTCTAATTACCTTATATAACTTAGTAAGCTTTTATATATAGGGGCTTATTAATTAGGTGTTTTATAGTGTAAACCTAGTGCCTATTAAAGATCTTTATATTTCCTAGAGGTATTATAAGAGTAGTATTATTTCTTTTTAATCTTCTTTAGTTTCTTTAACTCTATAGGTCTTTAGAAAGATTAATAGTTATCTATTCTCCTTACCTTAAACTAATTATTAGGAATCTTAATCTTTATATTTACTAAATTTATAGCTTTAAGTATTAAGAAAGTATAAGACTTCTAAGTCTCTTTCTCTTTATTATATATATTATTTTTATAGTACTTAATTATTATATTTAACCTTTATTTAGGGTATACTTTCTTCTTCCCTAATATTATAATATTAAAATAGTTATATTAAGGGCTAGCCTATTAGCTATATCTTAGTTAAGAGGATTTACCTATTTATTATTAACTAATATCTCTATTATCTTTAGTTTCTTTTTCCTTAGGAGCTATATCTAATTCCTCTCCTTAGGAGAATACTTTTTTTTCCTAAGGAATAATAGTATTACTATATATACTTTATCTTAGGTTTTCTAGAAGTCTTCTCTTCTTAGAACTTATAGAGGGAGAAGGTAGGAACTATTATAGTAAAGGTAATCATAATAGCTATATAGCTTTTATAGTATTACTATTTATATTATAACCTATAGTCTTAGTCTCTATAGATTTCCTACTTAGTAATTTTACTATAAAATATATATTCTTTAATAGTAAGGCTTATTTAATTAGAATATTAATAATATAGCGTCCTTTCTCTTTAAAGGAAGGGTTAATAAGCTCTATAATATATAGTTCTTTATTATTATTAATTTAGGCTAGTATATTACTCTTATTAAAACAAATATCCCTTACCTAAATTACCTTTTATTTATTAGGAATCTAGATCTTATAGAGATAATACTTTAGTCCCTCTATGCCCACTAGTCTTCTAATCTTAGCCCTTAGGGCTATCTTCTAAGCCTTTATATAATATTTATTAGGAATCTATATATATATAAGGTATCCCTATATTTATAAGTATTAAATTAAGGTGTTATTTTAAAGACCTAGTATTTTAAAAAGAGTCTCTTATAGTAAGCTACTATCCTTAGTTTTACTTATAGGAAGTAAATTAGTAATCTTAGCTATATATATTATAGTAAAAGGCTATAGTAGCTTAGGAAGTTATAACTTAATTATTATAGATCTTACTACCTTTATAAGGGTTTATTTTATATATTCTATAATACCTTAATATATAGGTATATAAGGAGCGCTAGTATAGAAGATAATTCCTTTTTTTTAATAGTAAGTCTTAAACTTCTCCCTAAGGAATTCTATTATATTATCTATATAGAAGCACTTTATAGTATAACCTTTACTTATATTCTCTATAGTAGTCTTCTAGGCTATAATAGCTTTAACTATATTTAACCTATTAATAGTTAGGATTACCTAGTAAAAACATATATAAATATTAATTAAATATAATATATAGTTTTTACTACTAAATCCTTCTAGCTTATATTTAATAAAGTCTTAGAATACCTATAAAAGGAAATGCGTAGTATTATTTAAGTTATTATAATTAATCTACTAAGGAGCTTTTGCTAGTAAGTATGCTAGATATTAAAAATTTATTAGAGACTAAGGGTTAATTAAGATTCTAGCTTCTTTATAAGCCTTAATAATATAGTCCTTACCTATATAACTAAGTTATTTATATAATAGACTAAATTTAACCTATTTAGTAATTAAATTACTTATAAGGGCTGTGAAATTAAATTAGGGTTCTTTATCCTAAAGTATAAGAGTTATAATATTAGCTTTCTATTAGTATTAACTAATTAGTAGTCCTATACCCTTTAAGATTAAATAATCCTTATAACTATCTATTATAATACCTCCTTATTTAAGAAGTCTAGGGGAGATTATATTAACCTCTACCCTTAGCGTATATTATGCATTAGAAAGCTCTAAAAAGCTATACCTAACTAGAAGGTATACACTTCTAATTCTATTTATATAAAGATACTAACTATTACTTACTATTATTAGCTTTACGTTTATATTAGTATTTAAATATGTAAACCACTTTATATTATTAAATATATATATATTATATCTAGTATCTAGAATGTAATTATTCTTTATAAGATAATCTTTAGTATTTGTATATATAGTTAATATATTATAATTTACTACTATTAGTAAAAGATTTATCTTAGTAGTAATAATATCTAAGGAAGTAGTAATTATTAGATTTAACTTCTTTTTCTATATTAATTTAGGTATTTTCTTAGGATAAAGCTTCTAGTATCTATTCTTTATATATATTACCTTACCTAGGGAAATTTAGTAACTATACTCTAATTTTATAGTCTTTATAGTATTATTTCTCTTCTTATTATCCTTAGACTTAGCGTTCTTACTAGACTTACTCTAGGTATTAAAGTTTACTTTCTAGTCCTTTAGAGGCTTATTTATATTATATGTTAAATATATATATATATTCTCTTTCTTTAAAGCTACTTTAGAGAAACCTTTTATCTTCTAAGAGCTATATACTTTAGGTATAGAGTCTTCTACTACCTTAATTATTTATAATACCTATATAATATCTAGAATTACCTAGATCTTATTAATTTAATTCTATAGATTCTAGTAGTAATTAAGCTAGGTTTAAGTAGTTATAAAGTTTAACTTCTTAGACTTTAAGAATTTATAAAGTAATTTAATAATTACTAAATTAGCTTTAAAGCTATAATTATTTCTAATTAAATCTATTATTTTAGTTACTAGTATAGTCTTAGTCTATCCTATATATATTAGGTTCTTCTAGACTTAAGAAAAAAGGCTTTACTAGATAATAGATATAAGAATAGTATAATATTTATTTATTATAGGAGAATATAGGATTTCCCTAGTAAAGTGCTTTATTAATTATATAATTTAGACCTATATCTTAACTAAAATCTCCTATTCCTTAAAATTCTCTGCCCCTTTAAGGGGTAAGATAACTATAATCTAAGAGAACTAATTCTTTATTATATTATTATATTCCTCTAGTTATATTAGAGTTACTGTAATTACTATAGTTATTTAGGTTACCTATATAAATAGTCCTGCTATAGAACTTATATTATTAAATGTCTTATTAGCTATATTATGATTTATAGGAGTAATAAGAGGGTTATATATTAGAATTTGTGTACTCCTATTACTATAATTACTTAATACTAATTATTATTAATTTAGTTAAGTAGGGGTTATAGTAGTAGCTCTCTCTTAGTTAAATTACTATGTGGCTACTAACGTATAGAGATATAAAGTTAATAATATAAGGTATTTTTAGATGCCTTAATTTTATTTTACCTTAGCCTAGTTAGAGAGTTTAGAGAGTAACGCTTTACTAGAATTTACTATACTTACTTTACCTACTTTACTAATACTTACTATACCTTATAATAATAATTACTACCTAAATAGTAATAGATCTAGATTATTAGTTTTAAGTGCCTAAGGCAGTTTTATAAGGAATGTCTTATCCTAGCCTACTATCTACTAAGATCTGCCTAGAAGGGTCTAACTTTTTAAATTTATTCCTAAATCTTAATATATAGTTATTTACACTACTATATTATAAATACTAAAATCGTAATTTATTAATTAACGCTATAAAGGTTATGCATTTAAATCCTATTAATGTAATAACAGATTTTTTTTTTTTAAATAAAGGCCTACTTAATTAATTTAATTATACCTTTATAACTTAGTTATCTATTAAAGGAGGGGATTATCTACTGCCCCTTAAGTTATGTAAATTTTTACGCTTCTAGATATTATTGAGATTTCTAGTGTAGTTATATATAACTTTTTAATAGTAAAAAATAGCTAAGTATAACTAGGCGTGATAGGAAGCGCTAGGCTTATAACCTATAAGACAGTGTGGAAAGTAATAATAATGTATTTAGCTATCTAGGCTATTCACATATGTGGCATAACGAGGCTAGAGGTACGTAGGCTATAAGGGTATTTGCCCTAAGTGCCTATGTACCGCGATCTATGGTAATCCATAGCCTCGGATACAGAAGGTGTTATGAGTAATGCCTAAGATGTGAGGCTGCTATATCCAACAAGGTCTAGATAATCTTAGAGATACTACTTATATAAGGTTAGTAATTACTATTATTAGCCTTTATATAATACTTATATTTCCCTTACTAAGCAAATATTATTAGCATTAGATAATAACGCTAAGGTAAGGCGCTCTTAACTACCTCTTCCCTTACTTATCTTCTTATAACTATATAGATAGTTAAATAGTGCTATAAGGCACTATAACTCTAATTAGAACTTATTATAAAGCTAGATTCTATATATAATAAGGTTATTCCTAGTATTAGGGCTAAAGCTACTATTAGGGGTTCTTTAGTAGTATCTAAGGAGAAGGTAACTATAGTAATAGCCTATCTTAAGGAGGTTATTTACCTTCTTATATAAGTCCTATCTCTTTCCTTTATTTAGAATAGTATTTATATATATATTTTTATATAATAGTATTTTAGAGTTTACATTCTTCTAATCCTATTTGCCTTAGTAGCGCTTTACTTACTAAGAAAAGGGCCTTTATGTATTTTTCTAGGGTAATTAATTTTATACCCCCTTATTAATATTCCTACACTTCCTTAGTAACCTATACGCTTTAAATATTGTGTTATATACGTAAATCTACTAACCTAAGTATTAATCTAAAGCGTTTAAATTACTCCTAATTTAATACCTTTATAAATCCATTAGTAGGCATTTTAGCTATTAGTAAATATGTAATCTTAAAGCTTTCTCTCTTAAATTCTTACTTTAACTATATATTATAAATATTAATATAATATAGTTAAGTGTTTAATTACTTACTCTTATTTAATATAAGCTAAATTATTTATTAATTATTATAATTAATAACCTAGTTCTTATAAGTATTAAATTTAATATCTTTAAATAGGCACTATAGACTTATAGTTTTCTTTACTATTTATTATAGAGTAAGTAACTTAGCTTCTATTATAAATATAGTTACTATTATTTAGCGCGTAGCTTTCTAGATAATTAGTCTACTAAATAGAGTAATTAGGTATCCTTATAATAACTTATATATCTTAAGATTATCTATAAATAATATATTACTTAAGATCTAAAGAGCTTAAAGTTTAGTGCTTATACTAAAGTATAGCATAAGTTTATATATTATAAGTAAATAGTAAATAGCTTAGTCTATAGCCTTTATATACTCTAGTCCTAGATTTATAAGGTATTATAATAACTTTACTACTATAAAGGTAATATCTAGTCTAATTATAATTATAGTATATAGGATTAACCTAATTTTCTCTTAGTAAATTTTAATTACCTACTTCTTAGCTTTACCCTTAAACTTCTAATACTTTACTACTAGGATTAGTATAGTAAGAAAAGTGCCTTTTCTTACTTACCTAAATTTCTCCCTAATCTTACTAATATATACCTTATAACTAAAATATACCCTTTACTATAGTTAGTCTCTAATAATCTAGATCCTAAGAAAGAATCCTACCTTACCTTTATTATCTAATTTATATACCTCCTTTAGTCTCTTAGAGATTTAGTTAGTAATCTTCTTATTATCCTTATAGAAAGCTATAAGAATATTATTAATAAAGAATATAAGGAAAATAGTCTAATCTTTTATATAGAATAAGTAAGGCTTCTCTTAGCTTAACTTAAGCCCTAGCTTCTTAAAAGACTTACTTAGCTCTTTAAACTAAAGCTATAAAGAGTCTCTTAATCTATATAATACCTTAAGTAATTCTATATATTCTCTAAGTATAGTAAAGCTATTAGGAAGTTTATATTCTTTAGGAATTCCCTCTTTTCTATAATTTATATAGAGGAAAGTATTCTTAATATTAGACTACCTAGTCTCTAAGTTAAACCTAGTAACTAGTGCTATAAATATATAAAATATATATATAGTAAGCGTTATAGTATAAGTGTGTTTAATTATTAAGGTATTCTAGAGATCTCTATATATATATAAACACGCCTTATAATAGATTAATATCCCCTTCTTATTAAACTTATAAGAAAATACCTATTTTAATAGTAATAGCTTTAATTAAGCTATAGAATACTTTATTTACTACTATATTCCTTATTCTTTTAGCTTATTAATCTCTTTATTTATTATATTAATCTATTTTTCCTTAAATAGATAATCCTTTGCTCTTTTCTATAACTTTAGAGGTTTAGCTAGGTCTAATTAATAAACTATTCTTATTTTTCTCTTTAGTTTAAGGAGTAATTTACTTTCCTTATTATAATATATATTAATTACTAAAAACACGGTTTTATAGCTCTTAAAATCCTAATCTCCTAGAAAGAGCTTATAAGGGTCTTTATTCTTAGTCTTCCTAAATTTAGTAAAGAGGTCTTTTAGGTCCTAGAGACTATTAATAAGAGCTTTACTAAGTCCTTTTCTCTTTCTTCTTAGTACTAGAGTATAAGAAAGAATCTAGCCTTACTCTCTCTTAGTTTATAATCTTAAGCTTATTTATATACCTTTATATATTATAACTATTCTAAGGCTCTCTTCTATAATTTCTAGCTATATAGCTAGAGCTTCCTTTAAGCTTTTTACATAGGTAGCTATTCTAGTATTTACTCCTATAGGTTTATCTTATTACTAGTTTACTTTATTTACTAGCTTAGGTAGTTAATTACTTATTAAGCTATTAATAACTTAGTCCTTAGTATTATATACTTAGTGTTCTAGAACCTTATAAGGATATTAGCTCTCCTAAGCCCTTATAGTAGCATCCTACTTACTACTTATTAGATTTATTATTATATTACTTCCTTAAGCATATAAATCTAGAGCTTTAAACTCTATTTTACTCTCCTAAGTGCCTAGATTAGAAGTCTTTTACTCTCTAATTAGTAAATCTAGTAATAGCTAAGGTATTTAAAGTCTAATATTCTTATTAAAATAAATAGCTTCTCTCTCCTTTAGTTATAATTAAGAAGTCTATAGGGTATTATCTATCCCTAAGTTTAAACTCTTAGTCTATTTTATTTAAGGTTTAATTAGTGCTAGGAAAAGATTTAACTTATTATCTAATTCTATATTAATCTTAAGGACTTAGAATTATACTTTAAGTTTATTAATTAAAAGCTTAATTACGCTTTCCTATACTATATTATAAAAAATTAACTTATTAAATATAATATTCCTTATTATTATAACCTTTCCTAGCTTTAGGATCTAAATATAATAAATATTAGAGGTAAAATACCTAACTAGATATCTAATATAACCCCTTAGATATGTTTTATAGAACTATTTATATTTATTAGCTTTATAATCCCTTTTAAGGGAATAGGCGCGGTAGCTATATATATATAACCCGCTCTAATCTAGCCTTAGGTTAGCTATAGGCTTCTATATTAGTAATTAAGTATTATTAAGGAACTAGCTTTCTAGGGTTTCTAGTAGTGTTTTCTAACTAAATTATTAACTAGGACTAATATTATATAGGTATGCTACTACTTATATGCTCTCTAACTATAGGTTTAGTAGTAGCCCTATGCCTATAAGTATTATATTTAACTATAATATAATTATTTACCTTACTCTTTCTATAGCTCTATTTAGTTTATAAGTATATAGAGGTATAAGCTTAAGATTAATGCCTTATAAGTATACCTATGTTTAGAAGATTATATCTATAAATTAGCTAATAATAGTGCCTTTATAATCTTGCCTAATCTTTATAATTAATAATCTAAATTATCTTATAACCTATTATTTAAAGTAAATTAGTATATTAAACACTATTACTTATAACTTATCTAGTAATATATAAACTTAAATTATACCTAAGAACTTATCTTTTATAACTAGTAACTAGTTTATACTATTATAACTAGTCTTATAGTCCTAAAGGTCCTAATAGATTCTCTAGAATAGTCTTATTAATATATATTCTAGTGGTTTTCCTAAAATAACCTAGTAGGCATAGACTAGAGTATATATCTTATAGTCTCTATACTTTATTCTATATAATTACACTTCTCTTATATAAGTATAACTTTTAGGAAGAGTATTCTTTCTAAGGTAGCTAGAATATAAGTGCTATAGTTCTTTAAGGTTTACTTATATAGGGCGTGGGTCTTTACTTAGTTAACTATGTTATAAGTGTTATTTATTTCCTTCTAAATTAATTATTAAGAATATTACTAGTGCTATAGCTAAATTCACTACTTACTTAGAACTATTATAAGAGAAAAGAGGCTTATATTAAAGGAAAATAATATTATACTTTCTCTTAAGTTTAGCTAATAATAAGCTCTTATAAAAAGGTCTAATATATAAGAAGTAGTCTACTTTATAATACTAAATACCCTTTTTCTAAAGAAGGCTCTCTAATATAATATTTATATAAAATCCTTCTATAAGTATAATATTCTATAAAGTAAGGTTTTCTATAAGTTCTCCCTTTAGCCTATTAAAAATATTCTTAATTATATAAGTACCTCTTCCTATAATCTAGAAAGAGATTATTCTAGCCTTAAGGTAATTATTAAATATTTCTTTAAAGGTTCTAGGCTTAAAGTAGCTTATACTATTAATAATATAAAGAGTGCTATAGTTATTAAAAAGAGTGCTCTTTAAGAGTATATATTTTATATTTTCTAGTGTAGTATAGCTTTCTTTTAAAGAAGCTATACTCTCTAGAATATTTAGGTTAATAATTACTATAGTAATAGCACTAGGTAATTTCTCTCCTTTATAATCTTTAGTGCCTTTTACTATCTACCTATTCTTTACTACCTTAGTATATAAGTTTTTCTATTTTACACTCTTATAGTATTCCTTAACCTTCCTATAGTTAACCTTTATAGAGGGCTTATATTCCTATACCTTCTTACTAGTTACTATATAGTATAAGATATAGTAAGCTTAGGGAGACTAAAAGTAAGCACTTAGTGCCTTACTTATCTAATAGGGGTACTTCTTTAGATTATTATTCTTTTAGTCTTACTTCTTATTACCTTAGTTAAAGTATTCCCTAAGAGTAGTTATATAGCTCCCTTTACTAGAATTAGTGTGTATAGTTTATATTACCTTATAGTATTAAGCGTACTTAGCTATAATACTTATAAGACTAACCTTTATAGAAAGAGAGTCTAAGGTCTATACTAGTTATATAATCTTAGTTTTTACCTATTTAGGGTTAAAGCACGCTTTAATTACTATAATAAAGTTATAAATTATATTAGAACCCTAAACTTTATTAATCTTATATATTATAGCTTTCTAGTATAGCTTTTCTTATTACTTATTCTAATACTTAAATTATATATTTATATATTTAGTATTATTAAGATATACTATATACTTAGCTATAACTTTTACTTTAATAATAACTTAGCTAGGTAAGAACTTCTTCTTAAGCTTAATAGAGATTTAGTAAAGAGTTAGCTTCTTATTATTAGTATTATTCTTTTTAATCTTATTAATTACTATTATATAAGTACTAGAATTAATAATACTAGTAATCTAGGTTTTAATAGTTCTCTCTCTTAACTTAGTTACCTTATATACTTAATACTTAGATATATACTAATAAGAAAGGAAGAAAAGAGTCTCTTAGAAAGTAAGCTTAGTCTCCTTACTTCCCTAGTTCCTTATAATAAGAGCTTTATATATCTCTAGTGTAATTATAAAAAGCTCTTTAAGATAGTTAGTATTAAGCTTTAGAAGCTAAGGATTAACTCTCTTCTAAATCTCTTAGCTTTAGGTAGCTTACTTTAATACTTTATACTATTTCTCCTATTTATTAGATAAGACTAACTTAATATTAGTCTTAAGACTTAGGTAAGGAGAAGTTAAGGTATCTATTATAAGTATAAATTAGTAAGTAAAGTGTAGTATATATATAGGTCTTATATATAGGGGATTTAGTAGAGTTATAGGTATATACCTCCTAGGCTTATAACTATTACTATATAGCATATAACTTTTAGTAAAGATATAATTAAAAGGGATAATTAAAGGTAGAAGATATAATTAAATTAATTATTTTTCTATTATATAAATAAAAAGGTAAAAGCTTTTCTTTTATAGAAAGAGTAGTTATAGTAAATCTTATATACTTCTTATCTAATATTATATATTCTTTTAAGGTATAGTTTAGCTTCCCTAATATAGTCCTACGCGCATAGCGCGTATGATCGGTCATATTCCCTGCTGCCGGGCAACACCATCTGCCCCTCTTGAACTTCTTGCCCCTCCCTCCATGTCTTTGAATGCCGTTCCTAGTCGGATCTTGCAAAAGTGAATTCTCCCACGCCTGCTCATGAGTACTCCCGCTCATCCATATTTGCCATGATGGCAAGCTCAATTCAAGATGAGAGTCAATCCATCCCCGACGATGATCCATCCACATCCACATCAACCAGGCCCAAATGCAGAACCCCCAAACACAAGAGGACCAGCCAGCCTTCGGACCCAAAAGCGATGACGTGCTCCCCCAAAAGCCTCATTGGCCCACCTCGCCATTTTACCATCCGAGCCTCGCTGACGCAATGAGAGCTGCCATGGATCCGTAAGAATAACTTTACTAAGCCAGTAAGCCTTTTTTGGTCCCGGCCTGTCGGGGCACCTAATAAACAGCACGCAATCTGCCCACTCCGACCTCCCGCGTGCCACCCGCCAGGTACCATGTGCCACTCAGTGATTACGGAGTACGGACTAGAGACATCTTATTTCCCTCAATTCATGCCGTCCTAAAAACAGCTGTCGCAGAGGAAAGACTTTAAAATAAAAACTTTTTATTTTCTAAGCTCTTATTATCTAGAAGTAAAAAGAAAGGCAAAACCCTTCCTAATAAAAAATTCTTTTTAATATAGTAAATAAGCTAGAAGGTAGGTTAGTATCTTATACCTTCCCCCCTCCTAACTTATCTACTAGCACTAGATAGTTACCCTAACTATAAAATAAGAAAATAAAAAAATAAAAAAAGAATATAAAGAGTAAATATTAGTAATACTAGTGATTATCCCTTAACTTAGATAGCTAAATCTATTAATACCTTAATTTCCCTTAGGGTAATTAGACTATTATAGTTTACTATAAAATCTATAAATAAACTCTTATAAACACCTACTAGCTCTATAGATAGGTAATTATACCTTATTACTTCCTCTAATTTCCCTAAATTATCTTATAGTTTACTTATTATACTATCTTACCTAAAATATTATAAGGATTAAAGCCTTATATTAAGTTTAAATATAAGCTTTATAACTTCTTTAGTAAAGTTAGATTTTTCTAAATTATAATATTCTAGGATATTAGCCTATAGGGTTAATTAACTAGTAGCTTTATTATTATATATAAGTATTAGTAACCTAAAGTATTCCTTAAAGATAATAAAGCCTCTCTCTTTTCTATCTAATATAAAGGTAAGAATATTACTAGTATCTTTTAGTTTAGTAAGGTTTAGCTCTCTAGCTTTTATATTATTAATACTATTATTATAAATATTAATTAATCTTCTTAACTCTACTAAAGTAGTGTATAATAGTTAATATATAAATAAAATTACTATAAGTACTTTAATAGCTTATATCTTACCCTTATTATCTCTTTATTAATTCTTAAGAAGCTAAGATTTTAAGCTCTTTATCTATAGGGACTATAAGCCTAGTAATTCTATAAAGTAACTATAGAAAGGTCTTTCTAGAAGAAGTTTAAGTTAGCTTCTAAATACTTTAATTCTAAGTAGTAAAATAAGGAATAGAGGTAGTAGAGAATTAGCCTTAGCTTTAGCTATTAGCCTAAATATAGTTACTATATAATTATACTTATTAATACCTATAACCTAAATCTTAAATAACTTAGGTATACCCTTTAGAAGGAGTTTATATTTATTAAATATAAATAAATTAGGGATTATAGTAACTTTATAATTAATAGCTAGCTTTATTAAGTCCTATAATTCTTAGACTAGAAGTTATTTTATAGCTAGCCCTAGTATTTTACTAAGAGAAGTCTTAGTTAATTTAGCTTTATTCTAATTACCCTAAAATATATAATATATTAGAAAGGGGTTTAAGTTTAGTATAATAGTATTTAGTTTAGACTCTTAGATATTACTAATTCTAAATATATCTTAAAGTTAATAA
Source organism: Epichloe bromicola (assembly GCA_023658445.1). Taxonomy (NCBI): domain Eukaryota; kingdom Fungi; phylum Ascomycota; class Sordariomycetes; order Hypocreales; family Clavicipitaceae; genus Epichloe; species Epichloe bromicola. Next base: position 5,901,946 of record CP098269.1, read on the forward strand.
GAATATTTACTAGGGAGTATTCTCTTAACCTAAATAAACTTAGTTATAATAATTAATATCCCTTCCTTAGAATATATCCTAGCCTTAGTATTAAACACTAGTAGTAGTTATAGGTTAGTTAGTAGGGGTTATAGTCTTAGAGACCTAGTATTTATTATAGGCCTCTTATACTTCTTCCCTATAGTTTTTTTATTATTATTAGTAGTTAAACCCTTATCCTTATTCTTTTCTTTACTTTCTTTATATTTACTAGTTTTTCTATTATTATTCTTTTTATTTTTATAATCTTATTTTCTATTACTAGCTTCTCTAGCTTTATAGTTTTTACCTCTAGTATTATTAGAGTTAGGCTTATCTCTATAAGCATTACCTTTTTCCTAGTTATCTCTTTTAGTTAGTTTTTTAGGTAGTAGGTTTAAAGGGGCTTTACTTAGTCCTTTATTACCTACTATAGTAGTTATAATTTTCCTAGCCTTACTAAGTTTACTAGGTATCTCTATTATAATAGGCTAATTTACTTTCTATAGTTAATATAGGGTATTTCTATTCTTTAATCCTATTTAGATTATATTAATATACTAGGATTTATATAAGAGATTAGCTCCTAATTTATAGACTATAATACTAGTTAAATAGTATTATTATAGGAAGTCCTTTAGAATTAATATATTCTATTTCTTTATTTTTACTATAGATAATAGTATCCCTATAAAATAAAATAACCCTAAGGCTTAGAGGCCTTATACTACTAAGAATAGCTATTCTTATATTAATCTCCTAGAGTTAGGTACCTTATATAGTATACTATAAATATTATCCTAGAAATATAAAGAAGTTATAAGTAGTTAAAATAAAAGAGATAAGCCTATTTTCCTTAGAATTACTAAATATAGTTCTTATTAAACTTTATTATCTTTAAGGGTATTTTTTACTTTTATAGGCTTTCCTACTACCTTATAGACCCTTACTACTATTAGTAGTATATTATAAAAAGAATATAGAAACTTTAAAAGTTAAAAATTATAGTATAGTCTTAACTAGTGCTAGAAATATAGGTAAAATTCTTTAACTCTAATTAGTTTTATATCTAGGATTATCTTTCTATTTACTTTCTTAAGTACCTTAGGAAATATCTTTATTTTACTAGTAAAGGAGTTAATTAAATTATTCTAGATAATAAAAGCTATAAAAAGTCCTATTATATAAAATAAATTATATAAGTATACTTTTATAAACTTTACTATTATCTCTAAGATAAAGTCTAGAAATTTAAAAGTAGCTATAAAAGGGAGTATACTTAAGAAGGTTCCTAGAGTTCTTTTATTATAAGGTATAGGCTATTTTATCTAAGTAATTTACCCTATAAGTTTAGGATTTTTCTTTAATAAGTTAGCTAGTTTAGTAATAGTCTAGTTTTTATAAGTATATAATAGTATAATTAGTTTTCCTACTACTAATTATTTATAAATTTATTTATACTAATTTAATAGAGCTTAAAGGGTTAGGGTTTCCTTCTTTATTAAAGACTTCTACTTAAACCCTAGCCTCTTTAACTCCTTAGTTATTTAAGTTTTTAATAGTTAACTAGCTATAAACTATATTAGACCCTTAATTACTTTTATATTCCTATTAATAAGTATATCCTAATATAGGATTACTAGCTTAGGGAAAATATAATAACCTATAACTAGGTTATAGTAGCTTCTAACTATAAAGTTATCTATTCTATTAAATATTACCTTTTAATTCTAGTTAGAGATTTAGATAGCTATAGAATATAAGTAATCTATATAATATCTAATAAAGACTTATTTTAGGCCTTTAACTATAGCCTCTTTCCCTTCTCCTAGGGTTCTTACTAATAGTAAGCTTTCTATAACTAGATTCTCCACTATTAATATTATTATAAGATTATATAAACTTAGGGACTAGTTTATTAGTAATAAGTAATACTATTTTCCTTACTAAAGACCTATATTAGAAAATAGGTTATTACCTCCTATCTAGCTTACTATCTTTATTAGGACTTTACCCTTATATTTAATTACTAAAAAAGTCCCCTTTAGTCTAAGAGATATCTCTCTAATATTATAATAGACCTATCCCTATAGTCTAGCCTTCTAATAAATATAGCTTATAGCTAGGTAGAAAGGATTTTTAATAAATTTAAATTACTTAAGCTTAAGTTAGTTTCTTACTACTATTCCCCTAAGATTAGCACTTCCCTTAGCTAATATAGCTATCTCTTACTTTATAAACTCTAGCCTTTTTACTAATAGTTTAGTAGAATTTATAACCTCTATAATTATTATAAGTAAGGAGACTTTACCTAGTATCTCTAGTTAAACTATATATAGAAAATTAGATAGTTAATAATTCTAATAGTTAAATAAATAGTATAATAGATTTAGGGTAAAGATATATTATCTTAAGCTTAGTAGTTAACTACTATACTTAATTTATCTAAGTTATAATATAAATTTTAAGAAAAAGAAGATTAAATAAAATAGAAGTAGAAGAGATAAGAGAAAGTAAAATTAGAGAGAAAGAGGTAGATATAGTAATCTAATTTATTCCCTAACCTAAATTCACCTTTAAATTACTTTTTCCTACCTATTACTACTTAATACCTTATAGATCTCTCTTTTCCTCCTTTTTTTTCTTTTCTTTTCTCTTTTTTTTTTAAAAAAAATACTATAATCCTAGCCTTACTAATTATGCTATATTACCCCTCTAGATCCCTTTATTACCCTTATTACTATAATCTTATCCTCCTTATTAATAGTTAATCCTATAATATCTTTAGATAGCTAGTCTAAGGGGTATAGGCTTTTAAACTATTTTTATAGAAGTCTAAACTATAACCTCCTCTTAATTTTAACCTATCTAAGTTAATAAGTTAGTAAGAAGTATATCTAGTCTAAACCTTAATTTAAAATAGCCCTTACTAGTGTAGTTATAACTTTAGGGGCTTCCTTTCTATAACTACTATTACTATATTACCTAGATTAAATAGCTTAATTTTTCTCTATTTATATTAACTTCTCTAGGTAGTAGCTTTTAAGCTCCTATTAGTTATAACTTATTCTTAATATAACTTAATATAACCTATAAAGTATATTATAGTATCTCCCTTTAGAGATCCTTCTAATAGCTACACTAAAGTCTTATAAAACTTATTACTCTAGCTAGTAGAACTTTTAGTTAGAAGAGCTCCTAGCTTTACCTTTTAGTTTTAAGTTAAACTATATAGGACCTCTATAGGAGAATAGCCTATAGACCTAATATATCTATAGTTTAAGGCCTTAGCTACTTAGGAAGTTAAAGATCCTAGTTCTTTATATTAGTTATTATTTTACTTAATACTCCTTAGAAAATTTAATTTAAGACTTTAACTAGTCTAATACTCTTATAAGATTATCTTAGAGTATTTAATAAACTTACTCCCTTTTTCTTTAAGAATATAGATAACTTTACTAATATAAATATAGGCCTAGGATTAGTGTAAAAACCCTCTAGGGTAAGTAATAACTTATTTATCTAATCCCTTAGATAATTTACTACCTTTATAGCACTAGTTAATCTATAAGGAAATAGCTATATAAACTGTTAAAAATGACCACGTTGCAGCTGTTAACAGCTGCGACCGACCGTGTGGATAACTAATGTTAATTAGTGTTATAGGCACGAGTGTGCCTATAACCCTAACCACAAGTAATTAGGTAAGCTAGGGTAATATAAGCAGACTACCCTATAGTGGTAATATAAGCAGCTTACCCTATAGCTATCTTTAATAGCGATTTTCTCTTTAACTAGAGGTTGTATAAAAGTCTTATATATAGCAAATTAATACTAGAAAATAGGGCTTTCTTTTTATATAGTAATATTTTTTAGACTAAAATTTAGTGCATATAGACTACTAGTATATATAGTAGTGAGTTGATTTTTTAGATTTCACATATAAATAAATTTTATAGAAAATAAAAGGTAGCTTACGAGACCCCGCTAGCGGCCTAGGCCCGCTAATATAGTTAGTAAGTCTATAAGAGAAAGAAGATCTTTTTAATCTAGCTAGTTAGCTAGGCCTCTTAACTAATAGCCGCATTGCCTAAATAAACTAACTAAAAATCAATTCTATTGCTCTATTAGTTACTATAAAGTAATCTAAATTAAATTCTATTAGTTAATAACTGCTACTACTTCTATTGCGTTGTGTTAATAAGAATTAACGTTATAGCTCTATTAGTCCTAGACCGTAGAGCTTACACTTATATAGCTATTGCTAGCTAGCATTAGCTCCCTACATTTTAATAGGTTATAAGCCTAGTAGTTTATTACTATAGATTCTTTTTATACTACTTTTATATTTAGTTATAGAAGACTTCCCTTCTATAAAACAGGAAGGACCTATAAGATAGAAGCTAATTCCCTTCTATAAAAAGAAATCATTGTGGCTATAGAAGACTTCCCTTTTATAAAACAGGAAGGACCTGTGATTATAGAAGTTTTCCCTTCTATAAAAAGGAAATTTAGTGGGATAGAAGTTATTTTCTCTTCTATAAAAAGGATTTTTAAGATAAATAAAAGACTTCCCTTCTATAAAATAGGAAGACAAATACTAAATTAAAGGGAAAGGGGGCATAAACGCCCCCTAGTGCGCAAGAGATTCTTAATAACTAGCTAAAAAAGCAGGCTATTAAGTAACAAACAACTATTAATAAGCTATTAGAGAAGCTAGAGAGCCTATCTATTACTATAAATAGTCATATAGAGAGTGTGGAACAAGCTAAACCTACTACTTAGAACCTAGAACAATAACCTATTTAAGCATAATAAGTTAAATCTAGTTCTATACAAGCTACCTTTAATAATTTGATTATTAAGGAATTTAATAAGAGGGTTTATAGCTTTCTAAAGACTACTAGGCTTAAAGGAGCTGAAAATTTTAAATAATAGAAATAAGCCCTAGCTATCTAATTTAGAGCTTTAGGCATGCCTGATTTTCTAGATAAACCAGAGAGTTCTAGGGCACTAGGGGACCCTAACTAAGCTATTATCCTAATATTACTAAGGGATAGTTATATAGAAGGTTCACAGGCCGCTATAACTTAGCAAAAATCACCTAAAGAAGCCTATAATTTACTTATAAGGCAGTATTTATATAGCGTTAAAATCTAAAGAGAGTCTCTATATTTAGAATTTTATAACCTAAATTTTTAGAATTATAAGGGATCTTTAGAGTCCTTTAATGTAGTTTTTAATAATCTACTAGCTAGATTATTAATTTCTAGGGTACTAATTAATCCTATTAATTAGGTTAATTAATCCTATTAATCAGGTTAATTAATATCTTTAATCCCTTAAATTAACCTTCCCTTAGTAAGCTAAGAGATAACGATTTAGCATGCGTATAAATAGGGCTATAGGGGCACCTATAGAAGCCCTAAATCTTTAATTTCTAATAGCTAACCTTCTAGTAGAATAGAGGGATAAATTATCTATAGTATCTAAAGCTCTAAATTATAGGGCTAAAGACTAAGAAAAGGGTGCTAAAGAGAAAGAAAAAGCCCCTAAAGATTAGAAGAAAAAGAAAGAAGACTCTAAAGAAAATAAGAGCTTTTCTAATTCTAATTCTAATTCTAAGAAGAAGAAAAAGAAGTAAAAGGGTTCTAAATTAGATAAAAAGGATAATAAAGACTCTATAGAGGGGTCTTTTATACTAGGAAATTATAACCTTTCTAATGGTGCTCTTAAACTATATAAGAAACCTAGTCTTCACAAGACTAGTTATAAGAGCTCTAGTAATAGTAGCTCTAAATCTAGCTCTAGTGAATTAGATAATAAAAAATAAGAAATTAAGACCTTAAATAGTTTTAATTATTATAGTAAAGACATAAAAAAGGCCCTATTATATAATATAGGTTTAACTATATATATAGTTAATTCTAAGGAGGTCTTTAGAGATTATACCCCTTATAAAAAGGGGGAATCTAACCTTATTATAACTAGTAGTAGTCCTATTTACGCTAAGGGCTATAGTAGTGCTATTTTTAAGGTCCTATATTAGAAAAATCTAACTAAATATAGGACCTTAGTACTTAAAGATACGCTATATTTTCCTTAGCTTAATGTTAATATAGTTAGCGGTCTTACGTATTATATATCTAGTGGTTGCCTTATAAAGAACCGTCTTTATCTTAAAGGTAGGTCTTATATTATAACCTTAGATATAGAAAAACATGGTTTTTTCTTTTACGTTAAAAACTAAACTACACTAAATTTACATAAAGGGCCCTGTAATTCTTATTATATCTAACCTTTTACCTATACTAGCTTTAGGGGTTATAGCTACCCTATAGAGGTTTAAATTCCCTCTAAAAAGCCGTATTAGGCTTCTAATTTAGATAAAATTAATAAAAATAATATTAATATTAAAGAAATTATACAGGATAATTTAGAGGAATTAGTCCTTTTTTCTTTACCTATAGCCCTAGGTTAGGTCCCTTATAAATCTAAGGAAATAGATTTAGGGGTATTAGAGGGCCCTAGTAATAGAAAAGGGTCCCTAATACCTCTCTAAGAGGCCTATGGTTCTTAAGGGGCCTAGTAGGGGACTAGTAAAGAAGGCCCTAATCTAGATCGTAATTTAGACCCTAAAGATCTTTAATATTAATAGTTATTAGAACTAGCTAGCCTATAGCATATATAACTAGGGAACCTAGGGCTTCCTTTGCTAAAGAAAACTAGCTTAGTTACTAAAGGAATCCCTAATTTTTCTAAAATTAAGGATAAGGACTTTAAATATATAGCTTATAACTAATCTAAAGCAGTAAGAAGACCTAGGAAATTAGCTATCCCTAACCCCCCTAGAGCTCTAGATTAAATAAAGGGGGATACGCTAAAAATCAGTCCTACGCTGTATAATAAATAGTTAATTTGCTTATTTCTAGTTAATCAAAAGACTAGATATAAGTGGGTGTTCTTATTACCTAATAAGGAAGGCCTAACTATTTATAGGGCTATTAAAGGCTTCTTTAGAGGGCTTAAAAATTAACTAGGTTAATATCCTAGGCACCTTTACTTTAATAAGGGCTAAGAAATCAATTCTAGTTATTAAGATTAGTTAAATTCTAAAGGGATTAAATTTATAACTTCTAGTCCCTATATCTATAAGCAAAATAGATTAGCAGAGCGTTCTATTTAAACTATTCTAGATTAATTAAGGGCTACTATTTAGTGGGCAAAATTACCGTTATTTTTATGGTGTTTTATATTACCTATAGTTATTAACCTTATTAATATAACTACTAATACCACTAAGGATTAAAGCCCTAAATAACTACTATCTAGGGAGCTAGATAGGCCTTATATAACTAATATTAGTAGTATTAGGGCTATAGGATCTTACTATAAGATTCTAATTCCCCTTAAAAAATAACTAAAAGCCTAAAAGTTAGCAGCTAGAACTATCCCTAGAAGACTCCTTACTACACTAGGTTTAAACACCTACCTAGTGTATATCCCTTCTAAAAGACTAGTTATAAAAACTAGCTTTATTAAGATTATAGAACCTATAGGCCCTGTTTCTAAAGGCTTACCTAGGATTTCTATAGGGAATAACCCTTTAGAGAGGGAAAATCTAGATAATTAATAAGATCTAGATTATAGTTTAAAGGATTACCCTATAGATAATATAGGGGACCCTATAGGTTAAGAAAAACTACCTATAGGACCTAATTAACCCCCTAAAGGTCTAATTCTAGAAGCCCTAGAGGGGGCGTAGCCTATATCTTAACTAGGAAATTAGATTTTAACTCCGGACCTGATTTCTAATAAAATTACTGACTTTAACCCTAATATTAACCCTATAGATGTTAATATTAGTTCCCCTTTTTCTCTAGATTTTATAAAAGAAATCTACTTTAAGGTATAGAAAAAGCTAAAGGAAAAGAACCCTAATAGCCCTAAACCAAAGACCTAGAAGCAAGCTATATCTAGTCCTAAAAGGGATAAATAGATAGAAGCTACCTTTAAAGAATTTAAATAGCTTCTAAAGGCTAGTACTTTTAAATTTATAGGGAAAGATAAAATCCCTAAGGGACGAAAAGTACTAAAAAATAGGCTTATTTATAAGCTTAAAAAGAATAAAGAAAATAATCCTTTAAAATACAAGGCTTAACTTATTACTAAGGGATTTATGTAAATTAAGGGTCTTAACTATCTAGAGACTTTTGCTACTATAAGCATTTCCCCTAGCTAGAGGATTTTACTAGCCCTAGTAGCTTAGAATAACTAGGAAATCAAATAGATTAATTTTATAGGAGCTTTTCTTAATAGTAAGCTATAATAATAGATTTATATAGTTATTCTAGATAGATTTATCGAATTCCTTAAAGCGAATCCTAACCTAGCTAAATTAGCTAGAAGTTTTAGCTAGAAACCTTCTAAAGATTAAGTAATTTTATTATAGAAATCTTTATATAGCCTTAAATAAAGCTTAAGGGAGTGGTAATAAGCATTAATAGTAGTGCTTAAATCCCTAGGGTTTAACCCTCTAATATTAGACCTAGTAATATTCTTTAATCCTTCTACTAAAACCTTTATTATTACTTATATAAATAATTATCTTCTAATTAGACTGGATTTATATTATATCTAAAGACTTAAGAAAGAACTTTATAAAGTCTATCTAATAGAAGATAGGGGGCCTACTAAATTCTTCTTAGGGGTTTAAATTATATAAGATAGGCCTAATAGAATACTAAAAATCTATTAATCTTAGTATATATTAGAAGCTTTAAACTAATTTAATATACTAGATAGTAAGCCTATTAGTATACCTCTTTAGCTAGGCATTTTAGCTACGCAGATAACTAAGCTTTTAATAGCTAGCAATATTAAGCTTTATTAGTGTATTATAAGGACTATAATATACCTAATGTTACTTATAAGGCCTAATATAGCCTTTATAGTTTAGTAGCTATTAACCGTACTAGCTAGTCCTTATATAAAGCACCTAAATATAGCTAAAAATCTGCTAAGGTACCTATCTAGGACTAGATTCCTTGCTATTATCTATAGGGGTGACCCTAAAGGTGTAGCTAGCAAAAGCCTAATAGGTTATTATAATAGTAATTTTGTAGGGGATAAAAAGACCTTAAAATTAACCTATGCTTATCTATTTAAGCTAGCTAGCGGACCTATTAGCTAGAAGTTAAAGAAATCTAGTATAATAGCTTTATTAATATTAGAAGCTAAATCTAACGCTATTTATAAGACCTTCCGGGAGCTATAATAGCTTTAGGGTCTATTTAAGGAGCTAAAAACCCCTATTTCCCCTCCTATCTAGATATTTTACGATAATTAAGGCGCTATAACTACTGCTTATAACCCTACCTTATATAGTTATACTAAACATACCCTATTAAAGTTTAACTATATTAGGTAATAGGTTTTAGCTAGTTTAGCTAAGATTAAATATCTAGATACTAAGTTAATGCCTGTAGATAGTCTTATAAAACCTCTTATAAGACCTCTCTATTAGGCTTTTATTAAGCTTCTAGGGCTTAATAACTTCTAAAACCAATAACTAAAAACCCTTTAATAGGGAACTAAAAACAATATTAAAAAGGGAAGCTATATATAACTATAGCTAGGATTTAAAAAGGGGGCTTTTTATCTTTTCCTGTTTTTCCCTTTTCTCTACTATTTTTACCTAAAAGTTATTGCTTACCCTATTATAATCTTATATGCTTTTATTTACTTATATATAAGTCTTTTATAAAGGGGGTGTTAAAAATAAGACTTATTTTTAGCCCTTTTCTAGTTAAAGAACCTTTATATTACTAAGCTTACACTATAAGCTTAATAGCTACACTATAGCTATTAACAGTTACAAAGGTAGTTATAAATAACCACGTTATAGCTATTAATAGCTATAACTAACTATATAGATAACTAATATTAATTAGTGTTATAGGCACGAGTGTGCCTATAACCCTAACCATAAGTAATTAGGTAAGCTAGGGTAACATAAGCAGACTACCCTATAGTGGTAATATAAGTAGCTTACCCTATAGCTATCTTTAATAGCAATTTCTCTTTAACTAGAGGTTATATAAAAGTCTTATATATAGCAAATTAATACTAGAAGACAGGGCTTTCTTTTTATATAGTAATATTTTTAGGACTAAAATTTGGTGTATATTGGTTACTAGTATATATAGTAGTGAGTTGATTTTTTAGATTTTATATACAAATGAATTTTACGGAAAATAAAAAGTAGCTTATAAGACCCCGCTAGTAGCCTAGGCCTGCTAATATAGTTAGTAAGTCTATAAGAGAAAGAAAATCTTTTTAATCTAGCTAGTTAGCTAGGCCTCTTAACTAACAGCCGTATGCCCGAATAAACCAACTAAAAATCAATTCTATTGCTCTATTAGTTACTATAAAGTGATCTAAATTAAATTCTATTAGTTAATAACTGCCACCACTTCCGTTACGTTACGTTGATAAAATCAACGTTATAGCTCTATTGGTCCTAGACCGTAGAGCTTACACTTGTACAGCTGTTGCCAGCTGGCATCAGCTCCCTACATTTCAATAAATATAATAAGTATAACCTCTACGCCTTTTATCTAGGACGTTTACCTTTGCGTTTTAGCTATTTATAAATAGTAATAGTAGTTATTATTAAGGGATTCTAAAGTCCTTAAGTAAATTTACTACCTAAAGCATTAATAGGCCTATTAGAGTTAAATTAATAAATTTAGCCTCTATAAAGCTAAGCATAACTAGTAATTATTTCTTTAACTACTAAAGAATCACGCCTCCTATAAGTATAAAAATATAGCCGACTATTAACCTCCTTATATCTAAATTATTAGTAAGAGAGGCATTACTATATCCCTTTACTTAAAGGATTTTATTTAGATTAATTAATTTATTATTAGGTCCCTTACTACCTAGTATAATCCCTAGATCCTATAACCTAGTAAGATATCTCTAAAGATACTTTATTAGTTTTATATATATCTCTTTTAGTGTAGAATTTACACTATAAAGACAATTTAACGTAAACGCAATATCTAGTCTTATGTATATCACAAGCTAATTAAAGCTTCTAGTCTTTTAAGCCTATTTAGAGAGATTATATACTATTAGAAGAGTCTTCTAATCTATAGGAATCTTAGCCTTTATAAGCTAAGGGACTGTAAATAGTTTAATATTACTAATCTCAAATCTCTTTAAGATACTCTATATATAGAGATTCTAATATATTAGTATTATTTAGTTATTTCTATTCTATATAAAATTAATACTAAGAAATAGCTTAGGTTTCCCTAAGTACTTTAATTTATATTACTTTTAAAGTCTAGTAATAATAGATTTAACTATTACCTTATTCTTTACTATAATAATTATATTATTAATATAGAGAAGGAGAAAGATACCTTCTTAATAAAAGATATAAAGCTCTTACTTTAAATAAGTAAAGCCTTACTTCTTAAGCTTCTTTAAGATATTATATAACTACTAAAGAGGTAATATTAGAAAACTATAAAGAGCTTTATTAAGCTTATAAATATATTTTATTCTATCCCTATATTTATAAGGCTACCTTATATATACTTTAACCTATACCCTAGTATTTAGAAAAGTATTTATAGTATTATATTATTTTTATTTATAGTTAAGAATAGTAATAATAGTATAGAAAATTGTGAGGCCCCGCTCACAACACAGCGTGCACACCCCACAGGCATACTAGGCCTAGGGCTAGGTCTACGTAACACTAGCAAGCTACTAGATAAAAGCTACTAACTTATACGCATAACACTTAGACCTAGTAAGCTTTAGTAAATATATAAGTGCCCCTATATCTCTTACCTAGCTATTCTTTATTCTTATAATTCTAAAGCTTCTTCTACTAGCTATCTAAGAGTAATATAAGGAGGAGAACTACCTAATCTATAAGAGTAATATTAGATAATAACTAAAGGCTACTAAATAAAGGTAATATTATAGCTAAGAACACACTATATTCTATAGGTACTATAACTAAAGATATACCCCTTACTATCTATACCTAAGCTATAGTAATAGTAAAGTAAATTACCTAGCTTAAGGAACTCTAGAAACTATAGGAAAGAGAGTAAAAGCTCTAAGATCTATTATAGTATAATACTAGAGAAGAATAATTAAAAAGGTAGTAAAAAGCTAGCACTTCCTTAAGCTATAGTAGCTAAGAGATTAAAGTTTAGAATATTACTAACCTCTAATACTTTATAAACCTATAGAGATATAAGATATAGATTAATAACCTAAACTATACCTTTAATAGGGTAAAGAAGAAGTTTAGATATAACTACTAGAAAATCCTTTTTATACTTAACTATATATATATTAATTATAAGGTAAGATAAAATAGATACCTTAAGAAATAGTAGGCTAATAGCTAGGATAACCTTTAAGATAACTAGGATAAATTTTAGACCTAGATACTTATACTACTTTAGGACTTTACTAATTATAATATATAAATAGTAATATAATTAGAGAATATAAAGTAATATAAGGGTTAAAGCCCTATTAAGTTTAGTATTTTCTTAGATTTACTAGAGAAATACCTAGAAAAAGCCCTAGAAAAGACTTATACCCTTATATTCTTTATAAAGCTACTCCCTAACCTATAGGATTATATTAACCTATATACCTTTATTACTAATAAGACTTAAGAAAAGGTTATATAACTTACCTAGTAATTCTAGGAGGCTATACTAAAGAATAAGTAAAAGCCTAAGTAATTAAAAAATAAAGGCCTATATAAGAACCCTTAGCACTATAGGAATAACTTCTTATAAGGTTATAAACCTTATAAAGATTAAAAAAATAAGGACTAGGAGAAAGGCCTAGCTACCTACCTAAATACTACTAAACCTAAGGATAAGATATAGTATTATAACTATAATAGTATAGAATACCTTATATATTAATATAAGAAACCTAATAAAAAGTCCTAAAAAGGCCTAGAAAACTCCCTAAGGTAAAAGTAAATACCTTTACCTCTACCTCTAATACTAAGGTACTAATAGGGTATTAGTTTTATATACTAGTTACTATTTATAAGTATAAAGATATTAAAATAGTAGCTAATCTAAATAGTTACACTAAGATTAATATAATTAGTATTAAGTTTATAAAAACCTATAAACTTAACTAGGCTAAGGCTATAGTACTTATTATTAAGGTAGTAAGAGCCCTGATAGTCCCTTAATATAGTATTTATAAGGTACTTATTATAATTAAGGACTTAAGAGAAGAAAAAAGAGACCTTAAGCTATTATATATAGCTATAGATAAAGACCTAAGAGTAGGGGGAAGCCCTATATTAATTAGAATATATACCCTTATAAAAGAATATATATACCTTTACCTATATTTATAGAAATAGTAGTTTAAGAAAGGAAAAGTAACCTTTTTACTATTAACTCCTTATAAATTTATAAAAGTAATATATAATAAGACTATTATATATACTATTATAGGGGTTATAGAAAATAAGTTTATTACCCTTAAAGATAATAAGAAGGTAAAAGTATATAAAACTATTAAAGATATCCCTCTAGAACTATATAAGTTTAAAGATATATTTATATTAGATAAGGTAAGAAGCTTACTATTAAGAAAAAAGACTAACTATATAATTAACCTAGTACTTAGGGATATACCTCTATATAGACTAATCTACTCTCTCTCCTAAAGTAAGCTAAAGGAGCTTTATAAATATATTAATAAAAACCTATAGAAAGGCTAGATAAGACCCTTTAAGAGCCCTATAGGTATACTTATTTTATTTATACTAAAGAAAAATAGAATACTCTAATTATATATAGATTATTAGGGACTTAATAGAGTAATATAGAAAAATTACTATACTCTCCCCCTAATTTTAAAGATCCTAAACTAGTACTAAGAAGCTTACTACTTTTTAAAAATTAATATTAAGAATATATACTATTAAATTTATATTAAAGGAGGTAATAAGTAAAAGACTATATTTTATACCTATTATAAATACTATAAATACCTTATAATACCCTTTAGGTTAACTAATACCCTAGCTACTTTTTAAAGCTATATTTATAAAGCGCTCTATAGGCTAGTTAATACTATTTATATAGTATATCTAAATAATATCCTTATCTTTTTAAAGATATAAGAGAAATACACTATATATATTAAGAAAGTTTTAAAATATATAAGATTAGTAAAGTTATATATAAAACCCTTAAAGTATTTATTTTACTAGGAGTTAGTAAAGTTCCTAGGGTTTATCTTATTAGTTAATAAGATCTTAATAAATACTTACTAGGTTAATATAATCTAAGAATAGAAAAAGCCTATAAGCTTTAAGAATATATAGTTTTTCCTTAGGTTTTATAACTTTTACTAATAGTTTATTTATAAATACTCTAGGATTATAGTATCTCTTTATATATTAATAAAAGGTAGTTAAAATAGTATTTAGACTAAGAAGTTTATATTTAAAGTAAAGAAATAGCTAGTATTTAACTAGCTAAAAGAGGCTTTTTAGTAAGCGCCTTTTCTTTATTATTATAACCTAAGTTAACTAGTATATATTAAGATAAATACTTTAATCTTTATAATAGTAGGAATCCTATCTTAATAGAATAATAAGGGCTATTAGTATTTAGTAGTATTTTAGTTAAGGAAATTTATAAATACTAAGTATAATTATAGTATAGCTAATTAAGAGCTACTTACTATAATAAAGTTATTTAAATACTAGTAATACTATATTAAGAGTATAGTAAGCCTAGTTAAAGTCCTATTAGACTACTATAACCTATAGACCTTTATAAGGTAGTAGAAGTTAAATAAAAGGTAGGTAAGATAGTATATATTTCTTTATCTCTTTTACTTTATAATTAGGTATAAACCTAGGAAAAGTAACCTAGTAAATACACTATTAAGAAAGTCTAATTATAAGGGTAAACCCCTAATAAATAAGGTATTATTACTAGAACTTTAAAGGAAAATAATACTTACTAAAATAGTAAAAGAAAAGAAACTAATATATTAAAGAAAATATAGTAAGATACCTTTAGGGAAGGAAAATACCTTAGTCTTAGGCATAAAGAGGCTTAATAAGATATCTTTAGGGAAGAAAAATACCCTAGCCCTTATAAAGAGAATAGCTAGAGTAGCCTAGTTAAGAAGCTAGTTAGCTACTATATATCTAGTAAAAGATTAGCTAACTAAAGGGGATTTTAAGGAGAAGGTAATATATATCTAAGATATTAGTGTAGTATAAGAGATATAGGGGACTATTATATTACTAAATCCCTACTAATCTAGGCTAAATAAACTATTAGCGTAATTACTATAGAAGGTATAGGATTAAGACCTAGATTTATAAAAATAGAATAGTATAATTAATAACTCCCTAGTAAAAGGGAAGGGAAAGGCTAGTTTATAGTTATATAATATAGGGGGTTTTCTATTATACTAAGACTAAGTAGTTATTCCCTAGGAGCCTATTTTATAATAGAAGCTTCTATAGCTACACTATAATAATCTACTAGTAGGTTACTTTAGGACTAAGTATACTCTAAAGTTACTAAAGTATTATTTTTAGTAGCTAGCTATAAGTAAGTCTATTTTAAACTATATTATAAGCTATAGGGTTTACTAATAAGTAGTAGCTAGAAGGTATTACCTATATAGAAGCCTTAAATTACTACTAATACTAAGGTAACTATAGATAGAGATCTTAATAGACTTTATTATAGGGTTACCTATTATATAAGTAAGTAAGTAAGAGACTAATATAATCCTAGTAAGTATAGACTAATTTACTAAGTATTCTATCTTCCTACCTATAACTACTACTATTAATATAGCTAAATTAGTAAAACTTTTCTATAAAGAGATTAAGCTATAATTTAGAGCCCTAGAAGGTATTATATCTAATAGAGATTTAGTATTTATAAGCTAATTCTAGTTAGACTTATACTACCTATCTTAGGTAAAGTAAAGGCTTTTTATAGTGTTTTACCTCTAAACTAATAGGTAAATAAAAAGAATAAACTAAGTACTTAAGCACTACCTTTAATATTTTATTATAAAGAACTAATAAATATAGCCTAAGCTACTCCTAATAGCTTAATTTACCTATAATAATATAGTAAATAAGAGCACTAGCTACTCCTTAAATTACTTACTTATAGGCTATTTACCTAAGTTTTATCTAGCTCTTAGGGGTAAAAGCTAGGAAAGGAAGGTATTAGAAGTATATATATATATTATAAAGCTATATAAAGTTAGAGAGTATTTAAAGAAAAACTAGGCTAAAGCTACTAAAACCTAGGTAAAGTACTATAACTAGTGTTACTAGCTATTAATACTATATTAAGGTAACCTAGTATTACTATTAGTAAAGAATATTAGGCTTAAGAATATAAAATAAAAGCTAATCCCTAGATTTATTAGACCTTTTTAAGTACTTAATACTATAGGAAAATAAGTATATAGACTAGTATTACTAGAAAAATATAGTTAGCTATATAATATATTTTATATTAGCTTACTAAAGCTATAGAACTACTATAAAAACACTAGGGAAAAGGAAATACTAATACTAAATCTTAAAGATAAAGATAATAAATATAAAGTTAAGGAGGTTAAAGACTATAAGAAAACCTATAAAGGTAATAAATACCTTATAAAATAAAAGGGATAGCCTAGTAAATATAACTAATAGGTCCTAGTAAAAGTAATAAAGAGCATGTAATATATAATTTAGGTATTTTACTAAAGTAAAATAAATAAGAAGGGTAGTAAAATATAAGTAAAATATAGCTAAAGAGATATAGAGTTATAATAAAAAAGGCCTAGCCTTATTAGCTATTATTATACTCCTATATAAACTACCTTAGACTACCTACTAAATAATAAAAGAAAATACACCTAAAGTATAAGAAAGGTTAAGAGAAACCCCTTTATTATTACTCCCTAATAGTAAAAAGCCTAATCCCTATAAATAAAATACTTAGCGCTATTCTTATCCTTAGTAATTACCTAGTGTATTACTAGTATAAAATAATATTTTACTATTCCCTAGGGGATATATTCTAGGTCTAAGTATTATAGGTATAAAGTTATTTTTATATTCTATATAATCTTAAGTTTATAGTAGTTTAGCTATAGAAGAATTAGTAAATATATAGTAAGGTAAGAGAGAATAGCTATAATACTTATATACCCTAAAATTAGGCTTAGGAATATTATAATAAGTAGTTACTATTATAATACTATATACTATTAGTATATAATAAAGGTATACTACTACTAAATATAAGTAAGAGACTAGTAAATATATAGTAAAGAGATAAACCTAATAAACCTTTATAGCTTTAGTTAAGCTAAAAGTAATATAGTATAATATATTTATATAATTAAACCCTATTATTAGATAGAGATAATACTTAGTAATATAGAAGTAAGAGACCTCTAAAAATAAGTAGTCCTTAGGGTCTTCCTTTACTATATTACTATATATATTTATAAGTATTTAAGCCTAGTCTAAAACTATAAGAAAGTTAATAAAATTACCTCTTATTATAGCTATAGCCTATAGGAATTTATTAGTAAAATAAGACTAAAAGATATAGAAAGAGTAGTATACTTATAGTCTTATAAGAATTACTATAGTTATAGTATTAGGTATAGTGCTTAGAATATTTTATCTTTTAAGAATCTATAAATAAATTATAGGGAAATTAATAGTTAATCTATAGTAATATAGGCTTAGCTAGGGAATATTTCTTAAACTTAGTATACCTAGTGTGTAAATAATATATATAGCTATATTTTTTTAAGGGAATATACTTATTTTCTATAATAAATATATAGTAATTAAGGACTAGAAAGGGATAGAAATAAAAAGCATAAGAAAGGATTAAAAAATTACTATAGTTATAGAAAGGAAGAGTATATAATATAATAAAGAATTATAAGTGAATTTATAGTTAAACCCTATTTATTATTTATTATTATTTTAGAGGCTATTACTAGTTAGTAAATAGCTATAGAGTAGCTAGTAAAAGCTATTTAGAAGCCTAGCTATAAGTAAGGAGGTAATTATAAGGCCTCGCTTATAACACAGCGTGCATACCCTATAGGTATACTAGGCCTAGGGCTAGGTCTATATAACACTAGCAAGCCACTAGATAAAAGCTAGCGACTTGTACATATAACACTTAGACCTAGCAAGCTTTAGTAAATACACAAGTGCCCCTATACCTGTTGCCTAGCTATCCTTTGTTCTCACAAAAATATATAAAAAGACTAGGTATATAATAGCTATATAAAGATCTTTTTTTTAAATACCTTTATATTTTAATTACCTTATATAACCTATTAAGCTTTTATATATAAGGGTATATTAATTCGGTATTTTATAGTATAAACCTAGTGCTTATTAAAGATCTTTATATTCTCTAGAGGTATTATAAAAGTCTAGTATTACTTCTCTTTAATTTTCTTTAGTTTCTTTAACTTTATAAGTCTTTAGAAAGAATAATAGTTATTTATTTTCTTTACCTTAAACTAGTTATTAGAAATCTTAATCTTTATATTTACTAAATTTACTACTTTAAGTATTAAGAAACTATATAACTTCTAAGTTTCTTTCTCTTTATTATAGATATTATTCTTATAGTACTTAATTATTATATTTAACCTTTATTTAGGGTATACTTTCTTTTTACCTAATATAGTAATATTAAGATAGTTATATTAAGGGCTAGCCTATTAGCTATATCTTAGCTAAGAGAGTTTACCTTTTTATTATTAACTAATATTATTATTATCTTTACCTTTTTCTTTCTCTTTAGAAGTCTCTTTAGCTTCTCTTTTATCTTTAGAAGCCTTTTCTATCTCTTTCCCTTAGGAGAATATCTTTTCTTAAGGAATTATAGTATTACTATATATACTTTATCTTAGGTTCTTTAGGAGTTTTCTTTTTTCTAGACTTATAAAGGGAGATAGTAAGTATTATTATAGTAGTAGTAATTATAGTAGTAGTATTACTTTTATAGTATTACTACTTATATTATTATAACCTATAGCCTTAATTTCTATAGTATTCTTACTTAGTAATTTTACTATAAATTATATATTCTTTATAATTAGTTAATTAATTAGAATATTAAGAATTTAATATCCTTTCTCTTTAAGTAAAGGGTTAATAAGCTTTATAATATATAGATTCTTATTATTATTAATTTAGGCTAGTATATTACTTTTATTAAAGTAAATATCCCTTATATAAACTATCTTTTACTTATTAGGGATTTAGATCTTATAGAGGTAATACTTTAGTCCCTCTATACCTATAAGTCTACTAATCTTAGCTCTTAGGGCTATCTTTTAAGACTTTATATAATATTTATTAGGGATTTATATATATATAAGATATCCCTAAGTTTATAAGTAATAAATTAAGGTATTATTTTAAAGGCCTAGTATCTTAAAAAGAGTCTCTTATAGTAAACTACTATTCTTAGTAGTATTTATAGGAAGTAAATTAGTAATTTTTACTATATACCTTATAATAAAAGGCTATAGTATCTTAGGAAGTTAGGACTTAATTATTATAAATCTTACTACTTTTATTAGAGTTTAATCTATATATTTTATAATACCTTAATAAGTAAGGATATAAGAAGTATTTATATAGAAAATAATTCCTTCCTTTTAATAATAAATCTTAAACTTTTCCCTAAGGAATTCTATTATATTATCTATATAAAAGTATTTTATAGTATAATCTCTACCTTTATTTTCTATAGTATATATATATATATTGTTTACGCTAGCTAGCTAGATTACGTAGCTATTCTTAGTACTCTAGCTCCTAAGTTAAGAGGGAAAACCCTTAATTAGGAAAAAAAAACCCCTTATATTTGTTTTTAGGTTAGCGCTAGCCTTACTATAAGCCTGCGCTACACTAGGTATAGTCTATTATAGGTGTTTAGCACTAGCTTATACTAGCCTTATCCTATAGAAAAGAAAAATAAATAAGAAATATATAGTAATAAGTATATTTAGCTTTAATTAGTCCTAGCCTAGCCTTATACTATATTTATTTAGTACTTTTTTACTTCCTTCTATCCTACTATAAATTCTAATTTAGAGTAGTAATTTACTTTAGGTTTACTTTCCTACTATTTTCTCTAATACCCTATTTTTTAGCTAGTTTTAGTCTATTACTAGGCTAGATATCTTATAAAGTTAGAGTACCTAGTTTTATTTATATATAATAGGGGGCGGGTAGTTTAGAGTTAATATTAGAGCGTCTTAGTACCTAGATTATTTACGTATTATTTATCTAGTTAATTACCTAGTGCTTTATTTTTTAAATAATATCTAATTCCTCCCCCCCCCCTTATAAGTATAAGAGAGAGCTCTTCTCCCTATAGGGTTCTAATCTCTTTTCTCTTCCTTTATTAAACTTCCTATAGGTTTTTATTCTCCCTTCTCTTTTTCTAAGCTATTTAAGGCTTTTCTAGTCTAGTATTAGTTTAATTACTAATTTTTTTAGCGTAGGAAATAATTAAATTTAGTATAATAGCTTTGTCTTTTATAAGTGATTTTATAGTTAGTGCTATTCTAGTACTATTCTAGTTCTAATCTACCTAGGAACTCTTAACTTTAGACTAATACCCTAGGAAGTCTCTAACTAAAAAATAGTTAGAGTAAGCCCTAAAAAAGAACTTAGAAGTAAGTTATTTCTAGTCCTATTCTATACCTATTTTAAGTCTAATCTAGGGTAGTTAGGTAAGCCTTAATTAATATAATGTGTTTCCTGCGAGTCCTATTTGCTTAATTATCTAGGGTATTAATACTATAATATTATTGGTAAGTTAGTTTGAATCTAGTCCGGGCGCGGGGCTAATTATAGTGTGAAGGGGTTGCGAAACAGCGGGTGCAGTGAGGTAACGGCGGTATTTTCTATAGTAGTTTTCTAAGCTATAATTACTTTAACTATATTTAACTTATTAATAGTTAGGATTACCTAGTAAAAATATATATAAATATTAATTAAATATAATATATAGTTTTTACTACTAAATCCTTTTAGCTTATATTTAATAAAGTCTTAGAAAATATATAAAAGGAAATATATTATATTATTTAAATTATTATAATTAATCTATTAAAAAGCCTTTACTAGTAAGCACACTAGGTATTAAAAATTTATAAGTAATTATAGTTTAATTAGTATTCTAGCCTTTTTATAAGCCTTAATAATATAGGCTTTACTTATATATTTAAGTTACTTATAAAGTAGCCTAAATTTAACTTATTTTATAATTAAATTACTTATAAAAGCTATAAAATTAAAATAAGGTTTTTTATCCTAAAGCACTAGAGTTATAATATTAGATTTCTATTAGTATTAACTAATTAGTAGTTCTATACCCTTTAAGATTAAAAGGTCCTAATAACTATTTATTATAATATCTTCTTTTTTAAGAAGTCTTAGTAAGATTATATTAACCTTTGCCTTTAGTATATATTAAGTATTAGATAACTCTAGAAAGCTATTACTAACTAGAAGATATATACTTCTAATTTTATTTATAAAAATACTAGCTATTACTTACTATTATTAGCTTTATATTTATATTAGTATTTAAATATATAAACTACTTTATATTATTAAATATATATATATTATATCTAGTATCTAGGATATAATTATCCCTTATAAGATATTCTGTAGTATTTACATATATAAATAGTGTATTATAATTTAATACTATTAGTAAGAGATTTATCCTTACTATAATAATATCTAGTAATATAGTAAATATTATAGGTTTTATAGTCTTCTTTCTCTAGTTAGGAATAAGTTTAGGATAAAGCTTTTAATAACTATTCTTTATATAAATTATTCTCCCTAGGGAGATTTAATATCTATAGTTTAATTTTATAGTTTTTATAGTATTATTCTTTTTAGACTAATTACCTTTACTTTTAGTTTTTTAATTATTATTTATGCCTTTAGTTTAAGTATTAAAGTTTATCTTTTAATCTTTCTATAGCTTATTAGCTTTATATAATAAATATATAAGTATATTATTTTTTATTAGAAGTGCCTTAGAGAAACCCTTTATTTTCTAAGAGCTATAGGCTTTAGGTATAGAGTTTTCTACTACCTTAATTATTTATAATACCTATATAATATCTAGGATTTTCTATATTCTATTAATTTAATTCTATAGATTTTAGTGGTAATTAAGCTAGGTTTATATAGTTAAGAAATTTAATCTCTTAGACTTTAAGAATTTATAAAGTAGTTTAATAATAGCTAAATTAGCTTTAAAACTATAATTATTTCTAATTATTTCTATTATTTTAGTTACTAGTATAGTCTTAGTTTAACTAGTATAAGTTAGATTTTTCTAAACTTATAAAAAAAGGCTTTACTAGATAATAGATATAAGAATAGTATAATATTTATTTATTATAGGAGAATATAGGATCTCCTTAGTAAAATACTTTATTAATTATATAATATAAACCTATATTTTAACTAAAATCTTCTATTTTTTATAATTCTCTACCCCTTTAAGGGGTAAGATAACTATAATTTAAAAGAACTAATTCTTTATTATATTATTATACTCTTCTAGTTATACTAGAGTTACTATAGTTACTAGAGTTACCTATATAGCTAACCTTATTACTATACCTATATAATTATTATTTATATTATAATTTATAGGAGTAATAAGAGAGTTATATATTAAAATTTATATACTCCTACTACTATAATTACTTAATACTAATTATTATTAATTTAGTTAAGTAGGAGTTATAGTAGTAGCTCTCTCTTAGTTAGATTACTATATAGTTACTAATATATAAAGATATAAAGTTAATAGTATAAGGTATTTTTAAATACCTTAATCTTATTTTATCTTAACCTAGTTAAAGAGTAATGCTTTACCTAAATTTACTATACTTACTTTACTTACTTTACTAATATTTACTATACCTTATAATAATAATTACTACCTAGATAGTAATAAATCTAGATTATTAGTTTTAGGTGCCTAAGGTAGTTCTATAAGAAATATCCTATCCTAGCTTACTATTTACTAAGATCTACCTAGAAGGGTCTAACTTTTTAAAGTTATTTCTAAATTTTAAATAAATATTTATTTATACTAATATATTATAAATACTATACTTATAACCTATTAATTAACGTTATAAGATTATGCATTTAAATCCTATCTATATAATAAAAGATATGTTTTATTCTTTTTTTAAATAAGGTATAATTAATCGATTTAATCGCGCTTTATAAGGTTATTATATTAAAGGAGGGGATTATTTACCGCCCCTTAAGTTACGTAATTAATGCGTTTTTAAATATGTTAAAGCTTCTAGTGTAAAATATATACAACTTCTTAATAGTAAAAAAAATAGCTAAGTGTAACTAGGTATAATAGAAAGCGCTAGGCTTATAACCTATAAGATAATATAGAAAGTAATAATAATATCTTTAGCTATCTAGGCTATCTATATATATAGCATAATAAAGGCATATATACGAGGGTAAAGAGGGTCTTTGCCCTAAGTGCTAAGGTACCGTAACCTATAGTAACCTATAGCCTTAAATAGGGAAGGTATTATAAGTGATGCCTAAGATATGAGGCTGCTATATCCAACACTATATAGCTAGGGTTAGAAATAAGAGAATAGATTAAGTTATCTTACTTTATAAGAGAGCATAGACTATAGTTTAAATAACTAAGTACCTATACTATAGGGAGTGTAATCTACCTACACTAAATACACTATATATTTCCTAAAGGTTTAGAAATTAACTAGGCAGGTGGGTCCTAGTGTCTAATGTGTCTGCATGCGGTTGAACGCTTGCGGCGATGTGCAATATATACCCTGTAATGTCAGTGCAAAGTTTGCACCGGCTCGTGGATCACACCCTAAGTTAGTTAATACACGAGTGCCACCATACCTCTTGCCTAGCTATCCTTTGTTCTCCCATGTTAGTCGAGGGCGACTTATTGAGTGGTGGTGGACGTGAAGGGGGGGGAAGGTGGGAAGCACCTGCGAGGCACGTGCGAGGCACCTTTCCCCACTCTTTATAAAAACCCCGTCTGGCAGATTTTTTATTTAAAAACAACGAGAACCTTACAACCTAAAAGATTGTTCTAATTGAATCGAACCCTCCTTCAGTTAATCGTCTTTTTCCAGGTGCGTATTCCCCTTTACCGGTTCGCTCCCGTTGACTTCGATTCCTGCAATTGATTAACTGCTGAAACAGCTTTCGACAAGGATGGAAGAAACAATCGCCGAGCTACAACGTCAGCTTGAAGAAGTGGGACAGGCGCGAGAAGAAGAGAGACAGGCGCGAGAAGAGGCAGAAAGACAAATGCAACCCAGCACACTAATGCGCCTCCTCGATCGCTGCCACAATTCTCTGTCCCAAGCGATCCAAGTTGAGACGAACGTGGCCCTCATGACCCAAGGCGTCGCGACCGACCCAGTAAAGCGACTCTACCCCAAGCATATTATCCCCTGGCTTGACTTTCCCCAACTACAGGAACAAGTCTGGGAGAAATTCGACCGCACCGCTGCCTTTACCTCGCGCCCACTATTCCCTTCTAGTACCCAAATCGACTATGTTGCTACGAATATCCAGAACAGACCGATCTATTCGGAAGCGTCTCTTCGGAATTTTGAGCGAGACACGGTGGATAACTTTGTCGAAAAAGCCCTTGAGGTTTTGGGAGAAGATGAAACCCTTCGACATGAGTTTAGAATCCGAGGCCGAGTCGTCTTCTATGATCGCGCAAACTCAACGACAACTTCGTTGGAGAACAGCCTGGAGCAAATGAATCCTCAGGACGTGCGGACACCCCAACGACCGGCGAACACTAGGCATGGAGGAGGCAGAGGTCAGGCGAGAGGAGCGGCGCAGAGACGGGGGTGGGATGGCGCTGCACGAAGACGCAATCGGCGCGC
Source organism: Epichloe bromicola (assembly GCA_023658445.1). Classification (NCBI taxonomy): domain Eukaryota; kingdom Fungi; phylum Ascomycota; class Sordariomycetes; order Hypocreales; family Clavicipitaceae; genus Epichloe; species Epichloe bromicola. The sequence continues at coordinate 5,927,035 of CP098269.1, forward strand.
GGACCAGTTCTGTGTGCGCCTTGATGCTGATCAACGACAAATGCCGATATATGCGGTGGAAAACAAAGCGCCACACAAGATGACAATCCGCGAATTGGTGGCGGGTCTACACCCGATTGATCTGGCTCGCGATGTCATTGACCAAGAAGGCGACACATATGAATTTTATGCCACCCGCCTTGTCGCCGCCGTGGTCACTCAAATATTCTCATATATGATCGACATTGGAGTTCGATACGGCTACATCTGCACAGGGGAGGCCTTTGTTTTCCTGTGTATCCCGGAAGATGACCCTACGATTGTTCAATATTTCTTGTCTATCCCGAATCAAGACGTGCAGCCGGACGATGAATTGCGCCTCCACCGGACCGCCATCGGGCAGGTGCTTGCGTTCACCCTTCAAGCGCTGGCCGCAGAAGCACCCCCTCAAGAGTGGCACGATATGGCACGCGACAAGCTAACGACCTGGGAGGTCGAATATCTCGACGTGTTGAAGGAAATTCCCGAAACTGAACGTAAAGGTAAAGGGCCGAGGTCCTCTAATTATCGGCCCTCGCATTGGAAACGAGATCGGAAAGTACACAACACACGCTCTCGCGCTCCCCGGGGGAAACGAGATCGGAAAGTACACAACACACGCTCTCGCGCTCGCTGTCAGCCAGACGCATCTACATCAAAGCCCAAGTCGCCCGAAGGCAGCGAAAGCGATCAAGAATCGCAATCACCATCCGCCGCAGCATTGTCGCGTGGCCGAAAGAGCCGCAGCCGAGGTAACAACCGTCAATCAACTAAGGGAAGCGAAAGGACACAAGCCGGCCGGGACAAAAAACAGACTTCTCGAAACGACAGGCATTCTACACGCCCATACTGCACCATTTCCTGCATCCGCGGCATGGTCAACCGAGAAGCTCTGGATCACAAATGCCCCAACTGGAAACTCCACGGTGGTCAGAGACACTCCATGGGACCGCAGGAGTTCACACGCCAGCTTCATCGTCAACTTGTCCGAGATCGAGACCTTGGGTTCGAACAGCTGCACATCTGTGGTCGGACAGGCTACCTCATGAAAGCCACCCTTCTTTCACACGGATACACTGTGGTCATCAAAGCTACGACTGTGGAGAAACAGCATCGCCTTCAAGCGGAAGTGGACAATTATCACCACCTCAGGAGCTTGCAGGGACAATACATCCCTGTCTGTCTTGGGGACTTTAAGCCTCGCGTTTCATATTGGTATCACGGTAAATTAATGACCCACATGATGATCCTGTGCTGGTCTGGAACGCGGCTTCAGAGTGTCGACATTGACGGGAATTCCAACTTCTTTAACCAAGAGCGCGACAAAGCTCTGGCTATGCTCCAATCGTATGGAGTTGTCCATTGCGACAGTGAATGGCGCAATATGTTGTGGGATGATATGGGTGGCCGTTTGTTCGTCATTGATTTGGAGGAGATGAAGTGGTTGAAGCGCCCTCGGACCCTTGGATCAACGTCTGGAAATGCACGACGCGGTCAAATAACAAGGACGGGAACACCCAGGCAAAGACTCCGTTCCAGCTCAACCGTTGCCTGCAAATGATGCCCCCAGGCCCATAGCTATGCCTCATTTTGATTTACTTTTTCTGTCATGTTACTTTGTTTGCGCTTTATAAGCGCCGAGCCGGTCTTTTGGCAACACAAACGAAAGAAGTTTATCAGTACAAAACTGGAGCTGAACTTTCCCATTAAAGTATACCATCTATCAAATTATGTTTTGCTTAGAGCATTATTCGAGTACATTCGACATTGCCGTGACCAATTCAACACATCTGTGCAACTACTGACCATGAAGGACCTTTTTGGCACGACCGTCCTCGCGCAAATTCTTGTCCTTGACAGATGGGCAGCCAGCATACTCATTGACCTTGCGCGGCACCGCAGTCGCATCTAGCTTGCTATGAGAAGTCTTGTACTCCTCCATGTTGGTGGGCGGCAAAGTGGTCGTCTCATGATGGATGGCCGAGTTGTGGTGCGTCTCATGGACCGGCACGGTCGTGTGGACGACCTCTGGCTTGATAGTCTCCTTCTCGATGACGGGCTGAACGTGATGGTGGACATGGTGATGGGTGCGTTCTCCGGCGACGACTGGCGCGGCCGAAGACGTGCGTTCGGTGTCATGGGTAGTGGACTTGCTCGCGTACTTGGCCGCGTCCTTGTCCAGGGCCTTCTTGACGTTGGCCTTGTCACCGTGATCAATTGTCTTGTGTTCCACCGGGACGGCATTGAAAGTGTGCTTCTCGGGCCTGCGGATGGGAGACTGTTAGTACAGATCGAATCGATATTGTGATGCGTGGTTTTTTTGTGGGGAGGGGGGGATCAACTGACAGTACTTCTCGATCCTGAACGGGCTGAACAATGGTCTGGTGGTGATCCTGATGAACCTCCTTGTCGACGGCGGTAATGACCTCTTCGTGCTGTTTGGGGAGAACATGCTCGTCTACAACGGGCTTTCGCACCTCCTCGTCCACGGTCGTCTTGTGCTTCCCGTCCTGGGACAGGAAGTTTGACACGGCTTGCTTGGCCTTCTCCATTGTGATTGAAGTTTTTGTCGAGGGGCTTTTGTTTGAGTATAAGTTCTGAGTCTTTGCTGATGGAAGGTGTTGATATTGTTGGGACATGGGAGGGAAGGACGTACGCATTATATACATAACGTTGTCGGCATTGTATTAGACGTCAGCTTCAACCATTTGGTCTGGTTCATGCATGTTGTTCTCGTCAGTGCCCACAAAAACTGCTAGCCATGAGGTCGGACTCTTAAACTACGTCACAAGGGAGGGGATCGTCACCAAGTGCAACACTCCCGAAGGGTGAGACATGACAATCCTCGTCCGGGCGTGAGCCGGTGAACAAAAAACGTCCGAGGGCAAAGTCGGGCAGAGCAACGAGCAGTGTCTGAACGCGTCAACGTCATGCCAAGTAAATGCTGAAAGCTTGCTCTGCGTCCTGATATTTCAGCCGAGCCCAAGTTCAGTTAAACTTTGCGCTACCGATCCAATCCGGTCGTGAACTTTGGCGCTACCCGCCCCCTTCCCTCAAGCTTACCAAGAAACTTGAACGGTAGATCCAAAAACGTCGGAGATTCGAAAAGAAAAGCTTAATTCGGTTCGCTAAAACTCAAATCGCGTCATGGATTGAACCAATTTCGCAAATCGCGCGTCATAGACTGTGCCGCATATCGCTGTTTGCCATCGACAGATCGCAACCGGCCAGAGGCTCTATTCCGTTTCGTTTGAAAGAAGAATATCCTGTCGTTTCCGGCTATTTCATAATGTCAAGATAGGATCTGCATGGCATTCTTACCAACTTTGGTGAAAGCGGACTCTTTTTGTGACTGCTTTTTCCAGAACCGCCCAGGCGAGACATATTTCCGTTTTCAGCAACTTGAACTAAAAACGCAACTTCGAGTGAGTGACTTCTGATGCGATCGACCCCCGTGCTCGTTCCTCTTTCATTAACGGGACGTCGAGTAGTCAAATACAAACAAAACGCAAACAAACTGCTTTGCATCTGTCGCATCATGGCCGCCATGCGCAAGAGTTTCCGGGAACGAATGCACTGGTTTTTGAAACATTTCCGCTCGCACCGGGGCAAAACCACGGCTGAGCCCGAATGCCCATCTCGCTCCGAAGCAAACCACGTTGTTGAAGAGGATCAACTGCGCGGCAGTCATTCTCCGGCAGCAATCGCCCACACGCCGCCTGCACCAGGGCAGCAGCCACGACGAGCGGGATCAAACGTCGATGAAGGGAACCTTGGGACAGAGACAGAGACAGGCCACGATACTACAACGGACGCCGTGCGGCCCATGCCCCCGCGGGAGCCACAGCAGAAGCACGAGACTGTCGATTACACGACCCATGAACGGGCGCCTGCTGTCGTGGAGACGGTCAAGCCGCGCGTACACACGGTTTACGAGATCAAGAGGACGCGGTCGATCCATTTCCACGAACACTTCTTCCATGTCCAACCTATTGTGGAGAAATGGGAATCGGATATCAAGGCCTATGATTGACAGTGGGATGCTATAGATTCTGACCAGGCTCTGTACTTGCGAGAAGTCGATTTGGCGGTGGAGGGGAAGCCTTGATATCCATCTCGCTTCGTTTTCTCAGTAGCTAATACTATCTCTTACACAGTGTCCAACACGAGCAGTGCTGCCCAGCGCTAGCCAGTGGGCTGCAGATCTTGACCTTGACTTAGTGAATGAATGTAATTACCTCTTTGGGACTCTCGGCAATACGGCAGGAAGGCGCCATGTCACCGGATTCGACGACAACTTCTCCCTCTCACCAAGCCTCATGTATTGTTCACACCAGTTGACCCCTGCCTGCAACGGCATCTCTCCAGACACCCGAACCAACAGCGCCACAGTGGGTTGTTTGGTGGTCGGCGAGAGGAGGGCGTTGCGTGTCGTCACCCTCGAGCGCACAGGGCCAGCCAGACAGCTTGTTATCCTAATTCCCGTCTACTTGTATAATTTCAACAGCACATCTCTCGCCAGATTATTAATCTCACTCAGATGCCTCAACGTGTCAACCAACGGACAGACGCGGTCCTGCCTCTCTCCGAGGAAGTTGGCGACGAGCGATAGCACATTCGGCACCAATGGGTGCATCTACAACGTCATGTCAATCAACAAAGCAAGTTTGGACCGACTCCCAGATTCCATGACTCATGAGCCATCAATCATCGTCAAGGAAGGAATCGAGGGCATTATTTTCCTCTCACCTTGAACAAGGCGAACCGAGGTGCAGTCTTGACCAGGAGCACAACCTCGGAGGCAGCATCGTACGCCATCTGCCTGTACGACACGGCCATCAAATGACCGTCGAGCGCGAGCCAAGGGTTTGCCGCGGCCGTCTCGCTCAACGACACCGACGCGCTGTAAGCCAGGACGCGATTGAACCACGGCGCCGCATCGCAGCACCTCGGCGAGTCTGGTCCCCGGGCGTCGGCGCGGAGCCGTCTCTCCATGGCCGCCGCGACCGTGGCGGCGAGCCATTCGTGGCGCGCCCAGAAATCTCCCGACCCGGGCTCGACATCGGAGAAGGGCGTCGTGGTGGACTGGGCGAGCCGTCGATGCGCCACGCAGCGCCCGACGAGGTTCGCCAACATGACGCATTCGGTGAATGAGGACGGTGACGCTGACGCTGACGCTGACGCTGAGCCGCGGCTGTCCATGGTCTCGGCCAGGAAGCCCATGCGAGAAGAGGGTTCCCGAGCATTCTGGAAATCCGCCTCCGCCATCGGGAGACGCGTGCGAATCTAAAGCTGGTCAACAGACGAAGCGTCAGTTGGCCCCCCCTGATCAAGGGGGTGGGTGTGTGTACACACACTTTGTCACGGTGACTTGTGTGTGGAAACATGGCAACCTCTTTGTCAAGACTCACTATTTCTTCGTGAAGCACCAGCGACCGATTGTCGAGCATGCTGGACAGCCGATCCAGTACAAAGGCAGTCCACATGGTCCGCCTCTTCTCCTCGCGTTCAATCCACCCCCCCTGAGACGGCGCCACCACCAAGGCAGCAGCTGGATTCTTGCTGATGCTGCTGCCGCTGCTCTCATCCATGTCCAGTGCGAATAAGCGGGAAAGCTGCAGCAGCCGCAGTGCTCGATCGGTCGTAATGAGCGCCTGCTGTTCCGGCTTGCGCATGAATTCGTAGTGAGCCAGCAGGAGCCAGGCCTGGATTCGCTCGTGTTCGACGCCGTCCTGCCGAGTCTGACCACCAACCCTGGTGGCGATCCATGGCAGTCCGTTCTCGCCCTGCCAATGCTCCTCGTCGTCCAGCATGAGCCGCGTCAAGGCGTACAAGGCGTCGCTCACTGCGCCGAACTGCGCCGACGCGGCTGCGGCAACAGTCCGCATTGCCAAGCGTAAGCACGCCCTGGCGGGGGAGGGATGATGCTCGCCGGCCCACGCCAGATATCGTTGCTTGTGTATCATGGGGAAGATGTGGTGGACTCTCTCAAAGTAGAGCAAGTCACTGGAAGGCCAACGCATGCATGGTTCGTTGGGTGACTGGGTCAGCTTTCGCCCGGGCCTCGCTCCGTCGAGAAAAAGGGGAAGAGAGGGGAGGAGAAAGTTGGGCTTACAGCTCAGCTCGCATAAGATCAGACATGTTCAGCATGTTCAGCATGTTCACGTCTCCGTCGCCCGGGCACGTTCTTGGGGGCGACGGCGGCGTGATGGGACCGAATGACACGTTGCTGCTCGCCGTGAATGCATTCAATGCATCCGGTGACGAGAAAATGCCATGGCCATGCCATTCTCTGTAAAGGTCGGGCCTGGCGGCATCATCTGAGGCATGTGTGAACCTGTCCATGACCGAATATTGGAGTTGTAACTCGTTGAAAGAACCCCCCTCCGCCTCCGCCTCCGCCTCTGCCTCCGCCTCTGCCTCTGCCTCTGCCTCTGCCTCTGCCTCTGCCTCTGCCTCTGGTGTGATTTCCATGCGCGCAACATGACGGCCGTTGTCGTCGTCCTTGTACACCCTGTTTTGGTTGATGAGGCGTCGCTCCAACATTGCTGCGTGCGAATAGCCAGCAAGTAAGCAGCGAGCACACGGAAGAAACACACGAGATGCTCGAGCTTCAAACTCACCGACTCTGGACCGGAGATCTTTCAATTGTCCCTTCCTGGGGCCTCTCCGTGATCTCTTGTCGACGACGACACAATCGACGCCAGCTTCGGCACATATGCCACACTGGGGACGGACCCGATCGCATCGAGCTTTCCGCCTGCGACATTCCTCGCATGCCAGGCCAGGCTGCTGTCTCGTGCTCGCTGTGCTCACCATTGAAATTTCAACGGACTTGGCAGCGGCTTCTGCGCTCCAAGTGTCTACATGCCATGGTTCTGTCCACGGTCGTATGTCCGGTCTTATACTCCGTGCTCGGTACTGTCTATCCGCATCTCCAAGTGCTCTGCCCTTCATTGGCACCGAGACCTGCAGCTGCACAAGGCTCGCTATTGTAACATGTCATAAAGTAGGCTCTGCTGCTGTCTCACATGGAAGTGAATCGATCCGCCTTTTCTGCGAGGTGACACATGATGCAGACGGACATTTACGATTGAGGGGTCATGATTCATGAAGCACGTTTGCCAAGGTTTCACAACATCCACGGCCCGAGGCGTCAGGGGGGCGTCTGGGGGTGTCTTGGGGTTGTGATCGCAAACGATCTTGCATCAAAATATGTCTGTCTGTCTCTCTTCAGCGCAAGAATCCACTTCTTTGCCAGACTTGCAGATACTTCTTCACAACGTCATCGCTCACGAGCCGGACGCTTCTCAACGTAGCCGAGTGTTTATCCGTGGCTATTGTTACTCCCCCACACGACATATGTGCTCGAATGTGTGTGCTCGATGAAATCAAGGGCCTTCGCCGCCGGCTTCTCCCAGGGATCTTCCCCCGGATACATCTGCACTCTTCTCGGCCAATCCTTCAGAGGCACGATGATGCCCTTTTGCGGAATCCCAAGTGCCTCCGAAGGGAGTGGAAAGACATGATGAAAGTGGAAGGACGTCTTTGCAGGGCATAGAGGGTATCGGCGATGCTGATTGACTGAAAGTGGGAGCCTTGTGGTCGGTTGAGGGCTTTATACGCCATCGAAGTAATGGTAGAGTTGGAGCCAGCTTCTAGCCAAATTGCTTCCGGATACTGCTTTGCGAGTCTTTGAACAGCCTGATGAAAATAGACTGGTTCTCTCATGTGCTCTGCGACATAGATTCCGTTCAGCGCATTATTTTGATGTCCCCTGGTCGCTCTTTCTTCAATAGCAATCATGGCCCCTTTCTCCACGCCCCAACTGTCGCGGATTATCTTTGATCTTCCATGTGTCACTCTCAACGCACTTTCCAAGTCCAGCGTGCCGAAAACACAAAGCGTAGTGAGCTCACCGAACGAGTGGCCGACGAGAGCTGTCGCTTCAACGCCACAGTCAAGCCAGCTCATGGCACATGAAACTGCATGGCGAAAAGAAGGGCTGCAATACTGAGGGGTCGTCCATGTCATCGCGCTGGAATATCGCGGGGTAGATGTTTGCTGCTCCAATCGACTTGCACGTATCGTCGCAGGCGAATGCTGTCATACTCTATCGGGTCCCCTACAGAGGTGCCCGTTCCATGCGCCTCCACGACCGAAACATCTTTAGGGTCCAGACCTGACTTCAGCACTACCACCCGAAAGACCTCTGTGAGTGACGATGAGGTGGGAACATATATCGGGGTAGTATTCAAGTTCTAGTTGATGAATGTCGCCTTGATCACGCCCAAGACTTGGTCCCCGTCATCAACGGCCTCGGACAGCTTCTTGAGAAAAACAGCACCGATGGTTTCTCCGCGGCAATAACCAGCAGCCTCTGCGTGAAACGGCTTACACTGCCCCGTTGGACTGAGGAAAGACGTTGCAGCAAGATTCTGGAAGAACATGAGCGTGCTGTAAACATTTGTCCCGCCGGCTAAAGCAGCCGTGCAGTCGCCGCTCAAGATGACGCGGCAGGCCAGGTCAATGGCAACGATTGATGCAGAGCATTCAGTGTCGACCGTCATACCTGGACCAGCCCAGGCAAAGAAGTGGCTGACTTTGCCTACAATATAGCCTCTCAAAGCACCTGTTGCTGAGAAGGCCGTTGGACAGGTGTGGGAGATGTTGTTCTCATAATCGCTGTTGACGACACTCAACAAGCTGTGCTATGACGATTAGCGGTCCAAGAATGGCGTTGGGAAGGGCGGCAACGCTCAGATTTGGCGGCAACAGCCTTGATCGAAGCCTTTCCACCAGCTGCTTTACATGGACTCGGAGTCAGCTGCAACTTTGGGATGGCTTCACATAGTGAAGCCCAGATATGCTCAATTCCCTCGATGTCATGAACAGCCCATTGACTGGCACCATCTTGCTTTGCGAATCTGAATATGCGGCTGGAATACGGCTCGTCAAGAGACATGACTCCGGGCCCGAACACGAGAAGAGTCCTATGAGTCGCCATGGTCTAAACGTGATACCGTAGATGAGGCGTTGTTGAATGTGATGAGTCTGCGTGCCACAAGATACACTCTCAACGATGATGCGGCTTTTGAGGGCAACATGAGAGACACGGAATGCTGTCATGCGATTTTGAGGGAAAGCTCCTAGTTGTTCCGGCAGGTAGCACAGCGGCGAAGAAGTACGCACATACCCGGATGAACATATTCAACGGAGCGACACAATGCTTCAGTATACAGGATCCCGGACATTGAGTGAGCAATACATCCGTCAATGTGACTAGCCTCCGGGCACTACGTGGGTTGTAGAACACACTTACAGCGGAGTTCCATTGCGTCGGTCAGACTCTTTTTATAACATCAACGTTGAGAACTCCGTCGCCTGTCATGCAAGTTGTCAGCGCGCCGCGACACGATGTAGACAATTTGACAAAACTCCGGGCTCCGCCAGCTGTAGTCCAGGAGTCGAAATAAGCCCGTACCACTCCAGGGTTCACATGGCAGTTATCTCGCAGTCAGCTTAGTGTTTCCGTCCGTTGCGCCAACCATAGCTCAAAAGCTCGTAAATATAGGCTCGAAAGATCGGTTCGCACTTCTGCCATCTCTCTGGACCCCAGCGCTACCAATAACTCAAGCTCTTCATTTCTTGAGAATATCATCGACAGCTGGAGAAGACATGATAGGTAGTCTTGGCGAACCGACCGAGAATGCCTGGGCTTCGGAGCCGAAAGCCATTGTTGGCATGAGTTCCAGGTTCGCAGGAGAGGCAACCAATACCGAAAACCTCTGGGGCATGATTTCCCAAGGACGCAGCGGCTGGACGCCATTCCCAGCTTTTGGATTCCGAGCCAAAGGGATATACCACCCAAATAATGAGAAACTTGATACCGTGAGACTCCCTTTGCCTCTGCAGTCCTGCGAAAGCGGAACTCAGCTCATACATCAGGCAGACTCACGTCAAAGGAGCACACTTTTGGCGAGAGGACGTCGGTCTGTTTGAGGCGGCATTTTTTAATTACTCGAGTGGAATAGCGTCGGCGAGCACGCCCGTGAATTATTTTGCCGTCTCCTACTTACAAGGACCCCTTTTTTTTTGCTTTTTGTATTCGCTTGACCCTCAGTATCGACTGCAGCTAGAGTCCATTTATGAAGCTATAGAGAACGGTTAGTTTGGGGATAAACCTATTCATGTTCCAGTTTTCGGCTTCGCTAATGCGTTCGTTCAGCGGGATTGCCAACGGCCCAAATCGCGGGCTCAAACACTTCAGTATTCACGGGAGTTATTGTACATGATTATATAGATTGCTTACTCCGTGACGCCGACACCAGATTAATGGCGACTGGTACTGGCGTGCCAATGATGTCGAGTCGCATCTCACACTTTTTCAACTTCCGGGGTGCAGGCATGGTCGCAATGCATCAAGGCATCCAGAGTTTGAGAACAGGAGAAGCGGACATGGCAATTGTGGGTGGTGCCAATCTCACTCTCAACCCAGACATGTTCAAGGCCTTTGCATCTTCAGGGTACGTTTAGGACGCGTACGGCACTTGACTTGCTGATTTTCTAGGACAAATGCTTACAGCCTGACCAGATTTCTCTCCGGCGATGGTAAGTCGTCTGCATTCGATTCTCGGGCGAACGGGTACGGGCGCGGCGAAGGTGTTGCCGCCATTGTCATCAAGCGACTGCGGGACGCGTTGAATGACGGAGACGCCATTCGAGCCGTGATTCGCGAGTCCCTGCTTAATCAAGACGGCAAAACCGAGATCATTACAGCTCCAAGTCTAGAGGCGCAGCAAGCCTTGATCAGGGGCTGCTATCGAAAAGCCGGCCTGGATCCACGAGACACGCAGTATTTCGAGGCACATGGAACGAGCACCCAAGCTGGAGACAACCGTCGAGGCAAGGTCCATGGCAATCGTCTTTGCGGCTGACCGCTAACCACTACTCATCGGGTCCGTCAAGACGAATCTTGGTCATACGGGAGCTGCAAGTGGACTGGCGAGCATTATCAAAACCGTCCTTGGTCTAGAGAGAGCCACGATCCCACCGTCGATCAAATTTTGAGAAGCCAAATCCAAAACTCGTTCTAGACGAATGGAATGTCAAGCTGATCAGGATATTGGAGAAATGGCCATCGAGCCTAATCAGACGAGCCTCGATCAACAGCTTTGGATACAGAGGGACAAATGCACATCTTGTCGTAGAAGATGCCACCTCGTGGACTCGGACTAAACCACGCAGGAACGATTCTCTTGCAACCTCTCAATTTACCCCATGAAACTCCAAAGTGTTCGTTCTCAGCGGAATAGACAAACAAGCTTGCCAAAGGATTGATTCAAATCTCGCAGACTTCCTGGATTTACATGCGTCGTCGTTGGAGTCGGAAAATAAACCCATCTTGGACAGTCTGGCCTACACGATTGGCCAACGCAGAAGTCGGTTCTCATGGACGGCAGCGCACCCGGTCTATAGCACTGATGTAAATGGCACGGTCGTTCAAACCCTTCGGTCGCCAAAGTTTAAGCCTGCTCGAAGTTCGCGGAAGCAAAGGATCGGCATGGTGTTTGCCGGCCAAGGTGCGTAATGGTATGCCATGGGTAGAGAGCTCGGCGAATCGTATCTGGTGTACAGGGCGTCGATGCAACGAGGGAGGATTACCTGAAGGACGTTGGTGCCGGATGATCATTGTCAGAGGAACTCTCGCGCGACGCTCAAGATTCGCGCGTCTGCTAAGTCGGCTTCGCCACACCGACTCGTGTCGCAGTGAAATCCCTCGTCAACAGTTTTGCTGCGGGACTGGAGTGGGAGTGGATCTCATTTGGCCAATCATGGCGCGGTCCGTCCGACAAGCACTCGGCTTCCCGTTGGCTGCCCATCCCGGGTTATTTTTTTAAGGTCCCCGGCTAGTGTGACATGGCGCGACGGGAAGCCACGTTGACCCACTCGACAGCTGTTTGGCGAGCTGATGAGAAGGAGCTGTAAGGAGCTACCGATAATGAGCCAATCAAGTGTGTTTCCGCCCCACCGACCGACCAGCTGACAGTGGCAGCTGTACAGCTGGCCACGGCTCAGATCAAGTTGGGTTTTGTATAACAAGGTGATGATTCCAGATTTGCCTGGCCAACTTGTCAGTGCATTCTGTCTCCCACGCTCGGATCCCACGATTCTTGGGGGAGTTTCTCGATATTAAGAACATGTCTCAACCGAATGAATCCAAGCGGCCGACAGACCTTGGCGAAGCTGAGAAGCGCCATGTATACGACCGGCTCGGGAACCATCAAAGACCCTTTCCTTTTTTGAATTCCAAAAGAATAACCCAGGGAATCCCATAAACTAGAGCACCTTCAGAAAATGGTTCATCACTGCCATAGCAAGCTTGTCTGTATTTGTCGCAACCTTCACATCATCAGCGTATTCGGTATCTGCGAGAGAAATCACCCACTAGTTTGATATCAGCTCTGAGGTCTTTATCATTGGCGTTTCACTTTTCGTCCTCGGCTTTGCTGTCGTTCCAGCTCTTTAGGGTCCTTTGGTGAGTATAGATGTAATTCCATGTCCCGATTGTGGAGTCCACAAAAATCATCAAATTGGCTAACGTTCTTCATCAAAATAGTAAGTCTTGGAGCCTGCTTTGGGAATAATACAGTCCAGCCACACCCTCCTGCTAATTGAGAGAAGGTCCGAGCTTTACGGAAGACAAATACTTTGGATTGTTTCCCATGTTGCTATGGTGGCCTTCATGGCGGGCTCAGCTGATGGCCAAAATATCCAGACACTCGTCATCCTATGATTCTTTGCTGGAACATTTGCTGGATACCCAGTCGTAAACTCGGGTGGCACCATAGCAGATCTTGTCCCACCGGCTCAGAGAGGGCTCGCCATGACCGTTTATTGTTTGGCCCCTTTCCTTGGACGTATTCTTGGCCCCATTGTTGGTGGCTTCATATCGCAAAACGTGAGGTGGAGATGGGTACAGGGAGTGTGCACCATTTTTATTGGTGTCATAGGTATGTTTTTTAGTGTCTGGATATTTTGGCCACCAGCTGAGGATGAAATGCAAATATGCTTTTGAAGCGGCCAAGATGAAGAAAAAGCAGACACAACAAACAACGACTCCGGCCAAAAGGGAAGAGGACGCGACCTCGGACTAAAACAACGGGCTCCAAGAAACCATGTTTGGTAAGACAATTGACTAGGCAGGCAGCAAAGGCTTATACGTTCGAATTCATCGCAGACTCGACTCAGTACATGTCTGTCAGTGTAGTTATATGCTCTTGGAAACAGTGTGTGCCGCTGTGAAAGACGCCGCACAGCTTGCAGAATTTGCTGTCGAGCCCGCCGGTTTTTTTTTTTTTTTTTTCGAATATTCGACAGTCACGTCCAGTGTGGTAGTATGGTAGTATCCGCAAATACCCGGCCATACTTGAGCGCATTGTTGTGGCTAAATGAGATTGTATTGACATGCAATAACTAACTAAGGCAGGCTACAGGCGACGAAGTTGTTTCAAGGCATCACAATGTACGTCTTCTGGCCTGGTTGACCCGCAATCCCTCGGCATCCCGTTCGTCAAACGTTCGTATAAAAGGGTTTAGCCGAGATTTGAGGAACAATACTCCGTACCTGGTAGCTTATTAGTACGGATATACCCGCGCCTACTCCGGACAAGTGGCAGAATATAAAGAATACATGAGAGCAAGATTCATGCTACTTTGCAAGTCATCAGGAAACACGACTACTCTCACGGACCTTGATTGCACGGCGCAACAAAACCCAGACGCAATCATCCCCACGTCTGCGCCTCATTGAGCGGCCCAACATGCTTGGGGGAACACTGCTTTTCGTGGCCTTGGTCGCGTCGGCGCTCGCCTCTGTTCTTTCTTCTTCTCAGCCGGTATTGTGGGAGGATCTCCCAGACCTGGATGTGTTCCGTGTGGGGAATGACTTTTACTACTCGGCGTCGACCATGCATTATTCACCCGGTGTAAGATGACAGACAATATGAGTAGCTCACATGATGGTATCATTCAAGTCGCTGACTTTCATGTCAGGCACTTCTGCTCCACAGCAAGGATCTCATCAAGTACGTTTTACAAACTGCATCGGGCAGGATGGATTCGCTGGCTAATTGGAGTTCTCAGCTGGGAGTACGTAGGCCATTCTGTTCCAGCTCTGGACTGGGGACCCAAGTACTCTCTCGAGGGCGGGCAGAGTGCATACGTCGAGGGAGTTTTTGCCTCTTCCGTGCGTCGACGCCCAAGCGATGGGAAGTGGTTCTGGGTCGGTTGCGTTGAATACAGCCGCTCCTACATCTACACGGCGTCTTCGGCCGCAGGGCCATGGACGAAATGGGCCGAGTTTTCCAACCATTGTTTCTACGACTGCGGTCTCTTGTTCGACGACGACAGCACACCATATGTCGCGTACGGTGCCAAGACGATTCTAGTCGCCAGGCTCTCAAAGGATCTGAAGTCCCTGGTGGGCAGTCGACCGGTGCATACGTACAGCGGGAAGGCTGAGGGCAGCAGAATGTACAAGATCAAGGGCACCTACTACATCCTCAACGTCGACCCGAAAACGTCCATCGAGTATGTGATGCAGTCCAAGAATGTATACGGCCCCTACCGGTCGGCTACACTGGCCAATGGACCAAAATGTCCTGTTCCTGGCGCGGGATCACCTCAGCAGGGTACGTCTGACGAACGGGCTAGAAAGTTGCCGCATGCTAATACAATGATGACTGAACCAACTTCTCACTAGGAGGCATTGTCGATGATCCGCAGGGGAACTGGTACTACATGGCTTTTTGCAACTCGCATCCCGGCGGCCGCGTGCCCGTCATCGCTCCCATCACCTTCAACGGCCTGGGTTTCCCTCAACTGCGCAATTCGAACGAGTGGCCCTCGCCCATGACGCCGCCCATGCGATCCGCCGCCGTACAGCCCGCGTATTATCAAGATGACTTCGACGGCCCGAGTCTAGGTCCAAAATGGGAATGGAACCACAACCCAGTGATATCAGCATTCAGCCTCGGCAACGGCAACGGCACCGGATTGACTCTGCGAACAGCAAGTGTAACAAAGGACCTGTACAAAGCGCAGAATACTCTCACTCATCGCATATTGGGCCCAAAGAGCCGCGCGACAATCAAACTATCCTACAAGGACATGAAGGCGGGAGATCGCGCAGGCTTAGTCTTGTTGAGGGACCTCTCGACGTGGGTCGGCGTCATCAACAACGATGGCAAGGTTTCTGTGGGCGTGTGGACAGGCTGTGCCCTGACCTTGGCCAAGAGCAAGAATCAATGGTCTACGACGGCAACTGGCTCGCTACAGACTTCGGCTGCCATTCCTCGCACGGAAGAGAAGAGCATTTGGCTGCGTGCTACCGCGAATGTTGCACCACATGGTCCACATACCGTTGAGTTCTCCTACTCCACCGATGGAGACGACTTCCTCGACATCGGCAGCCCTTTTACCATGAGGACGAATTGGGACTTCTACCTGGGTTATCGTTATGGTATTTTCAACTTTGCAACGCAGTCGCTTGGGGGCAGTGTTGATGTAGGCAGCTTCATATTGGAACGCGCTTCATGAAGTTGTATCATCGGGAACTCCTTTGTGCCATGTGCAACCACCGCGCACATGAAAAATCTCCCGAGTCCGATTCGGACCATGGGGTCACCAAAACTAAGAGCGTCATTGGTCAAATTAGGAAGTCGGCCGAAGGGGGGTGTTTCTTTTCCGAGACAGCAATATAGCAAGCAACTTGGTAATTTTTTAATATTTTTTTTTGCTATTAATTTATGTGTCTTTTGCTTCACAGACATCATCCCACCATCGATTCCCTTCACCAGTGGGTACTAATGCGTAAGAGGTCACGCCATAAGTTGTTTCCTAGAATATGGCACCACCCGTGATGGAATTTCGAGTTCCCTAAATGTTGCCCGGCAGCAGGGAATATGACCGATCGTACGCGCTATGCGCGTAGGACTGTATTAGGGAAGCTAAACTATACCTTAAAAGAATATATAATATTAGAATAAGAAGTATATAAGATTTACTATAACTACTCTTTTTATAAAAGAAAAGCTTTTACCTTTCTATTTATATAATAGAAGAATAATTAATTTAATTATATTTTCTACCTTTAATTATCCCTTCTAATTATATCTTTACTAAAAGTTATGTGCTATATAGTAATAGTTATAAGCCTAGGAGGTATATATCTATAACTCCACTAAATCCCCTATATATAAGACCTATATATACACTATACCCTACCTACTAATCCACGCTTATAATAGATACCTTAACTTCTTCTTACCTAAGTCTTAAGACTAATATTAAGTTAGTCTTATCTAATAAATAGGAAGAATAGTATAAAGTATTAAAGTAAGCTACCTAGAGCTAAGAGATTTAGAAGAGAGTTAATCCTTAGCTCCTAAAGCTTAATACTAACTATCTTAAAGAGCTCTCTATAATTACACTAGAGGTATATAAAGCTCTTATTATAAGGAACTAGGGAAGTAAGGAGACTAAGCTTACTTTCTAAGAGGCTCTTTTCTTCCTTTCTTATTAGTATATATCTAAGTATTAAGTATATAAGGTAACTAAGTTAAGAGAGAGGACTATTAGAACCTAGATTACTAGCACTATTAATCCTAATACTTATATAATAGTAATTAATAAGATTAAAGAGAAAAATACTAATAATAAGAAGCTAACTCTTTACTAAATCTCTATTAAACTTAAGAAGAAGTTCTTACCTAGCTAAGTTATTATTAAAGCGGAAGTTATAGCTAAGTATATAGTATATCTTAATAATACTAAACGCGTAAATATATAATTTAAGTATTAGAATAAGTAATAGGGAAAGCTATACTAGAAAGCTATAATATATAAGATTAATAAAGTTTAGGGTCCTAATATAATTTATAACTTTATTATAGTAATTAGAGTATGCTTTAACCCTAAATAGGCAAAAACTAAGATTATATAACTAGTATAAACCTTAGACTCTCTTCCTATAGATATTACTCTTATAAGTATTATAGCTAAGTACGCTTAATACTATAGGGTAATATAAACTATATATACTAATTCTAGTAAAGGGAGCTATATAACTACTCTTAGGGAATGCTCTAACTAAGGTAATAAGAAGTAAGACTAAAAGAATAATAGCCTAAAGAAGTGCCCCTATTAGATAGGTAAGGCACTAAGTACTTACTTTTAGTCCCCCTAAGCTTACTATACCTTATACTATATAGTAATTAGTAAGAAGGTATAGGGATATAAGCCCTTTATAAAGGTTAACTATAGGAAGGTTAAGGAATACTATAAGAGTGTAGAATAGAAAAACCTATATACTAAGGTAGTAAAGGATAGGTAGATAGTAAAAGGCACTAAAGATTATAAAGGAGAGAAATTACCTAGTGCTATTACTATAGTAATTATTAACCTAAAGATTCTAGAGAGTATAGCTCCTCTAAAGGGAAGCTATACTATACTAAAAAACGTAAAATATATACTCTTAGAGAGTACCCTCTTTAATAACTATAGCACTCTTTATATTATTAATAGTATAAACTACTTTAAGCCTAGAATCTTTAAAGAAATATTTAATAATTACCTTAAGGCTAGAATAATCTCTTTCTAGATTATAGGAAGAGATACTTATATAATTAAGAATATTTTTAATAGGCTAAAGGGAGAACTTATAAAAAACCTTACTTTATAGAATATTATACTTATAGAAGGATTTTATATAAATATTATATTAGAGAGCCTTCTTTAGAAAAAGGGCGTTTAGTATTATAGAGCAGACTACTCCTTATATATTAGACCCTTTTATAAGAGCTTATTATTAGCTAAACTTAAGAGGAAGTATAATATTATTTTTCTTTAATATAAGCCTCTTTCCTCTTATAATAGTCCTAAGTAAGTAGTGAATTTAGCTATAGTACTAGTAATATTCTTAATAATTAATTTAGAAGGAAATAAATAACACTTATAACGCGGTTAACTAAGTAGAGACCCGCGCTCTATATAAGCAGACCCTAAAGAACTATAGTACTTATATTCTAGCTACCTTAGAAAGGATACTCTTACTAAGAGTTACACTTATATAAGGGGAGTGTAATTATATAGAATAAAGCGTAGAGACTATAAGATATATGCTCTAGTCTATGCCTGCTAGGTTATTTTAAGAAAACTACTAGAATATATATTACTAAGACTATTCTAGAGGATCTATTAGGACCTTTAGGACTATAAGACTAGTTATAATAGTATAAACTAGTTACTAGTTATAAAAGATAAGTTCTTAGGTATAATTTAAGTTTATATATTACTAGATAAGTTATAAGTAATAGTATTTAATATACTAATCTACTTTAAATAATAGGTTATAAGATAATTTAGATTATTAATTATAAAGATTAGGTAAGATTACGAAGGCGCTATTATTAGCTAATTTATAGATATGATCTTCTAAACGTAGGTATGCTTATAAGGTATTAATCTTAAGCTTATACCTCTATATACTTATAAACTAAATAAAGCTATAGAAAGAGCAGGGTAGATAATTATATTATAGTTAAATATAATACTTATAGGCGTAGGGCTACTACTAAACCTATAGTTAGAGAGTATATAAGTAGTAGCGTACCTATATAATATTAGTCCTGGTTAATAATCTAGTTAGAAAACACCGCTAGAAACCCTAGAAAGCTGGTTCTATAATAATGCTTAATTACTAATATAGGAGCCTATAGCTAACCTAAGGCTAGATTAGAGCGGGTTATATATATATAGCTACTGCGCCTATCCCCTTAAAAGGGATTGTGAAGCTAATAAATATAGATAGTTCTATAAGATACATCTAAGGGGTTATATTAGATATCTAGTTAGGTATTCTGCCTCTAATATTTATTGCATTTAGATCCTAAAGCTAGGAAAGGTTATAATAATAAGGAATATTATGTTTAATAAGTTGATTTTTTATAATATAGTATAGGAAAGCGTAATTAAGCTTTTAATTAATAAACTTAAAGCGTAATTCTAAGTCCTTAAGATTAATATAGAATTAGATAATAAGTTAAATCTTTTCCTAGCACTAATTAAACCTTAAATAGAATAGACTAAGAGTTTAAACTTAGGGGTAGATAATACCTTATAGACTTCTTAATTATAACTAAAGGAGAGAGAAGCTATTTATTTTAATAAGAATATTAGACTTTAAATACCTTAGCTATTACTAGATCTACTAATTAGAGAGTAGGAGACTCCTAATCTAGGTACTTAGGAGAGTAAAATAGAGTATAAAGCTCTAGATTTATATACTCAAGGAAGTAATATAATAATAGATCTAATAAGTAGTAAGCGGGATACTACTATAAGGGCTTAGGAGAGCTAATATCCTTATAAGGTTCTAGAATACTAAGTATATAATACTAAGGACTAAGTTATTAATAGCTTAATAGGTAATTAACTACCTAAGCTAGTAAATAAAGTAGACTAGTAATAAGATAAACCTATAGGAGTAGACACTAGAATAGCTACCTATGTAGAGAGCTTAAAGGGAGCTCTAGCTATATAGCTAGAAATTATAGAAGAGAGCCTTAGAATAGTTATAATATATAAAGGTATATAAATAAGCTTAAGATTATAAACTAAGAGAGAGTAGGGCTAGATTCCTTCTTATACTCTAGTACTAAGGAGGAAGAGAAAAGGACCTAGTAAAGCTCTTATTAATAGTCTCTAGGACCTAAAAGACCTCTTTACTAAATTTAGGAAGACTAAGGATAGAGACCCTTATAAGCTTTTTCTAGGAGATTAGGATTTTAAGAGCTATAAAACCGTGTTTTTAGTAATTAATATGTATTATAATAAGGAAAGTAGATTACTCCTTAAACTAAAGAGAAAAATAGGGATAGTTTATTAATTAGACCTAGCTAAACCTCTAAAGTTATAGAAAAGAGCAAAGGATTATCTATTTAAGGAAGAATAGATTAATATAATAAATAAAGAGATTAATAAGCTAAAAGAACAAGAAATATAGTAGTAAATAAAGTGTTCTATAGCTTAATTAAAGCTATTACTATTAAAATAGGTATTCTCTTATAAGTTTAATAAGAAGGGGATGTTAATCTATTATAAGGTGTGTTTATATATGCGCGGAGATCTCTAGGATACCTTAATAATTAAATATACCTATACTATAACGCTTGCTACGCATATATTCTATGTGTTTATAGCGCTAGTTACTAGGTTTAACTTAGAGACTAGGTAGTATAATATTAAGAATACTTTTCTCTATATAGATTATAGAAAAGAGGGAATTCCTATAATATATAAACTTCCTAATAGCTTTACTATACTTAGAGAGTGTGTAGAATTACTTAAGGTATTATATAGATTAAGGGACTCTCTATAGCTCTAGTTTAAAGAGCTAAGTAAGTCTCTTAAGAAGCTTAGGCTTAAGTTAAGCTAAGAGAAGCCCTACTTATTCTATATAAAAGATTAGACTATCTTCCTTATATTCTTTATTAATAATATTCTTATAGCTTTCTATAAGGATAATAAGAAGATTACTAACTAGATCTCTAAGGGACTAAAGAAGGTATATAAATTAGATAATAAAGGTAAGGTAGGATTCTTTCTTAGGATCTAGATTATTAGAGACTAACTATAGTAAAGGGTATATCTTAGTTATAAGGTATATATTAGTAAGATTAGGGAGAAATTTAGGTAAGTAGGAAAAGGCACTTTCCTTACTATACTAATCCTAGTAGTAGAGTATTATAAGTTTAAGGGCAAAGCTAAGAAGTAGGTAATTAAGATCTACTAAGAGAAGATTAGGTTAATCCTATACACTATAATTATAATTAGACTAGATATTACCTTTATAGTAGTAAAGTTATTATAATACCTTATAAATCCAGGACTAGAGTATATAAAGGCTATAGACTAAGCTATCCGCTATTTACTTATAATATATAAACTTACGCTATGCTTTAGTATAAGCACTAAACTTTAAGCTCTTTAGATCTTAAGTAATATATTATTCGCAAATAATCTTAAGATATATAAGTTATTATAAGAATACCTAATTACTCTATTTAGTGGACTAATTATCTAGAAAGCTACGCGCTAAATAATAGTAACTATGTCTATAATAGAAGCTAAGTTACTTACTTTATAATAAATAGTAAAGGAGACTATAAGTCTATAGTGCCTATTTAGAGATATTAAATTTAATACTTATAAGGACTAGGTTATTAATTATAATAATTAATAAATAATTTAACTTATATTAAATAAGAGTAAGCAATTAAATACTTAACTATATTATATTAATATTTATAATATATAGTTAAAGCAAGAATTTAAGAGAGGAAGCTTTAAGATCATGTATTTACTAATAGCTAAAATGCCCGCTAATGGATTTATAAAGGCATTAAATTAGGAGTAATTTAAATACTTTAGATTAATACTTAGGTTAGTAGATCTACGTATATAATATAATATTTAAAGCGCATAGGTTACTAAGGAAGCATAGGAATGTTAATAAGGGGGCATAAAATTAATTACCCTAGAAAAATATATAAAGGCCCCCTCTTTAGTAAGCAAAGCGCTACTAAGGCAAATAGGATTAGAAGAATATAAACTCTAAAACACTATTATATAAAAACATATATATAAACGCTATTCTAATAAAGAAAAGAGATAGGACTTATATAAGAAGGTAAATAACCTCCTTAAGATAGGCTATTACTATAGTTACCTTCTCCTTAGATACTACTAAAGAACCCCTAATAGTAGCTTTAGCCCTAATACTAGGAATAACCTTATTATATATAGAATCCAGCTTTATAATAAGTTCTAATTAGAGTTATAGCGCCTTATAGCACTATTTAACTATCTATATAGTTATAAGAAGATAAGTAGGGGAAGAGGTAGTTAAGAGCGCCTTACCTTAGCGTTATTATCTAGCGCTAATAATATCTACTTAGTAAGGGGAATATAAGTATTATATAAAGGCTAATAATAGTAATTACTAACCTTATATAAGTAGTATCTCTAAGATTATCTAGACCTAACCTTATAGTAGTAACCTAGATTACCCTTACCTATAATACCTACTTAAATATACCTATTATAGGGTATATCCTATAAGGCACTATAAGGGTTAGGTTTACTAGGCTATAGAGTTAGTGCTTAGTAAGAGGGGGAGTAGAGCTTTAAATAAACTATTTACTTCTATAAAGATTATAAAGGATTATACCTTATATACCTACCCTAGACCTATACCCTAATAGGATATAAAGATTATAAAGGTATATATATAGTATACTCTCCTCCTACCTTAGTAGAAGATAATAACTTACTAGTAGGCTACTTAGAGCTAGCTAGGGAAGGAGAAAGATTCTTATAGGTAGTACTATTACCTAGAGGGAAATTTAAGGCTAAATTAGCTAAAACATAGGCTTAATACTACTTAGGAGTTAAATCTACCTAGAAATCTACCTCCTCTTAAGCCTAGGCTAATATATAAAAAGGGAAAGGAGCTATATTAATTAAAATATAGGGGCTATTAATAAAAAGTATATTAGAAAGGTAAGAAAAGGAAGCCTATAAATATTAAGGTAGAAGAGCCTTTATAAGAAGGGAGTATAGGTATAAAAGTAAGAAAGCTTACTTTAATCTTATATTAGAATTACCTATAATAATAACACTATATATCCGCTAGTTAATATAATAATTAGTGGTCTTAATAACCTTAATACTAATTAGGGGGTATATTACCTAGTAGTAGGGAATATAACTAATTATACGCGCTATACGCATAGGACTATATTAGGGAAGCTAAACTATACCTTAAAAGAATATATAATATTAGAATAAGAAGTATATAAGATTTACTATAACTACTCTTTCTATAAAAGAAAAGCTTTTACCTTTCTATTTATATAATAGAAGAATAATTAATTTAATTATATCTTCTACCTTTAATCATCCCTTCTGATTACATCTTTGCTAAAAGTCACGTGCCGCACAGCGATACTAAACACTACGTCAAATGCTACGTCATAGAGTCCCATAGATCCATCACCCCCGCCCGCTTCAAGACATGGAAACAACTTGTTCACTCAAAATTTCTACGATTTATTCTTTCCTTTCTGTTTCATTCACGCACGCTCCTCCGATACCTGCAAAACATACGCGTAAAGGCCATTCATTCTGTGCTACGAGACCAGACGGAAATTCAAGATGGCAAAGCAATTTAACAATGGTAGAGCTATAAATCAATCCCCCTGGCATCTATTCCCTCGAAATTCACATCTAACACGCCGCTTCACGAAAAGAGCAGGACATTCCCATTTCGAAGCAGTCTTTCCCAGGCACTGACCGTGACATGCCTTCCCCCAAGCCTGTCAGAGGTGAACTGCCCGACGGACGGGGAGAGGCTCACAGCTACTTGGCCGCGAACAAGCTCAAGGACAAACGAGCACTAATCACCGGCGGCGATAGTGGCATTGGGGCAGCTACAGCGGTGTTGTTTGCCAAAGAGGGCGCCGTCGTAACCATCGCCCATCTTCCCGAGGAAGAGGGCGATGCGCGGGACACTAAAAAGCAGGTCGAGAAAGCAGGTGGTGCTTGCCATCTCGTTTCTGCTGATTTGGTAAAGAGGGAAAACTGTCAGAGGGTGATTGATTTTGCGATTGAAAAGATGAAGGGCATCGACATATTGTTCAACAATGCCGCATGTAGGTCCAGACACGCACACACACACACACACGCACACACACTATGACATGCCACGAGCTAAACAAGGTTGCAGACCAGATGATGGTGGAAGATATCGCAGACTTGTCAGAAGACCAATGGGTGCATACATTCGATATCAACATGCATGCTTACTTTTACATGGCCAAGTATGCCCTGCGTCACATGCAACGCGGGTCCGTCATCATTAACAACGCGTCCATCAACGCATACATTGGTCGACCGGATCTGCTGGACTATACCTCCTCCAAAGGCGCCATCGTTTCCTTCACGCGAGGCCTGAGCAATCAATACATCTCGAAAGGAATCAGGGTCAATGCTGTCGCGCCAGGGCCAGGCAAGTTTGTCCCCGTCACGCGACCAGAGTAAAGTAATAGACGAGCTAACGATCAATTCACCCTACCTAGTTTGGACTCCTCTCATCCCAGCCACCATGAACGACGAGGCGCAAAGGCAATTCACGAGCCCAATGGGACGACCGGCACAGCCGTCGGAAATCGCATCGTGCGTTGTGTTTCTCGCGTCAGCGGACAGCTCTTGCGTAAGTGGTCAGACGATACACTGCAATGGTGGTACCGTTGTCAACGGTTGATTGATGGACCGTGATGCAAATGCATGCTGAGGAAGGCAATGAACGGGAGACCCGGGGTTTATTTCGGGCACTAAACAGTCTGGAGGTGCAGCGAGCCCTGGGACCTACCTAGTAATACTCTTGCTTGATTTACCTGATAATTCCGCTCAGTGTTCTCCCTTTCTGATGACTTTTGCAATCGATGAACGAGGTCAACCGTCATCTGGCAATGTGACGTACCTACCTGACCAAATGTCATGGAAAGTTTTCCAGTGTCCAATACGCACCCCCCACCCATCCGTTGTTTCAGTATTCACCATTATAAACTTATTCGATCTTGGTTGGCCGTGTCCGACGCGGCGCACGGTATAGTCGGTGACACCGACGTGGGATGGAGTATTTTAGACGCGAAGAAGACCCCAAGCCGTTCCTGACTCGGAGCGAGCGGCTCGGGAGATTTTGTTCCTTCGATGTTGGGGTTCCGACGCCGCCCCCTTGTGGGTAAATCATGGCGGCGAGGTTCAAACGCAATTCGTGTGCAAGACAAAGGAAGGTCCCATTCCCCAACTATTTCCATTTCCCGTGCGGGGGGGGGGAGGCATGCATGCGGCTTGGAATTGAGCTGAAGAGATGCCTTTGGAAACCACGACGTTCAAGCAAAAGGGCCGTGGCCAGCCATCGAGGGTGAAACGGACGTCGTCGTCGACTCCGTCGAGGTTAGGAAAAGCACGACTCGAAATCCCGGCGAAGCATCTCTGTCTGTCACATCATCCACATTCGCCCCCATGGCCCAGCCCAATGTTCGCATCTCTTCACTCGGTCGTCCGGTCGCATCACCACACATGAGACGTCTGCAAAAAAATGCGGCATGAATTGACGAGTTTCAATCTTCGCAAGGCATCTTGCCCTCGAATCAGACGCGCCGGCCTGGCCCAATCACGCAAGGGTGGGGCTCCATCATGATACCAAACTTGTAACGACTCGTCGTCTAAAACACCACGACACCAGGGCTTTGACTCAGGACGATTCGCCGTCGGATGACATGATGCCCCAGAGAAGTCGTTGACCTCAATGGCATACAAATACTGTCTCCATCCCGCTTCATTCAACCTCTGCATCAACACAAACACATAATCCGTCATCCTCTTCCTCACCCGAGCACTAACACATCAATCAAGTATAGCTGGCCTATATCTTACAATCTAATACCTCTAATTCACACACACAAGTTCAACAACTCCCATCCACATCAATCAAAATGGTTGGTATCAACAAGTTGGCTCTTATTGCTCGTAAGTCGTTGAACAAACTCCCCAACCCCCGCACTCCTCTTCTCTCGCAGCTGGAAGGAATGCACTTGTTAACACGCCAATTTCACCAGTGAGCGCAACCGCTCTTGCGGCTACTATTCCCAGCGACCGCCGCGGAGTGGACGTTCTTGCCGAGGGCGACATTCTCAGCCGGGCCTCGCCCCTGATCGACCTGGACAGGCGTCAGGAGCAGAAGGCGCCCGACACCCCCGAGGTCCAGAAGCTCAAGGAGGAGAGAAAGGCCATCTCCCCCGAGCTCGAGTAGGCCAGGGAAGAAATGAAGGCCGCCGGCAAGGCCGCCGAGGACGCCATCCCCCAGGAACTGAAGACAAAGGAGGAGGAAGCCAGGAAGAACATGCGCGAGGCCCGCAAGGCAGCCAACGATGCCATCCCCCAGGACCTCAAGACCAAGGAGAAGGACGCCCGCAAGAACTTGAGGGAAGCTTCCAAGGCCTCCGAGGCCGCCATCCCCCAGGAGCTCAAGACAAAGGAGCAGGAGGCCCGCAAGAACCTGAAGGCGTCTGCGAGAGCCGTCGAGGAGTCCATCCCCCAGGAGCTCAAGACGAAGGAAGAGGAGGCCTTCAAGAAGTTCAGGTCCGTCCGCCAGGGTCTCCCCGAGGACAAGAAGAACCAGCTGAAGGACAACGGCAAGGCCCTGTCCGCCGCCAGAAACAAGGAGACTCCCGCCAAGAAGGACTAAAAGGCCGCTGTGAGACACCCAAGTTTTGGGGGGGGGTTGCAAGTCCACCTGGGGCAGGAAACTGCTCCTCCACACATCCTCCACCTCTTTTTCTTTTTTTTTTTTTCTCCAGATCGTGTTACTCCCGCGCTGTCCCGCTGTTCTCAATTCGACCGAGTAGCTACAAAGAGATAGTTGCGACGATTGGAAGCAATCAAACAAGGAAATTTTGGGTGCAATGGTGTCTCAATTTCGAAACGTGTCGATGCATTTCCCCGGGTGACAGTGACAGTGAATGCAGCACGAAAAAGGGTTAGACTGAAATAGCATCTCTGAGGTTGTCAAAATGTCCAAGTAATATAATTGCCATGGTCTCCGAAGTTAAGCGCAGCCCCCGCCGCGACTCTACTTGGCATTGGCCAGCTGCACCTTCTGCACTCCACACGGAGTGTCAGGACTCAGGGCTCAGAATCCTGCCCTGCTCAGTAGCGAGGTCAGTACGTCGGTAGTGAGGTCAGTTTTAGCGAGTCAACGCCCTAGCATGTACATGCACTAGGTGCCCTATTATAGAGGGCTTTACGGACCATACGTAGCAAAAAGTACCCGCAGGAGCGTGTATGTAGTCACTGCAGTGTAATTGGTTGCCATCTCTATCGTGAATGGGGAGCTCAAAACGTGGAGAAACATCAACTCGGTTTTGCCCTTTATCTCACAGATCTGGCCGGTACCGCACAACGTTGCTACACATCTTTCCCGAGACGGTCGAGTCATCGCTAATGCGTTGCCTATTACGATGAGGGCTGTGCCCATCATCCGCAGCAGAACCGGCTGCTTCACATGCCGACGGCGGAAGAAGAAGTGCAGCGAGGAAAAGCCCATCTGCATCGGATGCAAGCGCAACAAGTTGGGATGCACGTGGCCGGCTGAAATGCTGGCGCAGGATCAATCGGAATCGTCGCATCATCGAACCACAACCACGACATCGGCTCCTCCGCTCCACCCGTCAGCCGGTCAGCTCGATGCGCATTCTCCAGTAAGCCCTCACTCGCAGCAGTCGCAAACTGTGACTTCTCCGCTCGAGGGGACTTTGCCTGATGCTTCTTCGTTTCGGAATGCTGAAAGCCCACATCTCCGGCGCTACTCGACTGCATCGTCTGACGCATCGTTCGGACTTGGGCCTGGGCATGAAATTCATGATGAGGTGCAAAGTGACTTGGAGAATCCCGCATCACCCGCGACGCCTTCGCCATCCTTTGGGACTTTCGCAAACCTGACCCTGGAAAGCGACTCGAATTCACAGCATCCGCCAGATGGGCCCAGTGTCTCAGAAGTCGCATTCGTTTCTGGAAGAGAAGGCCTCGGCGGAGACAACATTTACCTGCATGAGAACATCCCCATGAACATGAGCCTCCTACCTTCTCATGGCCACGATTCCTTCGAGCTCCTAAGCTACTATCTGTCTCGGACCGCCAACAGCATGGGAAACGGTTCTACCGACATCAATCCGTTCGTGGCCAAACTGATTCCCCTAGCCTTTTCCGACCCGCTCGTTCTGCACCTGATTCTTGCACAGAGTGCTGTCCATCGACACGCTTCAAGGGAATGCACTTCTGGTGGTGAGGTTGCAACAAGATACTACTCGAACTCGTTGAGAATGTTTGGAAATCTAGTCGGGGAATACGTCGCGGGCAAAGAGGACAAGAATCTGGTTGTCACTGTTGGCAGCCTCATCCTATGTCTTACAGAGGTGGGTTTCCAAGCTGATGTATATCAAACTTTTGTTACAAATGCCGGAAAACGGAAAAAAAAAAAAAAAAAAAAAAGTAACACATGATACATATTCTAGGTAGCGAGAGGAGATGTAAACGGCACAATTTTCGACCATCTCGCGGCATCAAAGTCTCTGTTGACGAGCTTGCTCAGTGGACATGGACCCAATGTCTCGGATGATCTACCAGAGTTTCTAGTCGAGTATTACATGCACATGGTGGCTTCAAGCATGATAACGAAGGACCCAAGGGGCACTTCACAGGTCGCTCCTAGCCCTGCCATCGAAGACGCCGGGAAGCGTTTATTAGCAAAGAATTACATGGGCCAGCTTTGCGGCTGTTGGCTCGAGATACTGACGTTAATACCACAAGTATTCCAACTGGGTCAGAGTATCTTACAGACAGGTGATCAACCTGGATTGTCCACGTCACCCGACGACATCATTGCGTTCGGCTTGCTGCAGTCGCAAATACTCGATTTCATCCCTTCCGTAATGGCCAGCCCCAATAGTCGACTTGCGGGCTTGGTTTTCAAACAAGCTGCTCTGCTTTACTTGTGGAGCATCTTTGGCACACCGCAACAAAACGCACAAACGTCCATGCATGGACATCTCATGAACAGTGCGGTCATGGAGGCGGTATCGTTCTTGAACCGACTGCCAGCTTCGGAGCGCGTGAACACGAGCCTCTGCTGGCCCCTGATGGTAATCGGGTGCTGTACAACGGACCCAGATGTCCAGCATACACTGAGGTTGAGGCTGCAGGCCATGATTGAGACGATAGGCCTCGGTAACATGCACCAGACGCTGACACTCTTGCAGCATGTTTGGGGGCAACCACCCGAGAACGTTAGTCCCTGGACACTGCGAAGCGTCATGCAGCAATGCGAGATCTGGATATCGTTTGCTTGAGTGAAGGGTGAACCATCATCAACCCCATCCTGCGACAACAGGCCACGAATAACGGCATCGGTGCGGTTTTTGCAAGTGACTTGAACATGGACAATTACAAAAACAACGGACGGCCACTGGGCGCTTGTATATAAAAACCTCTCAGCAATGTCATATACCACGCTGTTTTGTCAGCCAAATCGCCAACACGCCACTGTATCCGAAAAAAGATGTCCCGTAATCTTTGCACAAACTAGCACGCCCGTTGTGCGAATACCCGCTCGAACTATGCCATCCTCGAGCACTTCGTCATCGAAATATACACGCAGTCACTTGCTGCTAGCAAGTCGCTCAACGGACACTTGAGCCATGCAAGGAAGAGTAAGATTTATCAGCGTGCACAACTGCCTGCTGCATTTGACTCGGCGCACACGTTGGCGCCTTGGCAGGGAGACCTTGGACAAGGAGCCCACATGGCTGAACTCGATACGGCTGACGATGCAGATGATGTCGGTTTCCACCACGTCAGCATCAAGGTGATGAATAGAGCCTAAATTATGGATGTGAAACTCATCTGCATCTGTGATAGTAAAAGCAGTTCCGTCGTCATATACATGCTTTGCCTTGTTTCAATTGCAAAAAGTCGAGTCAGCATGGTATGTCGATGCGGTTTCAAGCTCTGGGCGACATGCTGACTTGTTACGTACGAGCGGGCAACGGGATCATGCATTGAATGACTGCAGCCCTCGATGTTTTCGCGTCAACCTCGATTGATACCAGACCTTTCCCCTCTTCATTTCCCAACATTGTGACAGATTTTCACAGATTTTCAATAATCCAAGATGCTGCGCAAGAAGGAGGCTTTTACCGTGGTCACGCCGATGCCCAGCTTCATCCCGCGCCAGCTCGCTCTCGATATCCTTCATTCGCATAGCGAAGTCATGACGCTCAACCCACTCGTCCTCGACCATAAGGCAAAACATGTTATATTTCATTTCAATCGGCTCTCACCCAATTTGCGGCCTCCCTTTGCTCCTCTGAACTGATGATAAGTCGGCTGAGCCTCTCGTATCGGGCCAATCCTCCCTAGAAAGTTGGCAGGCGTGTTGCACGGGCAAGGCTTCGTCGAGCCGTCCAGTTCATCCATCAAACACATGCAGTGGATAATGTTTCTCGCAGCGCCATGCTGCCTCACGGCTTCACTGCTGCCACCGTGAGTGCCGCACGCACAGGGCTCCATCTCGCTGCTTTGCACGTCGTC
Source organism: Epichloe bromicola (assembly GCA_023658445.1). NCBI lineage: Eukaryota > Fungi > Ascomycota > Sordariomycetes > Hypocreales > Clavicipitaceae > Epichloe > Epichloe bromicola. The sequence continues at coordinate 5,957,326 of CP098269.1, forward strand.
CACGGGACAGAGGCAATGGACTTGGGGCTCTACGCCTGCCTCATCGCATGGCAGCCGGCCTGAAGCGCATTGACTTGAGACGACACCACTTATACTCTGAATGTCTACTTGTCGAATTTGGGGGGGAGGTTCGCAATCGCAGGGCCCTTTTGACGTTAGGCAATCACAGTGCCTTACTTGGATGTATTTCTACACGGTATCAATTTATCTGCAGCTGACAATGGTGTCCTCGGGGGAGTCCGCCCACCTTGGCATCATGTTCGACTGTTGCAGCCGTCACAGCCACGTAGCCAGAATAGCCAGGGAGAAGGAAGTGAAATATCTCATGTTGGCACAGGTGCAATGCTGCTTGCGATTTCGTACTGACGGGTTCAGGGAATGGGAGAAATAGCTGTCTATGTACCGCAACGTCATGGGCTGTGTATACGAGCGAGGTCCAAGACACAGATTTGCCAGTTTCCTGAAGAAAGCAGGGTGACAATGGCCTGCTCTACTTGATTGGTTGCTAGCATTCTTAGGAATGAATCCGTCGTCAGTGTGCTTGAGCTGGGAATGAATATACGTCGGTTCTTGAAATACATGCTCGTTCAAAGCAAACCATAATACCAGCGAGGGCGGCCCAGTTAGCTGACAACTTGCGGAGATGTAAGGGAGGAATTCATGAATGCAGTCGCTACGTACCTTTATTAAGAACGAGTTTAATAATCATAGCTGGACCGACTAATCCGCTTGCATTTGCATTTTCTGGAACCACGGCATCGGTAGACGGTAGACGCAATGCAAGGGAGGGCCACCGATTAGCCGTGAATAGACGAGCGCACTAGTTAGGTGATAATGCAAATTAATTGTGTGTTCGTCCAACAAGCATTTAGCTGTTGGACCCCACAACCGGCTCGTTCGTCTAGGGGTCAGGACGCTGGATTTTGATCGAGAAATTCCAGAAGCACCAGTTCGAATCTGGTACGAGCCTCGCTTTTTTTTTCTCCACGCATCGTTTTGTCTTTTATTTTTCAGCGTCATGGTGCACTGCTCGTCCGTCGATTTGGCCATGACTCCCTCCGGCTCCGGGTTGCAACGGCCCGGGCAGAGAGGAAACCGATGATGACTTATCTGCTGCTTTACAACCAAGACGAAGCGTGGCGCGGTACGCCAAGCGCAATACATATAGACATGGCCAGACATGGCCAGACATGGCCAGACATTGATGTACTGGAATGGAATAATACCTGTTCATCAATTTCCACTTGCCAGCCAGCTAACTCGGGCGCGCGCCAGGACTAGACTAGGGGCAGCCTGGGCAGGTAGGCACGGAGGACTCCCTCCAGCGAGTCTCCTCCCTCGCTTGGCGCCAACCTTGCCGCTTTGGGGGGTGGAAGAACGGTCAGCAGACCGGAAATACAGTGGGCGTAGCTGCGTCACCAGGTCTTTCACATGCGTGTGACTGCATCGGACTGCATCCTCCATCACGCGCCTGCTTGCCCGGCCTGCCTTCTTCCAACAACTCGATTACGCCCGACCTATTGAATTCTCCTAACTTGAGCGCACATTACCTAGCTATCACCTTGTATACCGCTTCCTGTCGTCCTAAGCTACCACTCCCGCAGTCACTATCAGTCGGTTTGTAAATTCTAATCACACTCGCCCATTAACACGAACACGGCCTTCTCTCCGCAGTGTCCCACCGGTGTGTACGTTTCGCAACAAGTTGGGAGAGACATCACGGCCGGACAGTTTATGAGCCATCTCCTTCGATAGACGAGAGTCCTGACAAGAAGGGACACGGTACACGGGACATGTCATGGACTGAAACTCTTCGCTTCCGATAATTCAAGTGTCATCCCCTTCGCCATTTTCTTGGCAACAGAATCGAAATGTCAGATCTTCTCGTTCAACCGCACAAGGTTGCAGGGCTTCACGGGCCGGGCCCCAGAGAGGCATCCTCTGCTCAAGGAAAAGTCGATGCTCCTTCGTCTCAATCATCCAGCGGTCGAACAATTCGGAAGGCTGTCTCGAGGACATTCAGAGATGCGAATAATGCCATTCTATCATGGAAGGACGGGCTGACTCCCCAAGAGCGCGAATCCAACCGTGTACGGCAGCAGAGGAGAGATGGGCTATTGGATCAGATGAAAAACGTGGGTCAAGTTTTCATAGGAGCATTGGGGGCCTTGTCTGCAGAAATTCTGTGCTAATACATACATCTTGACAAGGCCCAAACATATCAACAATGGACCGCCGCTGCATCAGAACTTGACGCACTAGATGGCAACGACAGATGGAAGAATGATACGGCGGACGGCGAGTATGACTTTTTGTTCATTCAGGAGCGCTTGCGTGCTCTCGACGAAGCACGCGCAAGCGGGGACGTTCGGGCTACGATGCATCTTGTTCGAACAGAATTGAGTCGAGACCTGGGCGGTGTGGACAACGTCGACCTGTACCGTCATTCCTATGTTGGCACCAAGAAGCTCATTGAGCGCTACGTCGACTCAGCAATTCAATCCATTGACGCCCTCGTCTCCCAAAGCAGCGCAGTCAAACACCACAACGTCGAGGTGAAGGACCTTTTGGAAGCAATGTTGTACTCGCGACAAAGCTTTGGTCGCAGCGCCTTGTTGCTTTCGGGGGGCGGTACATTTGGCATGACACATATTGGCGTGTTGAAGGCCTTGTTCGAGCAGCAGCTTCTTCCTCGTATCATATCAGGTGCCAGCGCAGGAAGCATCGTCTGCGCCGTCATGTGCACCAAGACAGACGAAGAGATCCCTGGACTCATCCAAGAATTCCCGTACGGGGACCTTTCCGTCTTTGAAGAAGAAGATAGCGATGTGGGTGTCTTGGGACACCTTAGGCGTCTCTTGACGGAGGGCAGCTGGTCCAACATTGATAACCTCACGAGAGTCATGCGAGGGTTGATGGGCGACATGACGTTTCAAGAGGCATACAATCGAACTCGTCGCATCCTCAACATCTGTGTATCTACAGCATCCATTTACGAACTTCCCCGGCTTCTCAACTACGTCACTGCTCCAAACGTCATGATATGGTCGGCAGTTGGTGCCTCTTGCTCTCTTCCCTTGGTATACACGTCTTCACCTCTACTAGTCAAAGACCCTGCTACAGGCGAGCATCGTCCTTGGACTCCCACTCCCCAACACTTCATTGACGGCTCCGTGGACAACGACCTGCCCATGACGCGCCTGGCCGAAATGTTCAATGTCAACCATTTCATAGTTTGCCAGGTGAACCCGCACGTCGTTCCCTTCTTATCAAAGGACGACGTCCTTGCGCAGGACAGCCGACCCCAAAAGACTGCCCCCTCCCATCCTGACGATTTCGATTGGGCATGTACGCTTAGCACTTTGGCCAGAGACGAGGCTCTGCATCGGTTGCAGTTCATGGCTGAGCTTGGCATCTTCCCCAATCTCATGACAAAGTGTCGAACCATTTTGAGTCAAAAATATTCAGGCGACATCACCATCTTGCCGGAAATCGCCATGAACGACTTGCCCAAGCTACTCAGCAACCCCACCGTGGATTTCATGTTGCGCTCTTGTATTGTCGGCGAGCGAGCGACATGGCCGCGGCTCAGCCGGATACGAGACCGCTGCGCAATCGAGCTTGCCCTGGATCGCGCAGTCCACAGCCTACGTGCTCGCGTAGTCTTCTCTGAAAGTCAAAGAAATCTGCGAGCTCTAGGCAGAGGCATTCGGAACCTGAACCTCGGCAGCAGGGTGCCGCCTACAATCACATCACAACAACAGTCGCCTGCCGTCGCTGCAGGGCAATTTATCGCTGCTGGCACCGGCCAGGCACGCAGAAGGCGCCGCTCTGGAGGCAGCGTTCAAGCCCTATATGATGGAGGCACACTCCTAGACACGGACATGACGGATGAGGATACTGTTGCTGAGGAAGTCAATGAGCTGCTGTCTCGCGGCCGACTCGGCATCTACTCTCCCACATCTCATCGCAAGCCACGCCTGAAGAGATGTAGCAAAAGTGTCATCAATGTGCCTCAGCACAAAGCGGCTGCCACCATTGCAGCCACACACGACTTCAACGCAATTCCAGAGTTCAACTTTTCGCGTCCACTCTCCAAGGCTGACAGCAGGTCTAGCCTCATGCGACCTAACTTGGGCAGGCGTGATGAGACCAGATCATCAAGTCCGCGAATGTGGTCTGTGAAAATGGCAGGACTAGCTCGAGACGAGGCAGCATCTCCCATAGACGAGCTGGACACGAGTGAATTGGGCCATTCGAGTGACGCAGATGCAGATGCAGATGCAGAGCAAGCAACGGAGGAAAGCGACCCTGATCCCTATGACTCATCATGTCAAAACGCGCCACAGGAAAAAGAGCGACGAAGGGATTTCAAGCGAGGAGGGTCAATAATATAGCAAGAATTAGAGAATTAGATCCTCAACCAAATGGCGCACCACAGCAGCGCCACCATCTTTCGACATGTAGAAGGAGGAAGGTAGAGACGGGGACAAGGTATAAACAGTTGATGCATTTTACCCAGCCCTGTCGGCTGAGTGATGGGTCGTTTACATTGTATTTTTCCGATAGTGCATACATAGCATACATGGCGTTTTTAAAACATTTCTTGGATGCAGAATACGTTGACGGTTGTTTCAGCATCTTGCCGATTGTACTCGTAGCATGCGATTGGTTCCTGTCGCAGGTGTGCATTTACACAAGGAGCCGTCAAGGTTGAATGGAAAGAAAACGGGTGTTCTTGAACGGTTGCGCTTAACACGATGCACGAGATACTAGCCTTCACCTAGCCGACATTGACCGCTTTACAACACGTAGCAAGGCTTGCGAAGCGAAGGGAGCCAATGAGGCTAGCAGTAAATTAAATGGGCAGACTATGAGCAGTTTTCTCATGTCCTGGCCAGGAGGCAAATAACTGTTTATCAATGAATCAAGTAAGAAGTACATCTATTGATTTTGATCTTTTTGGGGGTCATTAGTTGTGGCCAATGCATCTAATAAGAAAAACAAAATTACTAGCAATACCTAGCTAGTATAACAATTAACATATAATTAATATTGCCCGCAGTAATAAATAGAACCCCATACAGGAACAAGAAGAAGTATATCTAGTAGAGTAGAATCTGGCAGAGATGCCTGCGCAGAGCTTGCTCGTGGGTTATCTAGTGGTTTGGGAGGCTGGCTTAGCATCGGATATACCTCGGCCGCGTGGCCTAATGGCTAAGGCGCTAGATTTCGGTTCTCCTCCCTCTCTCTAGAGATTCCAGGTTCGACTCCTGGCGTGGTCGGTTTTTTGGAGATTTTCGATGGAGAATGTGTGCTTCTTCTTTTTTTTTTTTTGTCTACTTTTGACCTTTTGGGTGGTTTTTTTGCCAAGGTAATGTAAAATGCATTCTCGCTAGCTAGGAGGTAGGTAAAGTAGGCCTGACGTATCTTGAATGAGGCTGTTGGTTGGGTGCGTTTCTCATGGCGATTGTATTACGTATGGCAGTTGTCCGGTGACGATTTAATTAGGACAGTTGGGAGGGGGGAAGGTGCGAGGCACTAACCCACCTTCTAGCTCATCTACTATATTAAAAAGAATTTTTTATTAGGAAGGGTTTTACCTTTCTTTTTACTTCTAGATAATAAAAGCTTAGAAAATAAAAAGTTTTTATTTTAAAGTCTTTTCTCTATAATAGCTATTTTTAGTAATTACGCTAGGAGATTAGTAAAGAAAAGCTTCCTTAAGCATTCCTATAGTTAAGTCTCCTTACTAATTATTATTTTTATACACTATTATTATTATTAGACTAGGGTAGTTTACTTACCTATATTATTCTTAATCCCTACTACACTAAATCCCTACTTCTAACTATTAGAATCCCTATTTTTATATTATTATTATTATTATTAATCTAGAGTTATAAGAATTAGAAGATTTACTATAGAATCTGTAAATAGTAGTAGTGTATTTATATAATACTACTAAGTTAATAGAGTTATTATTACTAGAGAGTATCCTTATAGGAGAAGACTATTTCCCTCTTAATAGGATAGATAATAAAGCTATAGTTAAACTTACTAGCTTCTTTAAATAACTTACTACCTTACCTATACCTAAAATACTTACTAAATTACTACTTATAATAGAGTTATATAAGTTACCCTTATCTTAAGATATAAGGACTTTTAATAATTCTACCTCTATAGGCTAATAGTTAAGCTACCTATAATAGATATTTAAGACTATTAATAAGGGTAGGGATATTAATCTAAATACTTTTATCTAAGCTATTAATATAGCCTTAGGTAGTAGGGCTACTACCTTTATTAATAGCTTAGAGTAGTTAAGGCTAATTATTTTAAAGGCTAAGAATAGCTTAGCTACTACTAGGGATTTATTTACCCTTTAATAATTACTCTAGGAGTATTACCCTCCTAATATTATTAATAAAGAAGTTAATACTAGTACTAATATAGAAATTTAATAAAATAAGGGTAAGGCCCTTACTATATACTACTCTTATATTTTAAATATACTCTATTTAGCTAGTAATTAGAATAAGCTACTTACCTCTAATTATCCCCTTACCTTAATTAAGAGTTATACTTTCTATAACTTTATTTAATAGTTTATTTAAGGGTTATATAATAAGTCTCTTATATAGGAAGTAATTAGCTAGAATATACTAGCTACTAATAGCCTTAGAGAAGCTTAAGAATATATTAAGTAGGCTACTACTATCTTAGAGGCTAAAAGCTAATCTTATAAAGATAACTATAAGAGACACTAAAATTACACTAATAAAGGAATTTATTAAGTATTAAAGTAAGTATTTTACTAATAAAGTATTATCCTAAGTATATAAGTTACCCCCTAGGTTTATAGAAGTATTAGGAGAATAGAGATAATAGTCTACCTTAGTTAATACTTTAATTACTTAGCTTTAGCTAGTAATATTATACCTTAGACTCTTAGGAATATATAGTTTCTCTAACCCCTAGTAGTTTAATAAGTACTAGCCTATAATACTAGTTAATTAGAATCTAACTTAAGGGTTATATCTATAGCCTTAGACTTAAGCTTAGACCTAGAATTAAAATAATAGTAATATAGGAAATAGAGTTCTAACTAACTAGTAAGGTTTTACTTACCCTAGCCTAGGAACTAAAAGGGTAAACTTTACTCCCTTACCTTAGACTAATGTTGGATATAGCAGCCTCACATCTTAGGCATCACTCATAACACCTTCTGTATCCGAGGCTATGGATCACTATGGATCGCGGTACATAGGCACTTAGGGCAAATGCCCTTATAGCCTACGTACCTCTAGCCTTGTTATACTATATATATAAATAGCCTAGATAGCTAAATATATTATTATTACTTTTTACACTATCTTATAGGTTATAAGCCTAGCGCTTCCTATTATACCTAGTTACACTTAGCTATTTTTTTTTACTATTAAAAAGTTATATATAACTACACTAGAATTCTTAATAATATCTAGAAGCGTAAAATTTATATGACTTAAGGGGTAGTAGATAATCCCCTTCTTTAATAAATAACTAAGTTATAAAGGCATAATTAAATTAATTAAGTAAGCCTTTATTTAAAAAAAAAAATCTCTTATTATATTAACGGGATTTAAATACATAACCTTTATAGCGTTAATTAATAAATTATGATTTTAGTATTTATAATATAGTAGTGTAAATAACTATGTATTAAGATTTAGAAATAACTTTAAAAAGTTAGACCTTTCTAGGTAAATCTTAGTAGATAGTAGGCTAGGATAAGATATTCCTTATAGAACTGCCTTAGGCACCTAAAACTAATAATCTAGATCTATTACTATCTAGGTAGTAATTATTATTATAAGGTATAGTAAGTATTAGTAAAGTAAGTAAAGTAAGTATAGTAAATTCTAGTAAAGCATTGCCCTTTAATAAGGCTAAGGTAAAATAAGATTAAGGTATTTAAAAATACCTTATACTATTAACTTTATATCTCTATGTGTTAGCGGCTATATAGTAATTTAACTAAGAGAGAGCTACCGCTATAACTCCTACTTAACTAAATTTATAATAATTAGTATTAAGTAATTATAGTAATAGGAGTATATAAATTCTAATATATAAATCTCTTATTACTCCTATAAATTATAATATAGCTAATAAGATATTAAATAATATAAGTTCTATAGTAGGACTATTTATATAGGTAACCTAAATAACTATAGTAACTATAGTAACTCTAATATAACTAGAAGAATATAATAATATAATAAAGAATTAGTTCTCTTAGATTATAGTTATCTTACCTCTAAAAGGGGCAGAGAATTTTAAGGAATAGGAGATTTTAGTTAAGATATAAGTCTAAATTATATAATTAATAAAGCACTTTACTAGGGAAATCCTATATTCTCCTATAATAGAGAAATATTATACTATTCTTATATCTATTATTTAGTAAAGCCTTTTTTCTTAAGTCTAGAAGAACCTAATACATATAGGATAGACTAAGACTATACTAGTAACTAAAATAATAGATTTAATTAGAAATAATTATAGCTTTAAAGCTAACTTAGTAATTATTAAATTACTTTATAAATTCTTAAAGTCTAAGAAGTTAAACTTTATAACTACTTAAACCTAGCTTAATTACTACTAGAATCTATAGAATTAAATTAATAAGATCTAGGTAATTCTAGATATTATATAGGTATTATAAATAATTAAGGTAGTAAAAGACTCTATGCCTAAAGTCTATAGCTCTTAGAAAATAAAAGGCTTCTTTAAAGTAGCTTTAAAGAAAGAGAATATACTTATATATTTAATATATAATATAAATAAGCCTCTAAAGGACTAGAAGGTAAACTTTAATACCTAGAGTAAGTCTAGTAAGAACGCTAAGTCTAAGGATAATAAGAAGAGAAATAATACTATAGAGACTATAAAATTAGAGTATAGTTACTAAATTTCCCTAGGTAGGGTAATATATATAAAGGATAGATACTAGAAGCTTTATTCTAAGAAAATACCTAAATTAATATAGAAGAAGAAGTTAAATCTAATAATTACTACTTCCCTAGATATTATTACTACTAGGATAAATCTTTTACTAATAGTAGTAAATTATAATACACTAACTATATATATAAATACTAAAGATTATCTTATAAAGGATAATTATATTCTAGATACTAGATATAACACGCATATATTTAATAATATAAAGTGGTTTATATATTTAAACACTAATATAAACGTAAAGCTAATAATAGCAAGCAATAGTTAGTATCTTTATATAGATAAAATTAGAAGTATATGCCTTCTAGTTAGGTATAGCTTTTTAGAGCTTTCTAATACATAATATACACTAAGGGTAGAGGTTAATATAATCTCCCCTAGACTTCTTAAATAAGGAGGTATTATAATAGATAGTTATAAGGATTATTTAATCTTAAAGGGTATAGGACTACTAATTAGTTAATACTAATAGAAAGCTAATATTATAACTCTTATGCTTTAGGATAAAGAACCCTAATTTAATTTCGTGGCCCTTATAAGTAATTTAATTACTAAATAGGTTAAATTTAGTCTATTATATAAATAACTTAGTTATATAGGTAAAGACTATATTATTAAGGCTTATAAGAAGCTAGAATCTTAATTAACCCTTAGTCTCTAATAAATTTTTAATATCTAGTATACTTACTAGTAAAAGCTCCTTAGTAGATTAATTATAATAACTTAAATAATACTATATATTTCCTTTTATAGGTATTCTAGGACTTTATTAAATATAAGCTAGAAGGATTTAGTAGTAAAAACTATATATTATATTTAATTAATATTTATATATGTTTTTACTAGGTAATCCTAACTATTAATAAGTTAAATATAGTTAAAGCTATTATAGCCTAGAAGACTACTATAGAGAATATAAGTAAAGGTTATACTATAAAGTGCTTCTATATAGATAATATAATAGAATTCCTTAGGGAGAAGTTTAAGACTTACTATTAAAAGAAAGGAATTATCTTCTATACTAGCGCTTCTTATATACCTATATATTAAGGTATTATAGAATACATAGAATAAACCCTTATAGAGGTAGTAAGATCTATAATAATTAAGTTATAACTTCCTAAGCTACTATAGCCTTTTACTATAATATATATAGCTAAGATTACTAATTTACTTCCTATAAGCAAAACTAAGGATAGTAGCTTACTATAAGAGACTCTTTTTAAGATACTAGGTCTTTAAAATAATGCCTTAATTTAATACTTATAAATATAGGGATACCTTATATATATATAGATTCCTAATAAATATTATATAAAGGCTTAGAAGATAGCCCTAAGGGCTAAGATTAGAAGACTAGTAAGTATAGAGGGACTAAAGTATTATCTCTATAAGATCTAGATTCCTAATAAATAAAAGGTAATTCAGGCAAGGGATATTCGTTTTAATAAGAGTAATACACTAGCCTAAATTAATAATAACAAAGAACTATATATTACAGAGCTTATTAACCCTTCCTTTAAAGAGAAAGGACGCTGTATTATTAATATTCTAATTAAACAAGCCCTACTATTAAAGAATGTATGTTTTATAGTGGAATTACTAAGTAGGAAATCTACAGAGACCAGAGTATTGTTTGTAGTTAGTGTAGTGTGTTTTGTAGTTTTTATATTTAATTTTATAGCTAGCTTATTATTAAAGATATTATACTATAAATTACGTAATCTTATAGAGATAAATCCTAAGAAAAATACTATATATAAAAGTGGGCATAAAAGTGGGCCCTGCTGCCGTAAATTAGAAACACTACATTTGTAGTGTATTTTAAGTCCTAAAATGTAGTGAAATGTAGTTTTTCTAATTTATAGCCGAAGGACCCACTTTTAGACCCACTTTTATATATAACTACATTGTAGTTTTTTAGTTATCTATCTAAAAAAAGAAGTTTTATATCTCTATATATTTTCTAAGATTAGATATATATTATTTGTTAAAAAGAAAATACACTACAAATCCATTGTAGTGCAATAGTCTGACAGAGACTAAGACCATAGGTTATAATACAGACGGTAATGCTACAAAAGCTATATAGCCACTATAATCACCTCTACTATAATAGTTCCTACCTTCTCCCTCTATAAGTCCTAAGAAAAGGAGACTTCTAGAAGACCTAAGATAAAGCATATATAGTAATGCTATTATTCCTTAGGAAGAAGAGGCATTCTCCTAAGGAGAGGAATTAGATATAGCTTCTAAGGAAGAAGAAGCTAAAGATAATAAAGATATTAGTTAATAATAAATAGGTAAACCCTCTTAACTAAGATATAGCTAATAGGCTAGCCCTTAATATAACTATCTTAATATAATATTAGGGAAGAAGAAAGTATACCCTAAATAAAGGTTAAATATAATAATTAAGTACTATAAGGATAATATATATAATAAAGAGAAAGAGACTTAGAAGTCTTACACTTTCTTAATACTTAAAGCTATAAATTTAGTAAATATAAAGATTAAGATTCCTAATAATTAGTTTAAGGTAAGGAGAATAGATAACTATTAATCTTTCTAGAGACCTATAGAGTTAAAGGAACTAGAGAAGATTAAAGAGAAATAATACTAAACTCTTATAATACCTCTAGAAGATATAAAGATCTTTAATAGGTACTAGGTTTACACTATAAAATACTTAATTAATAAGCCCTTATATATAAAAGCTTACTAGGTTATATAAGGTAATTAGAATATAGAGGTATTTAAAAAGGAAGATCTCTATATAGTAGTTATATACCTAGTCTTCTTATGTGTTTTCTATATAATTATAGCTATTCTTAACTATAAGTAAGAATAATTTAATGCTATAAATGCTTTTCTTAATACTATAGTATAGATAGAAGTGTATATAAGATAACCTTAAGGATATAAAGATAGAATAAAGCGCGTTTATAGGCTTAATAAAGCTCTTTATAGTTTTCTAATATTACCTCTTTAGTAGCTTAATAATATCTCTAAGGAGCTAGAAAAGCTAGGTTTTATGTGTTTAAAGCGGGAGCTTTATATCTTTTATTAAGAAGGTATTTTTCTTCTTCTCTATATTAATAATATAATTATTATAGTAAAGGATAAAGTAATAGTTTAAGCTATGTTTATAGGCCTTTAGTAATATTATAAGTTAAAGCGATTAGGTAATCCTAGGCTTTTCCTAGGCATTAAGTTTATATAGGATAGAAATAACTAAATAATACTAATATACTAGAATCTCTATATATAGAGTATTCTTAAGAGATTTAAGATTAGTAATATTAAACTATCTATAGTTCTATAGCTTATAAAGGCAGAGATTCCTACTAATTAGAAGTCTTTTCTAATAGTATATAATCTCTTTATTTAGGCTTAAAAGACTAGAAGCTTTAATTAGCTTGTAATATATATAAGACTAGACATCGCGTTTATATTAAATAATCTTTATAGTGCGAATTCTATACTAAAAGAGATACATATAAAACTAATAAAATACCTTTAGAGATATCTTACTAGGTTATAGGACCTAGGGATTATATTAGGTAGTAAGAGGCCTAATAATAAGTTAGTTAATCTAAATAGAATTCTTTAAGTAAAGGGAGATAGTAATGCCTCTCTTACTAATAATCTAGATATAAGGAGATTAATAGCGGGCTATGTTATTATACTTATAGGAGGCGTGATTCTTTAGTAGTTAAAGAAATAATTACTAGTTATGCTTAGTTTTATAGAGGCTAAATTTATTAATTTAACTCTAATAGGACTATTAATACTTTAGGTAGTAAATCTACTTAAAGACTTTAGGATCCCTTAATAATAACCGCTGCTTATATTTATAGATAGCTAAAATATAAAGGTAAATATTCTAGATAAGAGGTAAAGAGGTTATACTTGTTATATTAATATAAGATATAAATAGGTAGTTAAAAAGACCTTATAGGGTTACTTTTATCTAGAATAGATTAGAACTAATTAAATAATTGTAGATAGGATAATAAAGGGTCTTAAAAGGATTAAATATAGTGATTTCTTATATTTTCTTTAAATAATAAGGGCATAAGACTTTATATTAAATGCTTTAGCGAGGTAAGTATCTTTATAGATAGACTAGTTAGTTAATTATATCTATGGCCTTATTTTTAGACTAGATATTCCGCTAGGGGCGGTGTTAGATATAGTAGCCTTATATCTTAGGTATTACTTATAATACCTTCTATATCTAAGGCTATAGATTACTATAGATCGTGGTACATAGGCACTTAGGGCAAATACCCTTATGGCCCACGTACCTCTAGCCTCGTTGTGCCACATGTGTGGATAGCCTAGATAGCTAAATACATCATCATCACTTTCCACACCGTCTCATAACTAATACTTCTAATTTATTTTAATTACTATAGAATACACTTATAATATTATAGAGTTTTAGTTCTTAAGGGTATACCTTAGAGTTAAGACCTATAAGTAAGTTAAAAAATTAGTATATTAATAGCACTACCTTATTACCTTACAGAGGTGCTTATTTTAAATATAGAGTTACTAAATATTATACTATAAACTATACTATAACTAGAAGTAAGTTATTATAATAATAGGAATTATCCTAGTTAAAGTTAATAACCCTTCCCCCTTAGAATAATAACTCTTAGGTTCCTAGGTAAGCTTATGCTTACTTAGCTGAGGTATATTTAAATAGGGATAAATAAAATAATAATAAAGTATCTAGAGTTATTAAAGAAGTAATAGATAAGTCCTTAGTTAGAGTTTATTATACTCTAATTAAACCTAGATTTACTTCTAAGTTAGTTATACCTATAGAGAATTACTAGCTTATCTAACTTAAAAAGAAGACCTTAACTACTTCTTAGTAATTAATAACTACTATAAACTTATAGAAGCTTAGAGCTTATTAAGCTAATATAAACATATAAGTAAAAGATATTACTAATAAGGATAATTTACTAAAGCCCCTTCTCTAGAACCTTAAAAAGGCTAATAAGGACACACTTAAGTCTATTACTTAGGGTGCCCTTTAGGTTATAATATTAATTTTAAAAGCTACACTACCCTTAAAGAAATAAAAAGGAATGCCCCTTAGTAAAATACTAGATAATAGGACTCTAACCCTAGAAGCAGCTCTATTAGTAAAGAAGAAGGTAGTTAAATAAAATATAAAAGCCTTAAGTAAGATTTAGGGATATAAGGGTCTTAGTCCTATTAACTAGAAGGCATTAGCGAGTTATATTTTAGTCCTTATTTTATTAATAGATCTATGGCAAATTAGTCTAGAGCTATTAAAGCAGTTTTAAAAGCTATTATCTAGAGTAATAACTTCTAGGAAATAACTAAAGAGAAAGGTATTATTTTCGCTAGATATAAGTTCTATATAAGCGTTATCTAGTGAGGGTTAGTAGAGCCCTATATTAGATAACTATAACACTAAATTACTTTAAGAGTATTAGTTAGGTACTAAGCTATTTAGGATTTTAGTTTAAGTGTATATAGGATACTAAAAAGAGTAGAACTTTAACCTTAAACCTAGATAAGCTATAGCTAACTAAGAAGCTAAAATTAATATTATATCTTATGCCTTTATACTATAGGAGAATATACTAGTTTATAATCTAGGATTAGTAGGCTTCTAAGGACTTTAAATAATTAATACTAATAGATAGGAAAATATAGTAACTTACTTTATATTAATAAGGGTAGTCTACTAAAGAGTTACTTAATTAGTTTAGGCTATAATTACACTAGATTATTAACCTAAGAACTAAACTATATTAATACTAGGACTGCCTTCGTTATATAATATAGGTGTAAAGTTTAATATCTAGAACTTAGAACTTATAATTAGAATTAAAGAACGCAGGGATAAGATTAAGTCTATTAAAGGACCCTTAGTTACTCTATCTAACTAATAGAAAGTAATGCTTTATCTAGCTAAGCCTATAATCCTAGAAAGGTATATTAGTTAGAATAATATAGATATATCCCTAGATAACGCTTTATTAGGATCTAAAGATAATAATAACTTAGATAATTTAGAAAACTAGCTTACCTAGGATAACCTAGTTAAGTTAAAAAACTAAATCTAATAACCTAGGAAGGATACCTAAGCGAATTATATTATATAGTTCCCTTTATTTATTTTTAGGTTAAACCTATAATATAGTTCTCTAGGCATATACCCTAGATTACCTATCCTATTTTAGTATAAGAGAAATATTAGCTTATAAACTAACTTAGTCTTTGTGTATACTTATTAGAAGTAAATTTGCTTAAGAAGGATAAGTACCCTATAGAATAGAGAACTAATAATAATAAGAAAACATTTTAATAGATAAAAGATAATTAGCCTAGACTAATTATATAGGAACCCTTATTATTTCTATTTCTAATAAAATAAAGTCTAGAGATAAGAGATAGACTAGGAAACCCCTATTAAGATAGTATTATTATAGTTTAAGGGTTATAGTATAACCTTAGGCCTCTTAGTTTTAAAATTAATAGTAAGAGAGATTATATAGACCTTTTATATATATAGAGATTTAAATAATTTATTAATTACTAATATCCCTATAATAAACCTCTATATATATATACCTTAACTAAGGGAGAATATAAAACTATAGGTATAATCCCTAAAGAGAAGGTAATTAGAGCCTTAGAAGTACTAGTTAAATTAACTAGTTATAGAGGGAATTAAGTCTAGAATATATAAGTATATAATAGCTATAAATAGGAAGATATTAGATTAGTATATAAAGCCTATACTAGTACTAAAGGATAAGTCTAACCTATAGGCTAAGTAGTAACTTATATATAACTATTCTTATATTAAGGAGATAATACCTAGTAGTTAGTTACTATTACTAGCTAAAGTCTATAATTAACTTTTAGATCTAAGGACTAAATCCTACTATATATTTAACCTTAAGTATATATACTAGTTAATACCTATAGCTTCTAAGTTAAGGTATATATTTACCTTTAATATTCCTAGGTTTAGTTAGTTATAGCTATCTTAAATACCCTAAGGCTCTTAGTTATTAAGGTTTATAATAACTAAAGTATTAAGAATTATACTTAGCCTAATTCCTTTACCTTACCCTAAGCTCTCTTTTACTATACCTTAAGTACTAGGTAACTTAAATATATTAACCTTATATATAGATAATATATTCTATAAATATACCTTATTTTAGGAGTAGTAGTCTTTTATTAAAGATTATCTACTACCTAGGCTATTATAGACTTTATTAAAGCTAAGTTTTAAAAAGGTTTCTCTTAGAATAAGTTTAATCCTTATTATTAGTTAGGTCTATAAAGTTAGAGGGAAAATATATATTAAACTAGATTAGGCTATAAAGCTAAGAGATTAGCCTATACCCTTAACTTAATCTAATATCTATTCTTTCCTAGGAGTTATTAGCCTATATAGATAATAGATTAAGAATTATACTAAGATTACCTAACCCCTAAATTAACTAACTAAGGATATAAGCTAGTAATAGGGAGACTCTAAGGCCTTATCCTTCTTTATATTAAGGGAGAAAGCTATAACTACTTTAAGTATATATAAATATATATTTAATTTACTTACCTAAATATACTTAGATACTAGTGGATTTAGTAAAGGGTATATAGTCTTATAAGTTTAAGATAAAGTACCTTATTTTATCCTATATAACTTATTCCTATTTACTAAGACTTAGAAAAACTATAGTACTTATAAGTAAGAGCTTTATACTATTATTAAATTCTATTATAAGTATAAACACTTTTTTAAATTAAGGATAAAGTTAATAATATTTATAGATTATAAACTACTTATAATATTTATAACTACTACTAGATATAAGGGTATTTATACTAGATAGGTTATAGAACTAAGATTATTAAATATAGAGATTTATTTTATTTAGGAAAAATAAAATACTACTACTAATAGGTTATCTTATACTATTTTTCTATTAGATAATTATATAGATAATCTAACTAAGTTTAAATTATAGAATATAGCCTAAAACTAGTAGGTTTAGAAAAATAAAGTTAGAGAATATAAAGAGATATTAAAGACCCTAAAGGCTACTAAGACTTATAAAAAAACCTATACTTAATAGGATAAGTCTAAATATAAGATAGGTAGAAGTATTACCTAAGGGTAAGACCTTACTAAGAAAATACCTAAATAAGCCCTAGTATATAGAAATTATAAAGTACCTAACCACTAAATAATATAGTAAGGGAGAATTTAATTACTATACTATATAGAGAATAGTTATAAAGACCTAGTAGTATAAACTAAAGAATAGGGTCCTTTAGTTTAAAAGAAGATATAATAGGTAGTGTTATCTAGTAAGGGAAGAAGTTAAGAATACTCTCTAAGGTACTTATAATAAGTCTAGATATTTTAGGGTAGACTTAACCTAGAGAAGGCTAACTTAGACTATGTTCTAGCCTAGGATAGGAGTAGATATTATAGATTATATCTTAGGGTATATGCTATATATATAATACACCTCTTAAAAAAAAAGCACTAAATTAACTAGTGCTAGTAAATAAACTATTTTAAGTTATAGGGATAGACTACATTAGACTATTTCTAAAGACTAAATAAAAGATTAAATATATACTTATTATAGTTAATTATTTCTTTTAGTTTATATTAAAATGTAGGGAGCTAATGCTAGCTGGCAATAGCTATACAAGTGTAAGCTCTACGGTCTAGGACTAATAGAGCCACAACGTTGATTCTTATTAACATAACGCAATAGAAGTAGTAGTAGTTATTAACTAATAGAATTTAATTTAGATTACTTTATAGTAACTAATAGAGCAATAGAATTGATTTTTAGTTGGTTTATTCGGGCGATACGGCTATTAGTTAAGAGGCCTAGCTAACTAGCTAGATTAAAAAGATCTTCTTTCTCTTATAGACCTACTAACTATATCAGCGGGCCTAGGCCGCTAGCGGGGTCTTGTAAGCCACTTTTTATTTTCCGCAAAATTCATTTGTATATAAAATCTAAAAAATCGACTCACCACTATACATACTAGCAATCCATATACACCAAATTTTAGTCTAAAAAATATTACTATATAAAAAGAAAGCCCTATCTTCTAGTATTAATTTGCTATACATAAGACTTTTGTATAACCTCTAGTTAAAGAGAAAATCGCTATTAAAGATAGCTATAGGGTAAGCTACTTACATCACCACTATAGGGTAGTCTGCTTATGTTACCCTAGCTTACCTAATTACTTATGTGTGAGGCCTCGCTTACAACACAGCGTGCACACCCTATAGGTATACTAGGCCTAGGGCTAGGTCCACGTAACACTAGCAAGCCACTAGATAAAAGCTAGCGACTTACGCGCATAACACTTAGACCTAGTAAGCTTTAGTAAATATATAAGTGCCCTTATACCTCTTACCTAGCTATCCTTTATTCTTATAATTCTAAAGCTTCTTTTACTAGCTACCTAAGAGTAATATAAAGAGAAGAACTACCTAATCTATAAGAGTAATATTAGATAATAACTAAGGGCCACTAGATAAGGGTAATACTATAGCTAAGAATACACTATATTCTATAAGTACTATAACTAAAGATATACCTCTTACTATTTATACCTAAGCTACTATAATAGTAAAGTAAATTATCTAGCTTAAGGAACTCTAAAAACTATAGGAAAAAAAGTAAGAGCTCTAAGATTTATTATAGTATAATACTAGAGAAGAATAATTAAAAAGGTAGTAAAGAGCTAGTACTTCCTTAAGCTATAGTAGCTAAGAGGTTAAAGTTTAGAATATTACTAATCTCTAATACCTTATAAACCTATAAAGGTATAAGATATAGATTAATAACCTAAACTATACCTTTAATAAGGTAAAGAAAAAGTTCTAATATAACTACTAGTGTTACGTACTAGCCTTGCACGATAGAAGGTCAATTCCGTCAGAGGGGCCAACGGATTCAACAGGTCATAAGTTATACTAAGTTCACCTATAAAAGCTACTATTAGGGGTAATATAATATATATAAAGTAAGTTAAATTCCTAAACTAAGATATTAAATCTAGCTTTTATATAGTAGCCTTTATATACTACACGTGTTCTACTATATAATAAGTGCTAGGCGCGCTAAAAAGATAACTATCCTAGTTATATATAGTTAAACTATAACTAAATTTAGCTACTATCTAAAGTAAATAATATTAAAACATATAGTTATTAAAGTTATACTAAAGAAAAACACATTTAGCGCGCTAATTATTATATCTATAGTTATTATTTTATAATATTACTTAATATTATATAACTCTTCTTATAATATATATTCCTTAATCCTATAATTAAATTTATTATATTAAATAATAAAATCTTCCTATTCTATTATTAGTACTCTATCTTTACTATATTTTATTATTTCCTCTTAGTAATTACTAAATTCCTCTATTCCCTTATTATTCTAGATACCCCTAATTTATACCTTAATATTCTATATTATTTATTTAATCTAGTAATCTAGTAAATTTATTCTCCTTAGCTTATAGCTTTACTACTATAGTAGTTATTACCCTTATAGTTAGTAATACTATTTACCTAAGGGTTACTACCCTTTTTATCTATTTTCCTAATAGTATTAGTAATATCTTATTTATCTCCTATAATATAGGCATTCTTAGTGTTATTTATTAGGTATCTAGCTAAACTACTTATGTATTTAAACTAGGCTTCCCTAGTAGTTTAGGTCTCTTACTTAGTATTAGTAAAGGTCCTATTTCGCCCTAAGGTTACTTATTACCTAATTTTAGTATTCCCTAATGTAATTTACCTTATTACCTATTAGTTTTACCTAAGGCTAGTATTACTAGAGCTAGTATTACTAAAACTAGTATTAGCTATATTAGAGTCTCTAGAGCTAGTAATATCTAAATCTATCTTCCTAGGGTTCCTATTACTAGAATTAGCCTTACTAAAGCTAATCTTATTTTCCTTATATTCTCCTTAAATATTTTCTACTTATTTATAAGATTCTTAATTTTTACCTCCTAATCCTATATCTCCTTTAATATCTTTAATACTATAAATACTAATTCTATAATCTTTTTCTTATCTTTAGTTTTCTTAGCTATATCCCTTTTTAAAGTATTAAGTTATTTATTAATATTAACTAGAATTTCGCTTAAATTACACTAGGAGATTTTCTCTTTATAACTCTTTAATATTTCTAATACTTATTTAAACTTACTTTTAATACTTTTTAAATTCTCTTTTATTATAACTATTAGCTTATAAACCTCTTTTACTAACTCTTTAATAGCTTTAAATACTATATTTACTTACTCTTTAGTAAGGGTAAACTCCTTTTCTATTTTATTAATTTACTTATTAATAGTATTAACTTTATTAATTAAGTTATTAATTTTACTTTATTTATATTACCTATTTATCTCCTTAGTTTACTAAGATTTAGATAATTTTAGTACTAGCTTATTTTCTATACTAATATAGAGTAAATCTATATATCTAATACTAGCTAGCGCTTCTATAATTATACTATTTACTACGCTATATTTATCTACAAAATAAAGAGCTAATATATTAGCTTATATTAGTAGAGATAATATACTATTATATATAGCTATCTATTATCTATATTTAACTATTATATTATTATAGAAAGCTATTACTACTATTTTTACCTAGTTCTTTACTCTCCTTATTACTTTATACTCTATTAGATTAGTAGTAACCTAATATATAAGCTTTCCTACCTATCTTACTACTACTTACTTTATTACTAAAGTAACCCTTTACTTTTTAAAAATAGTAAAAATTTAGATAACTATATTTTACTATAATATAAAGTATATATCCTTTAAATCCACTTCTAAACTATTAAACACTATCTTAGCGCCCTTAAGAGTAAATTTATATATATAGGTCTATATTATATCCCTAATATCCTATATCTTTTTCTAGTAACTTACTATTATATATCTAAATTTACTAAAATTAACTCCCTTTATACTTCTTTCTTTATATACTATATTAAATTCTTCTATTACTCTCTTATACACTACTATACTAATATTAGGTATTAGTATTTAAGTATTTACTCTTAATTTAGGCTTTCTAAATCTAGTAAATAGTAGCTTAAAATTAAGCTTTACTATTTATTTATAGACTTATAATAGTCTAATAAGGTACTCTATAAGTATCTCTTTAACCTCCTTATTAAATTTACTTTTTACTACACTATTATTAACCTTTATTTCCCTAAACTTAGTATCTCTATTACTTTTAGATTTTAATTCTAGCTTAATAAATCCCGCTCTTAATTAGGTTAAGTTAAATCTTACTTCTCTCTTACCTTCCTTAGTTAGTAAGTTTCTAGATTTATCTTCTTTTTATACTAATTCTTTTCTTTCCTTTCTTATATAATTCTCTTTAATTAAATCCTATATAGCTTAATCCCTTATTTACCTTTCTATAGATAAATCTAATGTAATATCTACTATATTATTATTATTCTCTATCTACTTCTCTTTATTAACTATTACCTATATAACTCTAGCCGCTTTATTAGTGCTTTTACTGCCTTTCTTCACTAATAGTAATAGTCTATTTACCTTATTTTATTATATACTAGATTTATCTTAATACTATTATAGCTATAATTATATAACTTATTATATTAGAAGTAAGAATTAGTATAATTAGCTATTTTAGTTACTTAATCTAGAAGGTAGTTTTAGAACTTTACCCTCTTATAGTAAGTTATAGTTCCTAGCTACACTAAAATCTTATTAATTTACTAGTTATATTTAGCTCTTTTACTATATATAGTAGATTACTATTATACTAAATTAGTAACTATAAGCTATCCTAATAACTAGTTTTATTATTCTAATACTAGTACTTAAATATATAAATAAGCTACCTATATTTACTTATAGAGTATCTAGTCTTATATACTAACCTTATTATTAAATAGAATAAAATCTAGTGTAGCTAAAGGGTTATTATATAGGTTTATATATTACTTATAAAACTTATATTTAACTTCTAGTGTAATATTATAAGGTCTTACTTAGTACTTTTAGTAATTACTATACTCCTATATTTTCTATAGCTAATTTAGCTCTAGTTCTAATAGTTTTTAGACTTTTATATTATATATAATATTATTCTTAGAAATAAATAATATAAAGGAAAATAAGACTAAAATAAAAATAACTATACTTATATTAAATTTAACTATATAAAAGTAGTGGGGTATTAGAGGATAATATAAAGTAAGAGTGTAGTAAGCTTCCTCTAGTTAGTGTAATAAAATATATATATAAGAAAAGGCCTTATAGCTTTGCCCTAACTAGTTAAATCTAACTGCTTATAAAATGTCTTTATTCCTTTGCTATTATTACTCTATAGGCAAATTTATACCTCTCTTTATATACTCTCTTTCCTAATTAACTAGGTTCTTTTTAAGGTATTCTTCTATTATCTTAGCTATATTAACCTATATCTTACTTTTAGCTATCTATTAGTTATCCTTAGCGGTAAATCCCTTCTATTAGATAAGGAATTTTACTTTTATAGTCTTATTCCTTTTAGAGATTTTAACCTAATAACTATAGATTTATTTAATCTCCTAATAGTCTACTTTCTCTAGATTATTAAATATAATTAGTAGTAAAGCTAGTTTTTCCCTATTAAATAGGTCCTTTCCTTATACTAGCTTCTATATTTACGCTATAGAAACTACTAGATAGACTTATAAATTTAGGGGAAATCTAATTAATATACTAATAGGTTTACCTTTTCTAGTACCTTATATAGTCCTACCTTTTATAGTAACTATTTCTTCTTAGGTTTCCTAGGTAATTTATATCCCTTATATAATTATAAATAAACTATATCTCCTATATTAATATTAACTAGTTTATAGCGGTTATTATACTAAATTTTAGTAAGGGTAGCTACTATTATAATTACTAGTTAGGCCTTATACTAGTATAACTTTTATAGCACTACTATATTATTTACACTAGTTCCTATATTAATTATATTATTTAGGGAAAGAAGATTAATAATACTTAGAGAATAAAACCTATATAGTAACTTATTAGAAGCCTGCCCTATGCTTATAGCTATAGTGTTATTTAATTAATACTATAGTGCTAGGAGTATTATAGTCTATATTATATCTAGATCTATTACTATATAGTAATATATTATAATTATTACTATCTGGTTTTTTCTTTTAGCTATTCTATCTATCTATAGATAATACACTATACCTATAAGGAGTTTAACTCCTATATGCCTAAATATCTCTTTCTATATATTAGATATAAACTTTAGGTCCTTATTACTAATAATTTATCTTAGTAATCCCTAGTTTATAATATATAAGGCATAAAGGAGTAATTCCGCCTAAATTTCCACTAGATATATTATATATCCTAGTATTAGAAGGGTTCTCTTACTAAATAGGTAGTTTACTAGATATAATAAATTATATATAGTATATCCTTTTATCTACTATATTATATTAGTAGCTAATACTTCTAGTATATCTATAATAAAATTAAGTAAGATTATATAAAATAGTATTAGCTTTAGCTATAATAGCTATAACTCCCTAGGTAGCTTTAAATAATTAATTATATTTTCCTAATACACTATATAATAGGCTATATAATTATAAATCTACTAACTTATATATAGAAAATAAACTAAATAAAGCTCCGCTACTATTTAAGTAATTCTAAAATATTACTATTTATTATAGACTAGTTATAGGATAGATTTAACCTCTATAGTTAGAATATAGAGATATATCTCTACTATAGTAGTATAATAGACTATCCTTATATAAGTCCTATTTATATAAAAGAATCTTTAGTCTAACTCTAGTATTCTTTACTACTTACCTTTCTTAGTAGGCTTATATTACTATAATAATTTAGCTAAACTTTTAATTATACTAATATCCTATAATAATTCTAGCTTTAAGACTATTATCTATAATTATAGTTATAATATACTCCTTACTTATAAAATAAGCGCTTATATCTAATTTATTATATTAGCTTTTTTATACTACCTCCTAGTAGGTTACTTCTACTAGTAGTCTTAAAAGCATATCTAGTACTATATTTAGTATCCCTAGTATATAAGTTACCTTAAGGTTAAATTATAATAAATAATTTGTAACTTTTACTAGTTTTAGATTAGCCTTATCTAAATCTATTATTAATAATAAGGTATACTTAATAATCCCTTTTACTAGGGAATAGTTAGTTAATATATTAACTATTATATTATTAGATTAGACTATTTTCTAAAGTTTTCTAATACTCTATGTAATTATAGCCACTTCTACCTTAGTTAAACTATACCGCTTCTTAACACTTAATATTACCCTAGAAAGAAATAAAATTAGCTATATTTAGTTATTTTTAATATCCCTTCTAGGGACACTCTAACTATCCTATTCTTCTTATAATTAGAAAGTATATAACCTAAATCCTTCCTTATAAGTATTAATTTTAAGAAAAAGTAGCTTTTATAGATTATAATACTATAGGGTCTATTTCTTGCTTAGGAACGCTTTAATGTCTTTAAAAGCCTTTTTCTCCTACTTAGTAAAAATATCTTTTACTATATCTTTCTTTTTTATACTAGTTTTAAGATACTAATAATTTTCTTATCCTTTTTATAGAATTCCCTTAATAGCGCTATTTTCTATATTTATAATAGTTAGATTTATATATTAAACTATAGAATTCTATTATAGAGGAATCTAGCTATCTTAATAAAGGTTTTAAGACTTAATATATTACTTAGGAAAATTATCTTCTAAAATGCTTTAAGCCTATTATTAGTGTTAATAATCCTATTACTATTAATAATAAAACCTAGTAGTTAAATAGCAGGATAACTAATAAATAACTTCTTTATAGTAATTATTATCCTATTTTCTTTAAGAATCCTAAGTATAATATTAAGATAGCTTAAATACTCTTTAAGACTATCTAAAAATATAAAAATATTATTAATATAGACTTATATAAAATGCTTATACTTTTAGAAAAGTCTATTTATAAACCTTTAGGTAAATATAAGGGAGTTCTTAAATCCTATTAATACTATATTTAACGCTTTAAGACCTTAATTTAATATAACTACTATATAGGCTTAATAGTTACTTCTAACTAGTAGTTAGTAAAAAAATCCTATTCTATTAAAAAGAGAAAAAACCTTCTTACTATATATATTATCTATAATATCGCTTTAGTCTAGTAAAGGGTATATATCTAGTACTACTATATTATTAAGTAGCCTTATATTAATTATAACTCTCCCTTTTCTTTTCTAACTAGTTTCTTACTAAACTATAAATACTAAGCACACTATAGCTACTAGCTTATCTAAATATAATATTTTCCCTTTTAGGTAGAGTTTATTATATACTTTATTAAGTTTAGTTATATCCTATTCTCCTAGTCTATAAGGCCTAATTAGCCTTATTTAATACTACTATCTATCTATAAGATTAATTCTTATCTTCTAGTCTTCTAGCATAGGGATAATACCTCTATTATAATAAATATTATATTTATTAGTTAGTTAAACTAGTTTACTTACTACTTTCTAATTAATATTAGTAAAAAAGTTGTTAAAAGTAGTGCAGGAATAACACCTCTAGCTAAAATGGTATTATGACCGGAACTGCTTTATTAACAGGTGCGATAGCTACAACTATTAATACAGTTAATACTATTATAAATAAATAAATTGACAAAAGCTTTACTAAAGAGGTTAAGTTAACGCAAGTAAAAGAGGAATCTAATTCTTCAAAAGCAGGAGCTAGTTCTACAGGGTCAAGTTCACCCAATTCACCTAAATTAGATCCAAGTTTACCTAAACCCGGTGATAATAGACCTGCAGCTTTTTCAATTAAGCCTTCTGCAGATATAGATACAATAATGGCTTTATTAAATGCTAATTATGTAGTACACATTTATATTATAATGTTTATATGAAGTATATTTATTTTGTTTTTATCTAATAAAGTAGTAAATAATTAATGAAAATTATAAATTTTCAATAAAATTCTAGGTGAAAAGGTTCACTACTTTATATTAAAAGCTTTAAAATTTACAAGTAAATCGAATGATATTTTTCTAATCTTTGCTATTATATTACTTATAATAGCTAGCTTATTAAGTTTATATATATCTTATTTTTTGTGCTTCGCAGGAAAATATAGATATTATAGCTGATATAATTAAAGCATCTAAAAAGTAGTTATATATTACTCTAAATAAATATTTGGTATATTAATTAATTAGTATATCAAGCTTCAATAGTTTAACAGGTTAAAACTCAGATTTCATATGTCTGTAATGGAAGTTCGACCCTTCCTTAAGGCTAGCTAATTTAGCTAAACCCTATGTTAACTAGGGTGCAGATTTTATATTAATTTAAGTCATAATAATAATATTAATTATTTCTCTTTTACTTTCAAATGCCGTGAATTTAAGACGTAATATCTCTATTCTATATAATAGAATAGCTATGATTATATTAGCATATTGTATCTTAAATGATATAGCCTCTTTAAGTGTAGTTACTAAAGGTATAGCTCTACATGGAGGTTTATTATTAGTTACAAATATAACACAAATATTCTATATTTTCTTATTTTTAGTTAGTATATTAATATTAACATTAACTAGCTTCTATCCTAGAAAAGTGTGAGTATCAGAATATTCATCTATAAAAGATTTAATCTTTAATAACTTTGTTTATTATAATACAAAAATAATAAATAAAATAGGAGAACATCTTAAAATAATAGAATATCCTTTAATTTTATTATTTATTATTACAGGTGCAGTATTCTTAATGTTAACTAATGACTTAGTATCTATCTTCTTAGCTATAGAATTATAAAGTTATGGTTTATATATATTAAGTACTGTTTATAGAAATTCAGAATTATCTACTACAGGAGGTTTAATATACTTCTTATTAGGTGGATTAAGTTCTTGTTTTATCTTATTAGGTACAGCTTTAATATATGCTAATTCAGGTAGTACAAGTTTAGATGGTTTATACATTATTATAAGTATAAGTGATGTAAGTTCTACAGACTTATGATACAAACCTTATTATATAAATTTATCTTTAGTAATATTTACTATAGGATTCTTATTTAAAATAAGTGCAGCACTATTTCATTTCTGATCTCCTGATGTATACGACGCAATACCTATAATAGTTACTACTTTTGTAGCTTTAATTGCTAAAATATCTATATTTATACTGTTATTATAATTAGTTTATTATACTAATAATCGTTTCGAGCCCTCGGTTACAGAAATGAGCTGAACATCTATATTATTAATGAGTTTATTATTTTCATTAATAGTTGGTACAGTTGTAGGTTTAACTCAATTCAGAATTAAAAGACTATTAGCTTATAGTACAATATCTCACGTAGGATTTATGTTATTAGCTTTAGGTATTTCTAGTGTTGAATTAACACAAGCTTTCTTATTCTATTTAACACAATTGTGAAGGGCTTGGGCTTTGCCTAAGCAATAGTATAGTGCATGCAGGTAGGGGGGTAGTAGGGGATAAAAAGGGGGCTAACATAAGACACCTAGAGGATATAAGGGGAGTAGGGGGGATTAGCTATATAGTCTTCTTCTTCTTCCCCTAAGTTTCTTAATACTATATTAATGCCCTATTATAGTTACCTAGAGGCTAGTTTATAATAATTAAGAAACTTCCTTTAGTCCTTAGAGATAGCTACTAAAAAACAATAAATAACCTAATAGATATATTAGACATACTTTACCTATAGGACTAATATAATCTAGGTATAGTAACACCTCTCTTAGACGCTATAGTGCTACCTATAACCTGCCTTACCTAGTTTAATACGCTCTAATATCTAATAACTAAATAGGGCGTAGAGCTTAAGCGCCTCTAGGAGCAGGTTATAGCATATAACGCCACACACATAACCTAACTATAGACTACACACTAACTAGGGGCTCCTATAGTATAACCTATATAGCCCGCTATCCCTAATCTAGTCCCTTTAGTCCCCTAGGTAAAGCAGAAGCTAATTCCCTTAGGTAACCTATATAATAGTAATAAGGCCTTATTTACTACTTAGAAGCTCCTTATAGAATATAAGCTTTAGGTAGATAGGGACTTTATTAGTATAGATAAGGATAGGTAGATGCTTATCTACTAGAATTTGTCCTCCTAGGTCTAGGCTTAGGTTACTACCTTTTTTAAGTAGGGTAATCTTTATGCTTTTAATCTAGTTACCTTTTTAAGCTACCTTAAGTCCCTATTTACTAACCCCTATAGGTAGGAAATAGCCCTTATAGAACTTAACTAGATAGAGTAGGGCCTAGGGGAGTCTTTTATTATATTTTTTATTTGCTTTAAGGAGAAGCTAGCTATAGTAGGAGGGACCTATTAGACCTATAATATAAAACTAGCTAAACTCTAATATATGCTTAATAAGCGCTTAAGGGAGGTTAGTATTAGCTATAGTATAAGCTAGGATAACTATAATACCATAGTTACTTAGTATTATAGTATTATAGTTAATATTAAAACACTTACCTTAGAGGATAAGTATTAGACCTAATATAGTCTATAGTAGCCTTACCCTATGCCCTAGACTAACTATAAGGGGGATACCCTAATATTAGGGGTTTATATAGCTAGGATACGCTTAGGCTAGTTAAAGAAGCAGGATAATAAGGATAAGGGCTAGAAGTTAACTAATATGCTATAGAGGGCAAAATAGGTATTAGAGGCTAAGTTAGCTAAACGCCACTAGGAGGGGTGCTATTTGCGTTATAGCTCTAAGAACCACTATATTTAGGAGTGCTCCTTTCTCCTACCTTACTAACTATAAGTTAATATTAACACCTATAGGGCGGATAAGGAGAGTGCTAATAAGGAAATTAACACTTACCCTCTAGAAAAAGAGTAGCCCCTAAGTAGAGTCTTATATAGGGGTAGGGGGGCTAGCTAGCTACTATAATAATAGATATATATAAATAGTATATAAAGAAGGAAAGGGATATTGCTTATTATATAGATTAGCCGCTATTCTTAGTCCCTATTCTCTTTAATATATGCTCTTATATTAGTGTTTAGATTAACTATAGCTATAATTATTATAGTGCTATAAGTAAATTAGCAGTAAGACAGCTAGGCCTAGAGCTTATATAGTTACCTAAATAGAGGCAGGTCTGCACTATAGTAGAAATAAAGAAGAAAGGCTAGTAATAGAGGGAGGATACCTCTTTAATTACATATATAGTCCGCACTAGAATTAATATTAATAGCTAGGAGTTATTAGTGTATTTATATATTATCCTAGGCCTTACTTAGGACGTTATATTTAGCCTGCTATAGTTAGAACACCGCGAGGTAGTGGTCCACGTAGTAGACTAGCTACTAGTTATTAGATTAGTAAGGGGTTTATAGGTATATAAGGCCTCTAAGCGTAGTAGGGAGACTCTAGTATAGGGGATTATTAGTTCCC
This sequence comes from Epichloe bromicola, assembly GCA_023658445.1. Classification (NCBI taxonomy): domain Eukaryota; kingdom Fungi; phylum Ascomycota; class Sordariomycetes; order Hypocreales; family Clavicipitaceae; genus Epichloe; species Epichloe bromicola. The sequence continues at coordinate 5,986,968 of CP098269.1, forward strand.
TTTATACTATAGAAGCATATAGAGCACACTAGACTAAGGACACTATAATAAGGTTTATTACTACTAGTCTTAGGGAGATAATAATAGTGTTATAGCTTATAGCCCCTAAGGAGAGGCTAGAAACACTAGACATATCCACACTACCTAGGGAGCTAGCAGACTTTGCAGACCTTTTTAATAAAGTAAAGGCTAATAGCCTTCCCCCCTATAGGGGTTCTCTTAACCACTATATTTGTCTGCGTAGGGCCCTAGATAGGTCTAAGCTAAAGCTTCTATAGGGCCTACTATATAACATGCTAAGAGATTAACTTCTTAAGGTATAGCATTAGATTATAGACTTAATAGATAAGGGATAGATCTATGCTAGCTCCTCCTTAGCCATAGCCCTAGTTCTGCTTATTAAGAAGTTAAATAGGGGTTAGCGTTTTTATATTAACTACTAGGCTCTTAATAAAATCACTATATAGGACTATTACCCCCTCCCCTTAATTAAAGAAACGCTTTACTCCTTATCCTAGGTATATTAGTTTATAAAGGTTAATGTTTATGCTGCTTTTTATAAATTACAAATCGCTAAAGGTAATAAGCACCTAATAGCGTTTTAGATAAGGTTTAGACTATTTAAGTAGTTAGTCTATCCCTTTAGTTTAGCTAGCGCGCCTATAACCTTTTAGCGTTATATTAATAAGTCCTTAGGAGACATACTAGGAGATTTTATTATAGCTTATTTAGATAACATTTTAGTTTACTTAGGGGGCTTAAGAAAGAACTATATAGCTAAGGTTCGCCTTATCTTAGGCCGCTTAAGGGCCACGGGGTTATACCTAGACCTTAATAAGTCAGTGTTTGCTATAAAGGAGGTCTAGTACCTAGGGTATATTATTATAGTAGGACAATCTATTTATCCTAATCCTATAAAGGTTATAGCTATAAGGGAATAGGCCGCCCCTATAAAGTTATAGGGAGTATATAGCTTCCTAGGCTTTATAAACTTCTACTATAACTTTATAGGGGATTTTTTAGAACTAGTAGCGCTACTAATCTAATTAACTAAGAGGAATATCCCCTTTTAATAGGGACCTAAGGAGAATAAGGCTTTTAAGAGGCTTAAGGACGCCTTTATCTCTTACCTAGTCTTAGCGTAATAGGACCCTAACCGCCTTACTATAGTAGAGGCTAACTACTTAGGTACTACCCTAGGTAGTTACCTCTTATAGTAAGGACTAGATAGCGTTTTATACCTAGTTACTTACTATTCCACTAGCCTTATACCTACGCAGAGGAACTATATAATTTATAATAAGGAGTTACTAGCTATTATATTATACCTTAAGGCATAGTCAGCGGAGCTATAGGGTGTTTCCTAGCCGTTCTTAATTTACATAGATTATAAGAATCTTAAATACTTTATAACCCCTTATTTAATAATAGAATAGCAGGCCTATTAGGCAGATACACTTATATTATTTAACTTCTATCTTTATTATAGACCTAGTACATAGGCTTAACGCCTAGATACCCTTTCTTAGCAAGACTAGGACTAGAAAGGAAGGGCCTTAAGGATAGGATATATCTTATAGCCCCTTACTATTTCTAGACTTTTACTAGCACTAGAAGGGTAGCGGGAGGTAGTACTTCTAGTAGGAGAGGTTCTCTTTACCTCTAAGCACTTATAGTCACTTTAGGACTAGGCTATTACCTTAGACCCTACCTATAGTATCTAGTTAGGAGCTATTTAGGAGGGGGCATAGAAGTTCCCCCCTAAAGCATAAATAAGGGAATAGGTAGCGGATTATTCTATAAGCGCTTATAGGGCACTTTAGTTCTAGGGGCATACCTAGGTTCCTAAGTAGGAGCCTTTAATAATAACACTTATCTAATAATACCACAATTCGCCTACTATAGGACACCTAGGCTATAATACTATATTTTAGATTCTATAATAATAATTCCACTAGAATAGAATAACATAGGATATTATAAGGTTTATCTAGAATTATTACTATTTTAGTAGCTATAGGAGCTATCTATAACACTAGGGATTACTTAGGCCCTTACCTATCCTAGACTAGTTCTAGTCGTAGATCTCTATTAATTTTATAATAAACTTACTAGTATTATCTTAAGAGAGACCCTAGTACCTTATAGTAATTATAGATAGGCTTTCTAAGTTTATCTAGTTAGAGGCTATAACTTTAATTAGAGCTAAGGAGTGCGTAGAATAATTTAAGGTAGTCTAGTGGAGGTTTTAGGGGTTTCTATAGTCTATTATTATAGATTAAGGATTAGACTAGTTAGGAAAGTTCTAGATAACTCTATACTCCTTAGTAGGAATAGATTAGTTACTCTCTATATCCTATTACCCATAGACTAATAGTAGTATAGAATAGGCAAACCAGGAGGTATAGGTAATATTATAGGTAGCTATCTCCTTTTTGCAGTATAATTAGCCTAAGCACCTTACTACTTACTAACTTATAATAAATAATAGGCTATCTTTAGTCACTAGGGTAAGCCTAAACTAACTACTTAATAGCTATAACCTTAAACCTATTTAATTATAACCTAACTTATCTATTTCCGCTATAACTCTAAAGGGGAGGGCTATCTATTTCCTAAATTATCTCTAGGAGGGAACCCTTCTAGCTTAGGCTATAATTACTTATATATAGTAATAATAGTAGGATACTATATTAGTGTTAAGATATCTAGTAGAATACTTTTAAGTTAGGGATAAGGTATAGCTTTTACTTAGAAATATTAAGATAAACTAACCCTTATAGAAATTAGATTAGGTAGCTATAAAATACATAGTAGTAGAGGTGCTATTACTACTTATAGTCTGCCTAGATATACTAAGGGGTATACACCTAGTCTTCTATGTTAACCTTATTAAATAGGTAGTAGAGGACCCTCTTCTAAGTTAAATACTATAGGATTCCTATCTAGGTCCGCAATAGGTACTAGTAGAAGATAACAATAAACTTATAGAGGAATACTAGGTAGAACAAATACTAGTGGCTTAAAACGCGCTAGGGCGCGGCAAAAGGCGTAATATTTTGGTTAAATAGGTAGGGTACTTATAACTAATATAGGAGCCACTAGAGAGTATAGTAAAGACATAAGCCCTTAATAAATTTAAGGTAGAGTAGGGGGACATGTAATTCCATAATAGACTAAATTAATTTTAGAAAACTTATCTACCTATTAAAAGCTTTAGTAATATAGGCACGCCCTTACCGCTACCTACTTCTATCTAAACTATTTACACCACTATATTATAAAGGTTAGACTTACTACTAGATAAACTTATATTAATAGTAGCACACTATAAGGCAATGTAGTTTAACCCTAAGCTACTTATATAGGGACTATAGGTTATTCTACCTACTAGTTATAGCTACTAACCTTAGGTTATACCTAGGTTCTAGATAGTATAAGTAGAATAATAATTAGGGAGATTAAAGTAAATATATAGAGGAGGGGTATTACTCTTAGACTTATTAGTAGGAAGATAGGTTAAGTAACCACTAGCTCTAGCTAGGGGATAAGTAGGTCTAATATAAGGATTAATAGGGTTTAACCTAGATAAGAGGCAAGAATACTATTAATAGCGGCAAGAAGGCGATTTATCGCCTACTTTAATATATTAGCTATATTAGTTACTACTATAGTAGTAAGGGGAAAGCGCTTTAAGGAGGGCTATATTCTACTTATAAAGTTCTCTACATATAGTGTTTACACTCTAAATAACTTATTATCCTTATTAGAATAGGATACTAGTAACTTACTATATAGAGTTTCCTATACTATATCTAGCTAAGGGACTACTACTAATAAAGGGAATAACCTTAAGTCTAGTTATATTTATAGTGGGTATATTAGTTAAAGGGGAAGGACTAAGGGTAGACTAGACTAGGGCTAGATTAAACTACGCTTAATTTAGTAATGCGGTCCACCTACTTATAAGGGAATAGAACTTCTAAGATAGCATAGGCATCTTCTTCTTAGTTATCTCTATCTTATTAACACTAGGGGTAATAATATACTCTCCCTTAATAATTTTAGCTTTAAGGTCCTTAAGAGCATATTAGAGTTATAGGTCCGCGGATAAGTACCTAGTTAGCTAGATATAGGTAATATAGTTCTAATAATATAGGGGATAGGACTCCCTACTCTTAGTAGGGTAATAATCTATAACGCTAGTAGTAAGGGATTATTTAATATATAGCCTATAAGGGCACTAAAGTAAGGAGGGTGTAGTATATTACTTATTATCTAAGTCTCCTTCTATAAGGAACTTACTAATAGCTTAGGCTAGGGGCGTTATAGGGACAGGGGTAGTAGCTACTTATCTAGTTTATAGTATAGCGGTTATATCTTAGGGGCAGGGCATCTTTAATATAGGAACAATAGGGTAATGGCATAAAATAGGATATAATAGGATAAGAAGGCATAATAAAGTTATAGTATTTTTAGAAGGTTATTATATAAGAAAAGTAAGGTTATATTATAGAAAGAAGTAGGATATTTATGTAGGTAATTATGCCTATATTAGATAAGTTATAAGCAGGTAGGGGTAGGGCTAGTATTATTATAATAATAATAAGGGGTTAGGTAGGACATAACGCATACCCTACCTATAATTAGATAATAATAATAAGGGGTAGCGTAGGATATGACGCACACCCCTACTCTTAATAGATAATAATAATAGCGGGCGCGTATTATGTTCCACCTATAAGGGGCAATATTAGAAATAGCTATACCACATAACCTAGTTATAGTAGGCTAGTATTAGTATAATAATAGGCAGGCAGAGGGCTAAGGGTAATGGGTTAGTAAGGGTATATATAAAGGGCTTAGGCTTTACCTAAGTAATAGTATAGTGTATATAGGTAGGGGGGGTAGTAGGGGATAAAAAGGGGGCTAATATAAGACACCTAGAGGATATAAGGGGAGTAGGGGGGATTAGCTATGTAGTCTTCTTCTTCTTCCCCTAAGTTTCTTAATACTATATCGACGCCCTATTGCAGTCGCCTAGGGGCCAGTCTATAACAACAATATACAATAAGTAACTTAAACGTATTTATTATATTAGTTGCTATAGGTTTCTCTTTATATTGCTATACTAGTGATAATAAAGAACATGAAGAATTAATGGATAAAACTAATTCTCCTATACAATTAGTTAGTTAATTAAAAGGTTACTTCTATATAAATCCAGTATTAGCTATAAGTTTAGCTATTACAATCTTCTTATTTGTAGGTGTGCCTCCTCTAGTAGGATTCTTCGGTAAACAGATGGTATTAAGCGCAGCTTTAGATAAAGGATTAGTATTCTTATCTTTAGTAGCTATACTAACAAGTGTAGTAGGTGGTATTTATTACTTAGGTATAATAAAAGAAATATTCTTCAGTAAACCAGATTATAAAGTAAATACTTTATTAGAAAATTTAACATTAAAAGGTAATGTATTAGACAGTAATAGAAATGTTGTTAGAAGTGTAAACTTCAAATATAACAATATAGCTATCTCAAGTCCAATAGCTTTTGTTATATCTATTATAACATTAATAATATTATCATTTATATTCATAAATAAAGAATGGCTAAGCATGGGTACCATATTGGTACAAATCTTATTTAACTGTTAAATGAGTAGCGTAACTTTCTTATTTATTCTTGTATGTGCTATAGCTATCTTATTTTTAGTTCTTAATTTCATATTAGCACCTCATAACCCTTATCAAGAGAAATATAGTATATTCGAATGTGGTTTCCACAGTTTCTTAGGACAGAATAGAGCTCAATTCGGAGTTAAATTCTTCATATTTGCATTAGTATATCTAATATTAGACCTAGAAATATTAGTAATATATCCTTTTGGTATGAGTGGATATGAAAATGGTGTATACGGTTTAATAATAGTATTACTATTTATAGGTATCATAACAGCCGGATTCGTATTCGAATTAGGTAAAGGAGCCTTAAAAATAGATAGTAGACAATCATATAACTATTTCAACAAATCAAAAAAATTTGTTAATACATTTATAGAAAACAAATAATCAATAATTAAATAATTTAATTTATACGCTAAATTTATTAGTTATATATAGGATTTCCTCTAGGCATAAAATCCTATATAATAGCACTCTAGTATTAACTTTCTTTAGATTAAGATTATCCTTCTCTTTATTAGATTTATTACTATCCTTATCTTTATCTTCCTTTTTCTCTATAATATCCTTACTAAAATAGGTATAGTATGTAAAAGGATTATTAACTAGGTAATTAGTGTTAACCTTACTAGCTATAGTTAGGCATGTAACCTTCTAGTGTTTTCTAATAGTAATAATTTTATTAGTTAGATTATAGGTAATTATCTATCCCTTACTAGATCTATTAAATAGCGTATTAGGGAAATACTCTAAATATAATTATATATAGTACACACTTATTTCCTAATTTTTCTATATATCCTTCTAACTAATAAGTATATATAAATAAGTCTTTAGTGGAATTAATACTATATAGGTAGTAATTACCTTTTAGTAAGGGACTCTATTTAATAGTTAGAAGATTTCTACTAGTACTATTATACTATATACTAACCTAAAAACCACCTTTAGTTAGATAAAATTGATTTTAGCCCTATATTTATAAGTAAAATTCATTCTAAGCAATAATTTTAGTCCTAAATTTAGCATTATATCTACTATAACTGTAAAATAGCTAGTAATTTCCGTTCTATATACTATCCCTAGAATATAAAAGTTAAACGTGGCTATTTTAGTAATAAAAAAGGAAGATTAAACCCTAGATACTAGCTTTAGTTCTTATATTACCTACTTTATATTTAATCTATGCTATTATAGCTATGCCTTATCCGCTAAAATTAATAATATTCCTAAGTTAAGATAGACTTAGTAACTTTTACCCTTATTATTAAATTTAATAGGAATCTTTAGATATATATTAGCCTTTTTTTTATTATATTTAACTTCTTATAGTCTTACTATAGCTTTAATTACTTATCCTAGGGTAAGTTATCTAGTCCTATTTAAGGTTATCCTAGTAATAGCTTTATTTACCTCTTTTAGGGTATTTTCTATAAAATAAGTTTTAATAAAATTTAAGTCTTATCCTTAATTATCCTTACTATTATCCTCTAGGACCTCCCTTTCTTTAGCTATATAATAACTATATTCCTAGAGATAAGTTTTGTGTTATTATATATTAGAATTATTATTATATACTATAATATTAGTATATTCCTAGTCCCTTATAGAACCCTTTTCCTATTACTAAAATTATCTAGGCTACTATACTTAGCCTCCTTTCCTTATAGGACTATAATCTTAGGGTTACTTATTTTATTAGTTTAGTGCTTTAGTCTATTAAGTCTACCTAATTTCTATATACTCTTCCCCTTTATTTTCTTAAGACCTATTCTACTATAGTCTCTAGTTTTATCCTTTAGGAGGTTAATTATGCCTATATAGCTATAGTTAGAAATATCCTAGAAATCTTTAGGTATTCTACTTATCCTACCTATAATGCTAGTTTCCTTAAGAGAATTATTTATTAAATAGCTAGTTCTAGTTTACTTATACTTTATTCTTATCTTCTTCTAAATTACTACTAGATATCTTAGTATTAAAATAGACCTTAAGCTTCCCTTTACCTTTTTTACTTATAGACTAACCTTTACTATATAAGTGGTTATATAGATTATATCTCTTATTATCTACTATAGTAATATATACTAATCTTATATCTATTTAAGTTAGAACTAGGTATATCTATTATAATCCTAGATATAGCTTAAGATATAAACACACTAAAAGCTAATAGTTAGTTAACTTACTATTTGCCCTTATATACTAGAAGATCTTTAATGTAAATTTATAGAAAAATACCTTTTTTATAATATCCTTTTTAGTATATTCTACCTTGTTAAGCCACGCTATTATATCCTAAACCTAAATACTAAATTCCTTTTATATAGCTATAAATATAGTTAGTATTTTACTAAATATAGTGTTTTGTTCTGCTAAGTTAAGATATTATCTATACTATACTATTGCGTCCCCTTAGAATAATATCTAGATTTTCTTCTAAATAATATCCTAATAGCTAGGATTAGTATAATATAAGTAATCTTTAACTGCCTAGATCTATAATTTAACGTTATAGAAGATAGTCTACTTTCTATTATATGTAATAAGGTTATTACTAGCCTCTTCTAGTTTATTATAAGGCTTAAAATACCTAATATCTATAATCTTCTATATTAAATCTACATTCCGTTCTACTATTTCTATTCGCTAGTTATACTAATTTTAGTATAATACTAGGTCTATTCTTCTTTAATTTCTAGAATTAGCATACTAACCTTAGTCTAGAGGGTATAGTCCTTACTACTAAGTCTAGTAAGGACTTAGCTAAGGTTATAAGTATTCTTACTAATATTCTAGCTATATTAGTTACACTAGCGGTCCTAGCTATACTAATAGTCCTAGCTATAGTTATAGCAGTCCTTATTAGTATTAGGGTAGGAATAATTACACTAATAGTCTAGTTATTCCTCCGTTAGTATATAGATACCTATTATACTAACCCTATTTATTAGCTAGATATAGTAATCCTTAGTTAGTATTCTATGCTAATAGTATTAAACCTACTAAGGCACTTATACTTTATAAGCTCCTAATTTTAGTTATTAATCTTATTACTAGCTAGTCTATCCCTAACACTATCTCCTCTATAGCTTACTATAATACCTATTACTATTCCTAAATCCCCTATATTATCCTTACTATATTATATTTACTAGTCTTAGTATAAGAATCCTTAAGATCCTTTAGGTATTCTAAGGGTCTTAGTAGTAGGTCTTCTAGATTTAACTCTATTAACTAATTAGTGGGTTTAATATTCTAAGTAGTAGTATTAGTTTTAGGATAGTTTATAATCCCCTTTTTTTTTTTTTTTTTATCTTTTCCTATACTACTTCTAGTTCCTATAGTAGTAGTACTATAAGCTAGACTAAGAGCATCTTAAAATAGCCTTTCTAATGCCTTACTACCTATTAATTTATTAGGTTTATTAAGTAGGCCTCTAGTTTTAGCTTTTTAAATATAGGATTTAACTTAATTCTAGGCGTAATATATAGCTTATAAATCTACTAAATTCTAATAAATAGGGGGGTCTTAATATATTAGCTATTCCTATTTTTCTACTACTTTATTATTAAATTTATATCTTATAAGTTAGTTTAGATCCTCTTAATTATTAATCCTAATAAGTTTCTATTTTTAATAATTAAAATCTAGATTTATGCTATTAAAAGCATAAAACTAGTAAATAACACGTAGTTTATTTTTAGAGAGTAGGAAGATGCTCTAAGGATTAGTATATTACTATTATAAATAGTTAGTTTTAGATATATAGGTTAATTCTAGGCTTCTAGAAGGGTATAATAAAAGAATCTCTAATTACTACTACTTATTATATACTAGCTTTATATAATAGAAGGTTAATTCTATTAGAGAGGCTAACGGATTTAATAGGTTATAAGTTATACTAAGTTTACTTATAAAAGCTACTATTAGGGGTAATATAATATATATAAAGTAAGTTAAATTCCTAAACTAAGATATTAAATCTAGCTTTTGTATAGCAGCCTCCATGTACTGCACGTGTTCTGCCACGTAACAACTAGAAAATCCTTTTTATACTTAACTATATATATATTAATTATAGGGTAAAATAAAATAGATACCTTAAGGAATAGTAGGCTAATAGCTAGGATAACCTTAAAGATAACTAGGATAAATTTTAGACCTAGATACTTATACTACTTTAGGACTTTACTAATTATAATATATAAATAGTAATGTAATTAGAGAATATAAAGTAATATAAGGGTTAAAGCCTTATTAAGTTTAGTATCTTCTTAGATTTACTAGAGAAATACCTAGAAAGAGCCCTAGAAAAGACTTATACCCTTATATTCTTTATAAAGTTACTCTCTAACCTATAGGATTATATTAACCTATATACCTCTATTACTAATAAGACTTAAGAAAAGGTTATATAACTTACCTAGTAATTCTAGGAGGCTATACTAAAAAATAAGTAAAAGCCTAAGTAATTAGGAGATAAAAGCCTATATAAGAACCCTTAGCACTATAGAAATAACTCCCTATAAGCAGAGCTTTGTACTACACTACACTACATACTACACTACACTACATACTACACTACACTACATACTACACTACACTATATACTACACTACACTACATACTACACTATACTACATACTACACTACACTATATACTACACTACACTACATACTACACTACACTACATACTACACTACAAGGGAGGTAAAAATACTACATGTAGTATTTGTAGTATTTCTAAATTTTAGTTAGATAATAGCTTATAATAGCTTATACTAGCTTATACTAGCTTATACTAGCTAATAATAGCTAATAATAGCTAATAATAGCTTATAATAGCTTATAATAGCTTAGGGTTAGCTTATAATAGCTTATAATATTATTAGTGTTAAAGTTTAATAAAAAAAAATAGAAAATAAATTATATAAATAAGAATATAAGTAAGTATAAGGGATTTACTATAGAAAAGCTAGACTTTTAGTTATTTAGTATTTTAAGGTTTTTTAAAATATTAATAAAATAAAATAATAATAATAATAATAATAATAATAATAATAATAATAATAATAATAATAATAATAATAATAATAATAATAATAATAATAATAATAATAATAATAATAATAATAATAATAATAATAATAATAATAATAATAATAATAATAATAATAATAATAATAATAATAATAATAATAATAATAATAATAATAATAATAGTAAGACTATAAGAGTAGTAATAATAGTAAGAGTAGTATATTAGGGGAAAACTAGACTAAACTAGGAAAAAACCCCTATTATACACTTATTCCAAGTTATCTTCTAAAGATTTATTAGAAGAATCTTTAGAGCTTTCCTAAGAGGAGTCTTTAGATTCCTCTAATAAAGAGCTATAGTAATCGTAAAGCTCTGAATATTACTTAATTATAAGATTATCCTCTTTTTGCTAATTCTTTAAAAGAATTAATTCCTTAATTGTAGAATATTTTAAGGAAGTTTTTCTTTTTATAATAATATTCCCCCTAGTATTAAAAGTACTTTTAATAGCACTAGAAGTAGTAGGAATAGCTAGATATTTTCTAGTAATTATACTTAAAATAGGGAAAGATTTTAGATTATCTTCCTACTATTTAAAGATATCCTCCTATAATAATGTTAATAGTAATATAATAAAAATATTAAGGAATTCTAGCTTACCTTATTTTCTTTAACCTCTAGCTTAGTAAAGGTAGATATCTTGTTTTTTCTAGTTTTCTAAATTAATTTATCTCGTTCGTTAATAAATAGGCCCTTATATAGCTTTGAAGCTGGTTTAGGCCTAGGATAATTAAAGGTCCTAGGCTAACTAGGCCCTCCAATTTCTACTTGAAATTAGGTATTTTCTAACTCTGAATTTTTAGAGCCTAGGCTTTGATTAGCCTAATTCTCTTTATAAGTAGGTAAAATCCTAGTAAATTTATTAGTAAAAATAATAATAATAATAATAATAATAATAATACTTATAAATCATATTCTTTTTGTAAGTCTTCTAATAACCTTATACTAGTTCTTACTTATAATTTAAGCCTATCTTATATAGTAACAAGATTAAGCCTAGGATCTAGTAGCATAGCATATAAATAAGGCTTATAAAAGTAATAATTATTATCTATATCTTATGGAAAATAATCACTAAGTTTATCTAAGCCTTTATTTATAGAGGCTATAAAGATCTTGCCTTAAGGGTTATAAACCTTCTAAAATACCAAGTTAATTAATATATAAGTAATAAAGGGAAAAGGAAACTATAGAGTAAATACCTAATGATTATAAGCCTCTTAGTCCTCTTTTATATCAATAAGATATTTATATATCCTAATAATAAAAAAGGAACTAAACCTAAAGTGTTATACTTCTAGGATTAAAGTATAATAGTAGGTTTATAAAAGACCTCTAATATACTGCTTAAAGTAGCTAAATCTACCTATTCTTAGGCAGTAGGAATAGCATCCTTTAATACAGCTATATTAGACGCCCTATTTAAAAGAATAATAGCTTCTTTTAATTCTAGGGCAGTATAAATTATCTTATAAGTTAAATTCCACCGTGTTTTATTAGCTATAAATATAAAGGGATTAGTATTAGTATAATATAGTAAATAAGATAAAAGAAAGTAGCTTATATAGAGGAATTCTTATAATATTATAATTCTTAGTAATATAACCTTCTTTTTTTGCCTTTTATAAAGACTTTAACCAAAGTTTATATAATCCTTGGTTATTCTTAATAATAATAGCAAGCCTTTTAACTTTGCCTACTAAACCTATAGAAGTATTAGTATAAATAATTATAATAAATTATAATAAATTGCTTACTATCTACTAAGGATTTAAATTCTTTAAAATCATTTCTCTCCTTAATAGAAGAAATATCCTCTATAGAATAGTAAAGATATTCACTATTCTTAAAGGAATTTAAGTCTTCTTTTAAAGAGGTTAATCTTAAGAATTTAGTTATAATATCCTTTATAATAATATTAAAAACATATGCAACACATCAGATATTATATAGTTTATAAATAATACTATTATAATTCTTATTAATATAAGAACTTATAAATATATTATTATTTAACCTATTATCCCTAGTAAAACTATTAAAAGGTTACTTACTAATCCTAATATAATATATAAGATAAATAACTTACCTAAGGATATATTTAGGCTCTAAAGTATAATCTTTAATAAGATTATTAAAGCATCGATAAATATAAGCCCTAGTATAAGAATTTAATAGATATTTAAAGCCTAGAAGTTATAATATTAATAATAATTATAATAATAATTAGAAAAGAAAAAGGAAAAAGAGAATATTACCTATAAGCTTATATTCTAGCTTAAAAGTAGGGCTAATCTAACTAGCTATAACTCCTAAGTAAGACTTAGAATTTATAGATATCCAAATATCTAACTAAATAGATATTAGACCTTAATATTGTAACTGATATTAGATTTGCTAAATAATCTAATGCTTTAAGGAATTATACATAGAATTAATTCTATATATAATTATTTAATGGTTTAGTAAGGAAGCTAGATTATTATTTCTAATATTATTAGCTTTTATTTCTTATTAAAATTAAAGAAATACTTACCTAGAATAATATTCTAGTAATTCCTTAAAAGATTTACTATTTATAATAGTAAAAGAGATATTGTTTTCTAGTATAAACTTAATAACTAGAGTAATAGCCTTTTTAGATAAAAATTCCTCAATAATAGTATTATTTTAAGGCCTTTTTATTAAAAAATAAGAAGTTAAAGAGGCTTATATATTAGGTAGTGAATCTTATTAGATTTTAGGTACTAAGAAATAGTTAGTAAAAGGAAATAATAGTAAATAATAGTAAATAAATACTTATAAGCAACCTTAAAGGGTTTTCTTTCTTCTAATTTAGAAGTAGCAATCTTACGATGCTTAGCTTTATAATAGCTAATACTATTAGAAGCTTAAAATTATTTAGCTTTGCATTTAAAGCTATAAGAGTAGCTATTTTGTGTACAAAAGCATATAACTTCTCTCTCTTTATTATATTTAATTTTAGATAACTAAAAATTAAATAAATTATAAGTAAAGATATATACTTTAGAAGCAAACTTATAGCTAGGTTAATTTTTAGGGGTTTTTTTATATAATCCTAGAAGTCTTCTAGCTTTAACTTAGCTAGAAGACTCAGAATTATTATCCAAAATATAAGAGGAAGAGTCTAGATTAAATTCAGACATTTTTTCTTAGTGTTCCAATTTTCCCAATTTTTTTCCCAATTTTTTTCCGATTTTTTCCGATTTTTCCGATTTTTTTTTGAATTTTCCTGAATTTTTCTAATTTTTCTAATTTTTATTTTTTTAGGGGGTTTTAGGTTATTTTAAAAAGTAAAAAGATTATAAAAATAAGGGTAAATACTATATAGCTAGCCTAACTATATAAAGGGTTTTATAGATATTTGTTTTGATTTACTAAAGTAAAAAAAAGAGAAAAGAAAGAAAGAAAAGAGAAAGTGGGGGAATACCCCTCTTTTAAAGATTTTTTGCTTGCGTAAGCAAGTGAGTCACATCACGTAATTCACTAAACTAGCCATTTAGATGCATAAGGACCCACCTAGACCCACCTAGACCCACTTTTTTATTATTACTTTAAAAAATCTAAATAGTACACCCCTAGTAATTAAATCTACTAATTCTAGCTAATTTATAGCTTTTTTACTAATTTTACTAAGAAATAATTAACTTTTATTATTAAAAAATTAATTTCTATATATAAAAGTATTACTTTTAAGTATATCTAATGCTTAATAATTATCTTAAGCTTAAAATACTATATATTTCTTAGATTATATAATATAAGAATAAATATTAATTTATTATATTTAAATAGTATACTTTAAATATTAAAATATATATATATATATATAATAAGTATTATATTTAAAGCTTTTAAAAGAAGTAAAAATTTTCTTATATTATATAACTAATATTATATTACTAGTTATTTTATTTGACTAATATAATAAAAATTTTTACTTATTAAGTATTAGATTATAAGGAATAATTTTAAAAAAGAAAAAAAAAAAGATTTATATATAGTATAATAGCTTAAAGTATATAGAAAAAATCAAGAATCTTAAAAAACATAATTATAGTATTCTATATACCCTATATCTTAATCTATAGCTAAAGCTATTAAAATAGTAAAAGTTTAAAAATTTATAACTAAATAACTAAATTATAATAAAAAGAAAGCCTAATATTAAGCTTATTAAGAAAATTCTAAGGAATATTATAAAATAATATAAATCTCCACTTTTTTTTTACTAATACTATATTTATAGTATTTGTAGTGTAGTGTAGTATATACTACACTACACTACATACTATATCACCCTAAAATCTACCACTGTTATAGACTAGCCCCTAGGCGACTGCGATAGGGCGTCGATATAGTATTAAGAAACTTAGGGGAAGAAGAAGAAGACTACATAGCTAATCCCCCCTACTTCCCTTATATCCTCTAGGTATCTTATATTAGCCCCCTTTTTTATCCCCTACTACCCCCCTACCTATATATACTATACTATTACTTAGGTAAAGCCTAAGCCCTTTATATATGCCCTTACTAACCTATTACCCTTAGCCCTCTACTTACTTATTATTATACTAATACTAACCTACTATAACTAGGTTATATAGTATAGCTATTTCTAATATCACCCCTTATAGGTAGAACATAATATACACTTACTATTATTATTATCTATTAAGAGTAAGGATATATGTTACGTCCTACGCTACCCCTTATTATTATTATCTAATTATAGGTAGGGTATATATTACGTCTTACCTAACCCCTTATTATTATTATAATAATACTAGCCCTACCCCTACCTACTTATAACTTATCTAATATAGGCATAATTACCTATATAAATATCCTACTTCTTTTTATAATATAACCTTACTTTTCTTATATAATAACCTTCTAAAAACACTATAACTTTATTATACTTTCTTATCCTATTATATTCTATTTTACACTATTACCCTATTATTCCTATATTAAAGATACCCTACCCCTAAGATATAACCACTATACTATAAACTAGATAAGTAGCCACTACCCCTATCCTTATAATACCCCTAGCCTAAGCTATTAGTAAGTTCCTTATAGAAAGAGACTTAGATAATAAGTAATATACTATACTTTCCTTACTTTAGTGCCCTTATAGGCTATATATTAAATAATCCCTTACTACTAGTATTATAAATTATTACCCTACTAAGAGTAAGGAGTCCTATTCCCTATATTATTAGAACTACATTACCTATATCTAGCTAACTAGGTACTTATCCACAGACCTATAACTCTAATATACTCTTAAGGACCTTAAAGCTAAAATTATTAAGGAAGAGTATATTATTACCCCTAGTATTAATAAGATAAAGATAACTAAGAAGAAAATACCTATGCTATCTTAGAAGTTCTATTCCCTTATAAGTAAGTAAACTATATTACTAAATTAAGTATAGTTTAATCTAGCCCTAGTCTAGTCTACCCTTAGTCCTTCCCCTTTAACTAATATACTTACTATAAATATAATTAGACTTAAAGTTATTCCCTTTATTAGTAGTAGTCCCTTAGCTAGATATAGTATAGGAAACTCTATATAATAAGTTACTAATATTCTATTCTAATAAGGATAATAAGTTATTTAGAGTATAAACACTATATATAAAGAACTCTATAAGTAAAATATAGCCCTCCTTAAAGCGCTTTCCCCTTACTACTATAGTAATAACTAATATAGCTAATATATTAAAGCAGGTAATAAATCGCCTTCTTACTACTATTAATAATATTCCTACCTCTTATCTAGGTTAAACCCTATTAATCCTTATATTAGACTTACTTATCCCCTAGCTAGAGCTAGTAATTACTTAACCTATCTTCTTACTAATAAGTCTAAGAGTAATACCCCTCCCTTATATATTTACTTTAATCTCCCTAATTATTATTCTACTTATACTATCTAGAACCTAGGTATAACCTAAGGTTAGTAGCTATAACTAGTAAGTAAAATAACCTATAGCCCTTATATAAGTAGCTTAGGGTTAAACTATATTACCTTATAGTATACTACTATTAATATAAGTTTATCTAATAGTAAGTCTAACCTTTATAATATAGTAGTGTAAATAGTTTAAATAGAAGTAAGTAGTAATAAGGGTATACCTATATTACTAGAGCTTTTAATAGGTAAATAAGTTTTCTAAAATTAATTTAGTCTATTATAAAATTATATATTCCCTTACTCTACCTTAAATTTATTAAGGGCTTATATCTTTACTATACTCTCTAGTAGCTCCTATATTAGTTATAAGTACCCTATTTATTTAACTAAAATATTATACCTTTTACTACGCCTTAGTGTGTTTTAAGCTACTAGTATTTGTTTTACCTAGTATTTCTCTATAAGTTTATTATTATCTTTTACTAGTACCTATTATAGACCTAGATAGGAATCCTATAGTATTTAACTTAGAAAAGGGTTCTCTACTACCTATTTAATAAGGTTAACATAGAAGACTAGGTATATACCCCTTAGCATATCTAGGCAAACTATAAGTAGTAATAATACCTCTACTACTATGTATTTTATAGCTACCTAATCTAATTTCTATAAGGGTTAGTTTATCTTAATATTTCTAAGTAAAAGCTATACCTTATCCCTAACTTAAAAGCGTTTTACTAGATATCTTAATACTAATATAGTATTCTACTATTATTACTATATATAAGTAATTATAGCCTAAGCTAGAAGGGTTCCCTTCTAGAGATAATTTAGGAAATAGATAGCCCTTCCCTTTAGAGTTATAGTAGAAATAGATAAGTTAGGTTATAATTAAATAGGTTTAAGGTTATAGCTATTAAGTAGTTAGTTTAGGCTTACCCTAGTAACTAAAGATAGCCTATTATTTATTATAAGTTAGTAAGTAGTAAGGTGCTTAGGCTAATTATACTATAAAAAGGAAATAGCTACCTATAATATTACCTATACCTCCTAGTTTACCTATTTTATACCACTATTAGTCTATAAGTAATAGGACATAGAGAGTAACTAATCTATTCCTACTAAGGAGCATAGAGTTATTTAGAACTTTCCTAACTAGTCTAATCCTTAATCTATAATAATAGACTATAGAAACCCCTAAAACCTCCACTAGACTACCTTAAATTATTCTACACACTCCTTAGCTCTAATTAAAGTTATAGCCTCTAACTAGATAAACTTAGAAAGCCTATCTATAATTACTATAAGGTACTAGGGTCTCTCTTAAGATAATACTAGTAAGTTTATTATAAAATTAATAGAGATCTATAACTAGAACTAGTTTAGGATAGGTAAGGGCCTAAGTAATCCCTAGCGTTATAGATAGCTCTTATAGCTACTAAAATAGTAATAATTCTAGATAAACCTTATAATATCCTATGTTATTCTATCCTAGTAGAATTATTATTATAGAATCTAAAATATAGTGTTATAGCCTAGGTATCCCACGGTAGGCAAATCATGGCATTATTAGATAAGTGTTATTATTAAAGGCTCTTACTTAGGAACCTAGGTACCCTAGAACTAAAGCGCCCTATAAGTGCTTATAGAATAATCCGCTACCTATTCCCTTATTTATACTTTAGGGGGAACTTCCACACCCCCTCCTAAATAGCTCCTAACTAGATACTATAGGTAGGGTCTAAGGTAATAGCCTAGTCCTAAAGTAACTATAAGTGCTTAGAGGTAAAGAGAACCTCTCCTACTAGTAGTACTACCTCTTACTACCCTTCTAGTACTAGTAAAAGTCTAGTAATAGTAAGGGGCTATAAGATATATCCTATCCTTAAGGCCCCTCCCTTCTAGTCCTATTCCCACTAAGAAAGGGCATCTAGGCATTAAGCCTATGTACTAAGTCTATAATAAAGATAGAAGTTAAATAATATAAGCATATCTGCCTAATAGGCCTGCTATTCTATTATTAAATAAGGGGTTATAAAGTATTTAAGATTCTTATAATCTATATAAATTAAGAATAGCTAGGAAACACCCTATAGCTCTGCTAACTATACCTTAAGGTATAATATAATAGCTAGTAACTCCTTATTATAAATTATATAGTTTCTCTATATAGGCATAAGGCAAGTAAAATAGTAAGTAACTAGGTTTAAAACGCTATCTAGTCCTTACTACAAGAGGTAACCACCTAGGGTAGCACCTAAGTAGTTAGCCTTTACTATAGTAAGGTAGTTAGGGTCCTATTACGCTAAGACTAGGTAAGAAATAAAGGTATCCTTAAGTCTCTTAAAAGCCTTATTCTCCTTAGGTCCCTATTAAAAGGGGATATTTCTCTTAGTTAATTAGATTAGTAGCGCTACTAGTTCTAAAAAATCCCCTATAAAGTTATAGTAAAAGTTTATAAAGCCTAGGAAGCTATATACTCCCTATAACTTTATAGGGGTAGCTTATTCCCTTATAGCTATAACCTTTATAGGATTAGGATAAATAGATTATCCTACTATAATAATATACCCTAGGTACTAGACCTCCTTTATAGTAAACACTAACTTATTAAGGTCTAGGTATAACCCCACGGCCCTTAAGCGGCCTAAGATAAGGTAAACCTTAGCTATATAGTCCTTTCTTAAGCCCCCTAAGTAAACTAAAATATTATCTAAATAAGCTATAATAAAATCTCCTAGCATGTCTCCTAAGGACTTATTAATATAACACTAAAAGGTTATAGGTATACTAGCTAAACTAAAGGGATAGACTAACTACTTAAATAGTCTAAACCTTATCTAAAACACTATTAGGTACTTATTACCCTTAGTAATTTATAATTTATAAAAAGTAGTATAAATATTAACCTTTATAAACTAATATACCTAGGATAAGAAGTAAAGTGTTTTCTTAATTAAGAGAAGGGGGTAATAGTTCTATATAGTAATTTTATTAAGAGCCTAGTAGTTAATATAAAAATACTAACCCCTATTTAACTTCTTAATAAGTAGAACTAGGGCTATAGCTAAGGAGGAGCTAGCATAGATCTATCCCTTATCTATTAAGTCTATAATCTAATACTATACCTTAAGAAGTTAATCTCTTAGTATATTATATAGTAGGCCTTATAGAAGCTTTAGCTTAGACCTATCTAGGGCCCTATATAGATAAATATAGTAGTTAAGAGAACCCCTATAGGGAGGAAGGCTATTAGCCTTTACTTTATTAAAAAGGTCTATAAAGTCCGCTAGCTCCCTAGGTAGTATAGATATATCTAGTGTTTCTAGCCTCTCCTTAGGGGCTATAAGCTATAACACTATTATTATCTCCCTAAGACTAGTAGTAATAAACCTTATTATAGTGTCCTTAGTCTAGTATACTTTATATACTTCTATAGTATAAAGGGAACTAATAATCCCCTATACT
Source organism: Epichloe bromicola (assembly GCA_023658445.1). Classification (NCBI taxonomy): domain Eukaryota; kingdom Fungi; phylum Ascomycota; class Sordariomycetes; order Hypocreales; family Clavicipitaceae; genus Epichloe; species Epichloe bromicola. The sequence goes on from CP098269.1 coordinate 6,007,172, forward strand.
AGAGTCTCCCTACTATACTTAGAGGCCTTATATACCTATAAACCCCTTACTAATCTAATAACTAGTAGCTAGTTTACTATATAGACTACTACCTTATAGTATTCTAACTATAGTAGGCTAAATATAATATTCTAAGTAAGGCCTAGGATAACATATAAATACACTAATAACTCCTAGCTATTAATATTAATTCTAGTGTAGACTATATATATAATTAAAGAGGTATCCTCTCTCTATTACTAGCCCTTCTTCTTTATTTTTACTATAGTGTAAACCTGCCTCTATTTAGGTAACTATATAAGCTCTAGGCCTAGCTATCTTACTACTAATTTGCTTATAGTACTATAATAATTATAGCTATAGTTAATCTAAATACTAATATAAGAGTATATATTAAAGAGAATAGGGACTAAGAATAGTAGCTAATCTATATAATAAGTAATATCCCTTTTCTCCTTTATATACTATTTATATATATCTATTATTATAGTAGCTAGCTAGCCCCCTTACCCTATATAAGACTTTACTTAGGGGCTACTCTTTTTCTAAAGGGTAAGTATTAATTTCCTTATTAGCACTCTTCTTATCTACCCTATAGGCATTAATATTAACTTATAGTTAGTAAGGTAGGAGAAAGGAGCACTCCTAAATATAGTAGTTCTTAGAGCTATAATATAAATAGCACCCCTTCTAGTAGTATTTAGCTAACTTAGCCTCTAATACCTATTTTGCCCTCTATAGTATATTAGTTAACTTCTAGCCCTTATTCTTATTACCTTACTTCTTTAACTAGCCTAAGTATATCCTAGCTATATAAACCCCTAATATTAGGGTATCCCCCTTATAGTTAGTCTAGGGCATAGGGTAGGGCTACTATAGACTATATTAGGTCTAATACTTATTCTCTAAGGTAAGTATTTTAATATTAACTATAATACTATAATACTAAGTAACTATAGTATTATAGTTATCCTAGCTTATACTATAGCTAATACTAACCTCCCTTAAGTACTTATTAAGTGTATATTAGAGTTTAGCTAGTTTTATATTATAGGTCTAATAGGTCCCTCCTACTATAGCTAGCTTCTCCTTAAAGTAAATAAAAAATATAGTAAAAGACTCCCCTAGGCCTTACTTTATTTAGTTAAGTTCTATAAGGGCTATTTACTACCTATAGGGGTTAGTAAATAAGGACTTAAGGTAGCTTAAAAAAATAACTAAATTAAAAGTATAAAGATTACCTTACTTAAAAAAGGTAGTAACCTAAGCCTAGACCTAGGAGAATAAATTCTAGTAGATAAGTATTTACCTATTCTTATCTATACTAATAAAGTCCTTATCTACCTAAAGCTTATATTCTATAAGGAGCTTCTAAGTAGTAAATAAGGCCTTATTACTATTATATAGGTTACCTAAGGGAATTAGCTTCTACTTTACCTAGGGGACTAAAGGGACTAGATTAGGGGTAGTAGGCTATATAGGTTACACTATAGGAGCCTCTAGTTAGTATATAGTCTATAGTTAGGTTATATATATAGTATTATATACTATAACCTACTCCTAGAGGCACTTAAGCTCTATGCCCTATTTAGTTATTAGATATTTGTGAGAACAAAGGATAGCTAGGCAAGAGGTATAGGGGCACTTATATATTTACTAAAGCTTACTAGGTCTAAGTGTTATGCGCGCAAGTCGCTAGCTTTTATCTAGCAGCTCGCTAGTGTTACGTAGACCTAGCCCTAGGCCTAGTATACCTATAGGGTATGCACGCTATATTATAGGCGGGGCCTTATAATTGCCTCCTTACTTATAGCTAGGCTTCTAAATGGCTTTCGCTAGCTACTTTATAGCTATTTGCTAACTAGTAATAGCCTTTAAAATAATAATAAACAATAGATAGGGTTTAACTATAAATTTACCTATAATTCTTTATTATATTACACACTCTTCCCTTCTATAACTATAGTAATTTTTTAATTATTTCTTATGCCTTTAGTTTCTATCCCTTCCTAGTCCTTAATTACTATATATTTATTATAGAAGATAAGCATATTCCTTTAAAAGAATATAGCTATATATATTATTTACGCACTAGATATGCTAAGTTTAAGAAATATTCCCTAGCTAAGCCTGCATTACTATAAATTAACTATTAATTTCCTTATAATCTATTTATAAATCCTTAAAAGATAAAATATTCTAAGCGCTATGCCTAATACTATAACTATAGTAATTCTTATAAGACTATAAGTATACTACTCTTCCTATATCTTTTAGTCTTATTTTACTAATAAATTCCTATAGGCTATAGCTATAATAAGGGGTGATTTTATTAACCTCCTTATAGTTTTAGACTAGGCCTAAATACTTATAAATATCTATAGTAATATAGTAGAGAAAGACCCTAAGGACTACCTATTTTTAAAGGCCTCTTACTTCTATATTACTAAGTATTACCTCTATCTAATAATAGGGTTTAACTATATAAATATATTACACTATATTACTTTTAGCTTAACTAGGGCCACAAAGGTCTATTAGGTTTATCTCTTTACTATATATTCGCTAGTCTCTTACTTATATTTAGTAGTAGTATACCTCTATTATATACTAATAGTATATAGTATTATAATAGTAGCTACTTATTATAATATTCCCTAGCCTAATTCTAAGGTATATAAGTATTATAGTTATTCTACCCTACCTTACTATATATTTACTAATTCTTCTATAGCTAAACTACTATAAACTTAAGATTATATAGAATATAAAAATAACTTTATACCTATAATACTTAGACCTAGGGTATATCCCCTAGGGGATAGTAAAATATTATTTTACGCTAGTAATACACTAGGTAATTACTAAGAATAAGAATAGCGCTAAGTATCTTATTTATAGGGGTTAGGCTTTTTACTATAAGGGGGTAATAATAGAGGGGTTCCCCTTAACTCTCCCTATGCTTTAGGTATATTTTCTTTTATTATTTAGTAGGTAGTCTAAGGTAGTTTATATAGGAGTATAATAGTAGCTAATAAGGCTAGGCCTTTTTTATTATAACTCTATGTCTCTCTGCCTATAACTTACCTATATATCGCTACCTTTCTTATGTAATCTACTTTAGTAAAATACTTAAATTATATATTAAGCGCCTTCTATATCTTCTACTAGAACCTATTAGTTATATTTGCTTAGCTAACCCTTCTATTTTACTAGGTATTTATTACCTTTATAGGTTTTCTTATAGTCTTTAACTTCCTTAACTTTATACTTATCTTCTTTATTCTTAAGGTCTAGTATTAGTATATCCTTATCCCTAGTATCTTTATAGTAATTCTATAGCTCTAATAGGCTTATATAAAATATATTATATAGCTATCTATACTTCTTAGGTAATACTAGTCTATACGCTTATTTCCCTATAGTATTAAGTACTTAAAAAGGCCTAATAAATCTAGGGGTTAGCTTCTATTTTATATCCTTAAGCCTAATATTCTTTGCTAATAGTAGTACTAGGTTACCTTAATATAGTGTTAATAGCTAGTAACACTAGTTATAGTACTTTACCTAGGTTTTAGTAGCTTTAGCCTAGTTCTTCTTTAGATACTCTCTAACTTTATATAGCTTTATAACATACGCATGTGCTTCTAGTACCTCCCCTTCCTAGCTCTTACCCCTAAGAGCTAGATAAAACTTAGGTAAATAGCCTATAAGTAAATAGTTTAGGGAGTAGCTAGTGCTCCTATTTACTATATTATTATAAGTAAATTAAGCTATTAGGAGTAGCTTAGGCTATATCTATTAGTTCTCTATAATAAAATATTAAAGGTAGTGCTTAAGTACTTAGTTTATTCTTTCTATCTACCTATTAGTTTAGGGGTAAAATACTATAGAAAGCCTTCGCTTTACCTAAGATAGGTAGCATAGGTCTAACTAGAATTAGCTTATAAAGACTAAACCTCTATTAGATATAATACCCTCTAGGGCTCTGAATTATAGCTAATCTCTTTATAGAAAAGTTCTACTAATTTAGCTACGTTAATAGTAGTAGTTATAGGTAAGAAAATAGAATACTTAGTAAATTAGTTCATAATCACTAGGATTATGTCAGTCTCTTGCTCGCCTACTTACATAATAGGTAACCCTATAATAAAGTCTATTAAGATTTCTATCTATAGTTACCTTAGTATTAGTAGTAATTTAAGGCTTCTATATAAGTAATACCTTCTAGCTACTACCTATTAGCAAACCCTATAGCTTATAATATAGTCTAAAATAGACTTACTTATAGCTAGCCACTAAAAGTAATGCTTTAGTAGCTCTAAAGTATACTTAGTCCTAAAGTAACCTACTAGTAGATTATTATAGTATAGCTATAGAAGCTCCTATTATAAGATAGGCTCCTAGGGAATAACTACCTAGTCTTAGTATAATAGAAAACCCCCTATACTATATAACTATAGACTAGCCTTTCCCTTCCCTTTTACTAGGGAGTTATTAATCTTACTATTCTATCTCTATAAATCTAGGTCTTAATACTATACCTTCTATAGCAGTTACACTAATAGTTTATTTAGCCTAGATTAGTAAGGATCTAGTAATATAATAGTCCCCTATATCTCTTATGCTACACTAATATCTTAGACACACACTACCTTCTCCTTAAAATCCCCTTTAGTTAGCTAACCTTTCACTAGATCTATAGTAGCTAACTAGCTTCTTAACTAGGCTACTCTAGCTATTCTCTCTATAAGGGCTAGGGTATTTTCCTCCCTTAAAGGCGTCTTATTAAGCCTCTCTATACCTAAGACTAGGGTATTTTCCTCCCCTAAAGGTATCTTACTATATCTTCTTTAATACATTAGTTTCTCTTTTTCTACTATTTTAGTAAGTACTATCTTCCTTTAAAGTTCTAGTAATAATGCCCTATTTATTAGGGGTTTGCCCTTATAATTAGACCTTCTTAATAGTATATCCACTAGGTTGCTTTTCCTAGGTCTATACCTAATTATAAAGTAAAAGGGGTAAAGGAATATATACTATCTTACCTACCTTCTATTTAACTTCTACTACCTTATAAAGGTCTATAAGTTATAGTAGTCTAATAGGACTTTAACTAGGCTTACTATACCTTTAATATAGTATTACTAGTGTTTAAATAACTCTACTATAGTAAGTAGCTCTTAATTAGCTATACTATAATTACGCTTAGTATCTATGAATTTTCTTAACTAAAATGCTACTAGATACTAATAGCCCTTATTATCCTATTAAGATAGGATTCCTACTATTATAAAGATTAAAGTATCTATCTTAATACGCACTAGTTAACTTAGGTTATAATAATAGAGGAGAGACGCTTACTAGAAGGCCTCTTTTAGCTAGTTAAATACTAGCTATTCCTTTACTCTAAATATAAACTTCCTAGTCTAGATACTATTTTAACTACCTTTTATTAACACGTAAAGAGGTGCTATAATCCTAGAGTATCTATAGATAAACTATTAGTAGAAGTTATAAAACCTAAGAAAGGACTATATATCCTTAAAGCTTATAGGCTCTTTCTATTCTTAGATTATATTAACCTAGTAAGTATTTATTAAGATCCTATTAACTAATAGGATAAACCCTAGGAACTCCACTAACTCCTAGTAAAATAAATACTTTAAGGGTTTTATATATAACTTTACTAATCTTATATATTCTAAAACTTCCTTAATATATATAGTATATTCCTCCTATATCTTTAAAAAGATAAGGATATTATCTAGATATACTATATAAATAGTGTTAACTAGCCTATAGAGCGCTTTATAAATATAACTTTAAAAAGTAGCTAGGGTATTAGTTAACCTAAAGGGTATTATAAGGTATTTATAGTATCTATAATAGGTATAAAATATAATCTTCTACTTATTGCCTCCTTTAATATAAATTTAATAGTATATATCCTTAATATTAATTTTTAAGAAGTAGTAAGCTCCTTAGCACTAGTCTAGGATCTCTAAAATTAGGGGGAGAGTATAGTAATTCTTCTATATTACTCTATTAAGTCCCTAATAATCTATATATAACTAAAGTATCCTATCTTTCTTTAGTATAAATAGAATAGGCATGCCTATAGGGCTCTTAGAGGGTCTTATCTAGCCTTTCTATAGGTTTTTATTAATATATTTATAAAGTTCTTTTAGCTTACTTTAGGAGAGAGGGTAGATTAGTTTATATAGAGGTATAGCCCTAGGTACTAGGTTAATTATATAGTTAGTCTCTTTTCTTAATAGTAAGCTTCCTACCTTATCTAATATAAATATATCTTTAAACTTATATAGTTCTAGGGGAATATCTTTAATAGTTCTATATGCTTTTACCTCCTTATTATCTTTAAGGGTAATAAACTTATCTTCTATAACCCTTATAATAGCATATATAATAGTCTTATTATATATTACTTTTGCGAATTTATAAGGAGTTAATAGTAAAAAAGCTACTTTTCCTTTCTTAAACTACTATTCCTATAAATATAAGTAAAGGTATATATATTCTTCTATAAGGGTATATATTCTAATTAATATAGGGCTTCCCCCTACTCTTAGGTCTCTATCTATAGCTATATATAGTAGCTTAAGGTCCCTTTCTTCTTCTCTTAAGTCCTTAATTATAATAAGTACCTTATAAATACTATATTAAGGGACTATAAGGGCTCCTACTACCTTAATAATAGGTACTATAGCCTTAGCCTAGTTAAGTTTATAGGTTCTTATAAACTTAACACTAATTATATTAATCTTAGCGTAACTATCTAGATTAGCTACTATTTTAATGTCTTTATACCTATAGATAGTAACTAGTGTGTAAAACTAATACCCTATTAGCACCTTAGTGTTAGAGGTAAAGGTAAGGGTATCTACTTCTACCTTAGGGAGTTTTCTAGGCCTTCTTAGGGCTTTTTCTTAGGTTTCTTATAGTAATATATAAGGTATCCTATACTATTATAGTTATAACACTATATCTTATCCCTAGGTTTAGTAGTATTTAGGTAAGTAGCTAGGCCCTTCTCCTAGTCCTTATTCCTTTAATCTTTATAAGGTCTATAACCTTATAGGGAGTTATTCCTATAGTGCTAAGGGTTCTTATATAGGCCTTTATCTCCTAATTACTTAGATTTTTGCTTATTCTTTAGCATAGCCTCCTAGAATTACTAGGTAAGTTATATAACCTTTTCTTAAGTCTTATTAGTAATAGAGGTGTGTAGGTTAATATAATCCTATAAGTTAGGGAGTAACTTTATAAAGAATATAAGGGTATAAGTCTTTTCTAGGGCTTTTTCTAGGTATTTCTCTAGTAAATCTAAGAAAATACTAAACTTAATAAGGCTTTAACCCTTATGTTACTTTATATTCTCTAATTACGTTACTATTTATGCGTTATAATTAGCTAAGTCCTAAAGTAGCGTGAGTATCTAGGTCTAAAATTTATCCTAGTTATCTTTAAGGTTATCCTAGCTATTAGCCTACTATTCTTTAAGGTATCTATCCTATCTTGCCCTATAATTAATATATATATAGTTAAGTGTAAAAAGGATCTTCTAGTAGTTATATTAGAACTTCTTCTTTGCCCTATTAAAGGCATAGTTTAAGTTATTAATCTATATCTTATATCTCTATAGGTTTATAGGATATTAGAGGTTAGTAATATTCTAAACTTTAACCTCTTAGCTACTATAGCTTAAGGAAATACTAGCTCTTTACTACCTTTTTAATTATTCTTCTCCTATATTACGCTATAATAGATCTTAGAGCTCTTACTCTCTTTCCTATAGTTTCTAGAGTTCCTTAAGCTAGGTAATTTACTCTACTATTACTATAGCTTAGGTATAAATAGTAAGGGGTATATCTTTAGTTATAGTACCTATAGAATAAGGCATATTCTTAGCTATAGTATTACCCTTATTTAGTAGCCCTTAGTTATTATCTAATATTACTCTTATAGATTAGGTAGTTCTCCCCCTTATATTACTCTTAGGTAGCTAGTAGGAGAAGCTTTAGAATTATAAGAATAAAGAATAGCTAGGTAAGAGGTATAGGGGCACTTATATATTTACTAAAGCTTACTAGGTCTAAGTGTTGTGCGCGTAAGTCACTAGCTTTTATCTAGCGGCTCGCTAGTGTCACGTGGACCTAGCCCTAGGCCTAGCATGCCTATAGGGTGTGCATGCTGTGTTGTGGGCGGGGCCTCATAATATTAGAGCGTATTAAACTAGGCAAGGTAGGTTATAGGTAGCACTATAGCGTCTAAGAGAGGCATTACTATACCTAGATTATATTAGTCCTATAGGTAAAGTATATCTAATATATCTATTAGGTTATTTATCATATTTTTTAGTAGCTATCTCTAAGGACTAAAGGAAGTTTCTTAATTATTATAGACTAGCCCCTAGGTAACTATAATAAGGCATTAATATAGTATTAAGAAACTTAGGGGAAGAAGAAGAAGACTATATAGCTAATCCCCCCTACTCCCCTTATATTCTCTAGGTGTCTTATATTAGCCCCCTTTTTTATCCCCTACTACCCCCCTGCCTGTATACACTATACTATTGCTTAGGCAAAGCCTAAGCCCTTCACAACTACACTACATACTACAACAAAGGTCAAAATACTACAAATACTACACTACATGCAAAGCTCTGCCTATAAGGTTATAGACCTTATAAAGATTAAAGAAATAAGGACTAGGAGAAAGGCCTAGCTACTTACCTAAATACTACTAAACCTAGGGATAAGATATAGTATTATAACTATAATAGTATAGAATACCTTATATATTACTATAAGAAACCTAAGAAAGAGTCCTAAGAAAGCCTAGAAAACTCCCTAAGGTAAAAGTAAATACCCTTACCTCTACCTCTAATACTAAGGTGCTAATAGGGCATTAGTTTTATATACTAGTTACTATCTATAGGTATAAAAATATTAAAATAGTAGCTAATCTAGATAGTTATACTAAGATTAATATAATTAGTATTAAGTTTATAAGAATCTATAAACTTAACTAGGCTAAGGCTATAGTACCTATTATTAAGGTAGTAAGGGCCCTTATAGTCTCTTAATATAATATCTATAAGGTACCTATTATAATTAAGAACTTAAAAGAAAAAGAAAGGGACCTTAAGCTACTATATATAGCTATAGATAGAGACCTAAGAGTAAGGGGAAGCCCTATATTAATTAGAATATATACCCTTATAGAAGAATATATATACCTTTACCTATATTTATAAGAATAGTAGTTTAAAAAAGGAAAAGTAGCCTTTTTACTATTAACTCCCTATAAATTTATAAAAGTAATATATAATAAGACTATTATATATATTATTATAGGGGTTATAGAAAATAAGTTTATTACCCTTAAAGATAATAAGAAGGTAAAAGTATATAAAACTATTAAAGATATCCCCCTAGAACTATATAAGTTTAAAAATATATTTATATTAGATAAGGTAGGAAGCTTACTATTAAGAAAAGAGACTAACTATATAATTAACCTAGTACTTAGGGCTATACCCCTATATAGACTAATCTACCCTCTCTTCTAAAGTAAGCTAAAGAAGCTCTATAAATATATTAATAAAAACCTATAAAAAGGCTAGATAAGACTCTCTAAAAGCCTTATAGGTATACCTATTCTATTTATACTAAAGAAAAATAAGATACTCTAATTATATATAGATTACTAGGGACTTAATAAAGTAATATAGAAGAATTACTACACTCTTCCCTTAATTTTAGAGATCCTAAACTAGTGCTAAGAAGCTTATTACTTCTTAAAAATTAATATTAAGGATATATACTATTAAATTTATATTAAAGGAGGTAATAAGTAAAAGACTATATTTTATACTTATTATAAACACTATAAATACCTTATAATACCCTTTAGGTTAACTAATACCCTAGCTACTTTCTAAAGTTATATTTATAAAGCGCTCTATAGGCTAGTTAATACTATTTATATAGTATATCTAAATAATATCCTTATTTTCTTAAAGATATAAGAGGAATACACTACTTATATTAAGAAAGTTTTAGAATATATAAGATTAGTAAAGTTAAATATAAAACCCTTAAAGTGTTTATTTTACTAGGAGTTAGTAAAGTTCCTAGGGTTTATTTTATTAGTTAATAGGATCTTAATAAATACTTACTAGGTTAATATAATCTAAGAATAGAAAAAGCCTATAAGCTTTAAGAATATATAGTCTTTCCTTAGGTTTTATAACTTTTACTAATAGTTTATTTATAAATACTCTAGGATTATAGTACCTCTTTATATATTAATAAAAAGTAGTTAAAATAGTATTTAGACTAGGAAGTTTATATTTAAAGTAAAGGAATAGCTAGTATTTAACTAGCTAAAAGAGGCCTTCTAGTAAGTGCCTCTTCTCTATTATTATAACCTAAGTTAACTAGTGTATATTAAGATAAATACTTTAATCTTTATAATAGTAAGAATTCTATCTTAATAGGATAATAAGGGCTATTAGTATTTAGTAGTATTTTAGTTAAGAAAATTTATAGATACTAAGCGTAATTATAGTATAGCTAATTAAAAGCTACTTACTATAGTAAAGTTATTTAAATACTAGTAATACTATATTAAGGGCGTAGTAAGCCTAGTTAAAGTCCTATTAGACTACTATAACCTATAGACCTTTATAAGGTAGTAGAAGTTAAATAAAAGGTAGGTAAGATAGTATATATTCCTTTACCCCTTTTACTTTATAATTAGGCATAGACCTAGGTGTTAGGAGCGTAAGGGACAGAGACAGGATTATCACATAATAGAGCACTAGCAGGACCTCGGACCCACTAGGTTAGGGAGGGGCTAGCTAGTAGCTAGATAGTTATATAAGCATAAGGCAAGGTATTTAGCAAGGACTGCCTATATTCTTATAGAAGGTTAGAGCTTAAAACCTTTATATACCTACCCCTAGGTAATACCTTTCTAGCTATAACTATAAATCTAAGCTATTACTTTATTTTATTATTTTTTAACCCTTAAGTTATAATAAATTAAGCTCTTAATCCCTTTAGGGTAATAGACTATTAGCTAGATTATAATATTAGTATACTAGAGAATATCTATATAAAATATACCTATACCCCTAGTAGTAATACTATAGATAAGTAAGGTAGTAGTAGTATAGTAAATACTTAAATAATAAATACTAATAATTAAGTATATTAATACTACCTAAGACTAATCTAGATAATAATACTAGAATTAAGAATAATAGTATTAAGAAGGTAGTATAATAGTATTATAATATTATATAAGCTAAGCTATAATATATATAGAAAATATAGGAAATTCTATAAATAAAAGTAAAAATTAGGAAGCTTTAGGTAAACTTACTATTAGTTAGAACCTAGTAAGGACCTATAAATCTACCTCCTTAGGTTAGACTAACTACTCCTATACTTACTTTACTAATAAGCACTAAGTAAGTAGTAAATATATACTAATATAGTATTATTAAGATATAGCTATAAATACTATTATATAAGGGGAATACTTATAAAAACCTCTAGAATTTCCTAGTAAACTTAAATATATTATTTAAATTAGACTAATATACCTTTTATAATAATATAATAAAGATAGCCTATACTAGTAAATACCTTACTAATAATATAAAGTAATAATAGATATACTATATAGCTATAGATAGTTATATAGAATATAAGGACTATAATTAGGTAAGCTTTATTATATAGCTAAAGACTAGAATAATAAATAAGAACACTAAATACTTAGAAGTAACTAGGTTACTACTAAATCTTTAGTAAGGTAATAGCTAATTATTTTAAGCCTTTATTAGAAATTAGACTAAGGTTAAATCTAACCTACCTAAACTAATCCTAATATAACTAAGAATCTATATATTTATTAATAGCCTTAATAATATTATAAGAAAGTAAATACTTAGCTAGGAGTTTCTAATTACTTAAAGCTAGTTATAGGGCTAAGGTAAGAAAGCAAAGGTAGTAATAAAACTAATATAAAGTTATAAGAAGAGTTAAGATAATAAGAAAAAGTAATAATAATTAACTTTACCTATAGATAACTTATAGTAATAGAATAAAGGGTAAGTAAGAAGATTACCTATTATATATTATAAATATAGGAAGCCTAGATATATCTTAATAGCTTACTATTTATTAGACTACTCTATTTATAAGAGTAATAAACACACTATAGAGAAATATAATAATAGTAGTAATAAAGTATCTAATCCTAATAAGATACCGCTTTTATCTATATAAACCTAGAATAAGGGGCTTATTATAGATAAATTAGTAGACCTAAGAGTTAGAGTCTATATATCTTTATAATAAGATTACTAGTAGGTAGTAGTAAAGGTGCTAATAGATTTAGGTATATAATCCTTAACTATATACCTAAAGTTATTATCTAAGGAGGATTAAAAAAGAGTTAAAAAAATAGATTAAAACCTTAAAAGTATAAGTAGGGATATAGTTTTATATTAAGGAATTCTAAGGAGATTAGTATTAATAAAGAATAGTATAGGGTTTATAAAGGTTTACTAAGTTAGCTACTTTATTACTAATACTAAAGAAAGGCTACTACTAGGTATAGACTAGATTAGAGAATATAAACCTATAGTAATATATTAAAAAGAGAAGTTTTAGAGATACCTAGTAATAAAGGAGTGCCTCTTATATACTTAGGGTAAGTAAAGAGTATATAAAGTATTAAAATAGTTAGTAGTTACTTTAGTGCTAGGTTTAGTAAAAGTTATCTTAAATAGCCTAAAGAATAAGAAAAAAAAAAACTAAAAGAGAACCTACTAGTAGACTTACTAAAGCTAATTTAGGAAATAAGTAGTAAGGAAGTAATAATAGTCTTAGAGTATACCTATAAGTTATATAAGTAATATATTATAGCTAACCTAAGATCCTTAGATAGTCTAAGTAATAAGTAACCTATAACTAAGTAAGGGCTAAGTAATAATATAGATAAACTAGAGCTCCTAGAGAAATACTTAGAATTTAAAGATATATTTAATAAGGATTTAGTAGGAATACTTCCTAAACTAGGGGGCTATACTTATATAATTAAATTAGAAAAAGGGAAAACACTACCTTAGGGACTAATATATAACTTAGCTAAGAAAGAGCTAGAGGTGCTTAAGGAGTATCTTATAGATATATAATAAAAGGGATAGATTAGAAGATTAGTTAGCCTAGCTAGGGCCCTAATTTTATTTATTCTAAAGAAAGGAGGGAAATTAAGGCTTTATATAGATTATAGGGGCCTAAATAAGATTACTATTAAGAATAAGTCCCCCTTACTACTAATTACTAAAATCCTTAATTACTTAAAGGGCATAGTTATCTAGATAAAACTTAACTTAATAGATATATCCACTAGCTATATATTCGCTTAGGTAATAAGTAGAAGATAGTATTTTATTATAAATATAGGCACTTTAAGTATCTTATAATACTATTTAGATTAGTTAATGCGCTAGTAACTTTCTAGGAGTATATTAATAAAGTCCTTAAGGATATTATAGATAATATCTACATTATCTACCTAGATAATATCCTAATCTATAGTAGTAATATAGCTACTTACATAGGCTATATTAAATAAGTCCTAAGTAAACTCTATAATATAAAGCTTTTTATTAACCTAAAGAAGTATTAATTTTTAGTTATAGAGGTTAAATTCTTAGGATTTATTATATCTAAGAAAGGTATTATAATAGAACTATTAAGGGTAGAAGTAATTATAATATAGCTAATATCTTATAGTATCCTAGATATCTAATTATTCCTTAGGTTTACTAGATTTTATTAATATTTTATTAAGTAATATAGTAAAGTAATTATTCTATTAATAAACTAACTTAAGGGGGGATAATTAGTAACCTTTAAGCTAGAACCCTATAAGCTAGCTATATTTAAAGAACTCTAGAGGTTATTCTAGGAAGCACTAATTTTAGTACACTTTAACCTACTTACTCTATTAAGAGTAGAGATAGATATATTAGGTTTTACTATTAGAGTAATACTTATAATATTAGTACTAGGTTACTAGCACCTAGTTATATATATATTAAGGAAGTTAACTAATACTAAGTTACGCTACCCTACACTAGATACTAAATTATTAGTAATCTAAGAGGCTTTTAGGGTATAGAGGTATTACCTAGTGTACTTAACTTACCTAATTATAGTAGTAATAGATTACTTAAACTATAAGTACCTAGCTATAAAGCTATAGCTAACTAGTAGGTAGGTAATAGCGCTTAATAAGCTATGCCTATTTAACTTTAGGATTAAATATAAGGCTAGTAAGTTAAACCTCGCTAATATATTATTAAGAAGGGTAGATTATATAAGTAAGGATAAAAAAGCAAAGGTAGTAACCTTATAGCTACTAAACTTCTTATCTAAGTTTATAGATACTAATTAATAGAAACTCTATAGTAGTAATAGGAATACTATAAGTTCTATTATATTATTATTTAATATAGTAGATAGTTAGTTATAAAGACCTTATAATAGTAATAGGAATATCTAGGGTTTTAAGAAAATATAACTTAGCTATATTTTTAAGGAAGCTATAAGACTAGATATTATTAAAAGGGGTGTTCTAGCTAGTATAGTTACTAGTAAGTAGCAAGGGCGCCCCTTAGAAACGCCGCTTAACTATAGTATACCTATAAGACTAGAAGTAACTTATAAGCTAGCTACTTATAGAGATATTATAGTAAGGATCTAAGCTATATAAAGAACCTTTTCTAAGTTTAACTCTAATACTTAGGATAATAGCTTAGAATTAGATATTCTAATTTAAGTATTATTATTAGGTATATAGTGAAATAATAAGTTTGCTATATATTAGAGAAAGCTACTTAAGAGTAGTAACTTAGAAGTATTATAGATATAGTTAATTAGACCCTCTAAGCTATTAATATTTAAGAGTTAAGTTTATATTCCTTAGGGAATAAGAAAAGAGATTTTACTACTAATATATAATAACCCTACTACTAGGTATTAGGGAGTTAGTAAGACACTTTATTAAATTATAAGTTAGTACTACTAGCTATTAATAAAGAAAGATATAAAGGTATATATTAGTACTTATATAAACTATTAAGTTTTAAAGCTAAGGCACTATAAGCTATATAGTAAGTTAGCTACTTTACTAAAGCTAGATTACCCTTTTTAAGAACTATTAATAGATTTTATTACTAGATTACTACTAGTTAAAGATGCTAACTAGACTTATAATATAATCTTAGTAATTATAAACTATTTTATAAAGTATAGTATTTATATCCCTATTTTAATATAACTAATAAGTAATAGGTTAGCTACTATATTCCTAGAATATATCTTTAGAGATTATAAAGCCCTAGAAGGTATTATAATAGACTAAGGTTTTATATTTATAAGCGGATTCTAGATAACCTTTTACTATCTTATTATAACTAAGTAGCTACTAAGCACTACTTTTTACTTATAAATAAATAGGTAAATAGAATAATTAAACTAGGTCTTAGAATATTATTTAAGGGCTTTCTCCTATGCTAAATAAACTAACTAGGCTAATAACCTATTAATAGTATAATTTACATATAATACTAGTAATTATATAACTTATAGCTACACACTAGTAGAGGTATTATAAGGGTATAACCCTAGGGGCCTATAGTAAGTAGTACCTAATATTTTACTTATTAATAATTAGGCTAAGAGTAGAGTATTATTACTAAAAGAGAAATATATAGTAATTAAATAGCTTCTAATTAACTTATAAGCTTAGTATAAGAAATACTATAACTAAAAAAGGACCCTAAAGAGGTTTAAAGTTAGTAATAATATTCTACTATCTATAAAGAATATTAACCTAAGATAGCTAAGTAGGAAGTTAACTACAAAGTACCTAGGCCCTTATAAAATTATAAGGGTAGTTAGGAGTTATAAACTAGCTTACTAGCTAGAATTACTTACTAGAATATGGTTATATAATATGTTTAATATTATAAGCCTTAAACCCTTTAAAGGGAACCTAAGTAATATAGTAAATACTTCTTTACTATAAGATAATATTAAGGATAATAAGTAAGAGTTTAAGGTAGAAAGAATTATCTTATATTATTATAATAGTAAGCATTATAAGTACCTAGTTAAATAGAAGGGCTATAATAGCTTAGAGAATTTATAGGTATTAAAAAGGGATTTTATTATAAGGGATATTATCTATAACTATAAGTAGTAACTAGGTAGCTAGGTTATAGTAGTAAAACTACCCTTAGTAAATAATATAAGGTAATACCCTATAAATATAGTAAATAATATAGGGTAATATTCTAAAAAGATATAATTATATTACTCTTATAATTATAATATAACTACCTAGTAATAATTACTTAAAAAGTATTTCTTTATCCCTACCTTTACTCTTATTTTCCCTAGAGACTATAGTAATAATAAGTATAAAAGCCTTTAGAGGTATAGGGGCCTTATTATTAGAAGAGTTACCTTCCCTATATATAAAGATATAGAGCTCTCTAGGTAACTTAGAAGGACTAACCTAAGTAGGAAGCCTAGAGGTATAAGGAGTAAACTACTAGTAAGTTAGTAAAGAAGTGCCTATAGATATTTAAGAGACTTACTATTAGGATATTCTTATATATATAGTAAAGATAGTTTATAATATTAATTTAGACCTTAAGGTTAGTAGTATTAGCTAGCTATACTATAGTAGTATACTTATTATACTTAGCTTCCTAGGCTACTTTAGTAACTACCTAAGTATAATAAATATACCTATACTTATTAGTGTTTTTAGTCTTTAGGAGGGTATTATATAGTTTTTACTTAGTATAAATAAGAGACTATTAGTATATTAGTAGTAATTAAGTTAAGAGAACTAGGGATATACTTACTTTATTAAGGTAGTAATAATCTCCCTTAGGCATAGCTTTAATAATATTAAATAGCTTTTTATAAAGCTATATAATTTAAGTAAGGCACTAGTAGTAGGTTAGTATCTTAAAACTAGAGATTTAGAATAGGTAGTTATACTCTAATATATATCTTATTATTTTAGGTATAATAGGTATATTTAGCTAAGTTTACTACTATAGGTTAGTAACTATAAGAAATAAAGAAGTAGTAAGATTATACTATAAGAGTTATTATACTTTATAGGAAAAGGTTTATTCTCCTTAAGATACTAAGGAATAATATAGGTACTATTCTTAGGCTATATATTCTATATAGTAACCTACTAACTATACTATATATATAGAATTTTAGTATTACTAGCTATAAGTTAGTAGTAATAACCTAGTAAGAAAGTAGTAAACTTATATAGAAATTTTAGATACTATTCTCTTTTAAGGTAACTTCTTTAGTAACTTCCCTTAGGGTTTATTCTATAAAAGTAAACCTAGTAGTAAAGTAAGAGTTAATAGATAGATTTTAGATATTATAAGCTAGCTATAGGTTAGTAGTAAGGAAATAGTAAAGGGAAGATAAGTAAAGATAAAAAAACTTATAATAGTTAGATAGTATATAAGGGAAAGGAAGTGTATATATAAGGGGGGAAGATCTAGTCCCTTTTATATTAACTATAAACCCCCTAAGTAATCTATACACTATATATAGCTAATATAGGGATTATAATATTTACTATTATTATTACTATCTATAAATATACTAGTAGCTATAAACATATAGTAACTACACTACTATATTACTAAGACCTATAAATAAGTTTATTTATATATATAGTGTCTAATACCCTATCTATTTAACCTAATTATAAAATTTAATATAGGGTATCCACTCTCTTAGAACTATTAGTATAAGGTAAAGAGTATTTACTTTACTATATTAGAGTAGTAAATAGGTTACTATTTAGGATTAATAAATAGGGGGATAATAATATTTATACCCTAGTATTATTAGTATTATTATTTTTAATAACATATTACACTATAATATATTATACCTAACCTAAACCCTCTATTAACTATAGCCTCTAGGACTATATAGTATAAACGCCCTAAGTAAGTAGCTTATTATATAATTAAGGATAATTATATAAAGAGAGGGTATTATATTAGGAGCATAAGGGATAGAGATAGGATTATTATATAATAGAGCACTAGTAGGACCTTAGACCCACTAGGTTAGGAAGGGGCTAGCTAGTAGCTAGATAGTTATATAAGCGTAGGGCAAGGTATTTAGCAAGGACTGCCTATATTCTTATAGAAGGTTAGAGCTTAAAACCTTCACGCACCTGCCCCTAGGTAGCACCTTTCTAGCTATAACTGTGAATCTAAGCTATTACTCTGTTCTATTATCTTTTAACCCTTAAGTCATAACACTAGGAAAAGTAACCTAGTAAATACACTATTAAGAAGGTCTAATTATAAGGGTAAACCCCTAATAAATAAGGCACTATTACTAGAACTTTAAAGGAAGATAGTACTTACTAAAATAGTAAAAGAAAAGATACTTACTAAAAGAGTAGAAGAAAAGAAACTAATATATTAAAGAAAATATAGTAAGATACCTTTAGGGAAGGAAAATACCCTAGTCTTAGGCATAGAGAGGCTTAATAAGATATCTTTAGGGGAGAAAAATACCCTAGCCCTTATAAAGAGAATAGCTAGAGTAGCCTAGTTAAGAAGCTAGTTAGCTACTATAAATCTAGTAAAAGGTTAGCTAACTAAAGGGGATTTTAAGGAGAAGGTAGTGTGTGTCTAAGATATTAGTATAGTATAAGAGATATAGAGAACTATTATATTACTAAATCCCTACTAATCTAGGCTAAATAAACTATTAGTATAACTACTATAGAAGGTATAGGATTAAGACCTAGATTTATAAAGATAAAATAGTAAAATTAATAACTCCCTAGTAAAAGGGAAGGGAAAGGCTAGTCTATAGTTATATAGTATAGGGGGTCTTCTATTATACTAAGACTAGGTAGTTATTCCCTAAAAGCCTATTTTATAATAAAAGCTTCTATAGCTATACTATAATAATTTACTAGTAAGTTACTTTAGGACTAAGTATACTTTAGAGCTACTAAAGTATTATTTTTAGTAGCTAGCTATAAGTAAGTTTATTTTAAACTATATTATAAGCTATAGGGTTTACTAATAAGTAGTAGCTAAAAGGTATTGCCTATATAAAAGCCTTAAATTACTACTAATACTAAGGTAACTATAGGTAAAGATCTTAATAGACTTTATTATAGGGTTACTTATTATATAAGTAAGTAAGTAAGAGACTAATATAATCCTAGTAATTATAAACTAATTTACTAAGTATTTTATCTTCCTACCTATAACTACTACTATTAAAATAGCTAAATTAGTAAGACTTTTCTATAAAGAGATTAAGCTATAATTTAAAGCCCTAGAAGGTATTATATCTAATAGAGGTTTAGTATTTACAAGCTAATTCTAGTTAGACTTATACTACTTATCTTAGGTAAAGTAAAGGCTTTCTATAGTATTTTACCCCTAAACTAATAGATAAATAAAAAGAATAAACTAAGTACTTAAGTACTACCTTTAATATTTTATTATAAAGAACTAATAAATATAGCCTAAGCTACTCCTAATAGCTTAATTTACCTATAATAATATAGTAAATAAAAGCACTAGCTACTCCTTAAACTACTTACTTATAGGCTATTTACCTAAGTTTTATCTAGCTCTTAGGGGTAAGAGCTAGAAAGGGAAGGTACTAGAAGTATATATATATATTATAAAGCTATATAAAGTTAGAGAGTATTTAAAGAAAAACTAGGCTAAAGCTACTAAAACCTAGGTAAAGTACTATAACTAGTATTACTAGCTATTAATATTATATTAAGGTAATCTAGTACTACTATTAGTAAAGAATATTAGGCTTAAGGATATAAAATAAAAGCTAATCCCTAGATTTATTAGACCTTTTTAAGTACTTAATACTATAGGAAAATAAGTATATAGACTAGTATTACTAGAAAAATATAGTTAGCTATATAATATATTTTATATTAGCCTACTAGAGCTATAGAACTACTATAAAGATACTAGAGAAGAGGAAATACTTATACTAGATCTTAAAGATAAAGATAATAAATATAAAGTTAAGAAGGTTAAAGACTATAAGAAAACCTATAAAGGTAATAAATACCTTATAAAATAGAAGGAATAGCCTAGTAAATATAACTAATAGGTCCTAGTAGAAGTAATAAAGGGGGTATAATATATAATTTAGGTATTTTACTAAAGTAAAATAAATAAAAAGAGTAGTAAGATATAAGTAAAATATAGCTAAAGAGATATAAAGTTATAATAAAAAAGGCCTAGCCTTATTAGCTACTATTACACTCCTATATAAACTACCTTAGACTACTTACTAAATAATAAAAGAAAATATACCTAAAGTATAAGGAGAGTTAAGGGAAACCCCTTTATTATTACTCTCTTATAGTAAAAAGCCTAACCCCTATAAATAAGATACTTAGTGCTATTCTTATCCTTAGTAATTACCTAGTATATTACTAGTATAAAATAATATTTTACTATTCCCTAGGGGATATATTCTAAGTCTAAGTATTATAAGTATAAAGTTATTTTTATATTCTATATAATCTTAAGTTTATAGTAGTTTAGCTATAGAAAAATTAGTAAATATATAGTAAGGTAAGGTAAAATAGCTATAATACTTATATACCCTAGAATTAGGCTTAGGAATATTATAATAAGTAACTACTATTATAATACTATATACTATTAGTATATAATAAAGGTATACTACTACTAAATATAAGTAAGAGACTAGTAAATATATAGTAAAAAGATAAACCTAATAAACCTTTATAGCCTTAGTTAAGCTAAAAGTAATATAGTATAATATATTTATATAGTTAAACCCTATTATTAGATAAAGGTAATACTTAGTAATATAAAAGTAAGAGACCTCTAAAAATAAATAGTCCTTAGGGTCTTTCTTTACTATATTACTATAGATATTTATAAGTATTTAGGCCTAGTCTAAAACTATAAGGAGGTTAATAAAATTATCCCTTATTATAGCTATAGCCTATAGGAATTTATTAGTAAAATAAGACTAAAAAATATAGGAAGAGTAGTATACTTATAGTTTTATAAGAATTACTATAGTTATAGTATTAGGTATAGTGCTTAGAATATTTTATTTTTTAAGAATCTATAAATAAATTATAGGGAAATTAATAGTTAATTTATAGTAATATAGGCTTAGCTAGGGGATATTTCTTAAACTTAGTATACCTAGTGTATAAATAATATATATAGCTATATTCTTTTAAGGGAATATACTTATTTTCTATAATAAATATATAGTAATTAAGAACTAGAAAGGGATAGAAACTAAAAGTATAAGAAATAATTAAAAAATTACTATAGTTATAAAAAGGAAGAGTATATAATATAATAAAGAATTATAGGTGAATTTATAGTTAAACCTTATCTATTATTTATTATTATTTTAGAGGCTATTACTAGTTAGTAAATAGCTATAAAGTAGCTAGTAAAAGCTATTTAAAAGCCTAGCTATAAGTAAGGAGGTAATTATAAGGCCTTACTTATAACACAGCGTGCACACCCTATAGGCATACTAGGCCTAGGGCTAGGTCTATGTAATACTAGTAAGCCACTAGATAAAAGCCAGCGACTTACGCGCACAATACTTAGACCTAGTAAGCTTTAGTAAATACATAAGTGCCCCTATACCTCTTGCCTAGCTATCCTTTGTTCTCACATTATAGTTAGGGTTATAGGCACACTTATGCCTACAACACTAATTAACATTAGTTATCCACACGGTCGGTTATAGCTGTTAACAGCTGTAACGTGGTTATTTATAACTACCTTTGTAACTATTAATAGCTATAGTGTAGCTATTAAGCTTGTAGTATAAGCTTAGTAATATAAAGGTTCTTTAACTAGAAAAGGGCTAAAAATAAGTCTTATTTTTAACACCCCCTTTACAAAAGACTTATATATAAGTAAATAAAAGCATATAAGATTATAATAGGGTAAGTAATAACTTTTAGATAAAAATAGTAGAGAAAAGGGAAAAACAGGAAAAGATAAAAAGCCCCCTTTTTAAATCCTAGCTATAGTTATATATAGCTTCCCTTTTTAACGTTATTTTTAGTTCCCTATTAAAGGGTTTTTGGTTATTAGTTTTAGATATCATTAAGCCCTAGAAGCTTAATAAAAGCCTAATAGAGAGGTCTTATAAGAGGTTTTATAAGACTGTCTATAGGCATTAACTTAGTATCTAGATATTTAATCTTAGCTAAACTAGCTAAAACCTATTGCCTAATATAGTTAAACTTTAACAGGGTATATTTAGTATAACTATATAAGGTAGGGTTATAAGCAGTAGTTATAGCGCCTTAATTATCGCAAAATATCTAGATAGGAGGGGAAATAGGGGTTTTTAGCTCCTTAAATAGACCCTAAAGCTATTATAGCTCCTAGAAGGTCTCGTAGATAGCGTTAGATTTAGCTTCTAATGTTAATAAAGCTATTATACTAGATTTCTTTAACTTCTAGCTAATAGGTCCGCTAGCTAGCTTAAATAGATAAGCATAGGTTAATTTTAAGGTCTTTTTATCCCCTGCAAAATTACTATTACAATAACCTATTAGGCTTTTACTAGCTACACCTTTAGGGTCACCCCTATAGATAATAGCAAGGAATCTAGTCCTAGATAGGTACCTTAGCAGATTTTTAGCTACATTTAGGTGCTCTATATAAGGACTAGCTAGTATAGTTAATAGCTACTAAACTATAAAGGCTACATTAGGACTTGTAAGTAATATTAGGTACATTATAGTCCTTATAATACACTAATAAAGCTTGATATCGCTAGCTATTAAAAGCTTAGTTATCTACGTAGCTAAAATGCCTAGCTAAAGAGGTATACTAATAGGCTTACTATCTAGCATATTAAATCGGTTTAAAGCTTCTAATATATACTAAGATTAATGGATTTTTAGTATTCTATTAGGCCTATCTCGTACGATTTAAACCCCTAAGAAGAATTTAGCAGGGCCCTATCTTCTATTAGATAGACTTTATAAAGTTCTTTCTTAAGTTTTCTTAAGTCTTTAGATATAATGTAAATCCGGTCTAATTAGAAGATAATTATCTACATAAGTAATAATAAAGGTTTTAGTAAAAGGATTAAAGAATATTACTAAGTCTAATATTAGAGGGTTAAACCCTAGGGATTTAAGCACTACTATTAATGCTTATTACCACTCCCTTAAGCTTTGTTTAAGGCTATATAAAGATTTCTATAATAAAATTACTTAATCTTTAGAAGGTTTCTAGCTAAAACTTCTAGCTAATTTAGCTAGGTTAGGATTCGCTTTAAGGAATTCGATAAATCCGTCTGGAATAACTATATAAATCTGTTATTATAGCTTACTATTAAGAAAAGCTCCTATAAAATTAATCTATTTAATTTCCTAGTTATTCCAAGCCGCTAGGGCTAGTAAAATCCTCTAGCTAGGGGGAATGCTTATAGTGGCAAAAGTCTCTAGATAGTTAAGACCCTTAATTTACATAAATCCCTTAGTAATAAGTTAAGCCTTATATTTTAAAGGATTATTTTCTTTATCCTTTTTAAGCTTATAAATAAGCCTATTTTTTAGTACTTTTCAGCCCTTAGGGATTTTATCTTTCCCTATAAATTTAAAAGTACTAGCCTTTAGAAGCTATTTAAATTCTTTAAAGGTAGCTTCTATCTATTTATCCCTTTTAGAACTAGATATAGCTTGCTTCTAGGTCTTAGGTTTAGGGCTATTAGGGTTCTTTTCCTTTAGCTTTTCCTATACCTTAAAGTAGATTTCTTTTATAAAATCTAGAGAAGAAGGGGAACTAATATTAACATCTATAGGGTTAATATTAGGGTTAAAGTCAGTAATTTTGTTAGAAATCAGGTCCGGAGTCAAAATCTGATTTCCTAGTTAAGATATAGGCTGCGCCCTCTCTAGGGCTTCTAGAATCGGACCTTTAGGGGGTTAATTAGGTCCTATAGGTAGTTTTTCTTAACCTATAGGGTCCCCTATATTATCTATAGGGTAATCCTTTAAACCATAATCTAGATCTTATTAATTATCTAGATTTTCCCCCTCTAAAGGGTTATTCCCTATAGAAATCCTAGGTAAGCCTTTAGAAACAGGGCCTATAAGTTCTATAATCTTAATAAAGCTAGTTTTTATAACTAGTCTTTTAGAAGGGATATACACTAGGTAGGTGTTTAAACCTAGTATAGTAAGGAGTCTTCTAGGGATAGTTCTAGCTACTAACTTTTAGGCTTTTAGTTATTTTTTAAGGGGAATAAGAATCTTATAGTAAGATCCTATAGCCCTAATACTACTAATATTAGTTATATAGGGCCTATCTAGCTCCCTAGATAGCAGTTGTTTAGGGCTTTGATCCTTAGTGGTATTAGTAGTTATATTAACAAGGTTAATAACTATAGGTAATATAAAACACTATAAAAATAACGGTAATTTTGCCCACTAAATAGTAGCCCTTAATTAATCTAGAATAGTTTAAATAAAACGCTCTGCTAATTTATTTTACTCATAGATCTAGGGACTAGAAATCGTAAATTTAATCCCTTTAGAATTTAACTAATCTTAATAACTAGAATTAATTTCTTAGCCCCTATTAAAGTGAAGGTGCCTAGGATATTAACCTAGTTAATTTTTAAGCCCTCTAAAGAAGCCTTTAATAGCCCTATAAATAGGTAAGCCTTTATTATTAGGTAATAAGAACACCCACTTATATCTAGTCTTTTGATTAACTAGAAATAAGCAAATTAACTGTTTATTATACGGCGTAGGACTGATTTTTAGCGTATCCCCCTCTATTTAATCTAGAGCTCTAGGGGGGTTAGGGATAGCTAATTTCCTAGGTCTTCTTACTACTTTAGATTAGTTATAAGCTATGTATTTAAAGTCCTTATCCTTAATTTTAGAAAAATCAGGGATTTCTTTAGTAACTAAGCTAGTTTTCTTTAGCAAAGGAAGCCCTAGGTGCCCTAGTTATACATGCCATAGGCTAGCTAGTTCTAATAACTATTAATATTAAAGATCTTTAGGGTCTGAATTAGGATTTAGATTAGGGCCTTCTTTACTAGTCCCCTACTAGGCCCCTTAAGAACCACAGGCCTCTTAGAGAGGTATTAGGGACCCTTTTCTATTACTAGGGCTCTCTAACACCCCTAAATCTATTTCCTTAGATTTATAAGGGACCTAACCTAGGGCTATAGGTAAAGAAGAAGGGACTAATTCCTCTAAATTATCCTATATAATTTCTTTAATATTATTATTATTTTCGTTAATTTTGTCTAAATTAGAAGCCTAATACGGCTTTTTAGAGGGAATTTAAACCTCTATAGGGTAGCTATAACCCCTAAAGCTAGTATAGGTGAAAGGTTAGATATAATAAGAATTATAGGGCCCTTTATATAAATTTAGTGTAGTTTGGTTTTTAACGTAAAAGAAAAAACCATGTTTTTCTATATCTAAGGTTATAATATAAGACCTATCTTTAAGATAAAGATAGTTCTTTATAAGGCAACCACTAGATATATAATGCGTAAGACCGCTAACTATATTAACATTAAGCTAAGGAAAATATAGCGTATCTTTAAGCACTAAGGTCCTATATTTAGTTAGATTTTTCTAATATAAGACCTTAAAAATAGCACTACTATAGCCCTTAGCGTAAATAGGACCACCACTAGTTATAATAGGGTTAGATTCCCCCTTTTTATAAGGGGTATAATCTCTAAAGACCTCCCTAGAATTAACTATATGTATAGTTAAACCTATATTATATAATAGGGCCTTTTTTATGTCTTTACTATAATAATTAAAACTATTTAAGGTCTTAATTTCTTATTTTTTATTATCTAATTTACTAGAGCTAGATTTAGAGCTACTATTACTAGAGCTCTTATAACTAGTCTTGTGAAGACTAGGTTTCTTATATAGTTTAAGAGCACCGTTAGAAAGGTTATATCTTCCTAGTATAAAAGACCCCTTTATAGAGTCTTTATTATCCTTTTTATCTAATTTAGAACCCTTTTACTTCTTTTTCTTCTTCTTCTTCTTCTTCTTAGAATTAGAAGAGCTCTTATTTTCTTTAGAGTCTTCTTTCTTTTTCTTCTAACCTTTAGGGGCTTTTTCTTTCTCTTTAGCACCCTTTTCTTAGTCTTTAGCCCTATAATTTAGAGCTTTAGATACTATAGATAATTTATCCCTCTATTTTACTAGAAGGTTAGCTATTAGAAATTAAAGATTTAGGGCTTCTATAGGTACCCCTATAGCCCTATTTATACGCATGCTAAATCGTTATCTCTTAGCTTACTAAGGGAAGGTTAATTTAAGGGATTAAAGATATTAATTAATCTAATTAATAGGATTAATTAGTACCCTAGAAATTAATAATCTAGCTAGTAGATTATTAAAAACTACATTAAAGGACTCTAAAGATCCCTTATAATTCTAAAAATTTAGGTTATAAAATTCTAAATATAAAGACTCTCTTTAGATTTTAACGCTATATAAATACTGCCTTATAAGTAAATTATAGGCTTCTTTAGGTGATTTTTGCTAAGTTATAGCGGCCTATAAACCTTCTATATAACTATCCCTTAGTAACATTAGGATAATAGCTTAGTCAGGGTCCCCTAGCGCCCTAGAACTCTCTAGTTTATCTAGAAAATCAGGCATGCCTAAAGCTCTAAATTAGATAGCTAGGGCTTATTTCTATTGTTTAAAATTTTTAGCTCCTTTAAGCCTAGTAGTCTTTAAAAAGCTATAAACCCTCTTATTAAATTCCTTAATAATCGAATTATTAAAGGTAGCTTATATAGAACTAGATTTAACTTATTATGTTTAAATAGGTTGTTGTTCTAGATTCTAAGTAATAGGTTTAGCTTATTTCACACCCTCTATATAACTATTTATAGCAATAGATAGGCTCTCTAGCTTCTCTAATAGCTTGTTAATAGTTATTTGTTACTTAATAGCCTGCTTTTTTAGCTAGTTATTAAGAATCTCTTGCGCACTAGGGGGCGATTGTGCCCCCTTTCCCTTTGATTTAGTATCTATCTTCCTATTTTATAGAAGGGAAGTCTTCTATTCATTTTAAAAATCCTTTTTATAGAAGAGAAAATAACTTCTATCCCACTGAATTTCCTTTTTATAGAAGGGAAAACTTCTATAATCGCGAGTCCTTTCTATTTTATAGAAGGGAAGTCTTCTGTAGCCATAATAATTCCTTTTTATAGAAGGGAATTAACTTCTATCTCGCAGGTCCTTCCTGTTTTATAGAAGGGAAGTCTTCTGTTTCCGAATATAAAAGTAGTATAAAAAGAATCTATAGTGATAAACAACCGGGCTTATAACCTATTAAAATCAAAAGAGTGGACTGATCTAACTGCACCTAGGATTACAAAGCCTTATATATTTTAACACTCCCCCTGGAATTGTATATCCAGGTGCCCTATCGGAGGTTTTTTTTTTTTTTTTTTAGGCTTATACTAGCAATTAAATTCTTAGATATTTCAGTAGGGTTTAAACTCGTAACCTTTTGCCTCGCAGAGCAGTGCTCTACTATGGTAGGCGACTAAACGCTGCAGTGGGCCTAACCACTACGCCACCAGGCTTATAACCTATTGAAATGTAGGGAGCTAATGCTAGCTAGCAATAGCTATATAAGTGTAAGCTCTACAGTCTAGGACTAATAGAGCTATAACATTAATTTTATTAACGTAATACAATAGAAGTAGTAGTAGTTATTAACTAATAGAATTTAATTTAGATTACTTTATAGTAACTAATAGAGTAATAGAATTGATTTTTAGTTAGTTTATTTAGGCAATATAGCTATTAGTTAAGAGGCCTAGCTAACTAGCTAGATTAAAAAGATCTTCTTTCTCTTATAGACTTACTAACTATATTAGCGGGCCTAGGCCACTAGCGGGGTCTTATAAGCCACTTTTTATTTTCCGTAAAATTTATTTATATATAAAATCTAAAAAATTAACTTACTACTATACATACTAGTAACTAATATACACTAAATTTTAGTCCTAAAAATATTACTATATAAAAAGAAAGCCCTATCTTCTAGCATTAATTTACTATATATAAGACTTTTATATAACCTCTAGTTAAAGAGAAAATCGCTGTTAAAGATAGCTACAGGGTAAGCTGCTTACATCACCACTATAGGGTAGTCTGCTTATGTTACCCTAGCTTACCTAATTACTTGTGGTTAGGGTTGTGGGCACACTCGTGCCCACAACACTAATTGACATTAGTTACCCACACGGTTAGTCGCAGCTAGAGTATTGTTTGTAGTGTAGTTAGTGTAGTTTTTAGGAAATTCTTATATTTATAGTGTAGTTTTTTTTCCCTTATAGTGTAGTGTAGTGTAGTATACTATACTATACTATAAAAACTACACTATACTATAAAATAATAGGTAATAATATACTTTTTTATAAATTTAAATATACTAGCCTAAGAAGCTAATTTACTTTATAATAAAGTTTTATCTATTCCTTTCTATAAGAGCTAAATATAGTATACTTTATAATTCTAGCTTTAGGGGCCTAGGGATAATAAATCTATTTTCTATTATTATTATTTTAATTAGAGTATTATTTATAGTGTAGTTATTATAGTTTTTAGGAAATTCTTGTATTTATAGTGTAGTTTTTTTTCCCTTATAGTGTAGTGTAGTGTAGTTTATAGTGTAGTGTAGTGTAGTAAACTACACTACACTACAAAAACTACACTACACTACACATTGTAGTGCAATACTCTAGTCGCAGCTGTCAAGCTTGCAGTGCAAGCTTAGTAATATAAAGGTTCTTTGACTAGAAAGGGCTAAAAATAGGTCTTATTTTTAACAATATTAATATAAGATATAAATAGATTATAAAGAAAACCTTATAGGGTTACTTTTATCTAGAATAGATTAGAACTAATTAGATAATTACAAATAGGATAATAAAAGGTCTTAAGTAAATTGAATATAGTAATTTCTTATATCTTCTTTATATAATAAGGGTATAAGACTTTATATTAAATAAAAGCACTTTAGTAAAGTAAGTATCTTAGTAAATAGACTAACTATATTTACAGCCTTATTTTTAGGCTAGATATTTTACTAGGGGTAGTGTTAGATATAGTAGCCTTATATCTTAGGTATTACTTATAATACCTTCCTTATTTAAGGCTATGGGTTATTATAAATTATAGTACCTTAGCACTTAGGGTAAAGACCCTCTTTACCCTTATACCTATTCCCTTGTTATACCATATGTGTGGATAGCCTAGATAGCTAAATACATCATTATCACTTTCCACACCGTCTCACAGTTCCTAATAAGGGCATTATATTTTATATTAATTCCTTAAGCTTCTTATAAAGAGAGATATGCCTTAAAGTTATCTATTTATACTTACTTCCTAGCGTTAAGATAAACTAATTATAGTATTCTCTTATAGTCTTTATAAGACTCTAATACTAACTATTATATTTGTCAGGTGCACACGTACGCGGGTGGCCTAATAACCAATTGTAAGGTGCAATGCAAGCGACAGCTAGCATTGGTGGATCTTTTGGTCTAATGGCTTACCTAGCACACCTTCTAGGTTCTGACATTAACCTAGGGGCGGGTGCGTGAAGGTTTCGAGCTCTGACCTTCCACAAGAATGTGGGCGGTCCTCGCTAAATACCTCGCCCTACGCTCACGTAACTATCTAGCTACTAGCTAACCCCTCCCTAACCTAGTAGGTCCGAGGTCCTGCTAATGCTCCATCATGTGATGATCCTGTCTCTGTCCCTTACGCTCCTGACAATATTACTTACTAAGGATAGTATACTAGGCGCTATCTTTAGTATTATCTAGTTATTAAGGGTATTTAAAGTATCCCTCCTTAGGTAAGCTACTAGGAGTTATACTCTCTAGAGGTTATTAATCTTATTATTAAGTACTTATTACTATAAATCCTAAGCTTTATAACTATATTTAAGGTCCCTTAGTAAAATTATTTAGTAATAGTATTAATATTATATTTATAGCTCTTCTCTTTACTAGAGTTTCTTTTCTAATAAGAATTAGTAGCTCTTAAGGGCGCTTTAGCTATATAATTAAATCTAGGCTAATGCAGATCTAGATATTATCTTTAATAGCTCTTACTTTTATTATCTTAAACTATAGGTTTTAATAATAGGGTTTCTATAGCTTAACTACTAGCTTATAGCCCTTTAAAGTAGTTTCCTTAGATATTATAAGAATATCCTATTATTATATAAATTATTAAACTTTAATTTATATAAATCTTCCTTACTATTAGGGTTACCTAATTATAATATTAATAAATATATATAATTAAACCCTATTCTCTTACTAGGATATACTAAATATAATAATTAATTAATTAGAATTAACTTAATAAAGGTATTTAATTAGAAAGAAAGGTTCTAGTATTATAAACACTAAGTAATTATTACTATATTAGACTATATAGCTAGGGTTAGGAATAAAGGTATAGATTAAGTTATCCTACCCTATAAGAGGGTATAGACTATAGTTTAAATAACTAAGTACCTATACTATAAGGATATGAGAACAAAGGATAGCTAGGCAAGAGGTATAGGGGCATTGGTATATTAACTAAAGCTTGCTAGGTCTAAGTGTGTTATGCGAGTCGCTGTCTTATAGCTAGCGGCTTGCTAGTGTCATGTGGACCTAGCCCTAGGCGTGCCTGCGGGGGTGCGCAGGTGCGGTGTTGTGAGTGGGGCCTCACAAAGGAGTATAATCTATTTATATAAAATATACTATATATCTACTAAAGGTCTAGAAAATAACTAGGCAGGTGGGTCCTAGCGTCTAAGTTGTCTGCATGCGGTTAAATGCTTACGACGAGGTGCAACAGTTTACCACTATAGTAACATACAACGTCATAGAGTTAATTATAATTATTAGAAGTATTAAGCAAAAGCCTAGAAACTAGCTAGGCTAGAATCCGCCTATAGCCTTTTCTTCCTCTTTTCCCTTCTATAAGCACCTTCTATTAGTAAATTTATTAGCAGCATTATTAGCTTTAACCCTCACAGCCTTAACCCTCAGAGCTAGGAAGATCTAGCGATAATAGCATAAGGCGCCTTAATTTAAGCATCTAACGAACCCTCTCACAAGACAAGGCCCTCTCATAAGATAAGGCCCTCTCACAAGACGAGGTAGGAATAGCCCTTGTGACACAGCGTCGTTCATAATCCACATAGCGTACAGCTAGCTAATTAAGTAATAACTAGAATAATATAGTAAGGGTAATATAGGGAGGTTAGGCTTATAGGAATTTAATAGCCTTATTATCTCTTAATATTAAAGAGGTTATTCCTATAATATAGTAGGTAGTAGTAGTAGTAGAATTATATTAGTAAGCTTCTTAGTAGCCTCTAATACCCTAGAATAACTAGTTAGGTAAGGCAAAGTGTACACTTTTAAAGAAAACACTAGAAATTAGGTTTTTAAGCAAATTGCGGTTAAATTTATAGCTTCCTAGTGCCTAAATTAATTACTTTAATAATTTAGAAGCATCTATACACTCTAGTATAAAATAGCGGGGGGCGTCTAGGAAAAATAGAAAAATTCTAAATCCAGAAGTAAGTGGGATAGCCGCACCGATAGCAATTTCTAGCCGCACGAATAGCAATACTCGTCTGCACCTCTGATTGATTAAATCGAACCTTTTCTATCAGCTACACCGACCCCTACCTTAACAGTTAGATTAAAGTTCGCAATAAACTTTATAGCTACGTTAGCACAAGATATAGTTATAGTTCGCGACTATAGTTAAACTTAAATCCGTTCGAGTTTTACGGAGTACTCACAGCATAAATTGGCGTGATTCCCCCTCTGCGACCGTGTTTGTTCCCACTCTCTACACCTCTTCCATCTTGCACCTTACAACTTGTCCTTCAAAGCTCCGAGGCGAACCAAACACAACTCATCCTCACTTGCCTCTATTCAGAGGTATAATAATCGGTTAATCAAGGAAGCTACCTTGAGAGGGCTGCGTAGCCACATACAAAGGGGTCACGAGTCACGTGTGTGCCTCGCGTACAGGTGCAGCCAATCGCAGCGCGGCGTTGCCGTGCGTGCTCCACTTTCCCCTGTGGTCAACCCGATGTTAACCCGGCTATCGCAATAAATGGTAATTCACGAAAGCTCTTGTCATTGGTTGATCACAATAGACATTTCCACAAAGGGTGCGTTGTTAGTTGCCCTGGAAACCAACTCTCTTTTTTCTCATGTGTAACGCTCCCGAACTGAAGACTGAGCAAGATGACGTTTTCTCTAGATTCAATATCCCTTGTCATCGAGGTTTCCGCGCAAACAAGCCAAAAAAATTCCATGGCAAATGCTTCGGATACACATCACTCCTGTCGTGGCCGATTTCATCGGCCAGCTAACGTGAGCAACGCCCATTCCGTTCACATTGTGAAAATAGTATTGTCTGACAGGTACCAGCTCCTGAAAGCGGTGCCACAGATCACTGGTCATCTATCGCACTTACCTACAGAGGTCATAGTTGAGATATTCAATTGCAGTAATTCGTTAGATCGGATGTGTCTCGCCCTGAGTTGTAAATGGATGCTCCAGGTTTCATCGCTTGTGAGAATACGGGTACCGTCAGTGTCCAAGCACAGGTTCCGCCCACCATCCACCTGTGAAGATATATTTCTTCTTTTAAGGCGAATTGCACCTTGCGATGATAGTGGCCGTGTCGAAAGAAGCATGGGTCTTTGCTGCGACTGCTTGAGGCATCGAACAAGGCGAAGACAATTCTGGAAAACGTGCAAAAAGGACTGGCTAAAGTTGGGAGCGACATCCGAATTTTGGGAAAGGGCAGTGAGGTCTTGGAATGACAATTATTCTTTTCAATGTCCGGAATGCTGGTGCCGCGAGAGGTACGGCAATTGGAACCGCAACGGGGGTACATGAGCAAGGTCGGCACGAGTGCTACCTATTCAGACGAGTAACAAAAGCGCCTGTCTCCTAGCATACTTGGCGGATCTTGTCTGCGAAAAGGGGCACGATGCTATCTGAGCAGACTGTTCGACCCATCCCCGGTGGTCCTTTTGCAGGAGATGCTAGAGGGGGATTACAGGGTGCAGATTCGAGTCAAGTGGAACTAAGTCTACTGAACATCAGAAGATTCGTGGCACGAGGCTCTCTATTTGAGATTTGACTGCCTGCTCTTGGGGATATCTAGCAGTGGCAATGTTGAATTTTTATACCAAAATTTCCAAATTGAGAATGGGGCTTTGTAATGTCCAATTGCTTGTTTGGGAGTTTCACGCTTTCTGAACTCGTAACATATCCTTTTAGCGTTGCCCGTTTATCATTACCCATAATGACATGCAACTGCAGAAATGAGTCCGCGACTCTTCGTGGAACCCGTTCTCATCGTCCTCTTCGTCCTGTACTCCAGGGTGTGAAATTCGCTGGTAATCAGCCTGATTGCGCGCTCATCCAACTCGTTTGTTGGCCGGAAAGCTGAACGAAAGCAATCTGTACGGAGCGGCAGAAGATCCTATTACACCACCAATCTCAGTGTCGCAGTAAACCCACCTTGGCCGCGAAAACAAAAACGACTGCAGCAAATATCATCCAAGACGTATTCTGCTGTTGCCCTCTCCAAGGAGCGAAGCAACTCCTCTGATATCCTAGTCGCAACTCACACGCGTTGTCCCCATGGTTCCGGTCTTTGAAGGGCCATTCCCGGTCATGAAGACTTCCAAGACCACAGCATCGGAACTCATCTTGGATGGAGCGAATAGCGTGCGAATTCTTGGAAGAAACCCTGCCATTTTTGCTCTAGGTTACAGGGGAGATTCCTGTCGGGGAAGAGGTACGCAAGCGCTACTGTGGCCGCGATAGTCGATATGACGGCTTGCATCTGATTGAGTATACTGGATATTGTGTTCCATCGACAAGTTGCGAAGAGTCTCAGTTCGCAGATTCAGCCATTTTGGAGATGCTGGATGCATCATCTCAATCTATTCCACTATATGGGAAATGGGAAGCATGCTGGTGTTGGAGCCTCCAAAGCGCCTCACTTGTGTCGATTTAATCAATGGGTCGTTTTTTATTCGAGGAATTACGGATTACTGGCTAAAAAGAGAAAAATCACGCCATATCACACGAGGGACTGATTGGTCGCGAACTGATTACCCACCCCATCGCGGCACCTCCACAGACAAAGGGTGATGACTGATGACAATGATGCTGGAAAAAAAAAGCTATCTTGACCATTCCAACCCGCTTTGCACGTCTCCCCACCACGCATTCGCGAGATCCTTCCAGTAGTATGATCGCGGAAGCCACTGCTTGCTGTTCCCCACCTTGGGAAAGACGCCCTTGCCCTTGTCCACGTAGGTTGAGTTGAGGCGCATAAAGGGCAGCTCGGACATGGTGCTCCTTTCCGCCTCGCCCAGCCGGGGCACAATGTGGGCGAAGCCGTCGCGCGTGACCCTGTTCAGCAGGCGGCAGACGAGCTGGGCGGTGGCGTCGGCGCCGAGGGTCCAGCTCGCGTCGACGTAGCCCATGGAGTAGAACAGGTTGGGCAGGTTCTCGAGCATGCACCCCTTCCACGAGTAGCTGTCGGGCACGCGGACGGGCCTGCCGTCGAGAGAGATGCCGATGCCCCCCGCCAGCCGGACCTTCAGCCCCGTGGCGGTGACGATGATGTCCGGATGCAGTTCCCGGCCGGACTCGAGCCTGATGGCCTTGTCGGTGACTCGCTCGATGACGCCCGTCTCCACGCTGGCCTTGCCGGCGCGCAGGCACTGGAAGAAGTCGCCGCCGGGGGAGAGGCACATGCGCTGCTCCCAGGGGTTGTACCGCGGTGTGAAGTGAGGCTTCATCTCGGTGCCCGTCGGCAGCTCGCGGGACGTCCGCCGGAGGATGACGGCGCGGGCGAGCCGCGGGAACCACCGGCACAGGGTCGCGAGGAGGAACGCCGACAGGATCCACTTGAAGCGAATCAGTCGCCTGGCCAGCGCGCCGGGGAGCAAGAGCCGGGCGGCCCCGTCGAGGGTGTCCTTCTCGGGCAGGGCGAGGATGTACGTGGGCGACCGCTGCAGCATGGTCGTGTGCGCGGCCTTGCCGGCCATGCTGGGGAGCAGCGTGACGGCGGTGGCGCCGGACCCGACGACGACGACCTTCTTGCCCGTGTAGTCCAGGTCCCGGGGCCAGAACTGGGGGTGGACGACTGCGCCCCGGAACCCGTCTATGCCGGGGATCCGGGCCTCCAGCGGCTCGTCGTAGTCGTAGTATCCCGTGCCGAGCAGCACGAACCGGGCGCGCAGGGAGACGACGTTGTCGGCGGCAGCGGCGGCGGCGGCGGCGGCGGCGGCGGCGGCCGTCACGTTGAGCGTCCAGGTCGACGACGCCGAGGACCAGTCCATGCTGTCGACCCGATGGTTGAACCTGATCTTGTCGTCGATGCCCGCCTCGGCGACAGACGCCTCGAGGTACTTGAGGATGAGCGAGCCGCGGGCGATGGGCTGCTTCTCCTCCCACGGCCGCCAGGGGAAGCCGAACGAGTACAGGTCGGAATCGGACCGGATGCCCGGGTACTGGAACAGGCTCCACGTCCCGCCGACCTCGTGCCGCCCCTCGAGGATGCAGTAGCTCAGCTCCGGGTTGCGCTCCTGCAGCCTGTACGCGAGATTGATGCCCGAGATGCCCGCGCCGACGATGACGACATCATAGTCCGCAATCGCATCCTGACGTCGGGGAGCCATGGCTTGCTTGCTTGGTGGGTTCCGTCGACAAATGAATATCACTGAGGGTAGGCGTGACTATTACGGACCATCAAGACGAACAAACGAGCAAGGGGGGAAGGGGACAGAAACACGGGAATGGAAAAGAGGTGGCTTTTACATGTAGTACGGACTACATACATTACATCATGGCAAACTAACCCCCTCCTTGGCCATTCTCAGCTTCCTGCCGCAGACCTCGGCACCGGCTTCGTTTGTATTGGGGGCCAGAACGAGCCGAGCAAAGCCAATCAAACTCGCTCATCGGCTGGGCTTTATTCCTAGTCCCAGATCGGGCATCGTGGACCTTGGCACGGCACAACGGGGTGGGTTTCGGAGTTGCCGTCGCCGTCCCGTCCGTCCGTCCGTCCGTCCGTCCGTCCGCCGGACCGGACCTTGGAGTTGTCCCTCAAACCGTGCCCAAACCATGTTCATCATTCATCAAGCTAGGGACTAAAACTTGCAAGTATATACAAGAAGAAGAAAAAAAAAAAGGGTTTTATAAACAGGGTGGGGTGGGTAAATAAAAGCACCAAGTTCGCTAGAATAAACGAGCCGGATTCCTGCGATGCGACGACGCAGCAGACGTGCTGTCGCCCGCCGCCGCATTCGCCACGCCGACGCCGCCTCGCTTCTGGGCAGCCCTGTACAGCCCGCCAATGTCGTCCTTCCACTGGTCAACGTCCGGGCGAAGCACGCGGCGGTCGTACGTGTACAGGCCGTTGACCTCCCCCTCGACATCCGTCGTCTGCGTCCACACGCCCCCGCTGCAGGCGTAGCGCTCGATCTGCTCCGTGAACTCGCGGAACAGCACGCCCGCGCGATAATTGTACGACTCCAAGTCGGCGTTGATCTCGTACGTCTGGTTGATCTGGTCGATGGCCTGTTGAACGTTCCACAAGCTGCAAAAAAATGTCAGAAAAAAAATGTGACTCAATTCGTAGCTTGTGTGATTTGAAAAACGTACTGCTCCCTTCCGGTGGTGTGGCCGATTCCGCCGAATTCCCCCTGGAACCCGATCCTCTTCGGATCGTATGGCGACGAGAGGATGGAGTGGAACGGTGTTCCGCATTGAGGATTGGCGTAGTGGTGGTTGTCCTGCCGTCGT
Organism: Epichloe bromicola; assembly: GCA_023658445.1. Lineage (NCBI taxonomy): Eukaryota > Fungi > Ascomycota > Sordariomycetes > Hypocreales > Clavicipitaceae > Epichloe > Epichloe bromicola. The sequence goes on from CP098269.1 coordinate 6,044,260, forward strand.
GTTAGCGTCGGCCCCTGGAACAAACTTGTGCAAATTTGTTTATTTTTTTCTCTTCTTTTTTTCCCCCTTGGCGCGAGGGCCAATCTATCGCTTACCGAAAAGTCGCCGAATCCGTGGTCGTTCCAGCCGCTGACTGAATCGATGAGTCTCGAGGGGTCAATTTGGCGAACAACCTGGGTGAGTTTTTCTTCGGGATACGGCGTGCCGCGCAACTGTCCCCAGCCCTCGTTGTAGATGACCTTTTCCGTCCGACATTAGCTTTTTCGTTTTTTCTTTTCTTTTTTTCTCGCGCGCGCCATTTCTCTCGCAGAGGCAGGACCGGAACCTGTTACGTACCCATATTCCAATCGAGGTATAGCTCTTGTGTTCATTGACCAGAATGCCGAGCTGCCGCTCAAACTCGGCCTGCTGCTCGGCGTTGGGCGGCCTGTTGACGTCCGGGGGAAGGCTGGGCATGTCCTGGATGACGAGCAGGCCGAGCTCGTCGCAGGCGCGGTAGAAGAGATCGGGCTCGACCTTGATCTGAGAGTTCAAACGCGAGTCAGGTCAGCACATGTTTTGAAAAAAAAAAAAAAACAGTTTTTTTTTTTTTTGGACGGACAAAGTTGGCGACAACGCACATGTTTTCGAACCATGTTGAAGCCAAGGCTCTTGAGCATCTTCAGGTCATACGTCATGGCCTCGCGGTTGGGCGGCGTGTACAGGCCGTCCGGCCAGTATCCCTGGTCCAGGGTCCCGAACAGGAAGACGAATTCGCCGTTCAGGAGCGGTCGCCGGACGCCGTTGACCATGCCGCTGGATATCGTGCGGAACCCGGTATAGCTTCGGACCTCGTCGCCCCCCATTGTGACGGTGAGATTGTACAATGTTGGCGTTGACGGGGACCACAGCTGCGGCGAGCCGACGGCGAGGCTGAACTCCTCGTCCGAGGGACCGGTCTTTTCGGCGACGACGTGTCCCTTTGGGTCGACGACGGCGATTTTGACCTCGGCGCCTTGCTTTGAGGATGAATGAGCTGTGACGGTGACTATGCGATGAAACATGAACATTGGAAAACATGAGCTTTTTTTTTTTTTTTTTTTTTTCTAACAACAACAAGGACAAGGATTTCTTACCGTGACCGTCCATTCCGGCAGACACATCCAGTTGAGTTATGTGGTTTGACGGCGCCCTCTCCAACCACACAGTCTGCCAGATGCCCGAACATGGACGGTAGAAGATATGACTGGGGTTTCGGGATTGCTTTCCAACCGGAATAGTATCCGTGTCCGACGGGTCATGTACGAAGACGAAACTTGTGGTGAGCAACGTGTTAGTTCATGCCCTATAACCTTTCGGGGCTCACGAGAGGGGAGGGGGGGGGGGGTGGGAAAATCCAGGGACCCCACGTACAGTTTATTTTCCTCGCCCCATTTCACATGATTGGTGATGTCAATGGTAAATCGGAAGTAGCCGCCGACATTGTGTCCAACCTTGACCCCGTTCAAGAACACAGTGGCTTCGTAATCAACAGCCTCGAAATGGAGGAGGACGTTCTGCCCCTTCCAGCTCCCCGGCACCTCGAAGTCGCGCGCGAACCACATGGTGGTGGAATCAAGGTCCTGGATACCGGAAAGGCCGCTCTCGACACACGACGGAATCATGATCTCGCGGGAGAGGCCGTCCACCGGCGGAGGGGCCGACGGCGGTGTCGAGTCGTCCGCCCGACCCCGGCCGGCGCCATCGTACGTCCAGATGCCGTTGAGGTTCTGCCAGTCGTCTCGACGGAGCTGGGGCCGGGGATGCTCAGGCCACGGGTTGATTCCAACCTTGTACGTCCAGTCCGTGTCCAGCGGGGGTTTCTGCACCTTGTAAGGCACGGCCTTGTTACCGGCGTCGCTCGCATTCGACTGCCGGGCATCGGTTGGCCCAAAGACGTGAAGCAGGGACATGCCGCCCCATAGCACCCGTTGCAAGATCTGCATGATGGGCAGGGGGGAATACAAAATAAGAAGATGGAGAAATAAAAAATACGAACAAGAAATAAACGTTCTTGACAAAACCCCCCGTCGTCGATAAAAGCGACGGCGGTGACAAGAGATTGTGAGAAGAACGAGAATAAGGTGTATTATAAGCTTATACCATGAGAAACTTCCGGCATCCACCGAAATGGGCACCATGCATGTACGAAAATGTAACCCTTGTGCAACCTCGACCGGGTTCGGAAAAGTCGCCGTCACAACGCATTCATTTTTTCCCAATCGTCTCCGCCTCTCCGGTTTTCCCCCTCCCCCCCCCCCCTCATCTTGGCACAAGAAGCTTCTCAGAACGGGCGCAATTTCATTCATGCCTTGCATCAAAAGCTCAAAAGGGGCAAGACAATTCTGCCAATCGTGATCATGCAGCTTTGCCAAGGTCGCGTGGTGGTCGGATCGTGACCGATGGGGAGATTGGACTGTTATCCCTCACGTCGGATCACCAGTCCAACGATGGGTTGCCCGCGATTTTTCTTTTTTTTTCTTTTTTTTCCCCCTCTCGGCTGGTCACAGGTCCTTGGCCGAGCGCGCCAAGAGTCTGGCCACGGCCACGGCAGTGCTCCCCGGCTCCGACCCGTCTCGGGCCTCGGGAAGGTCAAGGCCGATGCGGAGGCTCAAATCAGATCAGATCAATTGCGGCGGGGAAACCAAATCTCGAATGCGGAGAGGACCCCTGGTCCTGGTCCTGGTCTGGTTTCCTCGTTGTCGTCGTCGTTTGGGGTCAAGCCGGTTGGTTGGTTCTTCTTGGTTTCTTGTCTTACTCGCCGCATCCCTGTCAGCCTCTGCCAAGCAACCCGCGGTCGATGCCCACGCTGCCATTTTCGTATTCCATTCCCGTGATGCATGTCATGTTTCTTGGTCATTGGACCGCTGACCGCTGACCGCTGACCGCTGACCGATTCCCCGCTTTGGAAAAGTTGCTCACCATCGCGCCTCCCGCAAACCTCGGGCAGATGCAGCTTGGCTTGACCCAAGATGCGGTCCACGCCGTCAAGCGCAGAAGTCGCGTGGCATGCTACATCTTCTATGGGAAGAGTAACCACTGACGGCACGGTTGGTTGCCCTTGAACTGTTCCGGTGACATTTGAAGCTACGCGTGCGCAAGAGTCCGGCAGTGGTCACGTTCGGTTGCCGAGAAGAGCAAGAAGAAAGAAGAAAGAAGAAAGAAGCTGGAAGCAAAGAAGCTGGAAGCTGCCTCCCAAAATGTGACCCCCCCACGCAAGGGTCGTTGTCTCACTTCCCCCTCCCTTGGAAAAGTAAGACATGGTAAAATGAACCCCAGTCTCACATCCGCATGTCCGCTATGTTCTCTTCTTGTTCTTTCATATCAACCAATGGCTCAATCCAGTTTTGGGCAACGCTGGGCAACGCAACTCCCAGAAGATGGTCAGGTCTACAGTCGTCATGAAATGTCCCGCCCTTTGAAAAATAAGATTCTCGGATCCTCCCTGGCCCAGGGCGCGGCCGAGACATGACTTATGAACCTGCTGTTCCCGAAACATCCCACCACCAAGTCCACTGACTTGTGTGCACAGAAATGCGCAATGTAAAAGGCTACGGTTTCGGAAACCATTTGTTGTCCCAGCGTACCTACTACTACCGCCATCTATTGGCCACTCACCCAATGGAACCTAATCCATCTCGCTGTGCGTACGTACGGATGCTGCAAACGTACATGTCAACTGACCGTGTCCTGCCTCATGCTTATTGCAAGCGGCATCATGTCAAAGGCCCAGCAACCTCGTCAGCCATGGCCCGTCCGGCGGCGCGACCTGAAAAAATACATCCGCCCAAAAACGTGCCTTCGAGTGAATTGTAGCCATGTACACCCCCGCCACCGAAGCCGGCCACTTCCCCCGCGGCATATAGCCCGGGGAACGGCGTCCCATCTGCACGCATTACGTTGCTCTGTAAATTGGTTTCGATGCCCCCCAGCGTCTTGCGCGTGAGGAGGTTGAGGCGCACGGCGACCAGCGGACCCTTGGACCTGTCGAGAATGCCATGCGGTTTCGCCACTCGTGATATTCTGTCGGGCCAGTAGCATCGGCCATTGCTGATGAGCATGGCCTGCGCGTCCTTGGAATAGGCGTTGTGGAATTGAGAGTCCCTGGTTTCGACCACCTTCCTGATCTTTTCAAAGTCCAGCGCCGGCCCTCGACGCTCCAAAGCCAGCTTGTTCATGCCTTGGACGAGCTCTTCCAGAGTGTCCTTGACGATGAAGTCTGTGCCGTGCTTCATGAAATTCTGTACGGGAACGGGGCCCTTGCCGTTGAACGTCCGGCGGAGAAGCTGCCATATGCTTTTGCCTGTGATGTCGGGATTCTGTTCAGATCCAGAGAGGCCGAATTCCCTGGCAATGATGGTCTGATTGAGGATGAACCACGTGTAGTCGTGCCCCGTGCTGCAAATATGCCTCAGCGTACCCAACGTGTCCGAGCCAGGGAACAGGTGCGGCGGCAATCTCTTGCCTGTGGCGTCGAGCCATAGAGACGATGGTGCCGGTAGAATCCGAATGCCGTGATTCGGCCAAATGGGGTTCCAATTCTGCAAGCCCTCGGTGTAGTGCCACATGCGGTCCCGATTGATGACGTTTGCACCGGCCGTCTCCGAGATGCCAACCATCCGACCATCAACGTGAGCAGGCACTCCGACGACGAAATTCTCCGGTACCTTGGGTCCGAGGCGATCGACCGGCCACGCTGCTCTCACAGCCTCGACATTTCCACCGATGCCGCCAGACGAGACGAGAATGGCAGAACCGTGCAGCTCGAATGTGTCGATGGCGGTGCGGGACGACTTGACACCGCGGGCCGAGTCGTCGTCCTCCAGAACGCGGCCCCGGACGCCCGCAGCTCTCCCCGTCTTCTCATCAATGATGAGCTCGTCGACGGCGTGGCGGTGCCTGAATTGGACGATGCCGTCCTGCACAGCTCTCGAAACGGGCTCCTTGAAGATGCGCACCACCTCGGGCCCGGTGCCCCAGGTGAGATGGAATCTTGGGACAGAATTGCCGTGACCGTCGGCCCTGCCGTCACCCCTCTCTGCCCAGCCAACGTTGAACATGAACCCCAAGCCCTGGCCCTTGACATAGTTTTCCATCTCGTCCGTGGCAAAGTCGACGAATGCTTTGGCCCATTGTCGCGGCCAGTGGTCCTCCTTCTCGCGATCAAACTGGGCAGAGTTGAGCCAGTCCTGCATAGCGAGCTCGCGAGAGTCCTTGATTCCGACTCGTCGTTGCTCTGTCGAGTTGACCACGAATAGTCCACCAAGCGACCAGAACGCTTGTCCTCCGATGTTGTTGGCATTTTCCTGGTCGATAATGATGGTGGGGACTTTGCGCTTCGAGAGCTCAAAGGCAGCCACCAGGCCGGCCAAGCCATGCCCGATGATGATGACGGGCTTTGTTCCTTCTGACATGTTTTTTGACCAGAGAGTTGACTTCAAAACAACACACGAATTAGTAACAGTTTGTTATGACCGCTTCAGTGTCCTGGAATCGTTCTAATTTGCAAGCTACTTGGGCGGCGGCCTGTATTTGTCATGAATCATGACTGGAAGAGGCGCGGATTCTGGTCATTCCCAGCTGCAATATGCTCGGCATGAAATCCGGGGTCTGGTGCAATCATGCGTGCGAAGTTTGGGTTGCGAAGCTTCGCTGGGCCCCAACCAAAGTTCGGAATCCGGATCATCTGATTTTAAGCGCGTGGCTGTTGTGTGTCGTAGCCGGCGTTTCCGGAGGGGCATGTGTGACACGTGATGCCGATGGGTTGAGATGACGTCGGCTGGGGGTCGGACGATGGACGACCAAACGAGCACAAATCCAAATCAAATGTCCTGCTGCTTGGAATTCTTACAACCCACTGGCTTGCCCTTGTGCCAATGTTTCGGTTGGCTGACTCCTGCATGTATATCTACGTGCAATACCCTATCGAACTTCGCCCGTTCCGTGATTTACCACACAGCTCCCTCTTTTCCGAGGCCACGCAGCAGGTGCACGCGTTAATGGCTGCTCATGACTGAAAGGAGGACGGCCATGTCTCACGGCGAAACCCAGAATAGTCGCACCAACAGCTCACCCTATGGTGGCGAAGAACGGCGATGCGATCAGCCAGCCGATCAACCAACCCACTCAGCTAGACGCTCAACCTCAAGCAGCCTTATTTTCGGGTGTGCTCTCCCGATATCGAAGCAACTCCTCGGCCCGTTTAGTTGCCCTCTCAAGATTTGCTCTTAACCCTTCCAGATCCAATGGTTGATCTTCAGTATATAGCCCGCGATCCTTCAGGTATCTCGTGTACTCGTGGCATAACGCCGCTCGTCTTTGCACTTCTTGTTGAACCGTGCTGCTTGATTTGTAATGGGCGTGAATGTCGGCGCGTAATTTTCCTGTCAAGCCTAGATGTTTGTGAAAACGGGCGATGACCTCTGCAAGTTCGGTGGGGTATCGGACAATATGAGCAGCGTACAAGGCTTTTCTTGGTTCTTCGTTTGGCTCGTTGTACCACTGTTTGAATAATTGATGGCAGATGGGGTTGGTTTTGGATCTTGCCTTGAGAATGCCGCGGAACTCGGCGTGCAGTTTCTGGAACGCCATGATGCTACTATCGTCCACACCGGAGATCCACGGCGGGGGCGAGAATAATTGCTCGGGAACTGTGCTTGCATCATCCCAATCAATTATACCATTGATTTGCAGCTCATCGCCGACGATGATATTCGGAAGCCGCAGGTCTGAGTGGTACAGAGAGAACCCATTTTCTTCGGAATCGGTATCGGCGTCAAGGAGATATTTGCCGACGAAATGGACCGCGAAAACCTCAAGTTTGATGTCGTCCATGGTCTGGCCTGCAACCGGGAGTGCTAGCGAGTCGGAGACTATCCTGAGTTGGCTTTCCATGTACTCTCGTACTGATGTCGTCGGCGGGACGCTACGTCGGAGCTCATTTAGCGGTATTGATTGCAAATCACCAACTTCCGGAAGCTCCGTCTTTGTTTCGGGCACCAGCGACCCCAGTGCTGGAAACTTGGTCTGTCGTAACTCGACAAGGACTCCAATTAGTTGGGAGAAGAAAATGGCTCGCTGCGCAACCGTTGTATTCAAATAGAATGCGCCTTGTAAGACTTCGACCGGGGACAAAGTCTAGTACAAGGAAAACATACTCGCCACCGCCATCATTTGATAGTTGCACATTGCGGCCGAATGCGCGTACACGAGGGACTGGAATTTGCGTTGATTTTTTGAGAAAATTTAGAACAGCAACATGACCGAGTACTTTTCTCCAAGGATCGTGAACGAACGGCAGGATAGGGATCCGGACAACGCATTTTGTTTCATCATTGAATTCAATGATGAAACTGACATTGTAACTCCCGCTATCGCGGCTTATGATGCGGCAGGAATGATGTGTGCTGTGGCGCAGAGCTAGAGCCGTAATCTTTTCGGGAGAAATCTTGGAAATGAAATCAGACCGACGTTGGTTGTCTTGCTCCGAGGTCGGTGGAAAGTCGTGGACTGTGAGTGTTGGCCGTCCCCCTCGACGGGACAAGGAAAGGGATCGGAGAGCAAAGCTGACAAGCGTCTTCTGGAGCTTTCCGAAGCTTTTCGCCAACTTGAAAAAAATAAGCGGCAGCCGATGCCAGCAGTGATCCCAAAAAAATTGATGCATCAGTGACGACAGCGTTTTGCTGAGAAGCTAACAAAAGATCAAGGAGTAAGATGGTCTCCCAGAATGGACAGTAACAAGTTGCCTGTGGAAGTGGGTACGGGCACGGGTACGGAATTTATTTTACCCAGCGGAAAATTACAATTATCCCAACCCTTGGACCATGGACTGCCGCTTTGATCCCCACTGCGTGCTAGGAACGCGGAAAATGAAGGATGAAGATGCCATCACGGTCGGTAGGTCACGCCTTTGATGATGATAGATATGGATGTTGACTAACGAATCCAGCATCTCTGGACCAAGGCCAGCCCTCTCAAGGAAGAAACAGCACCTACAATTCATGCGTAGTGTTCAACTGCCGACGTCCAAATGGTCTGGCACAAGCTTGCCACCTGGAATGCGGGTTTCCCGTCGTCGAAACCCTGCAACTAACATGTGCCAATTCAGGGACTGAAGCTCCGTAAAGGCGAACTAGATCTGATCGCCTCATGATCAATGACCCAAATACAACGGGTCACTCAGCTCCGTGGGACCCCTGTCGCCGAGTGTTTGGATTGGTCGCCCATTCAGCCATGTTTGGTTGGCTAACGACTACCGAGTAAGAAAGGATTACCTTTGTCGTCGCTCCAGCGATCATGGTCTTCTGTGTCGGTTTTCAAACCACGGTCGATCAAACAGCTCTGGCATTCTTTGTGCCGTGTGGCGTGCTACGCTTGGCAAGATTCAACGTCGCAGTCAGCCTGCAACCGAAGAACGCGCTCGGTAGAGCAGAACATAGGGAAGGTCTTCCCACTGCTTACGCAGCCATCATTCCCGTGGTGGCTCTTGGTGCGGGAATGGCGAGCAAGAGATGAGACTTGCGTTTGATGGTATTCTCTAGGTTCCAGCCATGACGGCAGCGATATTTTCAGGGTGCTGGTGGCGTCTCCGGGATCAGCTATATGGGTAACAAATCATTTGCTCGTTGTGGCCAGAAATCTTTCATAGACTACTAAGTAATCGCCCACGACCAAAAGTCATGGATGAGAAAAATTCAAGATTGCGCTTGATCGTGAGAGCTAGGAAATTAATTGCCATCTTGAGTATCAAAAGCATCTTCCACGCTGACTGAAACCCTGTAGTGAGCACTCTTCAAAGTGATCCAAGAGTAGTAATCTGAAAGGATGTACTCCGTACCGTAATACAGCATTGAGGGTACTGGGGAAATATCTTTCTGCCTCGCACGCCAACGTTTCTCCAATCAAATATAAATATTCTCCATCTTTGGACGCATACATGTTGAACTAGTCACATTTTTTTTTTTTCATACTCGCAAAGACAGGCGGTGACTATCAGGTGATTCAGGTCTCGGCTGAGGGGTAGGTTTTCCTTGCCTTGAGGAGGAGGGAAAAAATGAAGGAGGAGAACCAAGCATCAGAGTACCTCTTCAAGCCGGAGCAAATTTCCAAATCTCCATGTTTCCACAAGCCACCAGGTTCCTCTCCTCCTGACCACCTTGCACGATCTCTGACTGGCAACTTTTAAACTGCTTGTGGTTTTTTCTGTGATCCGTAAAGCTAATCGAGTAGTGTGTAATAGGGTTGAGATGAAAAATTCGAATTTTGCCGTGTTTCTGGACGCTTTAGACGAAAAGCGAGGATCATTCATTCGGTCTGCGAGTGAACGGATTGGTCATTCGGTGATTGATATCTTGGCGCATATCGATACAAGCGCGCATTTCAAGTTTGAGAAAGTCGGGGACGGTGAGAGCAGAAGTAAGTGTACCGACGGCGACCAAGTCTTGGCTTTGCTCAACACTGTTGTATAGATTCTAGATAGGTCCATGGAGGAACCCCAGACATGCATTGGTTGTGGCCTAGACACGGGAACTTTTATAGAATGGAGGCTTCGAAATTCTAGATACTGATAAATAACCCAACACTGCTTATCAGAATGGAGAGTCTGTTGCTTTTTGAGCGCAAAGGGATAGGGGGATGCGTAGTACATCCATCCAAAGCTGATCCTTTCGTTCCTACATTACCCGACTGATCTTTACGAATTCACCAAAGGAAATGTTCAAGGAGATCAGACGCATTTAGAAAGCACTTGTAGCGATATATGTAGTACATGTGTGAACCTGACTTTGTCTCCATGTCAAGCCTTGGACTAGCTCGCTCGCTCACTTGCACATACATGACAAACATGGTATCGCATACCCATTATTTAATTAGTAGAAGTAGCAAAAGAAGTGATTCTAAAGGTTTCCTGTGCAATCCATGTTATCAGAACCTTGGAAACCAAGTTTATGCCTATGAGACATAATAAAATAGAGTTGAAAATAAGCTTACGTATAGTTCAAGCTTAGAACGCCACTAATCTGCCCTTGCCGGGTACATATTCTATTAGGTATCATGGTCTTTTAGGGCAGCATACTAGAATGACTCACGATTCAAGCATCTAGAATCCGAGATTCAAGCTCTCAGAACTAACATCCTATCTGAATCCAAGACTCCAGAATCAAAATAAGAGACCTAACATCTCACATCGTACGTGGCACTCTCATGGTTAACTTGCTTCCCATCCTGGTGAATGCTATTCACAACATTTAGCCATCTATATCTCAGTACTGCCGTCGTGAAAATCACCTACCCATGTCAAAGCTGCATAGCATGATAACGTAACCATGTTCTTTTAATATGAGATATAGCCGTTTCCTACGTGGCCCGCTATTGCTTTTATAGGGGCTCTACACGAGACTTTGTAGCATCAAGCAGCATACGCGTCAACTTGGCCCGTATCTCCGGACGCGTCTGGAGAAATGACGAGCTATCGATTCAAGCAGCTGGCACATGATTTCTCTCATTCACAGCATTCACGTCGGCCCATTCGCCAGCAGTACACTCGCCAGGCCGACAGCGCCGTGGAACATGGCCCAGTGCAGCGGCGTTCCACGCTTGTTAGCCGCGGGCGACTCGTTACTATCGGGATGAAGATGCTCGACGACGCGGGAGGCCCAGATGCCGCGACAGGGAGTGTAGCGGTGTCCACCGTAATACAAAGTAAATTGGTAAGTACTAGATGTAGGTTTTGTACCTAAAAGCGCTATTGCAAAGGTGTACTACGTTCGTAGACAGTAGCCTACTAGGGAACCTTGCGGGGCTGGCTGGGTAGTACCTTATCTCTCTGGAATTGAGTCCATTAATGTAAAGGTCAAGTTCACGGTGGATTGAATCGCCACCCTAGAGCTTTTCGACCGAGGTCAAATAGCTTGCTTAGCACACATACTCGTCGACGAGGCTAGAATATTGCCATCAATCCCAGCCTCGAGGCCGTCTACGCCCTCCAACATGTCAAATAGCCCTGGCCGAACCCCCAAGTCGAAGTCGTGTAAGCAGCATCTAGGGACTCGTTCATTTCATCTTCTGAGTCGGCGGGCGGGGCAATAAATCAGACCGTCTTACTCCATCATACGGAATATGCATGGTCTCCCTATGTCACAAGGCATATGTGACATGTTCCCGGATTCCCGCCGAGGGGGGTAAGCTCAGACTCCCAACCACATGCAGTGCGTGAGACTAGGGTAACGCGAGGAAGACGAGATGCAGACCAAGCAGCTCGGGAATATCCCTTTGACGTTGACAAGTTCACCAGCTAGGTCACGGATAGGCTAGTTGACTAATTACGACAAAGGCCAATCAAAGGTACTTGGTTTACGAGGAAACCTCACTATAACAGAAGTCCTGATAATTTCCAAAGGTACAAAGAAGTACATGGCACACATCACAGCCATATTGCGACCCTCGCGGCCGGAGCTAGCGTCCAGAGGTACTAGCGAGGTATCGGAGTCCAGGTGGGTATCGTGACCTAGCTAGTGCCTTATGACTGTCAAAGGGATGGAAGCACCTCGTGATGAACAAGTTTCACCGAGGTTGAAGTGACTTGAAAGGGAGACTCGGATCTTGGCCGAATGGTTCCATAAGAGCTAATATTACTACATGTTAGTTTCGAAAATGGAATAATCAAGTTCACAATAATGCATGCGGTGCGGAGGTTTACTTTCGATTAGCTGTTCCACCAGAGATTACGTTAGAAGACAACGCGCTTTGCTTAATGTGGAATCGACCAACGTACTTTACATAAGTCCGTAGATACTAGGGCATTTTGATGGCCCAGGCAGGCTAGCTATGTTGTCTAACTGCCGCTATAGCAGATATACCCTTAAATACAAGCAATTGTAACTGATAATGCCGTACAAGGGCATATCATCAGTCTAGCTAAACTATAGACAGTTAGGTGTAGAAAAACTATATAAAGGGGTCCACAGATCCCTACAGAAGGACCTAACCAGAGTAAGAAATTCAAACACATCTTCTTAAACTCAAGTTTCGAAATCTCCTTAGACATAATGCGTTTCTCTAACATCTTAGCCCTTGCTATGACTGTCGTGTCTGTGTCGGCCGTGAATCTAAATCTATTCCGTTGACCTAGGTGCTCCGGTAGCATACGTATCTGCAGCGCCATTAAGCCTCGAGCCTACTACCAGTCCCTACTCTTTCCCCTCTCCTCGGGCAACTACGTAGGCTACACTAGCAACAACGCCCACACGATCTGGACAAGGTTTGGAACAGAAAGTTGTGGTCGCGTTGCCGCGTCGGTAAAGGGAGACGGCTGCATCACCGGCAGCTCAAGGAAAATCTTCGGCCACTCCTATTGCCGCAACTGCACGGCGGATCGAGTGGAGAAGCGCGAGGCCGAGGCGGCTGCAGGCGGCCAGGAGCTGCGCGACGACTCCGAGTGCGAGGAGTCGGTTGAGCCTAATCTTGCGACCATTGACGACAAGCGCTTCTTCAAGATCAACTATGCCGTCTCCGAGGCAGACACCAAGGCCATTTTGGACTGGATCGACGGCGAGAACCCTCAGTACTCGGCTTTGCCGTCTCACTTGCTGCAGCACGAGACTCAGTTCAACCCCCACGCTGAGCTGCATGGTGAGAAGGAGTGATCCGTGATGGCTGTGCGGATTCGCTAGCTACAGTGGGTCCCCGTAATTCCGAAGCAAGAAGCAAATCCCTAGTCACGTGACCACTGGCTCCCCTAGTTACGTGACTCAGCTAGATATGGCCAGGAATTGATGGATTGAATTGATGGATTGAATTGATCATTACAGCCGTACGGAAAGTCAGGCCTGTATAAGGGTTCTATTCTGATTACTTTATCAGGGTCTTTAGGGTCTTCAAGGTGTTATTTTTCTAATCTATCCAACCATTGAATCCAAAGATGGCTGATGTCAAGATTTTCTACCTTTTTTCCCTTCGCAGACGCCTCAGCTACCTCCGTATGTGGGCCAGCATCGTGCCTTTTTCAAATTTGGTTGTTGTTCTTCCCCTGACAAAATTCTTTGCCCAACGGACGTTTTTCTCTGGGTTGAAATAAATACCTCACGTTGCTCCGTGTTCCACACACGCGTGTCAAGACCCGGCATCATAGCCAGTGTCTGGCCGTAGCGTATCGGTGACCCACCTACGGCCATCGATTGTATTGTGGGGTTATCAAATGCGACAAGCTTTCTATGAATGAAAAAAAAAAAAAAAAGTTTATCGACTGAAGGAGAGTGTTCTAACTTCTGTAGAGGTATTTGGTAATGGCCGCGAACGACTCATAATGGCTTTGGGTCTGAAACCCATTCATGCTTCGATACGTATCGGCAACTCATCATGGCATTCATCAAGGCTCTTCTTTTCATCGGCGCTTTGTCTTCCCAGGTAGGGCTGTTGGCGATCCAAAGTGTCACGGTTTTCATCGATGCAAGTAGTTGACATGATCCAAGACCCTAACACTCGAAGCCCCTATTCCAGGATTCGGAGTCGCAGATTTGGAATGGGACATGCACATCCAACCAGGGGCCGCTCCCACCAACTTCACCGGAACGATCGAGCAAGTCGCGTCTCAGGTGAGACAGCTGAACCCGCGCTGGGACGAGACTTTTGCGAATTACTCGGCCCAGGGAGATGATGCTTCTGGCCTGGAGGCAAGACGAGAAGGTGCACTCAAAGTTCTTTGCGGGAGTCTGGGGTATGACTGGGCTCCGGCGAGCGTCGGAAGCATCGATGGGGGCATTTATCATCTGTCCCATGTTCCGGGCAAGCCGAGGAGTAACCCGGGCCCAGGACTCTGCGGAAGGGTCAGCTGCTCGTACTACAGTGCTATCTGGTGGTGCAACGATGTAAGCATCTGCGAGTCGGCCTGGAAGAAGATGACATGACCACGGCTGTCCAACTCTGCCAGAATAACGCCGCGCTTGAGCTCGGCAGCTTCAGAGACATCGCCATCGGAGCCGCGGCGATTATGAACAATTGCAGGTCTGGATTTTTCCAAGGGGGTACGATGGGTCAGGCATTCATGCCGGGCGATTGGAATGTCATCGTTCGAGACGACAAAGTTGACTGCTGAGTGTCTTCTTCTGAGCACTTCAACGCGATCTAGTCCCACTTTGTTCGCGCCGGTCCGGTCCCGCAGAAACGGGGATATTCGCTACTCTGGCCCGATGTTTGAAATGGTATGATGGCTTCTCACACATTTCTTCGAATAGACGCCAACAGACTGAAAAAAAAAAAAAAAAAAGGCTGGTTTGACAAGGTAGTTCTTGGTGTTGGTATTTCGGGCGCAATCTGCGGTCCGCGATCGGCGGTCGGCGGTCGAGCGAAACAGTGAAGCATCCTTCGGGACGAAGACGATCATCAAAGGATGGCAATCGCACCCTGCTTGGAGGTTTCGGGCTGTCGCGCAAAGAAACCCGCGTCTCCATAATAAAGTGGGCGTGTCTGACCGCGCCCTAGGGCCAGGTCCACACGTGACACTAGCGAGCCACTGACTATCAGCCAGCGACTCGCGCACAACAACACTGGAACATAGTTCGTACAAAGCTTTACATAGTTAATAGACCGGTGCCCCCCCCCCATAATACGTTGTTGCTGTACATATGTAGTTGCAGAGGGAAGTAAGATGGCAGTCAGCCCCACTGGCTCGGAGCAACAGAAACCCTCTTCCTCGCGACACCCATCATTCCTTGACTTGTCCTCGCCTTCCAAACGAAATATATGACTCGTTGGAATCGCGCCGGCCCTTGCTGAAGACATGGCCATGGCTGCAGGTGTGCACGATCGAAACATGGCGCCATCTGGTTCATTGAGAATTGAGAGTTGTTAGCGAAAAGATGAGAGTTTAAGCCGGGGAAAAAAAAAAAAAGATCCTCCACCACCCTCCCCCCCCCCCTTTGGACTTGGGAATGCTTCTCTTCTCCGGTCTAAAATTGGTGTTTTCAACCACCGGCACAATTTGCGATTGGTCCAAGTGCGCGTGCAAGGGGAACATGACAGCAGATTCGTCATCGCACTTGGCAATCTGACGTTGGGATCTGCAAAGAAAAAAAAAAAAAATGACAAATCAATACTCCATATTGGCATCTGATCTGCCAATATCGGTCCTAGCCGTAGTGGAAATCGACGTTGCATCCGGCAATGCACCCGGCAAGCAGGGAGCAGCATATGCAGCAAGAGCCCTTCGTCAGCAGCCCAAAGAAGGAGATTTAATCAAACGCCGTTCCTGCCGAGGTCTGGACGGGCTGGGCGCAATGCATGAGATGGACGCAGGATGCAAATCAGCCTCAGCCGTAGCATCACGCCTGCTGCCTTGCCAATTAGCAAAAGACGCCTCTCTTAAATGCAGGCCACTGGTCGATATGGGCAGGCAATACAGATTACGGATTACTACTGTAATAGTCATTGGACCGGAAATCACGGAGCACGGAAGTCTTGGAATACAACAATTAGGGAAAAAAAAAAAAAGAAAAAAAAAAAGACTCTCGTCTCCGGATAAAATAAAGTTGGCCGGCCGCAAGGGCTCAGAGCTTCGGACTCGGCAGAGCTGCAATCACACCGAGTCATCACAATACATGAACGAGCTGACACTGACACACACACACACACAAAAGGACGCGATTGCTGGAAATTGTACCATGTAACAAGCTTACATCGCATGTAAGATAAAGGCTACATAAGGACGGGTTGGGGGCGTTATCCACGGCGCTAATCCAGCCGAAGCGGTTGAGGCGTCGAGGCCCTCTCCGGATCTGCCACACCCGTGTCCACTTCACTTGTTCCCTCCCGATTCAGCTCCGTGGCTCATTCAAGTGGGAAAATATACTTTCCGTTCGACTCACGGTGGGATGGGTCATGATGTAGTAATGATGGTGTAATTCGCCGTGCATGATCCTCTTTCCGTAAGTAATACAACTAGTTGTTCAAGTCTCTATGCCTGACTAGTGACTCGTGAGCCAACAGCCGGCACTAGGTCACGGCGCTAAACGCCATCAGATGAGTCGCGGGTGGCTTGTCATGGTTTCCTTTTTAAAACGATGGCATGACGGCTGACTCTGACCAGTGCACTATTTCTGTAACGGGCAGTGGCGTCGACGGAGCCGCGAGCGGAGTAGCCGAAAGCTTGGTATTGAATGTTGCGATTCAAGGGACCTCAAGGGACCTCGAGGGACCTCGAGGGACCAGCTGACGACAACATGCATAAATACACGTTGGAGGAGAACCTCTGTTCTTCCTTGGGGGTTTCTTCAAGTTCTATTAATTCAATCTTCTTCTTCTTCTTTTATCCATTCAACATTGAGTCATCACTCTGCTTTGTATAGGACAAGTGGTGCCGCGACCGTACCGCGAGCCTTTTCTTTTCCATGGATACCTCCTGTGACTCGGAACGCAAGAAGCGTACCCGACCAACAAAATATCCTCGCATTTCCAAGCCCCTCCACCTTGCTCAAGCCTCTTATGACTGTGTGGTCATCGGTTCGGGATATGGCGGAGGTATTGCCGCGTCGCGAATGGCTCGAGCTGGCCAGTCCGTGTGTCTCCTGGAGAGAGGCAAGGAGAGATGGCCCGGAGAATATCCCGAAACCCTGACGCAGACTGCCAAGGAGTTGAACATCTCGGGGAACCGCAGCAGGGCATTTCATAAAGACCGGCAAATCCAATTCGGTAACACGTCGGGGATGTATCATCTCATCGTGGGGGATGGCCAAAGTGCTGTTGTTGGCAATGGTAAGCTGAATCTCCCACTTGTGGCATGGTGTAGATGGATGCCTTTTTTTTTTCCGCCAGTTTAACCATCAGTTCCAGGTCTCGGGGGAACGAGCCTCATCAACGCCAACGTGTTTCTCGAGGCAGATGCCGGTACATTGTCATTGGACGTCTGGCCACCTGAGATTCGGGACAACCCAGAAGCCCTGGCTGAATGTAAGTTTGTTTCAGAGTATCCGAGTAATTATCAACATCTGATGATGGAGATGATCCCCACGCCTTCCAGTAGCTGGTTTCTTTTACTCACATTCTTTGACAGACTATCAAAAGGCCAGAGATGTGTTGGAGCCTCAGTCGTACCCCGAAAGTTGGCCCAAGTTGAAGAAGTTGGACCTCTTGAAGCGCCAAGCCAAGAATCTTGGTCTGGAACAGCGCTACTACAATTGTCCTCAGACTACTCGCTTCCGCAAAGGTCCGAACAGTTGCGGCGTCGGAATGTCACCCTCCACACTTTCCGGACAAGATTCGACAGGCCTCAATGATGGGTCCAAGACAACAACGCTCGTCACGTACGTGGCTGATGCTTGGAACTGGGGAGCAGATATATTCTGTCAGTGCGAGGTGCGATATATCGAGGAAGCAACAGATGGACGTGGCGGCTACAACATCTACTTCATCTGGCATGAACCCGGTCGCGACAAGTTCCAGAAAGGGAAGCGTAACGATTTACTTCATGTCCACGCTAAAAGTGCCGTTTTCCTCGGAGCGGGATCCCTTGGCACAACTGAGATTCTCCTTCGAAGCAAATCTATGGGGCTTGACATCAGTGACGACGTAGGTCGCGGGATGAGTGGGAATGGCGACATGTTGGCCTTTGGGTAATTGTTGAAAAGTCCACATTGTCGAAATTGAATCGCGCAGCTGACAAGTCATCACAGTTACAATTGTAACGAGCAAGTCAACGCAATCGGTAGCGCGGTGCAGAGGGCATGCAACCCAGTTGGTCCAACGATAAACGGCATCATAGACATGCGAGAGGCGACTGACCACCCTCTCCACGGCTTTGTGATACAAGATGGAGCAGTACCGCATGCCTTATCCAGAATACTGCAAACCATCATTGATCTCCAGCCTCGTGCTCGTGGCGCCAAGACAAGCCTTATACGTCGCTTGAAAAAGAAGGGTGCGGCATGGAAGAGTCGATTATTAGGCCCGTATACGAAATGTGGCTCCATTCAAAAGACCCAGGTCTTCCTCATCATGTCTCATGACAGTAAGCATACATCATCAACCTTGGGTCGCTTTTTCAAACTGTCAACAAGGTTCTAACAAGCCCTCAAGGTGGTCAGGGAACAATGTGGCTGGAGAATGACGTGCCACAGCTGCAATTCCGAGCTGGGGGCGGTGCCGCTCGTGAGGAGGCCGTGCACTCTTTGCTCCGCGAGGCGATTCACGGAGTCGGTGGAACGCTCATCAGTAACCCGGGCCTCGCGATGACGGGCAACCACGAAACAACTGTTCATCCCCTTGGGTAAGTCTCAAAGTAAGAGAATCAGAAACTAGCAGTCAGCTAATTCTTGTACTTAGCGGAGCGCGGATGTCACGAGATAACACTGCTCTCAATGGCGTCACAAATCATCTGGGGCAGGTCTTCACAGGAAGAACAGCTTCAGAAACCCATTCCGGCCTTATTGTCGTTGACGGCGCCGTCGTGCCTGCTGCCTTGGGTGTCAACCCGATGGCGACGATATCTGCGTTGGCAGAAAGAGCAGTCGACGAATATGCAAAATCACAAGGTCTCACCATCTCTCAAGACAGCAACGGGACTCTGGACCTGTTCGGCTTACCAACACGTGCGAGCAATGTTGTTTCGGGAGAGCCAGTTGCTTCGGCAGTTGCTTCGGGAGAGCCAGTTGCTTCGGGAGAGCCAGTTGCTTCGAGAGAGAAAGTTGCTTCGGGAGAGCCAGTTGCTCCGGCAGTTGCTTCGAGAGAGAAAGTTGCTTCGGGAGAGCCAGTTGCTCCGGGAGAGCCCGACGAAACATTGAGCTCTCGCAGAGAAACAGCCAATTCAATCGATAGGAGACCCAACAAGGCGGCGGGTGGTACAGATGTCGCGCGTGGGCATTCGCTGGTATCCTTCACTGAGTGCATGGCTGGCTTCATAGACGATTTTGCGGAGACGGCCAGTGAACGGGAAGCCAGCTTTGATATAGCTTACGGAGCTGGACGGGACAAGAGCCAGGTCGCCCAGTTTCTTCTCAACGCCGTTGTTCATGGAGAGTCTCGCGATGGTGGCGAGGGAAGGCAAGAAACCCAGGTCGAAGGTTCCTTGACAGGTACCTTTGTGTGCCCAGCAATCACGGGATCACCTTTCACGGTTCAGAAAGGCCGCCTGGCCATTTTTCAGCAGGACGTCTCGGTGAGCGGTACGAGCAAGTTGGTGTACAACTTCGATATGACCGGCATCAACGGTCGCGTTCTTCACTTCCACGGCTACAAATCGGTGAACTCGTCAGTATCAGGTAACCCGAAGAAGTTGTGGCGCGCGTTGACTACACTGTACATTACCTTGACCGATCCCAACAGCCCTAGCCGGCCGGTCGTCGCGAAGGGTGTCCTCCACATGAAGCTCAAAGATTTCGGCAAAGAGCTACGCAGTCTGAAAGCCAGCGGGGGGAGCTTTCTTGAGAAGAAGGCCAATCTTGGCAGGTTCTTCCTTTTTTTCATGCGCAACTCTTCTTCGTACCTGTTCTTGCCTCTCCTGCGTCTGCAATACCCGACGCCGGCGAAGCCAATTGAATTCATAAATCCAACGTTGCCGTCGAGGACTATTGAGATTGTTGCAAGCGATGGGGTGAAAACGATACTGCATGTTTGGGAGCCACAGACCCCAGACGCCGGCAGCGGCAATGCCTCGGCGCGAATCGAGAATCTATTCATGATCCCCGGTGCAGGAGTTGATCATCAGATTTACGCCCTGCCAACGGTGCCCGTCAACGCGGTGAACTACTTTACCAGGGCAGGGTACCGCGTATTCGTCTCGGTCCATCGGATCGGTATGGTGGAAGCGAGTCAGACGGGGAAATGGACAACTTACGACGCACGACTCGATATTAAGGCTTGTATCGAACACATAAGAGAGAACTGGTCCACTAAGAAGCTCTACACTATCGCGCATTGCATGGGATCTGTTGCTTTCGCCAGTGGTCTTCTAGACGGGACCATCCCCTCGGAATGGATCCTCGGTATCACATGCAGCCAAGTGTTTATGAATCCCATATGGAGCAGGAGTAACTCCATCAAGAAATCGTCGCCGATACCACTGGATAAGGTGTACAGAAGTGTGGGAGGCGAGTGGTTCGACTGCAGGCCATCCCCAACCGGCAGTTATGTTCAACGTCTCATCGACGAAATACTGCGAATATATCCCGAGCGAGAGGGAGAGAGGTGCAGAAGCGCTTCTTGTCATCGTACGACATTCCTCTTCGGTCGTTGCTGGAGCCACGACAACCTCAACGAGCCGACGCACCGTCACATTGACAAGTTTTTCAACGGGGCCGGCATGACCCTTATGCATCTGCTCATGAAAATGGACGGGGCTGTCACGAACAATGCGCCCGACTATGAGGACCTGACCACACCCAGCAACATTAGTCGTTTGCGAGGAATCCCTTTCTTCTTCTTTTCGGGTGCCGAAAGCAGCGTCCTTTCAGCGGCTTCAACGGAGAAGTCGTACGATATCTTGACCCGCACATTTGGACTTTCCGCCGGAAAGCCGGGCGGAGGTCTGCAATATCGTAGACAGGTGTTTCGAGGGTATGGACATCTGGATTGTTGGATGGGTCGCAACGCCTGCGATGACATATACCCAGCGGTATGCGAGGAAGTGAACCGGGTCATTGCTGAAGCAGAGTAACATCCTCTCTCATTATTTGGTAACCTGGGGCGCGTGGGGTGCCCGTCGTACAATTTTGTACTTGGTTTTTGCTCGGGTACACGCGGCGAGAACATGGCGCCGGAAAAAGAGATTGTAGGATAGAAGTGTTTGATTCGTCGTATCGAGCTACTCCCTAGATGTATTTAATTTCCATAACGCTGCATAGTCATTAGAACGGAGTCTTTGATCCTTTTTATTTTCCGGAATCGGGACTTCTTTTCGATGGGTAATCAATGTGAGATAAGAAGGGCACGAAAGGCTCAATAGATGGATTGACATGAGTCTTTATGTGGGTAAGGGTAGGGTAGATTCTCTTATTGTCTCCCAGCCGGTTTCCTTTTCCATGCATCAAGGACTTTGACTGTGACCCAGGCGATAGCGACGACTGTTACCGCGAGACGTACTTCCCGGGCCAACTGTACCGCATTTGCTGGGAACAAGAAACTGTGGGCATGGCCGATTGTTCCCGAATGTTGTGCTTGGACTAGAAACTGCTCCATATTCTCGAACCGAGGCAATGATGTGGCAGGTTTGGGTCTTGTGAGGGCAGTGCCTGCGGCGTTGTCGCGTTCAACTGGTGGTTGATGATGGATGCTGCGAGCAAAAATTCCAATCTGGAAGGAAGAGGCATTAATGGTGGAACGACGACAACACGGCCAGACCCAGCCAATGAGTGGGTGTGGGTGGGGCTGAATGTGAGGAGCCTCAGTCCCATCGCAAGAGCAGGCCTGGCGACTCTTCCGTTCTGTTTATATGCCCATTTCAAACAACGTGAATCGATCGTTTTCAACGAGTCACTTTACTTTACCGTCAGAAGCTCTGATGGCTTGTCTAACCACCCTCAAGGCTGCACCACCGCCAACCATCCTTCAAGTACCTCGCTGTTCCTGCTCATGCCTCTCAAATGGTTCCAATTGCTGGCGGGCACAACATTACCATTCATGCCTCTCGACATGCGACGCAATACAGACCCTTGCCAGACGGTTGACCAATCAAGGCGCTCCGGATGTCATGATGAATTCGCGACATGACCTTGATGGCCTTTGGTTCCAACCTTGATGACCCTATCCGGGGAAGTATCTCGATGTATCGAAGAGGTCACGGAGGTATGACACCGACGCTCGTATAGGTTTGAGCCCTACTACGGTCGTGGGAGGGGGCAAGAACATATGCACTATTTAAAAGTGTTTCTCAGCTTGTCAAAACAGTTTCCCAAAAACTCAAAAGTAAAATTCGCCCGTCATTGCCAAAATCAGGTTCCTGATATTCAACATGGGCTCCTCGGCAAAGAAGAAGTCCAAGAAATCTGTCAAGCTTAGTGTTCCTAAAAGATCACTTCCGGTGACTCTCTTATCTGGATTCCTGGTAAGCAATGTTTACTTGACACGGTTTCGAAGACGGGAGATCATCTTTCTGACCAAGAAACATTAGGGGGCAGGCAAAACGACTCTCTTGCAGCACATTCTTCGCTCTGATCACGGATTGAAAATAGCCATCGTTGTTAACGATATTGGAGCGTGGGTCTTTTGCACTCGCATACACACCATGAGAGCTTCTGCTTACAAGATGTTTGCAGCATCAACGTTGACGCCGCCCTGATCAAGAAAACTCATAGCTTGACCAAGACAAAGGAGAAGGTCATTGCCTTGCAAAATGGCTGCGTCTGCTGCACGCTGCGGGGTGACCTCTTGGAGGAGCTCGTGCGCATTTCTCAACTAGAGGAGTTTGACTACATCATCATCGAGAGCAGCGGTATCAGCGAACCTGAGCAGGTCGCCGAAACATTTGACGCTCGTTTGGCAGAGCAGATGGGCGAGCTGGCAGACATTGACACGGCAATGCCATTGGACGAGACCACTGTCAAAGTTCTCAAACAGCTGTTTGTATCCTCTGTATTGGAATGGCAAATATGCTAGCCGGGAACTGACCATCATCTCAGAAAAGCAGCGGGGGGGCTTGGGAAGTTTGCGCGTCTCGACACCACCGTCACTGTCATTGACTCTTTCACAATGCTGAATGACTTTGACACGGCCGATATTCTGTCGTCTCGTCGGGATGATGTCACACCAGAAGATGAACGAACGGTGTCAGACTTGATGGTTGATCAAATTGAATTCGCCGATGTGATTATCCTCAATAAAATCGACATGGTGAGCATCCAATCCGTGTTTCGCATGGTTCTAGGTCTGACTAGTTGCACAGACAAGTGAAGAGACGAGAGAGGAGGCCAAGAGTTTGGTCAAGAAACTCAACCACCGCGCCAGAGTCATTGAATGCTGTCGTGGTAAGGTCGACGTTGCCGAAATTGTCAATACTGGACTTTTCAAACTGGACGTTGCGCAGTCCGGGTATGGATGGTTGCAGGACCTGCATGCCATGACTGTCCGAGAGGTGGGTTGGGCTGTAGAACACGATTCACGTGCATGCATGCAAGGTTGATTGTTTGTTTTCTGACAGCCATGAGTGAATAGGTCAATGGCCGCAACGTGCTCACGCCAAAACCCGAGACTGAGGAGTACAATGTGCAAAGCTTCATCTATACCAGATACAGACCATTCGATCCCCGGAGATTGTTTGCCTTGCTTCATGACAAGTTCATCCTTCAATTGGAGCATTCAGATGATGATGAAGAGGATGATGAGAACGAGATGGATCAAGACACACACGAAAGAGCCGAATCACATGCAGACACGGATGTCGACATGGATGGTTCAGAGGGTCCCCCAAGCACAGGATCCGCTTCAGGATCTGATGGACGTGACAGTTCTTCGGAGCACTCGGATAAGACTGGGGCATCAACCGAACGGAGCGGTGCGCCATCTCTGTGCGGGGAGCCACTGAAGCAAGCGGGTGAAGACGCAAACATGAACGTCGACGATGACATGGTCATGCCCTCCGACGACGTCATCCTCGCCAACAAGCGTGCTCATCCCACCTTCAGGCGTCTCTTCCGATCCAAGGGTGAGTACTTCCTGGCCACTCGACCTCACAGAGCAGGAGACTGGTCGCAGGCGGGAGCCATGCTCACAATGACGGGGGGGCGCCCCTGGTTCTGCACCCTGCCGCCAGAAGAATACATGACAGGCGACGACGAGGTTGATTCGCTCGTGCAGCATGACATGAAGAAAGGCGGCGAGTGGGGCGATCGTCGACAAGAACTCGTCTTCATCGGCGAGAAGCTAGACCATGCGAACCTGGAGAGGTTATTGGACGAGTGTCTACTGACGGATGAGGAGATGGAGAAGTGGACAACAGTGATGCGAGACGAGAGGCTCGATGATTCGGGCCGAGTCGATGCCCTGCAGGATGTTTTTGATGATGGGTTCCCAGATTGGACGGAGGATGGTGATGAAGAGGATGAAGAAGACATGGGGCATGAGCATTCACATGGAAGCAGCCCAACTTGCTATGTAGGGGGAAGGGGGAAGGTTGCCGCATGAGATGGAAGACACAGATTCCTGCCTCATCGCGTATCGACCAAGGATTCTCCAAATCTAAGCCTAAACTAATCCTTGAAGCTCGACGTCCCCTGCAGCACTTGGTGATCTGACCGCTGTTGTGTGTTGAACCGGGGCATCACCTGTCTTCGAGCCTGTGCAACAAACACCCTGATGCCCGATTCGGATCCTGCGGGCATACATTGCACATGAAGACGTAGTACGTGGCACATGCTCCGTACGGGTTACTCATGGCGTTATCTGACGGAGTCTCGGGGAAAAGAAGGATGAATCCTCGTGAGAAGCGAGGGGGGAAAAGCCCTTGTCCCAGCCAAGCCTTCACTCACGCATCCTTTTGCTCCTTTTGCAAGGCCCCCCTCCTTCCCCGACACAGCTTCGGTCGTGCCCAAGCATCCGGCCATGATTGGTCAGGAGGCAGAGTCATGTTGTGCGGAAAAACATCAAGCTGACATCTTATCTCGGTCTTGGCGGGGCTTAGTCGCGAAACAATGTCTCAGAAGTCAGAAACGTGAGGCATGGTTACTGCCAGCTGCGACGGACGGAGCACGTACATGTATGAATGTACAGCGGGCGGAGACGGAGACGGAACGTGTTTGCGTCGCATCCATGCGACCGACCAGCCAGCCCCATGTCTCGTCCACGAGGGTTTCTTGTTCTTGGACAAAGGGATGGATGGATCCGTGGCAAGTAACCACGGCGATGGTTTGTTTCAGCAGAGGTGCACACTAAAAATTAAGCATAATGGCCGAGGGTTGTCGCACAGAGAAAAGGCCCATCGTAGATATCGTAGATGTTCAATCGATGGCTTCACGCTCCCCCCCCTTTCCACGTCAATGACGCCCCAAAGGGTCATGGCCAAGACGGCGCTGGTTGCTGGTCGCTGTTCCGACTGGATGGTTGCCGATCGCTCCTCCCCGCTACTCCGTAGATGGGTAGATAAAGTCTTGGGTGGCTGAGTGGCTGAGCCGCATCTCCTTGTTCCTTGTGGATGCTGGGCAGGCATCACGGATCCGGCAAGTGCGAGATCCGCCGGCACTTCATCATCCCTGTTTGGGCAAACAAACGCCCAGCAGAAGCAAGAAGCAAGAAGCAAGAAGCAAGAAGCAAGCAGCAAGCAAGAAGCAGAGCACGTCATCTACCCGCCCTGTTCTAGACGGCTCGGCTTGACTTGCCCATCTGTGTACAACAAGTGCACGGATTACAGATTACAACAAGCATTGTATGCGGCTTATGCGGCTCAAGGGTTGCGCAACATTTGCTGGGGACGCCGAAAGCATCCGGGGAGCCGCTGGCACTAGAAAACTATGTAGAAACCACCCTCCTCCACCCTCATCCGCCCTCCTCCACCCTCGTTCATGTCCCACTGTCGGGCTCAAGATTCGAGACAAGGCCGGGCCAGGCCAGCAGTCTTGGCAATCTGCTGTGCCCGACTGCATGTAGTAGCAAGATTGCGCGTCACCACCTCTGGAAACGTATATCAGGCTGCATGACCCTCTAGCTTCTTCCGTATCCATGGCTGCCCCATTTCTCCCGTCTTGATAACCGTTGAAGAAACTGCCTGTTCTTTGACAAAAAGTCTGCGAGTCTCGGTGGTTCATGCCCAGGATTCAAACAAAAATTCGAGATTCACGCTGACGGTTTGCCCGAGGCGTACTCTGCCAACTCGACAGCTTGTTCATGTCCAACGCACATTAAAATCCACTACCATGGCGAGCCGCCCGATCGATCCGCTATTGTGCGACAAGTACGCCCAGTTCGCATCTCATTTGGACAGATGGCACTTCAAGATCCTGTATTGGACCTTGTTCATCACAAACCTCCTCGTCTTGTTCTTCGGGTCGTGGCTTTACACAAAGTATGCCCTCCGCAAATTGCTCCAGTCCCGGTCCCTGTCTCGTTTTTTTTCTGCCCGCCCGGTTTGGACGTTGGAAAAGCTAACCGCGTCGTGACATGACAGGGGGCAAGACGCGATAGAAAGGCTTGGTAACAACACTCGCAAAAGAGCCAGGGTGCTGAGAACATACATACTACTGTGCCTGGGGTGCGTCGCCGTGTCGACAGCCGTGGTCATCATGGAGGCATACGCGCTGCTGGCTCTGCAGTTCTGCGACGGCGAGGATCTCATGTCCCTGTACTGGTCGACCTGGACCATGATCCAGGTCGGATCCTTGATTGCCATGATGGGCATCATCTTGGCTCTGGGGCATACCCTTCGCAACCGCAAGCACCCGTGCGTATACAGCGTCTCCTGATCCTCCCCCCCAAGAACACGGCCCGGCCTAACGTATTGCTTGCAGACCCTGGGCGCTTGCTCTAGGCACTCCCGTTCTCGTCATCGCAGGCCTCCTGCACTTGATCCACGATTGCTCGCGAAAACGGGTAAGAAACCTGAGGCGGTCGTCTGGCTCCGGCCCAGAGGACGGGCAAGGACCACCAATAAGCCAAGCGTAAGTACATACATACTGTTCCCGCTCATTCTAGAAAACAGATCGAGTTTATCTAACACGTCCCATCTCAGAAACACCATTCAGAATTCGGGAGACGACGACAAGTGCAGTGACATCCAGGCCGACTTCATCGGCTTCACGTTGGAAGGCGGCCCGATTGTAAAGTTCACGCAGCCCGTCCCTCCCATGCCACGGGGGGAACTGCTCGGCTACGACGGAAGAGGCCGTGCGACGTTTGCCTTTCCTCGAGGTGTCGTTCGCTTCGATGCGGAGCAGAACGGCTCACGATGACGATGTCGTTATGAGACAATTTCTTTATGCGAATGATTACGAAGCAAGCGAGATTGATATTGGGTTACACGGGGTTTGGGTAGATCGAGTGGCTGTTGCGTTGGTCATTTCATCTCTTCTGGGGTTATTTTTTTATTCTTCTTACACATATATGCATGAGACGGAACGCAGTGATGCTGTCAGGTCTCGGTCGCGTGCGTTGAAAATAAAAATAAAGAGACACTCGTAGTTTTCTAGCAATGAATGTGCTTGACGAATTGGAAGTTGAAAAAGTTCGTTCGTGGCGTGGCTTGTTAATAATATCTGCATGCTTGGTGTGGATCCAGTCATCGGCCCCACCTTCCCACAGGTCCCACCGCAACTTGCTTCATGTAATCAACAAACGCATCCAACAAATCTTCATTCCCTGCGCAAGTTCGCCATGTTGTACCATTCGCATCTTCTCGACTAGGTACCTAGATACTTGGCGTTTGTCGATACAAACATGGGTCTGGACAAGGTCAAGCACATCATACTGGTACGTTCTAGGAAACACAACCCCAAGCTTGTTGAAAAGGAGCGCCGCTAAGTGAGTGAGTGCATCGACAGGTGCTGTCTGGCAAAGGCGGAGTCGGCAAGTCATCGGTGACGACACAACTAGCACTGTCTCTATCACAGGCCGGGCATTCGGTAGGCATCCTCGACGTCGATCTGACCGGGCCATCCATGCCGCGAATGCTCTCCATGGAGAAAGCAAAGGTCACGCAAGTCCCTGGCGGCTGGGCCCCCGTGCCTGTTCACGAAAAGGATGTCGGCAGCGGGGTGGGGAGCCTGCACGCCATGAGCCTGGGTTTTCTGCTTCCCAGCCGAGGTGACGCGGTGGTCTGGAGAGGTCCCAAAAAGACGGCCATGATCCGACAGTTCATCCGCGACGTGCTCTGGGACGATACCGATTTTCTCCTCATCGATACACCGCCGGGAACGAGCGACGAACACATCTCCCTGGCCGAGGCGCTGCAGAGCGAGGCTCTGCCTAGCCAGGTCGCCGGGGCTGTTGTCGTCACAACTCCTCAGGCCGTCGCCACAGCCGATGTGCGCAAAGAGCTCAACTTTTGCTTCAAAACTGGGATCCGGGTGCTCGGTGTCGTGGAGAACATGTGCGGATACGTGTGCCCACATTGTTCCGAGTGCACCGACATATTCGGCTCCGGGGGGGGGCGAAGCATGGCAGAAGAGTTCGGGGTGCCGTTTCTGGCATCTGTGCCGATGGATGAACAGTTCATTCGGTTGATGGAAGAAGGCAGACGACCTCGGTACCCGGCAGGAACACAGATCGACGGGCACGATGTATCGTCGACGGGCCTGAGCCTCGAGAACGACCAAAGCAGCGCCTTGCCCAACAGCGCAGGCAGTCTGGTGGAAAAATACCGGCATTGCCTACTATCGCACATTTTCAAGAGCATGACGATCGAACTTTCAACGGCTATATCCGACCAAAGCTGAAGCAGCAGAAGCTCGTAATAACTTTCATTGCACTAAGCACTTGGGTTCGTGCGCGCTCCATAATGTGACTTGGGATGCACCACCGCTAGATGAGGTCACATAAAGACGAAATCTGCCATCTCCCATGCCACAATGATTCTCCATTTGCGCATTTGATCGGTCTCCAGGTACCCAACCCAACAAGCGCATTGTCAAGGACGATTGTACAACCCAGACCATGAAAATAAATAAAACAGCGTGAGCGACGGGCGCATAGGGTGATGACTGGCCTCTTTCTCTGCCCGTCTCATGCGAACCAAGCTTACCGGCAAAGATCTGCCTCTCCGTCACGATGTGACAATAGATCAAGAGCCCGCTGAACTCGGATATGGATGGCGAGCTCATGTCAAAGCCCTCAACTTGGCTTGGAGTTATTGGGGGGAAGCCGACATGTATAATGTGGTATTTCTCTCGGCTAGTGCGTATGCTTTCCACGCAAGACGAGACACTCTTTCAGGCTCTGTATAAAATCGTGTATGATATGGAGGATGAAGAGGTCGACATCCCTACTCTTTGCCAGAGACGGGCTGTGCAGGGGGACAACAAGCAGCTGCTTGTTACACTGGGCGAGGATGATAGCCTTGCTGATAGCATTGAACTTTGCGCGATGCGCACAAAAAGCACGAGTGCATCAATCGATCACTCGGTCAAAGTATTTGGGCAGCCACATCACACTCCCTGCGTATTATTACTGTATTTTGGATAGGAGGAGCTGCATGAAGCAGCCGTTCGTGGGGTCGTATGGCACACAGGCCTTTTTTCTTTGGTGATGCGCGGCTGAAACATCAAACATCAAACTGATGCCAGTAGAACTTAGCACTAAACCCCCGGGGGGGACGATGAAAATCCAGCATGCGGAGTCTTCGGCTTCTCCGATCTCCATTGTGACCCAACGTTGATTACGGCAACATTGATGTCTCAACCGCTTTCTAAACGCGACGCTAGCTGCTGCTTTGGGTTCTTCTTTCCAGGAGCGAAAACGGCCCGCCGGCAAAGTCAGGATCTGATGCAACATTCCAATAGTCTGGCTTCGGGAACCACAGGCGTACGAGGTTGGCAAAAATACGAAAATATTTACGCCTGGACTAATCCGTAGCCTTTTCTGCATTCTGTACCGATGAATTTGTGGTCCTAAAATTGGAAAGGCCTGCTCCGTTGCTGATTGGATCAAACCATCTCTTGAGGGTTTTTTTTTTTTTTTTTCTTCACCGGTGTGCCGAATCAAAGGCAAACCCTACGTCATTGGTAGAGTCTGGTCTTGTGCCCACTTCTCGACACCGCCGAGGGTCCGTACTCCGTAGAAGAAAAAATTCTGTGCACTCCACCACCACCTCACTCTCATATTGACTGACATCTTCTCTCCTCGCGTACCCAACCTCCCACGGCCACATACCTTCCTCGACGTCTTTCAGTCCCGATTGCTCTCGAAACTTGAGATTTACCTTTCACAATCTTCATGGGTTAACACCCGGCTCCGAAAACACTTGCACGTTTCGTCTGCGGATACCTACTGCCCAGCAGTTCTCCGCGGCGAACCCCGGTCCTCGAGACGAAAAGCCCTTCTCGCCCCGTAATACTCAAGGCGCCGCATTCTATGCGTTCAACTGACCTCCTGCGTTTCCTCTTCTCTCGACCTTCCAAGTAAGCTCTCTAGCTCTCGAGACAAGCAACTTCTGCCAAGTCCTCACATGCGCTGTTTGATCTGTGCACTAACCACTATCTGGTATTAGGCCTCGATAGCACCCCCCGTCTTCAGATTGAGATATATATAAACAAATTCTGCAACCTCGAAATAAAATTCTGCAAAAGCAGCAGATATCCCTGTCTACTAGCTCCGGTACTTGCCCACGGGTATCGGACTACGTTTCGAGCATCCAACATTCCGTCGCAGAAGTTGCTTCTTCGCGCCCTCCGTTTTCGACCTCCATAACGTCCCTTCAAAGACGTCAGCAACCCTATCCATACATCCGATTGCTGCTGGCTCCGCCAGCGTCATTGAAACAACCACATTCTGTGGGCCTACTCTCTCAGACAGGCACCGCAAGGTCTGTTTGAGCGGCAGCTAGTGCTCCACGGACTCTGCCTAGTGGGCAAAGGAACACCCATACACAGGATCCATTGATCCAACTCGGCAGCTTTTGTATTAGGACCTGAGACTCGCGTCCTGGTTCTCCTGCCACGTCTTCTCAGCGTGCCAATCACTCTCGGAAGGGTGACTTGGTCATTATGGTCAACCTCTCGGTTCCGAAAAACTATACTTTTTCTCCGTCCTCGGTTCCGCCACATTTGACAATCAATCATGATGTTGCGGCAGACCTAGACTCGTCCAACGCCTTTGAAGGTCCCGAGAAGCTGCTGGAGGTGTGGTTCGCGCCAGATGCAGAAGCTCTCCCCACGTCTGCAGCTCCCCATGGATTGAAGAGCGTGGCTTCAGACACGTGGGTTGCCATGCTCGACATGGTTAATTGCAAGATTCTCTCCGTTTTGGAGTCTGACGATGTCGACGCATATCTCCTTTCTGAGTCCAGCATGTTCGTGTTTCCTCACAAGCTCATTCTCAAGACATGTGGAACCACGACTCTTCTGCTCGGTCTTCAGCGACTTCTTCACATTGCTGCTGTGCACGCTGGTTTCACGTTCCACAATGCCGACTCGGTCGACGATA
The DNA here is from genome assembly GCA_023658445.1 of Epichloe bromicola. NCBI lineage: Eukaryota > Fungi > Ascomycota > Sordariomycetes > Hypocreales > Clavicipitaceae > Epichloe > Epichloe bromicola. Next base: position 6,075,319 of record CP098269.1, read on the forward strand.
TTCGAGCGGCAGCGACTCCCTACCGCGTCTTCTACAGCCGCAAGAACTTCTTGTTCCCCGACAAGCAGAAAGGACCCCACCGGAGCTGGAAGCAGGAGGTCAAGTACCTGGATGACACTCTCGAGGGTGGCGGCAGTGCTTACATGGTGGGAAAGATGAACGGAGACCACTGGTACCTCTACATCACTTCGTCCAACCAGACTCCGACACCACCTCTCACGCCAGATTCAGAGATCAATTGTCAGCCCACTCCTGCCACAACTGTTTCGTCCAATGGCGGAAGCTCGGCCGGTGGTGCGTACAGCCAGAACGACGAGACACTCGAGATTCTCATGACCGATCTTGATCCGGAAACAGCCAAGCAGTTCTACTTGTCCCACGCGAGTGCGGTCGCGAGTGACAAGCTTGCTGCTGAGGCCAAAAACGCACGCAAGAGGGCTCAGGACAGCCTTGGCTGTCTCTCCAGCACCCCCGAGGAGCTGGATGTGTTTGGACACTGCGACGATGATGCTGAACTAAACGGTGTTGAAGCCGAGGTGACGGAAGAGCTCACAACCGAAGGACACGCCCTTGGTTCCGTCATTTCCGAGCACTGTGGATTGAACGACGTTTATCCAACCTCTGTCTATCCCGACGCCCGGGTCGATGCCTACCTGTTCAGCCCCTGTGGATTCTCGGCCAACGGCGTGGTTCCTGCTGCGCCATCGTCTCCCGATGAGAAGCCAGGTGCCACGCACTACTTCACGGTCCATGTCACCCCCGAGCCGGGCTTCTCCTTTGCCTCGTTTGAGACGAATGTTCCTGGGGGTCAAAAGGGTCGTACCACTGCCGAAATCATCGAGCAGGTGGTGAACATATTCCGTCCCGGCCGGTTCAGTGTCACGCTATTCGAGGCTAAGGGCCGCAGCGCGAACTCTTACGGCATGGGTGACGGCGCATTCAAAAGTCTCTCCATGCAGCGTCTCGTTGACCCAGTCCGTGGGTACCGCCGTGTGGATCGTATTGTGCATGATTTTGAGGATTACGATCTGGTTTTCCGGTTCTACGAGCGTGAGGACTGGCTGGGTGACAAGGCTGCGCGCGTGGGCGAAGTTGCATGATTCGTCACTGCTGCTCCTTTTATTCTAGTCTCTCTTTTGCGAGGACACTTTTCTGCGTAGCTTGTCATTATTCTCTGTTGGCCTGGTTGGGGTCTGGGTTTTTACTCTCAAGTCCACCACTAGGTCCAGCTCAATCCACTCACTGGACATTGTAGAAGTAGTGCATCCACTTGCTTTCTGATTTAGCTTACATATCAATCATATCATGCAGTCATATAACTCATGCAACCAATAAAGTAAAAACAAACAAGATTTCACCCGAAGCGTGATGAAATTGGGAGAGCATCGGTCTCATTACACGCTCGCTAAGCTAGATGAAGCTCCAGTGAAGTTCGGTAGTGGGGAGGATCGACAAGATCACGTGACGGACCGGGTCGAGTTTTTCATTCTCCCCAGCCAAGCCCCGTCCATTGGCGTTTTTTCAAAAAATTCCGGAAAACAAGTTTGCGAAACCCCGAAACTACTTGCATCGACACGCGCCCCTACAAACGCAGGGAAGAAATGCATCTCATGTACACGCTCGACAGCAAGGGCACCCGCCTGTACACCCTCAGGAAGGTGGCCCGCGGGCAAGTCACCAAGTCGGCGCACCCGGCGCGGTTCTCGCCAGACGACAAGTGGTCCAGGCAGAGGGTTACGATGAAGAGGAGATTCGGCTTGCTTCTGACGCAGCAGAGTGGGTGGCGTGGCAATTTACTTGGTTTTTGGGGAACCTATGCTGACTTGGGGGCAGAGGAGAGTTGATGCTGTTGGCCGAATGTGAAAACGAGCCGAATATTGGGAAATGGGCGGGAATGGGTGCGTTGGGCACTGGGGAAAAAGGGGGAGACGGACATGTTTACATGGCGCTGGGATTGTATGGAGTTATTTGACGGCTTGGCTGCTGGGGGCGGCTGCTGAATGAAGATGATTGGTTTTGGGTTTTTATTTTCAAAATCCGTTCCAAGTTTCTACTTGCGGCCTGTGCCCCCTGATGCTTTTACATCTTTTACCATTCTTGTCCTGCTTCAAGTGCATGTCCCGACGCGCATCCTCGTCTCTAGTGTTTTCTCTTGGAATTCACATTCTTGCCGGCTCCGACGCGGATTTTGCCCGCTTGGCCAGTCCTCTTCCCCGTCAGCATCGCCGGAAGGTAGTCATCGTCCATGAGATCCTTCTTCCGCTGCCGTCTCTGCTCGTCGGCCGCCTTGATAAACTCCTTTTGATCTTCCGCCAAGATCAGCTCGCGGCCCCAACCGTTCTTGCCACCTTGGCCCTTTGGCGGGCGGCCGTTTGCACTGCCATGGACAGCCTTGGGAACGCTGTATACGTTGCCGCGCTTGTTCCACTGGAAGTTCTTTTTCAGATGGATCTGGAAATTTCCGTGCGAGTCGGTGGAGCAGCTTGTTCGGGTGAGCGTTGGCTGTCCGCACTTGGGACAAAACTGCTTCTCCGTGTCCCTGGTGATGGAGAAGCAGCCGTGGCAGCGGAGAAGCCAGTTCTTGAGGTGAGTTATGCGGGAGAAGGACGGCGTGACGAGGTTGAGGTTGATGCGTAGTGCGACGTTTTGCATGGCGTAATCGGATGTGAGGATGGCAGCTTGAAGCGTCTTCTGCATCGGTCGGGAGGGTGTGTTGGTGTGAGAATCTTGGGCTTGGTGTTTCTTGAGGTTGGACGGGGTGATCCAGCCGTCCTCGTCTGAATCGTCGTCGACGGCTGGGTCCGAGGTCGCCATGTTCGCTGCCGCTGCGGCGTTTTCAATGGGCTCAGCTTCTTGGGCCACGTGTGCGCTGCTTTCCCCCTCAGCAGAGGCAGCAATGGTTGGTGTTTCTCCGAGGTCTGCCGCCCCCAAGCTCAAATCGCCCATTGTTTTGTCCAACGACGCTGGTGTCTCGCATGATGGGTCAACCTCGGCGAAAACAGTTGCTGTTTGCTCACGGGCTTCATGTATCTGCTCCTCCTCCTTCTCGTTGGCCGGTGGTGTCCCGCCATCTGTGCTCTTCCTCTCCTCACCGCCGGCCACCCTTCCGTTCAGGGTCTTCTGTACCGGAGTATTCCTCAATCTCCAGTCGCCGTTGTTCCTCTCGAGCTCCAGCTCATATCCCAATGCAAGGACCTCGATATCCGGCCGACTCAGAACAGCCAAGTCGCCGGTACGCCTCGCGAAGTCCGTCACGAATTTGATACTCGCGGGACCTGGTGCGCGAACAGTGACAAATGGTAGTAGCGTGGTCTCGACCCGTGTGCGGGTAGCGGGGTCTCTGATCTCGGAAATGACAGACGGGATGGTATACAAGACTTCGGCTCGAGATACAAGTGCGCTGACAGGAGGGTCATTCTTGATCAATGGTCCCGTATCAAGGACGAGGCTGTGGATCGGCTTGTAGGCTGTACTGGTGGTGGTTTGCGAGGTGGCACCATCGACAGGCTCTGTTGGTGGCGGGGTAGCCATTTGAGGAGGACACGAAACACGCGATTTCCGTGCGGTCGCGACGGTTCAAAGTCGGTATGTAGGCAGGGCCTTGATAAGTCGCTGAGATCGAGAACAACAACCCGTCCGATCGATATGCCTTTCTTGTGTCCAGGGCGTGGGGCAAATTCTTCCCATGTTCCCATGGAAGAGGGGGAAGGGGGAGAAGAAAGTTCGAAAACGATAAGATAAGCATTCCAGGGTCGATCACGTGCAGCATGAATGTTGAATACCAAACTTCGCGAGAGAGCAACGAACTCTGAAAGTCCTGGATTGAATGCATATTAATCAGAAACAGGCTATAATGACTTGGATTTTCGAAAGTCTTTAAGATATACCACTTTCTCGTCCCCTTCCAAGGCGACCGATTGATTGAATCTGTGAACTGTAGTGCAGTGAGCTACCCTAGAGCCGTGTAGACCAAATCCTCGGTTTTTCCTACTTTGCTGGGCTTGGCCATAGGCGACGTTTCTGCAGAGTAGCATTTCGATATTCATGGCAGTTATCAATACGGCACAACTACTATTGACTCCGTCGTTGTGAGATTTTCTAGTCGTCCCCTGTGGGTAGCGGAACGATTTGCCGTTGTCATAGAAAATGCAAAAGTACGGTATTTCGCGACGAGTCGCTGAGCCTGGAAACACTTGGGCTGGGCATGAGATAGGAGTGGAAACCTACCTGACGGATTACTGCTCACCAGCTACCCAAAATAGTGACAGCACAGGGCCAAGATAGCCGCCAACAATCCCCACGGGGTTTGGAACATGGCAACAGTTTCCGGATACAAGTAGGCTTAGCGAGGTATATTTTGCTGATTGGCTCACATCCCCACGAGTGACCAACTTGCTCCTTTGAGACTGTTGAAAGACAAAATAGATGGAACCATGAAAAAAAAAAAATGTACGCAAGACTAAGCAAGGAATAGGAAAAGGATTGTGTTAGGGAGTGTACGGGGTTGTACCACATAACGAACTACTCATCTGGAGGCCGTCGATTAAGAAATTCCTCCAAGGGCAGTGGGCAGTGATGTGGGGGACACCGTGTCCGAATGACACGTATGTACAGTCCGTAGGTGCGGGATGGATGTACCTACGGACTTTGTACTCCGGACATAATATCATGGGGTGCTTCACTTGGCTTGCCGATCTCAGATAATAGCGAAGCAGTTGCCGCTGCAGGTTTCCAAAGACTGACAGCATGACGCATCGAACATCCCAAACATCCTTTATAAGTTAGCGCCGCCACCTACAAGGCGCCAGAGAGACGGCTGTCGTCCATCGTGAGCTCATGATGCATACTTGTCTCAATCATTGCTGCCGAGTGGGAGGATTCTGGAGGAAATCCATCTCGGAAGATGGCTTGTGGGCCATCAGCCACAAGCGAGTGCATTTATCAACTGTATCAACTGTATCAATTGCCTCAATTGCCTCAATCGCCTCAAATTGCCACTAGACTCATGGCGGCAGCTGTTCTCTCCAAAGTTGGCTTGTCGCAGGGAACATGACGAATGACGAATGACGATGCAGAAGGACCAGCCAGCCTCTAGATTTTCCAGAAGGCTTCCATGGCCCGATGCATCCCCCCAGATCTGAGATGACGATGGTTGGGCGCACTGGCGCTCAACGACAAGGGCGGGGAGCAGCTGGAGAGAGAAAAAAGAAAAAAAGGAAAAATTGCAGTTGCATTTGCAGTTGCATTTGCAGTCGCAGTCGCAGTCGCAGTTGCAGTTGCAGTTCCGGGTTCCAGGTTCCAGTGCGAGTGGGTTCGATGTGGATATTACATACAAACCACGGGTGCACGGGTTGGTAGGGAATAAAGACCGAAGTTGAAGTTGACTCGCGCGAGCGAGCACACGGGAAACAATGCGATTAAGCACTGCAACGCGGCAATTGATTACTGAGACAGTGAGACCCCAAGATCACCCGGGCAATGGGCAGAATGCGGTCGAAGCACGCGGGGTGAAAGTCGCACCGCACAAGGTTCGACACGCGACCATGTCTCATCTTGCTCTCCAACGGCCGAGAGGAAGGAGCGCAGCGAAGCGAGGCAGGCAACCTGGAAATCCGGCCGTCCGTCTCGTGTCGTGTGACACGCCAAGTGACACCACCCAGACCAAGTTTGACGACGCTTGGTCCAATCTCGTCCAATCTCTGAGCCTCTGACCAGTGAGCCAACCAACGCACGGCATCAAACTGAATGAAATGAATGAAATGCATTGCAGTCAGCCAGCAGTCGGCCCAGCGCAGCGCAGCGCAGCGCAGAGCGGCTCAGAGCGCCAAGTGCTGGTGGTGCCCATGCTCGTGCCCGTGCCTGGTTTACCTGCAATCTTGGCGCGGCACCCCCCTGGCTTCTGGTCTTGGCTCTTGGCGGGCACTGCACTGGGGCGACGGCAGCAGGCAGCAGCAGCAGGGCCAACCCAGACCGACCAGACAGACTCTTCGACTTTTTTTTTTTCATCAAATCCTTGTTCGCGGCGGCACCCCCCCCCGTCTTCCTGCAGGTGCTCTTGTGCGGTTGCGGCTCGCGGCACTTTTTGCCGACTCGGACTGGGACTGGATGGGAGCGAGGAAAATTTCCTTCTTGGTCGCAAGCCACAATGCCACAACCCGACCGACGTCATTCCCAGATGCGCCACCCGATTCACCACCTGCCGCGCCGTCAGACAACAACAACAACAACAACAACACAACAACAACAGCAGCAGCAGCAGCAACAACAACAACAACGACAACAACGACAATGACAACAATAAGAACGGGCAACAGCGACAACGGCAACGATGACAATAACAATCGAAAGCATGCTCGAACCTGAAATAATACATACATAGAATCCCTAGATTTGCGGGCCCCCGAGGTGGGCTCTAGCAAAGTGGCTGCAACTTGCAAGGAAGAGGAAGGCACGGAAGGTTCATGTTACCAACCATCCACATGATGGACCACATCCCATCCATCCAAGGTGCCATCGCCACAGTGTTACCCCAGGATTCGACTGCTATGTACGATTCCTGAAATGAATCGTGCCTTCCTCTTCTCTCGCGCTAAACACGTCGGTCACCTCGGAGTCTTGGGAGTCTCACACGGAGAGGGAATTGTCCGCGGCGGGTCGCCATGGATGGTTGACACATGAAAACTGACTCGACCGACCGACCCCTCCGCCCTTGCCTGGCAATCAATTGGTCCAGAGACTTTCTCTTTTCTGGCACTTGCGGAGCTCATCGGATCTAGAGCACCTGGCTTCGTGTCATCTCGCGTCAAATCAGGTGTCATGGAAGACGAAACTAAAGCGGCGTCCTCCAGTCATAATACCCAGCTAACTATTGGACCCTGTCACGACAAATGCAAATCGACCCCACTACTACGTTGCTCCACGAAACTCGACTTCAGTGAGTTCCCTTGTGCAGGAGCAAGTCCCCAAGTCCCCTCCCACATCTCCCAGCTTTGTGTCCGGCCTTGACTCCGAGGGAAAGACAACGTTTGCGGGGAGCCGTCCCTCCGGGGTACGACTGCACGACCAAGATTGGTCTGGAGGAAGATCACTGGGATCACTGGGTGGTCTGGGACTCTAGCTAGTAGAATCTAGAACTTGGCCCGAGGCCGCCATTGGGAACCATCCGCTACTGCTCAACTCAACCAAGGCAATGCGTGCTTGACTTTCTGCATGACTTTTCCCATTGACAGACCAGAGATTGAACCTGGAACCCTTATCAGTAGTCATCTCGTGACTCCTACGGATTAGTCGTCTCGCAATTTGGTTTCGCGGCCAGCCCGCTCTGTTATCTACGATGGGGCTTTGGCTCCCCCAACTTACTTGTATGTATGCGATGGATGCGCCCCATTACCCCATCCCGTGGTGCCATTGTCTGCCCCACTTGCTCCAATCTTGTTGATGAGGGCTTTCTTTTCCTTTTCCCATCAATTCCCTATCTGGAATCTGGAATCCTGAATCTCTGACCAGAGGGTGCCTATCTATTCCAAGCCAATGCATGTTTCAAGCCGGTGGTGATGGGTGGCGGGCGGGAGGAGGTGGCTAGTCGCGGTGTACGGACTACATGTGCGGATTAAAGTTCGTGTGTCATAGTCGAGGCGAGTTTGTTGTGTGTCGACTTGTCCGGGTCCGGCCAAGAAAAGAAAGAACTCACTCCCCCCCCCCCCTGCCCCTCGCCCCTTCTTTTCTTCGCGCCAGAATCCTTCCATTGCATTTGCCCCGACCCTGGCCCACCCTGGCCCTGGTCGTCGTGAGTCCATCTTATCTTCTTCTTCCACCCTGCCCATGTTCGGGAACCCAGCCTAAGCTCACTCACCAATTACTTGCACGCGATTAGCAGCAGCGCGGTACCGAGTACGGAGTACGAACAAAGTATATTTTATTCCTTGTTTGTTTTCAATAAAGCTCCGCAACTTCCCACCTTCTAGCGTCCCATCCTTCGCCTCGTCTCCTCTCCCATACCGCGCCTCGTGAGGTGGTTTCAATTGTCAATTGTTCCCCTCCGCTCCTTCTCCTTCCTCTACATCTTTTGAAAAAGGACTTGCTGTTGTCTCATCTGCTCTGCCAACATCAAGACCTCAAGACCAGGACGACTACTCTAGGAGATCCCCGACTTTGGGTCAACTCGGGCCGAGTCCGACCATCCATCTCAGATATTCTCACTTCTCACCCATTCCCATTCAATCACCGCCCAAAATGTCGGATACCGTCGTACGCGACCACGCTCTGTCCGAAAAAGCCATCAGGGAAAAGGATTCGTCCACTTCCGATCTCGCCACTTCGGATAACGTGCTTGGTGCTCCCATCGCAGGAGAGGTGACCGACTTCGAGGAGCGACGGTCAGATTTGGAGAAGCAAAAGACAGCCGAGGGCAATGCGCACTTCCATCGTCTGGGATGGAAGCGACTCACCATTGTCCTCATTGTTGAGGCCATCGCGCTCGGCTCTCTCAGCTTGCCAGCCGCCTTCGCTTCGCTGGGCATGGTCGCCGGTGTCATATGCTGTGTCGGTCTCGGACTCATCGCCATCTACACAAGTGATATTGTCGGAAAGGTCAAGATTGTGTATCCCGAAGTCGCTCACTATGCCGACGCCGGCCGTCTTCTGATGGGACGTTTTGGATACGAGGTGGTTGGCGCCATGTTTGTTCTTCAGTTGACCTTCCTAGTCGGCTCGCACTGCCTGACCGGTACAATCGCCTTCCTCAACATCACCAACAACGGCGCCTGTTCCGTTGTTTTTGGAGTCGTATCCGCCATCATCCTGCTCGTCATCGCCATCCCCCCGTCCTTCGCAGAGGTTGCCATTCTCGGATACATCGACTTCGTCTCCATCCTGCTCGCCATCGGCATTACCATTATAGGCACCGGCGTTGTCGCTGGCCAGGCTCCCGGAGGTTTGTCTGCGGTAAAATGGTCAGCGTGGCCCAAGGAGGACCTCACGTTTGCCGAGGCTTTCATCGCCATTACCAACATTTGCTTCGCCTACAGCTTCTCCATGTGCCAATTCTCCTTCATGGACGAAATGCACACTCCCGCAGACTATGTCAAGTCGATTTGGTCTCTCGGCCTCATTGAAATCTTCATCTACACCATCACGGGTGCCGTCGTCTATGCCTTTGTGGGCGTTGACGTCAAGTCGCCATCGCTGCTCTCGGCCGGCCATACCCTGTCCAAGATTGCTTTTGGCGTTGCCTTGCCCGTCATCTTCATATCTGGATCCATCAACACAACCGTCATCGGGCGCTATATCCACGGCCGAATGTACAAGGACTCGGTAACGCGATTCATCAACACCCCCAAGGGCTGGACCACGTGGCTCGCAGTCATCACCATCATCACCGTCGCCGCCTTCATCATCGCCGAAGTGATCCCCATTTTCAACGATCTTCTGTCCATATCGTCCTCTCTGTTCATTTCCGGCTTCACCTTCTATCTGCCCGCCTGGATGTGGTTCAAGCTTCTCCGCAAGGGCAAGTGGTACTCTAGAGAGAACCTGCCCAACTCCATCATGAACGCACTTTGTTTCTTGATCGGCATCGTTGTCTTGGTTTGCGGCACATACGCCAGCGTAAATGATATTGTAAGTTTCAGAAGCCCAAGTCTCTGTCCCACGTCGAAAATAGCATGATACTGAACTATGATGCCAAAAGATCAAGTCGTTCAACGCCGGTACCACGAGGGGGGTCTTTTCTTGCGCACCAATTGGGTAAAGGGAAGCGGTAATATCTTGCGTGTGAGAATAATTTTAAAGAGTAGGAAACAAAGGGCATACTTTTCGAGTGCCAAGTCTCTACGCGTCGCATTCACCATGCCATGGGCGAGGGGGAGAATGGTTGGGATGGGAAAAGGTGGCCTACTTGACGCAGAACGAAGCAGAATACATGTATATAAAAGGCTTTACGCAGGTTCATGATACAGGGTCCTTCAATGTCGCTGCATATGATTCCCAACCTGTTTGTTCCACTATGCGCGCGAAGGTCACTTATCCTGGGGGTGGGGGTGGTTCGAGAGATGATGGCCTGAGCTCCCACCTGCTGCGAGGGCGGGAGCTCGTACATAGATCGGGGGGCGGGTTATTGAGTTTGCGGTGTTATCAGGGCAGGGGGTTAAAATAGAGTTGGCGCCCTGGCTGACGTGAAAGAAGATGTGCGCGGCGGCCCGTGGCGGCCCCGTGGCGCGATGTCTAGTTGAGGGGGCTTGCTTGGAGACAATCAATCGAGGGACCGGCCAAGTCTATCTACCATCTCTTGACCATTTCCCTGAGAATGGAGAATGGGGAGACGAGAGTTTTGAGAAATGTTAAGTAGTGGATGGGGGTCGGATGGAAGTGGGTGAATATTGAGGCAGTCTTTGCTCCGGCCGAATTGGTTCCTTGACTTTGCGTCGATTCCCTATGGGTTCCAGTCACGAGAACTGGTCGTTGACTAGTTTCGTATTCTTGGATGAGGCCAAATACTGATGCATGCGATAGAGTTGTCTTGTCCAGAGCTTGGAGGCAGTAGACGAATGACATCAGGGAGGCAAGGTGGAGGTCGATCCGGCGGCAGACTCGAGCGTTGTCTGCCGGTGCTACAATGACAGGGCAATGAGCTTGTTGAGGAACTGCGCTGCTTTGTCACGACCTTGACGTTGTCGCCAGGTCATGACGAGGGACTCGTTGGCGAAGCCGGAGATGATGTATACAGACGACGGGTCGTGACAGTGGCCAAACAGATGCACACTCCTGAGCCTTGAGCGCGAACAATTACCCGGCTGCTTACGCGCGGACCAAAAGCCGGCCTTGAAGTTGTCTTGGCTCAGTGCCATTGGAGAAGAGTGCACTTCTCCGATCGGACATACGGACCGTTTCCCGAGTTCTCTGCGAACTTTAGCTCGGGGAAGAATGAATTTGTCCGAAATGGCACGATATCGGAACGCACTTGGTGTGTAAGTCACCGTGGGGATGGGTTACATGCCAAGTTCGCTCTTTCAAGAATGTCCAGGTATATAACGCCCCATTGATCCCTTGACTTGGACTCACCTCCATACATACGCATCTACGATGCCGCAACAGGAGCGGGTGCCATCCGCCTGGGAGCACATTAGCCCACCAGGCAATGAGCCCGCCGTTCGACTGAAGAGCACCTGCCAAGAGCTCCCTTTTACCCTAAATTTCGAGCTTATACGCTCAAATGTCTTTAGAACCACCTTCTCAACGGACTTATTATTCTCGCTGTAACCGTGGGACACTCCTTGTCGGCCTAGGCGAATGTCGGCCTAGGCGAGAGAGGGGCATCCATGAATTTGTCTGGGAGACGTTTTGAGCCATCGGCGATGGACAGCTTTGGTTACGACGTGTACAAGTCTGACTCCTTGTACAAGAACATCCCCTTGCTGATCAACGCTACGCCATCTGGCTGTATCACGCTCTTCTCAGCGAGCCACCGTCGCGGCAAATACTCAATTGGTGCCGAGATGGACGGCATATGGGGTCACTAGAAGGTGTACAGGGAGGATTACGGAGGACTCGAGAGATCATCATCGTGGGAAAGACTCTGCAAGACATCGCTTCCTAGACCCAGAAGGGTGGATCAAATAGCACCACAAGCTCGGTGTGAAAATGTGAAGCCGTATGTTCTGGCGAGCCATCTTAAATACCGGAAGCTCAAAGCCGCGGGCGCATTCTTCATTGACCCCCAATACCAAATCAACCGCCATCACTCGACTGTGGAGCGCTGGTAGTGGTGAGAGTGACATCGGCGGTCACATCGACAACAATGAGTACACGATGACCGACGATGGTTGGCAGTGTGCCCTCGATTAGCCTTCGCTTCAAGTTCCGGACAAGCTGAATGGTCGTCCAGACGTTGGGCTTTGGGGCCGGAGCTTGCATACAGAACTGCACGGAAAGGCCTCTCATGATGCTCTGGTCGAGGCTGACCATAAAGTAGACCATTTGTTCTGACCCGATCTGCCACGGCCGGAACCATGCGATATGCTTGCAGCACCTGGAGCGGTGACAATATCCACAGACTGGCTTGAAGACGATGGGAGTGTCGACGGTGGCGAAGACGCGGGTTTCCAAGTACACTATTTGGTACAGCGCCCAGGGCTCGGAAGTGGTCGTCCACTTTTCTCGTGATGAGAGCTCTGGGTTTGAAGCACCTTGGAAGAGCCTCGTGGTGATTATTCCTGCTGGTGATTCGAGAAACGTAGTGGTGGTCCGTGGGACTCATGATGTCCGCGATGTTGGATTCGATGCCCAAGGACGTCGGCATTCTGAGCTGAGCTGAATTCTTCGATCCATTTTTCGAACGTGGTCTCGGGGCTGTCCACATGGCTTCTTTTTCATGCATGCGAGAGAACACGGCGTCTGTCGAGCATTGCTATCTGATGTGCAACGCCACTTCATATAGCTTGAGAATTTATTCCATGACATCCGTCGCGGACTAGCCGAAGGCCATGAAATCGTCAGCACCAATTAGTGCCTCCGACAAGATATCATTCAGCCAGTTCGCCTCGGTGACGGAGGATGAGTACATGGCCAAATCAGGGAAGTCTCATTCGAAGACAAACCGTTCGGGGACAAACGTGTCTTGTCCGCTTTTACTCAGAGATTCTCCCATCCCAATAGGAGGCCGGTCTTTGGCCAAGCTAGGACTACTGCCGCTTATTGTTGTGCCAAATTTCTCGACGCCCGTTTCGAGTAGCTGCAAGTAAACCTTGCCCGTATTGCCTCGATGCCCGTTCAACAATCCACGGCCTGCCTGCCTCAACTCGCGGAGAAGAGTTTTGCCTCGCTCCATGAGGCTGCTCCCGCCCTGGATCGGTTCAGATGGCAAGAGTATCGTAGTTTCAGTAACAAAAGGTAACAGAAGACGCATGTGGCCCAGGAAAAGTCCATGGCATAGCGTAAGTTTTGTAGATGAATCCGAGGCTCGCGCGTGATAACATCCATACGCTCCTTCAAGCGTCTTGCGACATCTCTAGCATCTGGATTTGAGTTGATGACGTGGCATCAACGTTCTCTACCCCAATCGAACGTATCGCCCGACACAAGGCCATGGCTACCCCCCAGCAGCGTTGAACTTGTTTGTTAAGGGTACGCCGGGGCGCGTCAGGGTAACTGAAAGTGGTGATGCGTTTTCAGCCGTCGTACCGCACGCTTACGTCTATCATGGTGTCCGAGACGATATTCATGATCCATAGATCGCCCTGGCTGCGCTGCGACAACCGCTTGTGCATTTGGGCTCGAAGTGCATTCATTTCCACTTGAGGCCGGAGGCACATGTGTTGCTTTCGGACAAGACAAATCTTTAAGAAGCATCCTGCCTCTTCGAGCGTCACCGGAGAACCTTGCAGCCCAAAAAGTCCCCGGCATCGACATGAAGGATGTGGCTCATACTAATGACATGGAGCCAAGTTCTCGTCTTCCGCATCAACGCATCGTCGACCCGGGACACTACATCACCAGGAGCTCGAGTGGTGAACAGAGTCGCCAGGTACTGATCAAGCGGGACCAAAGTAGGAGCTTGTGACTGTTGGGGCCGTCGGTGACGACAAAAGATTGAGGGATCGGGGTTGGGGAGTTGGGGTTGGGCGTGTTTCGCGGGGAAGGAAGGATGTGAACCCTGACCTGATCTATAGTTACAGTGGTTTGCATATAACGGGGCGGGACGCTGCAATGCAGTACGGCTTGCCGATTTGCACGCTCGAATACTTTCGACTGGGGTCAGTCTCTCGCTCCTTGGATTTGTTTACCGACACGAATTTTCCCTTGCGCCGAAGAAGGGACAGCACTTCCTCCTTGAAACCAATGGAGTCACTTCGCGAGCAGATCTGTTGCGACAACGTCGTCCTGTGTGCAGACTCGATGACGTGCTCGACCAAGGCGCGTCAACTTGGTGCCGCATGCAAAGGTCCCCCGGTCCTGGTCGATTTGACGAGAGATCTGGATTTAGAAGGTCGGAGCAAGGGGAGTAAGTACTACTGCCTTGATTGTGGAAACATGTTGGCTTTTGCAGACAGTCAGACGCCTGAATCAAGAGTGGATGCTCGGAGCGAAATGTGACGCTGCCCAGGCGCCGCATTGCATCGACCCAGCGTGGGACGGATTTGTCGCCGGTACGGAGGAATAGGCATCAGATACGATGCAATTCTGAGCCTGGACAAGTGGTATCGCGGCATTGATTCCTTTCATTCGCTGCACAAGTTGGTCAACAGACCGCTGCCCCCGGGGTATTGATTAGGTTGCTGCCAATCCCTAAATCCCCGGCTCTCCGCACATACGGCCGAGAGAGCTGGGGCTGGGGCCCAGGTAACGACGGGTTCCAGCCAGGGTGCATTTTCCAATCAATGGGCGGCTTACCGATCTGCAAAAGGAGGCCCGTTATCATGAATTGCACAGCCAATCAGCAATGGGTGCCACCTTTGGCGCCCCCCAACGGCCTCGTTATATCTGATTTGTTGTGGGAGTTTCCGAGCTTCTACATGTATCGACTCGCCTATTCGCGGCCTGTCTGGTGGCAGATTCAACCCATCATCGCCTTGTTCCCTGCCGACGAATCTTCCATGAACTCGGCAAGCAAGCAGAGTCTCGTGAACTCGTGGGAACAGGGGACAGGGAACAGGACAGGGGACAGGGAACAGGGGACAAGGTCTCCGGGACCTTTTGACGCGGCTGGTTGTCGATGGCGATGGCTCCCTCCCCTCCCGGGTCTAGCCTCGTTTAGGGAGGTGATGGTCATCCGGGGCCATGTTGTAGGCAATGTAGGCTATCACGCAATGTAGGCGACGCCCCCGCGACACGGCCGAGAAGAACGCATGTTATCGTACATGTGTGTGCACGCGGACAAGATTGCCGTTGATCTGCGCCTAACCGTCTCGTTCAGGGAGGAGTCCGGAGGACAACGAGATTGCTGGCCAAATCACCTGCCAATTGTCGACGGAATCGACACAGCGCCGGACTGCAACGTAATCTTGGGCCTGGGTTGTCAACTTGCTAGTAACCTACCAGTACCGACGATGGAACGGTGTGAACTCGACAAAGTCGCCGGCCTGGAAGGCCTGCTTTCGACGAGGCACTTGGCAGGCAAACTTGGATCAAGGCCAAAAAGATAAATAGATTGGCCTTCTCCCGCCTAGCATCATGGAAGGAAAATTGGATTCCAAGGCGCTTCATCCCCATCATTCTTCCCATCTCGCTTATCTCGCCCATCTTGCACACATAGACGACCCAGAACAAGGTCCAGAAACTTCTTTCCAAGTTACCAAATCGCAAACATGAAGGTCTCAGCTCTTCTCGCTCTTCTCCCCCTTCTCCCCGTGGCCGTGGCCGCCCCCACCAAGCGCGCCTCGCCCGCGCCCGTCCTCGTTCCTCGTGGCGTCCGGCTCGTCGAGGGCAAGTACATCATCAAGATGAAGGGCGACTCCAACATCCAGTCCGTCAACGCGGCCATTTCATCCATCAGGGCCAGCGCCGACCACACCTACAGCCACTCCTTCAACGGGTTCGCCGCCTCCCTCTCTCCCAAAGAGCTTGAGCAGCTCCGCCAGGACCCCAGCGTGAGTTTTGTCCCCCGAATTTTCAAGGAGATGTGATTTTGCTGACGACAACTTGAAAAACAGGTCGACTTCATCGAACAAGATGCCATCATGACCATCTCGGCCACTCAGTCCGGCGCCGACTGGGGTCTTGCCCGCCTGTCCAGCCAGAAGGCTGGCAGCACCACTTACATCTACGACGATAGTGCCGGCGAGGGCACTTGCGCTTTCATCATCGACACCGGTGTCGAGGCCGACCACCCTGTACGCAGCCAGTTTCCCCCTATAAAAAAAATTAGCGATTGAAAGCGTACATGGCTGACAGAATTACGAAAACAGGAATTCGAGGGCCGCGCCAAATTACTCAAGAACTTTGCTGGTGATGGAGAGGACACCGATGGCAACGGCCACGGAACACACGTCTCCGGAACCATCGGCTCCAAGACATATGGTGTGGCCAAGAAGACTCAGATCTACGGCGTCAAGGTCCTCGATGCACAAGGCTCCGGCTCCAAGTAAGCAACACAAAAACACCATTGCCATGCCCATTGGATTTTTGTGTCCCCAAGTTCTAACCATCTGCCCCCAGCTCTGCCGTCATTGCCGGCATGGACTACGTCGCCAAGGAGGCCCAGAACCAGTCCTGCCCCAAGGGCAGCGTCGTCAACATGTCCCTAGGTGGCTCCAAGTCTTCGGCCGTGAACGAAGCCGCCGCCGGCATCACCGGAGCCGGCATCTTCCTGGCCGTCGCCGCCGGCAACGATGGCCAGGACGCCTCTGGCTACTCTCCCGCGTCTGCAGAGTCTGCCTGCACCGTCGGCGCAACCACCAAGGTCGACGAGCTCGCCACCTACTCCAACGTCGGCAAGCTCGTCGATGTCCTCGCCCCCGGCTCCGAAATCCTCTCCACCTGGATCGGCGGCAAGACCAACACCATCTCCGGCACCTCAATGGCCTCGCCCCACGTTGCCGGAATCGGCGCCTACTTCCTCGGCAAGGGCCAGAAGGTCGACGGTCTCTGCGAGTACATCGTCGAGAACGGGGTCAAGGACGCCATCAAGGGGGTCCCCTCGGAAACGGTCAATGTCATCATCAACAACGGGGAGGGCGGCGGCAACTCGACCCGTCGACACTGGTAAGCTGGGCGCCGGCGCCGGCGAATGAACGGGGAACGGATTCTGTACATAGGAACGTCCGACTTGGGGGGAAGGGCATATTTCTTGGGTTGCGGGCATCACATATGCATGAGGTAACGACGACGACGTTATGAAGGCTGCAGCAGGGCACATGGATGGGGGCATTTTCTTTCAGTTGTATTTACTTTTTTTTTTCTTCCTCGCATTGAAAATACATGGCATTACTGTCTGTTGTTGTTCCGCGAAATAAGGCGTTGGAGCGTCAGCAGTAACGTGCACTTTTCCTTGCCATCAGTCGAACGATACCTGTCAATGACTCGGCAAGGTAGTGTCGAACCATGACGTGACGGTTACGTTCCCCGATATGGCTTGTCCGACCTCTAACTCGACCGAGTATTGTGTGATGGCTGCGCAGACGGCCAAGTTATGCTGCGTATCGTGCGCCAATGGCAAGAAGTCGTCACATTTCACATATCCTCCTTTGATGTGAAGGTCCTCCATTGCTCTAAATCAAACAGCGAATCGCATCGCTTCGAAGTGCACAATTCCACCCAATTCGAGCAATTAGTTTGCCACCCTAGCGCGTCGTGGCGCTTTCAACTTTTGAAGTTTTTTAACCCGCCCCGCCGCCAACATGATTGGAGTTCGTGTTGCGAGAGGTCAGTGATCTTCATTGTGCGGGGCTCGACCGCAAGGTTTTTTCCACTTTCCAATCACGGTCGCGGCCGAGCTATTGTCTTTGACTTCTTGGCCATGAAAAAACCCCTGAGCGGAGGCCCGCTCTAGTGCAAAGCTGGGTTCTCCTCTGCTCCGTACTCTGTTCGACTCTCCTACAATCTATTGTCCTCGCGTGCGCTACAAAGTGCAGGCCGCTCGGTGTGGTTGGCATACCACTTTGTCGCCCTCCCCGAGTCCGAGCGGAGTGCGACCCGTTGTGGACGGACTTTTGGAGACGGGGGTTTTCATTCTTCTTTGTCGAATTCGCGGAAAGGGTTCTGCAACGGACGCTAGATGTGGAGCCGGCTTGGTGGCTTTGTCTTTTTCTTTCGTGGATTTCCTTTCATCCTCACGAAGAGCTCGGGCTCAAGAAGTCGGGACTGAGCGAGTAACCGTGGTGGTTGAGTTCGCGACGATGTATCATGGCAGCCTCTTGGCGGCAATGTTTTCCGGCAGCGCTTTCCTAATATGGTACCCGGAGGATATGGAAAACCTTGTTGCAGATACATCGTGGATGGATGCGATGCCGCCTATCCTACCCACCCGATGGGAATGGGATGGGGTTGGTCAGACTCCGACTTGTTGGAGAACACAAGTCGGATTGTAGCGCGCGGCAGATGTACACGTTCCCTTCTGGTCGATCCAGTCTGTGCATTTGTTCGCTATACTTCTTGCAGACGGGCACACAGGAAAACGCTCCGAGCCAAATCTACTCTTGGGAGCAGCGGTCCGATCTCACATTCTGATCTTGTCGAAAAGTACTTAAGGCCCACGATGCCTGGACATGTTGGCTTGGAAGTTTTCTGTATCAACCTCGGCTTGCTTCGCATCATCAAAACAAGAGCACCTCCTCCCAGCAGTTGAGATCCAGAATGTTAAACGTCAAGAACCTTGTTCTCACGGCGGCGGCGGCGCTTGCTTCGCAGGCCATCGCGGCACCGACTGGGCCCAATGCCGGAAACGCCAAGATCCAAGAAGCACAGAGTGGCCAGGTGATTCCTGGCAAGTTCATCGTCACGCTGAAGTCCGGCTCCAAGCCGGCAGTGCTCGAGAGCCACATGAGATGGGTCAACGGGGTTCACGCAAGAGCATCTGGCGACGATGCCATCAAGGGAGTGGAGACCATGTTCGACGGTATTTACGGCTTCATGGGCTACGTCGGTAGTTTCAGTGAGGCGGTTCTGGCCCAGATCAAAGCTCATCCTGACGTTAGTAAAGACCTTTTTTTTTTTTTTTCCCATTCATCCCATTCATGATGAAACATGCTAACATGATGTGATGACCAGGTCGAGGCTGTTGAGCAAGACAAGATCTGGACTCTCGACTGGATCACTGATGACCAGCAACTCGAAGTAAGAGACGACAAGGAGCCACCTTCCAGCGGCGGGGGCAGCAACTTCATCGAACAGAAAAATGCGACATGGGGACTAGGAAGCGTCTCTCACCGGGCCCCATATGCCACCGAGTACGGCTACCAGGAATCTGCCGGGAAGGACACGTACGCATATGTCATCGACTCGGGCATCCGAACCACGCACGAGGAATTCGAGGGCCGCGCATCTCACGCCTGGAGCGCGTACCTGACGAGGACGGACAACGTCGGCCACGGGACACACGTCGCCGGCACCATCGGCGGCAAGACGTACGGAGTGGCCAAGAACGCCAAGCTGCTCGCCGTCAAGATCTTCAACAGCAGGTCGTCCAGCACGTCCGTCATCCTGGCCGGATTCAACTGGGCGGTCAACGACATCGTCCGAAAGGGCCGCACCAAGAGGGCCGCCATCAACATGTCCCTCGGCGGCCCCAAGTCGACCGCCTTCAACATGGCCGTCGAGAAGGCCTCGGCCTCGGGCGTCTTGTCCATCATCGCCGCCGGCAACGAGGCCCAGGATGCCTCCAACGTGTCTCCCGCGTCGGCCCCGAGCGCCATCACCGTCGCCGCCATCAATCGCGACTGGACACTGGCCTCGTACAGCAACTTTGGCTCCGTCGTGGACATCTGCGCCCCTGGGTCGAACATCACCTCTGCCTGGAACACGGGAGACTCGTCCGAGAAGACCATCTCGGGCACCTCCATGGCGACTCCCCACGTTGTCGGCCTCGCTCTTTACGCCATCTCCGTGGACGGCGCTACCGGCGTTGACGGCGTCACCAAGCATCTTCTGTCAACTGCCACCAAGGACAAAGTTGTCGGCGACACGCGCGGGTCGCCCAATCTGATTGGCAACAACAACAACCCTTACCAGAAGCAGTAAATCAGTCAGTCACACGCGTCCGACTTGGATCGTCAACGGGCACAGACAAGGATGGCAATTGCAGAGGACCAAGAATTCTTTTTCTTTATATATATACATACATAGGACAATATATGCTGGTCTCTGAATTGCCAAGTCGTCCACGTTTCCTCGAGATGTAATTTGGCGGGGCGGGGAGGTCGATCGGCTGAAAGCGAGATGATGCTATGCCAAATATGTAATATTTGCCGTCGGGCATTTTCTTTGGCAACTCAGGGCCTAGACTAGCTAAATGGAAGACAACCTTTCCCACGATCCTATAATAGTTAGTAGTAATTATATACTATAAAACTAGAACTAAAATTTTTTTATCCTTATTCTTTAAATATTAAAAGAGACACTAAGTAAGAAGTTAATTATAAAAGAATAAAACCTTTAGAGATTTATTAATATAGTTAACTTAATAATCTTAGATAATAAGAAATAATTAGTCTATTACTTAGTAATAAATTTTTCTTTATTTAATAAAGTATATATATTTAACTACCTAGTAAAATAAGTAAAGTAAAGATCTAAGTTCTATTAATTCCTATGTAAGTGGTTATAAAAAGTAAAATAATTTACCCCTAATCTAATATAAATTAGATAGGTAGAAAGCTTATAATTTATAATAATAGGTTATTCTTAAAGACTAAGATATAGACTAATTTAATTTAAATAGGCCTAGAGTAAAATAGTAGTAGATTTAATTAATATAATACTAATAGATTACTTAATTATAATAATAGTAAAGTAGTTAGGGAAATTCTATATTAGAATATGTAATTATAGGCTTAATATTAAGCTAGGACTTAACTTTAAGCTAGACACTTAATAGAATAAAACCCCTTATATAAAGTTACTTACATTAAACTAATGAGTAATATCCTCTCCTAAGTTAGAAAGGAATAGTCCTATAATACACTAATTACTACCTATTACCCTGCTTAATAATTCCCCCCTTAATAAGTTCCTAGCCTATTAGAGATTAGGTAGTTAATAGTCTATAGTTTCTAGGCTATTACTAAGGTTATATAACTATATAGAACTATAGCATTACGGCAAGATACTAGATAATAATAAATAACTACCACTAGCGGATTTACTATAATTAGGGTTACTACTATAATTAGGGTTACTACTATAATTAGGGTTACTACTATAATTAGGGTTACTACTATAATTAGGGTTACTACTATAATTAGGGTTACTACTATAATTAGAGTTATGACTATAATTAGAGATAGTGTAGATAATATATTATCTAATAGAAGATAATACTAGGATAAACTAAGTATTACTATAGTATATTTAGTAAGAATAAGCCTAATTATTATTAGGGTAACTAGCTAAGATAATACTAGTAATATAACTACTACTATAAGTAGTAGATATTAGGTTTTTTAACCTAGGAGTTAAAGATAATAAGGTTTAAGGTATTATAGTAAACGCTAAGTTTACTATAATAATTTATAAATATATACTAGTATTTATATAATAATTAGAGAATATAGCACTTAGTTAATTAGAGAAGTTAGTAAAAGATATTTAAATCTCTTACCTTAGAGGTTAAGCCCTTAATTAGTATAGTTATCTCCTAATACTATTAGAGTATAAATTACTTTAAGAGGTATTATTAAAGACTATTTATATATAACTTATTAAAAGATTCTAAGAGCTATAATCTATAGCTTTAAATAGAATTAAGAGTGTATAATACTTACTATAGAAGTATTATAATAGTAAAGATATTATAATCTTTATATATAATTTACTTTAAGATATAAGGGCGTATTATTAAGATAATATTATATAATTATAAATAGTTTACTAAGTATTTAATTTAGAGATTTAGATAATTATTAATTTACTATTAGTAAATATAACTATTAATTAATTTCTAATATAAATTAAAGAGAGAGAGTTAACTATTATAAGTTAGGTATATAATAAATACTAATAAATTACTAACTAGTAGTTTAGAGATACTTAATAGGGATTAAATATATATAAAGGGTTTAATACTTAGGGCTAGCGTAGCTAGCTATATAATAGTATAGTTAGACTAAGATTTAGGGGTTACTAGAATAATTACTAAAATAGTAATAGGAATAATTACTAGGGTAGCTAGTTATACTATAACTATACTTAATAGTAATAATATAACTAATAGAGGCTATACTATAATAACTAGTAGAGGCTATACCCTAATCCCTAGTATAATAGACCTAGACTTATTATAAATAGACTTACTCTATTTAGTAATATAGGAAAACTACTAAATAGACTAGTAATCTTACTATAATATCTATAGGTAGTAGTATACTAGGTAAATAAAGTAAATTAGCTAGCTAATAAAGAATAAAGTAATTAATAGGATTAGGTAAGTACTATAGACTAGGAGAATAATACTCTATAATTAGAATAAAGAGATATAGATAAGTATATACTATATCTAAAAGTAAAATAGTAGGAATTATATCCTTAGGATAATTAGGAAGGAGTTTTATAAACTAATAACTAGATAGAATAGGTTTAGTTTATTAAAGTTAATAATACAATTTACACTTATTAAATATATCTTACTTAATTTTTATCTAATAATACGCTTTTTAGCTACTTAAATAAGGTATATAGCTTACTATATAATAGTATAATTAAAGGTAAAGTAGCTTATAATAAAATCTTAGACTCTTACCCTTTATCTTATACTTATAGTAATTATAATTATTTAAATATTATAATAGATAATATATAAATATATATAAAATTAGCAGTAAAGAAACTATAAGCATTAGATATAATAAGACTTAAGACTAAGATAGGCAATAAAATACTAATCTTCTAATTAATAATTACTATATAATGTAATATAGGAGTTAGCTATATGTTTTAATTATAGATATACTTATAATTCTACATATACCTAAATTTAGATAACCTAGATAGTTAAGTTAATATTTATTATAATATAGGGTGCTTAATTACACTAGTAAACGCTATATAAATAGCTAAATAGTATCTAGATATTAAGATATAGACTAGAGTAGTACTTATTTAGGTAAAGGGAATTAGTATAAATACTTATTTTACTAATAAATACGTATTATTACTAATAAACTTTCTAGGAACTACACTAGATAGATAAACTATAATTATTGAAATGTAGGGAGCTAATGCCAGCTGGCAACAGCTGTACAAGTGCAAGCTCTACGGTCTAGGACCGATAGAGCCGCCACGTTAATTCTTATTAACGTAACGCAACGGAAGTAGTAGTAGTTATTAACTAATAGAATTTAATTTAGGTTACTTTTATAATAACTAATAGAGCAATAGAATTAATTTTAGTTGGTTTATTTAGGCAATGTGGCTATTAGTTAAGAGGCCTAGCTAACTAGCTAGATTAAAAAGATCTTCTTCCTCTTATAGACTTACTAACTATATTAGCGGGCCTAGGCCACTAGCAGAGTATTGCACTACAATGGATTTGTAGTGTATTTTCTTTTTAACAAATAATATATATCTAATCTTAGAAAATATATAGAGATATGAAACCTTTTTTTTTAGATATATAACTAAAAAACTACAATGTAGTTATATATAAAAGTGGGTCTAAAAGTGGGTCCTTCGGCTATAAATTAGAAAAACTACATTTCACTACATTTTAGAACTTAAAATACACTACAAATGTAGTGTTTCTAATTTACGGCCGCACGGCCCACTTTTAGGTCCACTTTTATATATAGTATTTTTCTTAGGATTTATCTCTATAAGATTACGTAATTTATAGCATAATATCTTTAATAATAAGCTAGCTATAAAATTAAATATAAAAACTACAAAACACTCTACACTAACTACAAACAATACTCTGGCCACTAGTGGGGTTTTACAAGCTACTTTTTATGTTCTGTAAAATTTATTTATATATAAAATCTAAAAAATTAACTCACCACTATATATACTAGTAACCCACATACACTAACTTTTAGTCTAAAAAATATTACTATATAAAAAGAAAGCCTTATCTTCTAATAATAATTTACTATATATAAGACTTTTATATAACCTCTAGTTAAAGAGAAAATCACTATTAAAGATAGCTATAGGGTAAGCTACTTACATTACCACTATAGGGTAGTTTACTTATATTACCCTAGCTTACCTAATTACTTATAGTTAGGGTTATAGGCACACTCATGCCTATAACACAAATTGACATTAGTTATCCACACGGTTGGTTATAGCTATTAATAGCTATAACGTGGTTATTTATAACCACCTTCGCAACCGTTGACAGCTGTAGTGCAGCTGTTAAGCTTGCAGTGCAAGCTTAGTAATATAAAGGTTCTTTGACTAGAAAGGGCTGAAAATAGGTCTTATTTTTAACAATAATTATATTCTTTATTAGAGAGGTATTAATTATAAAATTATTAAGAGTAAATATACTATTAGGCATAGATTGTATTATACCCTAATAGATTAATATTATAGTAAGTAAAGGAAAGGTAATTATTAGGATATATAGGAATATTACTATCCTTATAGTAGCGTAGTATAATTAACTAAAAGTTAATATACTAGTTAAGTTTACTTATATAGTAGTAATTTAACTATATATAATAATAATAGTTCTAATAAACTATTAATTAGGTAAGGATAATAAGGTATTATTTAAGCTAAAATAACTATAAGGACTAGGAGTCTATATAGTAGTAGCTAATAGATTTATAAGATATATTATAATATATATTATAGGTAATAAGCTAGTGATAATTACTAGGAAGTAGGAATTAGGGAGATTTAAGTTAATTAACCTAGCTATAAGAGTATATATTATTAACCCTAAGGAATAGGCTTTAGTAGTGGATTTAGTAATAGTTTTAGAATTATAAGTTAAGAAGTAACTATTAATAAGGGAATAGATTATAATAGAGTTTTAAATAGTAATCTATATAGTTATATAGGTAAACTATTTTAATCCCTAGGATAAGAATGTCACGACTTAAGGGTCGAAAGATAATAGAACAGAGTGATAGCTCAGATTCACAGTTATAGCTAGAAAGGTGCTACCTAGGGGCAGGTATATAAAGGTTTTAAGCTCTAACCTTCTATAAGAATATAGGCAGTCCTTACTAAATACCTTGCCCTATGCTTACGTAACTATCTAGCTACTAGCTAGCCCCTCCCTAACCTAGTGGGTCCGAGGTCCTGCCAGTGCTCTATTATATGATGATCCTGTCTCTGTCCCTTACGCTCCTGACAAAGAATAAATAATAGTAAATATAAGAGCTCTTAGGAGATTATATAGAATTATTCTAAGATAAGGGATTTACTAAAGTTCCCTAATAAGAATAAATATAATTATAGATAAAGCTAGGTTAGTAAAACTTAGTTCTAAAAAAGTGTAAAATTTATTTAGTTAGCCTAGATAATTAAGTAATTATTAAGAAGATAATAAAGGAATTACTTATAGGAGGAAAGGTTTTTTATATAATATTATAAGTACTATTTATATTTCTAGTCTTTATTATTTAGATAGGAATAGGAGATAATAAAAAGGGACGTATAGTAGTTAATATATAAGGATTAAATGTAATAATAATACTAGATATATACTTAATAAGATAATAGGAAGAAATTATTATAGGAATTACTAATGCTATATATATTATAGTTATTAATACTATATTATTTTATTATTAGTAGCTAGTCTATTTAGACTTGTGATAGGCACTATTAGTAATAACATATAATAGGTAATTTATATTTAACGTCCTAATTATAGAATATAAGGGATCTAATATATATATCTAGAGGTAAATAGATAATATATTAAGAGGTATAGGAGTAATAGTATACTATGATAATATAGTTATTGCGTTAATTAGCTTTAAATAATATATAGTAGACCTTTAACGGATATTCTAATAATTACTAGAAAATAATATCTTAATAAGGCTAAAGAAGATATTTATAGTGTATCTAATAGTAAAAGTACTAGGAAAATTAGTTAATTCTTTAGGAATAGCTACACTAGCTAAAAAATTAGTGGTAATAATATATTTAGAATTTCTAAAAACACTATAAGTATTAGAATATTTATTAGGATTTATAGGAGCCTTAAGGTAATATATACTAGGATATATAATAATTATTAAACTATTATAGAATTATAAGATAAATTTATTATAAGTATATTAGGTAGTTAAGATAAATAAAGATAATAAGACTATAAAGAAAAAGGACATTAAAGCTAGCGTAATATAATTAGGCGAAAAGTATTAGCGTGTTATTATTATTAAGATAGAAAATTAAGGCGTTTAATATATTAAAGATAGTACTAATAAAATATATTACTTTAACACTATTCTCTTTAAATTAATAACTATTTATAGATTTTAATATATTAGAAGTTAGTATTAGTGTAATAATATATTATATAAAGGATAAGACACTTCTAAAATTAAAGATAGATAAGGCTATTACTAAATACTCTCCTTAGATATTTATTTAGCTAATTATATTCCTTTCTAGAATATTATCTAATATAGAAAAGAGATACTAGTTAATAAAGCTTAAAGTCTATAGTTATATATAGATACTCTAAAAATTAAGGTAATAGATTAAGGTAATATAAATACTACTAGTAATATATTTTATAGATTATTACTTAATTATTAATATAGCTTAGTAATTAGATATTATAAATATAAGTAGTAAGTATATAGTAAATAAAAGATTAATATAAGCTATAGAGTATATTAGCTAATTTAATATTAAAGTAATCTATAAACTAGGCAAGGATTATTTAATACTAGATACCTTAAGTAAATTAAAGATAATAGAAAAGACATATAATAATAATACCCTAGGGTAACTAGACAATATACCTGAAAACAGGCTAGAGCATTAGAAATCACTTAATAATTATTATATAGGATAGTATATAGAATATAATCTAGTTATAGCGCTAATACTATAATTTACTACACTAGTAGTAAAGAGACTAATAGTATTACTAGTTAGGATATTACTTAATTTTAAAAAGTTAATATAATTAGGTTATAATTAGGACCTAATATAGAAGTATATTAAAATAGTACTAGAAGCAGAGTATTGTTTGTACTGTAGTTAGTGTAGTTTTTAGGAAATTCTTGTGTTTATAGTGTAGTTTTTTTTCCCTTATAGTGTAGTGTAGTGTAGTAAACTACACTACACTATAAAAACTACACTATACTATAAAAACTACACTACACTATAAAAACTACACTACACTATAAAAACTACACTACACTATAAAAACTACACTATACTATAAAAACTACACTATACTATAAAAACTACACTACACTATAAAAACTACACTACACTATAAAAACTACACTACACTATAAAATAATAGGTAATAATATACTTTTTTATAAATTTAAATATACTAGCCTAAGAAGCTAATTTACTTTATAATAAAGTTTTATCTATTCCTTTCTATAAGGGCTAAATATAGTATACTTTATAATTCTAGCTTTAGGGGCCTAGGGATAATAAATCTATTTTCTATTATTATTATTTTAATTAGAGTATTATTTGTAGTGTAGTTATTGTAGTTTTTAGGAAATTCTTGTATTTGTAGTGTAGTTTTTTTTCCCTTGTAGTGTAATACTCTGACTAGAAGGTAATACCTAATTACTAATAAAAAACTAGGTAAAACTACTATTTACTTAGGAGAATAAATTATTATAGAAGATAACTCTAGGATTCTAACTATAATTATATATACCTAAACTAGCTATTAAGGACTTATATCATTCTATATATAAGGGTAATTATATAGGTTATCTAAAGTTAAGTAAGATTATCTAATAATTTTATATACCTTATAAATTATATAAGCTATAAAATTACCTTAAGACCTATCCTTTATATTAGATATATTAACTAAGAAAGCACCTAAAATATAGTAACTTATAACTATTATTAGCATTACTAGCGCTATATTATATAATCTTAATTAACTTTCTACTATTATTACCTATATTAATAAAGAGTAATAATTCTTTACTAGTAATTATAAATAAATTTAGTAAGTAAATAATATTAAAGCCTTATTAGAATAATATTATAGTAGTAACTTGTATAAAGAAGTTATATAATTAACTATTAATATTTAATTAAGGAATACCTAAAGTTATAATAAGTAATTAGAACTAATAGTTTCTAGTAGTAATATAGAAAGTATTTTAGGAATTAGTTAGAACTAAACTACGATATTTAATAGCGTATTACTTATAAATAGATAAATAGATAGCATAAACTATATAGACAATTAATAACTTTTGAAATCTTTCCGCACTAACCTAAAGGTCTAGATTCGCATCTAAAATACAAACCACTTTAATATTTAAAATCCTTACCCTTACTTTACCCCCTCTAGGATATTACATTATAATAAAGCTAGTAGTAGGAGTGTAAATAAGATACTAATAGTAATTAATAAAGGATTAGGAGGACTAGCTTAGAGTAGCTACTACCTAAATATAGGCATAGGATAGTTTAATATCTAAAGACATAAAGATAACCTAATAGCGAATTAGAATTAGTTTAAATATCCTAATAATATAAAATATTATAATAAGATTACTAGCCTTATTCTAAGTAATAAAGTTACCTAAGTGTAGCGTATTATAATAGCTATAGCCTATAAGGTAGTAAACTATACCTAAGCTAAAGTAAAAGCTATAAATACTAATAATAGTAATATTTACATTACTAAAGAAGCCCTAAAATTAGCCCTTAAGGAAGTTATTAAAGAGAAAGCTAAGGATAGTAATACCCTAACCTAAGTAAGTATTATAGCTAGGCTAGCACTAAGATAACTAAACTCTAACCCCCCCCCCTCTAGATCCCTAGATAATAATATAGGGAAGTACTTATAAAAGAAAACACTATATAGGAATTACACTAGTCTAGGGGAGTAAAAGATATAGTTATAGTAGTAAATATAGCTACTAGGTAAGCCTTAGTAGTAGTAGCTAGAAGACTCCCTAGTGGTAATACTATTATTACCTTTAAAGGAAATATAGTATAATATAAAGAAGACTAGAAATAGATTACTAAGGTATTTAGACTAGAAGTAACTATCTACTACTATATACTTAGTGTTATTATTAAAGAATTCCCTATAAAGTATACCTCTATTAAAAACCTAGTAACTAAGATTAAAAAAGTAAATAAAGTAAATATAATTAAAGTAACTATAAGGTGCCTTTAAGGTAAAGGTATTTAGTAAACTACCCTAATCCTTAGTTTAGCTAAAGTTAAAGACACTAATAAATTATACTAAGATAAAATAGTATTTAAAGCAAAGCTATTTTAATCTAAACTATATAATAAAACCCTATAACCTAGATAGTGCTATAACTACTTCTAAATAGGATATATTATAAAGTTTTATAAGGTAGCTCTAAGGTATAGTAAGTATAGCGCTAGTTAATATAAAGATAGAGAGATATCTTACCTAATAAAGACTAGGTAACTAAAGGAGAACTATATTCTTTACTATAGGCTATACCTAGCCTAGTTAAGGGACTACCTTATACTAAAAGAGAAGTAAAATATAGTAAAAGTAAAATACTTAGAATAACTATTCTATTTTACTACTAGCACTATAAATAAGAGCCTATCCCTAGCCTAGAAAGGGCCTAGTATAGTAGTAAAACCTATTATTATAGTTAGAAAGAAGAGAGACTACCTTATAAATATAAAGAGAAGTGCTAAATAACCTAGGTCTAGGAGTATTAGATAATATATAGAATAACTTAGAGCTAGAATAGAGCTAGTATATAATAGTAAAGACTAACTACTACCCCCCTAAGTAATATAATAATATTATAAGTTTTTTTCTAGAATATAAATAAGAGAGATAGCCTAGTATATATTACACTCTACTACTAAACTAATATAAATATAATTATAATCTAAGAATAGAAATATATAAAGAACCCCTAGCCTCTAGCACTAGCTCTTACCTAGTTTTAGCTAGCACACTATAATAGGTATAATACTATATATATAAATAAGAAGTATAGTATAAGGTTATAGTTAGCCTAGGGAGGAACTAACTAGTTACTAGTGGAAATATAAGAGGTTAATATCTACTCCCTTTACTTAGAAGGATATAGTAATAACTAGAATACCTTTATATAAGATATTAATATAAAGAAGCCCTATAGCTAAAGTATATTTATAAGTAACTTTAACCTTAAACACCCCCTCTAGGATAGATTAGATAGGATAACTAATAGAGCGGAGAAATTACTAGACTTTATAAGCTAGTGGAGGCTTAGTCTAGTAATGCCCTAAGGAGAGCCTACTAGATAGCGTAAAGATAAAAGAGATAGTACTATAGACCTAGCGTAGGTAACTCCTAATATCTAAGTACACTATAATAGCGCGGAAGAACTCACTAGGTCTAACTATATCCTGCAACTAATCAGCATCTTCACTAACTAACGAGAACATAGCGCAGACCTAGAGGAGAATTAAGGTAGCGTAGAAGATCTACAAGAAATAGGCAAAGAAAGCAGGCGTAAAGTTTAACCTAGTAAAAACTAAACTTATATATTTTAGTAAGGCCTATTAGCCCCCCTAGGCTAGGGTCTAACTTAGAGTAGATAAGATAGCGCCTATAGAATTATATAGATTTCTTAGAGTATAGGTTAATAGGAAGCTAAACTAGAGCACCTATAAGAATATCCTTAAGGGTAAATTTACCTAGTAGTAACTTACACTCTTTATATTAGTAGTATTAGCCTAAGGCTATAGCTTTAAAGACACTAGGCTTTTATATATATAGGTAGTCTAACCTATCCTTACCTATAGGGTAAGCGCTTACTATACCCTAATAAAAAAGGGAGGAAACCTAAGAGGGATAGTTAGAAGCTTTATAGTAAACTAATTAGCCTATCTCTAAACTATAGCTAGTATATTTAAGGATACCCCTATACTATAATTAGAGGTTAAAACCTATATCCCCCCCTTAGATCTTTACCTAAATAAGATAAAATAGAAGTTTAAGAAAAGAATAGTAAATAGTAAAATAGTAAATAAAATATAGGCTATAGCTAACTTAGTAGAAATAGTATTATAATATAAAAGAAGACTACCCCTAGCTAATAATAAACTAAATATATAACTATATAAGGAATAGAAATAATAATAGGAAGACTAGTATAGTAATAAACTATAGAGATAGTACTAATATAGAAAAGAACTAACTAAGGATTACTTACTTACTTATAACCTAAAGAATATATAGAAATTCTATATAAAACTAGATAAATATATCTTTTTTATAATAGTATAATTACACATAGAAAAGATTAGCCTTAATAAGTTCCTATTCTAAAAATATATACCTAGGGTAATTTTACCCCTATATAGCTATAGCTATATAGTTAAAGACTAATACTATATAATAGTTAACTATAGTAAGTATAACTATAGGCACCCCTAAACATAATAGCCTAGAGATATATAGGAAGTAAGGCTAGCCTTAAATAACCCCCTAAAGGTAAGGGCTATAGCTAAATAGTTTCTAGGTATAAGATAACTCTAATATTATATATTAGTATAAGACCTAGTATTTAGCTAACTTAGACTATAGGAAGACCTAAATTACTTTTAGAGTATTAGAGTAAACTAATAAGTTACTAAAAATAGCCTTAGAGGTAGGCTAGATTAGATATAAAATTATATTAAAAGAGAATATTATATATCTAGAACTATTATTAGATTAATTTTAACTAAAACCTATAGATATTTTATTATACTAGCCTACCCCTAATCCTCTACTAAATTATTTTCTAACTATTACCTTACTCTTTCTTAGGGAGAGAAATAGCCTTCTCTATAATCTTAGCCTTCCCCTTAGTAAGGAGGGTAGTAGCTAGGAGCTAGTTTACCTCTATAGCTTAAGTATCTAGCTACTTAAACTAATAAAGAATCTTAAAGTAATAATCTTTAGTAGACTTAGACTTAGCCTAGTCTAGGCCTGCTACTATAGCGCTTTATTTTTTCTTACTATAATTCTTAGTATAAAGCTTCCTAACCTAGTCTATATAATTATCTAGGACCTAAATAAAAGATATTAGCACTAGACTAGAGCCACTACTACACTAGTATAGAACTACTTATATCACCCCTAGCAACTATATTAGCCTAAGTGTCAACTAACCACTGGTGCTCAGTTCGCACACCAGTGACATTTGGCTTTGATAGAAAGGCACTAAACAGGTGCGGCACAGGGCTAGGCCAGGACTAATTAAAGCTAAACACACTTATTACTATATATTTCTTATTTATTTTTCTTTTCTATAGGATAAGGCTAGTATAAGCTAGCGCTAAATACCTATAATAGACCACACCTAGTGTGGCGTAGGCTTGTAGTAGGGCTAGCGCTGACTTAAAAATAGATATAAGGGGGTTTTTCTTCCTAATTAAGGGTTTTCCCTCTTAACTTAGAAGCTAGAGTACTAGGAATAGCTACGTAACCTAGCTAGCTAGCGTAAACAATATATATATATGGACAATTAAATTAGCTATTTAGATGTATTTTGTATAATTAGAGAATAATTAGTTATAGTAATAGATATTACTATAATTATAATTTAAGTTTAATAATATAGTAATTAAAATAATAGAACGCTCCCTAAACTAGATTATTATAGGTTTCTTACCTAATAATATAGTCTTATTATTATATCTAAAGGAGCTAGAAATGCTAAATAAACTATTAGAATAACTATAAGTATATAATATAATTATATTAGTAGTAATTTAGATAAAGATATATTATAATTATAAATATACTAGCAAGTTTTTTAGGCTTAGTAATTAAGTATTAATTAGATTAGATAACAAGGTATATATAATTCTAAGGTAAATAAGCCTAAAGTATAGACTAAAATTTGTAGGGCTATTTTAAATTTTATAATATATTAGGAGATTAGTATATAAGCTTAATATACTAGATAACTAGCGGGTTTATCTAGTTATCTTAGTTAATTATCTTAAATAATTCTATAGAGATATATTTAATAAATAGCTTAGACTAATAGTGCTAATTTAATTAGTAAATTATAAAGTTAAGATAATTCTTACTTAGAGTAATAAAGAGAGAGTTATAAAATATTTAGTAAAATTTAAAAATTTAAGTCTAATATATAACTAGTAGTTACTACTAGTAGTAGTTACTAGGTTGGTAAATAGATTATAAGTAGCTAAGAAATAGATAGTTATAGCTAGTAAGAATAGCTAAGTATAGAAATACCTATATTTTCTATATTTTAGAGTTAAAGTTACACTTCTATATTTTATATACCTTATATATTATTTAGAATAATATATTTTAGCTTTATTATATGCTTAAAATAAATATAATTATATAGTTTATATAAGAATAAGAATACATATTTAGTTAAAGCGTAATTATTAAATAGAAGATAGATATTATAATGTTTATAAAAGGGTTAGTATAGGTATAATAAGTTAAATAAATAACTAGTAATATAATAATTTATAGTATAGTAAAATACTTTATAGCACACTACTAGCTATATATAATAATAGTAGCTAAGATATAACTATATAATAAAAAAATTATTAAGAAATTCCTTATATTCTTAAAGATAATACTATAACTATTAAACTATAGCTTAATAAAGAAAGTAAAAGATACTTACTAAGTCCTAGGGAAAATACTAGTAATGCTAGTATTAGGTAAAGTAATTTAGAGAAAACTATTATATAAGGGTATTACCTTATATAAGGTAAATACTAAACTATATAAGGTATATTTAGACTAATTACTATCTATTAGGTATTTAATTAATTAGGATACTCTAAGGTAATATTTAACTATACTAACTAAAAAGAGAAAAATAGCTAAACTACTAGGTATACCTAATGGACTTAATAATAGTCTAATATAAGAACTATAGAGGTAAAAGAGACTATAGGTAAATTAGGCACTAGAAATAAGATTAGTATTTACACTAATTAACTTACTAATAACGCTTATAATAACCTTATTATTTCTATTTTTATAATAATATATAATTACCTAGTAATTTATACCTCTAACTAGTAGTATAGTAGCATAACTATTTACACTACTACTAGGAATAGGAAGTGTAATTACTAGAGATATATACCTAGGAAATACTCCCTAATAAGATATAATAAATATACTATAATTAACTAGAGAAGTGAATATAATAAATATTATTAAAAGAAATATAATAGTAATTAAGAATTTAATAGCTATAGTTAATAAGTATATAGTAGTAGTATAGTAACTAGTAACTAACTATATACTTACTAATAATAATATAAATACTATTAATATATAAATATAATAATTAACTTATTAAGCATAAAGATAAGAGATAATTAATAGAAATATAGCTCTCTTAATATAATATAGCATAGGTATATATGTTTAACTAGAGGAAACTTAGAATATATTAGAGGTTAAGAGAGAGATATAGTAAAAACTAAACTTTAAGATAGATTAATAGGAGAGAATTTATAAGAGGAATAACAAGAAAATTTGCTAATAATAAGGTTATTGTCTTAAAATTAGCGGCAACTGTCACATAACAGTGCCACATATATAAACGCCCCTCAGGGCCTAGACTAGCTAAATGGAAGACAACCTTTCCCACGATCCCATGACAACATCCCTGATACATACAGTGGGGTCTACACTGGGTGGATTCAATTGCCAGGTCTATTTTTTGTTTGTAGGGCCCACCTGCAAAGTGGTGGGTCGATCTCTTTTGACTCTTGGACCTGCATGTACGCGATAACTCTAAAAGTTGGCAAACAAAAACCTTCCTCACACACAAATCCATCACAACTACATAATGCACGTTGACCTTGATCTTTTACCATCCTGCCACATCACTCTCGGCTTATACCACCAACTCAACAGCAGCACAGAAGCTTGACCCTACTTCTGTCAACAATTTTTAAATATTTACCTTTGCCCACTTTCGTTCGCAACACCCTCTCTCACAAATCCGCAATCAATCACCACCATCACCCTCGTCGAGTTCCCATCTCGTTCAGCAACTTCAACCCGCGATAATGGACGAATCTTACGCCGAATACTGTCAGCAGTATTCGAATAATCCTATGGCACTAGATGCCTTGAAGAGATTCCTGGATGATCGCCCTGTTTATCAGCCTACCGTTGAACTTCTCCCAGTCAATGAGTATGAGCTGCGTTTGGATATCATTACGCGGATTGAGAAGCAGGCTCGCTCTGTCGAACCAAATTTTCAAGTTAATGCTGCCATATTTTCCCTTTTTATGATAATGCCATTACAGCAACTAAAGGATTTGGACACGCCTGGACTTGGCTATGTTCATGGAATGGTTGTTGAGTCCTTAGGCTACATACCTCAAATAATCCGGTCTTGTAAGTACTTACCCTCACTCACGGTTCAAAAACCATTCTGTTAATTTCTTTGTTTAGTCACTAGGGGACCCACAAAAGCAACCCAAAACACAAGCAGCGAGGCAGCAAAGCCAAAAAAACGTGGAAATGAATATGAATTGGATCTAGCCACCGGAACTGGCCACAAGCGATTCCGCAGCGAAGGCAGCGGTTTAATAGGCAGCGGCAGCGGCAGCGGCAGTCAAGTCAACGTCTCATCTCCCAACGTCAATCGCAATGTCTCATCTCCCAGCACCAATGTTTCATCTCCCGAACCTAATCGCAATAAGTCAGAGTTAATGAAATGCCAACAGCGAGACGGCCATCGATGCATTATAACCAAGACAGACTGTCCAGAGGTTTGCCACGTGATTCCCTTTTCCTGGTCTGGAAGTGGTAAAAACTACGCAGAAGTCATGTCTAAGCTATTCTATGGGAAAACAGATCGATACCTTCTTGGCGGGGATGGAATTAACGTTGAGATGCGAGTTGACTTAATGTCTGGCAATTCAGATAAGTCATGGAATATGATTTGTCTCAGCCCATCGCTTCATACGTGGTGGGATAAGGCCTACTTTGGCCTGAAATATCTAGGATCAATGCCTTCTGAGTCTGATAACGCTCAGAGTAAGGTAATAGTCACGCTCGAATTTCGCTGGCTAATGCAGAACCAGCACTCCCTGGCGACCGATACTCTCAACCAGCAACAGCAGCGTGATTTCCGAGCTAAGCTATTCAAGACGCCTCAACCTGCTGTGGCAGCCAACGTGTGCCCATCTAACCGGCCAATCTTATCAGGCCAGACTTTTGACGTGACTCTGGATGATATTGACGCACCTAAATTCATCACTGTCATAAAACTCCAGTGGGCTTTAGTACAACTAGCGGCTATGTCAGGCGGTGCTGAGCCTACCGACGAGTCTCGTCGTGACCAAATGGCCCAACTTTTAGCTCAACAAGAAGAGCCGGTTAGCGTTGCGGAGTGGACGTCGCAGGTCCCCGCCGGCTGAAAAACCCTGCTCGTCAGACTTTTCGTCGGAGGGAGAGGGAAAACCTTCAATGAACCTGACAGTTACAATTCATTCAATTCAAAGCTTTCGTTACAGTTCACCTCTTTTTCCGGCCAGGTTCCTCCGGGCGAGAATGACGACAAAGACACCACCAACCCTTCTTTCATGGCACAGGCTTTTGGCGGGCATCACGTAAACATGCAGTAGTAACTAGGCTCAAAACAGAAGAGGTTTATGCAAGTAAATTAGGGCATAGGAACTAGCTAGTCCACTCAGCGGAATTGCTATAGGCCGCAATAGAAGCTTTGCATCTCCAAAAGAAGCCTAAAAACGCGTTTTCCCTCAGCGCGTAGCTACTTATTACTAAAGTAGTCCGTACTGGCTTTGTGGTTAGTAAAGTAGCACACCCGCTAGGGGACTGCCAATGCGTGCGCCGTGCACTGTGTGGGGGACATAAACCCGGTATGTGTCCTATGTGTCCGTTGTTGAAGATATTCACAGCCTCACATTGTAGCCTCAGATATCAGGCATCATTTCCGATGCAGCTTCCGCATCGCGTTTGTTATCGCGCTTCATTGTAGGCTTCGTTTGAAGACCTAGATTCATAAGCGCTGATAGATTTGAAGCTTACAATAGCTTCCTTTTTCCTTGTTGGATTCCGAATTCCTAGATAGTAATTCTACATCATCATCTTTTCTGCTGATCACTCTTTGCCTCCGTCTGCATCCCTCCACATCCGTCCTGTCGCTCTTGGGCTGTCAACTTCCCGCAGCACTGGTCTCGCTTTCCTTTGTTCGTAGGCCGCAATATGACTTCGCCCGTCGTCGACATCGATCCGGATGGAGAAGTATTCATCGTTATCCCCGCTGTGGTGAAAACTTCCAAACCTGGCGTGGCAAGCGAAGAGACTATCGCACCTCTGGGGAGTGAAAAAGTCCAAGATCGAAATTCTCTGCCTGCCGGTCGTTCCGAGAGTGATGATTTTGACAAAGGTTGGCATCATGATCAAATTACCCAATCGCATGCTGGGAAAATTTTCTAATTGCTTGCCATGGATTTAGCTGACGATGGAGCTGAGCAACCGTCATTGTTGCGACTGAGAGTTACCAAGAAACACCTCATGGTGGCATCAGTGCGTGCCAACAAGATGTACCGAATGAATTGCAAAGAGTCGAAGCCAGATGAGAATGGAAATTTTCATTGGAAATTCGAGCCGATCTTTAATTACATGGCCTTTGAGACAGTAATGAACATCATACATGGACAAACACATAAGATCCCAGGCAGGGTGACTTTTGACATGATGGTCGATGTAGCTGCCATCACAAATGACTTGCAGTGTCACAATGCCGTCAAATTCGTCACCAATACCTGGATGGATCGGCTCTGGATGGATCAGCTCCGGATGTCCTTGCCGACTAAGATATGCCCTGATCTATACAAATGCATTCTTATCGCATCGGTCTTCGAGCAGCCCGATCTATTCCAAATTGCAACGCGTCTGGCAATCATGCAATGTACTGGTACCCTATCTCCGGGTATGATTCCTATAAACCCAGCGATTATAGGTAATTTGGTTTTGTTCTTCCCCAGAATGAGCTCTATGCTAATAATAGACAGATGCCATCGAATCAATAAGGGTAGAGTTACTCAGTGAGTTGATTGCCAAGGTAGAAAGCATAATAGATGACCTCAGCCGGGGCCATTCCGCTTGCATATTCGAGTGTCGATCCATGTTGCTTGGAGCATTGGTTCAAGAGATGCGTTCAGCTGGATTATCTTCGCCTGATTCTTCTGAACCATGGCAAGAATTCCCTCTAGCTACCATATTGGGTCTTATGCGCAACTTCCGAACACCAGTGATATTCTCGCCGAAATCTAAAATCGGCGATGTCAGAGATGAGTGCAAAAACTACGAACCTGACGTGGAATGGGATCTGGAGCGGCGGTACTACCGGAGTGATAGTAACAATAACCCACAAACTCTATTGAGGCACCAATGTTCGTTACAGGCGCTCCTCCATCCTTGCCTGCAGGCGATAGAGACGAAGATCACGGGACTTGACATTTTGGATTTTTCTCTAGAGGCTGTTAAGCTTGGGAAGTGTCACAACTCATTGCTCGTCACAATTATTCATCACTTCGGAATTATTGGTTGTGCCGAGACACTTGAGCCGTCAAGTTTCGCGACGCAGTGCTGCATATATTGTTCTTGATTCCATTCTTGCCATAGCACCGAAAACTGTCAGTACATTTAATGGAGCTCGGGCTGTAGTCGGGTTCGTGCTGAGTCAATTGCGTGAGCAGCAGAAGCATACAAGGGCAGTGTCCGACAGCATTAGCAATCGTTCGAACCGGGTCGCCAGCGTCTGCTAGATAGTAGAAGTTCCTCTTCTTTATTGGCTCACTAATATGACGCTTAGCAATTGCAATAGATGCCTGACGAGAGAGGAATCACCCACGGCGTCTGGAGATTTTGGGTCAAGTCACGAAGGCCTCGGTTGCCTGCATTGACGACAGGTGTTCTTTTTTCTTTGGGTCTGAGAAAATAAATTCATTATTGTAACAATGCGGCAATTTAAGCTGGTTCTCCAGGAAACTGAGGAACGGTCCGAGTAGACAAGGTAGAGTATAATACACGCTCCTACTTCATTCAGAGCACGGCGTGACATGGCTTTATAAGCGCCATGACTCCGTCTTGACTCCGGTATGTCCAGAACATTATTGAGAGCTGGACTGCTGCCTCTGATAGTCCGGGACGCGTTCACCGAGGCAAAGAAAAATTTGGACTGGTCTGTATCGTCGTCTAGCCTACAGCTGTTTTCCTCACTCTCCCCGGTCTCGCTACCATGTCTACTAAGATTGTGTTTGCTGCTCTCGACGTCATTGTCGCAATGGGTATCGCAATCTTTATCGTAGTCGATATCGAGGCCCCGTTCGATGATGTCGTCATCTTTTTTCATTATCTTCTTTTCGTCCCAATATCTGTCATACACGATCGAGAACACGGTTCATTATCTTTCTGTCGTTGCCGTGTCATGGCATATTGTGTATTTCACGGGCACTTTTGCGTCCCCGACTCGAAGGCCCGGAAAATGTAGCATGGATTACTTCCGTTTCGACTTGTAATGCCGCGCAATCCTTTGTGGCATCGTGCGAAGCGGCCGATTCGGAACATGGCACTTCCATGACTAGTTAACCAACAGCGAGCGAGACTGGTAGGAGAGAACAAGTGACAGTGCCACATTCCTCGACACGGAGGTTGAAGAAGGACGGTGGAAGAGGATCTGGATTAGTAGCCTAGTCCGCAGTCTGAACGCGACTTTTGGATATGACAAATCGGGGCAGATCCATTGAATGATTTGGCGACAGAACGCGGAGTCAATGTTGAGAAGTGACCCCCCGAACATTACGTGACATGTCAGCTTTCCGTCACAGAACAGTTGTGCCGTGTCTGTGACCAACTTTTAATAAGTAAAACGCATGGATCATTGGATATAGCCGTATCCGTATGATGTTATCCAGCGTGGTGCATGCCCCCGCCTGTTGGCGATTTCGCAACCCTGGCGGTACAACGCATATCAACGACATCATACTACTGGAAGTACTTTTCTGGAGAAAGCTCGTTTTTCAACGTCTGTTTTCACCTGCCCTAGTAGCAATTTCTTTGTCCCCGTCTCGTCATGCCCTCTGGTCCTGCGGGATGTTAGTTGGGACGATGGCGAAGCTATCGCCACTTGTCTCCATGGACGCCTTCTTCGATGACGGTATGCAACGTAGTCTCTTCCCTGGAATGTCGAAAGACAAAACGCATTGGGCTCCAAGAATATCATGGTAAAGATTCTGCCCATGGCGGTATCCTTTATTGGACCAGCTCTCATAGTGGGCGGGGGTTTCGGGACATGAGTACTTGTATTGAGCAGGTTAATGCAAGTGAAACCATGGGAGAGCTTTAGTCTTCCATCTTCGGTGCATTCCGGGGAATTTACCACCACAAGATTGACCGCCGCGCTGCTGATGAATAGGATGCCAGCGAGGGTCAACATAGTCACCACGTCGTTCTCGCCTTGACGAAGGGATGCGAGGCAGAGTGGCAGTGCAGAGCCACGTTCTGCTCAAGGCTAGCGCGAATCTGCTTCAGCAGCCCGCCCAAGGCAGGATGAGCGAGGTCCAATTTCGATCAAGATATCTAATATCTACTAGATCCTCTCTTGCGACCTTCTCGGCTGCGTTTAAGAACAGCAGGGCGACTCGAGGTCAAGTCGCCGGTATGCAGGATAGACAGACACTGCCTTTTTCTTCATAGTCGTGGATAA
Source organism: Epichloe bromicola (assembly GCA_023658445.1). NCBI lineage: Eukaryota > Fungi > Ascomycota > Sordariomycetes > Hypocreales > Clavicipitaceae > Epichloe > Epichloe bromicola. The sequence goes on from CP098269.1 coordinate 6,115,833, forward strand.
GACCTAACTTAAGACGGGTAGTGCTTGCTCTTGCTGGATAAGGGACTTGATTTCGTTGACACCTCGCGTAGCGAGTTCTTCATATGCTTGACCAAGGGCGGTTACATAATGGAAGTGGTATGCGTTCCCGTCAATCTTTAACAAGAGTGCAATAGTACTGTCATAGAATGCTATTGCTTCTAAGAGCTATATTTTCGCAAATATGAATAAATATATTATAGTCACTTTTTTGATCACTATATCTAGCACGAAAGTTTACGGCTTAGTAGAACTGTTAAAAGCCCAAGGACTAGCGCTAGCGTTAAGGACAATGCCCATCTATCGCTGCCATGTTATCGCATACAAGTCTGGTCACAGTAATTAAGCTCGCTCAATCAAGCTCACTAGTTCCACAGAGAGGGAGGAGTTCTCGCAGCGTGGAAATCTCATGGTCGCGGACGAAGGCGTGCGGACGCGCCTTCGGGTCGTGATTGAATGCCTCTTTCATTTGCCTCCAGAGGAGTCCGTCAATCTATAGATTCCATGCTAGGCGGTACGGGCCGCGCGGTCGAGGTCCGAGGATGGAGATAGCATCACTGTTTGCAGTGGATGAAGTTGGGTGTGGCCAAGTTTCAACAGATGCATCTTGACGAGTTGGCCAGAGCAAGCCAAGGACTAGGGATGTCTGATTGAACAGAAGTTTAGTCTGGTGAGAAAGGTCTGCTGCATCAAGGTCCGGTCCGCTGGCGCTGAACGTTTCCATTGGCAACTGCACTCAAGCAAAGTAATTCGTCCGAGCACAGAATGAAAGAGCTCGCCCGACGCTCGCTATTCAAAGATTCTCAACTACGGCGTTGATTGATCTCGAGCCATGCACACTGACCTCGTTTTCATGTCCACCGTACCTCGCATGCCTGGCCTTGGCTTCGGATCCCACTAGATCGACCGACCGGCCACAACAAGATGCAAGCTTGCGCGGCGCATCTTCCCGATATTGCCATCATGACAACGGCTCAAGTTTATCGCGATGGAGAAAAGGGAAGTCAGCATCTTTGGGCACCGCAGAGCGTCGAGAAAACTGACGACGTTGATGATGGATGGCTTGATTTTAGGCTCCCCATTCACCCGCCACGTGCGCTGAATCCCTAAAGGAACGAAAGGGAATCGGGCTTGCGCTGGAGAAGCTATGGAAGGATGCCATGTGCCCGGAGCTATAGCTTTGAAGGTACAAACTCGGGATCTGCTTTGGTGACAAACGCCGTAAGCCCAATTCGCAGGTTCTCCCCCTCCAAAAGACGCTTGGCATAGCGATCTTGCACAAGCTGTGCCGCTCGCTCAACACTGGCAGTCTCCCACGCCTCTCGCAGCCCAGCACGACTGACTATGATGGCGTCTGGCGACATGCTTGCAACATGATTTGCCAAGGCGATGGCTTCCTGGACCACAGTCTCCGGAGACGCCGAAACTCGGCAGAATCCAAGACTGCTGGCCTCATTCGCGAGAAGCACTTTCCCGGCCAGCACAATCTCAGACGCCATTTGCATCCCAAACGTTCTCACTACCCGAGGTATGCCGCCTGCCGCTGCCCAGAGTCCTCGCTTCACCTCTGGCAGACCAAAGGTTGCCGAGGGAGATGCGACAACCATGTCACTAGGTAGTAGGAAAGATCAGATCAATTCAGGCCCTGAAACATGCAAAAAAAAGGGAAACATTGAACATGGCACGCTTGTGACTTGTATACTCGGCCAACGTACCAATTGAGGGCAACTTCGAACCCACCGCCCAAGGCGAATCCGTTCACAGCTGCAATGACGGGCTTCTTTCCCACGCGTCGCGTGAGGCCCATGAAGCCTCCCGCGGGGAAAAGGAAGGCCTCGGGCTTTTCAGATGATTGGTTTCTCTGCGCTTGTTCCTTGAGATCGGCGCCACAGCAAAACGCCCTTTTCCCTTTGCCTGTTACAATGGCGACTCGGAGGGAAGGTTCCTCGTCGAACCACTCCCACAGTCTCTCACCTTCCCAGTGTCCCGCCACGGGAATGGCGTTCATGTGTGACTCTCGGTTGATGGTGATCTGTACCACATGCGGCGCGGGGAAGCCGAGCTCATAGACAGACAGCTTCGGGGGCTGTGTCGCGAATTCCAGGGCCATATCGAGCAGCTGCAGTCTGTAGATGTTCCATGTGAAGACAAGAAGGTAAGGAAGAATTATCTGAATAATAAAGTTCACGTTCACCGTCTTTGATGGAGGAGAAATTTCCTCCTTGGCCCAATGACACGTCTGGTGACATGTCTAGTAACATGTCCAGTGACGCGTCTAATAGATAAGTCTGCGGACAACCGGACCAATAATAGAGGCCCGAGGACCTGTTCCGCCGGAGTCTGCCTCGGTTGACGGACATTTCGGGCGGGGAAGGCAGAGCGGCGTTGGCCAATCCCTTATCCGTAGTAGTATTGGACGTGGAGCACGTGACTTTTTGGGAAAAGATGTCCCTAGCCAGATGACGAAGAGAAAAGGTTGGATTGAAGCTATCTTCTATCATGCAAATAGAAGGATAAAAGCTCCTCTTTTCTTACAGAGAGAGCAGTCTAAGTGAGAGTTATATAGGCTCGATGTAAAGAGCACCCCTCGTGGTGTAAAGAGCACCCTAATTATGGCTAGGACCTGGCGGCGGTGGCTAAGGATAGCTATTACTAGCCACATATAGTAATTCTTATATAAACCATGTAGTTATTATCTATAATAGACTTACTTTTATAACGTATACCTACGAATTCTTACTATAATACCTTAATTAAAGCTATCTATAACTAAAGCTATTTATAATATAACCTCTTATAATACCTCTAAAAACGCCTGTTTTATATTAATTTATTCCTAAATCTAAGTATTAATGTCTCCCTTATAGTCTATAGGAATATTCTAATTAAATTAAGAGGTATTCTTATTAATCTAATAAGGTAATACTAGTTCTAATAATATTATAACTACTATAATTATAATATTCTTTTCTAGGTTTATAATATTTTTTTCTATATCTTTAATTATATTTAGAGCTCTTAAATATGCTTAAGGCTATACTATACCTAGCTTATAAGAATTACTAGATTCTAGCCTCTAGAGCCTTATAGCTATTATAGCTATTTAAGTTAAATTAATTATAGCTAGCGCTATTAAAGGTAGTATAATAAATATATTAGCCTCCTTATAATTCTAATAAGCTTTAGCTTCCTTAGCTACCTAAGTATATTTAAATAATAAAGGACCTTAGTAAGTATACTATAAGATATTAGTACTTTTTTTTACTCTAAGAGCCCCCTTTAGCTACTCTTTTCCCCTAATAATAAAAGGCTTAAAGGGTCCTAGAGGAGATTAGCTATTCTCTAGGGGCTACTTATAATATTATTACTAATATAAATTAATCTCTTTTACTTTAATTAGCTAATTATTATAAATTCGCTACTAAATGTAATGCCTATAGAGGACCCTAAGAGCTATAATATAATAATAAGGCAAGCATAGGGTCTTTAGTGCCTTACTATAGTTTTCTTTATGTCAGGAGCGTGAGGGACAGAGATAGAACTATCACATAATAGAGCGTTAGCAGGACCTTAGACCTACTAGGTTAGGGAGGGGTTAGCTAGTAGCTAGATAGTTATATAAGCATAAGGTAAGGTATTTAGTAAGAACTACCTATATTCTTATAGAAGGTTAGAGCTTAAAACCTTTATATACTTACCCCTAGGTAGTACTTATTTAGCTATAACTATAAATCTAAGCTATTACTTTATTTTATTATCTTTTAACCCTTAAGTTATAATAAATTAAGCTCTTAATCCCTTTAGGGTAATAGACTATTAGCTAGATTATAATATTAGTACCCTAGAGAATATTTATATAAAATATACTTACCTCCCTTAGTAGTAATACTATAAATAAGTAAGGTAGTAGTAATATAGTAAAGACTTAAATAATAAATACTAATAATTAAGTATATTAAATACTACCTAATACTAATTTAAATAATAATACTAGAGTTAGGAATAATAGTATTAAGGAAGTAGTATAATAGTATTATAATATAGTATAAGCTAAGCTATAATATATATAGAAAATATAGGAAATTCTATAAATAAAAGTAAAAATTAAAAAGCTTTAAGTAAACTTACTATTAGTTAAAACCTAATAAAAACCTATAAATTTACTTTCTCTAGTTAAACTAACTACTTTTATACTTACTTTACTAATAAGTATTAAGTAAGTAGTAAATATATACTAATATAGTATTATTAAGATTAGAGTATTGCACTACACTACACTACAAGGGAAAAAAAACTACACTACACTACACTACAAATTTTTTTTATAAACTACACTACACTACAAACACTACAAATGTAGTGTTAGGTAAAAAAGTAGGTTTTTTTATTAACTAGTATTATTATAAGAATTAAAAGAAGATTAGTTAATATAAACTTATATTATTAGCTATTTTATCTAATTAGTTATCTAATTTATAATATTATACTTTTTAAAGGATTTTACTATAACTAAGGTTATATATAATATTAGACTTTTTAATAATACTATTATACTTAATACTTTATTTCACTAATATAACTTTTAAAAAACCTTTTTATTATTTTATTTACTATTACTATAAATTATTTTATATTTCTACTAATTATTATTATTACTTCTAATTAAAAAAAATATTTAACTAATAATAAACTTTATAAAAGTACTTTTATATTAGCTTATATTAGCTTACATTTACTTATATAAGCTTCTAATAGCTTATAATAGCTTATATTACTAATATTACTTATATTACTTAAAATTTTATTAGTGTTAAAGTTTAATTTAAAATAAATTAGTAATAAATATATAAAATATAAGTATAAGTAAGTATAAGTAAATTACTATAGAAAAAGCTTAACCTTTTAGTTATTTAGTATTTTAAGGTTTTTTAAAATATTAATAAAATAAAATACTTTTCTTTTTATATTTTTTAATATTATAATATTATAATAGTAATAATAGTAATAATAGTAATAATAGTAATAATAGTAATAATAGTAATAATAGTAATAATAGTAATAATAGTAATAATAGTAATAATAGTAATAATAGTAATAATAGTAATAAAAGTAAGGGTACTTAGAGTAGTAATAATAGTAATAGTAGCAAGAGTAGTAATAAGTTAATGTATTAATATAAGCTTAATAACTACTTATTTAGTTAGAATCTTCAAGACTACTACTATTACTAGTTTCACTACTAATAGTAGTAATCTTAGCTTTTTCTTTTCCTTTTGCCCAAGATTCAAATTTAGAGGTATTTGAATCTTCTGAATTATTAGATTCTTTAGAATCTAACCTTACTAATCTTACTAACCTTACTAATCTTACTAACCTTACTAATCTTACTAACTTTACTAATCTTACTAATCTTACTAACCTTTAGAGTATTGTTTGTAGTGTAGTTAGTGTAGTTTTTAGGAAATTCTTGTATTTATAGTGTAGTTTTTTTTCCCTTATAGTGTAGTGTAGTGTAGTTTATAGTGTAGTGTAGTATAGTTTACTATACTACACTATAAAAACTACACTACACTATAAAATAATAGGTAATAATATACTTTTTTATAAATTTAAATATACTAGCCTAAGAAGCTAATTTACTTTATAATAAAGTTTTATCTATTCCTTTCTATAAGGGCTAAATATAGTATACTTTATAATTCTAGCTTTAGGGGCCTAGGGATAATAAATCTGTTTTCTATTATTATTATTTTAATTAGAGTATTATTTGTAGTGTAGTTATTGTAGTTTTTAGGAAATTCTTGTATTTATAGTGTAGTTTTTTTTCCCTTGTAGTGTAGTGTAGTGCAATACTCTACTAACCTTACTAATTTTACTTATAAAATTCCTAGTATTAAAGTTTAATTTAAAATAAATATATAATAAATAAGAAAATTATAATTATAAGTATATATAAGTAAATTACTATAGAAAAAGCTAGACTTTTTTCTTATTTAGTATTTTAAGATTTTTAAAAATATTAATAAAAAAATAGTTTTCTCTTTTATATTTTTTAATATTATTATAATACTTATTATAGTTAGTATTATATATTATTTAAAAGTAAGTTTTAGTATTAGTTTTATAAAGAAATTAAACTAGTTATAAATAAGCTTATTATACTTAGTATAATAATTATAGTAATTATTATATATTATTTATATATAAGTACTAATATTACTTTATTAATAAAGTTTACTTATTTTTATAAATTATAGCTTAATTTAGTTATATAGCCTAATTAAAATAAATCTATTAGTTATATATTAATAGTTTATAAATATTAGTATATTTTATTCTTTTTATATATATTAAATTAATAAGATATCTAAAGTTATTATATAAAACTTCTTATAGCTTTAGAATTATAAATCTAAAAGTAATATTAAATTAGTTTAAATAATAAGTAAATAGTAAATAAATAGTTTAAGCTATTTAAAGTCTTTAATATTATACTAATAATATTTAGTAACTAAATTTATTTTTCTTAACTTCTAGTTATTTATTTAGACTTATATACTAATTATTTTATTTTATTATAGTAGTTTAAAGTATTTTTAAATTAATAATTATAATAATAATTTCTAGAAATAGAAAATAATTTATATTAATAGTAAATAATATAATTAGAAGGTTTTTCTTAAAGTTATATTAGTAAAATAAAGTATTAAATATAATAGTATTATTAAAAAGTTATAATATTATATATAACCCTAGTTATAGTAAAATTATTAAAATAGTAAGATATTATAACTTAAATAACTAATCTAATTAAATAGCTAATAATATAAGCTTTAAATTAATAGCTTTCTTATAATTCCTATATTATTAATATACACTAAAAAGACCCACTTTTATTTTTACCTAACACTATATTTGTAGTGTTTGTAGTGTAGTGTAGTTACTACACACCATACTACACTACACTATACTATATATTACACTACACTACACTACACTACAAGTAAAAAAAAACTACACTAACTACACTACAAACAATACTCTGATTAAGATATAGCTATAAATACTATTATATAAGGGGAATACCTATAAAAACCTTTAGAATTTCCTAGTAAACTTAAATATATTATTTAAATTATACTAATATACCTTTTATAATAATATAATAAAAGTAGCCTATACTAGTAAATACCTTACTAATAATATAAAGTAATAATAAATATATTATATAGCTATAAATAGTTATGTAAAATATAAGAACTATAATTAGGTAAGCTTTATTATATAGCTAAAGACTAGAATAATAAATAAAAACACTAAGTACTTAGAAATAACTAGGTTATTACTAAATCTTTAGTAAGGTAATAGCTAATTATTTTAAGCCTTTATTAGAAATTAGACTAAGGTTAAATCTAACTTACCTAAACTAATTCTAATATAACTAAGAATCTATATATTTATTAATAGCCTTAATAATACTATAAGGAAGTAAATACTTAGCTAAGAGTTTTTAATTACTTAGAGCTAGTTATAAGGCTAAGGTAAAAAAGTAAAGGTAGTAATAAAACTAATATAAAGTTATAAAAAAAGTTAAGACTATAAAAAAAAGTAATAGTGCTTAACTTTACTTATAAATAACTTAAAGTAATAAAATAAAGGGTAAGTAAGAAAATTACTTATTATATATTATAAATATAAGAAGCCTAGATATATCTTAATAGCTTACTATTTATTAGACTACTTTATTTATAAGAGTAGTAAATATACTATAAAGAAATATAATAATAGTAGTAATAAAGTATTTAATCCTAATAAAATACTACTTTTATTTATATAAACCTAGGATAAGGAGCTTATTATAAATAAATTAGTAAACCTAAGAGTTAGAGTTTATATATCTTTATAATAAGATTACTAGTAAGTAGTAGTAAAGGTATTAATAAATTTAGGTATATAATCCTTAACTATATACCTAAAGTTATTATCTAAGAAGAATTAAAAAAGAGTTAAAGAAATAAATTAAAACCTTAAAAGTATAAGTAAGAATATAATTTTATATTAAGAAATTCTAAAGGGATTAGTATTAATAAAAAATAGTATAAGGTTTATAAAGGTTTACTAAGTTAGCTACTTTATTACTAATACTAAAGAAAGGCTATTACTAAGTATAAACTAAATTAGAGAATATAAACCTATAGTAATATATTAAAAAAAGAAGTTTTAAAAATACTTAGTAATAAAGGAGTATCTTTTATATACTTAAGGTAAGTAAAGAGTATATAAGGTATTAAAATAGTTAGTAGTTACTTTAGTATTAGTTTTAGTAAAAGTTATCTTAAATAGCCTAAAGAATAGAAAAGAAAAAGAACTAAAAAAAAACTTACTAATAAACTTACTAAAGCTAATTTAGAAAATAAGTAGTAAGGAAGTAGTAATAATCTTAGAGTATACTTATAAGTTATATAAGTAATATATTATAGCTAATCTAAGATCCTTAGATAGTCTAAGTAATAAGTAACCTATAACTAAGTAAAGGCTAAGTAATAATATAAATAAACTAAAGCTTCTAAAGAAATACTTAGAATTTAAAAATATATTTAATAAGAACTTAATAAGAATGCTCCTTAAACTAGGGAGTTATACTTATATAATTAAGTTAGAAAAAAAGAAAATACTACTATAAAGGCTAATATATAACTTAGCTAAGAAAGAGCTAGAGGTACTTAAGGAGTATTTTATAAATATATAGTAAAAGGGATAGATTAGAAAAATAGTTAGCCTAGCTAAGGCCTTAATTTTATTTATCCTAAAGAAAGAAAGGAAATTAAGGCTTTATATAAATTATAGGGGCCTAAATAAGATTACTATTAAGAATAAGTCCCCCTTACTACTAATTACTAAAATCCTTAATTACTTAAAGGGTATAGTTATTTAAACTAAACTTAACTTAATAAATATATATTACTAGCTATATATTTACTTAAATAATAAGTAAAAAATAATATTTTATTATAAATATAAGCACTTTAAGTATTTTATAATACTATTTAGATTAGTTAATATACTAGTAACTTTCTAGGAGTATATTAATAAAGTCCTTAAGAATATTATAAATAATATTTATATTATTTACCTAGATAATATCCTAATCTATAGTAGTAATATAGCTACTTATATAAGCTATATTAAATAAGTCCTAAGTAAACTCTATAATATAAAGCTTTTTATAAACCTTAAGAAGTATTAATTTTTAGTTATAAAGGTTAAATTCTTAGGATTTATTATATCTAAGAAAGGTATTATAATAGAACTATTATAGGTAAAAGTAATTATAATATAGCTAATACCTTATAGTATCCTAGATATTTAATTATTCCTTAGGTTTACTAGATTTTATTAATATTTTATTAAGTAGTATAGGAAAGTAGTTATTTTATTAATAAACTAACTTAAAGAGAGATAATAAGTAGCCTTTAAGCTAGAACCCTATAAGCTAGCTATATTTAGAGAACTCTAGAAGTTATTCTAAGAAATACTAATTTTAGTATACTTTAACTTACTTACTTTATTAAGAGTAAAGATAAATATATTAGGTTTTACTATTAAAGTAATACTTATAATATTAGTACTAGGTTACTAGCACTTAGTTATATATATATTAAGAAAGTTAACTAATACTAAATTACACTACCTTATACTAAATACTAAATTATTAGTAATCTAAGAGGCTTTTAGGGTATAGAGGTATTACCTAGTGTACTAAACTTACTTTATTATAGTAGTAATAGATTACTTAAACTATAAGTACCTAGCTATAAAGCTAAGGCTAATTAGTAAGTAAGTAATTATACTTAATAAGCTTTACTTATTTAACTTTAGAATTAAATATAAAGCTAGTAAGTTAAACCTTACTAATATATTATTAAGGAGGGTAAATTATATAAGTAAGAATAGGAAAGTAAAGGTAGTAACCTTATAGCTACTAAACTTCTTATCTAAGTTTATAAATACTAATTAATAAGAACTCTATAGTAGTAATAGAAATACTATAGGTTTTATAATATTATTATTTAATATAGTAAATAGTTAGTTATAAAAACCCTATAATAGTAATAGAAATATCTAGGGTTTTAAGAAAATATAACTTAGCTATATTTTTAAGAAAGCTATAAGACTAGATATTACTAAAAGGGGTATATTAGCTAGTATAATTACTAGTAAGTAGTAAGGGCGCCCCTTAGAAACACTACTTAACTATAGTATACTTATAAGACTAGAAGTATCTTATAAGCTAGCTACTTATAGAGATATTATAATAAGAATCTAAGCTATTTAGAGAACCTTTACTAAGTTTAACTCTAATACTTAGGATAATAGCTTAGAATTAGATATTCTAATTTAAGTATTATTATTAAGTATATAGTAAAATAATAAGTTTACTATATATTAGAGAAAGCTACTTTAGAGTAATAACTTAGAAGTATTATAAATATAGTTAATTAAACCCTTTAAGCTATTAATATTTAAGAGTTAAGTTTATATTCCCTAGGGAATAAAAAAAAGATTTTACTATTAATATATAATAACCTTACTACTAGGTATTAAGAAGTTAGTAAGACGCTTTATTAAATTATAAGTTAGTATTACTAGTTAATAATAAAGAAAAATATAAAGGTATATATTAGTACTTATATAAGTTATTAAATTTTAAAACTAAGGCACTATAAGCTATATAGTAAGTTAGCTACTTTACTAAAGCTAAATTACTTTTTTTAAGAACTATTAATAAACTTTATTACTAGATTACTACTAGTTAAAGACACTAACTAGACTTATAATATAATCTTAGTAATTATAAACTATTTTATAAAGTATAGTATTTATATCCTTATTTTAATATAACTAATAAGTAATAGATTAGTAACTATATTCCTAGAATATATCTTTATAGATTATAAAGCCTTAGAAGGTATTATAATAAACTAAGGTTTTATATTTATAAGTAAATTTTAAATAACCTTTTACTATCTTATTATAACTAAGTAGCTAGTAAGCATTGCTTTTTACTTATAAATAAATAAGTAAATAAAGTAATTAAACTAGGTCTTAGAATATTATTTAAGAGCTTTTTCCTACGCTAAATAAACTAACTAGGCTAATAACCTATTAATAGCATAATTTATATATAACACTAGTAACTATATAACTTATAGCTATATACTAGCGGAGGTATTATAAGAATATAACCCTAGGGGTCTATAGTAAGTAATACCTAATATTTTACTTATAAATAATTAGGCTAAGAGTAAAGTATTATTACTAAGAGAAAAACACACTACGATTAAATAGCTTCTAATTAACTTATAAGCTTAGTATAAGAAATACTATAACTAGAAAAGGACCCTAAAGAGGTTTAAAGAAGTTAACTACGAAGTACCTAGGCCCTTATAAGATTATGAAGGTAGTTAGGAGTTACAGACTAGCTTACTAGCTAGAATTACCTACTAGAATATAGTTATATAATGTGTTTAATATTATAACCCTTAAACCTTTTAAAGGGAACCTAAATAATATAGTAAATACTTCTTTACTATAAGATAACATTAAGAATAATAAGTAAGAGTTTAAGGTTAAAAGAATTATCTTATATTATTATAATAGTAAGCATTATAAGTACCTAGTTAAATAAAAAGGCTATAATAGCTTAGAGAATTTATAAGTATTAAAGAGGGATTTTATTATAAGGGATATTATCTATAACTATAAGTAGTAATTAGGTAGCTAGGTTATAGTAGTAAAACTACCCTTAGTAAATAACGTAAGGTAATACCCTATAAATATAGTAAATAATATAGGGTAATATTCTAAAAAGATATAATTATATTACTCTTATATTTATAATATAGCTACCTAGTAATAATTACTTAAGAAGTATTTCCTTATTCTTACCCTTACCTTTATTTCCCTTAGAGGCTATAGTAATAATAAGTATAAGAGCCTTTAGAGGCACTAGGGCCTTATTATTAGAAAAGTTACCTTCCTTATATATAAAAATATAAAGCTTTTTAAGTAACTTAAAGAGACTAATATAAGTAAAAAGCCTAGAGGTATAAGAAGTAAACTACTAGTAAGTTAGTAAAAAAGTACTTATAAATATTTAAAAGACTTACTATTAGAATATTCTTATATATATAGTAAAGGTAGTTTATAATATTAATTTAGACCTTAAGGTTAGTAGTATTAGCTAGCTATAATATAGTAATACACTTATTATACTTAGCTTTCTAAGCTACTTTAGTAACTACTTAAGTATAATAAATATACTTATACTTATTAGTATTTTTAGTCTTTAGAAAAGTATTATATAATTTTTACTTTATATAAATAAAAGACTATTAGTATATTAGTAGTAATTAAGTTAAGAGAACTAGGAATATACTTACTTTATTAAGGTATAGTAATCTCCCTTAGGTATAGCTTTAATAATATTAAATAGCTTTTTATAAAGCTATATAATTTAAGTAAAGCACTAGTAGTAAGTATGAGGCCCCACTTATAACACAGGCGCACCACACTAGCGCACCCCGCAGATAAGCCACGCCCTAGGGCTAGGTCTACATAACACTAGCAAGCTACTAGCTATAAGCTAGTGACTTATATATATAACACACTTAGATCTAGTAAGCTTTAGTAAATATATAAGTGCCCCTATACCTCTTACCTAGCTATTCTTTATTCTTATAATTCTAAAGCTTCTTTTACTAGTTACCTAAGAGTAATATAGGGGGGAGAACTACCTAATCTATAAGAGTAATATTAGATAATAACTAAGGGCTACTAAATAAGGGTAATACTATAGCTAAGAATACACTATATTCTATAAGTACTATAACTAAAAATACACCCCTTACTATCTATACCTAAGCTATAGTAATAGTAAAGTAAATTACCTAGCTTAAGGAACTTTAGAAACTATAGAAAAGAGAGTAAAAGCTCTAAGATCTATTATAGTATAATACTAGAGAAAAATAATTAAAAAGGGAGTAAAAAGCTAGCACTTCCTTAAGTAATAATAGCTAAGAGGTTAAAGTCTAAAATATTACTAATCTCTAATACCCTATAAACCTATAGAGGTATAAGATATAGATAAATAACCTAAACTATACCTTTAATAAGGTAAAGAAAAAGTTCTAATAAAACTACTAGAAAATCCTTTTTATACTTAACTATATATATATTAATTATAAGGTAAGATAAAATAGATACCTTAAGGAATAGTAGGCTAATAGCTAGGATAACCTTAAAGATAACTAGGATAAATTTTAGACTTAGATACTTATACTACTTTAGGACTTTACTAATTATAATATATAAATAATAATATAATTAGAGAATATAAAGTAATATAAGGGTTAAAGCCCTATTAAGTTTAGTATTTTCTTAGATTTACTAGAGAAATACCTAGAAAAAGCCCTAGAGAAAACTTATACCCTTATATTTTTTATAAAGCTACTCCCTAACCTATAGGATTATATTAACTTATAAACCTCTATTACTAATAAGACTTAAGAAAAGGTTATATAACTTACCTAGTGGTTTTAGGAGGTAATACTAAAGAATAAGTAAAAGCCTAAGTAATTAGGAAATAAAGGCCTATATAAGAACCCTTAGTACTACTAAAATAACTCCCTATAAGGTTATAAACCTTATAAAGATTAAAGGAATAAGGACTAGGAGAAGGGCCTAGTTACTTACCTAAATAATACTAAACCTAGGGATAAGATATAGTATTTTAACTATAATAATATAGAATACCTTATATATTACTATAGGAAACCTAAGAAAAAGCCCTAAGAAAGCCTAGAAAACTCCCTAAGATAGAAGTAAATACCCTTACCTTTACCTCTAATACTAAGATATTAATAAGGTATTAGTTTTATACACTAGTTACTATCTATAGGTATAAAGATATTAAAATAGTAGCTAATCTAGATAGTTATACTAAGATTAATATAATTAGTATTAAGTTTATAAGAACTTATAAACTTAACTAGGCTAAGGCTATAGTACTTATTATTAAGGTAGTAGGAGCCCTTATAGTCCTTTAATATAGTATTTATAAAGTACCTATTATAATTAAGAACTTAAGAGAAGAAGAAAGGGACCTTAAGCTACTATATATAGCTATAGATAAAGACTTAAGAGTAAGGGGAAGCCTTATATTAATTAGAATATATACTCTTATAAAAGAATATATATACCTTTACTTATATTTATAGAAATAGTAGTTTAAGAAAGAAAAAGTAGCTTTTTTACTATTAACTCCTTATAAATTTATAAAAGTAATATATAATAAGACTATTATATATACTATTATAGGGGTTATAGAAAATAAGTTTATTACCCTTAAAGATAATAAGAAAGTAAAAGTATATAAATCTATTAAAAATATCCCCCTAGAACTATATAAGTTTAAAGATATATTTATATTAGATAAGGTAAGAAGCTTACTATTAAGAAAAGAGACTAACTATATAATTAACCTAGTACCTAGGGCTACGCCCCTATATAAACTAATTTACCCTCTTTCCTAAAGTAAGCTAAAGGAGATCTATAAATATATTAATAATAACTTATAAAAAGGCTAGATAAGACCCTTTAAGAGCCCTATAGGCATGCCTATTTTATTTATACTAAAGAAAGATAGGATACTTTATCTATATATAAATTATTAAGGACTTAATAAAGTAATATAAAAGAATTACTACACTCTCCCTCCAATTTTAAAAATCCTTAACTAATACTAAGGAGCTTACTACTTCTTAAAGATTAATATTAAGAATATATACTATTAAATTTATATTAAAGAAAGTAATAAGTAAAAGACTATGTTTTATACTTATTATAAACACTATAAATACCTTATAATACCTTTTAGATTAACTAATACCTTAGCTACTTTCTAAAGCTATATTTATAAAGCACTTTATAAGCTAGTTAATACTATTTATATAGTGTATTTAGATAATATCCTTATTTTCTTAAAAATATAGGAAAAGCATACTATATATATTAAGGAAGTTTTAGAATATATAAGATTAGTAAAGTTATATATAAAACCCTTAAAGTATTTATTTTACTAGAAGTTAGTAAAGTTCCTAGGGTTTATTCTATTAGTTAATAGGATTTTAATAAATACTTACTAGGTTAATATAATCTAAGAATAGAAAAAGCCTATAAGCTTTAAGAATATATAGTCTTTCCTTAGGTTTTATAACTTTTACTAATAGTTTATTTATAAATACTCTAGGATTATAGCACCCCTTTATATACTAATAAAAGGTAGTTTAATAGTATTTAAACTAGGAGGTTTATATTTAGAGTAAAGGAATAGCTAGTGTTTAACTAGCTAAAAGAGGCCTTCTAGTAAGTGCCTTTTCTTTATTATTATAATCTAAGTTAACTAGTGTATATTAAGATAAATACTTTAATCTTTATAATAGTAGGAATTCTATCTTAATAGGATAATAAGGGTTATTAGTATCTAGTAGCTTTTTAGTTAAGAAAGTTTATAAATACTAAGCATAATTATAGTATAGCTAATTAAGAGTTACTTACTATAGTAAAGTTATTTAAATACTAGTAATACTATATTAAGGGGGTAGTAAGCCTAGTTAAGGTCCTATTAGACTACTATAACTTATAAACCTTTATAAGGTAGTAGAAGTTAAATAAAAGGTAGGTAAGGTAGTATATATTTCTTTGCCCCTTTTACTTTAAAATTAGGTATAGACTAGGGAAAAGTAACCTAGTAAACGCACTATTAAAGAGGTCTAATTATAAGGGCAAACCCCTAATAAATAAGGCACTATTACTAGATCTTTAAAGGAAAATAGTACTTACTAAAATAGTAAAAGAAGAGATACTTACTAAAATAGTAAAAGAAAAGAAACTAATATATTAAAAAAGATATAGTAAAATGCCTTTAGGGGAGGAAAATACCTTAGTCTTAGGCATAGAGAGGCTTAATAAAATATCTTTAGGGAAGGAAAATACCCTAGCCCCTATAGAGAGAATAGCTAAAGTAGCTTAGTTAAGAAGCTAGTTAGCTACTATAAATCTAATAAAAGGTTAGCTAACTAAAGGGGATTTTAAGGAGAAGGTAGCGTATATCTAAGATATTAGTATAGTATAAGAGATATAGGGAACTATTATATTACTAAATCCCTATTAATCTAGGCTAAATAAACTATTAGTATAATTACTATAAAAGGCATAGAATTAAGACCTAGATTTATAGAGATAAAATAGTAAGATTAATAACTCCCTAGTAAAAGGGAAAGGAAAGGCTAGTTTATAGTTATATAGTATAGGGGGCTTTTTATTATACTAAGACTAGGTAGTTATTCCCTAGGAGCCTATCTTATAATAGGAGCTTTTATAGCTATACTATAATAATTTACTAGTAAGTTACTTTAGAACTAAGTATACTCTAAAGCTACTAAAGTATTACTTTTAGTAGCTAGCTATAAGTAAGTTTATCTTAGACTATATTATAAGCTATAGGGTTTACTAATAAGTAGTAGCTAGAAGGTATTACTTATATAAAAGCCTTAAATTACTACTAATACTAAGGTAACTATAGGTAAAGATCTTAATAGACTTTATTATAAGGCTACTTATTATATAAGTAAGTAAGTAAAAGACTAATATAATCCTAGTAATTATAAACTAATTTACTAAGTATTCTATTTTCCTACCTATAACTACTACTATTAATATAGCTAAGTTAGTAAAACTTTTCTATAAAGAGATTAAGCTATAATTTAAAGCCTAAGAAGGTATTATATCTAATAGAGGTTTAGTGTTTATAAGCTAATTCTAGTTAGACCTATACTACCTATCTTAAGTAAAGTAAAGGCTTTCTATAGTATTTTACCTTTAAACTAATAAGTAAATAAAAAGAATAAACTAAGTACTTAAGTACTACCTTTAATATTTTATTATAAAGAACTAATAAATATAGCCTAAGCTACTCCTAATAGCTTAATTTACCTATAATAATATAATAAATAAAAGCACTAGTTACTCCTTAAACTACTTACTTATAAGCTATTTACCTAAGTTTTATCTAGCTCTTAGGGGTAAGAGCTAGGAAGAGAAAGTACTAGAAATATATATATATATTATAAAGCTATATAAAGTTAAAGAGTATCTAAAGAAAATCTAAGCTAAAGCTACTAAAACCTAGGTAAAGTACTATAACTAGTATTACTAGCTATTAATACTATATTAAGGTAACCTAGTGCTACTATTAGTAAAGAATATTAGGCTTAAGAATATAAAATAAAAGCTAACCCCTAGATTTATTAGACTTTTTTAAGTACTTAATACTATAGGGAAATAAGTATATAAACTAGTATTACCTAAGAAGTATAGATAGCTATATAATATATTTTATATAAGCCTATTAAAGCTATAAAATTACTATAAAAACACTAGGGATAAGAATACACTAATACTAAACCTTAAGGATAAAGAAAATAAGTATAAAGTTAAGGAAGTTAAGGACTATAAGAAAACCTATAAAAGTAATAAATACCTAGTAAAATAAAAGGGTTAGCTAAGTAAATATAACTAATAGGTTCTAGTAAAAAATATAGAAGGCGCTTAATATATAATTTAAGTATTTTACTAAAGTAAATTATATAAGAAAGGTAGTAATATATAGGTAAGTTATAGGTAAAGAGGTATAAAGTCCTTATAAAAAAGGCCTAGCCTTATTAGCTACTATAATACTCTAAACTAAAATAAAAGAAAAATCCTTAGACTACCTATAAAATAATAAAGGAAAATACACCTAAAGAGTAGCTAAAATAAGAGAAAATCCCTCTATAGTAGCACTACTATGTATTAATACCTAAGTCCTATAAATAAGATACTCCCTAGTATTCTTATTCTCCTTAATTACTAGGGAAATAGTATAAAAAAACTAGTGCTTTAATATAAGCTAGGCTATATACCCTAGGTTATAGGAATAGAGATATAAAACTATTTTTACCTCCTAAGTAGTTAGGAGCTAGTAGTAGTTTACCTATAGAAATATTAGTAAAAAATTACTAAATATATTATAAGAATACTTATAATCCTTAGGGTAAGGCCTAGAAATATAGTAATAAGTAATTATTACTATAAAACTATATACTACTAGTATAAAATAAAGGTATCTTATATAGAAGAATTAGTAAAATACTAGTAAATAAGTAAGGAAATAATAATAAACCTAGTAATACTTTATAGCACTAGTTAGACTAAACATAATATAGTATACTATATTAGTATAATTAAAACTAAGTATTAACTTTACTAAAAGCTTAGTAAAATACTAGTAAGTCTCCTTTATAAAGATAAAATTATTATTATTATTATCTATAGTATTACTATTCCTATAGGTATTTAGTAAAGTTTAGACTTAGTCTAAGAGAGATAGGAGATTATTAAAATTACCTACTATTATAGCTATTAGCTAGTAAAAGTTAGTAAAAGAAAACTAAAGAGGTGTAAAAAGAGAGAGGACTACTATATTATAAAGATTACTATACTTAATACACTAAATATATTACTTAGACTATTTCTCTTTAAATAGATTTACTACTAAAAGGTAAGGGAAAAGATAACTAATTTATAGTAACGTAAGCTCTATAAGCGGATTCTTTTTAAACTCTATATATATAGTATAAAGGTAGTGTATATAACTATATTATTTTACAGGAATTATTAATATATTAGTAGTAAGAGAGTAGTAATTAATAAATTAAGAGAGGGTATATTATAAGATTAAAGTTTACCTTAGGATAAGATAATATATTTATAGGAGAAAAAAATAAGTAATATAATAGGAATTTAATAGCAAATTTATACTAAATAGATATTTACATTACTATAGAATAGACCCCTATTTGTTATTATTATAATAGCCTAATATAGCAATCTTATTATTATTACTAACTAGCGAATAGCTATATCTTAGGTAGTAATCCAAAGCTATTTAGAAGCCTAGCTAGAAAAGGGGGGGTAATTATAAGGCCTTACTTATAATATAGGCACACTATACTAGCGCACCCCGTAGATAAGCCACGCCCTAGGGCTAGGTTTATGTAATACTAGCAAGCTACTAGCTATAAGCTAGTGACTTGCACACATAACACACTTAGACCTAGTAAGCTTTAGTAAATACATAAGTGCCCCTATACCTCTTGCCTAGCTATCCTTTGTTCTCATAGTAAGTTAGTATCTTAAAACTAAAGACTTAAAATAAGTAGTTATACTCTAATATATATCTTATTATTTTAGGTATAATAAGTATATTTAGCTAAGTTTATTACTATAGGTTAGTAACTATAAGAAGTAAAGAAGTAGTAAGATTATACTATAAGAGTTATTATACTTTATAAAAAAGAGTTTATTTTTCTTAAAATACTAAGAAATAATATAGGTGCTATTCTTAGGCTATATATTTTATATAGTAACTTACTAATTATATTATATATATAGAATTTTAGTATTACTAGCTATAAGTTAGTAGTAATAACCTAGTAAGAAAATAGTAAACTTATATAGAAATTTTAAATACTATTCTCTTTTAAGGTAAGTTTTTTAGTAACTTCTCTAAGGGTTTATCTTATAAAGATAAACTTAGTAGTAAAGTAAAAGTTAAGGGATAGATTTTAAATATTATAAGCTAGCTATAGGTTAGTAGTAAAAAAGTAATAAAAGGAAAATAAGTAAGAATAAAGGAACTTATAATAGTTAAATAATATATAAAGAAAAGGAAGTATATATATAAGGGGGGAAGATTTAGTCTCTTTTATATTAATTATAAACCCCTTAAGTAATCTACACACTATATATAGCTAATATAAGGATTATAATATTTACTATTATTATTACTATTCTTAAATATACTAATAGCTATAAATATATAGTAACTATATTACTATATTACTAAGACCTATAAATAAGTCTATTAATATATATAGTGTCTAATACCCTATTTATTTAACCTAATTATAAAATTTAATATAAGGTATTTACTCTCTTAAAACTATTAGTATAAGGTAAAGAGTATTTACTTTATTATATTAGAGTAGTAAATAGATTACTATTTAAAATTAATAAATAAGGGGATAATAATATTTATACCTTAGTATTATTAGTATTATTATTTTTAATAATATATTACACTATAATATATTATACCTAACCTAAACCCTTTATTAACTATAACCCCTAGGACTATATAGTGTAAATGCCCTAAGTAAGTAGCTTATTATATAATTAAGAATAATTATATAAAGAGGGGGTATTATATTAGAAGCGTAAGGGATAGAGATAGGACTATTATATAATAGAGCATTAGTAAGACCTTAGACCTACTAGGTTAGGAAGGGGTTAGCTAGTAGCTAGATAGTTATATAAGCGTAAGGCAAGGTATTTAGTAAGGACTACCTATATTCTTATAGAAGGTTAGAGCTTAAAACCTTTACATACCTACCCCTAGGTAGCACCTATCTAGCTATAACTATAAATCTAAGCTATTACTCTATTCTATTATCTTTCGACCCTTAAGTCGTGACATTTAAGGGCTTTAAGGGCTATATCCTCCTTAATTATAAGCTATAGTACAATATATAAAACCTAATTGTGAATTAGTTAATAAAGTGGTTATAAGTGTAGTTTAATATCTTATTATATCTCTAAAGCTTGTGACTCTAAATTTCTATAGCTTAATAATCTAGAAGCTATTTAGATATTAAAAAACAAAGGCTAAGTTACCTATATTACCCTAAAGAAATCACTTAATTACTATATTTAAAGACTCTATAATAAATATTATAAGATAGCTAAAATACCTTACTTTATTAATAAAGTAGCGTATAAGCTTCCCCTTCTATAGTATAATCTAGGTATTTAATATATAATTAACTACTTACTTTAGGAAGTGCCTAGGCTCTTTAAAACACTAAAGCTATTATTTAAATACTAATTCTATCTCTAATTATATAAGCTTATTTTACGCGTTAAGGAAGGTTATAAAAGCTAGCGTATGCTTTGTTTTTTTTATTATATAATTAAATATTATCTTTAGAAAGTACTACTTATACTTTAATAGTATATTTATATTAATATACTACTTATAAAGAATATATAAGATATCTATAAAGCCTTAGTACCCTTTAATAGCTTATAGTAATCTAAGATTATAATCTATAATAATAACTTTTAGCTTTATAATGCCTTATAACACATAGAGCTTACTAATTATATTAATAACCTATAAGAAGTTATCTTTAGTCTCTTTACTTATAAAATAAGAGGTAAATTAAAAGGTTTTCTTATAAGTAGTAACTCTATAAGTATTAAAGAGTAGTATATTAAATTAAATTATTTTATATATATTATTATAGAGATAAATATCTAGATATAATTTTAAGAGTTTAAGCCCTAAGAGTAAAGTAATAAAAAGCCTTATAATCTAACTATTAGCGCTTTAGGAGTCTTTATAATAATAGGAGGGATTATCTTAAAGCTAATAATAAAGCTATTTAACCTTTATATAGCTATTAAGCTTATATTAATAATACTAGTAAATATAGTTATAAATATTAAATTATATAACGCCCTTAATACTATTAGTGTTATTATAATAAAGGTACTTGTTACGGAATTTTTAGGCCTATAATCTAGTGCTTAACCCACTAGACTAAAAGGTCAGCTACAACCATAGTTGAATAATTGTAGCGATATCAAGCCCTATAAGCCTATTCTAGCACGTAACATATACCGCGGCATAGCATATTTGTTAGCTAACCTCAGCTAATAGGGGGACCTTCCAAGCCCTAAGAGCATTATAGCTAGATCCGCAAGCCTAGTACTAAACCTAGTATATATAACTAGTAGGGAATTACACTCCTATAGTATCTTGCTATTCCTAGCCTACCCTATAGCTTATAGCTATTAAGGTTGTAAATACCCCTAGACCTAAAAAATCCGCACGCCGCATGTCTCGAACACAGGAGCAATTACTACCATATATTACGGAATTTTTAGGCCTATAATCTAGTGCTTAACCCACTAGACTAAAAGGTTAGCTATAACCATAGTTGAATGATTGTAGCGATATCAAGCCCTATAAGCCTATTCTAGCACGTAACAGTACTTAAGAATTTATAGAGATAGAATACTACTATTATAAAGGGAGATTATCTTTTTTTTTACCTTCTAAACCTTAGCTTACTAGATTTATAGGAGTAATAAGGGATTAAGTTTATAATTATAATTAAAGACTTTAGCTTTAACTAGGTAATAAATACTATTATCTATACTTATTATAAGCTTAAAGGGGTACTTTATTATTTATAAGCTTATTATTATTTAGGCTTAAGTATTATAAGCCTTAGGATTATACTTTAATATATATTTATAACCCTTATAGTATTATAAGATAATTCTTATTAGATTTTTTATATTAGGCTTACTCTTATAAATTATAATAGTAAAACCTAGGTTATAATAGGTAGAATTAATAGTAGCTTTAATATTATTAAGGCTACTAAAGGTCTTAGAGTATAGGGCTTTTATTTTTACTTATAGTAATAGCTTTATTATATAGTGTGTGTGTTATATAGTAATAATTATAAAAAAAACACAAAAAGGCGTAATTATAGAATACAAGCCCTAAGCCTATTTTATATTATAGCTAATTTATATATAAGTCCTAATACTAGATAAGTTAGGCTCCTAGCCACAATTAGGGTGCTCTTTACACCACGAGGGGTGCTCTTTACATCGAGCCATTATATACGGTCACATGCGCATGTTATTCGTCATAGACAATTATCCGCCATCGGGCAACAAGTAGCTCGGCCCGGTGGACCGGGCGTCGTGGTTTTGGCACATGCCTTGGTTAATAATGAGAATGAATCCTCTTTTATTAGTGACATCATGAAGAAGCTACAGGACGAATGATTTCATCCCACGCTGAATAACTCATCTTTTTTTTCCTTTTTTTTCCAAAAGTCACAATGCTCGCTCATTCTGCTGTTCCCATCATCGTTGGAGTCGGCGATGTTCGTAACAAGTCCTTCCACGTCGAGGATGCATTGGAGCCGGCCCAACTCATGGTCAATGCCATTCAACATGCCATTGAAGACACCGGCCTGGGCAAGCAATCGCAAGAAGCCCTGGTGTCCCAAGTCGACAGTCTCAGGATTGTTCCGACATGGACCTGGGCATACAATGATCTTCCGGCCGTCATATCCGAGCGATTGGGGCTGCGTCTATCCCAACAGGTAGTTGGCGAGCATGGCGGCAACCAACCGGCATTGCAATGCGACGAAGCGGCGAGAGATATCGCGGCGCGAAGGAGTGCAGTGACCGTCATAACGGGCGGAGAAGCCCTTGCATCGCGTACGACTTTTTTTTTTTTTTTTTTTTTTTTCGCGGCCTCGTCAGACACAAGAAGAAATACATACAAAAAAAACACATGAGCACAAAAATGGATATTAATTCGTTGTGCGCTTCTGCCTAGTGGCGTCGTGCCAAAAAAGCGGACAGATTCCCCCGCCAGGATGGCCGGAGCCAGATGCTGATGGAAAACAGCGGGCGTCGCTGCATCTTTCCATTTTGAACGAGGGTAAGTCAGCACTTGTGCCGATTCTGACGAGAGTGTCTGACCGTCCGAGATTAAAAAAAAAAAAAAAGGTCCCGGCACATTGCACTCCATGGGCCTTCCCATACATGTCTACCCGCTGTACGAAAACGGTCGTCGCGCCCATCGGGGACAATCCGCGGCGCAGAACGACATGGAGTCGGCGACAATGTATGCTGCCTTTGATCGAATCGGGTCGGAAAACGAGTACTCCTGGAACTACGGGCAGCCCCCCAAGACGGCGGAACAGATCAGCGTGCCGTCTGGCAAGAATCGAATGATTTGCGATCCCTGTGAGTTCTGCATCACCCCCCAACTTGCCTTGTTTGGTTTGAGCCTTGGGGTGAATGAGCCGGTGCTAACGTCAGGCCAGATCCCCTGCTCATGAATGCATTCAACGGTGTGAACCTGTCTGCGGCGTGTATTCTCACCTCGGCCGAGAATGCTGAAGAGCTCGGCATCTCCAAGGACAAATGGATACACGTCCTGGGAGGTGCCGGGACGCAAGAAAAAGACGACTGTCAGTAGGGAGAAGGATGATGATGGACTCATGTCAGGCATTTCCATTTCTCAACCTGGCAGGCACTGACAGATAGCAATGACAGTTTGGAAAAGACGTCACCTCCACCAAAGCGAGGCGATTGGTAAATCCATTGATGCCGCATTGGACGTTTCGGGTCTCTCCGCCTTCGACATTGACTGCTATGACTTTTACTCGTGAGTTTTTCTCCTCTTTTTCTTTTCTTTTTTCTTTTTCTTTTTCTTTCTTTTTTCCCCCCGCAAATCACTCTCGGCTTGCTAACTGCAACGCAGATGCTTCCCCATCGTCCCCAAGCTAGCGTGCGACCACGTAGGTCTGTCGACCATGTCGTGGCAAAAGCCGATTACTCTACTCGGCGGCCTGACGTCCTTTGGCGGTGCCGGGAATAACTATTCCATGCATGTGAGTCATGGCTGTTCCGCAAGTTGGGCGGCTCGCGAGAGAGAGAAGGCGGTAACTTGGACAACGGGATTGACCAACGATGCACGACAACACAGGCAATCACGGCCATGACCCGAGCACTACGTGCCAAAACATATCGCACTGGTCTGATTCTTGCCAACGGGGGCGTGCTCACACACCAACACGCCATCTGTTTATCGGCAAGACCCAGAGGTGATGGGCGCGATTATCCCGAGAGCAATCCCCTGCCCCCGATCGTGGATGGATACAGCCCGCGATTCATTGACTCTGCACAAGGCGCTGCAGCCATAGAGGTATGGACGACATTGTCGCATCGTCATGATCCTTTTTTCCTGTTGATGACTCAAGATGCGATAGACATATACCATCGAGTTTCACCGAGATGGGACGCCCGCCATGGGCCTCATCGTCGGCCGCATTCGGGGCAGCGGCCAGCGGTTCCTGGCCAACCACGGAGATGGCCAGACCCTCGAGCGGCTGGCCAGCAAATCGGGTGAGCACATCGGACGGTTCGGGCGTGTACTGGTTGCGGAGGATGGAAGAAACTTGTTCTTCTTGGACACCAAGACAAGACTATGAGTTGCCCAGAAACAGACAATCTTTTTTTCTCTCACTCTCTCACTCTCTCTCTCTCTCACGTGGCTGCCCCGCATCATCAATGGCAATAATAGGCGCACAGTGCACACGGGCAGATCCACTTGGACTCCTCATCGTCCATCATCATTATTATCTAGTCTGTACATTTCATCGCCCTCGGTCCACACAAGTCGTTAGTCCATCTCTGACATGGAAGAGGATTCAGCCGAGCCCAAGGCTCGCAAGGCCTGCAGTAAGTTGACCTCGAGCGCGAGCCCCCCAATTTCCACGGTCGGCCGTAGAACTAAATGCCCTGCCCCCCTCTCCTCACCAGTCAATTGCCGGAGGCAGAAAATGAAGTGCAGGATCGACACGGGTGATACATGCCGCCGCTGCCAACGAGCCGGACTGCCGTGCATTTTCGTCCCCCGCGCCAATGCCTCGGCCCTGATGGTTCCGGCTTCGCTTCCGCTCTCGGGCTACCAATCGCCCGACGTCACCAGGGACATATTGCTGAGGGTCAAGGCCATCGAGGACCACCTCGGGTTGAACCTCGGGTCCAACGACGGCACCCCCAGCTACCTTGGCCAAGAGGCGAAGCGGGAGGACGCCGTGGAACCGTGGCATGACGACGAGCCCCTGGACAAGCTCTGGGAGGTCTCGGCGGTTCTGGAGCGATGCTTTCCTGGCTCACCAGATGCGGCACTGTGGAAGAGGAGTACCATCAGGCACCTGTGGAAGACGTGCGGTCATTCGTCCTCCCATGCGTTTCCTTTCGCTTCGCCTCGTTTCCGTTGCCATCCTAATTAATCCGAGCATGACAGGTTCCATGACAAGATGCCGGGGCTGCACTTCTTCCCCACGGCCCAGAGGTTCTCATCGCCCGGCCCCGTGCTACTGGCCGCGATGCTCTACTGCTCAAGCGTGCGCGGAGATGCCGAGTACGCCATCCTGGCCCGCGGCTACTTCACCATCATGTGCTGCGCAATCGCGCAGCTGAGTGTTCCCGGGAGTGAGATCAGCTCGCCGCTCGCCACATCGGATGAGTCCGAGAAGTACGCCTTCCAGACGGTGCTGGGGCTCGTGCTCGCCGGTCTCCTGAACGAGGGCAACATTTACGAGACGGGCATCTGGATCTCCATGGCGTACAGGCTCGTGCTGGAGCATTGCCCGCCGCAGATAGATGAAGCATACTGCGACTGGCGAAGGTTGTTCAGCGGCGTGCAGATCGTGGATCTGGAGCATGCCTCCCTTCACCTGTCGTCGCCTGCCGTGCCCATCGAACCACCCCTCGGGGTTCTGCAGGTCCCCCTCAAGGATCAGCTGTATCGCCTGTCCCGCATGATGCATACAGGCCTCACCCACTTCTCCGGCCGCGGGCTGCCGGCGATATGGTCCTGCTTCTCCGGCAACGCGCCGGACACCGCCATATCACCCGACTCCTTCAGCCCCGTTGACGCCGCCGTTATCCGCGACTGGGCCAGGAATCTTGACGACTGGCTGGTCGAGTTCACCAAGTCCGGCAGCGACCTGGACCAGCAGCGGAAGACCGTGTTCCGTCAGTATGTCCTCCACCGATTGGTGGTTCTGTCCATCTATCACCCTGCCAAGGGATGTAGCCTGCGCTCCGACAGCATCTCAATGAATGAGCAACACGAGCTGCTGCTTTCTGCGCGGGCGACGCTGAAACTTCACTTCAACGACAAGTCCATCTGGTCCAACTGGGACCTGGTCATCATATCGTGGGCTGCTCTGATCGTGATCAATGGTATAGAGGCTGGCGTGGAAGAAGCGGATGGTCAGTTCCCTCATCTACCTTGGCATGAAAAGAATCGTTGGAGAGGGAGGTGGGAGAAGGGGGAGAGGGGGAGGGGGGGCTAACCTTTTTTTTTTTTTTGCATAGATATTCGAAATATCCGCGTGCACCTGGAAATGCTGCAAGAGACCAACGAACCTGGGCCGCACTTGAGGTCCGAACTGGCAGGCATATTGCAACAGAACCTGCAGAAGCTTCACCATCCGAGCGCCTCGGCCGAAATGCCGGCATCGATGCAGTCGTTGGAATCCAACATGAACTTGGATTATTCATGGCAGATCTTTGATGGTGCCATCATGACCGAGGTGATGGATCCGTTCTGGTTGAGGCCCTCTGATATACCGCCTCCAGTGTGACCGGACCGCCCAACATGGACTGATCTGAGTGCCTTTGCCTGTGTGGATGTGGGTTTGAGCGAATGACAAGTGACAAATTGCGATGCATATCTAGTTCCATGGTGAAGCAACCATGAAAAAATCTGTTCCTCCCGAAGCAAAGTCTGGTGTGAGAGATGATGTTTGGACTGCTTGATTTTATGGCAGCCTCCTTGCCTTGAGTGCTGAAAGCCAACTGAGTGCCTGTAGGCTGTAGCCGTACGTGTTTTATTATGGTCTTTCGGGCAACATGGGCCGGACTGATCGGCCAATCCGGACTTCTCGGCTCGATTTCAATGGGCGATCTGGAAGCCAATGCGCCTCCTCCCGCCAGAGCTGCCTCGCAAATACTCACGTGAGCGGACATCGGTGACAGATGCCGGGTCCCCCCGACGCGCGAGGGAGGAGGGAGGAGGAGGGGAGGGGGGGCATTAAAATCCGTGTTTCGCCGCGATATCGGCATAACGGCGTTGGCACCGGGCAGGTGGGTGAATGACCAGAGGAGAGGCGTAGAATGGAAAATATAAAGTACCCGTCCCCCACGACCAGCATACTTACTATGAATGTACTAGCCATTCGGGTTGATGGTGGTCAGTCATCCCATCCTGCATCGAAAGCTGAACATCACCAACAATGGCCGCGGCCGCTCATGAATCCTACCTCATTGTCGGCGCGGGCATATTCGGCATCTCCACTGCCTACCACCTCATCCGCAGCCGCCCCGACGCGTCGGTCACGGTGGTCGACCGCGATGCATTCGATGCCGACAGCCGGGTCGCCGCATCCTGGGACTGGAACAAGGTGATGCGGGCCGACTACGACGACCCCCTGTACTGCGAGCTGGCTCTCGAGGCGCAGGACATGTTCACCTCGGACGCGCTCTGGAAGCCCTTTTTCCACCAAACCGGGCTGTACTGGATGTGCGGTCGCGACTACGCGCGGGACTGCATCAGCAACTTCGAGAGGCTGGGGAGGGGACACGACATGGCTGTCTGGCCGGTGGACGAGGCCAGGAACATGTTCGGGGGTCTCTTCAGCGAGTCCGACTACACGCATGTCGAGCAGGTCTTGGTGAACAAGGCCAGCGGCTGGGTCGCCGCGGGCGATTGCCTGCGGGCGATTACGCGCGTGGCCATGGACCTCGGAGTGAGGTACGTCGCCGAGGAGGTTGCGACGCTGCGCTTTGACCGAGACGGCACCTGCGTCGGCGTCCAGACCGCGGCAGGGGGGAAGCTGCACGGCTCTCACGTCATTCTATGTACCGGCGCCTTCACACCGAAGCTGCTCGAGCTGAGCGCGGCCCACAGCGGGATGAGCGACCTTCGGGCCGAGTCCAGGATTCTTGCCGGTGGCATCACGACCGGCATGGCGAAACTCGACGACGAAGCTCTCGCAAGATTCTCTGACATGCCGGTTGGGATCCAAGGATACACGGCAAAAAAAGGTGCCCCCCCCCCCCCACGTTCTTGCCAAACAAACCCATGATCCAGTTCCCGATTCCCAATTCTTCGTACACGACAAGCTAATCATCATTTTTTTTTTCCTTTTTTAACTAGCCCCCTTTGTTGGCAGCTTGCCGCCAACCAAAGATGGCGAGCTCAAGTGGTGGGGCCAAAAGATCTTCAGAAACACAAACGAGGTTGTCCCGGGCCGTTACATCTCCACGCCTCCTGCCGAGGCCGACTATGCTCAGTGGGAGATATCTGAAAAGCTGAAAGAGGACATCCTGAGCGTGAGTAGCGTTTTCTACGGACGTGAGGCTTTGACGTGGAAACTTGAGAAACATCGAATTTGCTGGTACGTGATAGCATCTGCTCACTGCCCACAAATATATTTTTTTTTTTTAATGAACTCGAACAAATTCTGACTTGAAAAAAAATAAAAAAATACAGGGATGCTTTCACAACAAGCTCTGATTTTATCATTTCACCACATGCCGCCTCCAAGGGTCTTTATATCGCTACTTGCGGTTCCTTCCATGGGTTCAAGTTCTTCCCAGTCATCGGCAAGTACGTGGTGAAAATGCTGGAGGGTTCCCTGGCGGCACCACTGGCTGAGAAATGGGCCTGGGATCGCGAGCGACCGGACCCGTCTATGAACCCCGACTGGCCGAGCATGGAAATGAGGGAGCTGCTGGATCCAGTTCGAACATCACGGCTGTAGAAAGGCCGTTCAAGCATTCTCGGTCAGACTTTCTCTGGCACAGAGGGTTTCGTATGAATAAATCAGACGAAATCAACGGCGCAACCTGCTACCATCTGCAGCGTGGCGCCAAAAAGTCCTTGCCGGGTCTTTTTCTTTTTTTTTCTTTTTTTTTGGGTGGTCAGCAGCACCAGCCACAAGCAGCCTCGTCATGTACTTGCAAGTATTGTCAATTCTGCAACTAGATAAGGCCGATGAAGATGATGATGAAACCAACATTCTACACCCCTGGAACATCGGCTTACCGGATGTGCTTCGCAATGCTTCCAAGGTGATACCAGAAAATAGGCCGAGTGCTGGAATTCCGAAACTCCCAAATCGCCGTTAGTAATGCTTCAGATCGTTGAATAAATCTGGGCGAGTATACGGCTATCGAAGATGTAGCCCTTAGATGAAGGCTCCTCTGCTTCTCGCAGGCTATCTCCAGACAAGCCACCATCAGGGCGAAATCAATGCACCTGATGGCCCTGCCAGAGACTGATTTCGCCGTGTCGAGCAATCTGAAGATGTTGTTTGCCATGGCCAATGCAGCAATCTGCTCGGTCCCAAAGGGATACCGCAGCCTGTGGAGTACGAGCAGGGCGGCCTGCTGCATGACATGTGCCTGGCAAAGCATGTTTGTGATCTCGGGCGAGGTATAGTTGTCCGCGAACCCCGCCGGCACCGTCGGCCGCCAGGCATCCAGAACGCGCTCCAGTCCATCGAGCTGTTCTCGCCCGGCATCCAAGCCATGGAGCAGCTGGTAGCCGCGTTCACAGAGGTCGTACAGGTGCGGGAGAAGCGTCCCGCAGAGCCCGATGTAGCGATCCACGAAGCCCGGTGACCCCGCAGCTGGGGGGCGATATCGCAGTGTGGGCACCTCGGTTTGCAACAGACATTCCGTCGTCTCGCACATGATGAGGCACGTGAGGAAACCTAGGTCAACCTGGGGAACCTGAATCCGGTCCAGCTGGGAGTCGTAGGCAGGCTTGATCAGACCCAGGACCTGGGCGCAGATGGCCAAGCTGTCCTTGCCACCGAAGCGCAGAACAAATGCGAGGATGCAGCCCCCGAGCGCCAGACACGATGAGATGTCTCGAGCATGGCCGATCTGGAGGGACCTCAGCTTGGCCAGGGCCGAGGAAGCTCGCCTGAAGCTCGTGGTGATGCGCTGCTCCGTGTTGGTGCCTTCGGGATCCTCGGCGGGATGGGGCACGGAGAGCACACATGCCATGTAGGCGTCTTGCACGAGCGCCGGCGACGTGCTCAGCTGGTTCAGGATGGTCTCGCGATGTGCCTTGCCAAAGCTTGGCCCGACCAGAAACTGCTCGATGAAGGTGTTGTCGGCCATTGCGCGCTGGACAAGCCAAGCCTCCTCCTGGGACAGCCTGTCCGGCACATTGAACAGGGTAAGAATGTCCGAGGGCTGGGATCTGGATGCATATTGTTGTTGTTGGTGTTGTTGGTGTTGGTGTTGATGTTGAGGTTGGCTCCGGTGTGGTAGCTGCAGGGGTGATGATGGTGACGATGATGATGATGGGTAATACGGCTGCGGACGGCGACCTGGCCTCTTGAAGGGCCGGTTCGACACGCAAGCCAGGCGAAGGCGCAGGCATCGATCGCAGGCGCTTGTGCTCGTGGCACGCCGGCAGCGCTCTTTAAGGGAGTGGCAGCGGTCGCAAGACCTCGGAAGCTGCGAGTCGTGAACCATGGCGCCATGCATGCACCATGGAACAGTCGTCGGAGACGCAGACACAGACGCAGACGCAGACGCAGACGCAGACGCGGATGCAGACGCAGATGCTTGGTCGGGCGCCCAACTGTGGAGAAGACTGCAGTGGCGGCTGGCAGGCGGCTGGCAGGCTGCCGGCAGCTGCGCATTTTGAGAGTCGCATCCCATCATCCCATCCCATATTATTCCATTCTCCTCCTTCTCCTTCTCCTTCTCCTTCTCCATCCTAACACGACAGGTGACGACACACACGAACGGCGAGGCACTGGATGACGGTGACGGAGTACAGTATTGAACCCTAATAACCACGATATTGCAAAATCTACTGAGGAACATTCGATTCATTCAAGTCATGTGGAACATCTACCCACCCGGTCACGTGGTCGCCTGCATGGGCCGGCGGCCTTGGATGCCGATCACGTGGACGCTTCCGGCCTGGTTCATCCCGTCGGCAAAGATGGTGTAAGTTCAAAGTTGAGAATGTACGGTCCGGACTCCGGAGAGGCAATGCACTATAGAGAATAAGGCACGTACTGTATGGTTATGATGACACTTGGCGTTGGCTCTTATATGTACCAGGCTGCACGCCGTGGTCTGCCATCCATGAGCTTCCATACTCTTACAAAAGACGGAAGAAAGACGGTAATCATACCATCATCAATTATCAATATTAGGTTGACAAAGATCCCAAAAATTCACCATGGCTCCATCATTTCTCAAAGGATATTTTGGTTTTGGGGGTGACCCAACCGTGGATGAACTTGAACAGGGCGAAACCCCAATCCGAGCTCTGCCCGCCAGTTGGTATACTTCACAGGAGCTGTACGAACTCGAAAGACGAGCAATCTTCTCCAAGAAATGGCTTCTCACCACTCACAAAGCTCGGCTCCCGAACCAAGGAGACTGGCTACGGTATGACGTGGCCGGGTATCAGTTTATTGTCACCAAAGACCGCCAAGACAACATCAATGCTTTCCACAACGTCTGCAGACATCGAGCGTTTCCAATCGTGACCAAAGATACCGGTCACAACAGCGTCTTGGCCTGCAAGTATCACGGCTGGTCCTACGGGCTGAACGGCAAGTTGGCCAAGGCTCCCGGCTACCAAGACATGGAGGATTTCGACAAGTCCAAGAATGGACTCTTCCCCCTCCACGTGCACGTGGACAGGAACGGGTTCATCTGGGTCAACATGGACGCAGGCGAGCAGCCCGAGGTTGCCTGGCAAGACGATTTCGAGGGTGTAGATGAGCAGCCCAGGTTCCAAAACTATAACTTCGACGACTACCGCTTCGACCACACGTGGGAAATGGAGGGCGACTACAATTGGAAAATCCTGGCGGACAACTATAATGAATGCTACCACTGCAAAACGACTCATCCCGACATCCCCACCATCGCGGACCTGAACTCCTACTTTGTCGAGACCAAGGGCTGCCACATTCAACATTTCGGGAATCCGAAGCCAGAACAAATCGCAAGGGGCCTGAACGTCGCCAGCACGTACTTTTTCCCGAATGCCTCGATGAACGTTTCGTGAGTGACCTTGCTCCCGAATCATTCTCGTTCTCATTCTCATTCTCATTTAATGCTAACGTTCGCTTCAGGCCGCATTTCTTCTTCATGCAAAGATTTGTGCCTCTTGGCCCGGGAAGAGCAGTCATGAAGTACGAGGTATACAGGAACAAGAACTCTACTGATGAAGACTTCAACCTCATCAGCGACATTTACAAGAGGATCATGTCCGAAGACAAGGTCCTCTGCGCGAGTGCGCAGAAAAACATCAACACTGGTGTGTTTGTCAACGGCGAGATGCATCCAAAGATGGAGAAGGGGCCGCTGTATTTCCAGAAGCTAGTCCGCGATTCATTGGCGGAGCATCGCGAGCTTGAGACAAGGGTCGGTGAAGAGATCTGGCCGGCCCGGCAGAGCTTGCCGAAGAGTGCCGTGGCGGCTGAGAAGGACATGAAGTTCTGCTCCGCGGTGGACTGTGGCAAGGTCAACCGGGTCGCGGTTGAGGTGTAATCGGTAGCGGCGAATGAATGAATGGATGAATGAATGAATGAATTGACTGAATGGCGATTTCCCCACTCATTTCTCACACTTGACAATGATTCGACTCAAACAATTTGTTCCTTGTCCCTTGTCTCGCAACGCCCGTATCTGCCCAGTTCAGTGCGTCTTTATCTGAAGAGCGGCAATCATTCCACGTGCCATGTGAAATGGCCGCCCGACTTGGCTGGCGATGGCCCGGCTCGAAAAAGATAAACCAGATACCAGATACGACCCAAGGGCTCGATTTGCATGCAGCTTGTAAGCACACGCCCCCCACGCCCCCATTTTGGGTTCCCATTGGGGGCTGGTGGCGTCTCCTTTATCGGCCTTTATCGGCCAGGTGCGCCAACCGAAATCGTGATTACGGGCATCCCCCCGCACTCCGAAAGAAGCCATCCATGCAATCCCAATCCGCCCCCCCTTGATAAATGTGGCGATGAGGCACGGGGACTCTGTTCAGGAATTCGGGACCGACTCTTTAAATCACACGCACAAACGTTCATCATCTCCTCGCCCGCCAGCCTTCTTCCCATTGCGCGCCGCGTCGGTCGGTCGGTGTGTGTTTTGTTTTCATTGAAGCATGTAAATCATTCTGCCACCCGCGCCGCCATGACTCCACCCGACGAGACATCTGGCACTGCTCCTCGTGGACGCAGACGATCACATCATGCCTGCTTCACCTGCAGGTCCGTCCTCCATTCTGTCCCTGTCCCCGTCTCAAGTTCTTAGTACCCCTGACCCCCCCTCTTTGTTTCCCCCCTCTGGTAGGAGAAAGAAGACGCGCTGTCCCGCTGAAAAACCGTCTTGTTCAAGCTGCGTGCGATTGAGGCAGCCCTGTTCGTATCCGCCGACAGCCAAATCAGCAAGGAGTGGCCGATCTGTACGTGATTCTGATTGTCCATCCAGCCTCTCATTTGGCCCCGACCTCTTGACTCGAGTGACTAACTTTGAAAACAAAGGAGGAGAGATTGGCGCATCTCGAAGAGAAGCTGGATCTCCTCTTGACCGGGAGGTTGTACCGACAGACGTCCACGTCCATCATGATGCCAAGTTTACACCTTCTGACCAGGTTTTGAAAAAAACAAAAAAGGCCGAGCCAAATACCACGTCCAGAACCAACAACATCAGACGAAGCAGCCGTTTATTCCGAGAAATGTCTATCAGTAACCCCGCCGGCAATCGAGAGCCACGGCGGTGCTTTCCCTCTCGGCGGCCAGCAGCCGTCGTCGTCCCTCGGATTCGA
Organism: Epichloe bromicola; assembly: GCA_023658445.1. NCBI lineage: Eukaryota > Fungi > Ascomycota > Sordariomycetes > Hypocreales > Clavicipitaceae > Epichloe > Epichloe bromicola. Next base: position 6,150,502 of record CP098269.1, read on the forward strand.
GCCTGAAACGCCGCATGTCCGCCCCAACTCGCCCACCATTGCCCTGGGGATCCGTCTGTATTTCGAGTTCTGCCATCGACAGCCGATATGGTGTTTTGAGCGTCAAGAGGTTGGCGATGTCAGCCTAGTTACTGATGAACTTGCATGCAGCATCTTGGCCGTCACGTCGCGATTCTCCAGGAGAGCCGAGGAGCTGCAGCTGTACGGCGATAACGCCAGAAGCTTGATCATGGCTCGCATTGCGAACGGCACCGTCGGACTGGCAACGATTGAGAGCCTGTGTCTGTTATCTTATTCGTCCTTCATTGGTAAGATGGGGTTTCTTTATTTTCACGTCGAATCACACTTTTTTTTTTTTTTTTTTTTGCGCGCCCCCTTGCCATTCCTGACTATATGTACAGACGGCAACGTTCATCTTGGCCAGTTCCACCTCGGTCTGGCCCTCCAACTTTGCCGATCCGCGATGCTAGACTCGGATTCGGGTTACGCCATGGACGATGTCACCGCCGAGCGCAAGAAGAGGGTGTTTTGGAGTCTACAGGTTCTTGACCAATACCATGGTCGCCAGACCGGCATCCTGAGCACCCCGACCGAGATCTGGCGCCAATCATGCTCATCGACCGGGGGCGACGGCAGAGTCAGCCCAGCAGGGGATGATTCGAAAGTTCCCCCACTTCCGTTGGACGACCTTGGCCACACGATGCCGAGTGAGCCCGGCATATGGAACACGAGCGTGCAGGTCGGCTGGGTGTGGAGCCGCGTCCGGAAGTATGTTTCCGACTGCTCCCACGGCATATTCCGAGAACCATGGCGGAGGGATTCCACATATGCCACCGTCCTGTCGGACTTCATGGAGGCCGAGAACAGCATCCCAATGTGCCATCGCTATGACTCGGTCAAGTTCTACGAGCGCAAGGTGGAAGACCTGAGGATGAACAGGGACTACTGGACGGCTTGGCTGAAGGAGCAGTTCACGTACCACGCCATACCCACCGTGCTGAACCATCCGTTCCTGTACATCATCGGGGCGCAGCACAATCCCAACTTGGCCATTCCCAACACGTTCTGGAGGAGATCCTCGGAGCTGGCGCTCATCCACGCCACGTGGATTGTTCGAATGATGGAAATGGTGCTCGACAAACAAGTGCATCTGACCGATCCGTTCTTTGGACACATTGCCGCAATCGCCGCCACTGTGCATCTCTACTATTGCTGCGCGGCTGCTTCGAAACTAAAACACAAGTCAAATGCAGACTTTGCCAAGTGTCGAAAATTCCTCAAGGGCTTCATTCCCTTTTCGCCCGCCTGCAGGGCATTGGTTCGTTGTGCTCACTTTTTTTTTTTTTTTTTTTTCCCACTCGGCATCTTCTCTTGTTCATTGCGCTGACGACCCCGTGCCGTATGTAGGACCGAAATCTCGACAAGATGACCCGGATCGCCGCCGGGTCCGAAACAAATGACGTGGAAGACTGGATGCCGTCCAGAATCTACCTCAGCGTACCTCTGATGTGGAACATTCTGCAATTCAATTGCACCGCCGATTCTCGCCAACTTGCGAATACCGGACTGCTGGGCGCCTCTTTGGCTTCCACGGTGGCATGTGAGGATGAAGACGAGACCACGACAATCGACATCATCGTGGCCACGTCGCCCGAAATCACCGTCAACACTGCCGACGGCGGTCAAGATGCGCCCACGTTCTCGTACAAGTGCACCGTCAACCCCTCGCCAGGCTCCCGAGAACATCACACGGGCAACGAGCTGTCTGCCGAGCAGGCGGACAGCCTGACGTTCAATACCACCCCGTGGTTATACGCGGATACCTCGCAGTTCGATGACATGGTGGATCTGGTCTATCACGAGACTCGCTCTACTTTTGACAGGAACAGGAATCGATCATGGTGGGATGGTGGAAACGTCAATGACGGCATCTTCCACCACATGTAGGATTGGAGGATTTGGCAGCATGGGACTTTTTTTTCTTTTTTTTTCTCGAGCTTCACGATGATTGGGAAGCCCCGAAATTGATGTGTGATCAGGCTTGGGGCGTGTTGTTGAGCCTATGACCTGGCATATGGTAGATAATGTAATACATCCCTTTGCGCACTGAAAGCTGAGACGCCACGCCTACTACTTGTACAGTGTACACCCACCAATTTTAGTTCCGGGTTGCTTCATTCCTGCGGCCGGTTTGGGCTCCCGAGTCTCGGCCCTGGATGCATCTTATCTGGCTGGCCTCGCAGCACTTGAAATGACGTGGGCTCCCCAAAGTGGTAATGTCATGACACTTCTTGCAGCCAGCGGCAATGATGTATCGCTAAATGAGAAGCTGAGAAGCAGGTACTTCGTGCCGTTGGGAGTCGGACAATCTAATCCGTTCATGCTAGTGCTGCAAGGCATGCCACCGTGCATAAGCCGGGACAAGCAGCCGCCCGCTGGGAGGAGGTGTCTTTATCGACGGGGCCCAATCTTGATTGCTGACGGCCGACGGCCATCGCCAAGCCGCCATGGCACGGAGCACGCCCCTGCGGCAATGGAAGCGGGAACGATTTCCGATCACGTGATCGCCATTCTGGACGTGTTCAAAACTTATTCGTAACCCAAGTTTTGATAAAAGAATAGGAAATTATGTTGTATGGCGAGTACGGGGCCAGATTGAGTGACACCAGCAGAAAAACGACCTGGTTTAGTGATATATACACACTCACCACATCTGGTCTCGCACACAAACGTTTTTTTTTTTTTTTTGTGTTTCACCACTCAAACGGGCCATCATGACCATGACTTCAAGACAACAGCGCGTGGTCATCATTGGCGCAGGCATAGTTGGCACCAATCTTGCTGATGAGCTGCTCTCTCGCGGGTGGACCGACATCACGGTGGTCGACCAGGGTCCCCTGAACATGCCGGGCGGATCGACCTCGCACGCCCCAGGTCTCGTGTTCCAGACAAACACCTCCAGGACCATGACCATGTTTGCAAAGTACACGGTTGAGAAGTTTCTCGGTCTGGAGAAGGACGGGGAGACATGCTTCAACCAGGTGGGTGGGTTGGAGATCGCGACCACGCTCCCGAGGATGGAGGAGCTCAAGAGAAAACACGGCCTGGCATCATCGTGGGGGATCGAGGCTCGGCTGGTGACGGCGGAGAGGTGTCTTGAGCTCTATCCCCTTCTCAACGCGGACATCGTCCTGGGAGGCCTCCACATCCCCGGTGATGGCCTGGCGCATGCCGCCCGCGCAGTTCAGCTTCTGATGGCGAGAACCCGGGACGCGGGAGTGCGATACAAGGGATCCACGCTGGTCACTGGGATAGAGCAGGCGGATGGCTCCGTGACTGGCGTCACTACCGAGACCGCCACCATCCCGGCAGACATCGTCGTCTCCTGCGCCGGATTCTGGGGTGCCGAGGTCGGGGCCATGGCCGGCCTCGCCATCCCTCTGCTGCCGATGGCGCACCAGTATGTCAAGACGACGGCGGTGCCCGCGCATAGAGACCGCGACTATTCGTCGAGGAGCGCGCACCTGCCCATCCTTCGTCATCAGGACCGGGATCTCTACTTCAGGGAGCACGGGGAGCGATACGGCATAGGATATTACGGCCACCGCCCGATGCCAATCGCGGCGTCCGCGCTCGGCCCCACCCCAAGGAACGTGACAGAGCTCCAGATGCCGTCCCGCCTCGAGTTCACACGTCCGGACTTTGAGGAGGCGTGGGAATTGAGCCGGGAGCTTATCCCGGCCCTCGGGGACAGTGAGATAGAGGACGGGTTCAACGGCATCTTCTCATTCACCCCGGACGGCGGCCCGCTCGTGGGGCAGTCGCCCACCGTCGACGGCCTCTACGTCGCGGAAGCTGTCTGGGTGACTCATTCGGCGGGGGTGGCGCGGGCGCTGGCCGAGGTTTTGACGACGGGGAAATCACGCATCGACCTGGCCGAGTGCGAGCTTGGTCGGTTCGAACAGGTCCAGCTCACGCCCCAGTACGTGAGCGAGGCCTGCCAGCAAAGCTTTGTCGAGGTCTACGATATTCTCCATCCGCTCCAGCCCCGCGAATCCCCGCGGAACCTTCGGGTGAGTCCCTTCTACCTGCGCCAGAGGGAGCTCGGGGCCTTCTTCCTCGAGGCCGGGGCCTGGGAGCGCCCCCACTGGTTCGAGGCGAACAGGAAGCTGCTGGGCGAGCTGCCTCCCGAATGGCGGCCGGCCGAGCGAGATGGCTGGTCGAGCAGGTACTACAGCGAGATTGCGGCGGCAGAGGCGTGGAAGACGCGGACCTCTGTGGCCATGTACGACATGACTCCCCTACGGCGGCTGGAGGTGAGCGGGCCGGGGGCCGTCGGCCTGCTGGACTGGGTGACGACGGGCAACGTGTCCAGGAAACCGGGGGCCGTCACATACACTCTCCTGCTCGACGAGGAGGGGGGGATCCGGAGTGACGTGACGGTGGCCCGGCTCGGCGAGGACGTGTTCCAGGTCGGCGTGAACGGCCCGGCCGATCTCGCCTATCTGTCCCGAGAGGCGCGCGTGCAGACGAGGAATGCGCCTCAGAGGGCCGTCGAGGTTCGCGACGTGACGGGAGGAACGTGCTGCATCGGGCTCTGGGGACCTCTTGCCCGGGACGTCATCGGCAAGGTGACGCCCGATGACTTTTCCGACAAGGGCCTCCGTTATTTCCGGGTCAAGAAGGCCAGCATATCGGGCATACCCGTCACCGTCATGCGGCTATCCTACGTGGGAGAGCTCGGCTGGGAGATTTACACGAGCGCCGAACACGGTCTTGGCCTGTGGGACGCGCTGTGGGAGGCGGGCCGGGCGCACGGAGTCATCGCCGCCGGCCGCAGCGCCTTCAACTCTCTGAGATTGGAGAAGGGATTCCGGTCCTGGGGCACGGACATGACGACGGAGCACAACCCCAACGAGGCCGGCGTTGAGTTCGCGGTCAAAATGGACAAGAAGGGCGCCTTCGTCGGCCAAGCGGCCATCAAGAGCCTCGCCGCCAAGGGGGGGGCCGGAAAATCTGGTCGCCGACTTCGGTGTCTTGTCGTCGACGACGGGAAGTCAATGGTCATGGGGAAGGAGCCAGTCTTCGTCGATGGGAGGCCGGCAGGGTACGTGACAAGCGCAGCATTTGGGTTCACGGTCGGAAAGCCCATCGCGTACGCGTATCTGCCGAGCGCAGTGCAGCAGGGGGACAAGGTCGAGTTGGAGTATTTTGCCCGGAGAATCCGCGCGACGGTCAGCGTCGAGCCACTGTATGACGCGGAAATGAAGCGCCTCCGGGGGTAGAGTTGAGCCCATGTGAAATGTGAAATGGCAAGCAAGCAGGCATCTCGTCAAGTCGTCGCGAGGAGGCCTGGCGTAGACTCGTTAGCCGATGCAACGTTGACTAGCGGAGCGGAATGGCACGTACCACGTCTACCTAGTCCGTAGTCTACAAAAACGCAGGATCAAAAGATGGAGATTCAAATTTTGATGACGAGACTAATAATGATAATATAGCTCTTGAGTCATTTGCCTGCACAATACGTTTTGAGGAAAGAAAAGAAAAGACGCCCCGCTCCCTGCAGGGAAAGAAAAAAAAAAATTAGATAATGTGGTGGGGTGGGGTGGGGTGGGGATGTTGCCCGGCAGCAGGGAATATGACCGATCGTACGCGCTATGCGCGTAGGACTGTATTAGGGAAGCTAAACTACACCTTAAAAGAATATATAATATTAGAATATAAAGTATATAAGATTTACTATAACTACTCTTTCTATAAAAGAAGAGCTTTTACCTTTCTATTTATATAATAGAAGAATAATTAATTTAATTATATCTTCTACCTTTAATTATCCCTTTTAATTATATTTTTACTAAAAGTTATATGCTATATAGTAATAGTTATAAGCCTAGGAGGTATATACCTATAACTCCACTAAATCCCCTATATATAAGACCTATATATACACTATGCCTTACCTACTAATCCACGCTTATAATAAATACCTTAACTTCTCCTTACTTAAGTCTTAAGACTAATATTAAGTTAGTCTTATCTAATAAATAGGAGAAATAGTATAAAGTATTAAAGTAAGCTACCTAGAGCTAAGAGATTTAGGAGAGAGTTAATCCTTAGCTCCTAAAGCTTAATACTAACTATCTTAAAGAGCTCTCTATAATTATACTAGAGGTATATAAAGCTCTTATTATAAGGAACTAGGGAAGTAAGAAGACTAAGCTTACTTTCTAAGAGGCTTTTTCCTTTCTTTCTTATTAGTATATATCTAAGTATTAAGTATATAAGGTAACTAAGTTAAGAGAGAGAACTATTAGAACCTAGATTACTAGTACTATTAATCCTAATACTTATATAATAGTAATTAATAAGATTAAAGAGGAAAACACTAATAATAAGAAGCTAACTCTTTACTAAATCTCTATTAAACTTAAGAAAAAGTTCTTACCTAGCTAAGTTATTATTAAAGTAGAAGTTATAGCTAAGTATATAGTATATCTTAATAATACTAAATATATAAATATATAATTTAAGTATTAGAATAAGTAATAGGGAAAGCTATACTAGAAAGCTATAATATATAAGATTAATAAAGTTTAGGGTCCTAATATAATTTATAACTTTATTATAGTAATTAGAGCATGCTTTAACCCTAAATAGGTAAAAACTAAGATTATATAACTAGTATAGACCTTAGACTCTCTTCCTATAGATATTACTCTTATAAGTATTATAGCTAAGTATACTTAATACTATAGGGTAATATAAACTATATACGCTAATTCTAGTAAAAGGAGCTATATAACTACTCTTAGGGAATGCTCTAACTAAGGTAATAAGAAGTAAGACTAAAAGAATAATAGTCTAAAGAAGTGCCCCTATTAGATAGGTAAGGCACTAAGTGCTTACTTTTAGTTCCCCTAAGCTTACTATACCTTATACTATATAGTAACTAGTAAAAAGGTATAGGGATATAAGCTCTTTATAAAGGTTAACTATAGGAAGGTTAAGGAATACTATAAGAGCGTGGAATAGAAAAACCTATACACTAAGGTAGTAAAGGATAGGTAGATAGTAAAAGGCACTAAAGATTATAAAGGAGAGAAATTACCTAGTGCTATTACTATAGTAATTATTAACCTAAAGATTCTAGAGAGTATAGCTTCTCTAAAGGGAAGCTATATTACGCTAGAAAATATAAAATATATACTCTTAGAGAGCACCCTCTTTAATAACTATAGTGCTCTTTATATTATTAATAGTATAAGCTACTTTAAGCCTAGAACCTTTAAAGAAATATTTAATAATTACCTTAAGGCTAGAATAACCTCTTTCTAGATTATAGGAAGAGGCACTTATATAATTAAGAATATTTTTAATAGGCTAAAGGGAGAACTTATAGAAAACCTTACTTTATAGAATATTACACTTATAGAAGGATTTTATATAAATATTATATTAGAGAGCCTTCTTTAGAAGAAGGGCGTTTAGTATTATAGAGCGGACTGCTCCTTATATATTAGACCCTTCTATAAGAGCTTATTATTAGCTAAACTTAAGAGAAAATATAATATTATTTTCCTTTAATATAAGCCTCTTTTCTCTTATAATAGTCCTAAGCAAGTAGTAAATTTAGCTATAGCACTAGTGATATTCTTAATAATTAATTTAGAAGGAAATAAATAATGCTTATAACGTGGTTAACTAAGTAGAGACCTATGCCCTATATAAGTAGACCCTAAAGAACTATAGCACTTATATTCTAGCTACCTTAGAAAGGATACTCTTGCTAAGAGTTACACTTATATAAGGGGAGTGTAATTACATAGAATAAAGCGTAGAGACTATAAGATATATGCTCTAGTCTACGCCCACTAGGTTATTTTAAGAAGACTACTAGAATATATATCACTAAGACTATTCTAGAGGATCTATTAGGACCTTTAGGACTATAAGACTAGTTATAATAATATAAACTAGTTACTAGTTATAAAAGATAAGTTCTTAGGTATAATTTAAGTTTATATATTACTAGATAAGTCATAAGTAATAGTGTTTAATATACTAATCTACTTTAAATAATAGGTTACGAGATAATTTAGATTATTAATTATAAAGATTAGGCAAGATTATAAAGGCGCTATTATTAGCTAATTTATAGATATAATCTTCTAAACATAGGCACGCTTATAAGGCATTAATCTTAAGCTTATACCTCTGTACACTTATAAACTAAATAGAGCTATAGAAAGAGTAGGGTAGATAATTACATTATAGTTAAATATAATGCTTATAGGCATAGGGCTACTACTAAACCTATAGTTAGAGAGTATATAAGCAGTAGCGTACCTATATAATATTAGTCCTAGTTAATAATCTAGTTAGAAAACACCGCTAGAAACCCTAGAAAGCTGGTTCTATAATAATACTTAATTACTAATATAGGAGCCTATAGCTAACCTAAGGCTAGATTAGAGCGGGTTATACGCATATAGCTGCCGCGCCTATTCCCTTAAAAGGGATCGCAAAGCTAACAAATATAGACGGTTCTATAAGATATATCTAAGGGGTTATATTAGATATCTAGTTAGGTATTCTGCCTCTAATATTTATTATATTTAGATCCTAAAGCTAGGAAAGGTTATAATAATAAGGAATATCACGTTTAATAAGTTAATTTTTTATAATATAGTATAGGAAAGCATAATTAAGCTTTTAATTAATAAACTTAAAGTATAATTCTAAGTCCTTAAGATTAACATAGAATTAGATAATAAGTTAAATCTTTTCCTAGCACTAATTAAACCTTAAATAGAATAGACTAAGAGTTTAAACTTAGGGGTAGATAATACCCTATAGACTTCTTAATTATAACTAAAGGAGAGAGAAGCTATTTATTTTAATAAGAATATTAGACTTTAAATACCTTAGCTATTACTAGATCTACTAATTAGAGAGTAGGAGACTCCTAATCTAGGCGCTTAGGAGAGCAAAATAGAGTATAAAGCTCTAGATTTATATACTTAAGGAAGTAATATAATAATAGATCTAATAAGTGGTAAGTAGGATACTACTATAAGGGCTTAGGAGAGCTAATATCCTTATAAGGTTCTAGAACACTAAGCATATAATACTAAGGACTAAGTTATTAATAGCTTAATAGGTAATTAACTACCTAAGCTAGTAAATAAAGCAGACTAGTAATAAGATAAACCTATAGGAGTAGACACTAGAATAGCTACCTATATAGAGAGCTTAAAGGGAGCTCTAGCTATATAGCTAGAAATCATAGAAAAGAGCCTTAGAATAGTTATAATATATAAAGGTATATAAATAAGCTTAAGATTATAAACTAAGAGAGAGTAGGGCTAGATTCCTTCTTACACTCTAGCACTAAGGAGGAAGAGAAAAGGACCTAGTAAAGCTCTTATTAATAGTCTCTAGGACCTAAAAGACCTCTTTACTAAATTTAGGAAGACTAAGGATAGAGACCCTTATAAGCTCTTTCTAGGAGATTAGGATTTTAAGAGCTATAAAACCGTGTTTTTAGTAATTAATACGTATTATAATAAGGAAAGTAGATTGCTCCTTAAACTAAAGAGGAAAATAGGGATAGTTTATTAATTAGACCTAGCTAAACCTCTAAAGTTATAGAAAAGAGCAAAGGATTATCTATTTAAGGAAGAATAGATTAATATAATAAATAAAGAGATTAATAAGCTAAAAGAATAAGGAATATAGTAGTAGATAAAGCGTTCTATAGCTTAATTAAAGCTATTACTATTAAAATAGGTGTTTTCTTATAAGTTTAATAAGAAGGGGATATTAATCTATTATAAGGCGCGTTTATATATACGCGGAGATCTCTAGGATACCTTAACAATTGAACGCACTTATATTATAACGCTTACTACACATGTGTTCTATGTGTTTATAGCGCTAGTTACTAGGTTTAACTTAGAGACTAGGTAGTATAATATTAAGAATACTTTCCTTTATATAGATTATAGAAAAGAGGGAATTTCTATAATATATAAACTTCCTAATAGCTTTACTATACTTAGAGAGTATATAGAATTACTTAAGGTATTATATAGATTAAGGGACTCTTTATAGCTCTAGTTTAAAGAGCTAAGCAAGTCTCTTAAGAAGCTTAGGCTTAAGTTAAGCTAAGAGAAGCCCTGCTTATTCTATATAAAAGATTAGACTATCTTCCTTATATTCTTTATTAATAATATTCTTATAGCCTTCTATAAGGATAATAAGAAGATTACTAACTAGATCTCTAAGGGACTAAAGGAGGTATATAAATTAGATAATAAAGGTAAGGTAGGATTCTTTCTTAGGATCTAGATTATTAGAGACTAACTATAGTAAAAGGTGTATTTTAGTTATAAGGTATATATTAGTAAGATTAGGGAGAAATTTAGGTAAGTAGGAAAAGGCACTTTCCCTACTATACTAATCCTAGTAGTAGAGTATTATAAGTTTAAGGGTAAAGCTAAGAAGTAGGTAATTAAGATCTACTAAGAGAAGATTAGGTTAATCCTATACACTATAATTATAATTAGACTAGATATTACCTTTATAGTAGTAAAGTTATTATAATACCTTATAAATCTAGGACTAGAGTATATAAAGGCTACAGACTAAGCTATCCGCTATTTACTTATAACACGTAAACTTACGCTATACTTTAGTATAAGTACTAAACTTTAAGCTCTTTAGATCTTAAGTAACGCATTATTCGCAGATAATCTTAAGACACGCAAGTTATTATAAGAATACCTAATCACTCTATTTAGTGGACTAATTATCTAGAAAGCTACGCGCTAAATAATAGTAACTATATCTATAATAAAAGCTAAGTTACTTACTTTATAATAAATAGTAAAGGAGACTATAAGTCTATAGCGCTTATTTAGAGATATTAAATTTAACGCTTATAAGGACTAGGTTATTAATTACAATAATCAACAAATAATTCAGCTTATATTAAACAAGAGCGAGCAATTAAACACTTAACTATATTATATTAATATTTATAATATATAGTTAAAGCAAGAATTTAAGAGAGGAAGCTTTAAGATTACGTATTTGCTAATAGCTAAAATGCCTGCTAATGGATTTATAAAGGCATTAAATTAGGAGCAATTTAAACGCTTTAGATTAATACTTAGGTTAGTAGATCTATATATATAATATAATATTTAAAGCGTATAGGTCACTAAGGAAGCGTAGGAATATTAATAAGGGGGCATAAAATTAATTACCCTAGAAAAATATATAAAGGCCCCCTCCTTAGTAAGTAAAGCGCTACTAAGGTAAATAGGATTAGAAGAATATAAACTCTAAAACACTATTATATAAAAATATATATATAAATACTATTCTAAATAAAGAAAAGAGATAGGACTTATATAAGAAGGCAAATAACCTCCTTAAGATAGGCTATTACTATAGTTACCTTCTCCTTAGATACTACTAAAGAACCCCTAATAGTAGCTTTAGCCCTAATACTAGGAATAACCTTATTATATATAGAATCCAGCTCTACAATAAGTTCTAATTAGAGTTATAGTGCCTTATAGCACTATTTAACTATCTACGTGGTTATAAGAAGATAAGTAGGGGAAGAGGTAGTTAAGAGTGCCTTACCTTAGTATTATTATCTAGCGCTAATAATATCCGCTTAGTAAGGGGAATATAAGTATTATATAAAGGCTAATAATAGTAATTACTAACCTTATATAAGTAGTATCTCTAAGATTATCTAGACCTAACCTTAAAGTAGTAACCTAGATTACCCTTACCTATAATACCTACTTAAATACACTTATTATAGGGTATATTCTATAAGGCACTATAAGGGTTAGGTTTACTAGGCTATAGAGTTAGTACTTAGTAAGAGAGGGAGTAGAGCTTTAAATAAACTATTTACTTCTATAAAGATTATAGAGGATTATGCCTTATATACCTACCCTAGACCTATACCCTAATAGGATATAAAGATTATAAAGGTATATATATAGTACGCTCTTCTCCTACCTTAGTAAGAGATAATAACTTACTAGTAGGCTACTTAGGGCTAGCTAGGGAAGGAGAAAGATTCTTATAGGTAGCACTATTACCTAGAGGGAAATTTAAGGCTAAATTAGCTAAAACATAGGCTTAATACTACTTAGGAGTTAAATCTACCTAGGAATCTACCTCCTCTTAAGCCTAGGCTAATATATAAAAAGGGAAAGGAGCTATATTAATTAAAATATAGGGGCTATTAATAAAAAGTATATTAAAAAGGTAAGAAAAGGAAGCCTATAAATATTAAGGTAGAAGAGCCTTTATAAGAAAGGAGTATAGGTATAAAAGTAAGAAAGCTTACTTTAATCTTATATTAGAATTGCCTATAATAATAACACTACATATCCGCTAGTTAATATAATAATTAGTGGTCTTAATAACCTTAACACTAATTAGGGGGTGTGTTACCTAGTAGCAGGGAATATAACTAATTATACGCGCTATACGCGTAGGACTATATTAGGGAAGCTAAACTATACCTTAAAAGAATATATAATATTAGAATATAAAGCATATAAGATTTACTATAACTACTCTTTCTATAAAAGAAGAGCTTTTGCCTTTCTATTTATATAATAGAAGAATAATTAATTTAATTATATCTTCTGCCTTTAATTATCCCTTCTGATTATATCTTTGCCAAAAGTCACGTGCCGCATAGCGATAGGGGAGGGGCCCACCTTCCCGCTTCTCCCACCACGGAATAGACTCCGTACTGCATCTGATATGTACACCGTTACAGCCACAACCACGGCCACGGCCACAGCGGACATGGCGCCCGCCATCTACCCAAAACGAAGAATGAAAAAGGAACAGGAGAAAAAAAGACGACCTCTCAGAGCATCGACTCCGTCGTCGAAGAACAAGGTGCAAGGCTAACCGTGGTGTGGCGTCTCCCCAAAGGACGCCAAGTCTAGTTCTCCACCAACAGCCAACCGGGTTCCAGTCTTGATTCCGCTGCGCCCTAGCCGGGCCATTTATCACATTACAATTAGCCGCTCATCATGTCTCAGTCTCAGAGCATTTCCTCATCGCCATTTCGCCAATCGCTAGGACGCTACCCCGTATCATAAGAGACGCGGGGTGCCAATATCCCCCTTTTCGGTTCAGTCGAAATCATATCACCATCCTCCCAGCGCCCCGACCTCGAGAGCATCATCAGATAACCGCCGGCCAAGCATCTGGGTCTTTGTGCCTGATTGGATTGGCTCTACACGATGCTCGTGTGTTGAGCCATCTCAACCAACCGAGATCAATTCCTCGGTTTCTCGAAAAAAAAAAAAAAAAAAAACCTTGGATGGTTTGTATCAACCTTACCGTCAATGGATACGGCAGCGCAAGCATTCAAAGCGCTGCCGTCTTGCGCAGTGAGTGGCAAGCAGCTCGCCCACTTCAACCAGTTGACGCCGTTGACAGGCTTTTTTATTTTATATTTCACCCTCAGGCTGCGTGCTTGACGGCAACTTGCGAGCTATTCAACGCAACGTGTATCTGCGAGGTTGATGCCCACGACGGCCCGCAAGACTGTCTGCTCGAAAGATGCTCTTTTCCAGAAGCACTCTGTACGTGATATGATGTGGGCGGTGGCAATGCGACAACAGAGAAAGAAGTTCTTACCTGCCCGCCTGCCCGCCTGCAGCATGAAAAAAAAGTCATGGCTAACATCCTGCTTCACAGTCAGCAACAACCTGACGAAAACGGCCTGCGGAAGCCCGGTTCGAGACAGAACAGTTCAGCTCAATGTCATGACAGTCATTCTAGGCTCAGTCGCGGCTTCCGTGGTGGGAATACGTCTCGTGTTCAAGCGCTTCTTCAGCAGCAAGCAACGCCTCGAAACCGACGACTGGACAGTGCTCACCGCCATCCCCGTCGGCGTTTCCTGCATGGCCGTGACGATTGGCGGCCTTGCCAAGCATGGCCTCGGCAAGGACATGTGGGCGTTGTCCCAGTCGGATCTGACAGCGTTTGGCCTCTACTTTTTCATCTCGCAGATCCTCTACATCACGCTTATGACGCAGGTGAAGCTGACGCTCTGTTTCTTCTACCTGAACCTCTTCTCCGGTGCCACTATTCGCCGTCTCCTGCGGTTCGCCGTCGTGTTCCACATTCTCTTCTGTGCGTCGTTCTTGATCCTCATGGTTTTCGAGTGCGCGCCTATCCGATACGCGTGGGACAGGTACGAGCTGGCCGATTCGCCCCCGACCGAGGGACGTTGCATCTCGATCAATGCTGCTGGATGGGCGAATGCAGCGATTGGAGCTGCTTCGGATATCTGCCTTCTGGGCATGCCCTTGAGTCAAGTGCAAAGGCTCAAGCTGCATTGGAAGAAGAAGATTGGCGTGGCGCTCATGTTTCTGACGGGCGCAATGTGAGTTGACTCTTTTCCCACGCTCATCTGCTCAAACATCCGAGTAGCTCGGGCCTCGGTTACTAAATGCAAGGCCTTATTCTGGAGGTGCTAGTGCCACCGTCGTGTCATTTCTGCGCCTCAAGTCCATCGCCCGATATGCCAATACCACAAACCCGACTTGGGATCAGTGGTCCATTGTGCGGTGGTCTACGATCGAAGTGTGCACCGGGTTGATCTGCACTGGTTTGCCTGCTCTGCGGCTGATACTTGTCCGCCTCTCTCTACGGACTTTTGGCTCCGAAAATCATCAGTCACGGTATGTAGCACCATGGAGAACCACCCCCCTGCTTGGAAAGTCTCCAAAGACTCGAAAACCCTTGCGCCGTTCACTGATCCACTCCAGTATTGCACTCAAATCACCTGCATTGAAGTCCCCAGGGCTTCCTCTTTGCTCTGGTCACACACTCCCCATACGGCCAGGCATCAGAAATACTCTGTCGAGCCTAGTCATTGTCACACACAGCCAGCCCACCGAGCTGCGTCGTCCTAGCACAGAGACTGAAACCAGCCAGACAGCTCTTTCACAGTCGCGTTGAAGTACAATAACTAGGAGCGGAGACACTCAAGTAGGGGAAAAAAAAGGGCGGGGGGCGTTTTGTTGTTACTTTGTGAGCTGGCAAGCTGAACATGCGAGCACAATATCCTAGTCGTTTCACACTTGCGCGTGATGAACGTGATATACGTGATGAACGTGATAACATGTGCCAATAAACGTCGATGCCTCACGGATGCTAATGGAGTCGAGGGTCCCTACAGGCAGGGAACGGACCTATGGCCAGGACCCCTAGAAGACATGGCCATGTATACCAATATGGTGATCGACGGGACCCCGTGGCTTCCAGACAGTCAATCAGAAAGAGGGTCTGCCTGACGCTTCTAGGGCGCACGCCGGCCGAGAGGATGAATTTCCAAAACAGACGCAGCAGCAGTTGGATATACGGGCCGGCGTCCATGACTTGTGCTTACTAGTACTACCCGATAATGTCTGGCAGTTGCACCAAGATTGGGAGAAAGGAAAAGATTCTTCTTGCCATGGGGCCAAAGGTCCTCCTGGGTGTATGGAGCGTCCAGGACCTCCTCCTCTTTGTGCAAATCGCTGAAAAAAAAACGCAGATGAAGAACAGTCGCCAATTGCTTTGACGCCGTACACATTTCATGTCTTGGTGCATTGTTCAGTTGGAAAACATCACTTCTCACGAAAAAAAAAAAGGATGAGTAGAATCAGATCAATGGTGTTGCCAAACAGATACTGTGAGCTGACCGGACACACAGTCGAGCAACCAGCAAAAACCCGACCCATCCCGAACGCCACTGCGAGTGCATCGATTCAATCAATGATTTCTTTGGGAAGCACTCGATACTTTTTCATCTCCCGCCATGCTCTTGCAACCAAGTCCTTCTTCACCTTCTTCCTCGACCACCGCTGCCGCCAGGCATGCCTGGCATACCGCCTCCCATGCCCATCTGCTTCATCATGGCTTGCATATCCAACCCACCGGGCATACCGCCACCTCCACCCAGCATTTTCATCAGCGAGCCCATATCAGGCATGCCACCGGCTCCTCCCGCTGCTCCCGCTCCTCCCATGCTTTGCAGTCGTTTCTGCATGGCCGCCATTTGCTGAGTCTTGTTGCCGCCGGACATGGCTTGCTGTGCGCGTTGCATGTTTTTCATGTTGCCTCCCATCTTCTTGGCCATGCCTGCCATCATGCGTTGCTGCGTCAGTAAATCTTCCACCTCTCGAACCGATGTTCCAGAACCACGAGCTATTCGCGTCATTCTTGTCGGTTGTTCAATCAGAATCTTGCCATCCGAGTCAAGCTCCTTGTCTGTCATGGAGTCGCATATGTATATCATGCGTTTGAGCTTGGCACCTCCCTCCTCGTCGTCCATTCCCTGCATCATGTTGCTCATTCCAGGAATCATGCCGGCCATCTTTGACAAGGGTCCCATCTTCATAATGTTGGATAGTTGATCACGCAGGTCGCGTACAGTGAAGATGCCTTCCTGAATATGCTTCATCGTGTCCTTCTGGCCGAGGTTCAAACTTTGGACATGTTCGACCAACCCTGCCATGTCTCCCATGCCCAGTAACTTTTGAACAAACTGCTGAGGCGCGAACCGTTCGAGATCCAGCATGTGTTCACCGGTGCCAATGAAGACGATGGGAGTGTGTGTAGCTGCGACCGCAGAGATGGCACCACCACCGTGAGCATGGCCATCGGTCTTGGTTATGATGATTGCTCCGAAATCGGCCGCTTCCTTGAAGGCCTTTGCCTGTGACTCTGCCTGCTGACCGATGGAGGCATCTAGGACCATGATGGTTTCGTCCGGCCGAATAGCCGTCTGGATATCAATCATCTCCTGGAATAAAGCCGACTCTTGACGATGTCTACCTGACGTGTCGACAATAATGACGTCAAACTTGTCCTTCTTGAACTGTTCCACGCCTGCCCGTGCTACCGCGGCAGGATCTGTTTCTGTCAAGGACCCGTAGTATGGGATCTTGGCTTTCGTCGCATTTTGTTTCAGCTGATCAAAGGCGCCCGCGCGAAAAGTATCTGCGCATACAAGGCATGCCTTGAAGCCCCTCGTTTGGTAGTGTCTGGCCAGTTTGGTGCACGTGGTAGTTTTGCCCGCACCCTGGAGGCCGACAAACATGATGACGTTGGGCTTTCCCTTCTTCGGTTTGAACGGTTCGGCGTGGGGGTCGACGAGTGCGACGAGTTCATCGAAAACGGCTTTCTGGATGAGCCGTTTTTTGTTGACGGCCGGAGGGACATCTTTGAAATTGACAGCGCTCTTGATGGATTTTCGAAGTTGCTTGACGAGTTTGACGTTGACATCGGCTTCGGAAAGGGCGTCGCAGATCTCCTCGAGCATCCTGTTGAAAGCCTGGTGACGAAGCAGAACCATTAGCAGACGAAATCTGGGGAGTCAGTTCTTCGGCACATCCGTCTGCTGAGCATTCACCTTCTCATCAAGGTTTTGGTCTCTGGTGAGGTTGGTGACCGCCGCATTGATGCGGCGACCGAGATCTTGAAGAACCATGGCGGCAGAGGTGTCGCAGCCGCTGGGTTGGAAGCGATAAGCTGTTGTTGCGATGGGTGAATTTGGTTGTCCAGATCCTTGTCGGATCGTGGAGTTGGAGGCGGGGCAGTTTTTGGTGGGGCAGGTCGGCGGCAGCATTAAGCTTTTTTCCGTTGACCGACGAAACCCTCCGCGTACCCTAGACGTCGAGCGACAGATTCTGAACCACAACAATAATGAATTGTACTCTGCTCGGTCGGCATAAACATATCCTCTAGCAAGGAATACATGACTAAAATTGTTTGTCTTGGCGACTTAGCTGTAGCGCTAGGGTTAGCCTGACGGCTTTCGACCACCATTTGTAACAGTCAGACTTGAAGTCACCTCCTGACACAACGATGGACAGGAAACAGAGGTGAGGACGTCGTCTATGCCTCCCGCGGGCTCACATGCTGCGGTAGTGAGACAATCCTTTCCGACTATTGCTTCCGCGTCTGTCAAATAAGAAAAGGGCCGGCGGACAAACGAGTCAGTACTGCCTGAGAGCAGTAAATAACAGTGTGCATTTGTTTCCGAAGCTCACTCTCGGCCTGGGGGTCGTCGCAACGAATGTCTCGGAACGCCGGCGGTTCGGCTCGCAGCAATCAAGGGGAACAGCGTCGTACGATGCCGCCAACTCACGTCTAAGGCGCTGACATCCGCAATGGCCCGTGTGGGCTACACCGTAACAAATATGAATATTTTGGTTGGCAATGATCTAGCCTGATTCATGAATTTGCTACAGTAAGCCACCAATCTAAAACCGTTAACTAAACCTCTCACTCAAGCCCATTTCAACTGCCATTTGGACGAACCCCATCATGTCTTCCCGGACTGTTTGTTGCAACTCCTTCTCAATATACCTAGGAGTATAACCGTCCCCAAAATCTACAATGATCACGTCTCCTGCAGCAATTATTATGACGTTGTCTGATTTCACATCACCCCAAACCACGCCAAGATGGTGAAGTCGTTTCACTGTTGCTTCCACCTGACGCATTCACTCTAGTTTTCTTGTTATTGATGCAATTTCTGCTCGCAAAGCAAGTGTCTCTCCCTCGATATATTCCAGGAGAAACCCCATCAAGCATAAAGCTTCATCATCCCACACAACAAGTCTAGCAATTCTCGATTTTTGCAGGGGCTGCTTAGAACAGCTACTGCAATTAATCTGTGAAAGTCACTTCAGCTCTCGTAGATGCCCGTGGTCCTTAAACCCGTCTTTGAAGAAAAACACTTCATTGGTCCTAGCTCGTCGTATTTTCTTTGGAATGTCACTCAGTTCTTCGGGGAGTGACTTATCACTGATCCGCTCAAGAGGCCGCTGATATGATTGGCATGGGTGGTAAAGTAGTTCGAAGAATGACATCTTCTGGGCCAATGCAGTCCGAACCTGGGAAATTGGCTATTGAATCGACAATTTGAGTTCAAGGAGTGATGTCACCATGTATGTCGGGTTCGTAGCATTATTGGACAGCGCAAAGATGGCCGTCATTGCTAACTAGCTTAGATGCGAATATTAGCAGAGAAAAGTTTGCGAGAAGCGTGATGACCTTTACGGAGCCAGCTGCCGGATTTGGGGGTACTTGACGTATGAAGCCATCCAAGGCACCTAGAACCCATTCATCGTAAACAAACATGTTTCCAGGGTCATCAAGATCCTCCCTGAGGTTACTAAAATGATGCAAATGATCTCTTTCACCTTCCAAATCTTCTGCTGTAATAGTGACGGAGAATCGAAGACCGTTGTACAGGAACGCATAAACAACGTCATTGCCATGCACTGACAGTTCCAGCATGTAAAGCGACGGTGTGGCAGCGTCGGTGTTCGAAACGTCCATTTTGAGATGTTTTAGGGGCTCGGTTCGTAATGCAATTCTGCGGGTGGTCGTCAAGATTACGGACACAATCAATACAAAATGTGCTCAGGAACGAATTGTACGCACGAGGTGTGCCGTCACTGGCGCCAAGGCACCTAGTGTTAATAGCAATGTGCTAGCTACCTGTAATGCGGGGTTGTATTTTTTTAGGTATAAAATTCTCAATCGCCATACAACATTTTGAAGTGGCGCAGGGGTCTTCGAAAACATGCTGGGAATAAAGTCGTTGACGTGGATAAGGGAAGAAGCAGATGCTTCAACCTCAACGGGGAGGAATTTCCGCTGGCTTTGACTCTGTCGAACCTTTGTGCGGGGGAATTCGAAAGCTAGTGTTTCCATACAAGTACGAATTGTTTTTTACTAGAACGGGCATCGATTATTGACAAACGCTATGACCCATCCCCATCCGTTACCTTTCAAAGTAGTAGCCCGAGTCATTGCTTCAAACAGCCAAACACTTAATCTACACCGTCTTGTGATCTTTCGTAGCAAGCTTATTGTCTCCTCCGACGACAAATAGTATTGCGGTTGGGTTCGCATCATTGTAGAGGTGGCATGACTACTTCTTCACAATTTTCCATAAGCCATTCCCGACAGCGCTCCCGATCATCAATTTCGCCGTCGAGCGCAACGCTAGGTCCGGCTCGTTTCCAGAAATCGCCTTCAAACCATTTTGGCCAGAAACCCGCGTACTCCCAGTCAATGATTGCATTGATTTTTAGCGTTTCAGGGTCAACGATAATATTATGCTGTCCAAGATCATTGTGGCAAAAGACGTAATCGTGTCTTGGTAGATCGGCTCGGGGCTTCCAGCAGCTATTAACCTTCCAATTGTCGCTGTTTACGCGAAGAGGGGGGCAAAGCAACTCTTGACCGGGAACTCCAGGCGTATCTGAACATAAGCTCTGCAGGGTCTTGGTGTGCTGAAGAAGCTCGTCTTTAACTACTTCTTTATCGGGCTCCGCAAGGTCTCTCATGGAGACACCAGGCACGTACTCCGTCAAATGATAGAATGCTCCATCATCTTCAAAGGTGCATTGAAGATGGGGGAGAGGTATATCAGTCTTGCCAGATAGATATTCCAAGGTGGCGGCATCGGTTTTCCACCGCTGCGGAAAGGTCGTCGAAGGTATGTGGAGGTTGCCTCGCGCGGTTGTTTGCCATTCATGCCTTCGGAGGGTTCGCTTCATGCAGGAATTACCTGTCCTCCAGTACATTCTATCGAATAGGACAGTGTCGCAGCCATTCGGTCTGCGGTCGTTAAGCTCTTGGTTAGCGACCATTGGGACAAGTATAAATAATCCGAAATTTATTTGAAACCAAATTTATCTGATATCCTAAAGCGGGCGGTGCAACTCTTTTTATAGCTGGATTTAGTGGGGCAGGTGTACATCTCGGCACTGACGGATGAGTGGCGCTTGAGTGATGATCACTTTTGGTCCATCACTTCATGAAATGAATGTATTCAGCCACTATGCAGTACCAAACCCTTCTCGCCACGCATGCTATTTTGATATAGCATTCACAAAAAACCACTTATAGAATACCCCTCTGCCGGTACACCACCGCCATAATGAAGATTCTTATCTAGTCACTTGGCATTTACTTGCTGCGCAAATGATTAGTACTTTCTCTCTGAAGTGACGGATGACTTACCTCGCGCAACTGGGGCACTCCGAAGATGGTTGAGATACTGATAGCACGGTGCCGCACTTGGGGCATTTCCAGGTACCACCCATGATGATGAGAAGTTTAGTAGCGAAAATTGAGGAGAGATTTTTGATCGGGCTTTCGAAAAATAGTTCGTCCTTGGCTAGAGTGTGAGGTCGACAAATTTACACAGCAGCACTGGCCCCTTTTATATTCACAAATTAGCAAACAAACCATGTTCAGTCTACCTAGTGGCCCTCTTTCCAACTGATGCTTGTTAACCTATCATTTGCTATTAGCCATTGACAATTCTTTCACGCCGTGAACTTCCAGCTAAGGCAGCAGATAGTGTATGTACGGAGTATGTTGGTGGTGAAATATGCGAGCTAGTGACAAGATGATCACATTCCCTGGAGCTAAATGAGTGCCTATTGGCCACTAATTTAACCAGGCTGAAACTTGCAGCCGCCCAAATTGGAGGCAGCAGCCATACATACATACTGGTGTTTGACTTGCTCAATTCCTTCACGGCAACGAGCC
Source organism: Epichloe bromicola (assembly GCA_023658445.1). Lineage (NCBI taxonomy): Eukaryota > Fungi > Ascomycota > Sordariomycetes > Hypocreales > Clavicipitaceae > Epichloe > Epichloe bromicola. The sequence goes on from CP098269.1 coordinate 6,172,129, forward strand.
GTGACAAGTCATAAATTGTAGGCTGCAATGGTTCGCCGCAGGCAGATGGAACATCCGGACAACTTCCTGGACTTGATTTGCCCTGCCAAGAAAAAACACCAATTAAGCAATTAACAGTACAGTGGACTATAATCTAGCGCTTCCGTGATAATTCTTACAGTTTTGGCTTAGTCAATCTGGTTCATGCCCAGTTTGAAGGAGTTTTAGCAAACTTGCCAAACTGCCTTGGCATGCCTCGGCCTTGTTCATGGGTCAGAACCATCGTTGGGGAAGCCAAACTAGAGGGGACAGCGGTCAAGCGTTGCGGATTGACCGTATGTAAGATCCTCATCTGGCTGTCACCCAACCACGGTTGTGATGCGTTAAAATATCTCATCGAGATGATTCTATAGGTAGCGATTCATCACTACACAAACACGCGGATCGCTATTTGACCACAATGCACGGCGTCGCTCCGTTTTCTTCGACCGGCCCCCGCTCACTAGCTGGCTGTGCTTAGAGGCCCACCGGAACCAGATCAACTTGCCAACGTTTACTCTCGATTTGACCATGCTCACAACCCCGCATTTAGCTCAATTAAGTGTGTGCCCTGTGTGCCCTGTGTGCCCTGCGTAACTAGTGTAATCTGCGTGTCTTGTGACCTTTTTAGTGTCCTCGGAGTGTCCCTCGTTAGCCGTGGGCCGTGGCGACGGGGTCACTATGTAAATGCGCATATCGCGTTAGTCCTGATCCAGAAGGACGGTCTCCCCACCCAGTTTTAGTGTAGCTCGCGTCTATTGATTTTCGCTATCAATTAAAAGATGCCTATATGTATGATATGCCTTATTGCGTTGCGTTTTTGCGTTGCGTTGCGAGGCCGTGATGATAAAAAGGAAGGAAGGAATTCTACAGAAGAGGTTATCTCCTTGGAGCCGGTAAGGCTACACTTTCGTACTACTAACCGAGATATTAACCAATTAGGAAAATTGTTACTCAAGGTCACCCCCCCCCTCGTGCCAGCGAAAAAAAGAGGGTTAGTACGAAATTGTAGCCTTACTAGCTCCAAGGAGATGAGCGTTGCCAGCGTTGCCAGCGTTGCCAGCGTTGCCAGCGTTGCAAGCGTTGCAGTGAGCTGCCTGCATTTGCCACTAAAAAGAGCTAGTATACGGACGTATTTAGCAGGGGATAAAAAGAACAATCTGTAACGAAGCTTTAAATAAATTGAATTGTGAACTAGGTTATCAGGTTTTTTTTTATAAGGTACCTCCTCTTACTAATAAAAATTTTTTTAAGTAAGGTTTTTATAAAAAGTAAGTATAGGTACCTCACACCTACCCCCCCCCCCTTTATATCCACTACTACTTAATAGTTACCCCTAACTAATAAAAGAACTTATAATAGTAAACTAAAACTAATTAGACTATTACCCTTAATTAAGTAAAATAGTTAGCTCTTTAAGTATATTTATCTCTATTATATTTATTAGTCTATTTACCTTATTAGAAAACTCTAAAAATAGTTCTCTATAAACACCCGCGAAAAGCTGCAGAGTGCGACTTACTTCAAAAATAGCTTGATATGGATGGAGTGGATCACCAGCATGACCCGCGGCGGTTGCAAGCCGTCCGGGCCTGGCCATGGGCGGCTACAATGTGAGTTATCAGACAAATAGGAAGTTGACCGAGCATTTTTGTTCTTGTTGGACTGTTATGAGGTTAGTGTCGGCTTGCTAAATGAGGAGCCTAACAAATTTTCAAACGACCTAAGCTGCGACCTCGTCGCATATTGCGACGAAGGTTGAGATTTCGATTGGCTGCCATTGCAGAACTGCCATTTAGAAAGCGGCATAATTATTATTATTAACAACAGGGAGCATCGAAATGACTGGCTCCATTCGCCTGGGGCCAACCATGCAGCCAAGGCCGTGATCCACGAGAACTCTGCTAAGTTAGCAAGGACAACCCGTAGTATAACTTATATGTGAATTACTATAGGGCAGCTACTTTATATAGTCTAAGCTTATATATTATAGCTTTTTTTCACTGCCCTTATATCTAAAGCCCCTTATAACTAATATTCCCTTTATTAATAGTTAAAAAATTTAATTTATATTATTATTTATTAGTAAACACCTTATAACTTAAATATTAATTAATATTATATTCTAATTTACCTAGTTATAGGCATTCACTATAGATTAGCTTTATTAGTCTAATAAAGAGATACTTTTCTTACTTAATCTACTACTTAAAGCTTAGTATAAGTAGTAGCTTAATAATAAGAAGCCTAGTATTATAAGAGACCTCTTTAAGGGCTTTCTTCCTACCCTTACCCTTAAATTCCTAAATTATTAATAAGAGGTAAGGCTTATTAAGAATTACTATATATAGCTTAAGAAGGTATAGCAAGTATTCTAAGCTATAGAGTATAATCTAGTATAACTTATAATAAAGAGACTAGAAAGCTTTATATAAGTAAGTAAAATATTAAATTTATTAAGAAGGTTTATAAGAGATTTAGAAGGGCTATTATAAGGAAGCCTCTAATTATTAATAAGAACTTTATAGCTATAGAGTAAGTAAAGGTCTTTGCGCTAGACTTTCTAGCTAGTAATAGAATTCTTAAGGCTTAGGATGTGAGGCCCCACTCACAACACCGCACCTGCGCACCCCCGCAGGCACGCTAGGCCTAGGGCTAGGTCTACGTAACACTAGTAAGCTACTAGCTATAAGATAGTAACTTATATATATAACACACTTAGGCCTAGTAAGCTTTAGTAAATATATAAGTGCCCTTATATCTCTTACCTAGCTATTCTTTATTCTTATAATTCTAAAGCTTCTCTTACTAGTTACCTAAGAGTAATATAGGGAGAAGAACTACTTAATCTATAAGAGTAATATTAGATAATAACTAAGGGCTACTAAATAAGGGTAGTACTATAGCTAAGAATATACTATATTCTATAAGTACTATAACTAAAGATATACTCTTTACTATTTATACCTAAGCTATAGTAATAGTAAAGTAAATTACCTAGCTTAAGAAACTCTAGAAACTATAGGAAAGAGAGTAAAAGCTCTAAGATTTATTATAGTATAATACTAGAGAAGAATAATTAAAAAGGTAGTAAAAAGCTAGCACTTTTAATAAGGTAAAGAAAAAGTTCTAATATAACTACTAGAAAATCCTTTTTATACTTAACTATATATATATTAATTATAGGGTAAGATAGAATAAATACCTTAAGGAATAGTAGGCTAATAGCTAGGATAACCTTAAAGATAACTAGGATAAATTTTAGACTTAGATACTTATATTACTTTAGGACTTTATAAATTATAATATATAAATAGTAATATAATTAGAGAATATAAAGTAGTATAAGAGTTAAAGCCTTATTAAGTTTAGTATTTTCTTAGATTTACTAGAGAAATACCTAGAAAAAGCCTTAAAGAAGACTTATACCTTTATATTCTTTATAAAGCTACTCCCTAACCTATAGGATTATATTAACCTATATATCTTTACTACTAATAAAACTTAAGAAAAGGTTATATAACTTACCTAGTAGTTTTAGAAGGTAATACTAAAGAATAAGTAAAAGCCTAAGTAATTAGAAGATAAAGGCCTATATAAGAACCCTTAGCACTATATAAATAACTCCCTATAAGGTTATAAACCTTATAAAGATTAAAGAAATAAGAACTAGGAAAAAGGCCTAGCTACCTACCTAAATAATACTAAACCTAGGGATAAGATATAGTGTTTTAACTATAATAGTATAGGATACCTTATATATTACTATAGAAAACCTAAGAAAAAGCCCTAAGAAAGCCTAGAAAACTCCCTAAGGTAGAAGTAAATACCCTTACTTTTACTCTAATACTAAGGTACTAATAGGGTATTAGCTTTACATACTAGTTACTATTTATAAGTATAAAGATATTAAAATAGTAGCTAATTTAGATAGTTACACTAAGATTAATATAATTAGTATTAAGTTTATAAAAACTTATAAACTTAACTAGGCTAAGGCTATAGTACTTATTATTAAGGTAGTAGGAGCCCTTATAGTCCTTTAATATAGTATTTATAAGGTACCTATTATAATTAAGAACTTAAGAGAAGAAAAAAAGAACCTTAAGCTACTATATATAGCTATAGATAAAGACTTAAGAGTAAGGGAAAGCTCTATATTAATTAGAATATATACTCTTATAGAAGAATATATATACCTTTACTTATACTTATAGAAATAGTAATTTAAGAAAAAAAAAGTAGCCTTTTTACTACTAACTTTCTATAAATTTATAAAGGTAATATATAATAAGACTATTATATATACTATTATAGGGGTTATAGAAAATAAGTTTATTACCCTTAAAGATAATAAAAAGGCAAAAGTATATAGAACTATTAAAAATATTCCCCTAGAACTATATAAGTTTAAAGATATATTTATATTAGATAAGGTAAGGAGCTTACTATTAAGAAAAGAGACTAACTATATAATTAACCTAGTACCTAGGGCTATACCCTTATATAAACTAATTTACTCTCTCTCCTAAAGTAAGCTAAAGAAGCTTTATAAATATATTAATAAAAACCTATAAAAAGGCTAGATAAAACCTTCTAAGAGCCCTATAAGTATACTTATTTTATTTATACTAAAGAAAGATAGAATACTCTAATTATATATAGATTATTAAGGACTTAATAAAGTAATATAAAAGAATTACTATACTCTCTCTCTAATTTTAAAGATCTTAGACTAGTACTAAGAAGCTTACTATTTCTTAAAAATTAATATTAAGAATATATATTATTAAATTTATATTAAAGGAAGTAATAAGTAAAAGACTATATTTTATACCTATTATAAATACTATAAATACTTTATAATACCTTTTAGGTTAACTAATACCCTAGCTATCTTTTAAAGCTATATTTATAAAGTACTTTATAGGCTAGTTAATACTATTTATATAGTGTATTTAGATAATATTCTTATCTTTTTAAAGATATAGAAGAAGTATACTATATATATTAAGGAAGTTTTAGAATATATAAGATTAATAAAGTTATATATAAAACCCTTAAAGTATTTATTTTACTAGGAGTTAGTAAAGTTCTTAGGGTTTATTTTATTAGTTAATAGGATCTTAATAAATACTTACTAGGTTAATATAATCTAAGAATAAAGAGAGCCTATAAGCTTTAAGAATATATAGTCCTTTCTTAGGTTTTATAACTTTTACTAATAGTTTATTTATAAATACTCTAGGATTATAGTATCCCTTTATATATTAATAAAAGGTAGTTAAAATAGTATTTAAACTAGGAAGTTTATATTTAGAGTAAAGGAATAGCTAGTATTTAACTAGCTAAAAGATATATTTTAGTAAGTGCCTCTTCTCTATTATTATAACCTAAGTTAACTAGTGTATATTAAGATAAATACCTTAATCTTTATAATAGTAGGAATTTTATCTTAGTAAAATAATAAGGGCTATTAGTATTTAGTAGCCTTTTAGTTAAGGAAGTTTATAAATACTAAGTGTAATTATAGTATAGCTAATTAAGAGTTACTTACTATAGTAAAGTTATTTAAATACTAGTAACACTATATTAAGAGTGTAGTAAGCCTAGTTAAGATTCTATTAGACTACTATAACCTATAGACCTTTATAAGATAGTAAAAGTTAAATAAAAGGTAAGTAAGATAGTGTATATTCCTTTACCCCTTTTACTTTATAATTAGGCATAGACTAGGGAAAAGTAACCTAGTAAATATACTATTAAGAAGGTTTAATTATAAGGGCAAACCCCTAATAAATAAGGCACTATTACTAGAACTTTAGAGGAAGATAGTACTTACTAAAATAGTAGAAGAAAAAATACTTACTAAAATAGTAGAAGGAGAGATACCTACTAAAATAGTAAAAGAAAAAATAGAATAGTAAAAGAAAAGAAACTAATATATTAAGGAAGATATAGTAAGATACCTTTAGGGGAGGAAAATACCTTAGTCTTAGGTATAGAGAGGCTTAATAAGATATCTTTAGGGAAGGAAAATACCCTAGCCTTTATAGAGAGAATAGCTAGAGTAGCCTAGCTAAGAAGCTAGTTAGCTACTATAGATTTAGTAAAAGGTTAGCTAACTAAAGAGGATTTTAAGGAGAAGGTAGTGTATATCTAAGATATTAGTGTAGTATAAGAGATATAGGGGATTATTATATTACTAGATCCTTACTAATTAAGGCTAAATAAACTATTAGTATAACTACTATAGAAGGTATAGGATTAAGACCTAGATTTATAAAGATAAAATAGTAAGATTAATAACTCCCTAGTAAAAAGGAAGGGAAAGGCTAGTCTATAGTTATATAGTATAGGGGGTCTTTTATTATACTAAGACTAGGTAGTTATTCCCTAGAAGCCTATCTTATAATAGGAGCTCTTATAGCTATACTATAATAATTTACTAGTAAGTTACTTTAGGACTAAGTGTACTCTAAAGCTACTAAAGTATTACTTTTAGTAGCTAGCTATAAGTAAGTTTATTTTAGACTATATTATAAGCTATAGGGTTTACTAATAGGTAGTAGCTAGAAGGTATTACCTATATAAAAGCCTTAAATTACTACTAATACTAAGGTAACTATAGGTAAAGATCTTAATAGACTTTATTATAGGGTTACTTATTATATAAGTAAGTAAGTAAGAGACTAATATAATCCTAGTAATTATAGACTAATTTACTAAGTATTTTATCTTCCTACCTATAACTACTACTATTAATATAGCTAAATTAGTAGAACTTTTCTATAAAGAGATTAAGCTATAATTTAGAGCCCTAGAAGGTATTATATCTAATAGAGGTTTAGTATTTATAAGCTAATTCTAGTTAGACCTATGCTACTTATCTTAGGTAAAGTAAAGGCTTTTTATAGTATTTTACCTCTAAGCTAATAGGTAAATAGAAAGAATAAACTAAGTACTTAAGCACTACCTTTAATATTTTATTATAGAGAACTAATAAATATAGCCTAAGCTACTTCTAATAGCTTAATTTACTTATAATAATATAATAAATAAGAGCACTAGCTACTCTCTAAACTACTTACTTATAGGCTATTTACCTAAGTTTTATCTAGCTCTTAGGGGTAAGAGCTAGAAAAAGGAGGTACTAGAAGTATATATATATATTATAAAGCTATATAAAGTTAGAGAGTATCTAAAGAAAAACTAGGCTAAAGCTACTAAAACCTAGGTAAAGTACTATAACTAGCGTTACTAGCTATTAATACTATATTAAAGTAATCTAGTACTACTATTAGTAAAGAATATTAGGCTTAAGGATATAAAATAGAAGCTAATCCCTAGATTTATTAGATCTTTTTAAGTACTTAATACTATAGGAAAATAAGTATATAGACTAGTATTACTAGAAAAATATAGTTAGCTATATAATATATTTTATATTAGCTTACTAAAGCTATAGAACTACTATAAAGACACTAGAGAAGAGGAGATACTAATACTAAATCTTAAAGATAAAGATAATAAATATAAAGTTAAGGAGATTAAAAATGTTAAAAATAAGACCTATTTTTAGCCCTTTCTAGTCAAAGAACCTTTATATTACTAAGCTTGCACTGCAAGCTTGACAGCTGCACTGCAGCTGTCAACGGTTGCGAAGGTGGTTACAAATGACCACGTTGCAGCTGTTAACAGCTACGACTAACCGTGTGGATAACTAATGTTAATTAGTATTGTGGGCACGAGTGTGCCCACAACCCTAACCATAAGTAATTAGGTAAGCTAGGGTGACATAAGCAGACTACCCTATAGTAGTTATGTAAGCAGCTTACCCTATAGCTATCTTTAACAGCGATTTTCTCTTTAACTAGAGGTTGTACAAAAGTCTTATGTATAGCAAATTATTACTAGAAAATAGGGCTTTCTTTTTATGTAGTAATATTTTTTAGACTAAAATTTAGTGTATATAGGTTGCTAGTATGTATAGTGGTAAGTTGATTTTTTAGATTTTATATACAAATAAATTTTACGGAAAATAAAAAGTAGCTTACGAGACCCCGCTAGTGGCCTAGGCCCGCTAATATAGTCAGTAGGTCTATAAGAGAAAGAAGATCTTTTTAATCTAGCTAGTTAGCTAGGCCTCTTAACTAATAGCCACATTGCCTGAATAAACTAACTAAAAATCAATTCTATTGCTTTATTAGTTACTATAAAGTAATCTAAATTAAATTCTATTAGTTAATAACTACTACCACTTCCGTTGCGTTGCGTTAATAAGAATTAGCGTTGCGGCTCTATTGGTCCTAGACCGTAGAGCTTGCACTTGTATAGCTGTTGCCAGCTGGCATTAGCTCCCTACATTTTAATAAAAAACTATAAGAAAACCTATAAAGGTAATAAATACCTTATAAAATAGAAGGAATAGCCTAGTAAATATAACTAATAGGTCCTAGTAAAAGTAATAAAGAGTATATAATATATAATTTAGGTATTTTACTAAAGTAAAATAAATAAGAAGAGTAGTAAGATATAAGTAAAATATAGCTAAAGAGATATAGGGTTATAATAAAAAAGGCCTAGCCTTATTAGCTACTATTACACTCCTATATAAACTACCTTAGACTATTTACTAAATAATAAAAGAAAATATACCTAAAGTATAAGGAGAGTTAAGGGGAACCCCTTTATTATTACCTCTTTATAGTAAAAAGCCTAACCCTTATAAATAAAATACTTAGCGCTATTCTTATTCTTAGTAATTACCTAGTGTATTACTAGTATAAAATAATATTTTACTATCCCCTAAGGGATAAATCCTAGGTCTAAGTATTATAGGTATAAAGTTATTTTTATATTTTATATAACCTTAAGTTTATAGTAGTTTAGCTATAGAAGAATTAGTAAATATATAGTAAGGTAAGGTAAAATAACTCTAATACTTATATACCTTAGAATTAGGCTTAGGAATATTATAATAAGTAGCTACTATTATAATACTATATACTATTAGTATATAATAAAGGTATGCTACTACTAAATATAAGTAAGGGACTAGTAAATATATAGGGAAGAGATAAACTTAATAAACCTTTATAGCCCTAGTTAAGCTAAAAGTAATATAGTGTAATATATTTATATAGTTAAACCTTATTATTAGATAGAGGTAATACTTAGTAATATAGAAGTAAGAGGCCTCTAAAAATAGGTAGTCCTTAGGGTCTTTCTTTACTATATTACTATAGATATTTATAAGTATTTAGGCCTAGTCTAAAACTATAAGAAAGTTAATAAAATTACCTCTTATTATAGCTATAGCCTATAGGAATTTATTAGTAAAATAAGACTAAAAGATATAGAAAGAGTAGTATACTTATAGTCTTATAAGAATTACTATAGTTATAGTATTAGGTATAATACTTAGAATATTTTATCTTTTAAGAATTTATAAATAAATTATAAGGGAATTAATAGTTAATTTATAGTAATATAGGCTTAGCTAAGGGATGTTTCTTAAACTTAGCGTACCTAGTGTGTAAATAATATATATAGCTATATTCTTTTAAGGGAATATACTTATCTTTTATAATAAAAATATAGTAATTAAGAACTAGAAAGTAATAGAAACTAAAGGTATAAGAAATAATTAAAAAAAATTGCTATAGTTATAGAAGGGAAGAGTGTGTAATATAATAAAGAATTATAGATAAATTTATAGTTAAACCCTATCTATTATTTATTATTATTTTAGAGGCTATTACTAGTTAGTAAATAGCTACAAAGTAGCTAGTAAAAGCTATTTAGGAGCCTAGCTATAAGTAGGGAGGTAATTATAAGGCCTTACTTATAACACCACACCTGCGTACTCCTGTAAGTATATTAGGCCTAGGGCTAGGTTTACGTAACACTAGTAAGCTACTAGCTATAAGACAGCGACTCGCACGTATAACACACTTAGGCCTAGTAAGCTTTAGTAAATACACAAGTGCCCCTATACCTCTTGCCTAGCTATCCTTTGTTCTCACATAGGATAATAAAGAATTTGCTATAGTAAAGGAGAAAATAAGAAGAGGTAGCTACTCTCTAAAACTAGATAATAAAGAAAGGGATATTAGAGGCCTATAATAAGGCACTAATAATAATAATTCTTATTCTATTAAAGAGATTTATAATAATAATAATCCCTTTAAAGTTAATAATAATTCTTTGCTTTAACTAGATATATCTAAAATTATAGGAGATAGCTACTCCCCTAGTTATAGTTCTTAGAGGCTAGCCTATAGCTACTTATTAAACCCTTCTACTAGGTCTATACCTATTAGATTATAGCTAAATAGATTACTAAAGAGCTTATAGAAGCAAAAGGCTATAGTATAAGCAATAGAGCTTTTAGAGGTAATATTAAACGTTCTTAGGCCACATACCGTAGGCCCTAGGTAGCATATCTTTTCCCTAAGGTTTATAAATACAGAAGTAAGCCTAGGAGGCTTTAATTGCCCTTATTATTAATTATTATAGATAATATAAGCTCCGTTAACGTTATTAATTTAACGCTTACTAATATTAAGAGATAATCGCCCTTTATTATAATAATTAGTTAAAGTACATAACCTATGCTTCTATTAACTAGTATAGTTCCCCTTTATAATACCTAAAGAAACTCTAAATATAGTGTTATTATTGGAGAAGGACTAGATTAAATAGTTTATATAAATTAAGAATTATATAGAATCCTATAGTATCTAGGAGTATATTAATCTAAATTAGGATAAACTACTTAAAGAACCTATAATACCTACACACCTATAAAGGGGTCTAAGACTAGAGATTATAGTAAATAACCCTAATACTATTAAAGATTAAAAGCTTACTTATAAAGATATAAAAGATAAATATGACTTCTAATATAGAGATTTATAAGTTAATTTTATAAAGTATTATAACCTATTAAAGTAAATACTAAAGATTAGGGAATATATCTATAAGACTCTCTTAACTTTAATACTAAAGAGAAAGGAAAGAAGTTAATTTATTAGTACTCTTAAAGGATATTAAAGCTTCTTTAAGATTAGTATAAGCTAAACACTTAGAAGATACTAATTTTAGCAAAAACACGCCTTAATAATTACTTATAAGCTAAAGGTACTTATAATTAGTATAAATAAGTAGTAATAATAAAGGTACTATAGAGGAATTATTAAGATCTAGAGACTTAATAGACTAAGAATATAATACTATATAAGTTTATAATTTCTCTTTATAGTAAATTTAAGTTATTTTAGAAGAAATAGAATAATTTACTTAATAAAGGTATAAACTAAAGCTTTCTTAAAGCTATTATAGAGTTTAAAAAAGATTATAAAGCTTTATAGAGTATACTAAAGTTAGCTAATATACTTACTACTAATAAATTAAGTAGTTAAAGTAAATTAAAGAAAAAGAAGTACCTTAGATATATAAATTATAATATTTATAATACCTTAAAGTAGTAGGAATTTTATAATTTATTTAAGGCTATATATAAGCTAAAGGCTATACTAAAGGACTAGGAAGTTAGGAAAAACTCTAAAAAGAATATTAAAAAGTATCTTAAGGAAAATCTATAAGAAAAGTCTAAGGTAATAAGTTAAAAACTAAAGAAAAAGAGTAGTAAGATATTTATATCTTTATAAAATCTAACTAATAACTTAGTTATAGTTACCCCTAGTAAGAAGACTATAAATATATTATTATTTATATACTCTAAATAAGGTTAATAAGTAAAGGAAAGTGTGAATTTAATAACTAATGCTATAAATAGCTTAGAATTAAGGCAGAATATAGTTCTCTATAACTCTAAAGCTAATATTTATATATTTAATAATATCCGCTAGTTTAATTAATCTAAATTTAATAGAAATATTATAATAAAGGTTAAAGCTAGAGGCATAATATATATAGCTTTAGGACAGGGCCCTATATATATCTCTATTATAAACCCTATATTACAAAGCATAAGGATATTAGTATTAGAGACTATATTATTTATTCTAGAATTCTATGTTAATCTAGTATTAGTAATAATTCTTATAAAGGTAAGTATCTTCTAGAATTAGAAGAAGTTATTCCTATATTAAGAGATAAGACTTATAGCTAAAGTTTATAATATTAATAAGCTTTATATATTATTAAGGCTATTAGAGAATCTAAAGGAAGCCTATATTATATCTAGTAGAGCACTAAGACTACCTATAAAGGGAGATATAGACCTTTAGCATTACTAATATAGTTATCTAGGTATAAAGGCCTTTATAAAGCTTATAAACATGGCTTTAGGCGTTAAATTAACAGGTCCTAAGCTTATATAGTATAAGATATATACTATAGGTAAAGCTAAGTAATAGAGATTATAAGTTATACCTAAAGGACTTCCTTAAGGACTAGGTTATAGTCTTTTAGTTAATCTAGATTACTATAATTCTCCTTATTAAAATAGTAATAGGTACTAGTGTGTTTTTATCTACCTTATAACCTTAATATAGTTCTTCTATTTATTTAAGATAAAGGATTAGATTTATGATAGCTTCTATATAATAATAGTGTTCCTAAGCACTTAATTTAGGGTTTAACTATGCTTTTTATATAGTAATATTAAGAAAGCCTTATTTATAGAGAATATAAAGGATAAGATAGCCTTTACTAGCATTATAGTCTATAATTTAGCTCCCTTAATACCTAGTTAGAATAGAAAGGTAAAGAGATCTAAGGGGGTAGTTAAGTAAAAAGCTTATACTTTAAGTCTTAAAGCTAACCTTCTATCTAATCTTAATAATAAGGTTTTTAATACTATAGTTTATTTATTAAATTATATAACTTTTAAATATTATAGGAAGTAGACTATACTATATAAACTTTAGTAAAATTAGGCTAGGAAAATAGTCCTTGTATACTTAAATATAGTAAAGGTCTAGATACCTTTAATTATATATTTATAAGCCTATAGATATAAAGCGTTTCCTATAATAATAAAGGCTTTAGAGCATATTAAATTATATAATATAATACTATAGTTAGCGTAAAAAGCTTATATTAAATACCTTATTAGTTATAGAGGTAAGTCCTAGTATATTATATAAGTACCTTTACTTTATAATTATAAGGTTATTATATTAGTATATGTTTAATTTAATAAGAACTCCTTCTTTAAACTAAAAGAAAAGCTAGAATTAGCCTAAAAGAAGAAAATATTAATAATTATATTACTTAAAGAGCTTAAAGCTAATAATATTAATAAGGAAATTAGTTAAGACCTTATTAGAATAGAATTAGAAGATAAGAATTATAAGAATTATACCTCTTTACCTTTAAATATAAAAGGAGAAAATAAATAGTTTAAAGTAGAAATACCTTTTTATATAATAAGGGAAAAAGATAACCTTTTTAGTGTATTTTTAACCTCTCCTAACTTTTCTTATAAGGCACTAGTTACTATAGAGAATATAGAGCTTTAGGTATAAGGTAATAATACGCTATTTTATAAGATTAATAAATTTATATATAATATAATAATTAAATATATAGAGACTACTATAAAGACTAGTAAAGTTACTAGTAAAGGTAGTAAGGCTATAGAGAATTATTATCCCTAGGATAATAGTATTAATCTAGATAATATTATTACTAGAAAACACTAAAGAAAGGAAATATATAAAGCTAGGTAAGTATAGTTTACTTTTACTTTTTCTATAGTATTATAAGGTATTTAATATAGTTTATAAATTAAAGATATACTACTAGAACTTACTTATTATTATTAAGCTATAGCTTTAGCCTATTATAATTACTAGAAGAAAGTAATTATAAAGAAGCTTTTAAAGCTTTTATTCTTAAACTACTAGGAGAATATACTAGATAAATTATTTAATCTAGAGAAGTAAAAGGAAATTATAGACCTTAGCTAGGTCTTTAAATATAAAACTAATAAGAAAGGAGTAGTTATAGAGTTTAAAGCTAGAATAGTTATTTAAGGTAACTAATAACTAAAGAATAACCTTAATAACTACACTACTATACTTACTTTATAATCTCTATATATACTACTTATAGTTTACTATACTAATAATCTTAATACCTAATAATATAATATTTAGAATACTTTCTTATATATAGAACTTAAAGAACCTATTTATTATAGGCCCTTAGAGAGTATAAATATAAAAGGTTATCTCTAAAAGATAATAAGAGTATTATATAGGCTAAGGGAAGCTCCTTAATAATAGTTCTTATATCTTATATAATTCCTATTAAAGCTAGACTTTATATAAGGAAGGGAAAACTTATATATCTTTATAAAGGGTGGATTTATCCTATTCTTCTATATAGATAATATTATAGTAATATATCCTAATAGATTTAAAGTAAAATTTAAAGAGCTTTATAAATAACTAATAAATAGTCTTAATATTAAGGACTAAAGTAACCTAAAGTAGTTCCTAGGTATTAAAATTATTAGAAATTATAATACTAAAGAAATATAGCTATTATAGAAATTATATATTTAAAAGATTACTTAGAAGTTTATTCCTAATATTATTAATAGTAATTTAAAGAGCTTATCCCCTACTCCTTTTCCTATAGCTATAATCCTTACTAATACTAGTAAAGCTACTAGTAAAGCTACTAATAAAGAGATTAATTATTATAAAGTAGTTATTAGCTCTTTAGTGTATTTATATATTATTAGAAGACTTAATATAGCCTTTATAGTATTAAAGCTTACCTCTTTTATAATAAATCTATTAGTAAAACACATTAAGCTAGCTAAAGGAGTAATTTTATATACTTAGAATATAAAGAAGCTATATATTTACTACTCTAGAGTAAATAGCTTTAATATGCTATTCTCTAGTACTAATACTTCCCTTAGTAATAACTCTAATACTTAGAAATTAATATAAGGTTATATCTTTATTATATATAGCGCTATAATTAATTAGAAATTAGGTAGGTAATATTATATAATAACTTTAAGTATAAAAGCAAAGCTCTTTACCCTAAATTATAGTATAAAAGAGCATATATCTCTAGGGAGACTACTTTATAATATTAAGGTCTATATACTATCTCTCTTAATTATCTAGTGTAATAATAAGTAAATAATCTAGATTACTAAATATATAGAAGGAAGGCTTTAGACTAGCCTTAAGTACCTTAATATAAATTAAATATAGATTTAAGAATAATATATAATAGGTAATATTAAGGTTAATTAGATAAAGACCTCTAAGATACCTATAGATAGCTTTATAAAACTACTTTTAGGTTAAATATATAGGGACTTCTACTATAGAATTAGCCTATAAGAGATTCCTACCTAATTATAATACTAGAAATTATTTATAATCTCTTCCTATACCTTTAATCTCTAGCTTTAATAAATATCTTAGCTAGGGGGGGTGTATTAGAGAGACCTCCTTAAGGTATTAGATATATAAATGTAGCCTACGTAATAACTAGGTTAAAACCCTTAATAAGATAATAGTAAAGATAATATATTAGAAGTACCTCTATAGACTAGTTATTACTATAGCGCACTATATACCTCTTAGGTATAAAAGTTAGGTGCTATCTACACCTCTAATTAACCGAAATCGAACCATATTTATCATCTACACCAACCCCTACCTTAACAAATACTATACTAGGTCGCCTCAGGGTCCATAGACTGAGCGCTAGTTTTACTGCGTCGCTATTTGGTGACTTCTAGGTATAGCAGTAATAGAGTGCCAGGTTTAAAGAATATCCAGGCGCTTGTGCTCTCAAGCCTGCAAGGAAAGAAAAGCTATGATAGAATTGAGTACCGTTCTAGATCTATTTAAATGTCTGAAATCCCGCATCCTGTAGAAAAATAACGCTCATCATTTCGGTTTCCACAGCCTCTAGTATTTTTATCTAGCTCGAAATTCTTTCTTCTCCAACCAGGCATGGCTAGTCCCTACACAAAGAAACTCAGGCCCACGAGCTACGAGGGGACTATTGACGGCATATCTGTTACTTGGTCTCAGAACGGAGATCAGAGACTGGCCGCCGATGCAGCGGTTACCGGTATACGGCACGAGCTGTTGAAAGCTTTAAGTGAGCATTTTGCTGTTCTTGTCGCTAAATCATTGCGGAACTCCAAGGTTAAGATCATGTAAGGCCGTGGCGAGGTAGTGCGATTCCTAATTTCCTTTGCCACTAATAATCGTCAATAGGGGACCACCACATGAATACACCATAGACAGTACAACTGGAAACAAGTCAGACGACGCTTTGCATATAAGGGTCTCTACTAGTGGTCCTACTCGAGGCGGCCAACACAACGTGCATATTTATTTAGCGGGCGAGGGCGATAAGGGTGACCCAGGGAGATTCGACAATTTGCTCCTCGATGGCCAAGTTGTTTTTACTAAGACTAAGTCTGGGAGGGTCAAGGATCCTAGTTTGAGTACCCCCAACCATTGCGAGAATGGTACGTGGCAGCTCTCGGCATCTAATTAATGCCTACCGCAGCATTGGTCTAAGTGCTAGTGAGTGCCAAGGCCAAATTAGTACTGTGCCATCTCGTTCTTTATCATTCTCCATAGCTTTACTACTCACCAATGTTAAGTCGTTACAATATACTCGCATAAAGATACTAAATTTGTCGTTAGGACATGCTTTCGCTTTTGTTACAATTTATCTACTCTTATTAGCGCTTTTTATTTTGTGGACAAACAGAAATCCCATACAATTTGAGCGCGCCTTAGGACCGTATCTGGAGAAAACTCGTCGCCGCATATGTATGACGCTAAGGCTTATCGGGCCCATCTTACATTGGGTCAGCGTAGTTGAGCTTCTAATCATGTACAACAGCGGCGTGGATAGTTCCAAGACGTTGCGTGTTAATATCAAATCCGTTATCCACAGGGCCATCCCCTATCTAGGATCGGAGCCCGCTTACATGTATGTTCCCTCTAAGCCGAGGATTACGTAAGCGATATTCTCTTTGAAGTTTGTGAGTGTAACTGCTCCCCGCACCTTTCGCAGATCGGATCTGCAGCCCTCATCTCTTGTGCCAGAGCGAGGGAGGCATCTCTCCATCTGCATTGTCCCACTCGCTAGGATCTGTGCGCAGTCAAAATATTTTTAAAACAAGTAACCCCCCGCATTCCACCTCCCGACTGAGGCTAGGGAATGTCTGTGATGGTGATAGTCAGGCTTGTTCGCTGCTAAGGACACTGCGTAGGGGCAATCCTATTGGTTCGTCCCCTTTGCGTACTAACATTACTAATCAAGATGTTCTTACCAGACAAATGATTGAAAAGAATGTTTTCTGCGACGCCATCGTTCCCTCTAACTCCATACAACGTGCTCCAAAGGCTATTATAAAATGATGCAATATAAAGCATCGTCGCATATTCCGCTTAATTACAAAGTGTCACCCAGAGACATTGTTGACTCAACCTCGCCTACTTCTCCAGCTGCTAAGGGAGCGGTCACTGAAGATGACAAACCAGACGATTGCGGAAGTTTTGTAAGCTCCGATGACGAAATTGACATTGAGGAAGTCTCTGAGCCTGTTGAAAGATATGCAGATGGAATTTACTATCCTATATGTATCGGGGACATTCTGGCAGGCGCATATCGCGTGGTGCACAAGCTGGGTTGGGGAGGGTTTTCCACCGTCTGGATGGCGCATGACCTCAAACACCATAAGCTGGTTGCGCTGAAGATCGGCATCCCTGGAAATATGGGGGAACGGGAGCTCAAGGCGCAAAAAGAGATCCTTCGTACAGTCAAGGATACATCCCATCATCTGACTTTTCTAGACACCTTTTCCCTCTCGGGTGTGAACGGCACACACCTGGTGATGGTATTTCCTGTTCGTGGCCCAAGCCTACACGATTGCTCGAGAGAACTGGACGCGAAGACTAGGATGAACGCCGCAAAGCAATTACTAGTAGCTTTGAAGTCCCTTCATGACGCTAATATCGTACATTGCGGTGAGTAGAATTCGCTTCAGCACCTTTCACATGGAAGCTTGACCTAATACGGCCTGCGCTTAGATCTGAATAGCGGGAGTGTGCTCTGGGATATAGGTAATATTGACCAGTATGCTCCGAAAATGGCCTACCAAATTTTCGGCCGCCCTCGCAAGGCGCCATTGTGGGTGCAGACTTGGAAAATTGGCGAGTTGGTCAAACCAATTCAGGTGAATAGGAAATTGCTCCGAGGGAACATATTTCTCGCCGATTTCGGGTTGGCAGTCAAGGCTGGGTCACCAGTCAATTGCAAGTGGCAGTCGCCTGCCATCTACTGTGCCCCTGAGCGATTCCATGACATAGGTCCTAGCTTTGCCAGCGATATGTGGAGCTACATGTGTCTCTTTGCAGAGCTCTACCTTGGTTTCGTGCCTTTTCGTGGCAGATCAAATGCGACAACGCTCTCTAACCTTGTGCGGAGCCTTGGTCCTCTCCCTCCGCAATGGAATGGCATGTATAACGCAGGCGATACACCAGAAGATTCCTGGTACGACCAAACGCAAATACCTTATGCCTTGGTAACTCTGGAGGAAATTGTCAAACGGGCACGGCCTGAGATTTTCCACACCGAGCG
Organism: Epichloe bromicola; assembly: GCA_023658445.1. Lineage (NCBI taxonomy): Eukaryota > Fungi > Ascomycota > Sordariomycetes > Hypocreales > Clavicipitaceae > Epichloe > Epichloe bromicola. The sequence continues at coordinate 6,190,765 of CP098269.1, forward strand.
GAAGTTGGTTCTCTCTGTCTTCTCCAAAGTGTTTACTTATTTGCCCGAAAAACGTTTGACGGCCGCGGAATTGTTACAGAACAAAGACTTCAATGCCATTATGGAGTTATACGGCTGCTGAATTTCAATGGCCACCCTTTCCTTCCAAAAAGAGCCCTCTATGTGTATTTCGCTTAAGCGTGGTTACATAACGTTATGTGGGAGCCCTACTCAGTGAGTGTCTGCTAGAACAGGCCCCGTTCCTAGCTATTGCTATAATATAGTGTCTTGTGTTTACATATAGCAACGGATTATATTGAGTGGAATCGTTTATTTTGTGATACAGTGAGGCAGGCTGCGGTATTCTGAACGCGGCTATTAACCCTTCGAGCGCTCCTCCAGCCTTGGCGTCGAACACCTTAGCAGGGCCAAGGCCTCCTGTCCCTTACTGTGAGGAGCGTCCGTTCTAGTGAACAACAACGCTATGTCTTGCGGCACCTTTCTTGGAAAGAGAGCCGCCCGAATACACAATCACGGTAAAGTGGCGGGAAAGATTCGAGCCACGTATTGAACTTTTTCTTATACCTAGGAAATATAGCTTGTTAAATAGGTGAGCATTAGCTTAAAGATTTAAGCGAGTATTTTGACAATTAATTAGAAACGACTACTAAGAGTAGTCATAAAGTAAGAGAAAGGGAGTCCGCCGCGAGGCAGGCGGAGCTCTCGCGATACAAGAGATTCGAGCCAGCTGTCTTAGGCCGCTCGAACAATCTGTGCGTCCAAGCCGCAGTCGGGCCTGTCACTGTGTCGCTTGCATAGTGTTGTAGCGGATTTATTTTTATTTTCTTACAACTACTATCGCTCCGAATATGTTACGTTTGTATCTATTTAGCTCTTTTTGTTTCGAGGGCTATCCCCCGCACGCTAGCTTCTTCATCATAGATGAATAGAACCAAGATATAGAGAAGTTTCGCATTCAATCGTACTGCAATCACTAAGTCAGAAGATGTCTTCATAGACCAATAAGTGGATAACACTTACGCAGCGGAAGGACCTAATAGTAGAATCTCTACCATCCCACAGATTCCGGCATTGGACCAGGTTGCCTGTGTCCAAACGAGAACCCTCACAATTAGGATGGCTAAAGAAGGTACAGCCTCGGCCACGATCGAAACTACCCGAGTGAGGCCGCCACGGAGGGTTACCGCAGGCCCTTCCCTGAGCACCACTGGAGCCGGCGGTAATTTCGGTACAGCGTACTCCAGGCATATCAGCCCCAAAAGAAAAGCAGTCGCCTTGCTTGTCGCTTATTAGGACGCGCATAGTATTGCCCTCACCGCCTACGCTACACCCTAACCCCTCAGAGAATCTGACTACGTTATGTTAGCTTACACATCGCACCCTCTGTACTTATCCATGGGAGTAGGGCTTTACCTTGCCATGCATCAACCCCGCAGGCGGTAGTAAGGACAGCGAAAGCGGTAAAAATGTGCATGACGTATAGATAGAAATAATATATAATATACTCAAAAGGAAAAGGGTTAGCGTTAGGTTTCTCAGGAAGGGACTAGTTAATATTGCAAAGAACTATGAGCATATACACGTAGTGCCTACTAAACACTTCTCTCAGGAAGATAATTCAGTTTCGCTATGCGTGGCTCATTAGGGCAAGATGTGAAGAGGGATGGTAAAAGTGTGCCTTTAAGTACCACTTGTTTAGGCAGCAACTCCTCCTTTAGTCCTGTAGGAGTAATTGGAGTTAGATCCACAGGTGTTGTTAGGGAGGGGGGATGTATCGTGACCAAGCCACATAAAGCCCTTGTGACCTGGGGGGTCTGAGGCCTTGTTAAATTCGTTAAATTCGTTAATATCGATAATATTGATAGTATTGGTAGTATTAATAGTATTGATAATATTGATAATATTGGTAGTATTAATAGTATTGATAATATTGATAATATTGATAGTATTGATAATATTGATAGTATTGATAGTATTGATAGTATTGATAGTATTGATAGTATTGATAATATTAATAATTATTAGTATCTGCAGGATACTAGTAACCTACGCGTAGAGATTTTAAGGGTAAACTAAAGAACACGTATTTTATTATATATTCTAGTCTCCTAAAAGAAGTGAAAAAAGAGATTAAATAAAATTATATAAAGTGTGCTTGTGAGAACAAAGGATAGCTAGGCAAGAGGTATAGGGGCACTTGTGTATTTACTAAAGCTTGCTAGGTCTAAGTGTTATACATACGAGTTACTAGCTTATATCTAGTAGCTTACTAGTATTACGTAGACCTAGCCCTAGGCCTAGTATACCTGATAACACGCCCCTAGCGACAAGCGACGAGTAATAAGCGCAGGGGCTAGTAAGTCTATTAATAAGTAAGGGCAACTAATTAGGGACGTATACTATAGCTACAACTAATGAAAATGCGTGCATACTATATAACTAGCGTAATAACTAACTAGGGTGCGTGGTAGGTCTATTAACAAGCGAGGGTAACTAACTAGGAATACGTGTATAGATATAATAAATCTATGTAAATACTTATATATTATAAGGAGCGTAAGGGATAGAGATAGGGCTATTGGCGCTTTAGTAGAACCTTAGACCTACTAGGTAGCAAAGGGGCTAGCTAGCTAGTAGATTATTATGTATTTATAGGGCGTGGTATTTAGCAAGGACCTCACAACCACACAAATACCTAACCACATAAATACATAACCACATAACTACACAACCACACCACTATATAGCCACATAACCACATAACCACACAAATACATAACTATATAACCACAAAACTACACGAATACATAACCACACAACTACACGACTATATAGCCATATAACCATATAAATACATAACTATAAGTGTTACGTGCTAGCTTTGCACGATAGAAGGTCGATTCCGTCAGAGGGGCTAACGGATTTAATAGGTTATAAGTTATACTAAGTTTACTTATAAAAGCTACTATTAGGGGTAATATAATATATATAAAGTAAGTTAAATTCCTAAACTAAGATATTAAATCTAGCTTTTATATAGCAGCCTCTATATACTATATGTGTTCTACTATATAATAAGTGCTAGGCACGCTAAAAAGATAACTATCCTAGTTATATATAGTTAAACTATAACTAAATTTAGCTACTATCTAAAGTAAATAATATTAAAATATATAGTTATTAAAGTTATATAAAAGAAAAACACATTTAGCACGCTAATTATTATATCTATAGTTATTATTTTATAACATTACTTAATATTATATAACTCTCCTTATAACGTGTATTCCTTAATCCTATAATTAAATTTATTATATTAAATAATAAAATCTTCTTATCCTATTATTAGTACTCTATCTTTACTATATTTTATTATTTTCTCTTAGTAATTACTAAATTCCTCTATTCCCTTATTATTTTATATACCCCTAATTTATACCTTAATATTCTATATCTATTTATTTAATTTAGTAATCTAGTAAATTTATTCTCCTTAGCTTATAGCTTTGCTACTATAGTAATTATTACTCTTATAGTTAGTAATACTATTTACCTAGGGGTTACTGCCCTTTTTATCTATTTTCCTAATAGTATCTTAGGGTTAGGGTTAGGGTTAGGGTTAGGGTTAGGGTTAGGGTTAGGGTTAGGGTTAGGGTTAGGGTTAGGGTTAGGGTTAGGGTTAGGGTTAGGGTTAGGGTTAGGGTTAGGGTTAGGGTTAGGGTTA